>CM065053.1:42920330-45320330 GCA_032883995.1 Coronaproctus castanopsis | reverse complement strand
CTCGGATCCAATTGATTCCTGTCCATTTAACAACATCATCTCGCCACCTAACTCTAGAGACGTCGGCTGCCAATTGGTCACCACTGTAATATCTGCTTCGTCTATCTTTCATCCTCTTGTCTTACCAAATATCCGGCTCGTGTCAATTTTTGCCTGACTTACCGCTCAACTGTGTCTACCAATTTCGTCTGTTCCCTAATAATCCATGTAACCGTCTTGCGATCTTTGAGCTGATTCCAAGAATAGGGGATTTTCCTAGCTTTCCCTTTAGTAAGGCTCCACGTTTCAGCTCCGTATTTCAAGACCGGCATCGCGCATTGATTATACAGTTTCCTCTTAAGGCTATTCGGTACTTCCTAATTTCCTAAAATACGTATGTACGCGAATGTGTTGGTGCAATTATGTTTGGCTTATTAGTTATAACGATGATAGTAATATTTTTACAGCTACATCGCAGGTATCCACGTTGAATACTTGAACACATTTACATAAGTACATTGCATATATATATTAAATAATACCAATAATGAATGACTTCCAATGTAACACTAACACAATATAGTAAATATGATATTTAATTTTTTCAGTAAAGATGTTCCCTATATGATATATGAAATTTTAGTTAACGTGAAATACTTAAATTCGTTTAATAGTAAGTAAAACATATTTATACGGACGATGGTACTTGGAAAGATACGATTTAATTATATAATAAAGATTTTCGAAATAAGATCATTCCAAAAAATACCACCATCTGCATCCGTCATTAGTCGTCATGAGAAGGATGAATATAATAAAAAAAATAAAATAAAAAAATATTATGAAACATGTAAAACATTTTAGTTTCCGTAAATAGTCGATAAATGATAACGAAATAAATTATGATAAGATTTTTTAAACGTAAATCGTGATATAAACGCCAACGATAATACTTTTTGCGTTTAAAATTTCCGTCCGTTATCGTTTATGCGACGTACTACGATATTGTCATTTCGGTCATTCGCAATAGTATATATCACTCTGGTCCATAAAACGATGTAAAATTTATACTAATTATTTTATAAAAATATATCTATATTATAATATGGTAGCGATTTTTAAATCGTTTGACATCTGGTTATTAAAAAAAAAATCATAATTACACACACACATATATATATAAATAAAAAATTCTCGTATCACGGTGTTTGTAACCAAACTCCCCTGAAACGGCATGACCGTTTTTTATGAAATTTTTTGTTTATATTCGGTAGGTCTGAGAATACATCGTAAACTATTTTTTATATTCCCTAAGTGATAAGTGTGACCCACCCCAAAAATTGGAATTTTTATGTTTTGGACAAAATGTTCTAGTTTTATTTTTTTATGATTTGGCGTTAAAAAATACGTACAACCCTTAATTTTCATCCTTCTATCACTCAAGCCTATTTTTTAATAGTACTGTAATAATCTTCAACTCTCAATACTCGATAACTGATCAATTATCAATAGATCAGTTATCCGCGCCAGGTGTCTACTAGTGTCACTTCTCATCTAGCAAACAGCACGGAGTAGGGATGAGAACGAAGCCGGTCTCCTGTATTTATTGCACAATAATGTTTCTCTCACTCCCTACACAGTTTTCGGCCATTATTATTGTTTGTGCATCGATCGTGAAGCAGCGATGTGTACACTTATGATTTTACTTTCTCAATGCAACTCTCGTGTTAATTATATTCTCATAGTAACTTTATCATCAACAGCGCTATAATCACTTATTCCCATTTTATTAATAATTTCTGAACATAGTTCTCGCGTTCAGTTAAACGATTATTGCCAGGGGACTTGATATCATACAAATCTATCGATACCGTTTTGTGTCGCAACGAAGCTGTAAATTATAGGGTTTTCGAAATTGGATTTACCAGTCATGCCAGCCCCACCATTTTACAACTGAATGTTGGATCTCCGGTTATTTTGCTTCTTAATTTGATCCTACCACGACTGTGCAATGGCACACGGCTAGCCATTAAAAAAAGTAATGAAAAAGCGATCGTACAATGATATATCAGAAGTAGCCGGGAAACAATAGCTGCGTAAGACGCAGGAGAGAAATAGATGGAAAAAATTGCGGAAAGCTTTCACCCAGTAGGCTATAGACAAAAGCATGCTATCTCCGTTTCATTGTTTATAGAAACTCTATTTGTCAATTCAATTGTTCGCTAGCCGGATCGCCATGTTCCAAACTTAATTTAGCCAGTGTTCCCGTCAGAAACATGGGAAAAGTGGAATATGAAGTAGTTACACGTTGTTGGTTTTTTTTTTTTCATAAAACATCGAAGAAAAATTTTTCTATACCAGATAATGACGCAATCTTTTGGCGAGGATTTCTCTCCAATTATTACGGATAACGGAAGATAGCGCTGCTACGCTTCGTTGTGAAAGAAAGTTTGGCTAGTTTTGTAGCAGTTTCACGTCAGTATTACAATGGACTGTTTCCTGTTGGTGTATACTGAGCAGATATTGTATCTTGCGTTTGTTAATTATTCTTTCAGTTTGACGAATCCTGTTTCCTTTTTTCAATATTCAGCGTATTTTATATATCCGTTGTGCACCCTTTATATATATATATATATATATATATATATATATATATATATATATATAGTATATAGGTGCTGTAACAAAAGGTTGAATTTCATAATGCCAAATTATATGAGTGTAACTGTGTAATAGATGATATTTTGAAACATGTCTACTACAGAGTTTACAAAAAAAATCTACGATTCCATCATAGATTTATTTTTAGAGTAAAATCGTCAAATTGAAAGAAAGAAAGAAAAAAAACGTATATTTTTACATGATTAAGCATTACAAAAGAAAAACAATAATTATGACACTGCGTACCGCTTAAAATAAACTTACCGCAGTAACTATAAATATAACATGAAAAACTATAAATATAACATGAAAAACTTAATTTTTAACAACGAATGTTTAACATATATATATATACAAAATGCAGGAAAAATAATACATTAAAAAAAAAAACTGCGATAAAAAACTAGACAAAGCGGACCGTCAAAAATAACGTTAATTCAAAACGTATTTAATACGTTTTTAAAAAAGAATGTTATAGATAATTATTTAACAAGCTATAGTAAATTATGCTTGAGTCTGCGATGCCTATACTTAGTATATTTTGTTCTTAACTGCTTGGAATCGTAATTTCCAATCACCGTAATTAGGTCATTATCGTGCGTAACACATTGTTCGAAAAAGGTAGTAGACATTTTCAATACATGGTCTTTTAACAAAGGTAGTTTCAATTGCTCGTGCATTTTCATTATATTACTATAAATGGGAGTATTGAGTATACATCTAATACATCTATTCTGAACCAACTGAAGCCTCTTGTAGCTAGATTTGCTAATCGAACTCCACATTGGACAGGCATACGTTAATACTGGTCTAATGAGCGATTTATATATTATTAATTTATTATTGACATTTAGGAAAGATTTGCGCTTAAATAAGGGATAAATGGTACAAATTGCTCGATGTGTTTTAATTGCCGCGTAATCTAAGTGCTTGTTAAAAGTCAACCTTTTATCTAAAATAGCTCCTAAATACTTTATTTCGTCCGACCACTCTACACTTACACCGTTAATCGTTAAGGTAGGTAGGTAGAAGTGGCCTCCTACGAGTAAACAGTATTGCCTGAGTTTTGGCAGGGTTAATGGCTATCCGCCACTTAGCAAAATAATGAATTAGCCTATCTACTCCTAACTGTAATTTATTCTTTACTGCCCTTGGAATGTAAGAACTAGAAAATAATGCTGTGTCATCTGCATACAAGGCTACCTCTGTGTTATTTGTTATAGGAATATCGTATAAGTAAAAGGTGAATAGAAATGGACCGAGTACACTACCTTGAGGTACTCCTGCAAAGCATGTTCTGCGAGAGGATAATACATCATTTATAAACACATAGAATGATCTATTACTTAAATAGCTTAAAATAAGCATAATTAGATATTTGGGAAATTTGCATTTAATCATTTTATATATTATACCATTGTGCCAAGTAGTATCAAATGCTTTGGCCACGTCGAATAAAACCATCCCCGTATGTTTATTACAGTTAAAGTTGTGAGAAATATGTTCTGCTATTCTAGCGATTTGATGAGTTATAGAATTGCCAGGTTAAATTGGGTGTTTTTATTAAAATGAACTTTGTATTTTAGAAATATTCGGTAATAGTTTTAATTTAAAATAAAAAAAACTAAAAACATAAAGAAATCATTAACTAGACTACCCATGTAAAATAATTTCATGATTACTGAAATTAATTAAATACAGTAAAACGTTCCGAAGGTTTTACAAAATTCCCTCGCGAATGTTCAATTGATATTATTAATTAATGTTTTTTATCCATTTTGTTATAATTTTCAAAAACTATATAGAAATAAACAAATTAAACTAATTTATATGTAATGTAAAATATTTTCTCAATTATTCATTTATCCCCAATTAGCGTTTATTTTCTTTTTCAGAAATTGAATGTAAAAAACGGTGGAAACACATACGGAACTCATATAATCGTTTCAAACGTAAGCGAAAATTGTCAACTGGATCAGCTGCACCAGCAAAACATTCCAAATGTGAATTTTTTAAAAGATTAGAATTCTTAGAAACCGTTCCGGTAGAAAGAACTGCGATTTCTAATGTGAATTTAGATTCAGAAGTTTTGTCATCAATAATATTGACTGAACAATCAGAAATCGTATCAAATGACAGTGCAGAATGTATAAATGAAACACCTCCATCACCGGTATCGTCTATTTCATCATGTTCAAAGGCCAAACGGAAATGGAGAAATAAAAAAGAAAACTCCATTGTAGATTATATGGAGAAAAGAGAGAAAAGTAGGCAGCAGTTGGTGGAAAAATTATTTATCAAAGAAAATGATAATATTACTTCATTTGGAAATCATGTCAGTGCTGTATTAAGAAGTTAAATCCAAAATTAACAATACAAGCAAAAAATGAATTATTTAGTATATAACTAAGTATGAAAGTATGACAGTGGAAATGGAGGTAAAACCAAAATCATCTTATTTATCTCAATCTGTTGAAAAAAATGATCCTGAATACGCAGAAGTTATTGTACTTGACGAATATAGTGCAATAGAAAATTAACCATAGAATTTGAGTGTCGCCTGTCCCTGTCGCGGTGTTCGGAAGTCTACCTTAAGCGACATATGTCTCGGTCTCTTTACTCGGTCGCTGTCGCCTGTCTCTGTCGCGTTGCTCGGAAGTCTACCTTTAGATGGCTGGTTTGGCCGTATTGTTTAAACGCGTAATGCAATCGAAGAAGTTCAGTGTCCGTTTGAACGGGCGTTCTAAATTTAACTCTTGTGACGGTAGATTCGCTTGAAATAGGTAACGTTCGCCTTCGGCATATTATTTCTAAGGCATGTACTCGACACGGGGCTTGGATATTTAATACGCCCGGTTTTCTGAATAAACACTGGGTATACTCGCGCTAGAGCAGTTTTTAGTATATCCAGACTTTTCCATATTCTTAGTAGTTCGTTCATCGCAGTACGATCTAACTGAATCCTACTTCGAATTGCTGAATTATTATTTCTCGATTTGTTCTAATTTCGAATACACCGATCGATTTACCGCTTAACAGATAGAGTTCTAAATTAGTTTGCAATTATTATGCGTGAAAAAAAAAAGTCGATTAAAATGACGAAACTGTATTTTTTTCACGTTACTTACCTCGGTTCTTTGACTTTCTGATAATTATGTAATTAAATTTTATTTCATTTACTTATAAGTGTATATATATATATATATATATTACTTCTTTAAGGAATTTTTTTTAACCACAAAATATTTATTTATGTGCATATTTATTTATATACAACGAACACAATCGTTAGTACCATTAATTTTTTGTTTTCCTTCTTATGTCCGCAAATTTGTAACTAACCAATTCGGGCTATCAAACAAATTTTATCTTAAACGAATTAGGGAAAAGCCAAAGAATAAGTAAGTACCTGTGTGGATATATCCTCGTATTTTTGTTTCAGTTGATGAAGGTCTGCTAAATGTCTCGGCCGGATGCGACAGTTCTGTTATAAATTCATTAAGGCGACCTTGTGAGGTCGTGTTTTCGGGCTCTTTTTTTTTTTTCTGTTTTCTTCTTGTACCGTGCAAATACGTAAATCTCGGTGGATATACGTCGTTTCTTACATACCGAGGTATTAGGCGGAATTACCGTACTTATGAAAAAATAACAAGTCGAACGAAGAGTTAGTAACGATATTATGCCTAGAGATGGCGGCACTAGTGATAGTAAAATAAATCGATACAATAACGAGGAGAATACGTTATGTATTATTGATATTATTAATTTTACGACGATAATTAAAAAATTTAATTATCGTCATTCAATCGCGAAGGTAAAAACGATAAATCGCGTCTAGGATCGTAACGCACTAAATCGTTAACGAACGTCATTTTTTAATACCCCCCCTCTTCCGTACGTGATGATAATGATGATGTTAACGATCCCCGGATAGTAGTAATATAATTTTTAATTTCATTAACTAAAAGTTTAATTTGAACGAATATTATTTCAATAATCGGTCGTTTTTTAGTACGATCATTTCGGTAAGTTAAGACATTTGTAATTATTTCTATTTAAGTTTGTTTTTTTTTTATAAATTTAAAATTTCCATTATCCGAAGAGAAAATATTAGAAAAAAGTAACTGATAAATAATAAATTAGTCTGTCCGTCTGAACAGTATATTATTTTATAGAGCAAAATTGGTTGAAAACAATGAAAAATTAAATCAACAATATTAACCAAAACTACTTAATTTCACATATGTATATTTTTTTTTCATTATTATGACGATTTAAAGTATTTGACAATAACGCTGATGGAGTTGAAAGCACGTGTGGACAGTTCCCATAAAGTGACTCCGACTTAATTACTTCACTAAATCAGACGGTTTTCAAAGTCATCTTAAATTTTTAGAATTGTCCAGGAACTGTATGACTTAAGCGTTAGTGTGCTTTTCCAATTTTTTTTTTTCGCATGTTTGCGAGCAAACCTGTTAATTTCGTCGATAAGGAATTTTGAAGTCTCGTATGACACTATTGCGTTCGAATAATCGATATGAGCGGATGATTGCGCGAATTGCACATGGAATCTATATTGAAAATACTAGTACAACCCGGCGCAATTGTATTCCATAAATCTCGATAGGTTTAATAATGGCCGTATACAGAATTAATTTTCAATAGATTGCGTTCGGTTCTTTCCTAGTAGCCAATAAATACTTCTAAATGGACTCGGTGCCTACAATTTAGACGCGAAATGATGTGCATTCCTAGGTACTTGACTGTTTTTATAGTATTATTATCGCCGCTGATTCCATGTCATCGTAATATTTATGCGTCCGGATTTTTCGCTTTATAATTTTTATTCAACCAAGCACTTAATTTATCTTTAACTGTAGATTTTCAGTAGCACGCTGTTGAATCACTTAATTTATCTTTAACTGTAGATTTTCAGTAGCACGCTGTTGAATCTTATCTGTACCTGGAATTGCTGTGTCATCAGCAAGCATATAGATAACTGTCATATAAAGAAGAAAACTCGCGAAAATTAGAAATTTTAATATTAATCGATAAAAATAATTTATTAAATTAATAAAATTTAACGACGAATTTTAGTTTAGATATTATTATTATTATTATTATTATTATTATTATTATTATTATTGTTGTTGTTATTCGTGTCGGAGCCAATTATAACTTAAACTACTTTTTAACATCTATTAAATTTTCTCGGACCCCTATTCAAAAAAAATTTATAGCGTCCTCGTCCGCGTCAATGACATTCTTCTTCGTTAATCTAACACTAAATTCACATTCGAGTAGGTGTGCCATGGTCTGTATCTATTCGCAGTGTCCGTCCCTGGCCTCAGCGACCACTTTGTTAGATTGCGTCTTTTTCGGGCACACCCTGATCGGATCCGATTAAGAGTTTTCCATCCAGCTTTCATTGAAACCTTCCGTTGGTTTTTCCTTCACGTTGAAATCTCGAGATTGAACTTTGCCATATTCTAACTCGCGCTTGTTCTGCATTAGTATTTAATGCCATACTGCTTGTCGAAGTTCGAAAGCTTCTTATAGACTTCAATCGCGGAGTTGCAGCATTTTGTCTATACATAGAGTGCCGAGGGTCCGGAGCTCGCTCGGTTCTTATTACGAATATACTTAATCTCTAGTAGTTATTTCAGATAATTACGCGTAACAATATATAATACTTGTTGACAAGCATCGTGCGTTGTTAGTAATTTATTAAAGTAACCATTTTTTTTTATATTATTTTTTTAAATTGTTGCTATTTATGATTTATTTATTATTATTAACATCGTTTTAACCTGAAAATGGCGTGATTAATATTAGTTATTGCTGTTAGTGATTTTTAATTTCTTATAATACACGTAATTTTGCACTATCCTATTCATTCGTTTCCGCTCGCACGATATATCTCCTTACTAAAAAAAAAAAATGATGAAGGAATTATTTTTCAGAGGCGCAGTTATCGTTGTTACGCAGTTTTTTCGAATCGTTATTTTTGTTCAACCAGATGGGGAATCGGTTTTTAATCATAGCAATCGGTTTGATAACGATGTCGCTTTTCGTTATTTACGTTAACGGCGATAACCAAGAACTGCCCGTTATAAAATTACGTATAACATCACCGTCCGCTATGTTACATTCCGACAAATGCGAATGGATTTTTATGCTGAATCTTTCAACGCGACTCCGACGTTATTTGTACCGAATCTGTCATAATTCCGACGATACGTGTCCGAAAAATAAATTTGCCAGCAACCGGACGACCGAACAAAATTCGACTTACAGAACTTGTACGTGGATTAGACGAGCTTCTTTGCCGAAAAATCTTCTAATCGCTTTGTATAAATTTTGTAACGAATCCGTCGACAATTGTCACGCGACTCTGTCGACGATAAACGCGACATCATCATTAACATCTATGTTGACATCGAAAGCGATCGATGAATCGTCGTCGTCATCATCGGGATTAGTAGTAACGCCCGTGGTAGCTGAAACGCGGACGAACTCCGCGTGGAATTTATCGACGGAAACGTCTACTATGCAACCATTAATAGAAAATTCATCGTACGCGATAACAACTGTGGACATAACGGATAAGACGGCATCGTCGCCGGAAATAACGACGTTGGCAAAGGAGATGACTTCCGTGTCAAATTTATCGAAGGAAACGACCGTCGTACAACGATTAGCGGGAAATTCAACTATGGAAATGACAGAAAAAATCGCGTCATCGTCAGAAATAACGTTCACGGGTACTGAAATGGAGACGCAGACAAATTTATTAACGGAAACGACCGCTATACAACCGTTAATGGAAAATTTATCGCCGTCGATAACTATTAGCGTTTCAACAACCGAAACTACTACTAGTAAAATGGACGGCGTTACAACGAATTTCCCGAATACAGTCGTTACAGACCCATTAGAACCGAAGAAAGCAACTTTTACAAATCTACCATCGTCCAAGACTGAGGACACGTTATCGGAAATATATCCGATAATAATAACAACGGAAGCGCCAAAGATAACAATCGCGTCCACCGAAATATCGTCTAGTACGATGATGAAACATTTAACGGAATATAGCAAAAAGTGGCGAGGTCGGAAAACCGAATTAACCGAATCTTCGTCTTCCTGGCCACCGATAACAACCGATAAAACGATTTCATCGACGAATATTACTGCCGCTTCTAACGCGCGTTCGACATTATCGACGACCTCTAAATCGACTGCCGATTATAAGATAAACTCGTCTGCGTCGAAATATCCGTACTTTTTCCAAACGATATTCGTCAATTTTTTCAACATCAGCTTATAAGTTGAAATAAATTGTTTTTTTTTTTTTAAGAAATTATTTCGTTATTTTTTCAGTAGATCTTTCGAACGATATTTATCCGGTATTTAGAGCCGAAAGATCGGATGATTTTTCTTTTAATTCGAATGTGGTAAATAAAATTAAACGTCTACTATTTATTATTTCTTTTATAAATTGATCTTAGATTATAACATATACTGTTATTTGTGAAAATGAGATCGAAAATTACATACTAACGATGTATACAATAAAATAGCGAATAGCTGAAATATGTAGAAATAACATAAAGATATATATAGGAACTACAAAATAATGTTACATTTGTAATAAGTGCTAACCCGAGGGTTATTTGAAGATCTAACTCTATGATCGTCAATTGTAAGCGCCTTATAAATTACTAGAAACGATATTAATGTCCACTGTTAATCCGTAATCCACCAGAAATTGGAAAGTACTTGAATTAGCCAGCCCTGTTTGACGTAGATATCTCGCCCTAATACAAATTAGAATTATAAAAAATTTGTCTGTCGGTATTGAACGTGAAGGCGTAACGAAGGAACAAATTTGTTTGCATAATATTGTTTGAATTTGTAAAAATGATTTCGCGTAGCTCAAAACAGAGAGCTAACAAATCCGTCTTTGCTAAAGCAGGTAAACATCTAGAAGGAATCGTGACTACCAGTAGACCCCCTATAAGTTCATTTTGACTGCATGATTACAAATTTCCTTTTTATCTTTGACCTCGATATGCACTGGGAATCCATATGAATTTGGTACAGATACACCTTTGTCGTGAATAGAGCATATTTTCTAGAACTACCAGAATAATTCTATTAGATTTAAATGTAATATTAAGATTTTCGATTTGCACGACTTGAAAAAGCAGATAGATACTCGATCTAGCGTGGAGAACGGTGATTGTTCAATTCAGAACCAATCAGATGTAATAGCTTATGTAAGTTTAGTTTAGTTCTGACGCTTAGCACGTTTATTAATATATTGTTTTACTTTTTATTAATACTTTTTTTTTTCTCCTCTAATCCAAAACTGATTAAAACGCAATTATCAACTGGATTTTATGTAGGTATATATCGGGAGATGGAGGTTTTTAGCAAATTCAACCGCCTTAGAGTAATATTGTACTCAAAACCCGATTTATGATTCTTTTCCGTTCTAATATTTTAGGTATTTCTTCATTAAGTAGATTGATGTTGAAGTTTTAATGTCTATGAACATCCATCTCTTCAGCGACATATCTCACATGTAGGTCGGTTTGTAATGTCCTGTTGAAGACGTACCATCGAGCACCAACTATCAACCGTAGTATTTTATTCTGCCTGCGCTGAATTCGTTCTACGTTAATTGCTGGAAGCACATCCCCACAGTTCTGCTGTATATAGGCTTCAATATTGCTTTATACAATATTAATTTATTATCGATATTCAATTGCGAGCGAGGGCCTATCAGCCAATACAATTATTGCATCTTCAGTTCTAACTCAATATTCTTAGCTTTTATATGTTTCAGCTAGATTAAAACACCGAAATATTTCCTAGAGCGGCTTTTCGTTAATGACTTAGAATTTATCGTAACTTCATGTTTATCGCGCGATAAGTCGTTTGGTAAAAATGATGTGATTGCATTTTTGCTCATTAATTACAATTTTCCATCTATGCGATCATTAAACTATGCTGTCAATAGCATTTCGAACATATTCGGTGCAATTTTTTGGACATCGATAAGATGCCATAACTACGCTCCTCTGCGGCATACCTGCCTGTATTTCGCGTATAGATGATTGTTTATCATTTATCACAAAATGTCGTTCATCCAAATAGGATTTGATAATATTATAATATTGAGCAGGCAAAGTCTTCTTAAAATCAATTGAAAATTAGTTAAATCACTAATATTTATTTTCTTAAAGAAAACACAGAACTTTTCGGCATTTACGCCATTATCAAGTGAAACATTTTTAACAAATCATAATTTTAAAAATATAAAATATAATTATTTCAAAATATTAGATGACGATTGTGAAAATATACTCCAAAAATGCTGTTCTGCTTCTGTTCTGTCTATTTTTTGAATTGTTGAAATTTAACATCAATATATTTGTTTATTAATTTTGTTTTTTTATATTAATTTTGTTCTTCGATATATCAGATTTTTTAATATTTAATTTCATTTTAATTGTAAAATTGTGTTTTTTAAAAAAAAATTTGTGTTCGCATATTTTTATACTTTATATTTTACTTTTGGACATCATACATCGCAACGGTTGAAGAATTTAAAATTCCACCACTATACAACTTTTACAGAATCCGTGAAAATAATATTGAAGAAAAAAATTAATATAAAAAAACAAAATTAATAAACAAATATATCGATGTTAAATTTCAACAATTCAAAAAATAGACAGAACAGAAGCAGAACAGCATTTTTGGAGTATATTTTCACAATCACCATCAAATATTTTGAAATAATTATATTTTTGTATTTTTAAAATTATGATTTGTTAAAAATGTTTCACTTGATAATGGCGTAAATGCCGAAAAGCTTTGTGTTTTCTTTAAGAAAATGCATATTTCTTATCGAAACTTTCTTCAATTTTCTTAACCACTCTGTGAACCTGTTGCACCGTGCAGTGCCTAGTTCGAAAGCCAAATTTCTGATTTGGAATTATTTGATCTTTGCCAATTATCTTTTGAATCTTTTTTTTTTTAATTAAAATACTTTAGAAAGTCCGGTTAACCCGTAGTATAATTTATTTGATCAAAGGAGTGCTTTTACACGCTGCATTTATTATTTGATTAGTAAATAAGTCTCGACACAATAATCGATATCTTCATTCGTTTTAGGTGAAATGCGAAGATTTTGGCATTCTTCTAACGTATTCCTAAAGCCAGTTTGTGTACTTGTTGAATAGCGCAGGTCTTCTTATCCGTATCTGTTCACCGACTTTTAATATAGCGATTCAGTGGTCAGAAGATAGCGATGAAGAATCATAACTTTCATATAGTTATTTGAGATTCCCTTTGTTATAAAGAAATCTAACAAAACGCGAATTTTGTTTCTGTCTGTTGGCCAATATGTTGGTAAGCCTCCCGACAATATATCACATTCGGTTGAGTCTATAGCCACTTTAAGGTTTCTGCCTCTAGGAGTTATTAAGCGAGAGCCCCGAAATGTATTTTTCGCGTTGAAATCTCCTCCTCTGATGAATCGGCTTCCCATTTCTTTCGAAAAGTATTTGAATTGTTACTGGCTTACGGAGTACTTCGGGGGGGACAGTAAACCGCTGCCACATTTAAAATATTATTACTCTGCCTTATTGTTACTCTGGTAAATTGCAAACGGTTTTTTTGATAGTTTACCATAACTTCATGTGGAATACATTGTTTTATAATTAGAGCCGTTCCAACATGATCTTTTTTATCCGGATGTAAAGTCCAATAGACGCTGTAGTTTGGAATCTTGATATAGCTTTTGTCTGTAAAACGAGTTTCAGAAATTTATATCAATGCTGTTTTCATTGAGATAAAATTCCTACGTTGTACCGTTTGCATTCCAGAGAGTGCTGCGTTGAGTTCATTATTGAAACGTGTTTTAACAATAATTTTTTGTTGATGAGATATGATTGTAGAGATTAGATTATTTATGATTGTTCTTCGTTGCTGAATCATATATTTGAATAAAGATGTTATTTCTACGAGAAAAGCATTTTTTTCATTTTTGTACGTGGTTGTTCCGAAATTATCTTATTTAATTAGTAAAATAAATAATTAACTTTTCTTGACTTTTGCGATAAAAACAAGAATACAAATTTAATTTTGAAATCTGACTTAAACGTGAGATATTTAATTTCATATGCTCTATTTACACTAACCACATTTTCAAATGTACGTGCATATATCCTTCCAAATTCTTAAGTCTTGATTTCTATGAACTACACACTTAGTCAAGTCGGAATTAACACCTAGACAATTAGTTCGCAACATCATGTAGCCCCAGTTTTTTAAATATATCGAAATGTATTAACACCAAGTACTATACTAGCGACATAACTAATTATTCTTTCACTTATCTTTAAGTTGTGCAGAATATTTATATGTATGAATTTAATGATAAATTACAAAAGAAAGTTCGAAAAATTGGTAAAACTAAAAAAAACTACCGCAAACGGCTAGAAGAATACTTAGCCTAGGCAAAAGTAAGGAAATATTCTTGTTCGAATCTAGTAACATTTCCCTGATCGAATGAAAGCTGCGTTTTATTTAACAATATATATATATATATATATATATATATATATATATATATATATATATATATATAATAAAAAATATTCCATCGGGAAATAGAGAATTAAGGCACTACATAAATTTGATCAGACTAGAAGCGTTATATGCTACGGAGGGTTCAATAAAAAACGAAAAAAAGATGAAACGATCAATTGGAAATTACAGATAGAAAGATTGAAAGAAGCTATGACCAGCAAAATTAGGTGAAAATATAATGATTAAAATTTTCTCGTGCTAAGGATTGCAACTGTTAAATGAAACGCGAGTTAACTACTAACACAGTGTCATCTGAATAACTTAAAAATTTACCATTAAGCTTTGCAACGATCATTAATGTAAATCAAGAATCAAGAACAAGAGAAGGGCTAAAACGTTTTCAAAGCTCTGAATGGCATATTCGCTTCTATTTTTCAGGTCTAGAACCGGTTAAAGACATTACCTCCAAAAACCACAGCGTCTAATTTTCTCTAAAAGAAATTATATGATTTACTGTATTAATGATTTTGTGAAAATCTAAGATAAATGACCAACATTAATAATAGAACAGCGAGGATAAAAAACTTTTGATCAAAATAAGTATAAGGATTTACCGTCAAATAATAGTAATAAAAAAAAAATCAAGAATATTCGCAATATAGTTAAATCACGACAATAATCTAAATAAAATTAAATAAGATTTTTATTTCAAATCAAATTTTATGACTACTCATTTCAATAATAAATATGGTGTAACGAATTAAAAGTTAATCATAAAACTACTAGTAGTGGTAATAAATAATTATAAATTAATTTTTACAGGTCTAAGCAAGGTCGTGATTATTAAGAAATTCAAAAACGCAATAACAAAAGCATCTTTGTCATTTAATTATTCGGAACGAATCGGCATTACCCGAGTTATTACAAAAATACACAATACATCCGGCTAATATATATATATATATATATATATATATATAAAACTGTATTGTTTGTGATTTGCAAATATTTTTATTATAATCACTGCATTGGGCTATTTTTATCACACATAAACAGAAAATCGATTTTTTTTTAATTTTTCTCTGTCTGTCTGTTGCGATTTAACTAAGCAATAATGATAACATTCGCACAGCTTATATATATTATAAGATACTTTATAAGCTAAGCTTCACATTTATATCACATAATATAGGACAGAAGTTACAATAATTTAAAATTTTAATCGTAATAAACATACCGGTATGGTTCTGCTGGATGTATCGACGGCTTTCGATACAACTTGGCATAATTATTTACAAAATGATTCCGCTAATCAACAGAAAATCATTTTTTAATGTTAATAATAAATTAATTCCGTATAAAACACTTATACGTCCCGTAATAACGTTTCCGGCTGCTGGGAGTTTTATTTCAAATACAAATTTTAACAAATTACAAATATTTCAAAACAGGTGTCTCAGATGTGTACTAAATGTCCCTAGATACTACAGAATCGTTGACACGCATATTAAACATGCCTTATATTAAGATACTAAATTTGACGCGTAAGTTCTGCGATAGTCCACGATAATCATTTAATCTGTACCATATTACGATTCTAGACAACTCTAATTTATGTATAGTAAATATAAACATAGGATATTTAAAAACATAACCTTTTATAACGTTATGACACTTATTTTATGATTTAATATTTCTTCTATATTTACTTAATGTCTAACGTGTTTTTCTCTTGTTTTATTATTACTATCATAACGTTTTTATTTTTTGCTGTACAGTGTTTTTTTTCAATTATTTTTTGCTGTCATTATAAGTGTAAATAATTCTTTTATTTGTTACGGGTCTTTGTATTATTTCTGTTGTACGGCGAGCCATGCTGTAACGTAATTATTATTTAAAATTTTTGTTTTTTGACTAAAACAAGAAGTTACGACGACTCGGACCTCCGGATCATCAGTATTTTATACGGACGCATCACTACTCAATAGGTCCGTCGGTTGTTCAGTTGTCAAGGATGGAGCAGTCATCATCTGTCATTCGCTTCCTGAGACACTTTCCGTTACTTCCGCTGAACTATACGCAATTCTCCTCGCTGCGAAGTTCATAATGAGCTCTGCTGCTCAGCAGTCATCGATTGTATGTTCCGACTCCATTTAAGTGCTATATATAGTTGGAACGGTATAAAATTATAGAATCATCTAAGAAACGGTATTGTATAATAATACCCTGTCTACAATTTACAGTTTTTTATCCAAATTTAACAATGCGTGGGGCAGAAACGATTCAATTACAATCTTAAATTGCGTGTATTTTAGTCTCGATCTACGATCGTGGCGACCAAGGACTAAATTAGGATTTCGGGTGGTAAAGAATTGTTTGCGATGCATTACATCAACGACAATCACGATCTGTTAGTTAAATTATTAAACATATTGTTCCAATTGTTAATTCCGCCCTCATGAATAGATTTAACGCGGTACAATTATTTGAATTAGTTTAAATCGATTAAAATTTGATTACAAATTGGCCGAGTGTCCGGATTTATTATCTCTTAAAACGATTTGTCGGAGTTCGATGGCTTCGAAGTTAACAAAGAGAAAACTAAATCAATGATTTTTATTTTTTTTAAATCAACAACCGAAGCTAGAAAATTTACAGACGGATAGCGAACAGTGCAGAAGTTTATTAATATATTATGCGATAGCTCTCTATAGATATGGCAAAAAGCAAAATTCGACTACCACGAAACGCCATGAACATACTAAATAAAATACGGACAGACGCACACTCGTTATAAATACAGTAAAAATGACACGCAATGTCTCGTGCTCTGCACATTTATATGTATGCATCGGAAACATGGAAAAACTACTTCGAAATGTGGGTACAGCGAGAATACTTCGGACGGTCAAATAAACAAATATATTGGTTTTAATCAAATTGCAAATTATTAATAAAAAGCCCGGTGTCCTAGGTAAAATTATGAAATTTTTTACTCGACAATATGTAGGATAAACTGAAAGTCGGAGTTGATGTCGGACATTAGTACAAAAAACTCATATAAAATGTGGACAGAACAGAGGACATCTGTTAAGTGGATTACGATTAATCATTATGATTATATATATATATATATATATATATATATATATATATATATATATATATATATTATATGTAGATGAATTTAGTTTTGTATAGATAATAACATTTTAATTATGAATACCATGTATCAGCAACACGAGCAACGACTACATAATTGGCAGTCTGTTCCAAATTGATTATATTTTAATTAGACGACGGTGAAGAACGTCAATTAGATGCACTAAAATGATGCCATCAGCAGATTTTCAAAGTAACCAGTAACGATACTCTTCTAAAGCAAGTAGAGAAGAAGAAAAGTCAATTTTGATTGATTAAATTTTACAAGAAAATAATAACTTATAATATATAGCGTTCTATCGTTCCGAAATATAATAAATTCCTTAACCGATAAACTTAATAATAGTTTTTTAAAAATATACATAATTAATAGTTATAAACATTCATGGCTTAATGAAATTTACAGGAAAAATTAAACCTGCAACGTGTAATTCATAAGTAAGCTTTAAACACAATGGTTAAAATAATTTATAAAATTAAAGAGAAAAAAAAATACAGAAATATATCAAATAAAATTTATCTATAATATCATCGAATTTTAATACTACCCTAGTAAGATATGTTTAATTCGTCTTATATTTTTTGTACCTGTGTCATAGAGACTGATAATCGTAGTTTCCAATTTCGTTGACATTTCGGTCAGCAGACATTATGCATTTTTAAGGTCCTGTTTTTTATTATTTCTCGTATATAGGGATAGTTTAAAATGTCACGCATTGTTTTAATGGGCGTGTATCTGGATTTGTTCGACACTATTCTTAGGCAATGATTTTGTAATCGTTGTAATTTGTTTATATTACTTAGGCAGGTGTTCGACCATACAGGACTAGCATAAAGAATGAGCTCTTACATATACTGAACAAACTCGCTGAGACAAGTAAAGAGTATGGACTGAATATTAATTGTAATAAAACGAAAAAATGATAATTGGCCGCGGATGCATGAATACGGAAGAAACCAAATTAATTGACAACTGTGAGGTAGTACAGCAATTTATATATTTAGGCTCGAAATTGAACAATTTGGGAAGATACGTAGACGGATCCAGGTTAGGTCGTTCTGCAATGAACCGACTATCAAACATATATGGAAGAAGACTAATGCGAGAAAAATCTAACCGATTGACCGATTCATAGTCACTATTCAGAATGTGTGTGTGTATAACTGATAATTTCCTTCAATATACATCGCATTTTATCAAAAAACACAATATTTCACGAGAACGAGATTAAAATAATAAACTCGCTAATTACATTTACGACGGCCACACGAAAATTTAAATACCGATTGTATTCGTTTATTATCCGTTGATTTATTTGCCTAATTATAAAACGTCGTCGCTATCGATTCTCGTAAATTAATCGTAACAGGAAGTACTTAAAAATTATACGAATTTATTAAGAAAGCATTTTTACGATCATCGATATACAGCTAAATTAAATTACTTATCGATAATTATAAAATTAGAACGCGAGTGCAATATTTGGAGAAATAAATAATTAAACGAGAAAAATAAAAAAAAAAGAGGCCAGCAATATTGATAATTTAAAAAAATAATAATAATTATAAGATAAAAATGAAATGAAATAAATACTAGAAAAATTTCGTTTACCGCGATTCAAATTGTAACGTAACTTTAAATATTATTTTTTAACTCCGGTCCGAAGGTTTTCGATGTAACCAAATGCACAAACATAAATAAACACGAACACATATGTATGCGCATATGTTTGGCACAAGAACGGACAGATTGTTATATACGCATATATTTATTTTTTAATTCAGCCCGAAATTCACCACGGGAATATACATATCATATGTATATGAAAAAAGCATAACGCAGTATTATGATAAATTTACACGAATAATGAACTAATATTATATATATGTATTTCATCATAAAGACAACATTCCAACTCGGAGATTCCCGAACGCTACATACACACACACACACACACATATATATATATATATATATATATATATATATATATATATATATATATTGCCTATCGGAAGATTCAATTAATTGAGTGAAATTCGTAATTGTTACATTTGTGTTAATTAACTCCATTGTCCTCGAATTTTACCCCGTGGTACTCAATTGAAAAAACCTTCCTCTCATATTTTATAAGCGATATATTTAATTTTTCTTTTTCTTATGTCCTCCATTCAGCCTGTTGACTTTACACCGATTTAGTACCTCCCGATTGGACACTTAAAATGTTCACAGAATTCTGAGCTTCAACGATGTTGATTTTTTTCTCTTCGTCAATCTGCATTGGTTGTCCAAGTCTGTATACAGCAACGCAGCACAGGATTTTGTGTCTAATTCTACGTCATTATTTTTCAGAAATTTTGCTCTAAATTTCCAAACACCTCTCGGGGCCATTGTTATCCTGAGGATTATTTCTTCGCTATCACACTTATCTTCCGCAATCAGGACTTCGAAATCTTTATAGAGTTTCACGCTTTGTAATTGTTTTCCACTTATTTACAATTTTGTCTCTCTCTTGTTTCGTGTCCACTAAATTTCATAGTTTTTAATTTGCTTATATTTATTTTCGTGTTATATTTTCATACTTTTTTATTTACATTATTTAGCATGTTTTACAGTTACTTCTCCATTTCAGCTATTACTAGTTTGTAATCTTCGTGGATAATATTATTTATTTTAAATCCACACTTATTTTGAAGGCTTAATTCTGTTTGTATAATAATTTCATTTACACGCACACTAAAGAGTATAGAAGACTATATATATATATATATATATATATATATATATATATATATATATGTGTGTGTGTGTGTGTAATATCTTATACCTAGGAGCAGTAAGCTTTTACTAGAATCGGGCTGGGTCACTGGTGATTGATTAGTTGTGAATAAATTACGGATAAATAATCGGATACCGGGGAAAATAATTCCAGTAAAGTGTAGGTTACAACGAGTAAGTAGAAGGACAGTGTTGAAACTGTCCATAAAACTGTCTATATTCGTACGACTGCCCTGTACAATTTTCATCAGCTACACGCCCGGTACTGCCTTATGATTAATGTATGAATACGTAGGAATAAAATTGGGTAGAAAATAAAAGAATTTAATTGCCATTTATTCCATAATAATTATGATACTGCATTATTGTTTTTTATTTATTTTTTAAATGGGGGTGCCTTTACAGCTTACCCAACGTGATACTGTGGGGACTATCTACATCTTAATCAAGCACGCTGACTTCTCTAAAAACGTCGCTATTTGGGGGAACAATTTGTAGATTATCCAGATGTAAAAGGGACGATACATTATACGGAAGTGTAATACTCGAAGAACGTAACAAGATAAGGTAAAGCTCCGAACGCAACGGTGCTACAGCAGAGCATTCAAAAAAGACATGATCGGGGCTGCAGACTGCCTGTTCAGAATGGAGGGGACAGAAGGCACTTTCTCTAAGCTGCATACGGAAAAGACGGTCAGGCAACAAATGATGTCCAAATCGCAATCTGCTGATGAGTAAAATCCCCTTACGAGTAATCTTTTTAAAGAGATAGAACCACGAGAGTTTTGGGGGAGAAACGGCTGGAGGTGATAGTAATAAGTGTTAGTGTACATTAACTCCTATTGATGATCCCTATGCTCTAGCTGAATAAAGTGAATGATATCTTTGTGAGTTATTAAGGAGAGCTCTACAATTAGACGACGCGTCTTTAGCCAATGAGTCAACAAATTCGTTGTCTGGAATACCTCTATGACCCGGCACCCACAAGAAGGACACAGATATTCCCACACGTTCCAAATTATTAAGTTCTAGCAAAACTAAACCAATTAATGTATCTGACACGCTACGTTTATTGTCTACAGCCGTCACACGCTTTTGGAATCGGTAATAATAAAGTAATTTCCGCGAAGATTTAAGTCCGGTAGAATTGACAAGGCTTGTGATACTGCATTATTAAAAAATTAAAAAGATATATTTATATATATATATATATATATATATATATATATATATATATATATAAATGTAAACCAACATAAATATAAATGCGACGATAATAGTGCACATATAATATAGGGTGACCCAGAGAGGACGGACGATTTTGCTGTTTTTTGGGTAACTCTGAAACTATTAGACCAAAATTTTTGAATGAAATTTTATTTAAAAATAGGAAACGAGGGATTAGCTTACAATCATTTTTATGAAACACAATATCGTTCAGATGGTCGCCATTTGCAACACTGTATTCATTCGGGGTTTACAACATTTTCGAAAACTTTTTGAGCATAAGTCGCTCTGAATTTTTGAAATTTCTTCAGAAATCCGAGTTTTCCGGTCTTCCAGATTAAAGAAAAAAAAATATCGAGTTACTTTAAATTCTTTTCGAAACTATGTTTGCACTGCCGCGATTGATTCACGTTCAAAAATAACGTTCCACGGAAAACCATGATAACTGAAACTAGACGAAAACCAATCTCTCGTGGAGCACGCGGTTTGCGTTGTAGCAGTGTCACCAACTGTGCTATTGGAAAAAAGCATCCGTCTTCTCTGGGTCGAGAATTACGGTTAAAGAATTAAAGAATAGTTATTAAGTTGTTGTATTTCCCTTAAAAAAAAAAAATCAGCAATAAGGGAAAAACTATGAACAAACATGGTACAAAAAGAACACCGCGTGTGGCGGATTAAAAATGGAATCATTATTTTCGATAATGCCTAAGTTTCAGTAATGAAGGTAAATACTTTTAAGGCAAGAGATAAGTAAATATTGTATATATACACCCAAGTCTAGGTGTGTGCATTTAGAAATAGACCAATGTATTAGACTTAATAATGAGATGTAAGATCATATATTGTTCCTTAAGGCATAGCGCTATATTATCTATGTGAGCGGAACGTAGCTAATTATAGTGATATTCATTGCGCACCATCTTGAAATCACATAAAAGCTTACGTACAGTTTCATTTCCGCTAGACATCTTCAGTTCTGCAACGGTGAAACATTTTACCTTTATTCGAAATTAATCTAAACTTATTATTACATTCGATAACAAATTAGTTTTGAAAACAGTTGCTCGTTTTAACGAAACATCTAAATCGATGTACTAATTATATATACTGCGTGTCGGATGAGTAATTAGATCAATTAGATGCGCTCGTCGTTAAATTCGCGTTTCGACGTCCA
Organism: Coronaproctus castanopsis; assembly: GCA_032883995.1. Lineage (NCBI taxonomy): Eukaryota > Metazoa > Arthropoda > Insecta > Hemiptera > Monophlebidae > Coronaproctus > Coronaproctus castanopsis. The sequence continues at coordinate 45,297,741 of CM065053.1, read as the reverse complement.
GAAGGAAATAATTTTTTCTTATCGCGTCGTTCCCCTCATAAACGGTATTTCCTCAATTCCCCATCACTTATCAATTCTCGCAGAGATTACCGCGATCTAGGACGAATATCAAAAATATATTAGACGACTTGGTTTATTTCTCGACGGCGCGCGTTACAGCCTATTAGTGTCTCGATTAGACTAATTTCGATTTATCGTATAAACCTTTCCATCAACGACGATGATCCGTTATCGACCGGATCCGTTAATTTTAATCGTCGTAACGATAATGATAATAATCATCGCGACGACCGTGAACGGTTATCCGCAAAAGTTCGGACGGATCGAGCGTGAAAAAGAAAACGTTACTCGTAATTCGAAATCGTCGACCGTTATTATTCCGAATAGAACGTTCATCGAACGTATAGCCGAATTAGCCGTTCGAAAACAAGAACCGAATAGACGAAGGACCGATTGTTCGAGTCGAATCTTTCGTAAAGTTTTAGATTACAAACGGATCTTCGAAGAAAACGACGAATCTACGTACGATATATTGGTAAAAGTATGTAAAGGAAATTGTATCGAAATAGAATCGATTTACGACGGGCCGCATTGCGTAGCTTGCCGTCTACGAGTAACGATTCGCGATAATAAAATAAAATCCGATTCTAAATCCGATTCCGAATTTGATTCTATCATCGTAGACGATCTCGAATCGGACGATAACGACGATAGTTGCGGTAACGATATATTTTTTAATGAATTAAGTACGACGTTTTTCGATTTTATACGTCGACACAACAAGACCTACTCCGATAACGACGAAGTACGAAAACGATTCCGAATATTCCGAAACAGCGCGAAAAGAGCCGAATACTTTCAACGAACCGAAAAAGGAACCGCCCGATACGGTATAACTCAGTTCGCCGATTTAACCGAAGAAGAATTTCGATCCGGTTTTACAGGAGCAATTTCTTCGTTTTCTCGGACTAATATAAATAATAGCAATAATCATAATAATAATAATATTATTATTAGTAATAATATTAAATTAAACGATTCTACCGAGATACCGATCGATGTAGATTGGCGACGTAGCGGAGTCGTCACTCCGGTAAAGTATCAAGGCGAAACGTGCGGTTCGTGTTGGGCGTTCGTTACTACCGGTATATTAGAATCGCAATACGCGATAGTTAATCGTCAGTCGATACAGCTGTCCGAACAAGAATTAGTCGATTGCGATACGTACGATCACGGCTGTAACGGCGGTATCATGCAATTAGCTTATAAAGCGATACAAACGCAACTAGGCGGATTAGAACGGGAAATCGATTATCAGTACGCCGGCTTACGTAAAACGTGTTCGCTGGATAGAAGTAAAATCGCGACCACGATAACCAGTTACAGCGATATCGATAAAGACGAACAAAAAATGGTCGTAACCGTGGCTAAAAAAGGTCCGATCGGTAGTACCTTGTTCAGCGAACCGTTAAAATATTATCAAGGCGGCATTATGTATAGAGACGCGTTCGGTTGCGATCCGACGAAACCGGATCACGCGATTTTAATCGTCGGATACGGCGTAGAAAACGATTCGCGGGACAAACGGACTCCGTACTGGATTATTAAAAATAGTTGGGGTACCGGTTGGGGAGAAAACGGATACGCGCGTTTATATAGAGGAAGCGACGTTTGCGGCATTAAAAGTAATCCTTCGATCGCTTTTATAAATTAACCGCTTTACTATAAAACGTAATTACGGAGACGGTCAAGCGGACGTGTGCGGTTACTTACAAGGGTCGACGTTACAAAACGTTTTGAAATATTAACTAGGGTTATGAGGAAAAATGATTTTATTAGCATTTCTAATTTTAAAAATAGTATAGCCGCGAATGTGTGTATAGCTCATAGCCGGATGCGTATTGCAATGTTTTTCGATTGCATAATATACCAGAAATATATTTCATTTTTTTTGCATCATTAAATTCGACTTGACTTTATTATTACTATTATAAAAGTTAAGAAAACTATTTATTTTATTACCTAAGCATTTCTTTTTTTTTTTTTTACATTCCAGACGATTGTATTTGGCTAGTATACTAGCCAGTTTTATCTTAATAGTATTTTTTTGGGCTAGTTTATCACACAACACGTAGTATAAAGGGAAATAATTAGAAAGTAGAATTTCGTATCCGAATCAATTTCTGACTTTTGTACTAAAGAATTGTCATAATTTTTTTTTATATATATATATTTATTTGTATTACAATTTTAAGAAAAAATAAAAATCTTAAGTAATACATTATACGCGAAAACATAATAATGTAGAAGCGTAGACCAATGGTATGCTCTACTAATACATAATATATATATATATAAATGTAATATATCGATCTGTGCAAAACTATATCAGCGGGAATATATACTCATACGAGATTCCAGGCTATTTACCATGTAGTATTCAATGTAATTTACCCGGAAAACTAAAAATTGATCTCAATTATAAAGGCGTCGAAAACCGTTAACATCGTTCATTTTAGCCTATCGATTTTCAAACAGTGTACGAGACTAAATATCTCGACTATCATCATCCGAATTAAAGTAAATACCCTTTATGTATAATATGAGGAAATTAAAAAAATTAAGTTACATTATTTAAAGCAATTTTATAAAGATTGTAAATGCACCAATCGGTATTATTCTATGGGATTATACGGTGAAGTTGTTAAATTTTTATACGAATCCAATCCTCCATTTTTACGAAGATAATTGTTGAAAAACTTTCCGGAATGGATTCGCGCAACGAAACAAGTTTCTAAGTATATCGCAATTATGTATACGAACTGCAGTTACTGAAGTTCGTTACTAAACATAAGGACATATTTAAAATTATTCACGTAAGACTTGAATGGCTAATGAAGTAGCTGCATTTGTGCTCCATTTCAACAAATCAAAGAATCAATTTATGCAGGATCTTCGCTTTTCAATAAATTACTTAAACAAGAACATATTTACTTAATTACGTCAATTACAAGCATTATACTGCGATATCGTTAGTAGAACAAGTTATATTTATGAATATTAGAAACATGAAAAATGTTTCGCGAGGATAAATGTAAATATAATTAGTTCACGATGCACGAAATGTTCACATACTTTTGCAATAAACTTTTTATATACCGGAACATGTGGACTGACGTGAAACTAACATTTAATATTTCTTTTTTATACGTGTAGGGGTTTTTGTTTTTTGACTTCAATGCATCTCAATTTAATTGTTTTTAAGCAGTGATCAGATGCATTTTTTTTCGCTTTTTCATAATTTCCTTTTTATTTTTGAACAAGATTGCTACGCTATCTAGTTGAAATTCGCAAAGGTTGTTGTTTGGTGATACCTAACTCTTTTGTTTTCTCGGTAGCTTTCTAAAAGCGGTGGATATTAGCTTCAAACTGAATCATTCACACGTGTTTAGTAAGCGTTCGCCATTTCTAGCGGTGGTTTTATGAACCGGGTACTCCCCAACTATATTCTTATAATTTACGCATTAAAATGACGCACCAGGATTTTAGATATTATCAAAATTTCGTCTTCTTATAAAGTTGCTCTCGACTTTTTCTGGATTTTTCTTTTGGTCGTTACGATGTGTGGCAATTTATTAACGTGTAATACTTGTTTGCCCAATGCATAGTTAAGATTGATGAATAAAAATCAGATATTAAATCCGGCACATTATCATTTCTGTCCTAGGTGTATACATTGTCGAGTCCAAGTCTATTTTTACCTTTGATAATTCAATATCCCCTTCCCAATTTCGAATCTCATTTTTATATTTCTTCATTACGAAAATCAGCTATAAAAGCTTTCCAAGTGTGAAAAGTAAATTAACGTTCGGTGTTACTAAATAATAATTACTGTTTGTTTTCAGTTTCTTCACGAGCTCCTCGCACGTTGTTACGATCTTCCTTCCGCATATTGGTCTGAGTTCCCCACAATATGAAAGCTGTTAACAATCTTTTGTAATATGGAACAGACTGCGACCGCTCTACTAAAGTCGGACGCTTCCGTATTTAAGTTCTGGTTTTAATCAGGAATTTCCTCTGAACCTTCGGGTAAAGAGCATGATAGCAAGGATTGTTACTGCGGAGGTAATGCCAGTTATTTACCGCAAACTAAATCCGCCGAGAAAGAGACAATTCTAAGATTTATGTAAAATTTTCAGAAAACCTCGTACATCCATTCGCCGTTATGACTGCTTTTTTTTAACCATACGTTTTAAAAATTATTATTTCTCTCTAATTTAACGACGTGAACACGCTGGCTAACGAATGTAATCCATCGATTAGCGCCCAAGGACTTTTCGATATAATATATTTTATACCAGTGACTTTCTATACAGTTTACCGCCTAGCCTCTCTTTAAGATAGCCCTTATAAAATCCTGGTTCTTAAGGTATATACAATTTTATTACCGATAACGGAATACGCATCTTTTTATACCCGAATTTGTTATCTACCCATTGTGAATAATGATAAATGGAAGTCTGTACATGCAAAATAATGTGTACGTTAGCTAGTGAAAAGTAAAAAAAAGTAATGATAAACTTAAATAATCTGCAATTACGTGTATAAAAACATTTTTCAAATTGATCTATCGAAAATCGCGCGTTTTACTATAGTCGGAGTATTAAAATAGGAACTTTCGACTAGTTTGCATCATACTAGTTACAAAAAAATACCCTTTATACGAAGACCAGAATTTTCGAAACGATATAATTTTTCATAATATAATTATTTATAATTTTAGAATTATATTATTTATTCTTTCCTTACATATATGTATAACATATGCATATTGTATATATATGTACATATGTTATATATAATCTGAGAAAATCTCGTTATTATTTATAGCCGTACATATTTTTTATACCTACACATATTGAATTTTGAAATTTTCAATCAGTTTTTTTTTTTCTTTAAAATAATTATTTCATATGTTTAAAAATAATTTCGGTAAGATCGGATATTTTAAATCGAAACGGTACCCAGTGTATAAAAATTTTAATTATATTCGCTAACACATATGCGGTAAAAAGGAAAATTTCTAAAAACATTCAAATTTCAAACGGTTAATACCACCGAGCTGAAATTTTCAACATACATTTATATAAGTATCAGGAAAAAAACTATTAAAAAAACAACAACAAAATTTCAAAAATTTTAGAAGTAATACTTGGGGTTATTGTCTAAAATTTATAAATTCGTTATTTCCGTACAGACCATTTTCAATTATTCAATACATTTCATGCGCAAAATTTCATCCAAATCGTTGGAACAGTTTCCGAAATGCTTGAAATATATACAGTGGCGTAGCCAGACTTGGTTGAAGATGGGGTTCAAACAAAACTAAATTATAACAGTAAACCCAAGTTGAACTTTAAGTAAATAACCAAAACTCAAGTAGGTTAAACCCTAAGCAATCCAACTCACCGGAGTTATTTTTATACTTATTAGACGTCGAATATGTAATTCTATTAGAAGCGATAGACGGCAGAAATACTTAACGTCACTAGGTCACGCTAACAGTATGTTATTGAGGACAGAGGGAGATGGTTACAATAAATTCCGCGAAAAAATGAACGATAAATAATGATTTTATATTTTTTGAAATACATAGTAATAGTTAACAAAATTTAAAATTTAAAATCTATTCTTCGCGTTTTCCTACAAAATTCTTCTAGTGCCTCCTATATTACAAAACTATTTATTCACTTCAAAAACAACTAAAGTTAAATAAAATAAGTGAAAATAAAAAAAAATAATAACTTTAGCAAATATAGAACTGCATTTAACAACGAGTATATATTTTCTTATTATCAGATTGATTCCAAGGGGGGTTCAGACCCTGAATATATATATATATATATATATATATATATATATATATATATATATATATATATATATATATATATATATATAGAGAGAGAGAGAGAGAGAGAGAAGAATTGCTCGTTCAAATATATAAGATAATATCGAGATAAATAGATTTCAAGTGACACAGGCTAAAACGAAATTATTACGATACTGCAACAATAAAATTATTAAATTATAAGCAAAATAAAATCATAACATAGTTGGATCACTATAAAAGCTTTGCAATAAAAAACTTTTATAGTGATTAAACTGTGTTATGATTTTGTTTTGATTATAATTCATAAAGTCACTACTCTCCGACGATATATTCAACATCAAAAATTATTAAATTATCGTGCGTCCACTTTTAACCATCTCCTCGTGTTAGTTATGTAGAATGACGATAGATATTCTGTCAGTTTGTATAAATTTCTATGATTGACCAATTAACAGAAATTATAAATGACTAGTGTGAAATAAATCAAATTTAGTTACTTGAAATCTATTATAAAAAATGTACTAAATGTTATAATTTCTTTTAAAATTGTAAAATTATAACAGTGTAAATAATATTTAAATGTGCGCCGTTGATGTAAATTTAATATTTTTTTAACTTCTTGATCATCCTAAGATGCACAAGGACTGCATTTAAAAGTACCCGACGTAACTCTGGTCTGGTGGTCCGCTAAACATCAAACAGTTTGTCTGGTGTATTAATTATATCCTGACTTAATTAAAAAGTGAGATTCTAATTCGAAATTTTTGTAAAATAAGACTGATATAAGTTTTGAAAAATGGATGAAGAATTTAACGAACAGTCATATTTGTCAGAAAAATTGAAAACATATTTTGTAGACTATACTGATTTTCCTAAACCTGGAATGAAATTTTGGTAACATTTGTTATATTAATTGTTTATTTTATAATATATTAACGGAATTAAAATTTTATTTAAATACATATTCTAGATTTGTTATTAACGAACAACGATGAACTAGTATATGAAATGTTCAATGTCTGATAAGGTAAATGTGAAATTATAACATTCGCCGAGCAGTTCACTGCATTTTAATTCCGTATATTGATGAATAAATAATTTGTTAACAAAATATAATATTGCAAATAAGTTTTTATGTTCGTCATTATGTGTGTAGTAAATATAAAAAATGGCATAACAATACTGATATATATCATTTTGAACAGAAATATTCGTTTTATTTCTCGTGTTAATTACGTTTACTTCGACGATGGTTTCGAAAGATTTTAAACGTTGTAATTTTAAAGAATGCTTTAAATTTAAAATTTATTGTATTGATATTTTTTAAAGTTTCGATTAACCAATAACAGTACGTATATTGAAATGAAATGCTGCAATTATATGCAATTTTATTTTATGCTTATTTTCTACACTTTTAGGGATATATTTGCTTTATTTAAAAATCAAGAAGCATTTTATACCTTGTATGCGTTATTAAAATGTTACGCAAATTCTTTATACGGCAAAGTTGATGTTATCGCTGGTATCGAAGCGCAGGGATTTTTATTAGGTCCATTCATTGCATCCGAATTAGGTTTATCTTTCGTTCCATTGCGAACGAAAAATAAATTACCGGGGACTGTCGACACTTTGGAGTATAATGTAGAGAATGGAACTGTAAGTATTTAAACATTATATTTTCAATTTATTTTATTATAATATAATGTTTTTTAACTATATTTTAGTAGTCGTAGTATGTTATATAGAGTAAATGCATACTTTACGTATTATATTTACAACTATCTTGCGCTTTATGTATTTTATAGGATGTGTTAGAAGTTCAAAGTGATGCAGTTAAACAAGGTCAGAAAGTACTAATCGTAGATGATGTTTTAGCTACCGGAGGTTAGTTTAAATTTATTTAAAAGATAATATAATTAAAAGTATACGTCTTCGTTTAGGTTCATTGCAGAACTTCGATATTTAATGTTTATAATCAAATATTCCCAATTTTGTATTTCAAAATGTATTTGTGTTTATTTCCAGTCATGACAAACATTTGTTACTTAGATTACAAACATGTTGCTTTAATGTATCAGTTATATGATCTCGAATTTTTAGTGCGTTGAACAAACAAACAAAAAATGTAAAACGTCTTACTTAAATAATAATAAATTTAAAATTAGAGTATATTACGATTTTGAATCGCTATATATTATTCGTGATTTTAAAAAAATTGCTTAATTTAGTCTAGCGTGTAACTAACATCTTTGATAGTAGGTGGCGCAACGTATTCAACCATCCTATGTAAATGTAGAACGTGCGTTGACTTTCAAACAAATAGTAATTAATTTTTTACCCACAATTAGGGGAGGTGTGGGTAGGTTTTCTAGTAAAACGGATTACTTTAGTTAATAAAGTGAATTTTGTTTCCGTCAAATTAAGCTGTAAATCGAAATAGAAATTTTATAGCTCATAATGATAACGTGGCGTTTTCTTTTAGAATTAATATAAGGAAAGTTGTTTCAATTAAAAAAGTACCATATTTTCTAATTTCATGGCGCAGATACAAATTAAAAGATGATATCGTACAATGTTACAATTGCCAATTATTTAATCATCCGATTGTAATTTACCGGGGAAATTCATGAAATGAAGACAAATGCACTGCACTAAGGATGTAAGATGCCTCCTCGGTGAATGGTGAGGTCCACACAGTTAGAGTTGAATCGATTAAAAACTTTCAATAACAAAATTACTTGTATTAATTACTACTGATAGTGTTAATAATAGCAGTCGCAGAATAAATAATAATATCGATTATTAATAAGAGAAGACTCAGGCGTGAATAGTAATGCTATGAATATATGTTCAACGATTCTCCTTTCTTCGAATGTACTAATCTATTAAAATACTAAAAGCAACAAAGATGTTTACCCTAATAAAAACTTACAAAAGTTTATCCTTCATAGCGTATTTATGCGAGTAAAATCCTCGCTTTATGCCGTCAAATAAAAAATTATGCTTAGTACGATTTCATGTACTTTTTACATGCGAAACAGAGATAATGTAACAAATGTACGGATTTCTGTATCTCGCTAACAAAAGTAATCGTAGTGAAGATATCCTAAATAAATTTCAACATCACGCGCTGTCTAAGATATGTTTAAGATCGTTGCGATGTGTTGGTGTTGAATTATTAACATGCAAGTGTTTATAGGAACCCTAAAAACATAAAATACATTATTCGTGATTTAAACATTTTGTTCGATAAATTTCCAAATGTAATCATTAGCGAAGAATTAATATCGTGATTATTTAATATAAATATTGCTAATTTTGATAACTTATTCTAACGTGATTATACAAAGGTGTGAATTTTTGTTTTTTCGTTCGTTTTCTACGGTAGTTTTTAAGAGAAATAATCGGAAGTAATTATTTCGTGCGTGATAAGTGCGAGGTGTTGGAATGTGATTATTAGTAGGAAACTACTTTCGACCAAAATTAGCGGGCATATATTTCTATGACAATGATCAAAAACATCCGGGGTAGGGCTATATTTTACTTGTAATAAATAACATTCGCATCTTGTCTAGAAATAGTAATAATATCAACAGAGTATAAATCTGCTTAGTAATCTGAGTAAAGTTATCGAGAAAGTAATACGAGGTTCAAACTTATTCTACGATCGAAAATATTTTACAATATGAACAATTCGCATTCACATTAGATTAACTCGACAAATAACCAGACTTGAGATTGCCCATAGTTTTAATCTTCGCAAGTACCCTGGTATGTTATTAATAAATTTAGAAGCGCGATTAATTTCATTATGGAAATAACATGTTCATTAGAAAAAGGAAAGAAACAAATATACATACATATACTATAAAACCCATACAACTATATATATATATATATATATATATATATATATATATATATATATATATATATATATACGCATACACGTGTATTCATATATATAATATATGAACACACATAATTACTTAGTAGCATCTAATCGTAAATGATAAATTCATCAACTGATGAGTATTTAGTCGCGGGTGTTTGTACTTTTTACACCTAAGGCTTAGAGACTTGTAATCGCCTATATTAAATTTATGTTTAGATTTTCTTAAAATCTCTTCTTGAATGTACGGAACGTTTAAGATATGATGCATTTTAATATATACGAGTATATCTTGATTTATTTAGTATTATCCTTAAAGGGTGATTTTATATTTTTTAATAATTTCACTATATTTGTCCTGCTGGCAGAACACCATACAGGAGCAACGTATAACAATATAGGTGTAATAGCTGATTTATAAATAAGGAAGTTCATTTTTAATCGAGAAGTATAATTTTCTATTGAATATTGGAAATAATGCACAAGTTCTCTGTATAACTTTGATACTTATGAAATTAATATAGGTTAAAAAATTTAGTTTATTATCCAACATCGTGTCTAAATATTTAATATGTCCCATTCAATTGTATACCACTGGTTATTATACATTTATTTATATACGCCTGGTTAAAAAAAAGAGCTTGTGTTTTAGTTTCATTTACTTTGATTTTCCACTTGTTAAAATACTTCGTTAATCTATTTAGTGCTGCTGATAATCTATTACCGATAGTATCAAAACCCTATAAGAATTTACCTAATAGAGCTGTATCATCTGCGAGCGAAGAAATATGTACATTTTTAATGGTTGCTACATTATTCATATATATTAAAAAGAGGTAAGGACCTAGCGCTACACGACAGACTTAATACCTGACTTTATATCATTAACTTTAACACAATAGTTTCAATTAGCAAGATAAGATCTTAAGAGTAAAATTGAATAATAAGGAAACTTATAACGTATCTCAGTTTATAGATAACGTAATTAATCAAAAGCTTTTTCTACATAGAGAGACGAGATCGCAGTGTTTGTTTTGGTTAAAATTGTCGCGTATTATATCTCAAATTGGCCAGTTGGCTAGTAGTAGAGTATTTGGGTGTAAAACTAAAACGGTTCGAAAAGAAAAAATTGTTTTTTCAGAGGATATTAATTTTTTCGTAGTTTATGTTTAAATTATTAAAAAGACTTATCGGTCTTATATTTTAAACTCGACATGAGTCTTTACCAGACTTTGGGATTGGTATAACTCTATAAACATTTTTCGATGCCCCCAAATAATGTCCGATACGTAAAGATGTATTTATTAATGTTAGAGCATGAATCGCTTTTGAAGGAAGTTGTTACACATGTTATCGGAGTCGGTAGATAATTTGGGTTTAAGTGATTTGACGCTAGATAATACTTCTTTAGGTTGTATCGAGTTATTGCAAACGGGGGGGGGGTAATTTTCACGCGTTTATTGATATAACACTTTACAAAACGAGCGTGAGAAGGTGTAGATAATGGATTATTTTGTTCATGAACAGCAGCAAATTAATTAGCTAACGGCTTTATCAGAATTATGATAACCAAACGAATCAGGATCAGTTACATGATGAAGTGGTGGTAGTTTAGTATTATAAATTACTATAAACAAGCAAGTTGGTTAAAAGAAGTGCGCGATAACTGGCAGTCGCGATGGATGATGGATTAAATTTTAATTACTCCGTTAAATATACCGTAGACAAAGTTCGTAAAGCTGCGCTTATCCAATATTGTACAGAAACTCGGGTCTAATACTATACAAATTAATGCATACAACGGTTATCAAGCCCGGATTAACATATGCGTGCCGCCGTCTAGTGTTCAGTGTCCTACAAACAATTCCAGCGGATGCAGAATCTCATTGAACGCTACGGGTTATACCAAAATATATTATTTGCACTCTCAATTAGTCCTCCGTATAATATTTCGTTTATTAACAACTGTCGAAAGAATTGTACGAAGCACTCTTAAATAAAGCTGTTGGTAATTATGCGTGTTTTTCCTACGCGACTTAATAAAATATCTAGTTTATTTTAATTTCTTTCCGAATAATCGAGCGACGTGTTCTATAAATTTTAACGTTATTATGTAGGTTACTTAGCATTAAAAATTTTGTAATAATTTAAAAATTTGAAATATTAAATAAACGTCTCTCTTCTTCCGTCGTCTCTTCTAGTTTATAGTTTATAATTTATAATTATTATTCAAGACGATTGTCAGTTTAGTAAAAATAAAAGTCTGCGTACTGATAGAATCAGCATTAAAATACCGATATCGTTAGCTGCGGTTGTAATATAATTTATGAATATATATCGTACGAATTGAGAAGCATTTTCTGTTTATATTTGATGACTCCCGGTCACGGGGCAAGAATGCCGGCTACGATAAATTATACTCCGAAAGAATATTAATGATAAGAGAAAACCCGGTAGAAAGAAAAACTGAATTATCAAATAATGCACCGGAATACATTCAGTATAACAATTGTTTTCTAAACGACAGTATTGTGATGTCTACGTCCGATAATAGATACGACACTCGGAAGATGTAGGGAAAAACCGAAAATTAAACGGATAGAATTGTTTCCTTCGATTTATTAACGGTTGAATAAATGAATTTTTTAATTTTTCTATGAATTAAGTTAATATTACATTCATTATTTTTGTAGAATTAAACTCTGAAATCAAATATACTAAAAACTATTTATAAAAAAAATAATCAAATAATTGCTTGTAATTGTACAGGTAGAATGGCTGCTGCTGTTAAGTTGATGAAAAATATTGGTGCTGAAGTGGAATGTATGACGATAATCTCGATTCCAGAATTATGTAATCAATCTACTATTGGCGCAAAAATTACCGTTCTTTGCGATTAATTGGGACCAGTTTCGATTATAACGAATATTGGTTAGTAACATTTCCCGCGGGAATTTTTTATATTTCATTACTTATGCGAAAGCGTAAAATTTTATAATTACTATACCGGTAAAATTTCACTCGTGTTAATTTCAATGATAAATGATAAAGAAATTTAAAAGAAGCGATATGTTGATCTTATTTTAGAATTAATTACATTCTAATATTGTATTACGTAATCGTGTTCTCGGTAATAAACTTTGACATATATATTTTCGAATATATATTTACTTATTCTTCAGTAGTGACGTTAAGTTGCAAAAAATTATTCAGCGCGCACACTGGTATAATTTTATAATATTATATGGAATTCTGATATTTAATTATTTTCAATTTCATATAAGCAGTAGCGTTTTACGGGCATGTGTAAAAGTTGACGATTGTAGTAAATGCATGTATCAAGAGCTAGTGTCTATACATCGTGTGAGATTATAATTAAATAATGTATAAATAAATAATTGTAATCGTGCTATAAATAAGTACGAGCAAAATTTCGAACAATTTGTTATATTGTCGTTATTTAAGTGTTTCATTTCATATACGAATTTAAGTATCTCGTTAAAAAACAAAATATGTATAAAATTTGTTACTGTTTAAAAAAAAAAAAAACACTGGTTGCTGAGACATTACGTCAGTTATTATATGCGTATGCATATATATATATATATATATATATATATATATATATATATATATTATGGATCACATCGTGATGTAATAATTCGTGTTTGACTACTGTACTCTTTAATGTAGCCGTAGATTCAGAGCCGTATAATTCTGTACCGGGTGATAGTAGTAGCCACGGTAAATAGAATACACGGTAGGGATCACGCGCAGGCTGCTTAGCAGCTATTACGTCATTGGTGTCCAGTCGAGCTCGACGATGTACAACGTAAACGCTACTTTCCGTTCCTTACTCTAGCTGTGATTATATTTACAATTTTACATTCCTCTCTTTTCGATATAATTAATTTATTTTAATTTTATAACAATTACATTATATCTATTAACATTATTTAACGCAATTAGTATATCGCTGTTTTGTTTTTCAACTTGTTTAAACGCAATAATTTCGTTAAAAATTGTAGTATGAGGCAAGTTTCATTTAAATTTTTGGATATTTTAAATAATACCAAAAATATGATAAAAAATTATTTATATAAGCAAATATTTCACTCACCAAATTTTAGTTATTGCAATTTTATCAATTTATTCTTTTTTTTTTTCGTCCATCGTCGGTATTTTTGCTTCCGTAGATTGTTCTTTTACTGGACTTCTTTTTGTTTAGCGTCTTAATTCTGATGAATGTTCGTGTTCTGACGAAACAGGAAATGGCGAATTCATCAATCCCGATGCTGCTGTATCTCAATTTTAAAATGTTGATCAATGTTTTGCTTCCTAACAAAGAATTTACAACTTTTTTAGACTCACGTTTGTTATACCTTTCACTTCGTTCATTTTGAATATCTGACTCGCATTCAATTAATGTTGGTATTCGCAAATGAGGAATCGAATCCTTTTTTAAATTTTTCTTTGGTTTATACCCAAGCAATTCTGATCTCAAATCACGTTCAAAATCATTTTCATTAAAGTGACGAGAACAAACGCGGGAAGTTTCAATATTAAAGTCATCAGCTCTTTTGCTCATATATAACCACTGTTTCCGTACAACTTTATCTTTGGGAAACCGATGAAAACTGATTCCTAATTTATGAACGTTTCTGCCATGATTAGAACACCCAGCGATGACACAACAAGGCATAATAAAAATATTAATAATAATAATATAGTATCAAAACGATCTAACCATTTCTATGTTGATGACGTAATATATGTATAAAAATTGATAACATAGGCAGTATTAAACGAAAAAAAAAAACCACATAAATTGCGGAAGTTAATTTGTTGACCGTAATAAAAAATAAATAAAAAAATACTCGAACAAGCGGCGACAGAAGCACGAAATAATACGGAAGAACACGCGAAACAACGGAACGACTACTACACTACAGTCGATTGTCTGAACTAGTGGGCACCGGTGACGTCAAAATTTCGTTTGACTACTGCGCAACTAGTTCGTGATACCTACCGTGTATTCTATTTACCGTGGTAGTAGCGTAGTTTATATATATATATAAATTAAAAATAGATTTATCGGCCTGACTTGTACGATTTCGATAAAGACTTCCCGTTATGTCCAGAAAGTAGTCTAATCAGATCGCGTAGTTAATTAAATAACGAAATTATTAATTACGTTAAAGTCTAAATATAAATTAATTAAATTTAAAACAAACGATAAATTTCGTATTGAAATTGACGAAAATTCATCCTGTAAATAAAAGTTTCTCAATCGGTCCGGATGAGATCGTAAATTAAGACAAACTGCTACATAAATTGATTCGATTTTCAGTAAAACGCGCACGAAAATAAGACCAAGAATACGCATGGAATTGTTAGCGATGAACGAGGAACCTAATTAGTGGACAAAAAGTCAATTTGAAGATCGTGCTATATTTAATGAAATCGCCGCATGTTATCGTTCATTAAGACGTCTATTTTGTATTAGATTTAAAATAAAGACGTAGTACCACCATTTCTATTATGTAACGATATCGTATCGCTACGGACGGGATAATATTAAGTTATCGTATCAAGACGCGGATTTGTTTTATTTCAATTAAGACGTGAGAATAAAGCGATTATTTTGAAATGTTTGATTGTTCTCGCGGTCGTCTATTTTATAGCGTGCGTAATTTAAAAAATGTTAAGCAAATTTAAAAACGAGACAAACGAACAGGCTAATTAGCATTTCATCGAATTGCGTTCGAAATTATAAAACTTTGAAAAGCGTTTAAAAATTTTCATTTTAGTTTATTCAAATTATATTCATTCTGTATCGTCCCCGTTGTTAAATTGCAGTTATAGAATAGGCTGCTCTTTTCGTAGTTATGAGTACGTTATATATATACCGTTCAACGGAATAAATTATCAATTAAGTTGTAACGCATTGTAATACATTAGCTTACACGGTCATGCAGCCTAAATCGAAATATCAACTAATATTAAAAGGATTAAATATTTTTCCATGCATTAATCGTTAATATACCCGTTAATCATTTAAATTTTCATTTATTTGTTCTATTTTCTCAGCTCACGTCAATTACAAATCCAAGTAAAAACTAATACAATACAATGTAGCGAAAAATGTAAAATAAAAAAATATATACAAATTTAAAATGGCATCTCGTACATAACGGTTTGTACAACCACCAGAAATATCCGGAACAGCATAAAAATTGATGATGTAATAAATTAAAGGTATTATCTGTCTTATTTTTTTTTCACACTTCATTTATCAATTTACAATTAGAGCTCTATAGGCTATTAATCAAATTTAATATCTTAGTGAAAGTGACTTGCTAAAAAATCCTGTCCAATGACAGAGTTTCATTCAATACGTATACAGAATGTATATACTAGATCCGTCAATTTTGTCCTCTTTAATCTACCAGTCACAGTTATCTAACAGTGTCATACTATTTGGATGTGACTCCAGTCTTGTAGAATGATTTTTTGCCGTTTTGCACAATTTCATCCTTTATGTAATTGGAGAGTTTGATTCGTCATATATCATGGCACATTTACAATGATTCTTAGAATTCTATTCTGTAATATTCTTTTTAGAGCATCCCCACAGCTAACCCCCGTATTTCCAGACCGGTTTGATGACCTGGTTGTAGAGCAACAGCTTATTTTCAGCTGTTAGTTCTAACTTTCTCCCTAAAAGCCGGTACATCTGTTTAATTTTGATATTATGATCTGTTTCTATCACGTTTACCGTTTATCCAAGTATATTCCCAAATACCCGACTTCGTCTTTTAATGGGATATGTTCGCCATTACATTACTATCATTTAATCTCCGATCGTTCGGCAACGAACAATACGAGGATGATGATGGTACAATTGCAACCGCTAGATTTTTTAACCACGAGCCGCCACTGAACGAAATTAAAAATTATATCAAATCGCTACTCGACGTGTAGATCCGAATAAAGAAGATAATATTTATGAAAATTATTAGGTAATGAATAAACAGCTGTAAACATCTCCGAGATCAAAAAAATATCAGTTTTAGAAGGGAATTGTATAAAGGAAAAATTGAATTTAATGGGGAGAGAGAGATAAAGTCTAAATTTGTTCTAGTAGATTGGTTTCTAAAACACCTATTCAACCTGCTATGTTATGTGGGTACTGCGTAGTTAATTAAAGAAATTAAATGTTCATCGCGCACGTTGAAATTGTATATAATTTCGACAGCTTCCTACGGTAACTGAAAGGCTTTACACCCATGCGCATAGCATACTAAAAGAAACATATTTTGATAACTGCACTATAATAATTTTTAAAATTTTAACTACAATTATTTATATAATTCTCATAGGATAGACGCGTATTCAAGCTGATAATGAAAAAGTATATTGTACAATATAAATATTGTCTTAAAATTACCTAATGTAAAAAAAATTTCGTCCAATAAATCCTAAAGTTTTGTAAGCGTTGTAACATGGTTGATACGCGTCGAAAATTTACGACCATTATTAATATACACTTCAAGATGAAAAACAGTCGATTCATTCAAAATTGATATTCCATTCACGTTCGCGACACAGCGAGTGAACGCATTTATCATAATTAAATAGCAAATCATTTTCACGACTACGTCGAAGAAGGCTAAATGTTTTTGTAACAAAACACAATCCGCGACTGCAATAATAGATATGTAAATTTTTAGATTATCATCCAATAGAAGAAATTTACAGCTAAGCCTATAACATAGTTGATAAATATCAAAATTTAAATTTTTATTCCACGATAATCAGAAAAAAAAAAATATATATATATATATCGTATATATTTATTGATTTATATATACCGCGTTCAACATATATATATATATATATATATATATATATATATATGCAAAGGCTGCCTTACAGGTTGGTCCAGTGTAAAAAAAAGTTTACAGGAGAGTCAGACAAGGAGATTCGATGTCATCTAAGCTGTTCACTGCGGTATTGCAATCAACATTTGAGAAATTAAACTTGGATTATACGGGTTTAAAGATTGGAGAACTACATCAAAACCATCTTAGATGTGCAGACGACACGGTACTCCTTAATGAAAATATAACTAAATGAAATGGCACAAGAACTTAATATAAAAAGCAGGTTAAGGAGTCAAAATCAACATAACCAAAACGGTTTAAATACAGCAAGTAATCGTTCAATTGCTCAGACAGATTTTAAAAAGGTGTCAATAGAATGGAGGAGGAAATAATGAAAAGACCACATGGCCGCCATAGCGTGTAGGAAACTAAACAATATATTACAAGATTCCAGTCAGTCTGAAAAGAAAAACGTTTAATCAATGCGTGCTCTCGGTAATGACCTATCACAGTGAAACCTGAAATATAACAGTAGCGGTGGAGCAAAGGCTACGAGCAGCTCAAAGGAGAATCAAAAGGGAAATAATTGGAATAACACTGAAAAAAATAAATGCATTAGAGAAACGACAGTAATAAGCATAAGAGAATCAAAATGGAGATAGGCTGGTCATCTGCAAGACATCCCGAACGCCTTGCAAATAAGTGACAGACACGAGACGGGACGCCTACATTAGGCAGATCAACGCGTTGGGTTGAAAAACTGCGCAATAATACCCGATAAAAATATTTAAGGTATAATAATAAATACGTTATACGAATAAAACATAATTTTAAGGAAATAATCAATTAAATATGTTTAATTAAAATATAATATATCTATACCAAAAAGCACACTATAAATCTCAAAATGCAGCGTATACAACAGTCGATAAATATAATTATTAAACGTGTCGAAGGCAGTTTCTAATTTGGACGATGGAAAAAATGTAAATATAATTATTTCACCGATTAAAAGCTGATATCGAATACATCGATATTTCTTCAAACACGCTGTATAATTCGACGATAACTCGAACTAAATAGTCATTATTATCAGGCTCGTAGTTAAGATTAAAACGAGGATCGAACAAAATGGTAGCCACGTTTTCATGCAAGCTGTATTTCTAAATTGAAAACAAAAATTATCCCGGTAAGTCTATAATGCAAATTTAATTATCTTATTACATTAGCATAATAAATTGGAAAATATCGTTATAGTCGAACGAATAAAAGAAAACTGGTTGCCACGGAGGGTAAAACCAAACAAGAAACGGATAATAGGAGGCAGCCGCTATATGAATATATAAGCGGACGTTTATAAAACCGAGGAAATCATTCCTAAATGAGAAAGAAACTATAACAGATATACTTAAAAGACTGATTGAGCGGAGAAGTAAATTTAATACAAGACTATTACATTGTCAGCTAATTACACCAAGTGGATGAAATATTGGAATGCTGGAAGACGCTTAACAAACTTCGTTCCAGCGTCGTTGTACGCTACGAAAGTTGGTAAGCGACAATCGTTGTGAAGACGTATTAAACGAATCACCTCTTTTATTATTTACAAATTGAAATAAGCAGCAGCAATTTCGAGGAAATGAAACGGGACGAATCAGGAAAATGTTAGTGTACTGGAAGATTTAAACGTGTTAACCGATTTCAAAGAAGCAGAAGAAGTCGATGAAACGATGTTGATCAACGATTAGAATAAATAACCTAGAAAACTTTAGATACGCCGAAAAATAATAAAAAAAAAAAAGACTAATGATTTACAAAAATGATTGATAAAATAATACAAGAAGAAACGGTAAAAATAAAATCTAAAAAAAAAAACTAATTATATTTTTAAATGATACGACCATGCTTATAGAAATTTATCAACAATCGCATAATTATTTTATAAGTTTGTTTAATTTATTTTTCGTAATAAACACCGTATATTTAAGAAAATAATTCTATTGTTTATGCTGCTACTCGCGCGTTATCTATCGCGCATTTGTGGCACGTTATTGTAAACTGTTATATATAAGGAAGTAAAAATAAAGCTTGATTTGATTTGAAATTGCATACAAACAGCTGGGTAAGGAAAATAAATTGTAAAATAACATATGAATATTTTAAGAGAATAAACGAATATGATGAAGAAAACGGATAGCATTAAAAACCGAAAATTATAAAAATTGGAAGATGATATATATATATACATATAATTCCATCGTGTTATTAGTAACGAACTCAATTAGAGAATATTTGAATATTAAATTTGGCGTTAAAAAATTAAATATAAATATTTGTAAAAAAAAAAACTTACGTTACATATTTTCCGCAACTGAATATATTGTATGCTAACTTAATTCCATTCCAATTGGTACATCCGTCATATTCCATCAGGTTTAATGCCATAGCAACGTGGGAATGGCAATTATCGCATAATAAATTATGCTTTTTTAGAAAGAACAAAAAAAGAATACACGTTAACACCGGGTCCAATTCAGTGTAATTCAATTGCACGGAAATGTAACGAACTGTATAATATTGATGCAGTAGCATTGTCTGAAACAAAGCTGGATAGTAATTTAAACATAAAATTTCTATAAATTTTATAAAGTTGATAGAAGTCGTAGAGGAGGAGGAGTTGCAATTTTTATTAAACATCATTTACAGGCTGAGCTCATTCCTATACGTCATTTATCGTGTGTTGAAGCTATTGGCGTAAATATCTATACTAATAGTGACAGCAATCTTGCGAATAATACTTCTGTTATCAATAATATCTGGAACAACACTATCAATACAAAAAATAAAAATCGATTTTCTCTTTTTGCTATATATGTCACCATTCTGTCTGCGCAACAACTTTGCTAATGATATTCGAATTCTGAGCGGAAAATACTGCTGATTGGTGATTTCAATGTTAAAAGCAGGAATTGGAAGTGTTTTAGTGAAAACCCTACTAGCAATACCTTAAATGATTTATCACTTCGTGGCAATTTTCATATAATAGCTCTCAACGAGCTAGCATTCTTTTCATATTAGGAATTTTATTTTAAGAGTATCAAGTGATTTTTCAATATCCGTATCACGATAAGGTGCTTGTTTCCTCGATCGGTAATTACGATTCCAGGCAACTAAAATTTATGTATACTAAGTATAAACATAGACGCACAACTCACTTAACCTTAATTATTATTTTGTACATTTTTAACCTCTCTTTTTTTTTAAGTTGCAGGTTTTTAATATTTTTTCCCTGCAGCTGTGTATATATATATATATATATATATATATACAATAAATACAGATAAACATATTTTATGTAGTTAAATTAAGACATACTTCATTTGTCTAGTAAGTGTTATCGAAAAAATAACTAATTTTCTCATACATTACAATCATACAATAATCCATTTTATTAGCGTACAACTTATCAAAAAAAAATATTCTTTTTGAGTTTAAACGATTTAATGAAAAATATCTCAAAAAGTTTCAATAACGAGAATAGCAAATGAACACAGTGATAAACAAATCACATTTCAGTCAATTAAAGGAAGACTAATAATTTTAAAGGAACGTTTAAAAGTACAAAACTAATAATTAAACTTGCTTTACGACAAGATTAACTAAATAATTATTACATTCATCGAATGAACAAATATAACCTTATAATCTTTAGGTATAAAAGGGGACACACACAAAAACAATATTCATTAATTTTCGCTACTTTCTTTTTACATAAATAACAGGTAAATATGATAAAAATAACGAATATTTTCACCTACAATTCTACCGCTATATTCTAACGAAGCTTCTGTTACTGCATAATTCCATCCACTAATTCCGTTCTTAACTAAATCCAAATTTAAATACCAATATATCGTTGGGACACCAAATGCTATATTATCTTCGCCAACAAAATATGATCCTGAGAAATCTCTTACTTTTCCTTGTGATGTACATATACCAGCATGTCCGATTACGGGAATAATCCAACTAAATTAAATTAGTGAAAAAATATAAAATATATATTACCACAGATATAAAACGATGACACGCATTCCTTAAAATATCATCAATTAGAAAAATTCGCAATATTTAACTTATTTACCTTAAATAAGGAATTGGTGTCCAGACGACACAAAAAGGATATCGAACAGATCGTTTACCGATTCCGGGACAAATAAGATGAGCATCAGGATCCATGAGTTAAAAGAATATTATTAAATAAACTGTTAATAAATTATTATAACAAAATGACTATATTTTGACTAGAATAAAATGTTTACTTATATAGATATTTAAAAAGAAAAATAATTCTCATCTTGTCTTTTTTCAATATTAACAAAAACATTTACTGATTTTAAAAACTGTTTTTCACTTAACTTCGCATAAAATACTAACAAAAATAACATTATCCTCACTAATTCGGGAAAAAATAAACAAAAAACATTATTTACAAACATTTCAGTATGCTCTAATTACAAAAATAGTTGCATTGCACCGGTAAATCGACGTCAGTGTCTACTAATCTAAGAACGAAATTATCCGAGAAAATTAAACAATACTTGCCATTATAAACTAACCGTTTTTTATACGAAAATTAAAGATGAAGTAATTATAAAGTTTAATTATATTA
Source organism: Coronaproctus castanopsis (assembly GCA_032883995.1). Classification (NCBI taxonomy): domain Eukaryota; kingdom Metazoa; phylum Arthropoda; class Insecta; order Hemiptera; family Monophlebidae; genus Coronaproctus; species Coronaproctus castanopsis. The sequence goes on along the minus strand of CM065053.1, from coordinate 45,275,398 downwards.
TAGCGCCAATAATCGTGCTAGATTACATAATTTTATATATCATGCATGCTATCTTTATGTCGAAATTTTATATTGGGTTATACTGGTGGTATAGTACATGATTCAGTATACGATGCTCTATTTACAAATGCCTGTATTATTTTATTATATTATAATTAATTTTCATTTAGTTCTAAAAATGGGTTTAAATCACATTTAAAGTGTAACAGTGTTGTAATAAAAGTTACTAAAATTACTTATTTTAGTTTTTAATCTTATTAACCGCCCTAAGTAAATAATTTTTGTTCACGATTTTTTTCAGTATAAAAACTATGTCAATTTTTTTATTACATAACGTATCAGAAACACAGTTTTCACTTTCAAACTGAGAGCGGTTATGAATGTATAGGTATAGTTATACACTTACACTAAGAACATGATTTAAACTTAATGTTGTCCAGTGTCCACATTTTGTGATAAACAAGTACTCTACTGTGTACACATCCGTTTATCCATGTTTTTATCATCATTATTCTGAATGAAATTGGAATTGTTTCTAAACTAGTAATTGTTTTTATTTTAACTTGTTTTTTCCTCTTGTTGCATTGACCGGTAGCCAAGTTGTATTTAGCTGGTATCCATCCGCTTTGTTGAAATTTGGATGCTTATAGATTTCAATTGCTTCTATAACAATTCTGCAGTTTTATTTATTCACTTTTGACAAGATTTCAAAACCATCAAATTTTATTTCGTGATCCCCAGGACACTGGTGTGAAGCTACTGCATACGTACTTTTTTATTGTGATTAAAATGTGGTTTGTGATCTTTTACTCTCTGATAGATGCTTCTATTAATTTGCGCAATATAGCTGAGCCCGCACGAGCAATTAATTTTATATACACCTGTAATATGTTCTTTAGGCAGTTGATCCGTGACATTTTGTAAATATTGTTTCATTTTTTACACGTGTCAAACACTAGTTTAACTTTGTTTTTTAGTAAAATTCTGCCTATTCTGTTTGTGGTGCCTTTTATATAGGCACAATACATAAGCTACCAACTTTTCTTTGTTCATGAATTTTTCTTTTTTAGCTCCGAATCTTTTGACCAGTGAAACCTATTCCTTTTTGTCAAAACCATTAATGATCACATATTTTATATTTAACATTTTAGTACTGTTTGAAATCATTTTGGCTTTCTGTAGCAAAGTTTTGTAGATCCCTTGTGCAAATACTTATTCGTGTGTGTAGGTTTTCTAAACACAAAGGTAGCTAATTTTCCGCATGTAGTTTACTTGTTTAAAAAACCTAATTCGCCTTAGTTTTCTTTTTCCATGGTGAACTTTATGTTGCTGTGAAACATAAATCCAACAAAATTAGATTTTCATCACCATGCTACCAAATCACGGACGTTTCATCTACGTACCTAAATCGTGACCGTTTTGTTATTTTATTTTTCAAACATTCCATGAATATATTTGTGAAAGTTGGTGCTAATCTTGGGCCCATCGCCACGTCATTTATTTATTTATAGATTTTATTGTCAAAAGTAAAATAATTGTTGCTATTATGTCGAGGAATGTCAGTACACTCACATAATATGAGAGTGACTTTTATAATTTTATTGGTGTTCACTACTGATCATTAATAATTTTGATTCACAGAACAAGTTTGTGATGTATATTTGACTATTTATTATTGTTTACTTATTAAATATAAGAACCATTAATGATAAAATCAAATTTTATGATTTCATTCCTAAACATTTTATTTACAATACTCCTTCGATGCTATTCTAAAAGCTATCACATTTAAATTCGTATTTACGGTTTAAATATGTTGCAAACTGTCACAAAGCTAAAATGCATTAAACCTATTATTGATTTTTCTACTCATCAGACGGCGATAAACTAAGTTCATAGGCCTATGTATGAAATTGAAGAATTGTATGAAAACAGAAAGTACTGTTCTACAGCCTTCGTCGTAATCGTTCGTGCAACTCATTTTTTATTACGCACGTAATCTTTTATGTTGGAAATTATAAACTTAAAGATCACAAGGTAGTTCGGGTATTATCAAGTGAACATAAAAATATAATATATATAAATTTATAAAAATATAAAAGAAAAAAACAAAAAATAAAATAAAATGTAAAAAATACTAATTTAGATATAAAATTTATAAAAAAAATAAAAGTGAGAAAAATAGAATTTACAAAATAATTTGAGAGTGAATGAGGTAAACAACATAATACTTGTGATCTTTTTATATGAAAGTTTATTGGTTTTAACCACTTTTTTGTTGTTTATTTTTCAAAAATCACTACATTCCACACTTTTGAAATTAAATATTGAACATATTAAATGTAAGATAAAACAGTTACGGACTTCACTGACTTCAGCCCCTGAGTCCTTGGCAACAGTACAATTTATATATATTTTAAAAGTGCTAAGTATTACAGTGCTTTCAATCGCTTGTTATAATGAGCCCCATATATTCAAGAACGCATGCATTATGCACTTTTAGCATCCACTGCCCATGCAAATTCGTTCTGCATTTTCTGCAAACATAAAGACATTTTATATTGTATGTTTTTTATGTGTATAATGTTGAACCATAAATTTTCAGAATCAATTTTAATCATAAATCATGTTTTTAATTAAAGCATATCTTAATGTACTTTTCAAATGCGGCGATTATTGTGTAAAGATATTTGATTTATCGCATTATAATATAAATTTCACACGTTTAATTGTTTAATAGATTTTTTAATATATATATTTTTAATAAGTATTTTGTGTGATATGAAAATTAATACGGCCTGGAAAACAGTAAAATATAAATGTATTGTTAGGGTGAAAGCAACAATCAAAAACAAATCACATTTTACCTTAACTGAAATATTTTACTAGAATTGATACAAACATTTTTCAATCAAAACAATCGTAAATATGTATACAACAATACTTTATTTTCAATTAATGTTCTTTTAAAGTGCGAATATAAAGTATTAATAAAATGAACAAAACAAAGCATAATAAAATATACTAAATTTTGAGGATTTACATTTGCCACTTATTTATAATTTTCTGCAATAGTTCTACATTTAAAATTAGTTTATATATTTCAGAATGAATTAATAACTGATTATATCCTGTGTGAAGATATTATCATTGCTTACGTTATAAATATGCTATTTACTTTTATAGGCTGAATTAATATATTTAAAACATATATTTATGTAATTTTGAATAAATAAATTTAATTTTTATCGATGTTTGGAAATTTATCCATACAGACACGTCACAAATTTATGAATTGTGTAACGTAAATGCTGTCTTTCAAATAAATGAAATCACTGGAAACTAAGCATAGAAAAACAAAAATTTATTCACATATTATACAAAATTATTTCACTGACAATACATTCAATATAGCAAGAAATAAAAATAAATCTGCTTTCAGTTTAAAAAAACTGCGGTAACAACTGGTAGACAGTAGATGAAAAAGGTTTGTCTTCTAATTGGAACTACATTCTGAATATGATATCAGTGATATTTTACTGGAGCACTTGTTTCATTTTGATATTAATTTCCTGGTATAGGAACACTCCAAAATAACTATTATTTTTTATATTAGAATTATCAGAATTTCCACTATAGATATAATTTAAAAATACAAATTTCTTGAATAGCTTTGGAAATTTGAGATAAATTATAACAAACAAGAAAATTTTAAACAGAATACTGGCAGCTAATGAAGTATAAAATAATCAAACAAATAAATAGTTAATTTTCTTAACTAATCTTGAGTACATATACAACATATATGACAAATACAATTCAAAACAACACTTTAAAAATATCCTACAAATTTAATTATAATTTCTGGTATTCTTGGTTGTCATACTTATACAGTCCCAAATGTTGGGCAATTATGTTTACGCATTTTAAAGGTTTGAAAAACCATTAAGTATTTATTCATAACCGTATGATCTAATCTTGAAGCTTAATTAGACCCAAAATAATCAAATTTTAAGTAATAGTTCCGATTTGTGCATCTCTATCACTATTCAATCTTCTGAAATCTGCTTGCCTTGTCTCCATAGGAAAAATCGTAACGTATGTCTGATGAAAGTGTTTTTTTATACATGTTTATTCATAATTAAAAATATTAGTAATGGTTCCGTTATTGTAAAACGTTGGCATAGAGAACAAGTATTTTAGGAAAATATTCAATATGTATGCTCTCCACGCTTTTTAGAAAAACAAAAATTTATAATATATTTTATTGTTCACAAAATAATAATTAAACTAATGTTTAAGTATGCAGAAAAAGAGTTTGATCTGAGAATATTACAGATACAAATTATTTTTAAGAAATTTGATCATCGGGAATCCACAGACTTTACACGTGATTTAAATGTCAAAAGCTAAAAAAGCCAAATTATATTATTGTTTATGATGAAATTTTTAGCAGTGAAGTGGTAGTTGAGTAGATTCATAATTTATACAATTTTTAATTGTATTTGTGATTTTTATACTGAAAGCTCTTTTCAATTTTTATCTGGCATGGATATCGTCAACACTTTGGAAACAAACGAAAAAATACTGGATGAAGCTGTAATTTTTATATTCACTTTTTATTTTCATTAATGTAATAAATTAAGAGCATGATTTGTCTAATTATAAAAAATAGTTTATTTCAATTTTATAAAACATATTTCATACACAACGTCATAATTTGATTTCTAATAAATATATTTTATGATTGTGAATTTATAAAAATCTTTTTATATAAATGTTTTTCTTTATTCGATTGTAAAAAACCTTATTTGACTTTATAACACAAGAACGATTAACAACTGTGTATAAAAATATTATTTATTAGAAATCTTAAAACTTGTTTTAGGAACGGGAATATTTATATCTCAAAAATAAATTTGAGAGTATAACAGAAGAATATTCTGATGTAGCTGATGCAAATGATTTAGTAGAACAAGTCGAGTCGCTTGAATTGCAAAATACCAAACTAAAACATCGTTTAGCGATATTAAAACAGGTAAACTAAATACGGGGTCCATTAAAATGGATTTCACGATATCGCTTAAAGTATCAAATAATTATTTCTTAACGCTGTAACGAGCAAACGATAAAAACGTATTTTCAGAATTGCGTTTATATTGTTTTTATTGCATCATAATGCGTAGTCCTTCATTTGATTCATTCTTATATCCCGCAATGTTAGTGTGAACATGGTTATTTAATTTATATAAAGAATTCTTGTGTTATAGTGTCAATTATAAAGTCGACGATTTCATCGAAATTATTTAATGTTTTGATTTTATTCTATTTTTCGGATTATCAGCCTTATTTGTATAAAAATATGTTTCACATTATTTTTAATTAAATCGATTTAAATATGTTTTATGGAAAAATTTTACAAATATGCACTTGGATTTGGTTGTTTTTAGATGTAAATTTTATTTATGCAACTTGTAATTATTTTGAAACGTAGTTTTGTTTTATGTACTTTGATAATTCGTTTGTTGAATGTAAAGCGACTTGTTTAATAATATATTTTGAATTAAAGCGCGAAAATTATTTTTTTATAATTTTTTTCTATATCATCTCATTTAGTGATGTTGTAATAGTTTCTTTAAATTTGTCCGTTTTTGTTAAAGGCCATTGATGGAGAGAATGAACGAAAAAGAAGGCGTATTGAACAATCAGGAGAAATAGATTATTATCATTTATCGATACAGGATGGTTTAACGTTAATATTTATAAAAGCCGTACATGAACTTTATCCGAATTTATCATCATCCGTTGTATCGATTACTCCGTCTAGTGCCCAATTTGGCGATTATCAATGTAACGCTGCTATGCCTATATGTCAGGCGCTCAAGTCTACAGGTAATCATCTTTTTTGATACTTCTTAATTATTGTTTATTGTAAAAACGTGTTTCCCACAGCATCAAATAAATTATCGTTGATATTACATTTTAAAAATATATACTAAAGATTTCGGCTTATTTGTTTTTTCGATTTACATAAAAATTTATTCATCTTAAAATAATATAATGCGTAAGTTAGAATCGTGAAATATTAATTAATCGATATGATTCGGGTTGAGGAATAAGATTTCATAATGGGGGAAAGATTGTCGTCTGCGGAGAGTTATTGTACTCTCGGTACTTCAGCATTTTTAATTGGTATCTTAAACGTAGAATAATTTTATGAACACTCCGATATGGTTTTCTAATTAATTAATGCGTCATTTAAACGTTATTTATAGTAAACGATTTTAAATCATTTGGATAAAATTTGAATAATAAACTTATGTAATGCTATAGTAATCAATTCCGTTCTCCAACATAGATGATACCGTCACTGAGAATCGAATTGTTTCGCACGTCAGATTAATCATATTTGTATTACTTTATTTATTACCATTGTTTATGATGCTTTGGTGCCAGTATAGGGGAAATGATTCAAGTGAAAGCGGGAAATAAAAAATCGATGCAGGAACGAAAACATAGATTTGAAATGACTTTCCAACTAACAAAGGGCACGTACAATAAAAAGTCAATATTCAGGAATGCCAAAATAACACACTATAACACTGTCATTAAACCACAGTGTCTGTACGCAACCAAATGCCTAAATTTGACCTCTAACAAGGAAATACGGCAATTAGAAGTTAAAGAAAGGAAAATTTCCCGAAAAATATTGGGCCCTAGAGAGGGAGAAGAATATTGGAAATTAAGAAGCAACAGGGAAATATATGAAACAATAGAAAAGGTTAGCGACACAATCAGGAAAAGAAGGGTCCCCTTTTATGGGCACATGGAAAAAATAGACAACTGTCTTATCAAAAATGTGTTTAACTTCTTTGACAACAACCCGAAAAGTAAAGTGTCATGGATGGTGCAAGTCAAGATGGATATGGAACATATGGAAATATCTGATGAAGAAATCAAAGACAGAAACGAGTTCAGACATTGGATTCAATCTCTTCAAAGATTCCATGAGTCTGCGATTAAAAAGACAGGGAGGACGTGGATAGAAGAAAGAAAGATGACATACTCGAAAATGATGGAAGAATATTGGGCAAAAAAAAAACGAAGAGAAAAGATAGGATGCCACGAGACTGTGGTAAAGAAGACGGCCCGAACATGGACGAAAAAAAGAAAAAAGGCTTATTCGAAACGGATGAAAGAATATTGGGCAAAGAAGCGAAAGGAAAGGACAGAACTTTCGTGGTCCGTGGATGGCCAAAGTCGAGTTAAATATATATATATATATATATAACGTAGGATGCTAATACGAATTTTCTAGTTGTTTATTAATTTTTACCGTTCTGCACAGGTGAGAAGTTATCACCATATACCGTGGCTAAAAATATTTTAAAGAAAATTCCAGAAAATGATATAATCGAAAAATGCGACACTGGTGGACCCGGTTTTATTAATATATGGTTAAATCGTCAATATTTATTAAAACGAATTATAGATATTTTCACGAATGGTTTAAAACCCCCGGTTAACGTAACACGTTTACGAGTAGCCGTCGATTTTTCTTCGCCTAACGTTGCCAAAGAAATGCACGTTGGACATTTGAGGTATTTACTTTTTAATAGTTTTTATTATTATTATTTTATTCCTTTGACTATAATAATTTATACAAATGCACGACTAAATTGCATATAGCATTAATACTTTATGTATAAATATTAATATGTATTATTTTTTTTTATGATTAAAATTAATTGTAAGTATCGACAGTAATACATAATATATGTAGGTATAGTAAAGTCTCTTCTTCACTACGAGTTCTATATTTTTAAGATTATGCGAGAAATTTTAAAAATCGTCCAGCGGTTCAGAAATAAAATTCTACACGTCGTAATATTTAATTACCCTAGTATATAATTGTATATTTATCTGTTAGGTCTACGATAATAGGCGACAGTATTAGTAACCTGTTGGCTGCAATGGGACACGATGTGGTACGTCTAAATCATGTAGGCGATTGGGGCACACAATTCGGTATGTTAATCGCTCATCTTCAAGATATGTTTCCGAATTATTTAACCGAGTCTCCGTCCGTGGACAATTTGCAACGATTTTACAAAGAATCCAAAATTCGTTTTGATACAGACGAAGCTTTTAAAAAACGCGCATACGAGTGCGTAGTTCGTTTACAAAAATTCGATGACGATTACATCAAAGCGTGGGAGTTAATATGCGATGCGTCACGAATGGGTAAAATACGAGAATCAAATTAATTTTATTAAATTATATTTTTTCCTTCATTAGTTGGAAAACATTAAAATTACAATTTAGTTGTAATTTAATCCTTTTTTTTTTTTTATTGAAATTAAATGTTTTTAAATTTATTTATTTAATATGTATTTCCTCGTTAACTTTATGATTGGTGGCCACTTATACGTTAATTGTATTAGCAATAAATCCATCGTTTGTCTTTTTCCATATCGTTAGAAGTAAATACTGTAACAGGTAAATTATCTAATGTTCGAAGAAGTGCAGATTGGTTGTTTCCTATATTAACTTGGATCAGTTTTATAATGGACTCTGATCATAGTGAAGGCGGATGTTGTAAATCACAATTATTCCGTCCCACTTTTATATAATTGATAGCAATAATATTTTTTTGTTTTTAGTCGATAGCGATGTTAGTTCCGTTAGAAATACCGATACAACTCTCATTCGTATATGTAAATTTTATAATTTATCATTATCGTACTACTTAGCAAAAAATAAAATATTAATTATATTATGTACAATTGCATTAGGATTCTCTACGCAGCTATACACCTATTTATATATATTTATTTATTTATTTATTATTTTAATTAAGATTTTATCCATCTAACGAATATCTAATCGTACAGTAGTAAGTCTTCGGGTTAGTATTTCCTAGATAGGGCGCCTTTTTCTTCGTTGTAATACTTCGTGTTTGTAATGCGTCGTGAAAATGTTAATTTATTCTGTTAAAAAATTTGTTCCTCTTTAGAATTTCAAAAAATATACGATCGCCTAAATATAAGCATAATTGAACGAGGCGAATCATTTTATCAAAAGATGATGAACAACCTAGTAGAAGAACTGGAAGAAAAAGGTGAGACGATCTATTACCCGATTTATTAAATTTGTTGTAGTAGGGTTTTCTTTAATTAGCGATTTCACAGTACCGAAAGTAAATAAAATCTTTTCAATATTAGTTAATAAAAAAAAAAAAAAAAAAACACGAGACAAAGTAAACATTTTTTATTGTTTTTATTAAGATTTTCGTCGTCATTTATCGAGATTTATTTATTTCACATTTATAAAAAAGGTTTATTAGAAGAAGACGAAGGTCGTAAATTATTGTGGGGTCAAGAAAGTAATAAAGAAAAAAGTATACCACTTACAGTTGTGAAATCTGATGGCGGATTTACGTATGATACATCGGACTTGGCAGCGATGAAACATCGTATCGAAGAGGAAAAAGTCGATTGGTTGATATACGTCGTAGACGAGGGACAGGTATTTATTTTAAATTATTTTTTTATAACATATTTTATTCGTTTCGACAGGTATTTATTTTAAATTATTTTTTTATAACATATTTTATTCGTTTCGATCGAATATTTTTAAATATTCAAAGTTACGCACATATAATATTTCGTCGTTACACCTTCTTCTATCTTTCACTGCTTCAAACTATACGTGTCGGTCCCTTGTTAGGTGAAAAAGATTTCCGATAACAGCAACCGCTCTCTATTCTTGGATATATTTGAAACCCACGACGTCCTTCCGCGGCTGACAGCACGAAAAACACCTGTCGTGGAAGGCAATATACTGCGGTTAAAGTGTTTGTCATTTTTGTTTTGTTGTAATTCTCATTTATATCATGTTTAATATTCTCAGAAAGTCATCCTGGCCTTTACCAGGTGGATGTATTGTGTAGTAGCATTTATATCCCGGAATGTGAACAAAGTTTCTATTGGTAAAGTGGTTTTCTGATACGAGTAATATATCAATTTTTTTCTTCTTTTAGGTAGTATATAATTTCTTGTACATGGTTTAATAAACCGTTTGTATTCCACTGAGCTATATACGTAACGTTGTTTGACTCATTTGACTAATTTAGTAATGACCTGCCTTTATTGATTATTGCGTTATTTTGCGCTATTAGTTGAGTAAACATTTCTTCAAATCGGGATAAGAAGGGATTTATTAAATTCCCTACGTTCGTGCCATCGTCAACAGATTTATTTTCTGATGTCATCTGTGTGTATGATCTTCTGGTCGAAGAAGTCTATTGAGTATGAATTGATCGTTTGAATTAGTAGTGCAGTGTTGGTTAAAGTATTCTGCTATACGTTTCTTGGATTACTCCTTCCTATCCGTGCTGACATTTTTGTTTATTTAAGATTTTTATACACCTCACAACCTTTATAGATGGCAGAATGATTACCATCGCAGTACGTTTGAGCAACTCTTAGTATCATGCCTTACTCCGTATTTTAGGTATGCCTATGGTCTGTAGTAGTAGTTTTTGGCGTGGTCATATTGTTGGCAGCGTGTACATTGGAGAATAGTGTTCGAGGTAGCTTCACTTTGATTCTAGTGTTACATAAGCTTCTTAGCTGATAAATTTCTTTGTTGTTATTCGCTGGTATCAATATGAAATTGAGGCAAGGAACTTAACTCTGTATTTTATATTAACCATATTTCTGACACATTGACTTGCTTCAGCCAGTTCGTTTGTTATATCACTGATGTGTATTGAATAGTGTAGTCCTCGTGACAAGAACTTCATATGATCTATCATTTTTGAACTGATATGTGTAACCGTTAAATAATAATCGATGATACTTTCGATATATATTGGTGGCTGTTTAGAAATTGTATTACTCTCGGAGTCGTTTTTTGTTTGGTATTTAAATTTGGATCATTAACAAGAGGTTCTGGTGACTGAGCTGGAGTGATTTTTTTTTTGTAGTAAAAACTTGCTACGATTTATTTATACTATGTCCGAGGGGGAACAGGATGTCACTATTGTATCAATTTGAGATAAAGTGTAACAGGCGTTATTATCTAAGTTGACGTTATTCTTAATTATAACATAGTTGTGTATCGCATGCCTTTTTTTTTTTTGCGATGCAGCCGTGATCATGGCAGTAGAGGAGGCAGTGTGCTCGATTTGTAGGTTTATAGAAGAGGATTTACGACTGAATGTAGATAAGCGTGATACCATTTTGATTCTTTGAATAGATAAAGATAAATATAAAGATACCGACCTGCTGATAAGACGATAATAAAAAAAAAATGTACTTAACTTATAGTACTAATAAAAATAACAAATCGAATATCGTAAATGACATATATTACTTATTAAACTGTTAAACGCAAAGAAACTAGTAGAAATGAACGCGAAACACGTACACATGCGTTAGCCACGTGATAATAAGGAATTCGAAATAGACAAAAATCTATGTTCCAACCTATATTTATAGTCATCTCTACGGTTAATGTATGCGAAGTAATTCAAAAAATTGTGTTTCAATATTACAATCGATAGCGAACAAATTAAATGTTTAAATGAAAAAAAAAAATAATTCTAAAATGCTAAAGTATTGATTTATTTACAGGCGGTTCATTTCGATACGGTGGTGAGTTGTGCTAAACGTGCCGGTTTTCTGGATCCGTCAAAGACAAGGGTAGATTTTGTAGGTTTCGGGGTAGTGCTTGGAGAAGATAAGAAGAAATTCAAAACTCGATCCGGCGATACTGTAAAATTAGTTGATTTGCTGGATGAAGGTTAATATGTGTTTTATATATTATTATTAACATATATATATATGTGTACAGAATTATCTTTGTCTTATTGTTCATTACGAAAATCATGACTAGCCCCTTATAAGTTTTTTGTGCATATAACATAGTCTGCCATTTGGAGCACTAATTATATGCAACACGGGTAAATTATGTAGGGTTCTACTGCGTTCTCTGTGATAATTATAAAAGATGCCATGATGAATAACTATGTACTTAGCGTGCCCGTATTTCGAGAGTTCTATAAAGCAATCTACTTCATTTCATTTTAGATTTATTTTATACTTATTTCGACTCGGTGTTGGGATTTTTAGATAAAACATTATGTTCACTATAAACTCAATTCAACCTATAGTTATATATTTATTTTTTATATATATCGCGTGTCTTAAGAAATTAAGAAAACGATAATATTAATTCGCATATTTACTGTTTGGATTTTTCTTCTTATTTCTTGATCTTCTATTGATTTTTAACTACATTTCGGATGTTGATATTTCGTATCATCTATCATGCCTGCTTCGCAGGAAAGTTACTCTTATCCACGTGTCTGCAGTTAGCAATTTCTCGATAATACATTTTAGGTATCTCTGTACATGTTCGTAGTATTTCAGTTTTATTTTTCCACATACTTATCTCGACTTCTCAAAAATTTATCAAATAACGTCGATTATTTCACGACAACATTATATATAAATGGGCGCGTTATAAACTATCTTTCTTTTATATATATATATATATATATATATATATATATATATATATATATATATATATATATATTAATCATCATCAAGCTGCATCTCCTTCAAAGGAGGTTGCACATCAAGGATGCTGGTCTTTTCATATTTTCCTGAATCTTGCTGCAGCTACTACTTCCCTGACTCTGTTGAATCCACGGTTTGATGTTACATATTCTAATCTTTTCCTTCCTCTTGTTATTTTTCCAAGTATTATATATATAGTGGTATATTTTCGTACTTTAATCGGTGTTTTCCGCAAATTTATGAAAAATAGCTATAAAACGTTTTTAGCTGTACAGTTGAATTCGTTAATTTGTTTATCTAATTAGATTGTATTTTTTTTTAAATAAGAACAAAGTTTATTTCGTTCTTTTCGACGTTGATAAAATATTAATAATATGAATTATTTTCGAATCTCTCTTTCCACTGTCGTGATCGATTCACGTCGAAAATAACGTTCCACGTTAGGCGTGCTGATGATTCGGTCTGCACCAGTTGTACTGTGGGCCAGGTTGATGATGTTAATCATACATTATTTGTGTGTCCCACTTTTTCTGCTCTACGTCGTAAATTTGGTATTAACAGGACAGAAATTTTTCCATTAGGCAAAAGAGTTGAAAATTTCCTTATATATGCTGAACAGGTTATGCGAATTAAGTTTAAAAATTTTGTCTATTAGTTAACGCTTAAGTCAATCGTGATGCCGGGATCGGTGCAGTTTCTATTAGTGCGGTCAACTGTTCATAATCTACTGTACATTATTATAATTGATTATTACAATTTTATAATTTTGTGATTAAGTTCTTGATTATTAGTCTGTAGGTATTATGTAAGTGTAGTTCATTTTTACAAGTTTGATATATTTTATAATCGAGTTTGTATTTCAATTTTGGTACAAGTTTTTACCACTTTTTTCTTTTTTTTTTTCTTTTCTTTTCAAATGTTATAAGTAAGTTCCTGATTATTAGTAATTAGATTTTAAGATAATGTAAGAATTTGATTTCAGTTTATGTAATTCAATTTTATAAGTTTGACATTTATCTACTAATTGAGTTGTAATTAAGTTCTGGTATAAGTTTTTACCATTTTCTTTTGTTGTTTATACTTTGTTTTTTTTGTTTGTTTGTTTGTTTTTATTTACACTCATTTCCTTCTTTTTTTTTAATACTTATTTTTAATGTTTATTTACTTGAGTTTAAATTGTAAGCATAAACTCTACGAATTTATATTAGATGGAACAAGGGACTATGTTATCTCATCCCTTCTTCCATCGCAATAAGTTAATTTAAGTGTGGAGTTCTTTGCCTTAGTGCTGTGAACTCCGTAATTATATTAATAATCCCATTTAGTTTGTAGAGTGGGTTTTTAGTGGGTAAAAATCCCACACACTAATTTTGGTTCCCTAATAAAAATTAAAATATTTTCTTATCATCAGTGTCTTTTGAAGATTTTCACCCTCCCGTTTAAAAAAAATAAAATAAAAAATAATAATCTTGCACCGCGTAACTTTGAATTATTTTCGAATCTCTCTTTCCACTGTCGTGATAGCTGACGCTGGACAATAACGATTCTCTCGTGCGTACACTAAATGTGAAACACGCGGTTTGCGTTGTAACAATTCATTAAACAAAACCGTCCGTCTTCTCGTTGTCAGTTTATATCATTTAAATTTCCATTAATTTTTTTTTTTGCTCATAAAAAATTTTCTTCCGTATTGTAGGTTTAAAACGATCACTTGAAAAGTTAAAGGAAAAGAAACGAGACGAAATTCTGAGCCCGGAAGAAATGAAACAGGCTCAAGAAGCGATCGCTTACGGTTGTATCAAATACGCCGACTTGTCTCATAATCGTAATCACGCGTACATATTTTCCTTCGATAAGGTAATCGGAATTGTGCATAATGGTTTTTATAGATACAAATATTGGTTATGATAGTGATGTATATATTAATTCAATTATATATATATATATATACATATATATATATTCTTCTTCGTCGTTGTCTGTTTTCAGACGTCGTGACCATTATAAGCATTGTTTAACTATCTTTCGCCATTCATTCCGATATTGGGCCGTTTCCGTCAGTTGATGTGTCGATGATATCCTCGCTGTATGTAGAACGTAGTCGATGTATCGATGACCGTCCTCTATTTCTTTTTCCTTCTACTAATCCCTGTATGACAGTCTTTCCCAATCCATTTCGGCGTATAACATGGCCGAAAAAACTGAGAGCTCTTCTTTTTATCTTCTGTACACGTCTATCCTTTTCTTCTATTTCCAGATCTGCCAAAATGGATGTGTTAGATCGAGGTGCAGTCCACGGTATTCTGAGAATTCTTCTATAACAGATCATTTCGAACGCTTCTAACTTACGACATAAAGTTTTGTTTAGCGTCCATGATTCAGAACCGTAGCTCACTATCGAAAATATTAGCGTTTCAATTAGTCTCTTCTTAGTTATTATCCGTATAGAGTGGCCTTTCCATATTTTAGTTTATTTTCCTACGGCACTTTTAGCTATTCCGATTCGTTTTTTTTATTTCACTTTCATCATTTCCATTACTCGTGATGTATGCTCCAAGAGATGTGGTTGAAGTCTGTTTTTCGAATATATATATATATAAATGATTTGAATGATTCGATCACAATTTAATATGTACATCACACGTTAAAAGCTAAAAAAAAAAAAACGTCTGCGCTAATAATTATTTAGCATATTTTTATTTGAATAAAAATAACATCTAAATTAACGGAAGAAATCATAAAACGGAGAAGATAGAATGGATTAAAAGTTAACTATCGATTATGTATGCTACAGTGTAAGGTTAGTCATAAGTTAAATTTTTGCCTATATATTTCTTTTAAATATTATTAGCATGTGTTTCAACGGCTTCGTGTGTGTACGTTATATATATATATATATAGAATGTATGTTTGTATAAAATAAGTATATCAGTCTATAATGTATAGTAAAATTGTAATCGAAGTCATTTATGTTGATAAACGACAATGTCTATTGTTCGAAACCCATACCGTCTTTAATTATAACATTGATAAACGAAAGATTTTATCATATGTACGTCGAGCATTTCGACAATTAAAATCTTTGATTGAGAAATCACGTAAAATTTTTATATGTATTTTAATTGCTTCGGTGACGCCATTTTATCATATACTCAGGCTCCGATATTTCGTTTATGTTTTTCTTTATTTTTATTATTTGTTAACGAGTACACAAACAAAATATGAATATATATATATATATATATATATATATATATATATATATGTATGGTGTATGTGCACATGTGTGTATGTGACGGCGAAATAAAAAGTTAATCATATTGTGTGGAGAAGAATTAACCTAAAATGACAACAATAAAATACAGCTGAATGCATAACTTTATACACGCGGCCGCAATAACGAATATCGAATGATGCAACGAATTAATTTTTCGTTGATTCAGATTTTGTTTTATAAAAGTAAATTAAGATGGTTTAAACATGTACGAAGGATGGACAACATTAAATTATTTAAACAATTGTTTTCGAGTTACGAGAAAGCAGATTTAGATTCATTTGCTAGGGATATGCTACTTTTATTTATAAGTTTGCAGATGGGAAGAGGTGGCAGAAGATCGTTTGGTGTGGACGTGTACACGTTAGAAAGTCGTCTTGAATTTTCACTCCGGCTAAGTTACCAGAAATTATTACTAACAATACGAATAGGTTTTGCCCTATATATACGTGGTGTTGTAGTAACTATGCACAACCTCCCAGCTTCAATCTTAAATTATTGTTCTCTATAAACCTATACATTGGATAATATAAATGACATTTTAAATTTATTATTATTAAGAATAATAATAAATTGAAAGTTTCTTTAACTAAGCAGAATTGGTAGTAAATTCATTGCATAATAATTTTAAAAAAGTACTAGCTTGAGCATCATGCTTGTTTTCAATCAATAAAAATTATAAATTTTTAATTATGACTGGCAACGGTTTAGGCAAGTTTTCATGAATATGTGACATTCTTAACGATTCTTAACGTTTATGTAAACTGTATATTAGTAGGAATAAGTTATTTACAAATGTACATGTATATAAAAGCAATTTCGTTGTTTATGAAAATTACTACGATCAGTAAACATACATACGTACACGTTTATATATATATATATATATATATATATAATATGAAGATCATTATTATTCCGTATCCGTTGCAATGCTAAACTCATACGTATAAATAAGTATGTGTCTGTGTATTCATTTTTTTGAATCGGTATTTCAGATTTTGGCTCGTTTAATCAATTTTTAAATATCTACACATCTATATTAGCATTTTTTTTAAACTGTATAAGTACATAACTTCTCGAGACGACAATGGATTTATTACTATTTGTATAACATTTAAGGGCAGAGATCTTAATGTTGGTAATATTTTTTTTTTTTTTTTTTTTTTGAGAATAATTATTTTGGATCGAACTTGTCACATTGTCATATATCTTCTATTGACCCTTTTAAAACAAGCAAGGCTATCATCAACAATTCCTAAACGTCATAGGTTAAATGATGTTGCCGTTTTTATATAATCCGTCTCTATATTCTTGCCTACATATTATGAATTCCTATCGATTTGTCGATTATCCGTTTTATTGATATATAGGTTTTTCCTTTTTGTTGTGTTCCTGCTGTATACATTTGTTTCCATTGTTGATATTAGTAATTGTAATATAATCTTCTCAGTTTAGCTTTGTCTGTTTTATGTTATTCTGTTCACTTCTAGTTAGGACATGAACTGTCTCGTTTCCAAAAATTCTAACGTGTCCTGGAATTCGCTTAAAAATTATTTTGGTGTTTAACTTCTTAAGTTTATTTACTATTTTCCTAATTTTCATTTCTGTTACTAACATTTTCTTAGATTGATGGTTTGTAGTTTACGTAAGGGAGTTTGTCGCTAGTAAAATATCTCGGTGTCTACTTTTTTCATGTAGTTTAACGTCATTATTATTGCATATAGTTCTACTGTTTACGAAGATTCGGCGTATTACAATAAAAAAAAACCTGCAACATACTGTCTTCAATCTATTTTCGTTACTTATTTGAATGAACTGTATGTTATTTAAGTTTTTGTCATTCGATACGTGAATCTTATTTTGTTCATACAAAAATTTCATTCTCATATATGTCTACGTCCATGTCTCTAATAAGAACGGATCTTGTTAAGTAGGAGGGATGTATGGTTTTATTCCATAGTCTTTAAATCTGCCATCTAACACACTCTGTGGTTAGCAGTTAGTTTACTTTTACGATTTCAACTATTCCTTCAAATCGGTTTATTTACTTCTTTATTGTAATAATTATTATTAATGTTAATTGTACTATTCCTATTTATGTGATAAATATTACACGCGTTATTAACTTCGCGTACAATAGTTTTTCGCCTCTATGATTATTATTATTTACCGAGTCTTCATACCACGCTGTCTAAAGAACGAGACCTAACGGTGGAACAAAAATCAAGTGAAAGGTAAAAACAGATAAAAAAAAAATAGCCATATTAATGAGATTAAGTGTATACTAGATATGACATGTGTACGTTAGACAAATGAATAAATATTTTATTAGAAAAAATTATACACTACTTATATTGCTAACAAGTAGTTAATTGTGTACCTGATACATCCTTGCCACAATAAACAAAATTATCTTATTATAACTGAAAGATAATTATGATATATATATATATATATATATATATATATATATATATATATATATATATATATATATATATACAACCGAACGAAAAAATGATATAAAAACTTGCAACTTAGAAAAGAGAAAAGGTTAAAAATTTTAAAAATAATAATTAAGGTTAAGCGAGCTTATAATAAATTATGCTTAATGCGTCTTATACTTAGTAGAGATCAATTTTCGTTGTCTGGAATCGTAATTACCGATCGAGGTAACAATCACGTTATCGTGATACAAACGTGTTTATTGAAAAAAATCACTTGATAGTTTTAAAATTTAAAAGTAGCTTTAGACACTGAGCTCCATGCTCGACAGGCATTATTATTGGTCGGATTAATGACTTGTAGATTATTAATATTAAGGTAAGATTTACGATAAAAAAAGTGGGTATATGGATAGCTTTAATTGTGTTAAGACTAGTGTTGTTTACGTGTTCAGTGAACGTCAATCTGCTGTCTAAAGTAACACCCAGATGGTCAATCTATTTGAACATCTTGAACAAGTAGACTGTATGGCAACGTTGAACTTTTACGGATGAAAAAGATGGCCTCAGTTTTCGTCGGATTTATATTAATTTGTCATTTATTGTAATAATTATGTGCGCTTTATTCTAAGTTGCAATCTACTCTGCGGATAGTATTGGGTCTATACGAGGTGCAATATATTGCATCATCACCTGCGATAGGCAAAACGGGAGAACCGTGTAAATACAATGAAAAGAAAAATGAACCAACGGTGGTACCCTGCGGTATAAACAGGTTTTATGATTTCGCACTACTTGTACATACATAAACATGTCTATCGCTTAAATAATTACGGATTAATCGAATTAAATATGCGGAGGAAATTTACAATTTTGTACGTTATCGATTACAAAAGAACACAAAAATGCACGTCATTTTAATAACACGATGTACAGGATAAGACATTTATTTTAATATTCAATATAGATTTTTTTTTTTCATAAAATATTATAAACTAGTCTATTTGTTCTTTTTTTTTTTAATTACAGATGTTAGAAGACAAAGGTAATACAGCCGTATATTTGTTGTACACCTATACGAGAATCGCTTCAATTGCTAGGAATGCTAATATAACGCGAGAACAAATTGTCGAAGCGGTTGAAAAATCACCTTTATCATTTGACCACGAAAAAGAATTTAAACTAGCCAGGGTAATTTCGTTAAATTCGACTAATTAATGTCTAATCAATCGTCGTTAGCATTTTAGTATTAATTAAAAATGTCCACGCTTCTCGTTCCATTTTTTTCCCAATATTTGTACGTAACTAATACAAAGCTGTTCCGGTACTAAAAACGTGTTGAAAGTTTTGAGATTGATTTCTAGCGTTTTCTCGAGATGTGGGACATTCTTGTTTTAAACCGCCGGCGCAATGTCGTCAGCGTCGATAAATTGATTCGCACTAATACTCGGAAGATATATATACACCGATTAAATAAAAACGAAGACAGAGGCAAACTTTTGAGAACGCTTAATGTGATCTTTTTTTTTTGGTTTTTCTCCAAGTCGTACAGAACACATTCGTAATATAGACATTCGATTAGTATTTCTTTAGAAATGGTCGCACTGGCGTGCGTGGTTTAGTTCGTTTTTTTATTTTTATTTTTCGTACGTATAGACTCGAGGATGAATTAACAATAGCGATTTTAAAATTGTATATGTTGTATTCTACAAAAAAAAAAAACCATCCATTTATTCTAGTTTTAATTATTATAAGGTATACGCGCATCTTTATTTCGAATTATATTTATATTATCAATTTTCGAAGATTAAACGATAATAATGTAATGTCGAACGGCAATATTATCCCATTAAAAGACGAAGTCAGGTATTTGGGAATGAATAGTTAAGGTGGAAGAAACGAATTATAACAAAGCGTACTTAAATACGCATGAAAATTAAATACCGACTTTGAAAGTCAAAACTAACAGTTGAAAATAAGCTGTTAAAATCAGGTCGTCAAACCTGTCTAGAAATACGAGTGTCAGCTACGGGGCTGCTCGTAAAGATTATACGCAGATTATAAAATAGATTTCTAACAATCATCGCAAATACGCCGTGGTACGTGACCAATCGAACTCTGCACACGGACATAAAGATAAATTACGTAAAGGATGAAATCGTGCAAACAGCTAAAAATCATTCTACAAGACTGGAGTCACATCCAAATAGTATGACACTGTTAGATAACTGTGACTCGCACATTAAAGAGGACAAAATTGACGGATCTAGTATATACATTCTGTATACGTATTGAATGAAACCCTGTCACTGGACAGGATTCTTTACCAAGTCATCTTATAAGATATTTGATTCGCTTAATAGCCTATAGAGCTCTAATTGTAAATTGACAAATTAAGTGGAAAAAAAAATATATATATATTTGTATTATATATAAAAATCGTCCGTGTTATATTTTTTATATTCTACGATTTATCGCAATCGTCATATTTACAGGTATTTTATAAAAAAAAAAATCTAATCGCGATTTTCTAATAATTCGTTTAAATAACGCTGGCTTTTTCGATTTTAGACGATAATCCAATTCTACGATGCTATTCAGAGAACGGCCAATGACCTCTGTATTCATCGTTTATGTGAATACATGTACGATCTATGCACTACCTATTCAGAATTTTACGATAATTGCTACGTTATCGAAAAAACTCCCGACGGTTAGTATCTCACCTTACCTCGTTCTGTAGACGTTTATGTTTTTATGTGTAAACTAATGTCGTGTGTCAGAATAGCCTAGTGACTAGAGCACGGACTTGTATACAGAGGGTACCGAGTTCGAATAAAATTATCATCGGAAAAAAAAAAAAAAACTTAAATAATCCTAATATTATTATCGTGTGGAAAGCAATGACGAGCCACCAAGCATAACACCACATTCATATGCGCGCTAGTAATAATAAAAACGCGAGGCTGCAAGTCGTAACAATAAAGCGATTACAATCAGTTCTCCCGGATGTGTATGTCTATCTACGCTAATGTTAGATTATGATTGCTCTGTACGCTACCTACACTGTACGACGAAAAAAGTGTATAGGTAAGTAGTCGTCTACCTCCGATACGGATACGACACTTAAAATGATGATGATGATGATACATCAACTAACAAATTCATTATTTGAATGAATCGCGATACCGTTGGTTATTTCGTTGTAAAAAGTATGGTACTATCATTTTTTTAAAACATATTTGTTATTCCGGTGTAAATATTATTTAAAAATAAAACAATGTGTAACGGGATAAGCTAGAGAAATTTTAAATACTATACCGTTAATATATATATATATATATATATATATGTATGGTAAATATTTAAATGTTGTAATTCGTGTTACAAAAATTATTGTTTATTTTGAGTTGTTTGACACTAATATTTATTATTATTATTATTATTATTATTGTTTATTAGGCGAAGTACAAAATATTCACATGCAACGAATATTATTGTCTGAAGTAACAGCGTTGGTCATGAAAAAATGTTTCGACATAGTTGGTTTGAGGACGGTTACTCGCATGTAGTGAATATACAGACAATTTTAAGCGTTACAAAAGTCTTCAACTTTCAGTATTTTTATCAAAATGTACTTATTTTTTTATTTTGTATTAAAGTTGTAATATCTAATCCAAAACCTAATAGTATTTATTCAAATTGTTCAATAGCGATTACTTTTCATTATTATTTGATAAATGGATTTTCGCATTAACTTTAAGCGTATCGTATAAGTGGCTATATATCACTTTAGTAAAAGCTGTATTAAAGTTTTAAAAAAATACACACGTGCATATATATATATATATATATATATATATATATATATATATATATATATATATATATATAATATTCTGTTAATAGTATTGTTTAATTTTCTTCTGTTAGGTTATAATAATTTAAAATGAATAGTGTTCACCAGAATTTTTAAAATAATTTACTGATAACTAAAAATTAAACCATATACATGTAATTTAAATATTTTAAACATTAATTGTACACGAAATATACGCAAGTTGAAGTTTTCACATATTTGAAAAATAAAATAATTGATAAAAGTTCACTAAAAGTATATCTGTATATGTATATAGACATGTGTAAAAATAAATATTTACATTTTTTGCCGTACAAATAAATTTTTTATATTACAATAATCTAGGGAATAATCTTATTAATGATACTTTTTTTTTTTTTTTTTTTTTTGAAAGAAAATGTTAAAAAATTCTATAACAATAATTAACATATAAAAATTTACAAAATTAGAAATCTTGTGGTTTGAGACGTTTAAACCATGTGTTTCAATGATATATTAGACAACTGTTGCGCTTCCATGTGTGTATAGATAGTTTCGTCGGGGTTTATTCAATTGTTACATCCTCTATCTCTTCAATTAAACTTCTAAGAAGAAAATATAGCTTTCGAACCGTAACGAGAGAATCTAACTTTCTCTAAATGATTAAATATCTTAATCATTAGGAGATAGAAACTTGAATCTTATAGGGAATGCCTAAAAAGTATTAACTTAGGATCATAAAAGAGGTTATATATATCTGTGTAATATCCTCGAATTTACCTGTTAGTTGTTACTAAGAGGTTAAAGCGTCCATAGGCGACAGATATTTTAATAGTCTACAAATATGTATGCTAGCTGCAAATAACACCAACAAACTGTTTTTCTACAGTCACCTTTTCAATTGTCACTTCCAATAAAACATCTCCTGGAGAGGTACACTGTAAAATTGCCAAAATAGCTAAAGGTAAAGCACCAGGCAAAGACATGATACTGGTGACGTATTAAAAAAATGCCATCTAAATCGATATACCTACTAGCTTACATTTTCAATTACATACTTCGTACAGGTTATTATCCACAAATTTGGAAAGAATCAACTATTATCGTTATACTAAAACCTAAAGAAAATGCTTCCCTTCCGACCTCTTACAGATTAATTAGCCTTCTGAGCACTGTATCTAAAATGTTCGAAATGCTAATACAACATCGAACCTTGAAAATAGCTACAGACGAAAAATGAATTAATCATAAATTTAGTTTTCGTAAAGACCACGCCAAATACACATAATTACAGATCAGATATCTGCTGCTTTTCAGAAACGGCAGTACTGTATTGGGCTTTTTCCAGATATGGAAAAGGCTTTTGATCGTGTATGGCATTTTCGAACTTTTATTTAAACTGAAAAGTATTATTCCCAGCTATCTCTACTGCTTGCTACGTTCATATTTATCAAATCACTCATTCCAAGTCATGATAAACACTGTCTTCTTAAAAAAGTATGATGTCAGAGCTTTTGCTCCGCAAGGAAATATACTTGGACCTCTACTCTAATATACACAGCGGACATTCCAGTACTGCCTCCGTGCTGGCGACCTACGTTGATGATATATGTATCCTAAGATGATTGTTTACATGCATCTGCTTTTATGCAAGAACATGTAGATAAAATATCTGTATGGGCTACACAGTGGGGAATTAAAATGAAAAAGAGTCAACACATGTAATATTTTCACGCCTTGCCCACACGTTAAAATCAATAACATTCCTTTTCCGCATTGCGACACTATCAAATACTTAGGTCTGTATTTGGACCGCCGTCTTACATGAAGTACTCACATTCAGTATGTGCGTCAAAAAGTATGTTTTAGAATAAA
Source organism: Coronaproctus castanopsis (assembly GCA_032883995.1). NCBI lineage: Eukaryota > Metazoa > Arthropoda > Insecta > Hemiptera > Monophlebidae > Coronaproctus > Coronaproctus castanopsis. Next base: position 45,251,374 of record CM065053.1, on the reverse strand, counting down.
ATTGCTGCGCAGCATAATTGGCGAAAAGTCCTCTGTAAAGCTATCCTGCAACCGTCTGGTGTACTTGTAGGTAATAGCTCCAATATGGAAGTATTGAAATTTACGGTGCATCTGCAACAAGTAATATACATCGTATTCAGCAGCAGCAATTCAAGATTCTTCGCCAGATGGTCGACGCTCGGTTCTTTGCATCAAATTGTACCTTTCACGATTATCTCTACGTTGAATATGTATACGATTATCACGTCAGACGATATAACAATTTTTTTAACGAGCTGCGTACAGCTCCAACCGCAACATTTCGAGTATGCAACAACCATACCCACCTGGTAATCCGATGATAAGAAAGCATAAAATGCTGTGGACCAGAGACTTCGGATAACCTTACGCTATAACAGTAGTCGCAGCGATTCATTGAAATAATTATTTCATTAGTTCATTGATTTTTCTCTACAAATATATTTTCTATGTCCCTTCTTTGTTTCTCTTTCTATAGATCATTCATGTTTATTTATCCTGTTCGCTCTATTGAGAGTGGTCGGTATTTTATGCCGCACCTTAGATATAAGTTAATTTGTTAGTCAGTTTATTCCGACTGAAGTGGTATTAAAAATAAAAAAACACGAATCTATTAATCAATATAAACAACAAAAAAGAAGTTAAAATCATTCAAATTTTTCTTTATGATAAATCACAAAGCTTTTCAGGTCATTATCAAGTGTATATTTAAAAAGATAAAAATTATAAAATATTAATTTAATATTACAATTTACAAAAGTCAGCAAAATTAAAAATAGTATTAATAAAACAATATCTCACTTGATAACGGCCTAACAGCTGAAAAGCTTTGTGATTTTTCAGTTATAAAAATTTTAGTGATTTTAACTTCTTTTTTGTTGGTTATTTTAATAAGAAATCACTACATTCTTCAAATTATTAAGCAATACTGAGTGTTAATACTATAATATTAACAGACTTAAAACTAAAAAAAATTAATAATTCCCATATTGACGATGTATACTATATCAAACATTTGGTTCTGCGGATCTATTTAATCAAAATTACCTTATATTTAGTAAACTATATTTTTACTAGAACTAAATGTTTGAGGATGGCATTTGTAAGTTGTCATTAAATAAATATTTCTGGTAATTCATATGTAATATTTATTGTGTATGCTTGAAAATGATGTAAAAAAGCTTTGCAATAAAAAACTTTTAGTGATTAAACAGTGTTGATTTTGTTTGGTTTATAATTTATAAAATCACTATTCTCCAATATATTCAATATTTGAAAAATAGGCTGAATATCAAGCCTAATCATAAACTTAGCTAACTGCAAAGTGGGAACTTTGTTAAGGATAACATTTAACCGTATTAAACAAATATTAAAATATCTTTAAAATTCAAGAAAGAATGTAATAGTAATTAGATATAATCAAATTCATTGTAATTTTGTTTTTTTTTTTATATGTATTATATAAAGAAATGTTTTTAATTAGACGTACTCACACTAATGCTGTTTTATTTCAAAATACATAAAATATTTTTCTTTTAATAAAAGTAAATAAATCGTTTACGACCGACTCAGTGTTGCCAGATCGGGGTTTCCCCCCCCCGTTTTGGGTTTTTTTAAGATCTTTCGGGTTAAAAATGGGGTTGTAGTTTTTACAATTAATAATACAGGGGTTTTTCGAATTACTCACATTAAATAAATGCAAAAAAAAATGTTAAAAAAATGTAAAAACTGTTCTACCCATGTACAAAGTTGAATTTTAACAAATTATGTTTCTATTGTAATAATAATGTCATTGTTGATATTCTGAAGTGTTGTTATTTTACGGTGCACTTTCAGTCGTTACTTCATATTTTCTTGAATTTTATTTGCGGTGTTATTTTTATAGTTTTAAGATGTCTCAGTCAAAACAAAAATTTAGAGTATCTTGGAAATTGATTCCTGAGTTTTCTGGTAAATATATAATATTTTGCATCATTTAGTTTAACTACATATTATATATATGTATATAAAAATGTGTGTGTGAGTATTTACCTTTATTACTTTTATAATTTAACAACACTTTTCACGATGATGACATTCTAACACAAACATTCACTGTATAACTGAACTTTTTTTTATAGCTTATTCAAAACAAACATTGGTTCACGAGTCAAGTATTTTTATTTTATAACCCATTCATACCTATTAAAGAAAATGAGTTCAAAAATTAATTTTTGCGTGCGGAGTAATTTTGTGAAAATGTTTCATGTGCTTAATCGTTTTTAATACTCGCGCATAAAATATTTGGTACCTATATTATATCAAATTACATAATTATCTTTGTAACCAAAAGAACACAAGTGCCAATTATTGAGACTCATTGAACAAGAATACAATTCAGATTTATTTACATGTATGAAACTCATTCCAAATATTACTTTTACATTTAAAATTACTTAATAATAAATGCATATATTTTAATTTTAGAGTGGTTGGAATCAGATCTCCCAGAATGATACCAAAGCTGTTTTGTAGTGTATGTCGTGTTTCGCTTCAAGCTCATAAAAAAGATTTACTTTCACACTCGAAAACTAAACGACACATATCAGCATCTAAAATGTCAAAATGTGTATCTATTACTAAATTTGCTGTACCCGACATCACAAAAGAATGAAAAATAGCAGAATTAAAAATTGCTGTTTATTGCACAGAATTGTTCTATTAGAATAGTGGATAATTTGAGTAATATTATAAAACAACTAGATGTTAATTCAAAAATCTTGAATGAGATTCAGATCCATAGAACAAAGTGTATGGCATTAATTAAAAATGTGATATCCCCATGTCTTCTAGAAGACCTAATTAAAGATGTAGGAAATAGTTATTACTCCATAATTATTGACAGCAGCACTGCTATTGATAGTACAAAAATTATGGCTTTAGCTATACGATATTTCAGTGAATCAAATAATCTATTATTACTCAATTCTACCGGCTTACAGAAGTAGAAGTAACAACTTTGTCATATCTGTTTGAAACACTCCAGAAAATTTTGAATAATGATGGTTTGAATTTTAAAAAGCTTATTGGAATCGGAGTGGACGGTGCAAATACGATGATTGGAAATAAAAATTCTATAAAAACACAGTTAAAAACTTGTATAAATCATGCAGTTGTGGTGAAGTGTATATGTCATTCTTTGCATTTGGCTGCGGAGTATAGTTTTAAGATGCTTCCTCGGCATATAGATTTCATGATAAGTGAAATTTAAAATTGGTTCAGTCGAAACAATTATTGTCGAAATGAATTTAAAACTTTGTTTGAAAAATTGTCTGATACGTATTTACGGAAACTAAATAAATTATCTGGTACCAGATGGCTAGCGCGATATGGTTCCATAAATACAATTATCGAACAATGGGACATACTCTTAGTTTATTATAATATTGTTAAAGATAAAGAAAGATCTTATACTGCTGATCAGTTATTTTCAATGTTAAAATCAGATTCTAATAAGATGTACTTTCACTTTTTGAATAATGTTTTAAAAAAAGTTACATGTACCAATAAAATGTTTCAGGCAGAAAATGTAGATCCCCTCGTATTATTAAAAGAGCTTTAAACATTATTAAGGTATTTTTTAAGTTTAATTGTAGTCCCACACCAGTTAGAAAAGGTACTTTCAAAAGATTTGGTTTCATATAATTTCAAAGAACATATAATGCATATTGAATCAATATACTTAGGTTATTATTTTAACGAAATATCATGTAAAGTGTCGATTGAAGAACTGAAGAACATCAAATTGCGTTGCATGGCATTCATTACAGAAATGTGTAACCAACTACAACTTCGAATTCCAGATAATTTGAATGTCCTGGTAAAAATGGAAATGTTGTCCCCAGAAAAAGCCCTATCAGTCATGAAGCCTGATATTACAGATCTGGTAACTGCATTTAAAGATGTTTGTGGTTCTGTTGATGAGGCATTAGATGAGTGGAAGATGATCCACAAATCAGAATGGGAATGTCATGAATTTAATGACTGTGAGTCATTTTGGGTGTCTGCATATTTTAAGAAAAAAGCTGTCAATTCACAGCGTTATGGTGTAATATCACGTTTGGCATTAGCTCTTCTTTGTTTACCATTTTCTAATGCTTATGTAGAACGATGTTTTTCTATTGTAAATATTGTAAAGGATAAATTAAGAAATAAGTTATTAATACAAAATGTAGATAAAATATTAAGAACTAGATTTTTATTAAGTAATAGGATTTTTAGTACTAGTGAAAATATGTGTAAAAAATTTACCAGTGAAGTGTATAATAGTGATATAATAACTAATGATAATGATGTTGATGATATTTTACAATCAATAGATATATGATATTTATTAAATATTATTTATTTAATGATGTGATTGTAATTGTTTTTTGTTTTTATATAACAATTATTGTGTAATAAAAAATATTTTTCAGTCAATGTACTATAATATTTTTTCTTCAATAAACAGATTGTAATTATTTTTTATTTTTAGGTAATAATTTTTATGTGTGATAAAAAGTATTTGAAAATTTATGGGGGTATTTTTTGAAAAATGTGATTAATTTAGTTTTTTTTTTACTTTTTTTTATGAAGTTGTGAAAATTAATATTTTTAGTTCTGAGCTATTGTTTTTGGTAAAACTTATTTTACATATTTTTTTAATAAGAACATTTCTTTATTTCTTAGCTTTATTAGATGTAATCCTCTATACAATTATTTGTATTAGAAGCTAAATCTTACAATGCATTTGATCTTATATTATGTGTATCAACTGATTAAAATTGATAAACAATTTTCTTTAATTCGTTAACTTTATCATTTTGTTATATATTTATAGGTACTTTGCATGTTTATGTTGAATTTTGTTTTATTCATTTAAAACTTACATTTGTCTCAAATTTCAAATAGTTACGACATTTGACAGAGATGAAATCATTGTTCATTATGAAAAATTTTATTTTTTATTTTTATCTAAATTCTTAATGTCAATTTAATTTTATAGTGATCAATATGGATAGACAACGAAGTATGATATGGGATATTTTTACAAAACTTACAAATGATCGTGTTAAATGTTCCCTCTGTTCAAATACATTATCATATAAAGGATGTTCAACAACAAATTTATTCCGCCATATGAGAAATAAGCATCCTCATGTTAATTTAAACATATCCTAACAAAGATCGTTAATAGAGGAAGAAGTTATCCACAACCCATCTGTAAAGAAGAAGAAAAATATAGATGTCGGTATTTTAATAAATGATAATGTGGAAACAGCAACATGTAACATCAATACACCTTCAAATAAACAAGTACCACTGAGAAAATATTTAATGAAGCCTGTGAGTGCTAATAAAAGAAAAGATTTAGATGAACAAGTATGTCGATTAATTGTAAAATCTTATAATCCATTTACATTGGTTGAGGATGAGGAGTTTAAATCTTTTGTTAAAATGTTGAATCCAGCATATCAACTTCCTTCAAGAAAACATGTTTCTGATGTAATATTACCATCACTATATGAAAAACAGTAGAAAAAATGAAAATTTTATTGGAGAACATTCATTATGTTTGTATTACAACCGATGGATGGACTTCAATTAAAAATGAATACTACCTGGGAATAACAATACATTTTATTGACAGTAACTGTAGGTTGTGCACATACTGTCTTTCAAGTGAAGCATTAGAAGGTAATTGTACTTCACAAAATATTGCCAATAGATTGAAAGATGTTGTACAGAAATGGGGTCTTTGTAACAAAGTAGCTGCGTGTGTAACTGATAATGCAGCAAATATGATAGCTGCTATTAAATTATTGAAGTGGTGGCACATACCTTGTTATGCTCACGCAGTTAATTTAATTGTGCAGAATGGTTTAGAAAATATTAAACAGACTCGTGAAAAAGTTAAAGAAATAGTAGAGCACTTTAAAAGAAGTCATAGTGCTAATGAAAAATTACAAAGTATCCAAAAACAAATGGGTTTCCCAATTTTAAAATTAAAACAAGATGTAGTTACTCGTTGGAATAGCACTTATGAAATGTTCGATAGATTTTTAATGCTTAAAGAACCATTATTATCTACAATGGCTATATTAAATTTAGAAAAACATATCACTAATTATGACTGGGCAGTTATTGAGATGACTTGTAAGATTTTATCTGTTTTTAAGGATGTAACTACTGAAATGAGTGCAGAAAAAAATGTATCATTATCAAAAATTGGAATTTTATCAAAAGCACTCATCAACCATTGCAATGAAATGGAAAGGAAGCAGTGTGAAAGTGTTGAGATACAATTTCTCATTAGAACACTGAAGGATGAATGTATAACTAGGTTTCAAAAATATAATAAATTAGATGTTGTTTGGGAAGCAACGTTTTTAGATCCTCGCTTCAAAAAGTATGGCTTTGAAAATAATGAACTATTTAAAGTTACTAAAGAGAGAATTATAAATAAAGCTAAACTGGTTATACGAAATGAAGTTGTGCCAGAAGAAGAAAATACTAATTCTGAAACATGCAGCTCAATTTGGGGAAATTTCGATAAAACTGTTGCTGGAGTAGTGCGGTCAGAAAATCCTACATCAGCCAGCATTATAGAAGTGGAAAAATATATACAAGAATGTCTTTTGCAACGCACAAAAGATCCGCTGGTTTGGCGGCAAGAAAATAAATCTGTTTATCCACGTCTATTTGAGTTGATGAAAAGAAGATTATGTTTACTTTCAACATCCGTGCCATCTGAAAGATTATTTTCCAAACAAGGACAGATAATAACAGAGAAACGTAATCGTATTAGTTCTGAAAAAACAAATCAGATAGTGTTTTTGAACATGAATCTGTAAAAATTAGACTTGATTTTTCATTCTAATCATTTTTTTATTTTTTTTGTGTCTTTTTAAATTCTATTCGAAAATAGTATGAAATATATCCTTGATTTTTATAATTTATATCCTACTGTATTAATCTGTCTTGAATATTTAAGTAACATCTGACATATTGACAGACTTTTATTTGTAATAGACTATTAAGATAAGTTTAAATTTATTTCATTAAATTAAATTGTATTATATAATTGTAATATTAAAATATATCAGCTACAATGTCAATTATAAAAGATTTCGTACATTAAAAAGTACACATTCTATATATTCCATAACTATATAGCGATCATTATGTTAAATACAGTTCATGTGACATTTTTAATTTATGTATTTCCTAAAATATAATAAAAATCAAATTAAATAAAAATACTTTTGTGTGGCATTCATTCTTAAATTTATAAATACATATATATCCAGAATTTTGTCTATTCTTAATTAAGAAAAATAACTGTTTTTTTCTTTCTTCGAAAATACATAATATAATAAAAAAACTACAGGCCTACAATACAAAACTTTCTTATTTGGTATAAAATAGTGGAACTAAATAAGTTTATTTTATAATTGACGCAAAATATGATTCTAAAATTACAAAATTCATTAAAATAACATACAATTTGGTGGATAAAAATGTTTGTGTATTCTAAAATAAAATTATAACTAAACAACATTAAGCATAAGAAATATCAAGAAAAACGTTAAGCCCTACATTCATTACAAAATGCAATTAAAAATCAGAATTGTATATTTAAAAGGAAAAAAAAACATTAAGAAAAGTATATATGTGTGGATATTCAAATTATAATTAAGTGTCTATGCTCGAGGGAATCTATAATATATGTACAAGATACAATTCACGACTCCATCCATTCCTTTTGAAGAAAAGACTCAATGAATTAACGTACTATTTCGTAAGTGAAGACTCGACGAGTCTTTTCATAAAGGAATCGAGTCATTCTCTAATTGTAGGGAATCGATTTACTGAATCAAGTCATTCATTCTTTGGCCATCACTAATCGGTATTTTCATTATCGAATACTGTACGAATCGGTATTTATATTCATTACTAAGTATTGTAAATTGTAATCATGTCTTGAAATATATTTAGTAAAAATATAAGTATAGATAACTTGTTAAAAATTATATAAATATAAAAAATATTTGTTGAATTGAGGTTTATTTAAAATTTAATAAAATCGAATGTATTAATGTATATTAAGCGCAAACCCTGGCTAATTTAACTTAAGTTGCTTGATAACTTAATATAACCGATCAAATTACTAATGTAAGTATTATAAAGAAATTTAATGTTTTTTTTTTTTTTTTGTAAATTTAAGCTCACAAATATTATTTCGTTTACATTCTGAATGTGAATCTTTCCTTATCAACGTTATGTATAACAGTGTTTTATTTTTAATTTAAATATAAGTATATTACTTTTATGTATTTTTAAACTGATTTATTATAACTACATGGGATTAATAATTATTTTAGTTAATTTAGTTAAAAAGCATGAAAACAATAAGTGTATTTGTAATCATTATTAAAAAAATACTTCTTTCTAATAATCAAAATGACAGTAATTATATGATACTGTAAGCCAGTTAAGATTTGTAACTAATTATGAAGCCCATAATATATTCTAAATTATTTTATAAACTTAGATAATTTACGTAGTTTTTTATGTTATAAATTCTTATATATTTTTGAATATTCTGTTTAACTTCATATTACAATTAAATATAATCTGATATTTCTAACAGACTAATTCTTCTCTGTACTCTGCATCTATTGAAATTCCAAATTTAAAGGTTTTCTTTTGTGTTAAAATATAACATTTCAAATATATTTGTCCGATAGACTATTTAATTATTGAGTGCGACTAATTTTTAAATTTACCCCTAAAGTAAACAAATTAAATAAATATAACATAACAAGTTTTAAATTAAACAAATAGTAAAGTAAAACTTACCATGTTTTGTAATACACATAAACCTATTCAACAAATCTGTCATATATCAGTATATTTATATGGAAAAATGTTTACAATTGATAGTAAAGATTAAGTATTTTTACTTTCTATGCATCATTTGATGAAGTTATTGTTTTAAGTAATAGCAAAAATTAAAATTTAATAGTGAAAAGAATTAAAGTGTAACATCTAATTTATAATGTACAGTACAAAGTTATTAATAAAGAAAAATTTCTTGTGAAATACAACTACAAATTATATATTTACAAATAAAATTATACACAAAGTTATAATTTAAAATATTTTAGTTATTAAAATTTAAAAACAAAAGTTTATTAATTTTATCCGGTTTCAGTTTACTTCTTTTATTAGACTGAAAATATCCTGCTTTTGAAAAAAACACGTTCACATGGAACTGAAGAAGCCATGGTACATAGCTTTTCTTTAGCTATAATTGATAAATATGGATAATATACTTTGTTTTCCATCCACCAATTTAATGGGTTTTCATTTCTTTTTATTAATGGAACTTCTATGTATCTATAGAAATTAAAACATACATATAAATTTCATACTTTAGCTATATAATAATGAATTTCAAGAAAAAAACTGCTGTTTTACATAAAAGTTAATATTACCTTTGAACTTCTACAATTGCCTGTGACATTGGTGTGCATGGTGGTTGAATATCTTTTGATACTACCGTATCAAATTCTTCCCAAACACAAAATTTGGAAGTGGATGGCTCATCTTCTACTACTACTTCCATTTTAGATATATTTTTATTCACATTGAATTTTAAAATTTTCTTGGCAACTAAATCATATAAATCTTTCTTCATAATTTCTGCAGCATTCTGTTCAGAAAATCCAAAATTTTTGAATCTAGGATCCAAGATGGTAGCAAAGCCTAATGACTTACTGTACTCATAGTTAGAAAACCTCTGGTATATTTGATCTTTAATTAATTTTACTATGGTGACAGTAATATTGTTATATCCTTTAATTTGTAACATTTTATTGCATGTTGAAATTAGCCCTCGCCTCAGAGGTATAACTAAAGAACCTGACAAACACTTTTCTTGACTAATTTCCCTAGTAACCTTTTCAAAAGGGTCTAAAATTTCACACAATTCACTGCATATTTGCCAGTCATCTTTACTTATGTCTGGAAATTTATGATCTAGTAAACCCATTTGCTTCTAAAAGCATTTTCAAGTTCACAAAATCTTTTTATTGTGAAATATGTTGAATTCCACCTTGTTCTTACTTCTTGTTTAAGTTTAAGAACTGTCTGTTGGTTGTTCTTTTGGTATTCTGTTAATTTCCTCATTGCATTATTACTTTTTTTGTAATATTGAATAATTTGTCTAATTTTTGACAATAGATCTTCAATATTTTGTAGTGCTGTTTGCATTATGATATTTATGGAATGTGCAAAACATCCAAAATCTTTACACTTTAAATAGTTTGTCACGGCACTTACTATTGATGGAGCATTATCCGAAACTATAAGTGTTATATTATCTATTTGTATTCCCCATTGGTTTAAAATATTTTTGATTTCCATTGCTAAATTTTCTGCTGTATGGGTTGTTTTTAATTCTTTGCATTCCAATAATATTGATTTTAATTGAAATTCATCTGTTATGTAATGGATTGTTACTGCCATAAAACTCTCATTATTAAATTGATGACCAGCAATCAGTAGTTAAACAATATTTCTCACCCTGTTTTAATTTATTTAATACGTTGCATTTCACTTCATCATATAATGCTGGTAACATTACTTCTGAAAATGTCTTACGAGATGGTATTTCATAAGAAGGATTTAACCGTTTCTCTGAATCCTTCATTTTCAACAAAAGAAAATGGTTGAAAATCTTTATATATCATTTTAAGAATTGACTTATCAATCCTTTGCTTTTTATTTAAACTTAATTTTTTATTCTCAGTATATGCTGATATGCGTTGTTGAATTTTACCCGGAATTTCAGTTGTAGTAGGAGTACTTTCAATTAAATTTTCATCTTCTTGAATTACACTGTAACTTGTACTTCCAGGCAAGTTAGTCGGTATATTACTTGATTGTTGCATTGCACTTAAATATAATGTATTTACAGTGGGGTGTTTTCGGTTTAAGTGTAATTTTAAATTAGAAGTTGCCCCTCCTTTAAAGGAAATTAACAATTTACATAAATTACACTTAGCTTTCCCACTGTCGTCAATACACTCAAAATAATTCCATAAGTTACTTCGTTTTCTATTCATAGTTACTTTAATAAATTAAAAATATAGTTATACAATAAATCAAAATATAAATTAACTAAACTAAAAACAAAATTGTGAAAAAATAAAAGGTAATTCACTATATGCACTGTACACCAAAATTTAAAATATTATACAACAGAAAAACTGTTCGCAATTACTAAAATAAATCCAAAAACATCTTGCCAAGTAAAGAAAGAAAAAAAAACAGAAAAATTTACTTTTAATATAAAAGAAAATCGATATTTTAATTATTTATATAATATAAGTATTAACAAAAAATTGTTACAATAACATTAATGAATCAAATCATATAAAGTAACATTTAATAAATTAAAATAATGAAGTTAACAAATTTAGTTACTGTTGTTTACTTTAGCCCTATAATATTTAATTTGTGTGATTATTTTAAACGCTTTCAATATCGCAATGTATTGACTATTAAGGTAAAAACAAAATGAAATGATACAGTATCGAATATACTTAACCTCTCTTCGTTATAAAATAATGTATGTATACTTTTTGCAAAGATTCGATGAAAATTTCGATATCGTTACAAAGTAACGACAGTTTTTACATGTATCGAGTTAACCAATACAATACTTTTCTGTATTGCAATACAAGTATTCGATTCAATACTTTTGTCGCATCACTGTACCGACTATTGATTAGTTAAAGATTCAATAACTGGCTTGCAACGTCACGTTATCAAAGTTTTTAACATTATTAACCGTTATTATTGTTATTATGTTATTATTACCGTTGTAATGCTGATGCGGAGTGCCGAGTGTTTGGATATAAAGGTTTGATTTTGTTTGTAATTATTAACTGAGCATTTTTTGTGCAGAATACTAAAATTATCAGGTGATGTTTATTTTATTTTCATACCATTTAGGTTATTATTAATGTGTTAGCGAGTTAATTATGTTCGAGTATAAAAAATGGACATTTTCCATTTTTTTGTCCGCCATTTATTATTACATTTCGAACATTTTCTTCGTTATATTTTTATATAAAAATTAATTGCTTTTATTTTTACTAATCGTAATTGATTCCCGCCCGTTCTTAACTTTAAAACTTGTAAAAAGTAGCCATTTTAAACAATTTTGAAAAAATTCCGTAATTTTGCCTAACCAGTTTTTAGGTAATTACATTTTACTTTTACGGGACAAATTCGGTTATAAGAAAAATTAATTAGAAAATAATTTACGTATATTTCCTTTTGAATTTTTAATTATGTTTTTTACATAGATATTTGCTATACAGAGATGCCGAAAAAGAAAATCGCCCCATACGCTATATTTGTAAATGAATATATTGAGAGAGAAAGAAAAAAGGGTAATTTTTTGAACTTTCAGACGGCATCAAATCATGTTTCTAAACAATGGGATGTATGTTCTTTATTTAATTATGTTATATAATTATTTACATAAAATTATTTTTTTGTACGCTATTACTATAAATTTATTGTGTCACCGGTGTAACATCGCGTTTTGTATGAATATTTTATATGTAAATTCGCGGTATGAGATTCAATGTTATTGTAATCATCTTATTAAAGTAATATGAACGTTAAGAATTTATCCATAATATGGTTGAGTTAGTTTATATAATACGTTTGTCTACTGCGAATGAATTATGAAAGATTAAATACGTGTTTATTGGAATTGTTACTTAAAGCACGGAAGTGGGAAGTTGAACTGTGTACATATTCTACTGAGTAATGAAATCTTAGAAATGTGGCGCAAAAGTAAAGTTGTTTTGTTTGTAATTAAATATTCCAGTATTTTTATCCGTATGACCACTTTATTTCGTGTTCTGTAATAATGTAAAAAAATTGTAGAAAAACATTATCCGATTCATTTATTTTATTACGTTTTACGCGCGTGTCAAGAAAATACTTATATTTCATCAGTGAATTACGATATAAAACAATAAATATAATTTGAAAGCTATTTATTCAGAGATTTTGTTCATGTCAACAGTGAGAATAGTTTCTTGTCCACGTTGTTAAGAGTGTAATTATTTTTTCTAAATTTTATTTTTAACTGTCGAATTCTTAGGTATGTTGCCATAAAGTATCAATTATCGATTATTTTTATAAAAGGTTTAATTGTTTCCAAATTTGACTTGTTTTTGTACAACTATAAACACTTTGCCTCAGAGTATTTTAACCCTTTCAGACACGCCCTTTGTTTTTTTCCCACAATTTTTTCTAGTTACATTAAAACAACTGTTTTCAAGTCTATATTTGGCTCCATAATGACCAAGAATGATATGGTCAACTGGGAACGAAAACGGCTGTTTCTCATACAAGCAAAGTCTATTAAAATATAATTGGAATATCAATAGATAGGTTTAGTGCGGCTTACAACGTTAAAACTAGCAGAAAGTTCGTAATTTTTATGAAACCTTATAAAAAATTGCACATTTTCATACATTTGTAAAATTTAAAAATATTCACGATGTAATTCTAAAAAAAATTATTCAAATTTGCGGATAAATTAGTATATTGCCAAATAATACTAGAAATACAAAAATAAACATTACGAATTGTGAAATTTAACATAATATCAGGTGGATATTCACTTCGAGCTTTGCACGGCATCCTGCTGTCTAAATGTTTTGGAAAGTGACTAAATTTGTCAGGCTGGACCGCTGCTGTTGGTCTTTTCTCAATTTGTTGTTTAACGGTACTACTTGTAATATTATCTACGGAACTGCTATGTGGATGTCCACAACCATAGCCGATTTAATTGGGCTTTCTGCTACATTCATGCGGAATGAATTAAATCTAGTATATGCTGTTTTGGTACCTCGAGTTTTTTGAAATGACTTCAACCAAGAATTAGTCACAGCGAAGTCGATTGCATAACATATTTTTTGTTTGTTTTGTTTCGGCATTTGTCACATATAGTGAGATAGTTGAAAGTTTAATTTGCATTTATTATATTCGATAATTATATTAGGAATTGGGATTTGAATATATGTTTTTAATTTACGATCCCATCGCTTAACGGTCTGATTTCACGTGCTTCCAAAACGATTTGAAGCAAGAGTGACCTGGCCTGTTATGCAACCATTTTGCTGAAAGCAGTACCATCCGTAGATACTATGGCCGCGATTATGCTTTTCGACTTTTTTTCTTTCTTTACAGAATCGTGTTTTATTTAAAAATTTGTTCTAATCCGTATTTCCAAATTGTGATGTATTATTTTCATTTGTGGACGACCGATCCAATAATTTGCATCACTGTTATTCTTAAAAAGTGACAATATTTTCCAACCGAAGCACTTGTATATGCGATATAAATTTAAAATTACGCAAATGGACGTTATTTAAAAGTGTTTTTATATACTATTATGCAATATATATATATATATATATATATATATATATATATATATATATATATATATATATTATAATGTAGTTAAATCACTAATATTTATTTTCTTAAAGAAAACACAAAGCTTTTCGGCATTTACGCCATTATCAAGTGAAATTTTTTTTAAAACATCACAATTTTAAAAATATAAATTAAATATAATTACTTAAAAATATGTGATGGTAATTGTGAAAATATGATCCAAAAATGTGTCTGCTTCTGTTCTGTCTATTTTTTGATTTGTTGAAATTTAATATCAGTATATTTGTTTATTAATTTTGTTTTTTTATATTAATTTTTTTCTTCAATACTATTTTCCGGATTCTGTAAAAGTTGTATACTGGTGGAGTTTTAAATTTTTCATTTACTATTGCGATGTATGATGTCCAAAAGTAAAATATAAAAATATACAACCACAAAATTTTTTTAAAAAACACAATTTTACAAGTAAAATGAAAATAAATATTAAAAATCTGATAATCTATTTTCATTCGATAATGGCGTAAATGCCGAAAAGCTTTTTGTGTTTTCTTTAAGAAAATAAATATTAGTGATTTAACTAATTTTCAATTGATTTTATATATATATATATATATATATATATATATATATATATTATAATAATTTGCGCAGAATTTGCCGGCATCGGAAAAAGATAGATATAAGAAATTATCCAAAGGAAATAATTTCAGTTCGGTTCATTCCGAACGTTTAGCATGCACTGGTGTAACCGTGTCTTCAGTTTTAAGACAACAGCAGGAAGAACGTGACAAAAATAATGATCTTATTAATCATATTCAATCGATGATAGATGTACCAAAAGGTTTGTGTACCTAGCGCGTATGATATTTTTTTAAAACTGGATGCTGTTTTAATTTTTGTTAATTTCGTTAGAAATATTTAACGATATTTGTTTATATTCATATCAGGCCTGAAATACAAAAAGACAAAAATATGCAATTTTATTTTGAATCAGTTCTTTAAGCAAATAGTGTTTGTTGCAAATGATACGTCTGCTCTATATTTTTGTGTAACATGTTAGAACTTGATCAGAATTTATTGTTGTAGTATGTATATGTGTGTACATGCGTGATATATATATATATATATATATATATATATATATATATATATATATATATACATATTAGCGTGTTTAAAGTAGAGGAGTATATTAGAAATTTAAAATAAATAAATAAAAATAAAATAATGATAATAATAATGAATACAAAAACTGAAGATCTATATATAAATTCGTTTTGTATCATTCGTTGTATTTTTCAACTGCAGTTGACCGACGATATTGATAAAAGTCGGAATTGCGATATTTCTAGTAGGATAGAAATGACAGTAATAATAATGATAAAGATATGTTTATATGTAACGTTATACAGTAGCCAGTATCAGAATAAGAAATATAGCTTATATTATCTGGTATTGACTGTTGGGTATTTTGTAGGTTACATAGATAAGTCATATCTAGTAATCATCCTATATGCTATACATTGTACGTCGCTATTATATTAAAATCGTTCCCTGAATGCGTATATTCGTTTCGCACGTACGATTCGGTAATATACAGAAGTCGACGTAATGTATATTTTATTAATCGATTTTACGAATCGGCATATTTTATTCGCGACATATCTAGATAAAATTTTATTTGGCCATGATTGACAATAGAATTTCTAGATAATAAATTATAAAATCTGAACTCAAAAAATTAAAAATTCTATTTAACGATTACATGTGAGTAATTAAAAGACTGTAATAATAATAGTAATGAAATAAATAAAATTGAGTAGTAAAAAATCTCCCGACATTATTAAGTGAGAACGTTAGCACCAGAGGTTCGATTTGGAGTAAATATAAACCATAATATCTTGCGCATCCAACGATCCATCATTGGAATCGGTGTCTGAACTGCGGTGTTTTAATTTTTTTTATATAACGTTATAATTTTATTATTTTTAAAATATATTTATGCGTAAAATAATAATAATTATGCAACTTGAAAGGTTATGTTTTTATAAAATAAAAATTAAGTAAGATCATATACGTTTTGGCTATCGGGCGTGCATTGTGAACTGTGTATTAAGAGTCACGATCGGCTTAATGTACATGAGAATTCTTTAAAAAAGCGCTCGCGACCATTTTAATAGTTATAAATTTATTTGATACGTAAATGTAATAAAATTTAATAAATAATAAAAACAAATTAATTTAATTATTAAATTCTTTATGATTTGGCCTTTAAATTCGTTATAATATATAATAAATAAAATAAACAAAAAAGAAGCTGTATATATTTATTTGTTGGCATAAGTGGTTCTAATATAGCAATGTTTTTTTTTTTTTTTTTTTTTTATGGTTTCCTTTTTCGCATTTAAGTAGTCGTATATTTAGTAATTACGGACTGAATTACATCTTTATAATTATTTTTCAAAGTTCAGTTATTCATTTGTAAATTTTATAATGAATTCATTATTCGAAATATTTAAATGTTCTTTATTAATTTTTGTATGAATTTTAACTGATTTATTTGATAACGTTTAGTAGATATGAGACTAGGTTGTGGAGTTACTCGCCTATTTTGGGATAATTTTCTGAGGTAATTTTGTTTTTTGTTCCACTTTGATGATGACGTTAATCTCGATAATCGACGGTGATGATTCAACTGACGAAACAGCGTATACCGGTGCTCACTTATTATTTTTCATAATTTAACTCATTTGCTCGATGTGTGAATATATAGGTGATTGTAATTGGATATTATAACAGGCTTGGTTTGGGCCGGTATTTAAAAATGATTTATAATAATATATATTATTATTCAATCATCAATCCTAAGGCTAGTTAGGTTAATTGCCTGCACACTTCATGATTTTCCGTCTTCCTTTTTATATGTACATATCGACTATTTCCACATGGTACTAACTGTTGTATATAGTGTTCTGACGTTAAATTTTTGCATCGTAATTAAATTTGCCGTTTTTTTATTTTTATTTTTTTAAATAAATGCGATACCATCTACAAGTGAATAACAAATCTTTAAGCCAATATGGTCTTACGGCTTCGGACTATGATCATGCGTCAGCAAATTAAATATTAACATACAGGCTAGGCAAAGCGGGTGATAAAGTACAACGCCTTTAGTTTATAGATTAATTATACATTCTTCTCGTTTACTTCCATATTTTGTAATATTTTGAAAAGAATATGTTCTAATTTACGTTATCAAAAGCTTTTTCTTTATAAATGTATTGTAAAGCTATTTCGGAATTCTCCTTTTATTAATAATCTTATTTGCTAGAATTTCGTAACGAATTTTTCCTACACCTTTAAAGTTAAATTAATCGTCTCCCAATATATCTTGTACTTTATTAATTATTCTTCTGTACGGTAATTATTTTCGATGTTCGACTTATTATGTTTAATGTTCTAAAATCTTTATATTTTTCAGAATTTGTTCTTTTTGATGTGGCAATTATTTTCACTGTCCCATTTTCGTGCGTATTATAATAACTGGTGTAAAATATGATTCTTTATTATTAGGTTGGTTGAAAAATTATCTGTGTAGGTTGATTTAAGCTTTATCATATTCGCTTTTTAATATTTCCTTTTCTTTATTTTTATTCACATTATCAATTTAAAAAATTCTTCATCTGAATTATATAATTTTTCTAAATACTCTTTTTACTTTTGCGCTTTTTCATAATCCTATTTAATAACTGTCCGTTTATATATATAATATTTGCTGATTTATATATTTGGGTTTATACACATTTTGTTTTAGCAGCTTGTAATCCGTATCATCGGTTCCTTCTTTGAGCTTTTTTTCTATTTCGTTGCATTTTGTATTCGACCAATCCTCTTTTGCTCGCCTACTCATCCGATTTATTTTATTCCCAATTGCGCAATATTTTATTCTAGCTTCTTGCGATTTACAATTTTTCTATTTTCATTTTTTATCAATGTTTTGTATTATTTCTTCAGAGATCCACACCTTGCTATTATCTTGTCCTTAGGGATTTTCAGAAAATTTCAAGATTCTCATTTTAATATAACTGCAGTTTCTTTCAATTTTATTATTAACGGTTTATCCACTTTTTTTTTTCAAATTCTTTAACAATAATCGGATATTTTTAACTTTCACGCAGTTTTTCATTCCCTCGACATTTTCCATTTTAACGTACACGTCATTATGATCAAATTCTTCAAACATCTGCAGGCATATTCCGGTGTATCTTCCTCTTTTACGGGACTTGTGGATTAGAAGACGGTAATAAAAGGCTAGAACGAGTATTAATTAGAGTATTGTGAAAAATACAGACTAATATTTCTTCTCTTTTATTTCTGTTTTCTAATCCGTAATTTCCCTTATTTTTAATTATATCTTTTTGTAAAATGTTTTATCGTCTGTCATTTAGTCCTGATGGAAGTTGACGAAACTAGACCGTGTGTCTATAAATATAAGTAATTAATTGTTTAAAGAATATTTTTACATATTCATTTTCGTTCAATATATATCACTAAGATATAATTACATATTTTTTTTTTTTTTTTTTTTTTTTTTTTTTTTAAGATGATTTGTTGAAGACAGATTTCTTCATAATGCATTTAAATTATTACTATAAAAGCGCCTTTGAATGTTACCCGGCAGAACTTGCTATTTGTCGCTTTAACCTGAAAGATGGTTTGAAAAATTATTTCCACATTATAATAAATCCAGGTTAGTAATAATAATAATAATTAACCTAAAATATTTAAATTTTATAAATTAAATCATATTTTCATGTAATCAGACGATTATTTGTAATGCTGTGTCAATCTTTCAAACGCGATTGATTGATATGACTACTAGAGAGGGATGTTAGTTGCATTTAAATTAAGTTTTTCCATGTGGCCGTGCAAAGATTGTAACCATAATTTGTTCTGCACTAAGAGTAAAGTGAAACAACTTTTCGATTATGAATTTGTTTCGATTAACTTTAGCGTGTAAAAGATTTTTGAAACAGTGACAAACCACGTATACACTTCAACGCGTTGGAAACCTAGATAAATATTTTCTTAAAAACCTATTACTTTTTAAAAAAAATATATATATATACATGATTGAATTATTTTAAAAAAATTAACTATTTGTACGATGTTCAAACACGCAACAAAGGTGGCGCGTAAAATTTTAATTTGTTTGATTTTTTTGATAAAATCATTGTGAATTTCTAAAGCCAATTTATGAACGTCTCTGATAAAAATATTTTTTATTTCATAAAACGTATTCAGTTAAATTGGTGCAATAATTTTAAGCGTAATATATTAACGATAACAACAGGAACAAATGTATACAGCAGAAACCGACAGTCGATAGGAATTCATGGTATGTGGACATGAATACAAAGAGGGACTACATAAAAACGGCGTGCAGATTATTATGTTTTGGACATCATCGAACGCCAATTCATTTGCGGCGTTTAGCAATTGTTAGCGATTATTGCGATTTAAAAAGACCAATAGAACATATGACGATGTGACAATTTCAGAACGATTATTCTTAAAAAAAAAATATATTATACCAACATTAAGATCTGTGCAAGAGTTATACGAAGTAATAAATCCGTTGTCTCGAGAAAATATGTACTTATATCAGTTTATAAAGAATGCTAATATATATGTCTAGATATTTAAAATTCGATGAAACTAGCCAAAAAATCTTTGTAGTATAAAAAATATGTTTTTTTTTTTTTTAGTTTTATTCATTCCGCCAATTATTTAGAAATAAAATCTTGATTTAGATTATAAATATTTCAACGTGCGCGTTGATGTCGCTCATAATTAATTGCAGACGAGAGTGTGACGAGAAATATTCGGTGATATTAGCGTTTTGAAGAAGTTAGACCGATGAGATTTATAATCAGAGCGATAATAGAGTACGCGATTTTTATTAGTAATTTAGTTTTGGTTTAATGGATGTAAGCACAATGGTTGATAGACCACGCTAATATAACGAGTACGTTATTTTAATTGACATTAAATCGGCAACAAAAAAAAATGAATACTTATTCAATTATGGAATTGAATGAATACATGTAATTAATTCGTAACACTACCGAGTATGATGATTTTTTATAGGTGAATTTAATTTTAGAAATTATATCTCCTGCAGGTGTATTATAAGTTAATTTTCAAAGCTATCTACGGCTTCATTCTAATAAATTCCGGAATAGCTGGGTATAAAGATACATTAACGTTATATGGAAAGAAAATTTGTATATCTAATATTTTATAAATTATTGAAGGGAGATCGTATATCTTAAATGATGAATTTGTTACAGTAATTGTGTAATAATCAGTGAGAATCGATTAACCTTAGCGGGTATAAAGTAGTGAAGCCATCATTTTCGACATTTTAATATTTGTCGAAATTGTACGAGCTAAAAAAGGTAACAAAACAGCGACAAAGATTTAAATTTACAAACATTGTTTTTAAACATGAATACAAAAATTTTCTATACCATTTTCCCTCATTTATATAATTTTCCGCTATATAAACATTTTAAAATCCGTTAACCGAGTGAAGTTATAATAAACTGAGTAATGTATTCACATATGGACGACTGCGAATGTTATTTTAGTATCTGTTTTAAAGTAGTTACTAGAATTTCGCATTGTTTTTTTATATTTGTGTTGTGTGTGTAATACAAATATTTTAAATTATATATGTGTGTTTTTAACTCTGAAATTTGTTGTTAATTTTTATTAATAAATGACAAATTATTTATTCAACAGCGTCACTTATTGATTGGCTCAATGATACGACTTGTATAAATAAACGCCTTTCATTTATTATTAAAAATTTTCAATAGAAAGATTTTCAGCCAGTTCATAGTTTTAATAAATTATGTAAAAAAAATAAGTTCATTATTTGAAATTTTATATCATAAATGAAAGCATATAAATAAATACATATATATATATATATATATATATATATATATATATATATATACATGTTACAGGTGAGTTACCACAAGGAACATTGTTCGAGGTTAAAGATCATTCGAGCAAAACGCACGGCATTCCTCTTGATTATACTAAGGGATGTAGTAACTATGACTCGGTTGTCAACTCAATAATTGCTTATGCGAAGGTATAAAATAATAATAGAAGTTTGTACGTGTTTTACTTTATCGTGGAATAGTATATTATTATTGCAAGGTCGATTTCGTAAGTTCTATTTTTACGATAATTAAACCAGATATTTTCTTGGAATTAAATAAAATGGATTTGATAAATTGTGATAAAACTCAAAAGTCGGAGTAATTAGTAACGAACCAGAAGCTCGAAGAGTGTCTATAAAAATCAATAACAAGTCTATGCAATAGATCAATATCATTAAATACTTACGCCGTAATAATAATAACATATTAGATCTCAGCTATTAAATAAGTGCCAGGGTCGAATATGCAAGGAACATATTCTTGAAAATCAAAATATATTTATTAATAAAAAGCTTGAACGGAATCCAAAAAAGATATTGGTGAAATGTCACGTGTGGTTTGTATTATTATTTGGAATGGAAGCTTGGACAGTAACAAAATCAACTTTAAATAAGCTTTGTGCTTTCGATATGTGGCTATAGCGAATACGTGGACTGACATAGTATCAATTATTGCGCTTTAAGGATAGTTAAATAAAGAATGAAAAATATGCCGTACTATTTCAGCCGTATTATGAGGAATAAAAATGTGACCCATTGTGAAAAAATCGAAGGAAATATTACGGTGGAAGGGAAGAGATAGAAGATAAATACATGGTTTTAAAATTTAAAAGAATGGGTAGGACCCACGACAACTAAGGAGAATTATTAAATATAGATGATCGCTAACTATCGAACGAGGAGAAGAAGGAAGAATATATTAAATATTTTTTTTGAATTCGTAGTTTGTCAAATGCTCTATCTTATCTAGGAATATTACTATTTTCGAACGGGTTTTCTTGATATCAAGCATAAAGATAATATGCTCTGACTAGCTGTGTTTCTTGAAATTAAGTTACGATCTTGGTTTAACTTTTGATTGTCAATAACTATTCTTTAAAGTAATTTGCAAGTTTGTGTTTGCCAGCGAGATTAGACTCTGATTTGTTGGAATTAAGGAATTTTTGTTCCATTGGTGTAATAAGATTTAACCTATAATTGTTGGTTTCTTTATAAAAACAAATTAAGTAAAATCGAACATTTTTGATTTGTTATTGACATATTTACTTATATTTTGTTCGCATATTATGCAATAATTTTTGTCTGTTGTGTCTATTGCACTCATTCTGTACATTTCGGCTGAACTGAGATATCTCGTTTATTTACTATATAGATTTTTTTTTTTTTTTTTTTGCTAAAATCGTCTGAATAATTTTAATTTTAATATGTGTTGTAAACATAATCGTTAAGAATGTTTGGTGTAACATGCTACCATGAATTACACTGTAAATGCCCATTTACATTCAGTTATATAAGTTTCCTACAGTTTTATATATTTTCTGACATAAAATAATTTTATATAGGTATATTTTTTACAAAGTTCTTACGCCAACGTTTTATACACGTATCTTTTAAATTGTATAGTTCGTATTTAGTTAAAATTTAATTTTTCTTTTATATTTGAATTAACTCATTTTTTTATTTAAAAATATATAATTATAGTAAGAAACTATGTATTCAGGTACATTAATTATACATTAACCACTGATGTAAGCAGATTCAATTTGCTGCTTGAAAGTTTTAGGGTATACTTTGATGGTAGATTGTATTTTCCCATATATGTACGCATTAGATTAATTAATGATGTTATTTATACGTGGGTATGATAAGCAATGCATTTTTTCTCCTGTATTTCCACACCTTGCCACTGGATATTAACGGAATTTATGAGATTACAATTATTTGAGCAGCAAATCACCTAAGATATGCATATCAAATCAAATGAACTTTCGTAGCTCATTTGAGTTGTCAAGAAGGCTAACTGTCTTTTTGTTTGGATGCTCGTACATCTTTCTTTAGCGTGTTTGATAACTGTTTTTATGATATCAATAAAATACTAAACATCCAAGTCATTGTGTACATGTTTTATTAGACACGAACCAGGCAGATTCTGAAATCTGTATTATTGCAACGTTGGTTTTGGCACTACAGTCTCAAATTCGGCTGTCATTCCTTCAGATAGTGACCAATATTTGCTAATTTTATTTTCTAATGATAATTTTGAAATACGACCTATTAGCTAGTGCATTAATTGATTTCTTGTTGTAATTTTCGATAAGTAACAAAGGTGCAAGCCTTTCTCTGGCGGGAGTTTACTGATTATTGTGTATGATCTCTTTATTTTCAATAGATAACGGTATGTATACTGTATATACTATACTCCATGTTTCGTGACGGTGTTTCGCATTCACATTGGTCATAGTACTATCATTAATATTAACGACCAAATTTATAGTATTTGATAAAGGAACAAACACCAACATCATTTACTGGTGTAGTACTTGGAGATTTCTTACCGGAAGCATGCTAGTACATTTGTTATCTTATTATTGATCAAATATGATCAAATAAGTAGTTATTACTTTATATTAGACGAAGAAGAAAAGTAAAAGAGAAAAGAACAGACCGTAGTAGGAACGAGAGTATTGATTTAAAGCGTAGCGCTATTAATCACAATGATTGACGCGCGACTCTATGTGGAACGTTACACAAATCAGAACGTGATTGAATATACAATATATAATGACGTCCTTGATCGAATTATTAAATTTAATACGGAATGTAAACTTGTTTTCATTTCGTAAATATACTGCGAAATGTTTGTAATTGTTTAATTGTTAATGGATGAATTAGTAACGGCGCAATTTTTTATTATTTAAACTTAATATTCCGTCAAAATTTTCAGACATTATTATTATAAATATCGAACTATTTACGTTAATGTATGGGCAAATTTTTAATGTCAGATTAAAAAATTTCATCAATACTTTATATAGGTATATTGCCATAATAATATGTAGATACTTTTATAAATGATTGTCTAATGAATGATTATCGTTTATAATCGATCCGAAATATTTTTATTTGTTTCGACTTACATACGTGCAAATGATTTATTTTTAATAATGTTTCTAGTGTTTAATATTTTGCGTCACTTTTGTTTAGATCGAGCCCGGGAGCGAATATGTATTTTTTACAGGTAGAGATAACCTGCTTTGTAACCATAATTTCACGGCCGCTAATTTATTTATTGATCAGAACTGTGAGTGTTTATTATTACGCTTTGAATATATATATATACATACATACAAAACAAATTTGATTAAAATTTAAGAATGTTTTCCTAGATTCAATATTATGGATTATATTATCGATTTTTAATTAAATTGAACGTTTAAATTAAGATCTCGTCGTTTTCAGCAACTGATTTATATTAAATGCATCGTGTTCACTCAGTTTTATTCGTTTCTTTTTCAAAATAAAATCTTTCATACGTGCTTTATCATTATTGTTATTTTAGTCGGACATTACGCTACAATCAAGCTGTATCCGCTAAATGAATTTTTCTATCGCTTGCGCAATCAGTTTGCAGAAATTCCATTACCCAGCGCATCTTTAGCCCAAGAGTATATTAAATCTGCTGAACACACAGTTAGAGGAATCTCGTGTTCGGTAATTATTAAGAAATGTTTATTATATCATTATGACATGTATCGCCATAAATACTATTTAATATATGGTAAGAAAACACAATTTCCATCCATATTCACATATATCATCGGTATATAATGAAAATTTGCGATAAAAGAAAAATAATTACCACAACGCTGCTTTGATAATACAAATTTATAAAAATCGATGGAATTGGTAGAATTATCGTCATCGTTGTCATTTGTTTATTTTGAATATAGTAAATTTAGAAATAATTTTAATTATTATAACTCTTCATTTGTAATAAGTTTCATTTTGCGTAATTCATTAACGATTTTTCACGTTTAATTAATATATATATATATATATATATATATATATATATATATATATATATATATATAGATTGTCAAATATAACGGCTTTTATAATATATATATATATATTTTTTTAAAGTTACATTTCGATATGGACTGCATTGAACATTGTAGCCTGACCATCGCTACCACCTGGGTATATTTTCTGTGTGATTATTGTTTGCCTCCAGATTTCGAGCGGGTTGTAGGTAAGCATGTACCTCCTAAAATGGGCGATCGAATTGCAAAGAAATCATCACAAATGGTAAGTATCAGTGCATGTCATAATTTATTTCTGTTTATTAACAATGTGTGTCCTAGGGAAAATTCTAGTGTTTGTTTTTCCAAAAAAAAAAAAAAAAAAATTATTTCGAAAGAATCAATGAATTAAAATACAGTTATCGTAATTTGTAAATACACCGTGTAACGGAACTTGGTTTATTACCGTAGCTTACGAGAGATTAATTAATTAAGTAACGAACTAAAAATGCACAACTATTATAATGTAGAAGAAACAAAATGGAAAACCGACAAACAGAGTAAGCATAATAGATAATACTGAAAGTAACACAGCTAAATATGGAAATAATTAATATAACATCTCGCTAATAATTAAATCAGTATTAATAAGCGAACGACTCATTACAATAAATTATGTAATACGTTTATATCTTGTACAATTTGCGATGGTCCGTAGGAGGGTTTTATTCTGGAATCGTTGCATTAGTATGATATTTGTTCTAGCGTTGCAGCCCCACATTTCACACCCGTATCTCCAAACAGGAGAAAGTATCTGTTTATATGTGGTGATTTTATTATCCAAATATATCTTTGAAACTAGAAAATTTGGCGAATTTTTAAATTTAATTCATATCTATGCTTTTTCCAAGTTAATTTGCTATGTAGACGCATACCAACTTGCACTGTCGCTTATCGACACTTCTTTTCGATTGCTGGCAATGTCTTTAGGTATAATTTTTCTATTGGTAAAAATTACTCTTTTGAATTTGTTTTCATTCATCTTTATTCGCTATTGTTTGCTCCATACTGTCACTTCATTTAGTGAACTTTGGCCTCCTCCGAGAAATCAAGTAGATCGAAAGTTTTATATTATCTTTCGGCCAGTATGTGGGAGAAGCAGCACTTAAAACGTGACACCTGTTGTTTTCTATAGCTTCAAATAATTTTTTTCCTTCAGATGTAGTTAATCTTGATGTCCAATATGTGCTTTTGGCGTTGTAATTGCCTTCTATTATGTAGGTGTTACCTATGGTTTATAGAAAGTCATTAGATAGGTGTTGTGTGATTTTATGTTTTGTTGGACAATCTGCTGCTGACACTTATATTTTTATCCAAGCTTTGTATGCATACACTGGTTGCTTGTAAATCGGTTTGATACTTGCTGATTTCATAATATTTGATATTATTTTTCATTCTTACAGCTGATCCGCCTCGAACACGGATGTGCCACATGTACTATATCTGTTAATATGGAAATTATTTTTATTTGTTAGATGAGATTCTGATATTAGTAATATATCTATGTTGCTTTGGTTTAAAAACAGTTCAATTTCATTTTTATGTCTGGAAAAGCCATATCGCAGGTAGCTATTTTTGAAAAATTATATTCGTTTATTTTTTAAAATGAAATTTAACTATACAGAACGCCATTTTTGAAATGATTTATTTTGCTCGTCGATTTATTTCTTCTTGCGAATTAATTCCGTCATTACTTTTATATATATATAACATGACCCAGCTATTTCATGCGATTATGTGTTAAATATTGTTCTACATAGAAGCGCATGAAATTGCTGGGTTATGTTATTCGCAGGAGAAATGAGAAATAAAATTAAATTAATCATTTAATCGTTTTTGTGTTTCTCGTGTTCACTATTCGCGTAATTGTGTAGTAATCGTTCGTGTTTCACGTGCTCGCGGTAGAAACTGGTTGTATAAATCTTTTTCTTTTATTTCTACTTATTCTTTTATTTTTATTTTACATTATTTCTAAATTATTATATTACTTACTTCACGTATATTATTTAAATATAGCGCTTATCCATACGTATTTTTGATATGGAGATAGATAGTCCAGGGGATAAAGACCCCCGGATCGAATAAATGACAGCTTGAACAACAGAGTTGGTTGTAATAGTAGTAGTATTAATAATAGTGTTAGTAGTGGTAATAATAACCTTTACAGCAGTGGTAATAATGGTAGTAATAATGATGATAACAGTAAGATCGATAATGAATTTATTAAGAATAATAATTTTAGTAGTGATTCCTTTAATAATAGTAATAATTCTATCGATAATATTCGCAACACTGTTAATGAAAAAATTCCCGTATACTCGCCTTCGATACATTCTGGTCCTTATGTGGTTTTGATAGAGGCTAAAGATCAAAATATAGACAATTTCAATCCCTTGGCCATTTGCAAATTACTAGCATCCTCTGATGGTCTCAGCTATTTCACTCGAAGTGGTCGCAACCGAATTAAAGCTACTTTTTCCACATGTTCTGCTGCGAATTCATTTCTTTTAAATATCAACGGTAAACACAATTTAAATGCGTTTATTCCTAACAGTCTGTTATATCGTTTCGGAGTTATTCGCGACGTGCCGACTGATATTTCAACCCAAGACTTGCAGGATGGGATCGAAAGCTCCGTTGAGGTTGTTGACTTACGCCGGATTCATAGGCGTCAAGATACTACTCTTATTCCTACTCGTACGGTCGAAATTAAATTTCTAGGAAACATTTTACCCGAGTTCATATCTGTGTACAAGTTGAGGTTCGAGGTACAACCAAGTATCAAACCTCCCGTATTATGTAGAAATTGTTTTCGTTACTCACATGTTGCCTCTCAATGTCGCTCTAGACCAAGATGTCCTAATTGTACTGGAAATCATTTTATTTCATCTTGCCCGCACCCCAAAAATGAATCAGCGCCTTGCTTAAATTGTAACGACTCACATTTCACCACCAATCATTCATGCCCATATTACCAGGAACAATATAAAATTAATAAAATAGTAGCCTTCGATAATGTATCCCGAACTGAAGCCATTAATATTTCCAAATCCAGCCTAGTCAGTAAAGCCTTTACGTTTGCGGATGCAGCCTCCTCTATTGCTCATTCTGTAAACAAGCCAGCTTTACCTAAAAATACCGATACATCTCGTCATCACTTCACCAAATACCCCTCTCCGAATCGTTTTCGCAGCCCAATTATCGCCACCAACAAACAATTTCCAAGCTATAATCACTTACTTTCCTTCCCATCGGGACAGTCCCCTTCTGTCTACCTCCAACAATCTTCTTCAAACATACCAAGTCAAAGTAACTTCTCTCAATCTAAATTTAATCAAGTTGACATATCCTCTCCCACCAAAGTCCCCTATCCGGATCATGCTACACAGCTTAATCTTAACACATCTGACGGGTCCCCTCCTCCTCCTTAAACAATATCTCTTCACAACATAACCTCAGGGAACCTAACGCTGCCTTACGTAGAGGCGCTTCCTTTGCCTCATCTTCCTCCGATTCTAATTCCGATACCAATAAACTTCCTCATCACAATAAACAAAGTAAAGTCCGTATCGTCCACTCTGCTCCTTCTAAACCTTCCGAAATTAAATCGCAACCTACATCAACTCGTATCAAACAACTCAAAAATTAAAGTATACACCCTTAATGCTAACTCACCCCCACAAATTCATTATATCACCTACAACTCTTGCGAACACCTTTTAACCTTCCAATCTCTTCCTCTCTCTATTTATCCATTTGAAGATTTATGTTCATATGTATATATGTATGCGCGTGTGTGTGTGTGTGTGTGCGCGTGTGTATGTATGGGTGGGTGTGCATAAGAGCTCCACTATTCATATGGGTGTGTGTGTGTCCACATGTACATATGTATATGTGCGTGTAGTACGTGCGTGCATGTATGTTATATATCTCATTTTTCTCTTACTCTACCATTCTACCCATCTTACCCTTCGATCACTTCTATTCTCACTTTTAAGCATTGCTCGACACCATATTTTTGGTTTGATCCATGCTATTCCACGTATATACATGAGCTCCTTTTTTCCCTATATATCACTGCTCCTTACTTCTCCCATTGTTGATGATTAAGATTCTGCAATGGAATGCTCGTAGCCTAACTTGCAACAAACCAAACCTAGAAATATTTTTACGAGACAAGAACTTTGACATTTTACTTATCTCTGAAACGTGGTTATCTCCATCCACAGGTTTTTCCATCCCCGGATTTTCAATCTACAGACAGGATAGGGTCGACGGTTATGGCGGTACCGCCGTGCTGGTTAAGCAACGCATCCCACATCATCTTCTTCTCGACCATTTCGTTAACTACTCAAATCAGTTGCATAACATCAACTCAATAGGAATCGCCGTTACTATCAATAATACTACAGTCAATATACTGTCCATCTACGTGCCTCCCCTACACAGAATCAATGTGCGAGCTTTCGGAACAGCCATTGAGTCTTTAGCCTCGACACATCTCATTATTGGGAGCGATTTTAACGCTCACCACCCCAGCTGGGGCTGTAGTTCATTTAATCTTAATGGTACAGCCGTTTTACAAATTGCCCATCAATATTAACTGAATATTCTAAACAACGGGGCTCACACCACACTTCCTACTCCTCAATTTTCATCCAGTGCCATTGATCTCACCCTCTGTTCTCCCATCTTATCTTTTTCATGCAACTGGTCGGTCATCCCCTTCTATCTGGGTAGCGATCATCTGCCGGTTTGTATTTAGCTCCAACTCCCCGGTGGGGATACTACTTCATCTTCTACCCCTTCCTCTATCCCGCACACCAAAAAAATCGATTATGATTTATTCTCTTCCGTTGCTGACAATCTTTTCTTCAGCTTTCCGACAAATCTGTCCTCCCCCCGAAGTATATGATCTCTTTCTATCCATCATCCATGATTCAGTTTCCGCCTCCACTTGTAATAATTCCATTTACCTAGGTAAGAAACTTCCCGTCAGATGGTGGACGAAGCCATGTTCCTTCCAGATAAACAAAAGGAATCAGGCATTCCGCATCTTTCGGAAAAATACAACAGTATCCAATTTTATCTAATTTAGGAAGATCAATGCCCAAACCCGACGGTTATTAAATCAGACTAAACGGGATTCCTGGAGACGATTCTGCTCATCTTTTAACAGATCCACACCGTTATCCAAAATCTGGAAAATGTAAAGCGTTTAAACATCGATCTCTTTCTGCTTCTACTCCCTCTACTGATCACGAACATTGGTTTGACGAATTTGTCAACCGCGTTTCTCCTCCGTACGTACCTTCCCTTCATCAAACCAACCCTTTCCATTTCTCATCTGCTTCCCCTCCAAACATGTTGGATATGCCTATCACGATTAGAGAGCTCACACATATATTAGAAAATAAAAGGGATACTGCCCCAGGCCCTGATTTAATATCATATAAAATGCTTCAAGCTTTGTCAACCCGTTCTTTGAATTTCCTTTCCCAAATGTTCTCCAAATTTCTACAAGAAAATTTTATTCCTCAGGACTGGCTAACCTTTAATATTACCCCTGTTCACAAATCTTCAAAACCCAAACATTTGGCTACTTCATACCGCCCCATTGCTCTAGCTTCCTGTGTTCGAAAACTTCTTGAATCTGTCATCCGCTATCGTTTAGAGTGGTGGTTGGAAAATAATAATATTCTCCCTAATTTTATTTATGGCTTCCGCCCCCAATATTCAACTGCTGATTGTCTCTCCTTTCTGACATCTAACATATACAAAACATATATAGATAAAGGTTTCTTGTTAGCCACATTTCTGGATCTCACCGCAGCTTTCGATAACGTCAACATCAGCCTACTGCACCAACGCCTCTTATCACTTAGTATTCCACATAATCTCGCAGCTTATATTTGTAACCTATTTAAAATCAAACATTTACACTTCCGGCACCCTACACTCCAACATCCGCTGCACCGCACTACTTACACTGGTCTCGCACAAGGTTCTGTTCTTAGTCCCATTTTATTTAATATCTATATTACGCACGATTTAAAACCTCCGCTTCCCCATTCTTCCCATCTCATCTCCTATGCGGACGATCTGGTCCTCTTTCAATATAGCAATAATCTTGACACATGATATCATAACTTTAAGTAACCGTTTCCAATTTTCCGATCTTTCCATTAATCCCAGCAAATCTGCAGCTATCGTGTTTTCCTTCAATCGGCCTACTCATCCTCCTCAATATATTCCATTTTATAATGACCGCATTGCTATAGTAACGCAATTCACCTACTTAGGACTGACTTTAGATCAAAAACTTACTTGGAAACCGCATATAGACTTCCTTATTTCGGTCACCCTACAATCTTCTAATATCCTAAGATCCCTCTCCTCAACTGCCTGGGGTGGAGATCCCGTTTCTCTCCGCATTCTATATATTTCCTTAATTCGTTCCAAAATTGACTACTGCTCCTTCCTGTATGGTAATGCCTCCCGACACCTCTTAACCAAATTGAATAAAATACAAAACCTCTGTATGCGCTTAATTTTAGGCTCTCTTTGTTCTACTCCTATTTCCTTTCTTTCCTCCGAGTCTCATATTGTTCCTCTCTCCCTCCAACGTAAAAATTTAGCCTTCCGATTTATCTCGAAATTTCTCAATAAACAAGTTAATTCCTTCACTTCCAATTTTTTAAAAATTTTCGGAAAATGGTGTTTCACCCGCTCCCGTATTCCACTACTCTCCACTGCAGCTTATAAATACCGGACGTACAAGTATCTTATCCTTCCATCTCGTCCCACAATTTACTTTACTAATTCATATCATGTCAATCTTTTTAACATCTCCATTGACACCTCCTCCTTCTCCTCCATCATGTCCTCCCATCCTGATCTTAATGCTTTCATACAAAATTACTGGCCTAATCATGTACATGTATTTTCAGATGGACCCAAATTTCCCGGTCGGTCCGTTACGGGAGCATTCTATATACCGCAATATAATATCTCCAAATCATTCATTTTTCCTCAGTTCAATTCAATTTTCACTTCCGAGGGCCTAAGCATCCTTAAAACTCTGCAATTCTTATCACGTTTAGATCACCATTCCTCCTCCCTATACTTAATCTTATCCGACTCCCTAAGTTTTCTCCTCGCATTGAAGCATTCCTCCTTTCAACCTAATTCCAATTATCTTCCCTTGGCAGTGCGATAATTGACTTATTTACTATTCAGCCGCGGCATCTTAATATACGTCTGGATTCCCGGTCATTGGAATTCATGGCAATGAGGTTGCCGACACTCTAGCCAAGGAAGCCATTTCCTTCGGCTCTCTGGTGCCGGCAATTTCCACCACAGACCTGATATCTCTTGCCAACATGGATATATCCTACGAGTGGTCATCGTGGCTAGTTAGTTCTTCCACCTCTAGATATTATCTGGCCACATCACCTACTCCCTGGTACTTTAATATGTCCAACATACACCTCAACTTCCGAAAATTTATTACAACCATCACCCGTTTACGTTCTGGACACAATCGTCTTCCGGCTCACATGTTTCGTATTGGGATTTCCAGTTCCCCATATTGTTCCCATCCAGCCGATTCACAAATTATCGCCGATGAAAACCACATCCTTTTCAATTGCAGTTTTCACACACCTGACCAACTCGCACTCCTGAATTCCTTAATATCCATCGGTTATCGTCCTCTTTCTCTATCACTTCCTTAATTTTTTCTAATGACTCCCGTGTTTTCCTCCTTCTTTACAAATTCCTAACCAATTGTAACATCAATATATAACAACTATTTATCAACACGTTAGTGGGTTGTGATTGCTCCTCAGCAGAAATCAGCTATAAAGAGAAAGACAAATACGGTAACACAGATGTATAAATGTAAATTTGTCACAACACACCGAATAGGACTTATATCACATAACCGGCACTGTCATTAGCAGACTAAACCGCATCATAATTAGAAGATAACCTCATACTCGAAAACGAGTGAGGAGTAGAAGAATATATATATATCGCTGTGATTTTAAAAACTGGTTTTAATTTGGTAAAAATATTTAGTTTTATAAAACATTATATAAAATCGCGATTCTATAATTATCAATAATTTTAACGTTCATTTTTTTTATTATTATTAATTGTTATGATTTTGCCAATTTTTGTATATACGTGTTAAACATAAATAGAAAAATTAACGATCGTTATAATATTTCATTAATTTCAGTATTATAGCGTCCGTCTCCCAGATGAATATGATCCCAGACCTAAACAGAGTGACAATGTTCCAGTTCCGTATTTGTCTCGTGGGGAACTACCTTCCAGACAGCCAGCTCGTAGTTTAAGTGGATCGTCGAATTTGGTAAATAATTTGACTGAAGAAATTGGTGATGTTAATTTGGCGAGGACAAGTATCGGACGTGGCCAGGCAATTAATAAACCTCGCGGAAAAGGTAAGTGTCAAGTACTGTAGTAATTTTCTTTTAATTGTACCAGCGAAAGATTTATTGGTAAATCCACCGTAGACATTTCGTACACCAATGGATTAAACTCGAATTTTGTTGAAGAAGCTTTTGTACCGCTTCCGCTACAAACGGAAAGTTCAAGTCTATGCAGTGTGTAGTTTTACACGTACCACATTGCCGTTGAATTTTAAGAAGGTCACTGTGACACGTTGTTCCGTATATCTCTATTCCGTAACAGCGGATTGGAATTACGAGATATATGTTTCTCTTTACTGTCAGATTAAGGTGCGATGTTCTTCATAACAATGGCCAAAGTAGTCTGGCACGAGTAAATACCGACTTTCTCGTGTGATGCACATGAACACTGTGCACTTCTAAATAGCGTACAGATTCTACTTGCGGAATATTCGTGTTAGAAATGTTTAACTGGGAACAGGTCAGTAGTTTATTTGTAAACGCAATGTATTGACATTTAGCTGGATTAAACGATATGCGCCAAAGACGTGCCGCCCATTCTTCTAGTCGATTCAGGGCACTCGTGCTACTAGTAATCATAATAATCATCATAGTCCTAATTCCATTTCTATATTTTCTATATATAAACCGCCCATGCGTATGCGTAACTTTGCCAATGACATTAGGCAGTTAATGAGGGTCAATCACAAGGTAATTTTAGTTGGAGACTTCAATTCCAAAAGCAGACGTTGGAATTGCTTTAATGATAATTCTGCTGGCACTATACTTAACCAACTATCATTAAATGGCCTTCTTCGCATAGTGGCTCCCTCTGAGCCCGCAAATTTTCCCAATCGTGCAGGATGCAGAAACAGCATCTTAGACTTAGCGTTAGTAAAAAACCTAAACACATCAGACCTAATCTCTATTAACGATCTCTCATCCGATCATAATCCCATACTCATTACTATTTTTACCACTAAATTCCTCTTAGAAAAAAAAGTTTTAGATTACAAAAAATGCAAACTGGCTTCAATTCCAAGAATACATTAACAACAACATTGTTCACACAGACATTTCCGGTTCCGCTGACATTGACAAAACCATAAGTGACCTTGTCGAACTTATTCTGACATCGATTGAATGACATATCCCTAAAAAGAACATTGTTCACCTACATCTAATTTGCCGTCTTACCTACTTGCACTCATCAGATTCAAAAATTACATCACACGATTGTGCACCAAGCATTTTGGCCGACCAGTCGCCTCTTTTTTAAAGCAGCTATTGACTCTTTTGACCAAAACTCTTCGGCATTGCCTCAAAAACCACAAAAACGAAAAGTACAACAAATTCCTCTCAACGCTGAGCCCCAAGGATAATAGTCTTTGGAAGGCGACTAAAAACCTTACCCACCGCAGTAAGTCTCTTCCGCCCCTCTGCAACCTATCCTCAAGTGACTATGTTTACACTGACATAGAAAAAGCAGAGGTCCTGGCTGCCCACTATTTCAAAATTCACGGACAGAACTTACAATTAGCCTCTAACTTTCAGCGCAAAAAAGTCCAGTCAGAGGTTCAGAGGTATCTATGCAGTACTAAGACGTGTCTACATATAACTAACACTACCCAAACTTGTGCTAACGTCATTTGTCCTCTAGAAATATCCAATATCATCAAAAAAACGTTTTGTTCTAAAGCTATCGACTGACTTTTTTATTAAATGCTCATACCAAAACAATGTACTCGTCTCCTCGATTACCAATTACGATTCTAAGCAACTTCGTTTCATGTATTCCAAATATAAACACAGGCGACTTAAACATAACATTATGTAGTAATTAATCTTAATTTTTTTAATTATAATTTAATCCCTTTACTTTCGACACCCGTGTCATCCACTTTTTATATGCGTATGTGTATATGTGTATATATGTACATATATGTGTGTATATACATAGTATTCATTTAAGAACTTAGAACCTATACAATATATTTTTGTAGCTTAGATTTAAGTTTCTATACTATCATGTATTACTTGTAATTAGAAAACGTCTTTATTTTCTAGCCGCAGGTTTTTATTTGCTTTTTCCTGCAGCATTTAACGTTTTGTTTTGCTTTATTATTTATATTCTTACTGTGTTATTGTGGTAAGGTGTTCCCGGTACACAATCTTTGTAACCCATGTTATATTTTCTTGCATGTTTATTACTTAGGCAAATATACTTTGTTGTTGTCTTTGTTGTTGATGATTTTGAACAGCGGTGTTAGCATATGAATTAGATGTGAGGATTGCGATATCATCGGCATATGTAGCCAACATAGTTTGATTGTAAATAGTCAGGTCGGGCGTATAGATGGAATATAGTAACGGTCCTAGCAGGCTGCCTTGCGATACAGAAGATCTGATTGAATGTTCTTTTGAAAATGAATCGTTTATTTTTACCACAAACGACCGATTATATAAATATGATTTTAACAATAAATAGACTTCTTCCTTAAAGTACTGTCTTATTTTATACAACAATCCAGGACCTTATCGAAAGCTTGACTGACATCGAGAAATGCAGCAGAGCATACCTCTTGTTTTTCGAATGTTAATGAGATCACATCGACTAGTCGATAGCATTGTTCAATAGTAGAATGTTCTTCGCGGAAACAGTATGTTGCAATTTATTATAACCGAACTCAGCTTTTTTCCTATTTGACGAATCATGATAATAATCGACTTCTTCCACAGTTCGGGAAAGTATCCCAATCTTAATATTGTATTAATTATATAGCAGAGGATAATAAATGCTTTCTTCGTAAGATGCGACAGTATTTCTCCTGTGATTTTGTCGATACCACCAGGGGTCTTATGCAATGGTGCTTTCCATAGGAATGTAGATACCTCTTTTGGAGAAAAGCTCTTGATAGTATATTCAGTATGACGAGGTTTTTTTGACGCACTTTGTATAACAGCTGAATTCTCCATGCTATTATCGGGTTGTGGAGTGAAGACTGTTTCAAGACGTTTAGCGAAAGCTTCAGCCTTTTTTGTATCCGTTTTAACCCATGCATCCTCCACTCTGATGTTATATTGTTCCTCCGATTGTTTCAGTAGTTTTTTTAGTAACTGACCATAATAATTTATCGTTGTTATTCAAAGTTTGTATACGTTGATTCAACATTGTATTTTTATATTCGTTGATTTTATTTTTTAATTTGTTTTGAGATTTCTTGAAAATATTTTTTAATGATGGGTAACGGTTACGTTGTCATTTCTTTCTGACTGCTCCGCTTTCTTTTATTAATTTTCTTATTTCGGTGGTACATAAATATTGTTATTGAATTTTTTCGACTTGTAATTAGTAGAATTTTTACATGCATGTTCGATGAGACATGAAAAGTTGTTGACTGCTAGGTCTACGTTTTCGACTATATCTGAAAATAGATTCCAATTTGTGGTTTTATTTGTGATCTTCTCAATGACTTTCGTTAATAGTGATATCAAAGAATTTATTGTAGACTTCAGTTCATTAAGAAATGTTGCTAATGTTATTGAGAAATAATTATTATTAGTAGCGTAATTACTATTATTATGTCCATTATCCATTGTAGTAATAATGTTGGAAGATGTTCCGGATTATTTTGAATTTCCACTTTGAGTGACATTGACATATGACATACGATTTGTTGTATTTTAACTTTGACTGTGATAATTATTATTGGGTTCGTCATATATGCGAATGTTTTCCTGGACCCGAGTATGAGAAAACCTTATATTTTTATAAAATTGCGCTTGTTGCTTGTAGACCATATATCCTCTATAACTTGATGGATGATTATCTTCACATAATGCGCATTTTGCAGGCTCATCTTGGTACATGCTTTGGTATCATGCCTACCAGCGCATTTAACACAGCGTGTTGATAGATTACAGTAGTTAGTAGTGTGGCCGAATAAGTCTTGAGTCGAGAGTCCATTTTATGTTCTTCAATTACCGCTGTGATATTTAAGACATTACGAATATTTTATGATTATCCTTTGGGGATCGCAGGTCTACGAAAAACATTGGAAGAGGCTGTTTGATTTTATGACGGAGAATATTTGTGATTTTTATTACCTCAAAACCTTTTGTCTCAATTTCTTCCTTAATTTCAATTGGATCCGTAGTGTGGTGTAAATTTTTAAGTACCGCTCTGAAAGGTTTATCTTCAGACAGAGATTGTGTATAAAAAAGATAATTTATGGTTTTTAAAGTTGTTATAATATTACGATAACTCGCTGCAGTTTTCGTTTTTCTTTTTTTCTTTTTTTTTTAACACCACATAGCGTAGATTTTAATTCGAACTCCACATCAGATATGGCCAAAAGAAATTTTCTAAAATTATTAAACTTAGTTATATTTTTGACCGTAATCGGTGGAGGATTGATAAAACTTCTGCAGTGATCACTTGGTAAAACATAGTTTTGATTTAATTTAAAAGTTAAATAAAAACACTTTTTTTATGCCGTATCACACAATATGTATACATATTTAATCGAAATAAATCTGTTAGTTTCACCGGTTACAGCATCATCGGAACTGATTGAACGTTTTAGTGCTGATGATCCTGTAACCAGTGATACTAGTAAACTTTTTCGAGTTAATATATATATATATATATATATATTGTTTTCGATACAAAAAAGAATTTTTATTCTTATTTAACTTTTAAATTAAATCTTAACAAAACAAAATAAAATCGAAGTTAATCACTAAAAAATTTTTATTATATAAGCAAAGCTTTTCGACTATAAAGTCATTTTCAAGCATTCTTCTTCTTCCGATGCCCAACTCTACGAAGAGCGTTGGCGATCATGCATAGCAATCGAAACTTCTTTTCTCTGGCTTCTTGCATTAGTTTTTGTATATATGTTCGTCCATTCCTCGATGTTATCCAACCAGCATGTTTTCCGTCTTCCTCGACTTCTTTTCCCATCCACTCAGATAATTAATTGTAGTAGTTTATATTTATCTCCTCTAATTACATGGCCGAAGTACTTTATTTTCCTTCGAATAACTGATTTTATTAAGCTTCTCTCAGTTTTGGCCATCTCTAGGACTTTTCGATTTGGTATCTTGTCTATCCATGGTATTTTCAACATCCTTCTATGTAGCCACATCTCTACAGACTCTAATCTATTTATTTGCCTTTTGTTTAATGTTGATGCCTCAATTCCATATAATAAAATTGGATATATATAGCACTGCATCATTTTTTGACGTATATTTAAACGCAAGGATCTATTGCAAAGGAGATCCCGCATACTGGCAAAGGAACTTCGGGTGTAGTTACATCGCATTTTTATTTCTGTATCTAGGTTTAGATTCTCCGTAATGTAACAGCCCAAGTATTTGAATTTCTTCCTGTTATTAATTTTAATGGAAACTGTGTTAATGTTATTCTCTTTGCTTATTATCATCCATTTTGTTTTTTTTTTTACATTTATCTTCAAATTATATGAGCTACCGACTGTGTTCAGTTTATTGAGAAGCGTTGAAGGTCTTTTCCATTATTTGTAAGAATCGCCACATCGTCTGCATACCGCAGATTATTAATAATTCTCCCACTTATCTGCACTCCGATTAGCATGTCACCGATGGCTGATTTGAACATATGGTCGGCATAATACAGATTAAATAACAGACGTGAAAGAATGCAACCTTGCCGTACTCCGCGTTGCACATCGAAGTCAATGCTTTCACCTATTCCTAGAATAAGCTCAGCTGTTTGATTACAATACAGGTTCTTAATTATCCTAAGATCGTAGTCATCAATACCGACAGATAGCAGAATGTCGATTAGTTTATTGTGCTGAACACTATCAAATGCCTTCTCGTAATCAAGAAAGCAAATGAATACGTCTTTGTTCATCTCCCTGTGTTAGCAGGATGTTAATTGCCAGTAGAGTTTCTTTGGTTTCAAAACCTTTACGAAAACCAAATTGAGTATCACTTGAATTATATTCACACTTATCTCGAATTCTATGATAAATAATTCTCAAGAAGATTTTCAAGAGGTGACTCATGAGACTAATTATGCGGTAATCGCCACATTCTCTAGAATATTGCTTTTTCGGTATAAGCACAAAAGAGGATTTCAGCCATTCAGATGGTATTTCACCGCACATATAAATTCTATTAAATAATTCCGTCATTTTTTTGATATTTTTGTCATCAAACAGCTTGATTACATCTGCAGGAATTCGGTCAGGACCTGTAGCTTTCCTACCAGCGATTAATTTATTGCATGTCTCACTTCCGCTCCTAAAATTTGTGGACTCTCTTCTAAGTTATTAGGAACAGTAAGATTTCTTGAGTGATGGTCACAGAATAATTTTTGCATATAAGTTTTCCATACTTTTTTCTTTTCCTCTTGATCAACAATGGGTATGCCATATTCATCTAACAGACACATTGATGAATTTCTCACGCCTTTTCTAGTAACAGATTTTATTTGTTTATGCATTCTAAAGGAGTCATGTTTTTCAGCTAGGTTCATTATTTCTTCGGACTGCTCTTCCATCCACTTGTTCTTAGCTTTTCTAATCATTTTTTTAACCAATTTATTCAGACGTTTGTATTCGTTTTCGTTCCTGTTTTTGTGGCTTCTTTCATTCATTACATCTAGTATTTCTTCCGTTATCCATTTTTTGTTTTTAACTCTATTTGCCGTCAAATGTTTTTGACAAATTCCCGTAATAACTGCATTCAGATTAGCAGCATTAAATTTGTCGTGAATTCCTTCCAAGTTGTTGTTTAGGTGTTCAGAGACTTGAGTTCTTGTTTTTGTAACTCGTAATTTACTGATATCCCAGTTCTTATATTCGTTTTTATTCTAAATTACTTTTTTAAAATGTAATCTTGTTTCAACGACAAGCAGATTGTGGTCGGAACTAATATCAGCTCCTGGATATGTTGAAGCTCGTTTGATCATATTCCTAAATCTATGATTTATTAAGATAAAATCGATTTGATTCCTGATTATACAATCTTTTCCATCACCTGGTGCCTTCCATGTATATAAGCGGCGCTTAGGTAATTCAAACCATGTATTAGTTACCACTAACTTATTGTGCTCGCAGAATTCGAATAGCTTATCTCCCACGTCATTGCTACTACCTAGTCTGAAAGATCCTACTGAATTTTCCAGTTTTCCACATCCTATCTTGGCATTGAAATCACCCATAATTATTAAAATATCTGATCTCTTGAGTTTGTGTAGTATCTTCTGGATTGACTGATAGAATTCTTCCGTTTTTTGATCATATTTTGGATCAGATGTAGGAGCATAAATTTGAATGATGTTTACTATGTAATGGGTGCCTTGTATTTGTAAAAGCATACATCTGTCCGATATTGGTGTAAAATCTATTACATGTTGAACCATCTTGGAGGAGATAATTATTCCAACACCGTTTTTTGGTTGGTTGTTTTGTTGTTTATCATAGCCCGAATAATAAAACATTCCTTCTTCTTGTTGACAAATTCCTGTACCAGGCCATTTATGTTCGCATATGCCAAGAATATCTATTTGTAGCCTTTGGGTAAAAACCCTATCCGCAAGGCAGCGGTTTGTTACTGAAGAGGTAACGATTTTAGGTTTTTATGGCGACCTAAACCCGCCGACGGAGAGACAGTCATAGGATTTATGCAGATTTTTAATAGCCAGTTCCTCAAGCTATCCATCTGCATCCTCGTGTATCCTACCCTGTCACTACTGGAATCGTCTGCCTGAGACTTTCCACCAGTAGCCGCTCTTGGTCCGCGACTGCTTATTTGGCTAACACCTTATTCGCAGCTAACCTACATATCTATAGGCCATTCCACTATCCGCCACCTGTGGACGCGCCCCGTACCAGTTAGAGCTCTGGTCCTCTGAAGGTACAAAGTACCCCCATTTCAAGCATTACCAAAATATAATAAAAAATTGCTCTCCGCTACATACATATTAAATTAAATCTATTTCCTATTCCTTTATAAACGATATTTATCTTTACTTTTTATTTCGTCATAGCTTTTAAGTTTATTATTTTTTTATATTTCCTTATATTTTACTGCATGATTTGTGTTGTAGGAACTCAAAAGCGATTCCGGATAATATTTTAATTACTTCAGCAGGAATTTGATCATCGCCTTCAGTTTTCCATTTTTTAGCTTGTCAATCGCTCGTTTTACTTCATCGCGTAAAATTATAGGCTGTTGTTCAAAATTATTGTTTTTTTTAGTTGTTTTGAATTATCATTTGTATTTTCTTTTACATTCGCATACTATCTCTGACAGTAATCACGCCAACGTTATTTCACGTATGTCCGTTATTAACGATCCAGTGTTGTTTACAATACCCGATGGTTTAGCTTTAAATTCTCTAATAATTACGCGTATTTTTTTTTTATTCTTTCTTCGTGCGCGTTTGATATCTTTATTAGTAGAGGATTTTGATATGGTCGCAGTCTAGAAGGAAGAATGGAACCGAAAGATCCCAGATAGAAACAACGATAGGCACACCGGATAGCAGGCCACTGTGTTTTGACCTAGAATGAAAAAATATCGAATTCGCAGGGGTCATACGTTAGCAAAGTAGGGTTTCATATCTATC
This sequence comes from Coronaproctus castanopsis, assembly GCA_032883995.1. Lineage (NCBI taxonomy): Eukaryota > Metazoa > Arthropoda > Insecta > Hemiptera > Monophlebidae > Coronaproctus > Coronaproctus castanopsis. The sequence goes on along the minus strand of CM065053.1, from coordinate 45,208,669 downwards.
TTGTGGCTGCCAACAAGGAAACCAAACAATGGATCATATCCTGAACGAATGTCCACTTAGAGCCATCGAATTTCTGGCCACTTAAGCTATCCGTCGACATACGACATCATCATCATATCTGCATACTTGTCTATACTCCATATCATTACTATTGATTTTTGTATTCCTACGTCGTTCAATTAAGTTTATTGTGTCGTCACTTATCCAGGTTTTCATTTTCTGTATACGCGTCGGGTTTGATCCATTTTTTTTTACCCGTTCGATCTCTGAAGTCAGTTTCAACCAAATATCGTCAGACGATTTTCGATTATTTTGTTCAATATTGTTATTTACTGCGGAATAGAAAGCATCCGGCTTAAGATGTATACAGCCAAAGATATGCTGTTCAATAATTTCTTGTATTTCGTACCAAGTAGTAGATTTGTGAATTATTTTGCGTATACGATAGGCAATGTTTTGATTATGTTTTTTAAACATTTATATCGCTCCGTTATTGATTATTAATGGAGAGTTTACTGCTAGGATATAACATTCGTATATGATGATATATAATAAATTTATCATTTTGGATATGTATTATTTATTTTATTATATGTTTATTAAATTTATTTAAAACATGTTTTTAATGCTTTTCAGGTAGAGCTACTAGCCGTCCTCGATGACAACTTTTAATCTATACCGACATTTTATACGTGAATGTTTTACCTTCCTTGATTATATATGACCGAATTATCCTATGATTATTATTTTTCTTTACTGGAAAGTATATACATATTCTTGTTTTGCATTTTTTATTGGTAGTGGAAAATTTCTATGCTAGTAATGTAAGTAAAAACTAATTTTCTCCTTTAAAAAACTTTAAAAATTCGTATAAAAACCTGTACATGTATATCCAGCCTCTATGGGTTACTAGTTTTCGATATCGTGTGATGAAATTAGTGTTTTTACTAGACCATGCTTCATCACTGATCGATATACAGTTACTTTCATATTTTTATCAATTCGATATTTCGTTTTTCTTTTAATTGTAACGAATTGTTGTTTGTAGAGTTTCAAAGTGTTGTATGTTGTGTGAGTTGAGTTCTATCAGTTTTGTATTTATCATTTAGTCGTTTTGAAATTATCAAGTATGAAGTTGTGAATGTAAATCATTAATTGTATTTGATCGAACTTGAAAATTTTTAGCAGTTATTTTCAAGCATACAATTAATTTATACACTATAATAAACTAAAATTCGGGAAGTCGAAAAAAACTTTAAAAATCAGAATGAAATTATTATATTCTATATAAAATTTAAATACTATGAACCAAAAATAATAATTTTTACTTCTCTATACATCGCTTACGAATTTAATTAAAACTAGATTAAACAAATTGTACAACAGCCGATAATTTAACGAAGAAAGGAAAACTTTTTACAAAAATAATTAAAAATTATATAATTAAGTTTAAAAATTTTGATATTATTTTACATACTCGAAAGACCAATATCGAGACTGTTGTCTATTTGTACGCGTTGATTTTCGATAAATATAAAGAACATTTGACGGATAATAAAAATATGGCGGATCTAAAAAATTAAACATTTCAAAAAATGCAACGATTAAACTAATATTAACCGTAACTAGGTAATTTATCATAGGGTAAACTTAAAAAGGGAAAAAAAAACATTATTAGAAACGTTGGAAATAAGAAAAATAATAAATTTAAATTTTATAGAAGTTACGTCGGGATATTACAACAATTTCAACGTCTACCTACTACGGCAGGAGCAACCGCGATGTAACGATCTTACACGCAACTACGATGTATAGGGGGAATTTCGTACCTGCTGAAAATTAAAAAATACCGACTATTATATTATACGGAGAACCGCGATGTAACGATCTTACACGCAACTACGATGTATAGGGGGAATTTCGTACCTGCTGAAAATTAAAAAATACCGACTATTATATTATACGGAGAACTTGTAATTGGTAAAAGGAAGAAATTGAGACTTCGGAGACGTTTTAAAGATCAGTTTACAGAATTGATGATACTTCAAAATTTAAAACAAATGGGAAACTGTAGCTATCGAAAGAAAGCCGTGGAGAGAATTGTGGTCGGTCGAGCTTAATAAAATTGCGGAAAATCGGAAGAATATAATTAAAATACGTTTAAAATTGGTTCAGGCATCAGCAACGTGTTCAAAGCTGAAATAGGACTGATTTAAAATATGGGAACTCACGTGTAGTAAAGAAAATATTCTGCACAACAAAATATGTATAGGTAAGTAGTCGTCTACCTCCGATACGGATACTACTTTTTATATATATATATATATATATATATATATATATATATATATATATACACACGATTTTAGATTTTTGTATCGGATAATATTACGTGGCGAATACTTGTAAGGCTGGGTGTAAAAATGTTGCCAGTTCTTGCGGAAAAAGCGACTTTTCAAGAATACCACTCTCTGAATAGCGATCTTCTTCGATGACATCATTCAGGACAAGATCATTCTAGATGTCTATTAATATGACCGGAATATTTTAATTTTCTGAAGCGTACAATATATATAGCAGTTCCATTTAATTTGATATTTTTCGCATCACATCTTTATTGGTAATATTGTATTTGTATGAAATCTTCAAAATACGGCGATTACACCTCCAGCGCTTCGATTTTCTTTTCAAGGGTGGATTTAAAAATCCAACTTTCCATACCGTAGAGTAATAATACATAACATCGCACAAGCCGTATTCTTGACTGTAGGTTAAAATGTCTTTACGGGTCGTCTGATTTTTTATGTTTAAAAATATCTTGCTTTCCGCACGAAACCAGCTTCCGAGATATGAAATCAAAACCAGGTCTATATAATCTGATTTCGGTAATATTACGTAAAAGTAAAAACCCATCAAAAAGTCCGAATAGCGATTTTATTTTGGATGAAATTTTCCAATTTTACAAAATTAGTTAGGGATTTTCTGACAAATTTCGGCCCAATTCAAACAATTTATAAAACGAAATATTTAAAATGTAACGAATATCACGATGTAAACTATGCGCCGAAATCTAAAATCAATCATTTCGGATAAAATATAAGATAATCTAAATTTTTAACATACATATCACGATCGACATATATCTGTCTATCCATTTCTGGATAAACGTTTTCCCAACCTCTTCCAATCACTTTTATTTTCATTACATACGCATACATATGTTATATATAAGTGAATGCACACGTTTATATTATTGTAACTAAGAGTCATTCGGCCGCCGTATGGTACCAATAACACCGATGGAGAAACGAAACAACATATGTCCACGTCTTGCACTGTGATAAGTTCCAATTCGGCAGACTTGTGGCTGATTAGGAAAGTTAAATCGAAACTCGTGCCAAAGACGGGGAAAACTGAGAATGTTCATATGCCGAAGGTGTTCCTACCAACAATTACGGTTAAGCGCCTTTTACTGCATTAACAGACTATCGGTAACCGGTTTGTGACAATGCAGTCGGATTGATGGATTCCAATCTAGAAAGGGTAGGCGAGTATCCGGCGCCTTAAAACTGGGCCCTTTCAGCTAAGGGTGTAAACCCTAACAGAAATCACAGCGAAAGGGAACAGAATTACATCTCTGAATACCGATAATAGCCCTAAGTCTACGTCAGGTACTTATCCGCCAGACAGTCGGATAGAGTGCGAAGAATCTGCGGAATCGAAACAAGGATTGGAATGTAAGATTTTTTATCCAGTTGGAAAACTCGCGAACGTAATAACGAAAGTGACTGAATATATATACATAGGAATAAATGGAAAAACACATGAACACGCAGAGTAGGAATACCAAAATGAGATCAGCTGTTTTATTTCAAAATCGGATATTACTTTATTCGTTAGAAAGGAGGTCAAACCTATACCTTTCAGTAATTATAGAATTGCGTGTACCAAATAATAAAAGTGATCCAGAAAAAATAGAACTTTTTCACAGCCACCTCTAAGAAATGCAAGCTTGTGAAAAAAACCATGATTGTGATGGGGTACTTCAATTCAACAGTTTGATCTAACCGTGACAATTAAATAGCCGGAAAGTATGTTTGCGGAGAATACGAAAAGCATTGCGGAATTCGCAGAGACTATATGAAAATATTTAACAACATAAAAAAAAAGAAGATTGTACACATGGATCAGTTCTGGAGAAAGAATTCGAAACCAGATTGATTAGATTTTTGTAAATAAGCGATTTATGAATGCAGTAAAAAATTGTTGTACTTGTCCAGCAGCTGATGGCGATACATATCACAAGCTACTGGCTGCAAGATGTCAGTCTTGAAGAGTCTATAGAAGAGATTTCGACAGCTAGATATTGATAAAATTAAATTAAAAAGCGTATAAGGTAAGTTTCATTAGAGAATACGAGATTAGCATAAATGAAAATGACGACATTGAAGAGATGTAGACTACTTGTGGAAAAAACACGCTACCAGTGAAAGGGAAACGAGAACATAAGCCGTGAATAACACCAGAAATATGAAATATGATGGATTTAAGAACTAAAGTACTCGAGCTAAAAGTATTTGGTACGATGAGAAATGCACATCGAAGAGCATGAATCCGAACAAAACGATAGTACATACCAGAATAAAACAAATGGCGATCACAAATGAAAAGAAACGACACAGAGCGTATAAAAGGGCAGGATGGGAAATATAGTGTGAACAGCCAACCGAAGAAGTCTGACAGAGTTATATTAAAGAATTATATAAAGATGACTCTCGTCCTGATCGAATTAATATTATAACAACCGAAGTACAAAAAATAGCTATTTGGGAACTCCATAAAAACAACAGGAGAAGACTTAATATGGGCGGAGTTGATTAAGTATATTAAAAACAGGAGCGATTGAAGATTGTCAACAAAATACACGATGAAATTGCCCAAATTTTGTGCCAATATCAAAGAAGTGTTGTTCGAAAATATGCTCCGAATAAAGGATTATCGCTGTAACGAGTCGCACGCTTAAATTATCGTTGACGATTATCGAAATCGAACGAAAGTCGGTTAGTGATATATGGCTTTGTAGCGAATTATATGCTGGGGATCCCTTCACACTCCGACATAAAGGAAAATGAAGAAGCTGACATCGCTGCGAAAGAAGCGGCGGAGATGTTTCCAGTACCCAAAATTTCAATCCCAATACAAGACGAAATACACTCAATTTCATGAGGCACGGAACTTCGCTGGTATTCCCACAAACAACAAACTCCAAAACGTCAAGTAGAACACAGCTCCATGGAGAACAATCATCCCATCGCGACGTGATGATGTACTAACTCGGCTCCAGAATTGGACATACTGCATTAACTCATGATTACGCAATAGAAGAAAAAACCATTAACCTATATGCCGCTATTGCCGGACAGGAGCCTCTAACAGTCGAACACATGCTGACAAAATGTAGAACACTCGCACGATCCTGATGGAAATATTTCAATTACCACACAGCACTATCTGATAATCCAATGGAACTTGAAAAAAAAAACATTCAGTTTTTAAAAGTAACAAATACATATCCGTTTAATTAATAAATGATAACCGTGAGAAAATGATTTTAAAATCCGAAGGAAATAATAGACGATAAAGATAAAACAATAATCACGAACTTATAACCAGCGCGCAAGTATAAAAATCGGAACGGAATATTCGAACGACGAATGCAGCATTAAAAGAGGGTTAAGGCAAGGATGTGGATCCGAGATTAACAACCCACGGGGTGCTAACGGGCTTAAAGCTCCCCTCTAGAGGGCTTAGAAAAGTATAAAATACATATGAATAAGACGCGTAACTTGTAAGCTCCAATTTTCCAGCTAAAATGATAGTTGAAATATTTGAAAGAGCTCGCGTTATCACTAATGAAACCTCATCTTGAAGAGTGTGCAAAATAGGCTAGATTGCGAAAGTACTGTAAGCTCCAATTTTTCAGCTAAAATGATAGTTGAAATATTTGAAAGAGCTCGCGTTATCACTAATGAAACCTCATCTTGAAGAGTGTGCAAAATAGGCTAGATTGCGAAAGTACTGTTAGAAAATATTCCTTACATTACGTCTGCTAATGACATTGAAAATCCGCCTGACTGTGCAACACAAAGAGCAAAAATGGTCATTGGTTCGACATTCGAATCTGACCCAGGTTGTGACCAGTGCGTTTTGTTGTTATTACTTTGTTGAGAAAATTAATGTTAAGAAAACAAGAATGATGACAAAAAAAAAAATAAAATAAGTAAATATAATCGTAGAAATACAGAAACTAGAAGTAAATGAATATTGAAGAGCTCTCATAAGTAATTAAGTATCTAAAAGAAATAAGAACGAGGATTGGCGTGGCAAAGAAAATGTTTACTAAAAAGTATTCGTTAATCAAAAAATGAGTCTGAAATTCGGGAAAATAAATAATGCGGTGGTGCTACGTACAATAGGAAAATAAAAACAGTTATAGTCGAGGATATTTAGAAAATGTGAAAGCTGTGAAATACATAGCGCGCGAAATACAAGAAAACGGAATATTCACGCTGGCGGTAGAATACAATCAAAACCGATTAGAGGAAGAAAAAGATTGGATTTAATTATGCCACCGGCCAACTGAACGTGCAACGTTCTCTAAAACAGATTATAAGGCAAGCCAGAGATAAGACTATATAGATGTACGCAATCTACGATTCAAGAGAAGTGACGATATATAAATAAATATGTTGATGTGTTGGGGAGTAGGGATGTTACGAATTAATAAAAGTTAATCGCTATAAAAATTATCATGTTTTTTTTTGTATATGCTTGAAAATGTGATTGTCGAAAAGCTTTTTGCGTGAATGAAATAATTTTTACACTGATTAACTTTGTTCTCATTTTGTTTCGTTAAATAAATATGCATATATATATATATATATATATATATATATATATATATATATATATAATATATAAATTTTAAAAATTTCGATACTTCAATGCGCTAAAGGTACTAAACGTAGTGTTATCTATGTATGTGCTTGTAGACACTTATACATTAAAGAACATTCTATGCGGTATAACGATAAGGGAAAGGTCCGTTAAAAGCAAAAAATAAAGTAGATAAAAAAATGTTAGATGAATACACACACACACATATATATATATATATTTGAAAAAATGTCCCAGCGTTTTTAGCGGAAAAAAAAACACGAAGAAATACGGAAATGATTTTATCTTGAAAGTTTCCTGCCAGTCTGAAATCATTTTCAGTCTGTGATGGAGGACTCTACCAGGCGATAACAATGGCGAAAATGAAAATACGCCTGTGATTTTTCCATTTTTTTCCCTTTTTTTTTTATTAAAAGTAAGGGAGATATTTAGTGGCCGTAAAGAGAAAACGAGTGACAGAGAAAATACTCCAGTAGTTGTCGAAGATTTTTTCTTTAAAAATAAAACTCGGTGACATCGTTATAAGACAAAATTTTACTGAATAAAGTAAAGACACCCGTACAGTAATAATCACGATAATAACAACAATCATAATAACAATAATAATAATAATAATTATATATTAATACTAATAATAATGATGATGATGGTAATCATAATAACGGCAGTAGAAAGAGTTTTTCATAGCGGACTAACCACCGGTGCAAAAAGAGTGTAATTTCCTGCCGTTGAAAGTCGTCGAAAAACTACCCGTTAAAGAATTACTATTATTTCGCTTTTCTTCAGATTTAAACAATAAAACGAAAAATAAATCGAAATACAATTTACTTCATTTCCACATGGATTGACTTTTTATTTTAAAGAAAAAACTGTCTTCAAATTTGAAATCAATCGATCAATGCCGGAATAGTTTAAATTATTACGCGTCCGAGCATCGTATATATATATATATCTTAATTATGCACAAATATATATATATATATATATATATATATATTATATATAGTGTGACCCGGAGAAGACGGATGGTTTTGTTGTTTTTCGAATAGCTTAAAAACTACTCGACCAAAACCAAAATTTTTGAATGAAATTTCATTTAAAAATACGAAACGAGAGATTAGTTTACGATCAATATCGTTCAGATTTTGCAACGATTTCATTCGGTCTTTTTACAACTTTTCCGAGCGTAGGTAGCTGAGAATTTTTGAAATTTCTTCAGAAATCCCTGTTTTCAGGTCTTCCAGATTTCGTAAAAGCGCCTCTTAACCGGTTGACCACCAACGGGACATACCGGCAGCACATTAATCCATTATAGAGTGCAGGAAAAATGTAAATGAACGAACCCCGACTGTTCTCGTTTTAGTTATATGGATTCTGTTCTTATATTTAGTGTCACTAGATGCCAATAGAGCGTGCGGTATGCTTGCAATACTTGTTTCTCTGGAACCAGTTATGTCGATAGTATTATGTACTTCCACATTTACTTCTGCGTGATTCATAGACTGGTGAGGACAGCAGCATCCATCAAGGGGTGTCGGTTATTTAAACGTTGTGCTAAGTCAAGATCTGCTCACTTTGATGTCGCTGTTATGAGAAATGCCAAAAAACGCAATGAAATGAAAGATCTCCTTGATCAAGCATTTGCTGCACTAAATACTAATAGCAGTAATGGTGTTAATCAAAATTGGGAGCGAATAAAAGGTGTGATAATCGAGAGTTGTAGGAAAATTGTTATGAGAAAGAAAAGTAGACACCAAGACTGGTTCAAAGAAAATGATAAAGATATTTCCCACCTTATAGCTTGTAAAAGACAAGCCTTTTGTTAATTGGCAAAACAATTTAAGCGGCTTAAAACTTAAGCAAAAGTTCTCACAAATAAAATCGGGAGTTCAAAGAACAACACGTAATATGAAAAACAAGTGGTGGGAAGAAAAAGCATGTACAATTCAGTCGTACGCTGATGCAGGACACTACAGAGACTTTTTCGCAACGGTAACAACAATTTTTGGACCGCAGCCATTTAAGAAAGTACCTTTACAAGATCAAGTTGATGTTGCGTGCAGATGGAAATACCACTTCGAAACCATGTTAAATAACAACACTGAAGTAGACATGTCTGTGTTGAATGAATTACCGGAGCTATACCGCCCGATGCACTTAAACTGGAGAGTGCAAATATGATAAATGCACTGCGTAATCTGTTCATGGAGATATGGAAGGATAAAATCATTCCTGAAGACTTTCGGCGAGCTGCCATAATTCCGATCTATAAAAACAAAGGAGACAGACGCGACTGTAATAATTATAGGGGAATATCCTTGCTTTCATCGGTCGGTAAGCTATTCGCTAGAATTATGTTGAATCGGATTGCCCCAGTCCTTGAAAGTATGCATCCTGAGACGCAAAATGGCTTTCGCCCAGGTCGCGGAACTATGGACTCTATATTTTCACTAAGACAACTGCAAGAAAAGTGCCGAGAACAGAATTCAGACTTATACGTGGTTTTTATTGATATTAATAAAGCGTTTGACACAGTTCATAGACAGCTTTTAATGAAATGTATGAATAAAGCTGGATGTTCACAAAAGTTCTTAAAAATGTTATCGCTGCTTCATGAAGATAATGAAAACACTGTCATTTATGGGGATTGTAAAACCGAACCGTTCACCAGTAGTACTGGTGTGAAACAAGGCTGTGTCTTAGCTCCAACACTGTTTTCGGTGTATATGACGTTTGTGTGTCATATCGTTTTTAGGATGTTGCGAACCAAGAAGGTGAAATTGTGCTGTTGTTTTGATGGCGGTTTATTTAATACCCGAAGATTTAAAGCTGGCACAAAATGTTCTAATGTGGAACTATTCAACTTTCAATATGCAGACGACTGCGCTATAGTGGCACACACCTTGCAAGATTTGCAGGATGCCATGGATGTGTTGGCGGAAACATACAAAAAATTTGGTTTATCTATAAACGCGAGCAAAACGAAAATGATCGTACAACTCTCATCCGTGAATCGTATTCAAACTGAAGCTATATTAAAAATAAACAATGTACCGATCGAACGTGTTGAAAGTTTCAAGTACCTCGGTAGCCTGTTAAACGATAAGATCAGCCTAGACGAGGAAATTCAGAGCAGACTGCAAGCAGCTTCAGCAGCTATCAGCAAACTGAATGGAAGGATATTCAGAAACAATCATATACTGACGTCCACCAAGCTAATTGTCTATAAGTCGATCGTTTTAACAACCCTGCTATATGGCTCAGAAACGTGGGCTCCATATAAGAGACATTTACGAACACTGGAACGTTTTCATCAAAGTACTTTACGTAGAATCTTTCATATATATTGGCAGGACCGAATATCTAACAGAGCCGTGCTGCAACGAGCTAATATATCGTCGATTCACATACTACTTTATAAGAACAGCTTAAGATGGACAGGGCATGTTGCAAGAATGAGCAACACCAGACTACCAAAACAGATGCTGTTTAGCCAAATGATGCTGGGAAGTAGGCGTATCGGTCGTCCCTACTGGAGATACAGAGACTACATGAAACTCATATTCAGCGAATGCGGAATCCACTCTGATAGCTGGCACGAATTAGCACAAAACCGGTCTGCTTGGAATCGTATGGCAGAAGACGGTCTACTGAATGCAAAACGAAGGGCAGAACTAGCGGCAGAAAAGAAAAAGCAGAAACGGATGCATGCTAACGGAAACGATGATGTGGTTTACACCTGCGATGAATGCGGAAAGCAATGTGCGGCTAGAATTGGACTCAATCCACAAATAACGGTGCCCCCATACTCGATCTCGAGTGGGCCAATGATGATGATATATATATATATAAGTAGTAAGTGGGCTACTTCAGGCACTTTGTGTTTAATTTTCCCTTATATTTAATCCCTGTCAATTTTCCCTTATATTTAATCCCTGTCAATTTTCCCTTATATTTAATCCCTGTCAATTTTCCCTTATATTTAATCCCTGTCAATTTTCCCTTATATTTAATCCCTGTCAATTTTCCGTTATATTTAATCCCTGTCAATTTTCCCTTATATTTAATCCCTGTCAATTTTCCCTTATATTTAATCCCTGTCAATTTTCCCTTATATTTAACCCCTGTCAATTTTCCCTTATATTTAACCCCTGTCAATTTTCCCTTATATTTAATCCCTGTCAATTTTCCCTTATATTTAATCCCTGTCAATTTTCCCTTATATTTAATCCCTGTCAATTTTCCCTTATATTTAATCCCTGTCAATTTTCCCTTATATTTAATCCCTGTCAATTTTCCCTTATATTTAATCCCTGTCAATTTTCCCTTTATAAAATCCAAAAAAGCAAAACTAAAGGTTAAAATTTCTAAGGGTAATTAAACAAATTAAAAAAAAAAAACTTTTTTAAATTTAGATATGTCAAAAAATCGTCATAACATTTTTGAAAACAAAATTGCATAAAAATAAAATAGCATTAAAAAATTGTCAATGTTTATTTATGTTCGATTTGTTAAATAATCTTTTTGGTCAAATCCTAGCACCCCCCAAAAAATGTAAATTCAATATTGGAATTTCTCTCTAAATTAGCAGCTTCTTTAAAAATATCAAATTCATTATTGGAATTAAGTTTTAATATTTTTTTATAAAGAAAAATTTTTCTTTATAAAATTTCAGTCAAAAATTTGAAATCATCAACAATTATTTCACTCCTTAATCGTATTATTAATTATGTTATTGTGTAGTATTTTTTCCGATACTACGATAACATAAGCAATAACATTCGTTGTACTAATAGATTGGGAAAAGTCGACATTAATTAATAAATTTGATTTTCCGCTATAAATATATTCAGGGTGTTTTGTCGTGTCTATTACATAAACGCATTTATTTCCAACGAATTCTCCAGCCTCGTAAATCACATCGCTATATCCGTAATAATAATTCTGAAAATCTTTGTACATTTCGAATAGAATTGCGTAAATTCCTTTATTAATATCTATATTTTGTAATTCCTCAGGATAATTTGTATCATTAATTTTCACACGAATATTTTTGACTTTCATAGAGTCAAAATAAGACGGATCTTTTATTTGTTGTTCACAACGATCGTCCTGAAAACCTACAATAATAAATTTAGGATTCTCAATATTTCTGTAAATATTTGTAATATCATAATTTAAAGTCGATCCTGTTACACTACGTTTTTGAATACATTCCCATTTATTAAATTTGTAGGTTATATTTTGCAAATTTGTCAACTCACTAATAAGTTGAATTTCTTGCGTTGGGCGATAGTTAATTATGGGAACTCTAATCACAAATTCTTTTATCGTTATTTTCCCCTCAACAGGTAAACTTGCCTCATCGTGTGTGCCATCTGCTTTTTTTGTTTTCCATCTGAATAAAGCATCTTCATCGCTATTTCTGGTAAAAGTTATTGTAAATCCACCTTTGTAAAAAATTGGTGTACTATTATTGTTACTGAAAAAATCCAGTCCTAATTGTGATAAATCACCGATAACGCAAAATTTATTAAACGAACCTTCGTGTTGAGAAATAAATCCACTATTTTTAAACGAATTTTTATCAGATTGTCTGTACGAAACGATTCCTTTTACAGTCGATATAATTCCAGGATTTTCAATGTTATCTATTATTTGGTTATGTTTTTTCACAACTATTCCAGAAAATAAAAATGGAATAAAATTATCGATTAATTTTACATTAGATTTTGTTGGAAAAGTAGTGCCATCTTTTTTCGTAAATTCACCAGTAATATAATACTGATACTTTGACGTTGAAAATGAGTCACCGTAATCGATATTAAAATCAATTTTTTTGTTGGGCGAATTAAAGTTTAAAATGCTCGTAGGGTTATAATTTTTGTATTCGTGCCGAATAATTTCGTTATAATATTTTGAATAAATTTCATTTTCCATTTTTTATTACAGCAAAAAAAAATTTTTTTAAATTACGAATATTTCTTTTCCTTCATTATAGATGGAAGACCCGACTTTTTCTAATGTCTTTTTTATTAGTCTAACTATCTAATATTTCTTTACAATGATTAGCAATAAAAATCTTTGAAACATTTTGATATAAAATCACATAATCCCAATCGACGAAATCTTTATAAAAGTCAATAAACTTTTCCGACAAATTCTGATATTTACTGATTATATCCCAATCAACACGATCGTTAAATTCTTTGATATTATTTTCCGTTAATTTCTGAAATTTAGAAATCTTGGGCCAATTTACTTTATTTTGAAAAATACGCAAATGATCGATAGTTAAATTCTCGTGTTCAGACACATAATTCCAATCAACATTCGGCGAAAAAAGATTAGTTTCCATTTTAGGAACTTCAACGCAATTTATTGCTGAAACTAAATATAACAAAAATAACTTCATCATGTTTACTTATTAATAAAACTCGTTTTTTTAACCCCACACACAGAACATTTACTTTCCAAAATAACTTTTCCGTTCGATGTTTTCCTTTTTTTCTCGTTAAGAGATTGTGTTTTCTTTTTACATTTTAAACAATATATTAACGTCATATTTATTACATATAAAATAAAATTTTTATTGTTTCTTATTTAGGGCATCTTTAATACTTTGCTCCATTTGTTTTTTATTTACAGCATCTTTTTCATTTATTCCTGTTGAAACTCCAACTAATCTTCGATTATTGAAATTAACGTAATTTTTCACAATATTTAATTGTTGCTTCAAATATTCATTTGTTAAATTTCCAACATAAGTTTTCATTTCGATAATAAAAGGCATTAATATTGCGCTCACTTTTTCGTTAATTTCTTGTTTATTTCTGCTTGAAATTGTCGATTCTTGTTTTTCGATCTGATTGCCGAATTTATCAAATTTATTCATTTTTTATAATACGTAATATTTTATTATATTTAATTCCTTGAGACAATTTTTGTAAAACATCTAGACATAAATAACCACAAATTGGTGGATCGTCAAATTGCTGAATTTGTTCGTAATTATAATACAAATTATCGCTTCCTAAATATTTCACTAATTGGATCGGTGGATTCGCATTTCCGTACGAATCGAAATAATATTTAATATCTTTTTGTTTAAAATACGCTGTCCAATGAGAACCAATTTGATAGGAATTTTCTAAGTTAATAATTCCACATTCATTTTCCCAAGGTTTCCCTAATAATTCATCTTTCATAAAAACGCCTCTAAAATTTTTAATTTTCAATTTTTTAGCGTACTTTTCTAACTCTACGTTTGTTAGCGCTTTTTTTTAACGTTACTTAAGCCTGAGCCTTGATTTATACCGTGAATCACTTCCTGAATTTTTTCTAGCGCTTTATTGTGTCGAGCCATTTCTTCGCGTTTCGCTTTTTTGTCTTTATAATCAACGAATGTGTTTGCAACAGCAGCTGCACCACCACCGACTCCACCGATTAAAGCTCCAATAGCTGCAAGTAAAGGTAAAATTCCACCTTTGTGATTTTCCTGTAATTGTTTGTATGTTAAAGTAAGTCTGACGCCAGTGTTATTTTTACGATGTTTATCAATGGCGTTTTTTTGCCTATCATTTAATCCAATTTTGTCTTTTCCTGATTTTATTTGATCAGAAGATAATTGAATTGTTATGTTCGATTTTCGCTTATAAGCTCTCTGAATTTTTTTTTTTGTCCATCAGTAAGATTTATATTGCATATATTCATTTTATAATATAGAAAATAATTTTTTAATTTAGATTTTTAAACCTAGACCAAGATGCCTTTTTGCTTTCATTGCATTTGTCGTTAAATACCCCCAAAATCGTTCATTTAAATTTGCATCATTTGACTTAAATCTTTCCCACGCTTTGTGTTCTAAAATTTCATCAGCTTTGTGTCTATTCGCTGTATCTTTATATTTATGGTAAAATAAATCATGTTCTTTCGCTGCTTCGTCTAATGGATTTATACCTATATTTCCATCTTGAATTCTTTCTTGTAATTTTGTCCCTGGACCTAAATAATTATATCCTGGTGCGTGAATTTCAAACGGCAAATTATTCAAAATACCGTTGAATAAACCTGACCCGATCTTTTCACCACGTAATATTTTTGAAGGTAAAGATGACACAAATTTAATTAAATATTCAATCCCCTTATTTTCGTCGATATGTGCTTCTAATTGTTCCTTTAAAAAATTAATAACTCCAATTTTTTCGTTATGAAAATTATTATTACCGCCTTTTTCCTGAGCATAAATATAATACAATCTTTGTAATAAATTTTGTAAATTATCGACATATTTATACTCGACAGAATTATCGGAATATTTTATTAAACCTTTTCCTTCGTGTACCTCTTCATTCTCTATTTTTGCCCAGGGTGGTACAATATTTCTGCTTTCAGGTTTTTTTACTTTATTTTTCCAAATTGGCTTAATTATTGTGTTGTATTTTTCACCTTTGCTCGATTTTGGTTTATTGCTATTTTTATCATTATTATGGTATATGCAATCTGTCGTCAACAAAATTTCCTCATAATTTGCATAATCATCCGGTGTGAAAGAATTAGGATCAGGTTTTTTCGATGGCTCTAACGTTAATAATTTCCATAATCCTTCAGTTCCTTCGTACGTTTTTCCTGCTACAATAATGTCGTTGTTATCTAAAGTAACTATTTCCTTTCCTATCATATAATTTTTGTTTTTTTTATCATAATGTATACCAAAAGTAGAATCTTTAGCATCAGGTAAAAATTCCGTTGTTATTTTTCCTAGAACAATATTTTTTTCATCTTGAATCATACGATTTTCAACGGGAGATTGATCAATGTAAGAAGGCACAATTACAGGTAAAATTTTGTTTTCGTTTAATTTATTAACAGCATTTATAATCGGTTTAAATTCCTCTTCTCTTACCTTTTCAATATTTTCCTTGCCTCTACGGGCTTGTAGAAATTTTTGTTTTAATTGTTTTTCAAGTTTACTTAATTTAATTGCTTTTTCAACAGTTATTTTTTCCATTTATATGTAACAAATATAAAAATTTTATTAGTTAAACACCCACTTAAACCTTCGTTGAACATGATTTTACGTTCATTTTACGTTTCTTTAACGTTGGTGAACGTTCATCAAATTGTTCTATCATTTTAAATTGATTTTTATATCTCCCAAAATCTCGTTTTTTAGTTAAATCTATCGTAATAAAACCAAAATCTTTTTCCCAACATTGGTTACAAATTTTACAAAATTTATCGTAAGACATATCCCCCATTACATTGTCTTTATATATTTTTCTCAAATAATGGTCATTTTGTTTAAAAATACACAGAAAATTAGCGTTACTACGAATTGTTTGCAAATTAACCAAAGTATAGCATTGTGTAATATAAATACAAGATATATTTTTATGTCTTCCACTTGTAAAATATTCTTTAATTATTCTCTGATTTTTTTCCATAATACAATCGTCAAAAATAACGAGAGAATTTGGTAAACATTTATTTACAGAAATTAAATCATCGTAATTATCGCAAAAATATGCAATTTGGTCGCCAACATTTTTTTCAACATTTTCGTATCTTTCCTGTAATTTTTGATACGCCGGTTGTTCTAATGTTTTACTGAATATATAGAGATTTTCAAATTCTAACCAATTTCGGTATATAAAATTTAGTAATAACGTTGTTTTTCCGCAGCCACTAGAACCTATAAAAATGCCTCTAATAACTGGTTGAATAGTTCTGTTATTTTTATTGTTATTTAATTTTTTGTCAAATACGATAACTTCCATTTTTATAAATATATTTTATTTATAAAATATAAAATGCAACTATTTAAATTAATCGGCGATAAATCAACTTGAACACTTCGTCTTGAAAATCCTTTACATTTAGATAAAGATAAAAATTACAAATTAGGATTAGTCGCTTTTTACGGTGATAATTATATTCCTAATATTCCGCATAATTTATACGTAGAATTAAACATATTAACAGAAACATACGGAGTTAATTTTCCGAAGGGGTTTTATTCGTTATCAGATATAGAGGAAATAATACAGTTAAAATTAACGCAACTAAAATCTCGATATGATAATGAAAAAATAAACGTTAATTTTTTGACTGAAAATTTTGGATTAAAAAGTGATAAAATTAGTAACAAAATTCGAATATTTTCTCCTGTAAAAATTAATTTAGGTACGTTAGGTGAATTTTTAGGATTTGAAAATCACGTTAATTTAGAACCTAACACATTATATAGTGCGTCTAGTTTTCCAAAATTAAGACCGTTAGATGCAATAGAAATTCACTGTAATATTGTCGAACCAGCAATTTTAAATCATTCATCTAATCCTCATTCTCACGAAGAAGCCGATATTATTTATACATTTTTTCCTGAAATAATTTATGGAGGAAAAATATCGGAAAAAGTTTCACAGATTATTTTTGTTCCTATTAAAAATCATATCGAAAAAATTGACACAATTATTGTTCATATTACCGATGAAAACGGAAATATACTAAATATGGCGTCGTCAAATAATATTATATATCTCGGATTAATTTCATCCGAACCTATATATAAAAATGAATCTTAAAGAAGCGAAAGAATTGCATAAAAATGTTAGAAAAAAATTTGCAAAAAGACACATTGTAACATATGGAATTGACGATTTATGGGCAGCAGATTTAGTAATTATGTCGAATTATAAAACAGAAAATAAAGGATATAAATATATACTAAATGTTATCGATACTTTTTCGAAATTTGTTTGGTCAGAAGCTCTAAAGAAAAAAGACGGAATTTCTGTGACAAAAGCTTTTGAAAATATCGTAGAAAAAGCGAGAAAAGTAAAACATGATACTCCAAAATTTTTACACACCGATAAAGGTCTAGAATTCAGGAATAAAATATTTTCTTCAATGTTACAAAAATATAGCATAAAATTATATCACACTGAAAATGCTGAAAAATCTTCGATAATAGAAAGATTTAACGGAACTTTAGCCAGAAAAATGAAAGTTCTCTTTGAATGTCAACAAAATTTTAAGTGGATAAATATATTACAAAATTTGGTAAATGAATATAATTATCACGATTTTCACAGAACAATTCAAATGAGGCCGTGTGAAGTTAACAAAAGTAATGAACACGAAATTTACACAGTTTTACCTATTAAAAAAGAAATACCGATATTTCAGGTTGGAGATCGTGTAAGAATTAGTGTAAATAAAAAAACCTTTCAAAATAAATATAAAAATAATTGGTCCAAAGAAATATTCGTAATTAAAAAAATTCTGTTTACATCGCCTATAACTTATAAAATTCAGGATTTAAATAAAGAGGAAATTATCGGTAGTTTTTACAGACAGGAACTTCAAAAAACAATTTTCTAAAAATTATTTTTTTTTTTTTGTAATAAACGAAAATGGATCACGAGCCTTCGGCACCAGAATCTTTATTTTTTCAGGCTTTATATCCGAAAATATCGGCGCCTGAATTTAACTCCAGCAATTATAAAATTAACCACATAATGATGCATTATGATTATTTACAAAAAGAAATGAAAAATAGATTTCAACAAAAAAAGAAATACTTAAAAATAGCGAAAATTATGTATGGAACAGAATATGTACTTATTTTGTCGGATATCGGAACTTTGACAACTTCTGTTTTTGTTCCCGTTTTGATCCCCTTAAGTACACCAATTTGCGTTGGATTTACAACTTTTGTCAATATTAGTAAGAGGAACACACAAATTTTGTACAGAAAAAATTAATAAACACGCTGCAATCGAATTATTAGCACGCACTAAAATAAATTCAATAGAGGAAAAATACGCTAAAGCGATTAAAGATGGCGAAATTACTGACAGTGAATTTGATGATATTGTACAAGAAGTAAAAAATTACGAAAAATTAAAAACCGATATTTTAAACGAATATAATAAAAAAGTAGAAATCAATAATAATTTAAAATTATCGTTAATAGAACAAGGAAAAACAGAGGCGAGAAATGAATTGAAAGAAGCACTGTTAAAACACTGTTAATTAAAGGCGACACCAGTTCATAATATTATTATTTTGAAAGAAAAGAAGTATATTTAAAAATTTTATTTTTTCTAATATAAACATGAATACTGAAAATAAAATAAGAAAAAACTACAATTCAGAAAAAAAGTATTGCAAGAGATGCGATAAAAATATTTTACAGCATTATTGGTCAAGACATAAAAAATCGAATTTACATGCAGGAATTAAAAAAATAGAAAATAAGTATTGCGAGAAATGTGATAAAGAATTTTCGTATAAAAATTGGGCGCGACATTTAAAGGCAAAAAAACACACAGGAGTCGAGAGAAAAATGAGGGCAAAAAAAACATTGTGAAAAATTCGATGCTCACACATTAGCGGCAAAATATGTATTATTTGATTTTATTCGTAATAAATCTTAAGGCTTTTATTGATCTTTAAGTTAAAGATAAATAAATTTATATATTGAAGATGATTATAGAAAAAAATTTATCTTTTTCTAATATAAACATGAATACTGAAAATAAAATAAGAAAAAACTACAATTTAGAAAAGAAGTATTGCGAGAAATGCGATAAAGAAATTAATTATAAAAATTGGGGGCGACATCAAAAAACAGATCTGCACACAGGAATTAAACAGCAAAAACTTGGAAATATATTTCCGATTAAAAGTACTTATTTTGAAAAGGAAAAGAAATATCAATTTTGCGAAAAATGTAACAAAAATATTTTGCAGAATAATTGGACGAGACATCAGAAATCAAAATTACACACAGAAATTAAACAGCAAAAGCTTATTGATATATTTCCGTTCAAAGATATGCGTGTTTTTAAACAGAAAAAACAACAAAAAAATGAACTTTTTTCTATTATACAAGGTAAACACGAATATTGTAAAAAATATAGTAGTTGGAATATAGATTATGCCGTCAAATTGAAAAAATTAAGAAATAAAAAAGGCGAAAAAATAGTTAATGTTAAAAGTATGATGGATAATGTCAAAAAAATGATAGGAAAATTAATTCAAATTGTCAAAGAAAAAACTCATTTCAAAAATGACGATAAAATAAATATAATCGTTAAAAATGAAAATTTTAAAACAACGGTAATATCTACAGGTTTTCAAAATGATATAAATGCTACAACACTTTTAGATCATATAGAAAATATTTTGACATCTGATGAGAAAGTTGACATAAATAAAACAACGTTCAATTTTCAAGTAATTAATATACCTAGAGGAAAAGGCTATAGCAAAATAATAAATATTACTAAAGATAAACATACAAAAAAATGCATCACTCAAATAAAAAATAACGATAATTTATGTTGTCCTAGAGCAATAATTACAGCTTTAACATATCATACGGATACTATTTTAGGTAGAAAATTAGAAGGACGAGATTCGAAAAGTATTCGACAAGGTAAAAAAATACAGGGAGATTTAGCGGAAAAGTTATGTCAAAAAATAGGGTTTTGTAATAGTGAAGGATTTACGTTAGAAAATATAAAAGATGTAGAAAATTTATTAAATATTCAAATTAAAGTTATTTGCGCGGAAAATTTTAATAATGTAATATATTCGGGTAAAGAAAATGAAGTAAAAATTTATCTATATAAAAATGGAAATCACTTTGACGTAATAAACATGAGAAAGTTTGCGAGCAAATATATAAATGTTTGAAATGTAAAAATATATGTAAAAGAAACGAAAATCACGAATGTGGATATAGAGTATGTAAAAATTGTGGTGAAAATGTAAAAATGTATGAACATTTATGTTATATGCAAAAAATAAAACAAAAAGGTGCAATTTGCGAATTGCCGTGTATTTGTAATGGAAATTCGAATAAAAAAATTAAAGCTTGTAGATATTCTAGAAAAAATGTCTGCAGCGAAGATACACCATGTACTTGCAATGGTGGTTCGGATGTGAAAAATGAAAATTGTACATATGTTGAGGAAAATATTTGCGATATTCCTTGTCTTTGTAACGAAAGTATGGATGAAAAGGTCGGAAAATGCACATATTCTGAAAAATATATTTTCTACGATTATGAAGCAAATCAAGAAACTGGAACTCATGAGGCTAATTTAATTGTTGCACAATATTTTAACGGTGAAACTTTTATCTTTGAAACGAACGATGAATTTTGCGAATGGTTAATTTCTAAAAAACACAGTGGATTTACAACAATTGCTCACAACGCAAAATCTTACGATTTGCAATTTATCCTAAAATATTGCGTAGAAAATTCACTGAAACCTTACACAATTTATAGTGGTGGAAAAATAATGTTTTTAGAAGTTGCAGGAATTAAATTTATCGATAGCATTAATTTTATTGCGTCACCACTCTCAGATTTCCCGAAGATATTTGACTTAAAAGAAATAAAAAAAGGATATTTTCCTCATTTATTCAACACAAAAGAAAATCAAAATTATAAAGGGCCAATTCCTGATAAAAAATTCTACGGTATAAATACGATGAAAATTAACCCTAGAAAGGTTTTTCTTAAATGGTATTCTGAAAAAATTAACGAAAATTATGTATTTGATTTTCAAAAAGAATTTGTAGAATATTGTAAATCTGACGTAGATATTTTACGTAGAGGTTGTGTAGAATTCAGAAAACAATTTCTAGAAATTGCAAATATCGATCCTCTTCAGTACATTACAATTGCAAGTACATGTATGTCTATTTTCAGGTCAAAATATTTACAAGAGAACACTATCGGAATTATAAAACAACCTGAAAAAGAAATGTATAGTAAAGATTCAATTTCATGGTTAAATACATTCAAAAATGTACAACATGCAGTAAATGGTGGAGAAGTAGAAATTTGTGGTGCAAAAGTTGATGGTTTTAATGAGAAAACAAACACAATTTATCAATATCATGGTTGTTTTTGGCACGGCTGTCCGAAATGTTATAGTGAAAATACAATAAATAGTATAAAACGTGAAACTATGGGTGATTTATACGAAAAAACTAAAGATAGAAGTAAACAGATAAAAGATGCTGAATATAATCTGATAGAAATATGGGAATGCCAATGGAAAAAATCGAAAAAATATCAAAAAGCTTTAAGAGAAAATACCCCCGTTATTGAACCGTTGAACCCGCGAGATTTTTTTCACGGTGGAAAAACTGAAGTTTATAAATTAAAAGTAAACAATAAAATATTACGATACATCGATGTTTGTAGTCTTTATCCTACTGTTCAATATTACGATTATTATCCTGTCGGACATCCTACAAAAATTTATAAACCTAAAGAATTTGACTCAAATTGGTACGGAATAATTAAATGCAAAATATTGCCACCACAAAATTTGTATCATCCAGTTTTACCTATTAAAGACGAAAAATTAGCATTTATTTTATGTAATAAATGTTATGTTGAAAAACGAACTAAATGTATTCATACTATTGAAGAACGATGTTTGATAGGAACTTGGACAACAGACGAAATAAACAAAGCGTTAGAAAAAGGATATTATATTTTAGATATTTATGAAGTTTGGCATTTTGAGGAAAAAAGTAATAATTTTTTTAAAGATTATGTTAAAACATTTATGAAAATAAAATTAGAAACAAGTTCGTGGAAAAATAATTTTAAATCTATTGAAGAATATGTAAAAACATTAAAAGAAAAATTAGATATAGATTTAGACGTAAAAAATATTCGGCCAAATCCTGGAAGACGAGCTGTTGCTAAATTATGTCTCAATTCTTTATGGGGAAAATTCGGCCAAAGACATAATTTAACGCAAACGAAATACGTGAACGATCCTAAAGAATTTTATGAATTAATATTAGACGATAGACTGAAAATCAGTAATGTTATTTTTATTAACGAAAATATAGTACAAGTATCTTATAAAAATAAAGACGAATTTGATGACTATAGCACTTCGACAAATATTTTTATTGCAGGATTCACAACATCTAACGCTAGATTAAGATTATACGATATGTTAGATAAATTAGGCGAAAATGTAATATATTGCGACACAGATTCAGTTGTATATATTGACGATGGAAAAAATACAATTACAACAGGCTGTATGCTTGGCGAATGGACCGATGAATTAGGCAAAGATGATTATGGAACTGAGTGGATCTGCGCAGGACCAAAAAGTTACGCACTAACAACAGAAAAAGGAAAAACTATATTGAAAATTAAAGGATTTACGTTAAATTACGAAAATTCAGAAATATTAAATAAAAAAGTAATGGAAAATATTATCGATAGAAAAGTGGATAAGGTAACGTTAAATTATAACATGATCACCAGAAATGATAAAAACAAAACTCTCGTTAATAAAGTTATGCAAAAAGAATTTAAATTAAATTCTGATAAGAGACGAGTTTTACCTGAAAAAGACGGAATTATTGATATGAACCCGTGGGGGTATGTTAATATAGTAGAAAAATAAAATTATGGATTATGATGAAAAACGAATTTTACCTGAAAAAGATGAAAATATGTTTGATATTTTTAAAGAAGCTGCTAATTTAGAGAGAAATTCCAATATTGAATTTACATTTTTGGGGGGGTGCTAGGATTTGACCAAAAAGATTATTTAACAAATCGAACATAAATAAACATTGACAATTTTTTAATGCTATTTTATTTTTATGCAATTTTGTTTTCAAAAATGTTATGACGATTTTTTGACATATCTAACTTTTAAAAAAGTATTTTTTTTTTAATTTGTTTAATTACCCTTAGAAATTTTAACCTTTAGTTTTGCTTTTTTGGATTTTATAAAGGGAAAATTGACAGGGATTAAATATAAGGGAAAATTGACAGGGATTAAATATAAGAGAAAATTGACAGGGATTAAATATAAGGGAAAATTGACAGGGATTAAATATAAGGGAAAATTGACAGGGATTAAATATAAGGGAAAATTAAACACAAAGTGCCTGAAGTAGCCCACTTACTACTTATATATGTATATATGTATATGTATTTTGAATTATCACGGGGTAGGAATTCTTTCAGAGATTTTATCTGGAATTACTCATTTTATTTGGTCTTTCGCAAAAACGTCATCATCCTGCGCGATAAGGGATCGTAAATGGAGAACTCAATTTAAAAGCAATCGTTTTAACTAGCCGACAAATCTAGCGTCGCCTGTTTATTCCCGCGAGGAACGCTCGTCTTATTTGTTAACAGGGCGCTTTAGTTATTCACGCGATATTTCCAAAGTGGATTATATCGTTCTTTATCCTAGTCCACGTCCTACACGATTACCACAGCGTAATTACGCGCGAACGTTTGTAGTAGTTCGATGTTTAATCGACGATCGAAGGTTCTTGGTTATTTCTGAAATTAAAACGATCGCCGTCTGTGAGATAATTCGAATTTTTAATCCGTTTTTTTTTTACATTTTCGAAATATTTCGCGAATATTTTAATTTTCGATTCCGGCCTACACGCGCCCAGTTGGCCTATACCGGATGTACGTAAAATATATAAACGCCCGGTCTTAATTTCCGACCTATCGGCTTCGCGATTACGTACACACTTGTAAAGATTATATTAAAACCCTTTCAACGGGTACGATAACAATCGGTATTCGAAATAGTGGTTATTAAACAAATTTCCCCACCTGAAAAGAAAATTCACCACTTAAACCGAGACAATTGAAAATACGGGATAAAAATAACCTGCATAACGAATTCCAGTTTAAGTCCGATTCATCTTGAAAACTGTTTTTAGTGAATTTGATCTTGTTTCGGTATTGGAACTTCTTTAGCGGCGGTGTCTACTTCATCATTTTTCCTTATATCGGCATATGATGGAATCCAGCATATGATGATTTCTTGTGTGTGTGTTGGCTAGCTGACAGAAAAAGATGTCGGATTATCGGGTTGTTAGTTTTTGCACGATCGAGATTGACCGTTTGAATAGCGTAAAGTGTATCAGTTAAAAAAAAACAACGTTTTTTTTTTTTAGACATATAGCTAAGTTGATAACAAAGTTTAATGCTATTAATTCGGCTGATAGCGCTGAAAGTTCGTTTGGTAAGGCGTATGTTATAGTGATATCTCGATGCATAATGGAATAGTTTGTTTTCGATCGATCGGTATCAAATTTCTCATAAGGATTAAGTGACGTTATTATGTCGTAGTGTTAGTGTTATGTCGGTTTTTAGGAATGGGGTGATGTTTGGTGGTATTATACGAGATGATATTTTTGTTTCGAGAAAATTCAACGTCTTGGTGATATTTAAAATAATCCTATCGAATATGGAACAGCACGTGATATTTTTGCTCTTTGAGTGTTTGTTGTAACTTTTGTTGAGTTTCATTCTTAGATATTCTCGTCGAAACTTTAATAACCACTCGTTTGCTTCGATTAATATACTTATTGTTGGAATGCGAAAAGTGCCTATTGCGAGTCTAATAGCAAAAAAAATTGGTGAATTGGATCTATGATTTAGCTGTTCTATAGATTGGAGCACCATAATCTAAGCACGGTCGTATATCATTGTTAGATAAATTTTTGTTAATATGTACAAATTTTTTTTTATTAAGTTTAATTTTGTTCAGGCGTGATTGCTTTAATTCGTTTATGCGATGCTTTCAGGATTTCAGGAGAGTGTATCTTCGAATGTTAAGCCGAGGTATCTGACGGTTTTGAGTTCGTTATTTAGTGTAAAGATGTAACTCGGTTGTACTAAATTAACGATTATAAAAAAAAATGGTTTTAAACGTTTATTACGTGATAAAAGTTTTTCGCAGAATTTCGGGCATTTACTAAGAAAAACGAAATAACGTATATTTGATATATATATATATATATATGATTAAATTATACGTTATAAAATTCGCGTAATAATAAACGTTGACGATATGTTTAGAAATTGTTCGATCGATCTGAACTAAGGGTCGCCTTATTACGGTTCGTTCTCGTAATTATAAAATAGAATAAAAGATTTTAATACTGAAAGTTAGTCGACAAATGAAATTTCCAATCGTACCCCGCACCTGTTTCGCATATATAACGTCTATATAACGACGATATTCCCGTATAATAAAAGCTGTTAATACTGAATAATACGTAAATGAAATTTCCAGTATTGCCACACCTGTTTGGTACGATGTCAATAATAGTAATCGTCTAAAATACCCGGAAATGAGAACTGCCGAGGTATATCCCGTTGTGCAAATTTAACAGTTCCATTATTTGACCATATATGTATTTAAACTAATCGTTATTTACTGATATTCTTTTATATCAAATTATTAATAATAATAATAATAATAATAAGTTGACAATATTATTTTAATAAAGGTGTTCCTATGTATGTGTGCATAGATTTTTATCTGATATTTGATGGAAAGTTATTATTTAAATGGAAGCAGTCGGACGTTGCTATTCAAAAGGTATGGTGTTTTTATAACCTAACCTCAATATAGTTTTGCCAAGAAAATCACTATTTAATATTCGTATTTGGGGAGATGATTGGTAGAAATGTATCAATAAACCTCTTACATATTAAACCATACTCACACGCTCGTATATATATATATATATATATATATATATATATATATATATATATATATATATATATATGTATATGTATATGTATGTGTGCGTATGTGTAAAATTCGCGATTATTCTTAATAAACAGCTGCCGGAATTGGTATAATTTCTACACGGTTATTTCACATTGTTCGTCTCAAGTTGGTGTTAGCTCTTTTTCCTCGTATAAGTAGATTCCAAAAATTAAAAGCTGCATAAGTGCGTTAATATTAAACTCGGATATATCACTAGGCCGGAGTTTATCTAAAAATATTCACTCTCCGATAATTTTTAATAACGAAAGAAAAATTATATCGTTATTTACCACTAGCTACAAGCGCGTATATATATATATATATATATATTTATACATTCGTACGTTGGAAACTGGAGCATTCGTAAGTCATAACGGTCAGAACTGACTGAAACCGGAATGACGATGACCGATATTATCATCGTCGTGAGTAGCAACTTGTTGAGAAAATAAAGAAGACGAGAATTGATAAACCGCCTCATATTTGTTCAATCAGTATCCGTTGTTCGGCTAGTGCGCTACACATTTGCTAGTTGATTGTGTCTTTTACCAAATTCCGAGTTGATAGGGCGTTATTTACTTACTTCTATTAGGTGATATGTAACGAATTATATCTCTTGAATGAAATAGGCGCAACAAATACCTGGTCACGTTTGTGAGGTCATTTTACGAACATAATTTTAAAATGGTTCGGTTTGGTATCTACTCCATTCAAGATACTAAAATTCGTTATACACAGTTACATCTTGTCATCGCTTTTATATAATATGGTTATTGCGCCGCGGAAATCATCAATTAATAGAGTCAATATCGGTGATGTAAAGTACGAAGTAAGATATCGGGATGATCGAAGGAAACAAAACGAAGATTATTGATCATCAATCATGAATATGAAAACATAGAGCTTAGAAAACATAGAGCTTAGTACTTACATAAAAATAGGTGTGTTGTCGACTATTACGAATAATAATCAGTTAGAATTTCTAGAATGAAGAGAAAAGCCGAGGTCGCTTCGAACATTACGGACAAAGTTGTAACGAAGCATCACGCGAAAACGAAATTTATTCGCTCCTTAATTTTCTCGATCTTTACATACTGATTCGCATAAGCGATATATCGATGGATTCTGAATGAAGTATTGACGTATCGGAATTAGATGGTATGATAAACGAACGAATCGGTAGTCGATATTTGTAGTCGCGTAAAACGAGAGCGAAGTCTAGAACAGAAATTGATGGTTAGCTGGAAGGAATGAACGCAGAAGGAATCCAACAACTCGGTTTAACTCGGCCAACAGACATGTAGGATTAGTTGTACATTGAATGAGGACCGACAACTGAAGATGATTCTTATCGATTCACGATGGTCGCGAGCGTCAATTATGATCGACACTTCGGTGAATATTAAGGATTGGTTTATTTACTAGAGTTAGAGGTTATTAAATGAGCCCAAAATAAAGGTGTATATATAAAAATTCGGTGCAAAGATGGCGACATCAGACACCTACCGGAAAATTACTCAGCTCTTCCGGTCGTAGTTATTGCCGACTATTCAATTGGTACGAACTTTCCCCGATATCGTCGATTAGTTATCTCTGCCGGCGGGTAAACAAAAGTGATAACGATCAATCACATTCTCTATTTTATTCCTACGGGAAGCATAAAACACACGTAGTCTACAACGGAAACACTAATGCAAGAAACCTAGAATAGGTAAACCTTTTGGATTGGAGCGGACATTCGCGCGATAATATTATTCGGAAAAACGCGATAGATGAGAACTATCAGCCAGAGTCGAGGGATCATTATTACCGCGATTAACGCGATTAATATTGTCAACTGCAAGTCCCGATGACGATATCATCTTCTACCGCGAATTATAGACCAAATGTAGACGACCTATCTGGCTATCGACGTATCGATATTTATATCTAACTTAAATGTATCTATCTATCGTCTGTCTACGTGTATGTATATATATATATATATATATATATATATATATATATATATATATATATATATATATGGCGAGCTGTTTATTGTTCTAACGGCGAACAAATTTGTGCGGTTAGACTGACGAAATGAAGGAAATCGTAGCAATCTAAAAACACAACGTGCTTGGAAACAAACTGATGATAAGTATAAAGCGGAGACGCAATAAGAAACGAAACTTCGGCGTATTCTTTATCTGTGAAATTTTCACCGATGTGTAAGAAATTTGAAGAATTATGAAATTATGAAATCAACTAAATTGGGTATACATGATAAAGGAGTGTTGGTATTTCTATTCTCACCTACATAGCCACCTACAAACATATACTTGACGAATTAAAAAGGTAATTCTTGATATGCAGTATTACAAATATGTATACTCCGTACAACAATTTATTCGCTTCTGAATGCGTTCTATATAATCAGTGCCTTGAATGCTAGCCTATTTTGTAGGTAAAAATAACGAACAATAGGTTAGTCACGATATTCTGTAACAAACAATATATATATATATATATATATATATATATATATATATATATATATATATATATATATATAATTTAAACATACGTACAGGTGAACATAATTTTATTTATTATAGGTATCAAACTTTTCACCGTCTTTATCGAAATTCAGTTAATGTAAAAAGTTATTTACGTAATAAAACAAAAAAAAATGACGAGGTGTAACATTCGGTAAGTCGTTGTTGAAGTGAATTCGAAGTATTTGTAAAATTTCACTCGTCCGAAAAAAGCTTCACCGGCTTCATCTCCCTATACGTTACGCGCGTTGAAAGTGTTTCGTCAATGATTATTATTATTGTTACCATTCTACAAGTTGGTATACTAAGAGTACTAGTGTGGAAAAGTAAGTCGCGGTTATAATTTGCGAACAATTAATAATTGACGAAAATTCTTCTATATAGATTCTTTCGAATGGAAGAAAGAGAAACACCGAGCAGAATGAGACAACTTTTAATAATATGCATATAAATATACATTGTACGTATCAACATAAATATATATATATGTGTGTGTGTGTATATACGTGTATAAACATAGACACACTCAAGCGATACTACGGTGTAATCATTTTAATTAAAACAAACGCCGTCATATTCGTTATAAAACTCGAATGTTGAAACTTTCTCGTTAAAGGGAAAACTTTGAAAGTTTTATATAAAGAAGCTTTAATACATATATATATATATATATATATATATATATATATATATATGTGCGAGGTGTTAACTGAAACGTAAATAATACGTAGCTAGGTGAAAATCGTCACTTTTAAGTGAGATATCTCCTTTATTCTCGCGAATTATTTAACGGGGACTTTTGAAGTTTCGCACATTCTCCGGCCGAAAGTATAATACGTATAATATCGGATTAAACGTCATCGCGAACGATATCCTTCCGAAAAGTGCGCTACTACTATCCAGGATCCCCAAAAAGAAGTAATTGGAAAGAAATTTTCTTTATTCCGACGTAAAATTTCTTTAGATGGATTTTCAGTTTTCTAACCGTAGAGGAAAATTGGCTTGAAAATTAAATAACGCTAAATAAAAATTTCGTTATGACTGGTTTTAAGTTTTTTTCCTTTCGTAACTAACGCGGTTATAGATGCCGTTTCTAAATTATCGCTCGAATGATAGTTAATTTTTCAGCACAGCGTCAAAACACCGAAGAAAACTCTTTCTATCTGCGAATAAATACACGAGAATTGGGGAAGACTTTCGAGCGTGCATAGATTAAAATCGGAATTAGACATAGAAGTTCGGTACTTTAACTATCTAGCTAGAGTATTGCGTGGAAATCAACTCCAAATATAGATAAAAAAATAAAATAAATAATACACCGTATCGTACTTAAAACCGTTAAAAATTGATTCATTCAGCGCTCTCTGCCGGAACTTTCACCTACGAAGCGGTCGAAATGATCAATACTCAAACAACCGGAAATGATAGACGGACTAGAGCTTACGAAGAAAAATCCGGGGTTTTAGCTCGATATTTCGCGGACGTTTTTAAAATAAATTTACAATCTAATATAACTTACATACACGAATTCTTAAGGGGCCGCCTTTGCAGTCAAGTCTACCTACTACAAGACCTACTACTGTATTAATCTATAAATTTTCAAACGGGTCAACGAAGTACTACAGGATTATGCTGACCAATACAACACAGAAGACTTCATTATCATCCAGCAGGCCTTGGCATTTTTGCCCACAGACTTAAGAAGGCTTAAACGTTTCAAATCTACTGTTATTAATATACGTAACAGAGCTTGATGGTTGGATTAAACCTTTGCACATGTTGAATAATCATGATTGCTGCTTATTTAAACTAAAGTTTAAGATTGCAGATAGCTGTTCTTTCTTGGAGCTACATTTAAAAAAAATTTAAAAAAAAATATATAAATTTTACACGTATAGTTTTGTTTTTATCTATTTTTAAATTTATTCGCTATTTTGTTATTGTTTTCGTATAAATTTTATATCGCCAATTGTCTGATTGTCGCTGTTTACCACATTCACTATCGGATTAATTAAAAAAAGGTTGTTTTATAATTTTGTTAATTTTCGTGTATTTAAGTTATATTTTTTCTATTTTTTCTATTTTTCTATTTTATATACCTTTATGTTCACTTGATATAATGGTTTAACAGCCGAAAAACTTTGTCTGATTTTTCGTAAAGAAAAAATTTTAGCGATTTTATAACTCCATTTTTTGTATAATTTCTCGAACCGTGATGAAATATTGTAAATCATCGACAATCACACCCAGGCACTCTTTCTTGTATATACACTTCTATTATTTACACAATTATTTCGATAAGATAAAATTACATAGTATATAATATATATATATATATATATGTTAGCACCGACAGCATGAACTTGCGCAAAACGACCGTCCGAGTGATACTTAACGTTAAAAAGGTGTTATACATGTATCAATATGTGCGTAGATTTGTTAGATACTCCAGAGGGTAATTTCACATTGTTAGGGTGTCGTGTAATATTACGTGATCCGTGAATGGAGACGTTTATATATCATTCGAAACGACTACAGTACACAATGATATAACGCGGTAGCAAATATACACACATCAACGCTCCTTATTACAGGGGAAAAAAAGGAAGTAAGCGTTTCCAGAATGAGTGATTAAATATTATCGCTCAAGTTTATTTCGGAGGGGATTACAAGTAAATAACATTTTATATAATGACGGTGAAGTATCTTAGTGGTTAAGTAGCCACTCGGGAAGTTCAACAGTTACTACTTTACAATTCTGTTTTCTTCAATTCCCCCAGTAATATTTCATTGCGTTATCGGAATTTGAAACATTTTAATTATCGTATACATTTACATATACGCATGTCATGCACACGCATATTATACATACATACATATATATATATATATATATATATATATATATATATATATATATATATATATAAGTAAACATCACTGCAAATGTGCATTACACATGTTGTTTTTTTTAAAATTGTATTGTCTTAGTGAAATCAAGAACTTTTATTATATATTATTACGAGATTAATAATGAAATATTCTAAATAAAAGAAAGTACCTGTAGAAAATTAGTAGTACGAAGTAGTAGATTTTTAGTGACCCTTGAACCCCCCCAGTTGTACATGGTAGTCAGTATTTTCTGCTTCGTTGTGGTGTCGAATGCTTTAGGGAGATCGAAAAAGACCGCTAATAGGTGATGTTTGTTATTAAATACTTGTATTATTGATTACTGTAAGTACAGAGCTTGGTTTATGTTCGATTAATCCACATTGATATTTGGTTAATAAGTTTTGTGATTCTAGTTCTCACATTAGTCCGTTGTGGACCATTCGCACAAATATTTTTCCAAAAACTGACGTTTATTGGTCTGTAGCTCTCTATTTGATGTTGGTCTTTGTTTTTTTTTTTATTGGAATAGTTTCTGCTCATTTCCAGCTTGCAGGAAGTTGTGAGGATGTCCGCAGTTTGTTTACAATATCGAGCAGTAGGTTTTAAATGTGTTCCGGCAGGTTTTGGAGCATTTGTATTCCATCGTTAACAAGAGCTGATGGTCTTAAATGATTTATAGTTTTTTCTAATTCATCCAAAGAGAATGTCGCGTTATATGGTTCTTGGTTGTTTGAATAGATCATCCTTGGTTGTATTTGGTCCCCATTTTTTGTGCATTGGGGGGGTGTAAGTTTTCATCGAAATTTTGTAAGAATTTTAATTAGGACAATTTCTATAGCTTTGTTTATCATAAGACCCGACGGTGTTGCGAGATTCCTCTATGGATTTTACTTTCCGCCATATTTGGCTTGTAGCGACGTAGGTATTCCAAGAAATCCTTTTGGCTCGTTTTAATGTTCTCCTTGCTTTGGCCCTCAGTCGTTTATAACTTAGCAGATCATATGAGTTCTTTCGACCGATTCGCAGCGCTCTTCTATTTCGGATGGCGTTTGCACAATCTGAGGGCCACCATGGGACTACTTTGCGTCGTATTGATTGAAGATGCGATGGAGAGTATGAGTGCGCTGTCTCGACTAGAGTCTGGGTTATATGTTGTATATCCATAAATGTTTTTAATGCGCTTATTTCGATTTTTCATTTGAGATAATACTTTCACGTCCTAAGGAATAAGAATGAAGTCCGTCCGTTAAGTACGCATTTGGGTGTGTATATATATATATATATATTGCTCGGAATACTTTCAAACCGTAAGTATTGTTTAGCACGATTTTATGATAATAAACCGCTATTTACGTCCTGCTAAAATTTGTTCTAAATACAGTCACCGCCTGTTTGGAATGTCAATTACTGCGTTGCAGTGCTAAAAGCGATATCGAAATAATCTTGCGTTCGCACAGTAAAGCGTCGCGAATGAGATGATAAATGATCCGTGATAGGTAAGCACTAAAAAACCGTTCGTCGCGATTTGAACATAAAATACGTATTGTAACTGATAAAGAAACAGAAAATCGGACTCTAGTCAATTTGCTTGATAACGTATTACAGAAGTCGTTAGACTTAGTGCGATTAAGTCGCTATGTTATTGACATGTCTTCATCGATAGCTGAACAGTTAAAGATGAAACAAAATATTAAATGTTTCAATAAATATAGATAATAAGACATAGCTTAAAACAGCTCCAGTTGCCAGTATGGCAATTTTAAAAAAAATGAAATCAGTAAGAAAGTTGTAAGAAAGAACTGAATGATGAAAAATATAAATCTACCAAAGTTGGCGAAAATTTTTGATTTAGAACTCGACTAAAACGATCCCACATCGCTAGATATAAAAATTCTTCACAAACAAAATATTCAAATGTACAATATGTTTTCATAACAGCACGAAATTTCACATAGATTAACAAACATGCGGTTAATAAATCTAGATGTAACTCGAGAATATATATATTAGAAGAAAAAAAAACACACATATATATATATATATATATATATTACCGTTATTATTTTTGGGTGATAGTAATTTCCATCGTGACCTAAATATGCTACATGCGCGATAAGTAATTCGATCGGTACTTCAGTATATATATATATATATATATATATATATATATATATATATATATATCGGATATTCGAATAATAATTTATAACGAATGGTACTGACATAGGTTAGAAGGTCATTCAGAGCAGGTGGTCATTATTTCGCTAGATCTTAGCAACAATTGTCCGACAACATCAGGTCGCCTGTACTTGATCGATTGATTGCAGAAATAACTTCGTTGTTGAATGATATCGTCTATATCCTGTCACGGCCAATTCAACAACTTATCGATCGCAATTAAATATATATATATATATATATATATATATATATATATATATATATAATGACAATGAAAGTACTATTATTCGGCCGCAGGTTTATATTATAGATCGTAGCAATATCGTCATTATAATATTATACGTCCGCTTTTGGAAGGATAACTCGGAGTGTGATTTGTCCACCTTATCTCTGGACCAGTACGTTAATAGTTTATCGACTACATTAGACAAATTAAATAAATAATAATAATAATAATCTCAGCATCGATCATTCATCATTAATATATGTTTAATGATGACATAATGTTGCTGTTTAGATGACTAAATAATTTTTAATAAATATTTTTAGAATTGAGATTTTTTTTTTTTTTTTTTTAAACTGGGCATATTTAACGTTAACCAAACGTCCCTTATTATTGAAAATATGTAATTAAAATTTATGTACCGTATAGAGGACATTGTGACTGAAACGATTAATTAACGTTCTATCTAATTTTATATTTAATTTTCAAAAATTAAATACGTTTAATTTTTACTTATATATATATATTTATTTACTTATAAATAAATATAATTATATATATTTTTGTTATTTAAATTAATGCGCAAAATTATTATTCGATGTTTTAATGGTTGATTTTAAAAGTATTAGTAAAAAATCAATTTAGTGATATTATTGTTAATAATAATTTCCGATTTCATCTATTTCGAACATTTTTACAATGTAAATGCTATAATTAACAAATTAAACAAAATAATACGTTCTGTAATGTAATAATAATAATAATAATAATAATCAAAGTATATTTTCAATTAATCACTAATAATGGACTATTTTAAATCTTCAATTTTTCCCAATAAGAAGTTCAGGTTAGGTTAGGTTAGATTAGGTTAGGTTAGGTACTTCATAGACCGAAAAAAAAAGAGAAAACAAGACAAGGAAAGGATGATAATGGTTTGGGAAAAATTGAAGATTTAAAATAGTCCATTATTAGTGATTAATTGAAAATATACTTTCGTTATTATTATTATTATTATTACATTACAGAATGTATTATTTTGTTTAATTTGTTAATTATAGCATTTACATTGTAAAAATGTTCGAAATAGATGAAATCGGAAATTATTATTAACAATAATATCACTAAATTGATTTTTTACTAATACTTTTAAAATCAACCATTAAAAATTCGAATAATAATTTTGCGCATTAATTTAAATAACAAAAATATATATAATTATATTTATTTATAGTATATTTTCAATTAATCACTAATAATGGACTATTTTAAATCTTCAATTGTTCCCAAACCATTATCATCCTTTCCTTGTCTTGTTTTCTCTCTTTTTTTTCGGTCTATGAAGTTCCAGTTATTCCTTTTGTATGTTATTTCCGCGAAACCTATAAGTTTCAATAGTTACTACATTAATATTAATCACGGTATACTTTTCGGGCGTAATATTTAATTCTACCCATTTATTTCAGGTTCGTTATCTCGGTGTGATCCTCGACTAAACACGTAAATAATATCGCGATCGAGACGATAAATGTCTTCTGTTCCTTGTACCCTATCGTTAATCTCCTTCCTCAACATTAACAACGACATAATTCTCTATAATAATCCGTCCAATACTTTGTTACGCTTGTCCCACTTGGAGCTCTATATCAAAAATGTACTTTAATAAATTATAAGTCATTCAAAACAGATACCTCAGATGGTATTCTCAATTTCGCTATGTCGGAATCAACAACATGCACCACACCGACCTGCCCTATATTTGAGATTTTGTTCTAAAGCTGTCGACTGAGATTTTTTATTAAACGCTCATACCGAAACAACGAACTCGTCTCCTCGATTACCAATTACGATTCGAAGCAACTTAGTTTCATGTATTCCAAATATAAACACAGACGACTTAAACGTAACATTATGTAGTAATTAATTATAATTTATTTATTTATTAGTATTAACTTATTTACTTAGTAAGTACCTTCGACACCCATGTCACCCACTTTTGAACTTTTAACACGGTATTAATTTAAGAACTCACGACTTAAACAATATATTTCGGCAGTTTAGACTTAAGTTCCTATAATGTATTTTTAGCAATTAGAGAACTTGTTTATTTTTTAGCCTTTTACTTGCTTTTTTTCCTGCAGCATTCAACGTTTTGTTTACTTTCATTCTTTATATTCTTTATATTCTTATTGTGATACGTAAGGTGTTTCCGGTACACAATATTTGTGACCCATGTTATATTTTCTTTTATATGCAAATATGTTGTTGTTGTTGGCCTCTGTGTAATATATATATATATATATATATATATATATATATATATATATATATATATATATATATATATATATATATATATATATATATAATAGACTTAATACGCGTAATTTTCCCAAGCAAAAAAATCTCTTTATTAATCTCGCTATTTTTCGGATAATGGGGGTACCTTACACCGTTTTCGGGTGCTCATCGCCCCCTCAATTTCTATATATCGATAAACGCGAATGCTGTTTTTAAATTTTAGAACGTACGCGAAGCTAAAAAAAATATCATCGCCGTTTTTTTTTCTATTGTATATTTATAGATGCATTTCTTTATTGTCGAAAATTTCGATTACAGTGACGCACACAATAAAAATAGCATCCGAATGATTTTCTGTATTATTCATCTTACCGGGGAGAGTTGAGATTAGTTCTCGTTTATCTATATTGAAAGACTACGCTAAAATAGAAATTTCGGTAATGAATACGAGCGCCTGTGTACGTGTCTTATCCGAGTATGCATGAGTGTATATGTAAGATATTTAGAAGTTCATTATAGTTATCGTCATCGCTACATCATCATCCGTAGAAGAATGAATAAGATATGCGACTACTATAGGAAGGAACCTATTCGGATATTTGAATTATTATTAACGGGTTGATGCATTTCGTTTTCAGAAGAATGGATACATGCGTTATAATAGTAACTTGCGTTGTTATTCAGCCGATTCGTATAGCGTACTATTAATAATCAACGAACCATTTTATATATATATATATATATATATATATATATATATATATATATATATATATATATATATATATATAGTGTATATTCATTGGACAAAGAAATATTTGACGAAAGAGAGGTTCTTTGACGTTTACGAGATTAAACCGAGAAATATGGATATCGTGCCACATTAAAACGCTCCTATTTCGGTTTCTTTACGGATATACGTACATACTAACACACACACACATATACATATATATATATATATATATATATATATATATATATATATATATATATATATATATATACTAACCAGCTGAATCGAGGACTACCGAAGACTGCTTAAAGAAAGTTTATCACAAAGGAAAGTTGCGCTAATATTCGCGGCAGTGGTAATGATAGTAATAATAATCGTATTGATAATAATTATTGCAACAATATGCGTATAATTAAACAAATCAAAAATAAAAACAAATTATTTTAATGTAAAAAATGTAAAACGCGTATATTTGGCATTATATTAAAAAGTTATAATAATATTTAATAAATGTACCAGAACAAATGCCCTCTCCATTTATGAAAGTAACTAATAATATAAACTGGTAAATAATAAATATACAAGATATAAATAGTATTGATGGTCAGACAAAAATACCATCACAAATGAAAAGCGGTAATTTAAAAAATAATAAGTTTAATTATATAACGAATATGTAATATCATTTATAAGTAATAGAAACGAAAGCAAATTATGACGTTATGAGAATAATACATTATGTTTAATGCGTCCATGCTTATACTTAGTATAATACTTAGTTCTTTGGAATCGTAATTTCCTATTGCTGGAAGTAAATTATTACGGTGCACACTACAAGTGAGAAAAAATTTTTGGGATAGTTTGAGGATATAGTCTTTTACATATGGTATCTGCAGAGCACTATGCATATTTGAAATTTTAGTGTATTACTTATCGTAATAGAGCCTTATAACCCAAAAAGTAATTTTCGGCATTCATAAAAAAAGCCTTATATTTCGTATGAAAATTTGTTTATATCATAAATTATTGAGAACCGACGTAAAGACTAGGGTATGCGAAATTACGGATTTATTAACAAATACGCGTACAAATATTACACTTTTAGTTAAAATAAGCAGACCACTGACACGTTGGGTTGATGATATAAATGAAGTCCGAAAAGATTGGACAAGTAAAGCGGCTGACAGGGAAAAATGGAACTTCGAGAGAGCTACATCCAGCAGTGGATTGAAAATAGCTGATGAAGAACAAGAAGACTTAAATAATTTGGCGTTATTAATTATATGTTTTTTTCGAGTTGGCCAAATTGGTGCGACGTTAATCATTTGGAATATTTTTCAGATGAGAAAAGCTTCTTTCCACATCTGCCGACACAATTGGCGCGTATTTGTACGCGCTAATTTCAGTAGTACTAAATGTCCTTATTTCTACTTTCCCTTCGACTGAAAAATTACTCATTTTCTTTAATATTCGTCATTCTTAGCTGCCACATCATTATTCTTATCTCGAAAAATTTACCCCCTCTTGCCAGGAATTTGCTCTTAAATGCGCCTTCCGAAATTTCTATTCGTTCAAACAAAGACAATCCTATTCCAATTCCGTAATTACGACTTCTAAGTCGGACGTATGTGTCTTGAATGCCACAAATCGGTCACTACGGCATAGATTAAAAAACTTTTTTACTTCTACGTGACTAAAAATCGAAAATAAGAAAAAAAAATTAATTTAATCAATCGACTTTTTTCGATACGTGAAAAAGGTTAAAAGAAAGTTCAAATCATAATTTTCGGCATTTATTTCAGTTCCAACCTTTATTTGGTAAAATTTGGTTTGCAGAATCGATGAACTCCAATTTTCGAATTTGTCTGTGTGTCAGATCTGGCAAAATAAAAATCATAACGAATAAATATAAAATAATAATGGAAAAACCGGAAGACTATTTTATGCAGATAATAAGATGCAATCAGATGTTATGGAAAACGATTATTAGAAAACTCGCGAACAAAACACCGAACAGATTCCTGAAATAGCCACAGACGAGGTAGAAAGTGCATTCCGATCTCCAAAAAAAATAACAACATAGAATCCTAGTAGTTTGATTATATGATTTGTCAAATTTTCAATCGATGCTTCGATTAAGCCACATTACGAACTATACTACGGATGGGAAATCGTCCTCATACACAAAAAAAGGTCAGAATGTGAACGCTTGTAGACCGATTAGTTTACTATCGCAAGTATATAAGCTATTCCCTCGCGTAATTACAAACCGAATAACGCAACAAATTGATTTAAAGAGAACTTTCAGATACAAATAGGATTCGGTAAAGTTATGGCCCCAGTTCGTTAAAATTAATGACAGATAAATTAAAATTATCGAGGATATTTATAGCGCTGCTACAACGCAAGCAAATACACGGTAAGAAAACGAAAAAGATTCCGATAATAAAGAGAGGAATTTCGACGAAATTGTTTATTAGCGCGTTAGAAAAAAAAATTTGACATCAAAATTGACGCAGGTGACGTGGTATTGATAAATTGCAGACGACGGCAACAAACCTAAATCTACATTCCAAGGAAATAGGATTAAATATAAACTTCCAAAAATGAAAATAATTACAAGGAAATCGATAAAAATAAGAATAAATTCGGAGGAAATAAAATAAAAAAATTGCGACAAATAAAAAAATAATGACGAAGAAATACCGAGAAAGATATCTTTGTCTCGGGATGCGTTTCAGAAATTAAGCGAATATTTATTATGCAATCAATTCTCCTATTCCTTGTATATAACAACATGGCCGTATACAAAAACAGACGTAGCGAAGATAAGAAAAGTCCAAATCGCACTCGAAAGAATGATGCTAAACATCAATTCATCAGATGGCATCAGAAACGACCGGGCACTCTTGAACAGATCAAGTTAAACGACGTTGTAGAGCGAATGGCTAAAAGAAAGTGGAATTTGGCTGGCCACGTAGCCCGAAGAGATGCCAACAGATAGTCAAAGCGGGTCATATAATGGTGGCCGATAAACAAAAAAAAAAAAAAACCAGCGTAGATTGACAAGATGGTACGACGACGTATCTAGGATAGCCGGGAAATAATGGTTGCGAAAGGCGCAAGACAGAATTGGATAGAAAAAATCATTCAATAGTGGATAGATAAAGGTATATCGTGATACGCGTATATACATTTATTTATTTTACAAGTATACCGAGAGAATGTACCG
Organism: Coronaproctus castanopsis; assembly: GCA_032883995.1. Lineage (NCBI taxonomy): Eukaryota > Metazoa > Arthropoda > Insecta > Hemiptera > Monophlebidae > Coronaproctus > Coronaproctus castanopsis. The sequence goes on along the minus strand of CM065053.1, from coordinate 45,168,009 downwards.
TCACAAAGTATAGAGAAACATACCGAGCACATAGGAATATATATGTAAACATTAACAATGCTGCTGGTTGAAGTACAAATATATGTATGAATGTTAACTACCACACACACACTTCTTCATCGTAGGCTCGATCCGAGCATCGTGATACTATGAAACCTTGATTTTATGCAACTGCGTCCGCCACACACACACACACACATATATATATATATATATATAAAGTTGAATATATTGGAGAGTAGTGATTTTATTATTAAAAAAGATGTAATAATTTTAGTTCGCGCTTGAAAATGACGTAACGGTCGAAAAGCTTCGCGATTAAAAAACTTTTAGTGATTGTGTTTTATTTTGTTCGTTTATATATATATATATATATATATATATATATATATATATATATATATATATATATATATATATATGTACACGTACACTATATATATGCGGGCAGTAATGTACTAAAATTTAATTAATAATACTCCGCATTGTGACCTTTGTTCTAATATAATAATAGTAATTCAAACTGAAATATCAAATTAATTCCACAATTACGCTTCTATATTACAAAATTAAACGAAACAGTACAATATTCAACTATATGTGGTGTATAACAGCTACCACTCTAATTCATATTCGCCTACTTCGGAAATTCCACAAGGTTTGAAATTTAAGTGTCCATATCTATTTCTAATTTTTTTGTCAATCATATTGGAAATTTTCTCAAAAGTTCTTCTATTTGTAGATGATCTCGAAGTTTACGCTCCCATATGTTTACTATATGAAATCGTAGCTAGATAAGTTGATTTTGCGGAGCAAAAGAGACTTATTTACTTTTCGACCATGATAAATTCGTCCTAGATACTCTTTCACTTATACCGTAAATACTATTGCTCGCCAATCTTTTGTCACGCTATACCACAAGTACGCCAAGTAAAATATTTCGAGTACTTGCATCGTTGATGCGACAAATGTACCCACTTCTAGGTCGAATCTCTAAGTTAATGCAAATAAAATACTATTATATAACACTGGCAATGCTCCTGTTTGGAAGTATTTGAATTATACGGATCAACCGCTAAATCACATCTCTGTAAGATATAAAAATTTCAGTCCAAGACGCCGAGGGCAATCGTAAATGCGCCCTATTATGTTCGCAACGGCATCATACAAAACGGGATATTATACCTGCGGCTGTGACTATAGACAAACATCAGTATAAGAAAATGCATGGAAATTTTGGTTACAGTTCAAATCCGCTTATAACACGGATGTCGAAAGAAAACAGCGCCGCCGAGATGCTCTTAGAGTTAAGATTAAATAGTGCCTGGTCTAGGCTGACAAGACAGCAAAACAACCTGTTTGAAGAAAGAAAGTATTGTTCCACAGTCTTTCTAGACATATGGCAACCGTTCAATCGTGTTCGACACCACGAAGTCTCCTAATATTTAAAATGAATCATGTTCTTCTATTGTAGACTTCTGGAATCGTATTTGGCTAATCGCCAGTTTCGGGTGGCACACGAAGATGCTGAGTCAAAATTTTATCGTATTTTGAAGTTCCACAAGGTAGCGTTTTTGGACCTATCTTGTACCTCTTGTATACGCAGGATTTGCCTACAGATGACGAAACAACAACTGAGACTTTTGCTGATGACACAGCCATACTTTACCGTCAAGCTGAAGCCTCACTAAAACTTCAACGCGCGTTCAACCGGGTTAGAGACTGGACAGTTAAATGGAATATCAATCTAAATGAGGTTAAATCTGTCCATTTCGTTTACGCTTATATCAAAGTCGATGCGCAGAATAAAGTTTATCTAGGTGATCGAGTTGTCGCACAAGCAGAGTCAGCTCGATACCTTGTTATGCACTTGGATAAGCGCCTTACGTGGGAAATCCACATCAGATCTACAATCAAACAGATTTAGAACTCGTCAACTGTATTGGCTTATCGGTCGGAATTCTACGTTGGACGTATCGTGTAAGTGTTTACTGTACCAACGCATAATAAAACCGATTTGGACGTATGGCCTTCAACTATGGCATGTGCTAAGGCTTCAAATTGCGACAAGTTCCAGACCAGACTGTCATCCTGTGTACGATAACGCATATCGGTTTTCGCGTAACGACGATATACACCGCGATCTTCAGATCATGTTCGTCAACGATATCATCAAGGATTGCGTCAAGCAGCACGAGAAACGACTTTCCCATCATGTCAATGTGGAAGCGATGAAACTTCTCCCCACTCAATTAGACATTAGACGTCTTACTAAACCGCAAGACCTAGTCTTGTAAGCGATAAACATTTTTAATGAAGCTTTAACCACTGGGTTAACTACATTCGTTTGTATCACATAACGAGATACGTTCTGTGTTATGTGATAAGCTTTATAATATAGTTAATTATTTAACGTTAAGATTGTAACAGGTAAATTTAAAAAAAAAAAAAAAAGATTTCATACATATTTATTAATTAATTTAATTAGTTTACTCGATCGGCTACTTTGTTGTTTTTTAATTGTTTTATAATAATATTTAATTTACTTAATTCTAACTGGGGGCTGTGTATTTTTTTAAAATATCGAATTTTGCGGTTCAATTTTAACATTCGAACGCAATATTTTTTGTTCCGAGTTGTCCCTGATCGCATTATCATTGGGAAATAGTCACGATAGGCAATGGTTATCGGTGATGTTATTTATAGGTGCATAATAATGAGATGTTATTTGTACGTTTAAGTTTCTCGAAGGTGATTTCGTAATTTAAACCCCACGGTTTAACATTCCCCGAACAGAAATATTTCCAAGAGTTTAATTCGGATTCTTAATACTATAAACCGTTTATCTTACTTGACTGTCGTTACAGCGTTTGACCGTCAACCCGACGGGAGAAAGTTTCACGATCACAGCTCGCGATATAAAAGTTTTTCATCATTATTTAACTATTAATTATTACAGAAAAGACGTTAGTACCCTCATATCGTGTAACATCGGACGCGTTCGTAGCTGCGTTGCGTGCGACTAGTTTATCTTCTGAATAATGCTAGACTATTTTATACACAAAAATAACCTACAATGAATCTAATGACGATGTTAAATCAGTAGGACGACGAGGATGATGATATATCGAGAACTTTCTTGTGCGATTTAACCGTTGTATAAATTTTATACAGGTATTTACTATGCAATTAGGTAGATAATTTTCGACATATTTATAGTGATATTTTAAAAATTGAGACATTTCACGTCAACCGTAAAATAAAAATAATAAAAAAAAACGTTTCAATTAAAAATTTCACGTACCATATAATGGACATCGTGACTGAAAGGGGTTAATTCGAAGCGTTTCTCGATAAATAAGAAACTCTGATTAAATATCTCGGTGTCATTCTAGACGATGATCTTACAAACATATACAGAACTTGTTAACAAACCCCAATGTCACTTTAAATTATATCATATTCTATTTAGACACGTTAATCGATAAATTATCTATTTATAAAATTTTCCTAAGACCGATAATGTTATACGCGTGTCCTAGCTGCAACGTATATATATATATATATAAAATGTTGTAGAATCACTCTTAAAGCTCGGTTTTACATGTTAAATTTATACATAGAGTAAGACATGAACGAACAAAGAAATTTTTCAGCGATTGTACTCTAAATTCCTATTCGAAATAACATAGGAGACTACGTACTGGTCTCCGATTAAAATATAACAGATATAAGCGTTAGAGAATTAAACATATTATTGAAATTCTGGATAGTTTAAAGTTTATCGTTTAATAAATTTATTTGTGTATTTATATATTTAATTTTTAATCGCTGTTTTTTTATTACTATAAGGAACCTACACGTTATCTTATATTTAATTTTGTTACATTTCTCCCTTAGTTATAATCGTTTCATTCGGGTTTTTCTAGCATTTTATTTATAATTAAAGGAAATATTAAGCATTACGAATTAACCAAATTAACTAGCAAAGACATGCAGGCAACTAGCATAATTGTATTCTCATTAAACGGCAAAATTGCCATGTCTGCCATTTATTGTCTCCCGAATCAAAAATTTTCAGAACAAAAATTAATTAAATACTTTGATAGTCTAGGCCATAGGTTCATAATTGGCGGTGACTGGAATGCGAAGAGTGCTTATTACCTATCTCGTCACATGTGCTTGAAAAAATCATATTAAAGCGGTTAAATCCTAAAGTATCTGGGGATGCATCTTGACAGTAAATTAACGTGGAGTAGACATGTCGAGCAGAAAAGAAAACATCTCGACATAAAATTGAAGCAGCTGTACTGACTTCTTGGCAGACACTCCAGTCTTTCTCTTGAAAATAAGCTTTTAATTTATAAAATAATTCTAAAGCCTGTGTGGACATACGGCCTGATGCTATGGGGCTGCGCAAACAATAGCCATATAAATAAGATACAGCGGTTCCAAAATAAGGTCATTACTCATTGCTCATCCTTGATATGTTTTACACTATTACATTGCAACCTTCTCATTACTTATGTTAAAGACGAAGCCCAAACACGCGGTTGAACAGTATAAAAGGCGCTTGGAGTCTCATACAAATGACAATCAATTTATTAGATAACAATCTTCAGATACGCCGATTAAAACGAACCAGAACGTTTGATTTATCCTAATTTCTACTGGAATTCTTTGGGGAGCACTAATGGGTGTTGACCCCTCTCACGCTACTTCGAATTTCATAAAAATTGCTAGATGGCCTCTAGGCCAGTTGTAATTATGTTATTTATTTAAAAAAAAACAAAAAAATTTTCTTTTTTTTTTCTGGTAATATCATTATTTATATATACACGAGAAGAATTGCGTTTTATTTCGGTACGTGTAGATGATAATTCTTATTTCTTATTGTAAATGTCAAAATACACTTTCCATTTATTTATTTTAATTCGCGCGGACATATTTTGTTTATTCGATATAAATTAATTTGTATACTATTACACCGACTATTACTGACGCATCGATAATTATAAAAATATATAATTGTTTATTTAATATTTTTTAAAATGTAATAATAAATAAATAAATAATTAAATAAATAAATAAATAAATAAATAATATCGTTATTTTACGCGCATATTCAGAGAATGAGTAACGAAACGACACTTTTTAAGTCACTATGTCTATTATATGGTAGGTGAAATTTTAATGTTAACAGAATTATTTACTTTTTGGTCGACGTGACGTGTGTCAATTTTTTTTTTTTTTTTAATATTTATTTAAACACGCGGTGAAAATTATGTACAGTCATCTAAGAAGCTGCATTGTATAATTGTATAAAATTTCACGTGTGGCTGAAACGGTTTGAAAATTAGCTCGGAATGGTCTTCGAACACGAAAAAAGGAGATATCGAATGGAATGCGAATAGATAATCCGCAACAATTGACGATGGAGTTTAGAAATAAAATGTTTAGAAATTCGACCGATTTAAAAGAAGCCGGATGGAATGAAAATGTAAATATTCCTCGTTTGGCCACGTTGATGGCCGACTTCGAAAAGATGAATCATTCAGGCCTGCGCAAAGACCTATTCGGTGATTAATAAAATGTGAAATATTTCACATTCGGACCTGCAAAGACCTATTCGATGATTAACGTTTGTTTTCGGACCGTTAACTTTCGTATAGCTGGTAACATTTTATTTATTTTTTTTAAATATATTTTTCATTTTCAATTATATGCACCCTTCGACCTAATAAATTTTGAACTATTATTCCTATTATTATTATTATTATTATTATTATTATTATTATTATTATTAAATTTGCATAGCGACGACAAACTGGATGTTTCGTAATCAACGCCGTTTTCGACATTTCGTTAATAGGTCCGCTATCGACACCGATTAAAATATATATATATATATACTTTTTTTTTTTTTTTGACTTTTAGGGTAGGTTGAAAGGAATATAATAATTTTTCGCTCCTGTAAGCATTGAAAATTAAACGGCAATCAACCGTAACGTTATAATCGGATAACGATGAACTAGACTCGATCGTGTTACGTCCGTCCGCTTTTAATAACGATCTCGAGTCCTATAATTCCAGCTTTGAAATTATAATAATAATAATAATAGTAATGAGGAATATGAACCTGACGATTATTATCGAACGCGGCCAGACAATAATTATTATTAATATTTCTAGCTATATATATATATATATAACGTACTATTATAATAAATAATAGACGTAGTAAAAAACGGTAAATAGAAATATTTAAGTTTTGGAGTTTATCGAACGGGAAATAATATTGACTTTTTCTAATGACGCGGTAGGGGTTTTCGGTATTGTTAGCCCGATTTCAACGATGATGAGCGCCTAATCAGGTGAAAATTCAGTTTGAAACGCCATCTCCATCGGTAGTTATACCCGCGGGGAGACGAATCGATCGTTTAGCGAAATTCTTTTATAAGTCCATCCGTCTCATTCGCGAGAATCAGCCCTTTGCAATTGTTCGTGGCTCGCCGAGTATTTGGGTCGGACGTAACTGGCGAAATTTATCTTTTATCCTCTAACGTAAGATGTGTCTTTTTCGTTTACACTACTTTTACGTATGCGTATAGTTTATATAATCGATATGTTTTGCCGGTTTTTACATGCGGCTCACAAACATGGACTTTCACAAAAACGAATATTAAAAGAATAATAGCGACGAGAATAGCGCGGGAAAGATTAAAATTAATTATTAAATATAAGACGGTCCGAAGCGAAATACGGAAGAAGACCGGACTTTTGTAACGCGATAGAGCAGATGGCCAAACTGAAGTGGACATGGACAGGGCACATAGCCGGAGAGAAGAATAGTGGATAAAAATAGTGTTGGAACGCTAGCCGGGCGCCATAAAACCGCCGACTGGTTAGTAGGTTAGTATGAAGATATAACTCGGATAGCGAGGAAGAACTGGATTCAGAAAGTTCAGAACTGGAACGAATGGAAGGGACCGATATAGTGATAGATATTATATATATATATATATATGTTATAAATATGTATACTGAACTTGGGCTAAAGTAAATGACTTTACCATGTTCGTTTATTTTAAACTACCTTGGACGACCATGCAGAATTTTAATTACGTACAACGATCGCGTTTGGAAACTGGCCATAAAGTAGAAGATTTTAACATTGAAACAGAAGCAATTACGAAATCGCAATCTGGTCCTGATTCAATACGAAGGGTTTTCGCGAGAAAAAAGTGTAATGATACATCTTATATAACGAAAAATTCTTATGACACACCCCAAGAGCAATAAAATCGGGCGACGAGAGTTCATACGAAACTAATATAAAAACGATGAGAGTTCATACGAAATTAATAGAAAAACCATGAGAGTTCATACGAAACTAATAGAAAAACGATGAGAGTTCGTACGAAACTAATAGAAAAACGATTTTTGAGTCGTTGCAGTCCATCTTCTCAACTACTAATCTAGCTCTGTTTGTTGACATGTGTCGCGAAAATTTAGACCGTCTAACGGTTGCGTAGGAATGCACAGATTATATACCAGTTTTAATTAAAATAAAGGCGAAAAATTATAACACACGGAAGTACTAAAATTTGACTGTTTCAAATATTTAAACAACTAATCAGCGCAACCAAACCAATTTCGTATAATTGGATTCATGACTATGGATAAACAGTTTAACTTAATTGGAGCTTCAATTACATGTTGTGCAGGAAACTCATTTTTAACAATCAGCACAATTTTAAATTGCCTGATTATTCTGTAGTAAATGATCTCTCGTAGCAGTTAAAAGTGATATATATGTCGTCAAGAAATTTATCTACAAACTAATCTACAAATTATTGCAGTTCGAGTTAAACTTAAATAACGTGTTACAATATTTTTAGTTTATCTACCGCCTAATTAGCTCACTGATTTGGAGCAATTATTACACATGCTAAATGATTATCGACGCCTGTGATACGCGCACGTGATTTCAATGTATACTGCGCAACATGGGATAGTCAGTGTACAATTTTAACCGTAGAAAATTTGATTGATAAAATTAACTTTATTCTACATAACAGAAATTCGATCCACTTCAATCGCTCGTAACGTAAATGGTCGCAATTGGATCTGATCGTGTAATTTGCACCTATTGCGGGGCTACATTACAAACTGATCTAGCGGGAAGTGACCATCTCAATATCCTCATTGATGGAATTACACAAAATCACAGCATCGCTATTACAGAGGTATTAACTATAAACGAACTGATTGGAACAAGTATAATCAATCCTGTAAGTCATTCTTTAATAAAAGCTTCAGCGATAGTGAATATTGAGCATTTTGAAACAACCTTAGTTAAGATAACAGATTATAACCAGGCCAACTAAAAAACAAAAAATAAAAAATATAACAAATACCCGCATACCGTCATTTTTAGTTAAGTATCAACAGCATGGTGTGGACTGTTCTTCAGCGTATTCGTCGCACAAGACGAGATGTAGTGATGTTCCGTGTGGTCACACTTGTCTGATTTACTCATACAAAATCGATCCACCTACTTGCTCAACCTGTAATACTATAGTTCTTACTCCACTCTGTATAACTCTATTCCTTCTTCGTTACACCAACCTAGCAGACTTTATAAAATAATTTTACCTAAAAATAAAAATACTAAAAAACAACAAAAAATAGAAAACAAAGGCACTACAGAAATACTTTCTGATATACAACGAAATAGTTTAAGTAATAATGTTTTTGACCAGAGGAATATTTATATATTAATAGTCCGGACATTAGATTAATTATAGTTAAATTATATAAATACTACTGCAAACACGTTCTCAGTAGTGGACGGTAAATAATAATTTATTAGCTTGATTTCTATATTTTTTTATAAGGAAAAATACCAAACTAGTTGGAGTACGCGATTTAATATAACGATTTTAATAGTACCATAAATAATCAAAAAATATACGCGTCCTTCACATAATATGTATCATAGGTGGTTCCTTAAATAATATGTCAAAAATTTTATATATATATTTTTTTGACAGATACATCATAAACTGTCGTGTGCGTGTGTAATAAGAATATATTTTAGTTACAGATTGTCTCTAACACAAAATTAGGACTGGTTTTCGTGTTAAAAAAAATTTTGGTGTTAAACGATATTAAAAAAAAAACACGACAAAATTGCGTTTATTAGAGTATATATGCGGTAGATACGTGTGTAATTTAATAAAAATCGAGAAATAAGAAGTTTTTAAGTGCAGGAGTGAAACGCTGACTATCCGGATGATGTCGGTTTAAAAGTGGAGTTATAAAAAAAAAAATATATATATAGGAATTAAAAGCGGTTCCAAAAATACCGTCTTTGTCTTTTCAAGTCTATAGAAAGGAAAACAATAACGTGTGAGAACAGAAAACCTGGACAGTATAAACGATAAATCAGGTCGGCTCCGAGTAGCGAAATCTTTTCGTGTTAAACGATTTTCGTTTAGTGTTAGAAGACAAAAAATGTACGAAGACATCAGTTTGTCGAGAACGTTTCGTTATTTCGTGTTAACCGGTATTTCGTCTTAAGCCTTCTCAGGTTCAAACATATTTTACCGTGTGTGTATTAATAATACGTAATTATTCAATATATTCCTGCTAATTTCGCTATATTATATACATATATATATATATTTGTATATACGTTTAAATGCGTGTAGGGCGTGTGTACCGGTACATAATTATAAGCATACACTTATACATATATATATATATATACTCGTTGTCGATTTAATCATCAGGTTTTTAAAAATGTGCTTAAATATTTAGCCAAAACCACCTTTGCGGTTCTTTCAAAGGTAATAGCAATAACAATGAGATGCATTATTGTACCTTTGCAATTATTGTCGATTATATCGGTTCCCCCTTTTAAAGAGAACTAGGTCAATTACTACCGGAAAAGCCTGTCAAAACAGCTTGACCTTATAGTTTAAAATTTATTTTCAACGTTCCTTTCTCTGTCTACACATGGACATATTATATATATATATATATATATATATATATGTATATGTAAGGTGTATGCAGTTTTCGTTATTGTATAAATTATTTGCCGGCTGTTCATATTTCTTCACATAAACGACGGTTTCGCGTATTTTGGAATTAATTGTCGAGTATTTTACACAGTAAGTGCAGACGGGTAGAAGCAGATTCGACCGAAGGAAGTATTAATTTCTTAATTTTTTATATTCAAAGAGTGAGAAAACTTAACGAACGGTACAATAAAAATTATGGATATTATCGGAGGAATCGTACTAATATATTAGGTTTTATTTTTTCTATTTATTCGTACGTTTCCGGTTACAAATAGAAGCCATTTGCTACTTAATTAATTCTACAGATTAATATCCAGTTTCTCGATCCATTCTTTTGCTTGAAACCGTTATCATCCCACTAGTATATGATTGACTTTATCTCCTCAGTCGCACGTTGGCGTTGTTCTTCATACCCCATTTGTGTAACATTTTTCCACATCTTCCGCGTTCCGTCCTAATGCGATTTAGTCTAGTCCACAAATTTCTTGGTAGATCAAATCCTGATGGTTCGTGGATTTTTGATGGATTGTCATCAGACCAGCTCTGTGTGTCTAATTCTGAATTTCGTCGAATTTTTCGGAAATTAGTCGAGCCGCGAATTTATGCGCCGGTTTCCTCGACTTGAGTCTGCTACGTTCGTGTCTAGGTGTATCGTAAGGGCTTCGTTGTTATTATATTTCATCCATTCTTTTACTGCGGCCTTCTTTCTTCGGATATCAGGCGGCAGTATATTAGAACTGGTAGTCGTGCGACCGAAGTTGACTTTACAGCACCAGTTATAAAATACTCGTCACTGAGTCGAGCCCGACGTCAATTTTCTTAACGTGAGCGTTGTTGCTGGAACTGCGTACTCGGCGACTAAATATACTAGGTGAAGGTTTATTCTATAAGGATGCCCAATTTCGTTTTGTAGACGAGAATCCATACCTATAAGACGGCAATTACATGTAAAATTATATTAGAAGCTCATTTAAGTCCTGCAATCAAATTAATTAAATTCACGCATAGTACGATACTGTTTTTTTAAAATAATAATCGGGCTTTACCCATGTAAATATACCGTAGCTAAGATAAAAAGAATAAAAAAAAAAAAAACACGAAAAAAAACATTTTTTTTTAGATATATACACATAGGTAGGCATTGTAAAATCACACGATTAGCTTCGGCTATAGTTTTCGTATGCACAAGGACAGCGTACAGAAGGAGTAAGATTGATTGTGTACAAATGGCTAGAAGCACATTTGTGGTTAGAACGAAGTGTCTGATCAGGATTGAAAAGGAAAGTCGAGCTGGGAGGATTTTAGGAGGCGTAAGTGCGAGAATAGATGTGGAAGGGAGATTGGGTATATAAAAGTTAAATCGTCTTTTACAGAAGATAGACTTCCATCGATAAAGAAGATCCGCACGAGCGGATGGAACTAAACAGGAAGGAGGAATCCTCGGAATTTATTTCATTTTTTAAATCACTGTAGTCCACATTTTTCAAAATTTTACTTTTCGAAATTATATCGATTATTTTTCACCATTCTAATCTGCTATCCACGTTTACGTTAAAATGTTTATGGGTTTTTGGCGGTGAATTTGTGTACTAATTTCACTTTTACGCAGTAATGATTTTCCCCAATCGGCACACTTAGTTCGATATTTTAGTACGAGCGAACACGCAAACACACACAAATGTTATAAATATCGTTAACGTATTTAGGTAAAAAACGGCTTATCTCTTTATAAATATAATATTGATATATATATATATATATATATATATATATATATATATATATATATATATATATATACATTGAATTGGGTTGATAGACTTAAATAGTAGGACAGACAATTCACGTTTGTAAGTTATTTCGTTAGATGGAGCGCATGTTCGCGCTAAATTAATTTACGATTAAACTGTATTACCGGATATTTAATCTCGCAAACCATATCTAGTTTAGTGCTATTTCCAAAATATAATTCGTAATAATTCCAGCTGACCGAATATCTGAATATATTGTATATCTCGTTTTAGTTAACCACCGAATGTGCGGTTTTGTTTTCTGTATCCAACTAGATTTCCATCTTCTCGGGCTAACGTCCGAAGTAGACTTGAATAACGAGAGTCAACTACCAGCGCAATTCCATCTTCATAGCTAAATATATTTAAATTAAATAAATCGTTTACGTAAGTTTAGTGATGGTAATAATAATATATAACAATTCGAATATTGGAATATTGTACGAACGCGTAATGAACTTTCCGCGTAAATAAGGAGAGACGGAAACAACTCAAAAAAGTATTTACAGTCCATTAGGCTATTACTAATCTTAGATTTATACTGCGATTAATTTAATTTGCTATCTCCGTTGGAGTAAATTAATCGATGGATTAATTTGATTAATTTGTTAAAAGGTTAATATCAGATTGTATCTCATGAGTCTGGAACACCTGTGATAAATGGCATACAAACAATTCAGCTTTTTCAATATCCTGCCTTGCCCGAGTTTCGTCTCGAATGAGAGGAATTCTAGCAAATGGTCGTTTAATCTTACGTGTACCTATTAATGAGTAATTCTCGTCTGAATAAGCACTAAGCTCCTGAAGTTATTAAATGTTTTATATTTTACTTCCTTAATAAGCCGTCTGAGCCGGTCGTTAATCTTATTGAAAATGTTCTCATCGTGTGGTGTACTCGTTGTGTGCCATCAGCGTCTTGCATTTCGTTGTTGTGCAACCCTAGCACGTATTTCTAATGGATATGTGATTTCTTGAAAACTATTATTTTTTGGTACGGGAGTTGCAAAGCTGACCCCAATAAATCTAGCTGCTAAGTCATCTAACTCATTCCGAATCTTTAATTTAATTTTAAGATCTATTTTCTGATGCAGCTCCTCCCGAAATTTATCCCAGTTTTTTTTTTTTTTTTTTTTTTCTGGATTACTGCGATGCTTAACACTGGTGTATGATATGATGACAAATCTATTAAATTTAATATATGAAAGTGATAACGATAGTGGTTCGAGAGCAATTACTGCGTTCTAAAACGAATAGCTATTTTATAAGTTTTAACAGAATAGCCCATTTGGCTCATTCGTAGCATACTTGTACAACTCAGAATCGATTGGGGCTTGGATAATTTGATGTATTTTACTTCCCTAAGCGGAATAAAAAATAAAAAAAACCGCGAAAAAAATTTTTAATTGTAAATTACACAACCTTTTAAATTTTACTTATAAGTATGTTAATAAACATACCTAGGTTATGTTTAGAATAGGTCAGGTTTATTTCGGCTAGTTAGAAGTAGAATTAAAAGAAAAAACGAGACTTTCAAAAATGGTTTCTGCGGATTTTCGTAACTAGTTAAAAATAGTAATTTTTTATAATTAAAAAAAAAAAAAAACGAAAATCGGGAGTGTACAAGTATTCTACGAATCTACCAGAATTTTCACCTAATATTTCAAAAAAATTAAAATCAAAATCTAAATTTAAAATAATAATAATAATTTAAAAAAAAAAATGAGGAAGGTTTTTATTATGAAATTAAGAAAACATTTTTTTTTCGTCCACTTTTATATCTAAACACTTAAAGGTCCGTTAAAGTCGTTCTTCTTTCTTTGTTCTAAAGGCTTAGCCTTGTCGGTGCGAATTTTAACTTCCATTCATTTCTGTCCATGGCCATCCTCTTCAAATGTTGGTATTTGTTGTAACCGGCCATTTCGATCATCTGTCCTATAAACGTCTTCCTTGGTCGACCTTTTCCTTTCAATTATTTATAAATGAATTGTTCCTTGTTAGGTGACCAAACATACTTCATTTTTTAATTGTATTTATAAGTATTCTCTTCATACCTATTAAGCACTTCCGAATTTCCCTTTTTTCCGTCCAGCTAATGCGTAATAGTCTTCTCCAAACCCTCATTTCCATTGTCTCTAGTTTCTTTTTATCTAGTTCCGTCATCACCCATGTTTCGCAAACACTCCACACATAAGTGTGGGCAAATGTTTAATTTTAGAATTTTGTTCTTTTTTAGAAAAATGCTATTTTCGCCATATTAATTCTCTGAATTTCTGTCGAACATCCGCTGTCGCTGGGTTAGTATGCTCTCAGGATATTTGTATTGTTGCACTTGTTCAATTAACTGATTATAAAGTTTAATATTGACGGGCCGAACTAGTTTTTTCCTTGGTTACTACCATAATTTTCGTTTTTTTTTTTTTTAATATTTATATTCGTTCTCTGTTGTTTAATAATTTCATTAAGAATCAATAAAGACGTTTGTATATATTTTTCTCACTTGGTTATTAGGGCGATATCATCCGCAAATCTGATGCAGTGGATCCGGTTAATTTGATTTTTTGTCTTCAATTCTTTAATCGCTTCTTCTACGAACAAATTAAACAAAAAGGGTGACAACGATCACGATTGTCTTTACGGATTTTAGCGATGGACACGTGCTGTCCAATTTTAATTACCGCTTCCTGTTTTTTGTATAGTTGCGCTACTATAATTCGTCCGCCTCTCTAATCTAAATTGACTCATTACACATTAGACCAATCTACTTTGTCGGAAGCTTTTTCTAGATCGATAAACGCAATATATAAGTGTTCCTATTCATATTTAGTCTCTTTTCCGTCAACATCTTTAAAGCTGGTATTGTTCCGAAAACTTGAAACCAAATTAGTCATCATCCAGGTTTCCTTCTATCTTCTGTTTTACTCCGTTCTCTTTATAATAATTAATAATATTTTCGATGCCTGACTTTCTGTAATTACCGCGTCATTCTGTAATATTTCCTCTTTTTCGACTCTATGCGAGCAAAATCTTTAGGTAATTATCGACTTTCGTATATTTTTTCGACGATTTGGAATAATGTTTAGTTCCTTTTCCAGCGCATTTACGTGCTGAATTTTTTATATTTAAAGAAAACTACAAAGCGTTTCGGCTAATAAGCTATTATCTAGCGCGTATGAAAAAATAAAATATTATAAAACATATATAAAAGGAAAAAATAAAAAAGACTTAATTCAGACGCGCAGTATGACGAAAAATAGCGAAGTAAATTCGTCAAATAATCTGATAGGGAACGTTGTCAATATAAAATTTAAACGACCGAAAATTACATTAATTAGCCGGAAAAATAAAACAGGTTTAATATAAGAATTAAATTTTCTAATGTACTTCTTGAAACTACGTCTAAAATTATTTTAAAAAATTTATTCAAATTTCGTATATCTACTAATACGTCTTCATCGGCGGTTTGCGCTTATCTTGTTTGTATTAGTCTACGGATAAAGGGTTAAGATTTTACGTCTCGCAGCGGTGACTCGAGTAAATTAGCGGTTTTACAATGACTGCATAGTCGACTATTATTATTCCGAAATCGTTGGGCGTTTAAGGGCGGTCCCGTGTGAACTTTAAAAATACAACGCTCCTGAGTTGAAATATCCGACGATTGTTATCATTTTAAACCCTTTTATTTTTAGTTCCCCGGTGTTTATTCCTTCTCGTATCAGTCAGCGTGATGTCTGTGTATCTTGATTATTAAATTCACCAGCTTATAAATATGTACGATGAAAGGGGAAAATCTGACGAAATATCGATACACAGTTTATTCTGTTTTACAAATATCTCGGGATTGTACTATATATATATATAGATTAGAAAGCGACAAAAGGCTATTCAGACTTTACAGCCTGGC
The DNA here is from genome assembly GCA_032883995.1 of Coronaproctus castanopsis. NCBI lineage: Eukaryota > Metazoa > Arthropoda > Insecta > Hemiptera > Monophlebidae > Coronaproctus > Coronaproctus castanopsis. The sequence goes on along the minus strand of CM065053.1, from coordinate 45,152,227 downwards.
GAGACGAATATTTTTGCTAATAACAATATTTATTTCCTATTAACGTCTTATCAGAATCGAAGGTTCGACCGTTTTTAATTTTTTCAGTCGGATTCGACGAATGAATTCAAGATTCGGATTAAGATTTTTATCTTTATTACGAACGGAATCAAAGATGATATTTCTAATTCGAATATTATTTTTTTTAATAATATAAAAAATTAAAAATTATTATCAACCATAATAGAGAACAACAAGTAACAAAATATCATTACTACAATTATTATTATTACTACTACTACTAATATTAATCGAAAATCAAATCGAATTTATTCGAATTTCGATAAAATACAACGGTACATTTTAAATAGTTATCGATAAAAAGGAAAAATATAAAAAAACGAATAAATAATTACAAAAAAAAAATAATGAATAAATAATCGTTGAAAAAATAATCGAATTAATAATAACAATGATGACGTAACAGTCGAATGACATCTAACATATTTCTTCTTTAATTATGTATAAATGAAATTAAAATGAAAACGATAAAACTGCCTACTACCTATACCGCAACGAGCGGCGGATGGATTATTATTATAATTTTCGCTTATATCCAAATATTCAGCCTTACTTAATTATTAAAAATCCGTAGACTCTATATAAACAAATATAATAATCGAAGCACCTGCGGTGAATTTATCTGCACCAGAAATTGGACTACCTATTAAAGATGTTTTGATAATTAAAACTGTCGTCATTTTACATTTTTCTCATAACAGTTATTTATTTAATAATTTACTCGGCCTTTTTTTTTTTTTTTTTTTTTTTTTTTTTTTTTTTTAGAATTAATTACTCGTTATTCAAATTGCAGCAAAATTAACGTATCTGATAACCGATAGAAGTGTTTCTACGTTTAAATATGTCAAAAAATGTAGTTAAATATACTACATTTTGATAAAACTTTGGAAAAATCATATAAAAATTAAACGTAAAGAAATGGATCTTAAATACAAAAAAATATACTGGATGATGAGGAGCTCCAGTAAGCTAACATTAGATAATCAAATATTATAATTCCAAATAATAAAATCAACTCGGATGTATGGCGCTGTAATATAATCGTAATATAGTAAAAAGATTTCAGAATAAGAATGTAATATCGTTTATGTTCCGTTTTGTAAACATTTTTTTTTATATATCTTCTTCTAATCTAGAACTGACGTGTTTAATCGGTCATCTACCAGATGTAATGAATGTGAAATAAAACAACATTTTTTTAGGAGTCGGTCCAGCGACAGAAGTCCTGAATGATGGCAGCCCGAAAGCATTAAGTCGGTAATACGTTTTCTCTCCAGCCTTCTAATCGCCGATTGAACTTGCAAACTTATTGCCAGCGGATTTTCGTGAGTATCCAATATGCGAACAGCTCGTTGGATTACTTGTTGTATCGTATCTGAAGATCTTTAATGTGTAGTTACATACCATGGGGCGCCAGCTTCCTTCGTAGTATCTAATTCTGGTAGTATTTTTTGAATGTTGCTCTTAGAGGAGCATCCCCATAGCTCGCAGCCATATAGCTAGATTGGTTTATGGCATTGTACAATAAAAGTTTATTTTTAATATCTAGTTGCGATCTGGGTTCTAATAATTAATTTTGCCGTCTCGATATTTAATTCAGTCTTTTTTCCCGTACTATGTGATGCCTATGTTAAAGACTGATCAAGATGGATTCCTAGGTATCTACAGTCTCGAGGTATCGTTGTTCCACTTAACGAAACTTGATATTGGAAGAATATTTTTCAACGGTCGATTTTTATAAATCGGTGTGTACATTTTCGATTTTCGATTTTCGATTTGGGAATTTTTTATTTTATTTTTATGGTTAAAAATGAAAAAAAAAAACCAAGAAATATTTCTGGATGTTATCAATCGGCCAGCGTTTGTTTCGAAACAATTAAGTAAGGGGAAATGACAACGTTTATACTAGCGATGTACTTGGGATAAAACGTGTTTCGCGATAAACAAAGGCCGGTTAACCTGCTGGGCGTTACCTTTTCAGCAAAGGCACTCGTGAGAAACTTTCCAGCCTTTAAACGACCGGCTGCTGTTGATTATTGTAACCGAATCTCCGATAGAGCTGAACCCCCGTTGTACGATTTAGAAAACTATTATAAGTATGATTATTACAGGAAACTCTAGTCCAGGAAGTCAATGCACGCGCGACTGTATAACTATTCTAGCCGGAATTTCTTACAATTTTTTGCATTATTATTATTATTATTATTATTATTATTATTATTAGATGCTGTCTTTTTACCGGGTCTGTTTTTATCATTAACGATGCCACCCGCTGTCGCTTTGTAAACCGATAAGTTTAGATCCTTGGAATTGATCGCATTCTCACACAAAATACAAACGCTTTAAAGGGATTATAAACGTCGAGTATTATTAGGAGAAAAAAATTCTAGTCAGTTTTTTTCGAAAGTCAGGATTGTCCCGAAATATGTTAATAATAATAATAATTAGAAAAAAAAATTAGTCATATTGCAATGCGTTTTTAAATAATTAATTTCCAATCATATTATTATTCGTGTCTTTTGAAAATTACTTAGGACGAAATAGTGTGTTTTTAATCTTTATCCTTCTCGATAAAAAATATAACAACGATTTAATCAGGCTTGATGAACCACTGAAATTCCTTATCCGTAGAGGGCGTTTTTTTGTTACCTAAATATATAGTCGCGCAGTATACAACACTTTTAAACCATTTTAAATTATAATTAAATCATTCGTTTGAAATTTTAACGAACAAAATGTTTTGGCGAAATTATCGAAATATTTTTTTTTTAGGATATTTATGGGGAAAACAATGAGAAACCAAACCACAAAGTATCTCATAATAAATAAATATATATATATATATACAATTTTAGCGTTAATTTTATTTTAATTCAAAAATACACTTAAAAAATGACACTTTTAATCATTAAAACATTACTTCGGCGCGTTAATCTTAAATAATGATGTTCGTTTATTAGTAAATCAAAAATATTAATTTAATTTTGATACACGCGTATGCGGAGCATACTTATTTACTAATCCACATACTTCTTCTCTACGCCTTCAACGTTCGAAGTTTGGCGATCACCTCAGCTATTGTTGGCTTGGATGTTGCAGCCTCCTGTAAATCTTCTTTTGGTTTTCTTCCGCCTTCTATTTGACAATTTAGAACAAGCTGAAGTAGGTGGTATTTTTCCGGGTATCTGGATATGTGACCGAAGTATTGGAGTTTCCTTCCGTTTTTTTGAACATTCGACGGAGGACTTCAGCGTTTGTGACTTGATCTCGGTACGATATCTTCAACATGCGACGGTACACATGCATTTCAAGTGCATCTATTTTCTGTTCAAAAGCCTGCATAAGCAGCTAATACTACAACACCGACCAGACATAAAAACGTATAAGTCGCAACTGAAGATCATGGTCCTTCCTCGTCATTATGTTCTTTTCATATCTAGAAAAACTATCCTCGCTTTTTCTATCCTAGTTCGTATTTCAGGTGACTGATCAGTATACTCATTAAACCAGGTGCCAGGATACTTCAATTTAAAGACCCTTTCTAGTGGACAACAATAATTTCTTCTGATTTCCTGTGGACTATCAACCATTTCGTTCTATCGGTGTTTATCTGAAGGCTATAGGAGTCTATTAGTCTGCCTAAAATAAAACAATGCAAAAATCTTACGGATAAAAAGTCAAGATGATAAATTAGATATTTTTTAAAAATAGTTACCGGAATGATCGCGCGGTCTGCAATTGTAAATCGGTAAAAATTTTATGTAATTATATCAACTAGGGCGAACTACCTACAAATTGAAAATTCACACACGTTATAAAAGAACCTTTTTTTACTATTACAAGTTACCGCTATATACTTTAGTTCAATAAAATATTAATTTAAGATATCTGCAGTCTACAACCGTAGACCACGTGACTAACTAATAGTTATGAATACAGAATTACGTTATATACGTTTTACAAGTTGTAATATGCACCGTTCGACTACAAGGAAGCCAAAGTTATGATTTATATACCTTACGAATGATAAAAGATACATTCAACCGAAATAAGGCAATTTTCACATTGGCCGTTCTATCGATAAAATATGTTTAGAAAACACTCCGATTAAATTACTATCAACGTGTTATATGAATTATCGTACGTTTTATAGGGAGCAAACTACAGAACTGGTTTGTGCGATTGAGTCTACTTGTGATTGAGTTTATTAAGGCAATAGTGGATGAAATTCAATTAGTTGAGAATCATGCAGAAACACCAGCATTTTGGAAGAATGTAAGACAACGCAATAACTGCGATTGCATAGCCGTTTATGAAAGTAGAAAGAAATGATTTTTTTTTTATTTTTGCGTCATCTATTATTTTACAGACGAATATCTAATTGCATACGATTATGTATATCCATGTTTTACATGCTGAACAGGTATCTAATATTTGTTGGCAGTGCGATTCTTTTACTTACAAATTCGATCGATACATTTTCTAATAAGTGCTACTGAAAAAACAGGTGATTTTAATCGCTAGTCTTCCTGTCTGGGATGAGTGTAGAATGGCAAATATGATAAATCGATTAAAATAATAAGAAACGAAATCTGGTTATCTAATGATTGAAGAACTGAGGAATTAGTGAACTCGAGGGTGGAATACTTCTAGCAATATCTATAAGCACGGTTTTAAAATATTTTGTGTAAGAAATTTATGCAACTAAAGATATGAAACAATAAAAAGATATTTATAAAAAAATGTAAAAATGTAAAAACGCGTATATTTGGCATTATATTAAAAAGTTACAATAATATTTAATAAATGTACCGAAACAAATGCCCTCACCATTTATGAAAGTAACTAATAATATAAACTGGTAAATAATAAATATACAAGATGAAAATAGTATTGATGGTCAGACAAAAAAACCATCACAAATGAAAAGCGGTAATTTAAAAAATAATAAGTTTAATTATATAACGAATATGTAATATCATTTATAAGTAATAGAAACGAAAGCAAATTATGACGTTATGAGAATAATACATTATGTTTAATGCGTCGATACTTATACTTAATACTTAGTTCCCTGGGGAATCGTAATTTCCTATTGCTGGAAGTAAATTATTACGGTGCGTACTACAACTGAGAAAAAAAATTTGGGATAGTTTGAGGATATAGTCTTTTACATATGGTACCTGCAGATCACTAGGTATATATATATATATATTTTTTTTTAATTGTATAAAAATTACAATCTGGCTTACATAGCCAATAAGCAATTTATCTATATGGGTCGTGACAGGATTGGAGATATCATTCACCAATGATACTCCGAGCTACCTCGTTAATCAATCAAACCGATGTGGAAGGTCTAAGGGGGTGTATCGATTAAGTCTATGAACATCGTTACCACTATCTAGTAAGTCAACTGCCAGTCGGTTCGGGTGGTATTCTAATCTGTGCAAGTAATGTTCACTATATGTTTGGATTACCTCTCGCACATATGGTACACCTAGGTCGCGATGCAGGTTGTCATTACGCATGTACCATGGCGCATTTGTTATAATTCTTAATATTTTTGACTGACATCGTTGCATCGTTTTAATATTAGACACAGATGCTGTACCCCAAAGGGATATACCGTAGGTTCACACCGGTCTGATAACTGCGTTATACAGCAATAATTTCGATTTGAGAGGTATCTCGGAATGTCTGCCCAGGAGCCAGTACATCTTTCTCAGTTTTATGTTTATTTCTTTAACCTTCATCTTAACGTGTGTTTTCCACGTCATTCGTCGATCAAGCCACATCCCTAAATACCGAACTTTACTTTCCTGTGGAATAAGACCATCAAGATAAACGGGTGGGCATGTATCGCGTCTATTTGTGAACGTGACATGTACTGACTTCAATGGGTTGACCTTAATTCTCCACTGTCGTGCCCATTTTTTTTAGGTGATTTAAACCGGCCTGTAATTTTTCCGATGCCGCTATCGGATCGTTGTCGCTTGCAAACAATGCTGTGTCATCAGCGAATGCTGCAACCTCAATGTTGGTTTTAAGTGGGAGGTCATGTGTATACAAAAGAAATAGAATTGGACCCAAAACAGAGCCCTGTGGAACGCCAGCCTCAGCAGGATAAAATCCAGATACATCGCCGTCGAGTTTAATCTGAAAGAATCTATCTGTTAGATATGAGGCCAATAGCATGTAATATGCATGTGGCAAAGAGCGTTTTATTTTTAGAAGTAACCCCTCGTGCTACACCCGATCGAAGGCCTGAGTAACATCTAGGAACGCAGAAGAACAATACTCTTTCCTGTCGAAACAATTATTAATATACTTCTGCACTCTGTGAATTTGCTCTACCGTAGAATGCCCTCGACGAAACCCGAATTGATAGTCTGGAATCGTGCCTTGCAGCGGTTCCCGTAATCGCGAGAGCAGTAACTTCTCAAAGGCTTTCGATAGTATGGGTAGAAGGCTAATTGGTCGATATGAGGATGTTTCGCAGATAGATTTACCTGGTTTATGTATCATTATAATCTGAGCCATTTTCCATTGCGAAGGATAGTAGCCCAATCGAATAACAGCGTTTACTGGTTAGTAATACTATAGCCTTTCGTGGCAAACATTTCAGCATCTTCCCAGTGATTAGATCATACCCAGGAGCTTTATATACTGGTAAGTGGCCCGTTATCACTTTCATAATTTCTGCAGGAGAAAATGGTTTGATTGGGCGAGACATTTGAAAGGGAGCAGCCAGTTCTTGTTTTATTTGATTATAGAAAGGCTCTGACCCTGTATCAGGTGGATGTGGTTTGAACACATTCTTCAGATATAACTCAAAAACTTCCGCCCTATCAAGATTGCTGCGTGCCCATTCGCCACTACTTTTTCGAAGGGGAGGAATCATTTCCTTTGGCCTTTTAAACGATTTAGTTGCCTTCCACAATGAGTGGTCATCATTTTTTGAGTATGTGCTGCACAGGATCGATTTTAAAGTATAATTTTTGTGCTGTTTTAACAAATTGCTTAGCTCTTTACCTATTTTGTTGAGAGCACTTTTATCGACTGGATTTCTAGATGTCTGCCACAGTTTTCTAATTTTTCTTTTTTTATTAATTTTCTCCTTAATAGCGCGGGGATAGTTAAAATTTCGGCTTGCAGAGTCTTTTGGGGTGCTTAACCATGCTGCTTTCTGTAAAGTCTGATTGAAGTATTCAACTGCTTTGTCAATATTATCCTCCGATTTCAGTAGAACATTGACGGTAATATTCTCTTCGATCCAGTGTGTGTAAGAATACCAGTCAGTTTCATTAGTATGGAATTTAAAATTAGTATTCTTAATTATTACAAGTTGACTTACCTCTAGTATTACTGGGGAGTGATCTGATGAAGAGTCAAAGGATATTTCAATATTTGTATATAATTGGCTAATACCTTTGCTAATGAAGAAGTCGAGCAGGTCTGGGATTTTATTTATATCTGAGGGCCAGTATGTAGGTTGACCACTAGAAAGTACATGGAATTTAGATTGCGAAATACACTGATATAATTCACGTCCTTTAGGAGTTACTAACCTTGACCCAAAATATGTATGTTTGGAATTACAATCCCCGCCTACAATAAATCTATTTCCTAACGAGTTGAAAAAATCATTAAATTGTGCCTGTGAAATTTTATGCCTAGGCGGACAATAGATTGATGAGATAGTATTTTACCAGTGTTTTCTATTAGATTAATCGAAATTGCCTGAATATGAGGACACTGAAAATTTTTGAATTCATAATGTTTTAAATGACTACTTACTAAGATTGCTGCTCCCCCGCGAGACTTACCACTTGGATGATCAGCACGATAAAAATTGTATCCATTTAATGTGTAGTAATTTTTAGTGGTGAAGTGTGTTTCTGAGCGTAAAACTATGTCTAATTTTTTACTATGGACAAACATCTCAAGCTCGGATTGACGTTTTATCAACCCATTAATATTCCAAGTAGCTATTCGTATAGAACTCATTTTAAACTAACTAATTTTGGCATGATAGCTATGAGAACATCCATCAGTCTACTAAACAAGGTATATATGAAATTTTTGTGTAAACGGGAGCATTGATGATACGTCTAAGACATTGATTTTGTTCTAACTGCAGTCTATTAAAATTAGCATTTGAGACTGAAGACCAAACTGGACAAGAATATGTTAAAATATACCTAATGATTGACTTGTAGATTATTAGTTTATTATTAATATTTAAGTGAGATTTACGATTGAAAATGGGGTAGATTGAACAGATTGCTCTGTTTGTTTTCAATGATGCATGTTCAATATGCTCGAAAAAGGTTAGCCTCTATTGTCTAAAATGACACCAAGATAGCGTATCTAGACCATTCTATATCAACGCCACTGACGTGCGGTAAAAACGGTCTTCGACGAGTGAAGAAAATTTCTTTCGGTTTGGAAGGATTAAGAGAAATTTGCCATTTAGAAAAATACTTAATTACACGATCAACACCGGATTGTAACCTATTGCTGATAGTACTTGGCCTGTAGGAATTGCAGTACAACGCTGTGTCATCAGCGTATAAGGCAACCTCAATGTTAATTATATGCGGGAATTCATGCATGAAAAATGTAAATAAGAATGTCCCCAGCACGCTACCCTGAGGTACGCCGGCAGAACAGGATTTGCTACTTGATTTCGCGTTATTTATAATGGTATAAAACGATCGATTGAACCTGGTAGCAATCATTTTGTAGATAATACCGTCGTGCCAGGTTGTGTCGAAAGCTTTTGCCACATCAAATAACACCATCCCAGTATGTTTATTGAAGTTAAAATTATCTGGGATAGAGTCAGCAACTGTTGCTATCTGTTGTGTTGCGGAATGCTTTGGTTGAAATCCAAATTGACTACTAGGTATTATATTATTAGAATTAGTGAAGTAGTCACATAATCTTTTCAGAATAATTTTTTCAGCGACTAAGATTGCTAAGCAAGCTGATTGGACGGATATTGTTTATCTGATAGCAATCTTTACCGTGTTTTGGTACTGGAATTATTTTAACCACTTTCCAACTGGAAGGGAAGTACCCAAATTTAAACATTGCATTAATCAAATTAGTTAACTGGACGATGGCTTTTTGAGGTAGCATTTTAATGACAGTAGATTGGATACCATAGTGACCTACCGAGTTTTTCTTCTTTGTTGATTTCACATATGTAAAAACTTCTTTGGTGGAAGTTAATTTAATATTAGTTGTTATCTGAGGTGATGCGATAAATCTACTGACAACTTTATGTATACTTTGTTCATCTGATAGCTTGAAGCTAAATGGATATTTCTGCTGTGAACCTCAAGACAGCGTGCAGCAAGCAATTCTGCTTTATGGGTATTATTATATGCATATGTGCTAGAATGATGATCATGATTTGGAGGAAAGCGTTTCATGATGTTGTGTATATCGTTTACATATCTTCCAAAGGCTATTATTTTTAACAGAAAGGTTAGAAATTATTTTACTAAACTTTTCGTTATTATGTTTATTTAGTAAATATCGAACTAAAATCGAAAGTTGATTAAATAATTTCTCAATATTTTGCGAATCAGTACGTGAACGGCTTTTAGTATGGGATCTTCTGACAATATTTTTGATTTTAATTATGGAAGTTATATATAAAGGGACCGAAGATATAGGGGAAACATTCTGCTTAATAGGAACAGAAAGGGCAATAGCTTCATGAATCAAGTTCGTCATAGTGGTGAGACAGTGGTCAATGTTGTCAGTATTAGAAATAGGTTTAAGTTTATATTATCAGAAATATGACGCTTAAATAAATTCTAGTTCGCATTTTTAAAATGTTTTACGCACTGGTTGTTGCAGTATGTTGCCAGTTTTGACGATTATAAATATTGGGTTATGATCGGAGGATAAACAGTTGACTGAAATGGGCAGCGTTGTATTGATATTTTTGACGAGAACTAAATCAATAATACTAGGTCGAGAGCCAGGTGGTGGGAAGTATGTAGGTTCTCGTGGTGCTAATATTTGTATATTATTTGGTAGAGAAGTTCTAAGTAAGACGTTGCCAGCCTGATTATTATTAAAATTATTCCAAGACTTACGCTTAGAGTTTAAATCGCAGATTAAAATAATTTTTTTACTTCATCAACGATAAAATATCTTCCGTATACTTAGTCAATCGATTAGGCGGTTTATTAGCAACTTCTACATTGCGATTTACATTATGAGTATTACCAGCAGTGGTTAAATAAATGTTTATGCCAACAGCCTGAATACTATGTAATGGGGGCGTTGGAACGAATACTTTAGTCGTTGATTAATCAACTATAACGCGTCCCAAAAAAGATATTTGAAGCTCGAGAAAGTATATACTTAAATAAATAAATTTTAATAATCAAATAAACTTGGTTCCTTTATCACTCAGTTCATTATATGCCGATCATCTGCATGAAAAACCGTATTCGTTCTAATTAAAAAAACGAAATTAAAGTACTCGGTAGGCCCTGATAATATATCATTACTTATAATCAAGAAACTCCCTCATTCCGCTATTGTTGTTTTCTCGAACATAATAAACGGTATCTTTAAACTGGGATACTTTCCGCAATGCTGGAAATTTGCCAAATTCATCGCATTGCCCAAGCTGGGAAAGGATCCTTCGCAGGTCTCCGACATCTGCCCCATTAGCTTACCGAGTAACTTAAGCAAAGTTGCTTAAAAGGTGATTTATGTTAGATTATTATCCCATTTTGTTGACAACAATAACATAATTCCAAACTTTCAATTCGGCTTTCGCTCTCATCACTCTACAACCCAACAAATATGCAGAATAACCGACTCCATTACACATAATTTCAACTTAAATAAGCATCATGGTACTATTTGACGTTGCTAAAGCATTACTTGGCACGCGATTATTCTCTATTAAATGATAAAATGTAAATTTCCTACATACTTAATTCATTTAATTAGTAGTTACTTAGGCAATATATCTTTTTATGTATCTGTAGGTAACGCTGTCTCGTCTCACAAATCTTGCTCTGCGGGTGTCCCGCAAGGCAGTATGACCACTTTTGTTTTCCCTGCATCTTTATGATTTTCCAAACCCATCCAACAAGCAAGTTGGACTATTTGCCGACGACGCCCCGATATTCTGCAGCTCCTCTAGACCTAGCACAATTTGTAATAGACTTCAGCATGGGATATCGCGGCTACTTAAATCACTACAATAAAATGGCAAATTAGCGCAAACCCGAACAAACCGAGCTATTTTCTTCACCCGTAGGAGACCAACCTGACAATCTGATGGTACAGAGAAATACTTTAGAGTGGTGCGATAAGGTTCGTTATTTTGGTGTAATCCTCGACAATAGATTTACTTTCACTAAACACATAAATAACATCGCTATCAAGATAAAACAATTGTCAATAAATTGAAAACTGATTAGATTCATATCATCGTCAGTCTCATGGTTATTATTAATTTATTGATGGGGCGTACTAGAAGGTGTACGTAATGTTGGCCGTGGAACGACGTCGCGGATTAACCAAAAATGCTGTTACCGAGAGTGGAAGACTTTCCATCGGGCACGAGGCCGGGTCAAACACGGATTGAAGAGATGAAAGATGTGCGCAACTTTCGATAGCGAAGGCGGGTCTAGAACAACAAGAAGAAAATTATCAATTTGATCGTTTAAAACCAATCGGAAATACATAGTCTAATATTGAACTCTTCCGTTATTTAATACACTCTCTACTTTTACGCTCGATTTGGCACTAGAAAAAAAGGTTTAAAAAAAAGAAAGTTAGAAAAGCACCTTTTCTCTTTTCAGACAGAATGCGTTATTGAAATTTACAAGTTGCGATGATCGACTTGGAAGTAATAAAATCAAGGGCTATGTAATATAAACGGAAATACGATCGTAGTGGTTGAGGAATATGTTTGATTGATAAATGTATTGAAATTGATTTATGAATCTCAGCATAGACGGTTTTACGATGGTTTCAGATGGGACTGAAATCGAAACGAGATTATACGAAGATGCCCAGGGTGAATAAAGTAAGCGCGTTGTGCGCGCACGCATGTTGTTTATGTGTGTGTGTAATTGAAAGTTTTACAAGTCGACGCTAGGAATTCTGCGTAGAATGAAAGAAAAAAGATATATAAGCATAGACGGAAAAATAAGTAATTGAACAAGTGGACGTTGGAAATTTCGAAAGAATGGAAATGCGTTTCCAAGACTAATAAGTTCATTCTTGCAAGTAACAGATAAGCTGTTTCCGTTTCCTGTACCATGTCGCCTAATAAGCAGATGCGGCCGGGCACCCTTTCGTTGAACTTAAATGCTTTTTTATAATCTTCCTTTTTTCAGCGAAGAATATTATAAAACACTTAACGGGCCTTATGTTCGCGTTTGCTTACCAACCAACACACATTTACCTTACGTATATATACACACACACGAACATATATATATATATATATATATATATATATATATATATATATATATATATATATAATACCGCTTACCTTTACATGCACGCTCTTATGAAAGCGGAAAATTGCCTTTTTTACCATCCCCCTGTACTTTCGATATAATAGGTTTCCCCCTTAAATTTTATCCAATCTTTATTAAGGACGTTGCAATAGAAGGGTCTACTACTAATAGTAACGTGTTCTATCCACGCAGAGATGTATTAGTGAATTATTTTCCATTAATACCGTCGCAAAGCTTTAACTTTTCATCCGGTTATTAACAGAAAAAAAATATCCGTCGTTATAACATAAAATGGTACTTTGTCAAATTCAGCCAGGAACAACAACAACGAAGATAAATAAAAGCGAATATTTTGCACGTGATATTCTGTATTACTTCTCACGAACATTTATTAAATATCTAAATATCTACCATATCACTTAGTCGACACTCCCGAAACTACAATAAACACACACAAACATACATAATAAATACACATATATTACACACATATACACCCATATATAATATATATACATATACTAGGAGTTTTCCACGGCTTCGACTGTGTTATTTTTTTTTTTTTAATGCAATATCGCTGTTTCTTTCTTTTAACAGGTTTATATATTAGTATAGTATACCTATATATATATGGGTGCGTGCATATCAAAAAATGGTGGATCCGAAGAAGAAATAAGGAGACGGTTAGCTCTTGCAAATGTCGGAATCGGAAAACTAAACCGTATATGGAAAAACCATAAGATCTCTAAAACAACAAAACTGTTACTCCTTAAAACGTTGATTTTTTCCATAGCGACATACGGCTCAGAAACCTGGACGATTAATAAATCGATGAGGAAGAAGCTTGAAGCTTTCGAAATGAAGGGATACCGAAAAATCTTGAGGATCCCATGGACAGCCCACAGAACAAATGATTCTGTTTTACAAGAACTGAAAATCGAACCCACTGAACAATTAGTACCATCCATTGAAAGACGCATGCTAGGATTCTTTGAGCAAATGAGCTGGAGGAAACAATTCTGCAAGGAAAGGTTAATGGAAAAAGGAGTCAAGGTAGACCGATGAGCCGTTACATTGATCAAATCACAAGGTTATGTAAAGTAGACACACAGCAAATCATTAGCGCAGAATCGATATAAATGGCGACGTCTCGTAACTTGCATCAAATAAGGTCACGACATCCGGATCGGATAACGAAACGAGAAGAAGATATATATATATATTCGCCAGTTATTTCGGCCACGCCTCTAACGCAACAAAACGTGGTTTGTATTGCGGGTGTTGGTAGTGAAGGTACATTCGAACCGGAAAACGTGTTTAATTTTTAAAGATTTGGCAGAGATATCGCTGTTAGTGCTACTTTAAAATTTTAAATTATGGTAATTTCTGTCTCAATTGTGATATGAATATGAAACAAAGCTTAGAACGAATCCAATAATATAGGCTATAAGCTGTGCGAATTCCATCGGTATTTCTTTAACAGTTTTCGAGTTAAATCGGAACAGATAGACAGACAGACAGGCGCAAAAATTAAAAAAAAAAGATTTTTCGTTTATGTGCGACAAAAATAGCCCAATGCATTGATTATAATAAAAATATTCGCAAATCGCCGACATTACAGTTTCGTAGTATAGATTATACGATACGTTACGGCGATCGTCGTATGTATTAGTAAATTAATACTACTAAGTAGAATTAACGAAGCAAAAAAAAAACAGATATTTCGGACATAAATCTGAGAGAAGGATTTGTTTACAATAGCGATGTAGGGAAAAAGGCCAAGAGGAATAAAAGGGATGGAGTATATACACAGACAGGATCGATAGAAGAAGGTCAATACCGGAAATAATACATATGGCGAGGCAGAGGCAATTATAAACGCACCGTACCAACCTTCTGAATGGGAGATGGAAATTGATGATGATACATATTTTATTAATAGATTTATTAGTTGTATTTAATTAATTATGTATATATTAGTTAATTTAATAATTTAGAAAATAAGGAATAATATTTAATATTAATGTCGATATAATGACGAGAAATATTGAATTATTCAGGATCAAAGTCTAACTCGACGCTCTAGCTAGCGTAATAATTAGAAACGTACGTTATTATAATGATAATTTCCTTGCAATTTAACAATGTTAAATATTCGATAGCTGTGTGAAGTGCAGTTGTTGGTTTCGTTCTAGGTTTTCCGTCGGTGACAAAAACCGTGAAAACTAGGACGTGTTCAGTTGAAATCGCTACAGTGCCAAAATTTACAAAGCATCCTTGCCGGATACAGTCGTCATACATTGGATCAATATTGTTTAATCTTTTGCCACCCCTATTGAAAATTGATATAAAAAAAAAAACTAAAAAAGACGTCGCAAGCCTTTAATACGTTACATCATTAACAAGAGATAGCTGTGAAAATTATATTTATAAATGAGTATTGTTTACATATACGTTGGTATGTCTGCATGATGTGGTGTATGCGAATATGTGTGTATACGTAGGTGATGCATGTGCATATATACATATACATGTGTGCATATGTGAATATGTATATATATATATATCATCTTACTCCCTCGTTTCCGAGTATGAGTGCTGCATTGCTCTTAATTATCGATGTTTATGACGGGTATGCGACAACAAGCCAATTCAATGAGTGCTTATAAAACTTTGATGCTGGTCTGCAGTATTCATGGCTAGATTTGGAATTTTCCTTTTACTGGGCAGACACGTTTGTAACCGCTGATCTACTATTTTCGACCATCCCTATCTGTTTAGCGCAGTTTTTTCCCAGTCAGACTTTCACGGGTTTATTCGGATATATTTTAAATCATTAGCAAGTACGTCTTCGAAAGTCTTTTTCTTTTCCCCGAGTTTAGAATGCCGTAGAACATTCGTTTTGGTATGCGATTCTATTCCACTCGCACGACATGTCCCATTGCATGCGTCTTTTTGCAATTAATTTCTCAATAGACTGAATTCCAGCTGCATCACGCACTCTTGCGTTTAAAAATGAAATCTTTCCAACTTATTTTCAGTATTTTTCTTAACATTTTTCGATGACAGTGTTCTAGTTTTCTGATTTGCGTCTTCATGACTGGCCAGGACTCACTTCCGTACTACATCGTTGGAAGTAGAATGGCTTTATAAACTTCTATTTTCGTGCTGATCGACTGATCTTTGTTATTAAAAACTCGATGAAACAATTTTCCGTACGCTACATTTGTATTTCTTATCCTATAGGCGATTTCGTCATCTAGCATCTTTACTGATGTTGCAACCGAGATATTTGAAATCTGTATTCGTTAACTTTTTCCAATCCAGATAGAAGTCGGATCTGTCGACCGCCGTATGTAAAATTTCTGTTTTTTTTTTTTACAGTTTACCACTAAAATGCCTGATATTTTGTAAGCATGTGAGTGAGTTTTGCAGATCTTCTTTCCGTTCGCACACTAAAGTACAATCGTCGGCATATTGTAAACTTGTAATCTCAAAAGATTTAGTTGCACGTTTGAATTTATACTTGGTAATATTGTATAAGCCGCCATCAAAACGAAAATTTATATCTACGCCTGCGTTTTGTGCATTTTGAAGGCATAGTAGACCATGCTCATGTAAAAGTTGAAAAGAATTGGTGCAAGTACGCAACCTTGCCTAACTCCTGTTGTAACATTAAACGGATCCGTAATTCCGGCATCGCAGATAACAGCTGCTTCCATACCATCATGTAACTGCTGTATTAGATTTAAAATTTCTGAGGGCACCCTACATTCTTCAAGCGTATCCATAGTGCATTACGGAGTCGAATGATTTTTTAACATCGATAAAGGCGATGTACAGGTTTGTGTTTTGCTCCCTCACTTTTTCCATTAACTGTCGCATAGAAAAGATCGTGTCCGTTGTGCATCTTTGCTGTCGGAAACCTGCCTGTTCCTCAGGGAGAAAACCACTGAGGAACGGCTCCAGACGTCTTTGTAGCATCTTTCTGAAGATTTTTCCAGCGGAGCATAGAAGCGCGATGACCCTATAATTTCCACAATGTGACTTATCGCCTTTATTTTTATAAATATTGATTAAAGCCGCATTTTTGAAATCTGTGGAATTATTTCATCTCTCCAAATGCGCGTGTATAAATTATGGAGGCATTTCACCATTTTTTCTCCGATTATTTTGTATACATCAGTTGGGATATCATCTAATCCAGGTGTTTTATTATTTTTGCAACTATTAATTGCTTCACGACTTCCTCTACTGTTGGTGGGAGGTCAAGCTTTTCATTGATACAGTTTTTAAGAAGCTTTTTAAGCGCATTGTCGCTTATTCTGGATTCATTGTTTAACAAATGCGAATAATATTGTTTCCATCTCGACTGTACTTCCTTTCTGTTTACCTGAAGGATCTTTTATTGCGGTTTTACATTGAAAACTAGCTCCATGAACTGCGCTGAAGAAACCGCATGTATAATTTTTATCAGACAATAATTGAATTTCCTTTGTTTTGTTCACCCACCACTGGTTTTTCAGGTTTTTTATTTATTTTTCAGATAGTTTTCCCTCGTCCGCCATTCTTGTTTCACTTAATGCAGCAATATCGATATTATATTTCTGTAACTCTTTTAGTATAATTGCGGACCTCCTTATAGGGCGGTCAGTAGAATCAAGCAAGTTTCTTATATTCCACACGGCAAATGACCAAATTTTTTTCCATATCGAACAGATCGCAAAATTGTTCCCTCCGGGAGAGTTCCGTGCATTATAGGTACGGGGGAACTCGAACCATCCTGCGTTACCAAAGGAGGTCGTCCGCTGCCTGACAGATCGGTTAAGATTTGACACGCGGATCTAGCATTTACCTTCATTTGCGACCTTTTCATGATTAATATTGGTTTGCAGAGCAATTAAAAAAAAAAAAAACAAACCTAAAGAAGAGCCAGATCAAAGAAGAAGCAGCACAAATTAGTAACACAGGAGCCGTATGCAAAAAGAGCTCCCATGCTGCCCATCCAATATAAGTGGGTGATCCAGTGGCGAGGCTAGCAAAGACGACTGGACCCACAAACACTGGCGCGTTTTGCAGGCACAGGCAGGTGGATTTATTAGGAAGGAGTAACAAAGGAAAAGGAAAAGGAAGTGGAAAGAAAATGAAAAAAAAAGTATTTAGGAGAGGAAATTGTCACTTTGTTCGGGGTGACACCCTAGCCGTTGGATAAAGATCCTGACCGCAAGGCAGCGTGTTGCTACTGAGGGGGTAGCCGTGTAAGGCTTTGACAGCGGCCAAATCTCGCTGAGGGAGAGACAGTCGTAGAATTTATGCAGATTTTCAGTAGACAGTTCCTCAAGCTGTAATAGACGAGACAGAAGGAATACCCCCGATGGAGATGATTAACATTCAATAATCCGGTAGAATAGCCTTGTCTTCTCTTCAATATATACCTAGGCAAGATTGTAGGAGAAAATTATCGAAGCTGCAAATGGAGCTAACATCGATAAGTAATTCAGCTAAGAAACAACGTATATGTTAATTTATAAAGCCGGGGCCATAGATCACGACAAAATCTACGCAAACCCGGACATTCTATCGTTAAACTGAATAACCGCCAAGAAGAATTACGAATATCCGAGTTATAAT
Organism: Coronaproctus castanopsis; assembly: GCA_032883995.1. NCBI lineage: Eukaryota > Metazoa > Arthropoda > Insecta > Hemiptera > Monophlebidae > Coronaproctus > Coronaproctus castanopsis. Next base: position 45,134,018 of record CM065053.1, on the reverse strand, counting down.
GCGTTCGATGTAATTCGGACCTATTTTGGTTTTCCATCATAGATTGAGTTCTAAGAGTTCCGATAGATCTATCCACACCGAATCCGAGTACTCTGCGACTAGGCTGTTCTCATTTTTTTCGTCTAGATTTCTTGTCAGAACGACGAAGCGCTCAGCATTCAGAACTTCGAGGATTGATCTATTCTCCGTTGTTTGAAAATATGGCAAAATATTTCGTAAATAAACCGATCGGGCAATTAAATAAATAAATGTATAAATAAATAAATACGAACGACAAATAAATCGTAATCCGAACGAAAGTCGGATTTTACAATTGTTTCGAAAAAATATTTGAAACAAAACGGCTGTTTGAATCTAATACGCGCCGTTTGAAACGGCTGAAACCGTACAACTTAGTCTAATATTCGGAAATAACTTATATATAAATTATGTTAGAAGCCTCGCTTACTGGAGCTGAGCTGGTGTCTTCAAACCCGTCTTATATGTTTATCGCATTACTTTTAAACATATACCGCCGTATTAATTTCAATACTTATTTAAGCATAGACCTAAGATCGTATTAGTTCTAATACTCTAAAGAGTGTTTATAAAATATATATATATATATATATATATCACGTTCACGTTATCACGTTATGCCCATATCGACCCACTGCTGGGTGTAGGCATGTCCCAGACGTTTCCAACGACTTCGGCTCTGTGCCACTCGGATCCAATTGATTCCTGCATGTTTGGCAATGTCGTCTCGCCACCGTGTTGTTGGTCTGCCCCTTTGCCTTTTCGAATCCAATGGACACCATTGAAGGATATGTTTTGTCCACCTGCCATCATGTCTACGCGCCACGTGTCCAGCCCATGTCCATTTTAATTTTGAAATTTGTTCCACCGCGTCGGCCAATTTTGTACGCTCCCTGATCCAAGTAATGGTTTTTCTGTCTTTTAACTTCACGTTTAATATTATCCTTTCGTGAGCTGTTTGAGTTTTCCTGATTTTCATAATTATTCCCTTTGTGAAGCTCCACGTTTCCGCTCCGTATGTTAATACCGGTAAGACACACTGGTTATAAAGTTTGCACTTCAAACTGTTCGGTATATCTTTGTTCCTGAATATGTTGGATAACTTCCCAAATGCGGCCCATGCGAGAGATCTTCTCCTTTGTATCTCTCTTTGCATATTTACTCTTCTGTCTGTAGTTATTTCTTGTCCTAAATAAATATACCGATGTACCTGTTCGATGTGCTCCCCATTTATCTTCACTGACATACCATCCGTGTTATTAGTCATTACTTTTGTTTTCTGTTTATTTATTCTTAATCCTATTTTCCCAGATTCAGTTTGAAGCTCGTTCAGCATAGATTCTAATTCTTCTTGATTCCTGCTTATTATAAGATGTCATCTGCAAATCGTAGGTGATTAAGTTTTTCACCGTTTACCGTTATGCCTTTCGAGTTCCAGTTTAGTTTTCTGAATACACCCTCTAAGGCCGCAATAAATAATTTCGGTGAGATAGTATTACCTTGTCGCACTCCTCTCTTTAGAGGTATTTCCGCAGTTTTATTCCATAGCTTGACTTTCATTGAAGCAGATTCGTACAGTGTTCTGATAATGTTCACATATTGCTCTTCAACTCCGCAGCTACATATTGACTCTAACACTGACCATACCTCAACCGAGTCGAATGCCTTTTCATAGTCTACAAACGCCATATAGAGTGGGATGTTGTATTCTTCACAAGTTTGTATTAATGTTCTGATTGTTAATAAATGATCCATTGTGCTATAACCAGATCTAAATCCTGCTTGTTCCCTCGGTTGCTGATAGTCTATTATTTGTGTTATACGGTTTGTTATTACACGGGTATATATTTTATATATTTGGGACAGCATACTAATAGGTCTATAGTTATGTAGCAATTGCGTGTTCCCTTTCTTATGTATCAGGATAACCTCTGCTTCCTTCCATATTGTGGGTACTACTTTATTAACAAGGCACTAGTTGAATAATGATCGCAGTGCATCTACTATTGCAGAACCACCATATTCCAGCATTTCTGGTAGTATGCCATCGGGGCCAGGTGCTCTACCGTTTTTTAGTGATTTAAGAGCATACTCGACTTCTTGGTATAGTACTTCTGGAAGAGCATCTTTTATCATTGTTGTTATTATATATATATATATATATATATATATATATATATATATATATATATATATATATATATATATGTAAACTGGTTGATTTTCAAATTCCTTTGAATAATAATAATAATAATAATAATAATAATGATAAAAAATGGTTTAGATTTTCTTCTAACGAAAATCGACTCAAAAAAGAAAATATTTTTAAAATTTATATTTTTTCTTTTTTCGCTTTATTTTCAATTCTTACGGGGGGGGGACACTTGTGCATCGTGAATAAAGAAGATGAGAGAAAAAAAAAAGTGAAAAAGAAAGAAAGAACAAACAGCCTTTTTAGTCGGAATGCTAGACGGAGACGGAAATAAGTGGAAGAATAAAAGTGCTTCACACGATAAAAGGTATATATACAACGCGTTTCAATCTTCGTCGCTTTTGCCAGGTTAAAAGCTATTTTCAACTTGTCGAAGAGCTATAGTTATATATATATATTATATATGTATATACAAATATATATAAAATTATCATTATTATTATTATTATTACTGCTTTTATTATCGTCGCAATCATCATCATTACCGTTATTACTATCAAACATTTGGTGCAAATCTATTGAATGGAGTGAAAAATGTTATAGCGATAGTAGTCGATAGGAAAATATGTATAAAAGTCTATAGAAAAAGAATAACTCGAAGGGTGCCGTCTATCGCACAAAGATGTTTAAGAGCTCTATTGATAATAATGTCAAAAACATCGGAATTGCACGCCAGAATTTACTATTATATAAGTGTACATACGCGATCAATTATATATATATATATATTTATATATATATGTTTAATATATATTATGGCGATGTAAGAACGGAAAAAGATTATTTGAGGGACTCTATACTTGACTCCTCTTATAATTTGAAATGCTTTAATTCTTTATGGCCGCGCGTTCATATTGTTGTATTGCGTACGTATAACATACTTAACCATCGTTAATAATTTGAAATACATACCGCACAATTATTCTTCTTATTTTCACTGTACACGTCTTAACTTTATTTTTTTATTTTTATTTTTCGGCTTTTTGCATTGTATCGTTCAAAACATTTTCACGCGATTTTTCGTCGTCTTGTTGTTTAGAATTCGAACATACTCCAGTTTAACCGTCATTTACGAATGACCCTAATCGCGAAACCGATATTAATATCGACGTTAATAATCGTAGTAATATTTGTAATAATAATAATAATAATAATAATGTTGATGATATAAATAAGAAAATATTTAAATTTAAAATCTGAACGCTAACTGGTTACTAGGTGTCGACCAAAAAGTATACAGTTTAAAATGAACGGAAAATAATAAATAAAGCTGCGTACGACTTTATCGAAATGACGACTAGGAAGTCGGACGTCGGAATCTGTCTACACGTGTAGCAAATTTTGTCGCCGCTATCGTTCAAGACTAAATAGTCGTCACGATATGTGAGGAGAAACGACGCTGTTCTTCGGAATGATATACGTGTAATAGGATCGAAGGTACGCACAAATTACGATCGAAGATATATAAAAGTCCAAACGGTCTTCTAAAATGTCACGACCGATCTCGATGTTAGGCTTATCCATTAATCCGTTAATTATACTCGTTCCTATCTCGAGCTGTGTGTGAAAGAATTCTCTTCAACGCTGCAGTTTGTCCATAACTTTTGGAAGCCAGACATTCTTCTTCCTCTTTTTTTTTCCTTCTACCTTCTCCGTTATTATATTCTAAAAGAAGCGTGTATTCATTCACTATTTTTCTTCTTTTCACCGTATCGAGCGATAACGGTAAACGAGTATTTATTTAATCGGCCTACAACGAACGTAATGATGATGGAAAATATATCTCATCTCGGGGAAGGCGTTATCGCGGGTAACCGTAGGAAAAATTAAGCAACATATCGTAGAAAATGCTCACGCTTGCTTGTTTAGGAGGAGCAAGTTGTACGCGATTGCCTGTTTTTCGTGGTTATTTATATCGTAAAAGTGTGAAAATATTAAAAAACAAAAACCGTGGCGAGTTTATTTACTTTATAAGTTGAATATCGTGTTTTAATAATTGAATATATCATAAATATAGGAAAAAACGAATTAAGAAGTTTTGAAAATGGTAAATTAAAACAAAAAAAGGAAATTAGCGAAAACATTAAAGCATCCGCGCGAGAAAGGCTTCTAGGATATCGCCGTAACGCCTTTATAACAGTCATAATCGAAGGAAAATTATTAGAACAATATTGATGGCTAAAATAAAAAGACGTAACGTATAAAGGGATTATAAGAAGGAATGGAATAACATAGTTGAAGACGAGAATAATTCTTCTTTTAATAAAACATCATCATCAAGAGGAAAATTTTTCTTTTAATGCAGCTCCTGAAAAGGATAGCTTTATTTCTGCAATCGTAGATCTAAACTAAATAAGCGGTACTTATAAATTGCATCGCGCAGAAGAATAACCCGTAAACTCTGCTAATCGTATTAATTGGTCCAATTGATGAGCGATAATGTACAGGATAATAATGAAAAATCACTACCGCTCTTGTTTCCATCGATAATACTAGCAGCCCACCCCCCGAATTCAAAGCATTGGTGCGTGTTGGGTAATAGCGCTACAAAGCGTGCTACAAATCGATCCGATTACTTCAGTTTTTTCAGAAAATTCGATAATTCGTGCATTATTAAAGCAGCCGAAGAAGAACGTTTAACCGCGGTAGACAGCATTCATCGGTAAATTTTCTCAACATTTGTTATTAAAAATTACTGGACGAGTTCTTAAAATTGCAATAAATCTGTGTTCGAAAATTTCTTGATAGTCTACCGAGCGGCATTACAAATTTCGTCACTCATGAGGAGAGCAGAAAATGCGTCTACAGTTAGAGAAAAATGACGCAAAAATTGTTTTAGCAATCAGTGTAAATGTTGGTCTTATCGCAGGTAGAGATCAAAATGATCTCGATGAATTTTTGGAATAATTCATAGTAAAATTCTAGATTATCTCAAAAAAAAAAATGCCGGATATTTTTAAGTCTCCGAGATACAAAAACGGGATAATAGTGACGCAGTCATTCTCAAGTGCTTCGATTTTGTCGACTGCAAATCTGTTTCTAATGCTTTTGAAATCTGAAAACTCAATTTGAGGGAAAGTACTGGAGAAGACAACCAATTTTCCTTACAGACAGACTGTTAGTACACTAATATATCTAATGTTAGGTTCCAGACCGGATTTAGCCTACAGTGTGGATTTCCGGTCAAGATCATTCGATAACCCTTCCTCAGAAGACATTGCAAGACTCGATATAATTGGCAAGTTTCCTTCCATTCCGTTCCGTTCCATTCGAGCTTAATCACAACCAAGTAGAACCCATCCGCTGTCTGAAGTAGTCATGTGTGTGTCTATCTTAACGGTATAGTATACCACGCTTGTTTTATTGTAATTTTGAATCTACTCGGCTACACTTTGCAGCTAAACCACCTCGACGAATCATGTGACTAGCCTAGTTCCATTTTAGGCTGACTGACATATTTCGGTTTTATGGTTTCCGAACGAATTCGGTGAATTCTTCTTATTCCGAAGATCTGCTCGTACGATAAATTTTATCAATATGTACCGCTTAGACCACGTTTAACAGCCGTAGAACAAAACTGGTACGACGTATCTTTCCAGAATACTAACTTTTGCTTTTAGGTTAATTTTATAGCTTTTCTTATTTTTAAAATTCCTTTTAAAATGCTACGGTAATTCACCATTGTCATTTCTTTGTCCATCCAATCGTCAAATGATAAGCACCGGCCGAATAAATCTCTTCTTGCTCATATTCCGATTTTTCCCCATTAAGGCGTATATTTTTCGTTGTATTGTTGGTAAGAAGCTTTGTTTTACAATTTTGTTCACATCTAATTCTACATATCTATACAATTACGCCGTAATTCTTCCGACATTATTGAAAGTTCGTTTGCAGATCCCGCAAAATTACGTCTTCTGCAAAATTCAAGATGATATATTGTTCGTCGATATTTACCCCCTTCAGTTTCTCAGTTGAATTTTCTTAAACCGAATTCGAGTACCGTATTAAATAGTACAGGAGAAATTGGATCACTTTGATTCGTTCTTGTGGATTGTTTAAATATTCTACTATTCTTCTAATGAAACGAAACGTAAAAATTTAAATGTTCATTTCTTCGCATAAGTTAAACGAGACCGATTTCTGGATACTCTATAGTCCAATCCTTATTTTGTACGAGTTACTTATTAGCGTTGCTGATGAAATAATAACGAACGATAAATTCGATGGCGAATTGCTAAATCAAAAGTGACGGGAATAGAAAAAGTTTAAAACAACTTCCAAGAGTTCCGGAGTAGACTTTGAGTAAATGGACGGCGATTTTTCATCGCTAATTCGATTCCGATCTACACAATGAGTTGATACGTCGGGAGGGTATAGCTGTTTAGTCGGATTCCACGAAATTTTAAATTTACGACAAATTTTCTTTTTAAATTCCGACCAATTTTAGGCAGTTATTTTTTCTATTTACCTTTAAAGAGAAACTTTTTATTCGGCCCCGGTTAACCAACGAAAATAGAATTAATTATCCCTTATAGAAAGAGATGACAGGGGAAGAGGGGACAGCAATTTACGTAGGCCTAAAATAACAAAAAAAAAAAAAAAAAGTCGAACGAACACGAATAAAAAAAGAAAAAAATGAAGGCGACAAAAATCCTTCATCGTCCTCAGCCAGTTTAGTGACTAAACAAATTTCAATAAAAAGTTCGTCCGTTGCTAGGAGTGAGACAGAGACGGCTGCTTTAATATAACGGTAAACGACCTACTATCTAATGACAGTTCACTCGATCGCTAATACAATAAACCTAGAGGGATAACATTGTATAATGTTAAAGGTAATAATAACGACAGTAATATTAATGACCATGGCTCAAAACTAACATGGCCACCAAATATCCACGTCTATACACATATATATAAATATATACAGCTCATAATCGCGTACCTCTTAGGTTATTTTAGTCAGGGAAAAATTATAAATTATGCCGCGACATCAATTTAACCCTACCTTAATGCTTACGGGGTACATTACGGTATTGCAGATTCCTTGTAACTTATGTGACTCCATTCGTCAATTGTAAAAATTTGGGGATGATACCGTGCATATAAAAAGGTGAATATATATATATATATATATATATATATATATATATATATATATATATATATATATATATATATATATATATATATATAATATATATATATAATACGTGAGTTAAAATGTAGCACTGTAAAAAGCAGTGCTTTGTTGTATTATTTTCATAACGTTAACGCCCCGAATATTTACTGCTTAACAATCTTCTATAATGGTATTTGTGCGTAATAATATATATATATGTAATACATATATATATTTATATGTATACATTTATATCTGTAAGCACGTGTGTACATGTACGTATGCATGTTGTATATATATATATATATATATATACATACATATATATACATACATATATATATATATATATATATATATATATATATATATATATATATATATATATATACAAATACGAGCACACGTTTATATATGTATATGTTCATATGCATAAATTGTCAGTAACCTATCGTGTTTGTTAATTTTTATCATAGGCGATATTCTTATAATCATCACTATCGTTTCGCGTGCTTATTTAAGCTGCAATGCCATGCAAATGTGCTAACTGGTATGCCGTTCATTTTGGGTATTTTTGACGGCTTTGATTTATGACATACATTCGCATACGAACACATGCACAATAAATATGTACCACCCAATATACATACATATGTATATATATACATACATATATATATATATATATAACGTAAAACTGAAATGGGGTTGTAACGGGTGTTAAAATTGAGACGCAATAATACTTATTAAATGCCCGCCATTGTATGCTGTTAGGTTTATCGTAATTGTTGGAAGTCTGAATATTCGAATTGTTAATATATACAAAAAAGAAGTTAATCAAATTTTGAATTATGTGTATGTTTGTACATATATATATATATGTATGTATATGTATATATATATATACAAATATATATCAGATGGAAATGACAAGAAATTAAGAAGCATTGAATATAATCAAAAGACAAATAAGAACACCCTTGATAACGATGAGTTTCTAACACAAACAATAGAAGAAGCTGTCGAATCGGAAGGACCAAGCAGAAGACATAGGCAGTAGTATATTAAGCTAATGCTTAGTTAACCGAAGTACGAAACATGACGATCTTTAAACATGAACCTCGGACAAATATAACCCGGAAAGTTATTTTTGCGTACTGGAAATTTCTGCTGCATTATTCAGGAAAGCGTTAATTCCACTAATTTGAACCGCTATCGTACAAAAGCTTCTACTTCCAGCTCTCGGATACGAGAAAGAAGTACACGTAGCAAAAACGATAAGATATTGAATTATGAAAAAATGGCTAAACCGCAGACTATTAAATGTAATTATTTAACGGACTATTCGTTATATAGAATATATATATAACATACGCTGAATGCGAAAATATTGGAAATAATAAAACATGATTAATTACAACGATGTACGTATAAAGGAGCGTTAGAAAAAGAAAACGTTGGAATCACAATAAACAGTACGGTAATCAACAATATGAGATATGCAGGCGACAGTCTTGTTTTAGCAAGCAGCCAAGAAGATTTACGAAAACTAATGAATAAAATCGTACGGGATTCTAATTAACGACGCTAAGACAAAAAAAAGGTCCTGGTTTTTTTGCAAAGAAACCGACGAAATATGTATTGAAAATGAATGAGGTGGAAATCCCATCGATTAAATATTTCGGCGCAACAATCCTGGAGGATTATTGTATCTCAAGAAAAAGAGATCGAAGCAAGAATAGAATAGGTCAGGAGGAAATTTACGAACACGAAGAATATTTTTATTAGAGGGAGGAAGCTAAATGTCGAACTGAAATTAAAAATGCTTCGCTACTACATATTTTTAGTTTTGAATTACGGATGCGAACCATGGACAGTCGACCTTGGAGAACCGTATACAGGCGTTTGAACTTTATATATACCGTCGCGTGTTACCTATCTCACAGATAGAAAAAAAATCACTAATAAGGAGGTGCTCAATAGGCTGGATAAGTAACCGGAAGTATCGATCAACGTGATAAGTCATATTTCTATTAGACAACTTCTCTAGAAATATGCCTGAAAATAGATGTAAATTCTCAGAATGAAGAAGAGACAATACATTGTATGGAGGACCGTTACACGATGAGCGTAATAATTTAAGATATAGTTCCGAACGTGATGTTATTAAAGAAGTACATTAGAAGAACACGTGATCCGGATCGCAAATTGCACATCTAGCATGGTGAAGGTAGTAAGGATTTTCTCTATGTTGCATAAGGAATAGGCGAACCGGTAACATATGCTGTTTACGTCTAATGTTTTAAAAATTAAGGAAAAGACGGTTGGTAGTATTGAGTGAAGGGTGACTGCTGTATGTCCTCCGAGTATGTGTGTTTTCAAATTTTCCTGCGTTCCGACTCATACGTATGATATTGCGTGTAGAAAACCCCTTCGATAATACTATCTTTGAGAATTTTCGTATCTTATACAGATAGTTTTCATTCCTATCTTAATATTAGTAACGCCTGCGAATTAACCGATATTTGTCCCGCATAAACAACCTAGCGTAAAGCGGCGTTACAAAAGCCCTATCATTCTGAATTGATATGAAGCTTCTTTACTTCATTATAACCGACTTATTGAAAATTGATTTCATTTATCACGTTAATACTTATTCAGCTGGAATGGTTGGGTATAATTGTTTTCCTTCTGAGTAGAACGGAATCTTATATATATATATATATATATATATATATATATATATATATATATATATGTATATGTATATAACCATCCATTATAATTCCTCAATCTTTGTAAGATTGGCTAATAGCTAATTTGAAATCTCAAAATTCTGTGGATAGATCCATTTTTTTTTCATGTTACAACATCATGTTGCTTGTATATCGTATTGTATTTGTTTGATATATTTCATTTCCGGCTTTCCTCTTTCCCTTCTATGTTGCCTTCAGTTATTTCTGTCAAAATGTTCATTATGTCTGAAAATGTTTTATTTTTTATCGCATCTCATAACCGATGTCTTCTTTTTCTGTTCCAGGTCTTGTTTGATGTTTTCTGCTAGCACAGCAATATCGTCTGCAAACATTAAGATGTTTATTTTCTTTCCATTGTTTCATCACCAGTTTTAGTTGTACATATTAAATAAGGCAGCTAACTGTCTTACTCCCTTTTCGATTCTTACTCCCTTTTCTTCTTTTTCCGCATCTTTTACCTTTATTTTCATCATTTGGTCTATAATTGTTATATCTCTTTTATCGATATTTATACTTTATTTTTTATCAGTTGAATCTGTCAAATACTGTTTCTAGATCAATAAAGGCAATATGTAGAGGCTGATTCATTTCTATCTTGTTTTCTATTATTAATCTTATAAGCAAAAACTTGTTCCTTTTTTTTCAGGAGCCGTATCTTCGCTTAATTCTTGCTCGATTTTGTTTTTCATTCTATTGAGCAGAATTTTTGTTAATATTTTCGATGAGTGTGGAAGGAAACTTGTCATTCTGTGTTCTTTACATTTAAATATCCGATTCTATTTAGGTATCATTATTGTCTACTTGAGCCTTTCCTAAATTCTGTTCGTTGCTCTTTCATTATCTGCCTGATATGCTTTCTATTAACTATCTTTTGGTTCTGGTTTGGTATACCTTCTTTAGTCCCCTTGTATAATTTCTCATTCATATTACATGTTTGTGAACGTTGATCTATACTTTTCGTAAGCTCTTTTCGGCATTGCTGTTGTACCGGATTATCTTTTACTGTATAATTGTTCTCTTTTTTCTATCCACTTCCTTATACATTGATGATAAGCAGCATATTATCATCGCTACCTACGTCAGTGTATGGGTATGTTTCGCGCGGTTTCATTCGGTTTTTGTACATTTTTCTTACTGGTATGTAATCTTTATGATGACTTTCATTATCTCCGGGCATTTTCCAAGTGTACATTCTTCTGACATGTTGTTTAAAAGTATTATTTCCTAATTTCATTTCCTTTTCAGAAGTTTAGAAACCTTCCACCTCTTCTATTGCGTTTACCTAATCCAAACGAATCACACCTTCTTTTACTTTTCCCACAATCGCATTACAGTCTCCAAGTATTATTAGATTATCTTTTTTTTGAGTTGAAACATAGTCCATCATTGTATCTTCTAATTGTGTGTATATATGTTCTCTACTTCTTCATCATCATAATCACTCGTTGGCAAATACACCTGTATTATTGTTGCTATTGCTGTTTTAGCTAAAATTGTTATATCACTGATCTGTACATATATTCTACATAATTTTTGTTTACTTTTAACATTTCATGTTCCTATTTTTGTGGTTGGTGTAACTGATTTTCTTTTTGGTTTTCCAGCCACATATTTATCGAACACAGGCTGGTTACCCATTGCTGTACGGGTAGTCACAAATTTCTCACTCGACGTCCACTATAGTTCTGCCGGGTGCTAATGACGTTACATGGCAAATTCGATTCTATTTGTTTTCGAATTTGTAATTAAAAATTAATGAGATGGTTTTCCGTTGCTTTCCTCGTCACAGTGTTAGAACCACTTCGGCAATATGCGTTTCTTACGTACTAACTTTCTATTTTGCGACCGGACCAAACTATTGTTTTCCAACCGCGAATAATACTGGTAGTGCTTGTTTCCACTTCCGGCCGAACACTTTTCGTCTGATTCTCCTCTGATATCTGTCCAGCTTGAAAAGTGCTTCTGATAGGGTACATTATCGTTGGTATAGCTCTCAGAATTCTCCTAGTACATTAAACCCTCCGCGAAGTTAGGAGGTGATCCACGAAGGCGGTAGATGTAGTAATACCCGTCTAATATTAACCAAGACTATTGCATTACGCATATAAAAAGGCAAAATAAATTATTAAAAAAATAGGAATTATAAAATAAATACAAATAATTTATTAAATACATTTAATTAACATTTGTTGATGAATTGATTTTAAACACCATTTTAAGAATATGTTTCAAGTATTCGAGATACAAGATTGTAAATACTATTATTATAGTCTATTTGGTACTGGAATTGGTTAAAAATTAATACGTTTCTTTTATATAATTATTGTTATTGTTTACTTTTTTCTTAACTTTTATTTGGGTTCAATTATTATTAATGATTTGATTTTATTATTGTTTATTATTATTAGTTAAGTCATTTATGACTGTTATGTATACGTCACAATTTGTGATTTTGACTACTAAGGTCATTGTTGCATATACACATAAATATATACATATATTTATATATATATATATTCATGTATATATAGATATACATTTATCTATCTAATTCTGGATGAAGGCTTTCCCCAGTGTCTTCCAACAATTTCTGTTTTGCGTTTTCTTAACCAGATTTCTGTATACCATCGTACTAAGACCGCTCATAGGCCTTCCTTGCTTCGTTTGTTTCGTTCGTTGACCACCATTGAAAGACCCGTTTCGAACACCTATTGCTGTTTCTTCTGATCACGTGGCCAACTTATTACCATTTTAATTTGCTCATCCGCTCCACTGCATCCTCTGACCGTGTTTGTTCCCGTATCCACGTATTCTTTATTCGATCTGATATACTTATATTAAGTATTACTATTTCTTTGAATATATATATATACACATATATATATGTATGTATGTAAATACGGGCGAGATCAAATAAAGGTAGTTACATACGTACTTTCGGAAAGATAAGCCGAAAGTGATTTAGCGTTACTAAACCATTTAAAGTAGTAATTCTAGTATTAGTAGGTAGTAGTAAGTAGTCGATTAATCATTAGCGCCCAATTCTCGTATGTCGATCGAGGTGTTTCCAGTCACGACGTGTAACAATAGGCCTATTCTTACAAAATATATTTTACAATATGAGCTTACATTCGCTAATTTTATATACTATATATATATATATATATATATATATATATATATATATATATATATGTATATGTATATGTGTATATTGATAGTCGCAGACGACGAAATAAAGCGCGAACCACGATTCGTTTCAGTTACTTTGCTATCGAGTTGGAACGAATGACCCTCTTCAATATCGCTACTTCAGAATTTATAGTATTTATTCGTTATAGAACGCGTGGAGTGAGAAAGTTAATCGCGACCATTAGGATAAAGAAGGAGATCGATATTGGAAAATCGAATAAACCCGTAGGTATAAAATATACGCTAGTCGAAATGATAGTATTTGTATCGGTATATTAGAGTTAGTGTTATTATTAATTTAGTAGCTACGCAAGTATTCTAACCCTCTACTACTCGCATGTCGTCTATTATATCGTCAATTACGATAATAAATTACATTCGTTTCTGTCATGTTTCCGTTATCGATATCTTTATCTTAACGATTATCATCGTGCGGATTTGGAACGTACTTACCGAAGTCTTAAGCAGCGCGACTAACCTGCATGAAGCATGATAAATTTCGAATTATATACAAGTGTTTTATTCGGCGGATAACCAAACTCTCCATCTATATATATATATATATATATATATATATATATATATATATATATATATGTGTGTGTTTTACGATAATGATTGAATTTACTAAATAATTTTTAGGCCAAAATTAACAAGTTCGTTATAATATCAAAACGATAATATAGCCAGGTCGGAGAGTTTTTAGCATAAATGAAAGATCGTAAAATCGTAAAATTTTAGTGTATTTAATTTAGAATATTTTTTTTATTTTTTTTATTTTTATTTTTATTTTTATGGGGATGCCCTTACAGTTTACCCAAAGTGATTCTGTAATAAGCTAACTCATATTTCTATAAACTCGGAAAACTTCTCTAGAAATATCGCTATGTACATAGATGTAGATTCTCAATATGCAGAAGGGGCAATACGTTATAAGAAGGACAATTACGAGACGCGCGCAGTATTTTAAGAAAGAGTTCAGAGCGTAATGTTGTTAAAGAAGGGCGTTCGAAGAACACGTGATCAGGATTGCAAACTGCACGACCAGCATGTAGAGGGCAATAAGGATTTTCTCTAAGCTGCATAAGGAACAGTCGGTCCGGCAACCGAGTAATAAATCGCAATCTGCTGATAAGTACAATTCCTCTTTAATGTTTTTAAAAAAGTATAACCATGGAAATCTAGGGAGAGACGGTTTGGTAGTACCTAGTAAGCGGCGACTGTACGCTCCGTATAGGTATGTTTCTAGAGTTTCTTATGTATAAAATGTACGATATCAATCTTGAATTATTAAAATTGGCGTTTAACACAACTGGGGGGGAAGTTAAGTAAATTCAATTCGGGCGATTAGAACGCGTTGAATAAATAAGAAAATTTATAACGAACTTCTAGTAATAATGCAGACGAATGAAAATATAGAAAAGAGAAAAGTTAAACTGTTTTTAGGACGTGTAATAAGACGTACTAATGAAAATTCCGTTAAAAAAAAGTAATATTTGCGAGATTAATATAAAATGCTTACCGCGAGTGCGCAGGGTAAATCGGTTACAAAACGTGGAAAATAATATAAGAAATAATTTAATCGATAAATACTTAAAACTCAACAAGAATTCAAATCAAGTCTGAAAATTCCGTGTAGTAGGTTAATGATGATTTTAAACAGATTTAAACGGTCCCTACTTTAGAAGACGATATTATTTATCATACGTGTTTAGGCAATTGTACGTTTATATATAAAGAAGATTTCTCGAATTATATTATCGCTACTATTATTAAATACGTTTAGAATCGCGTTTAGCCGACGGAAGATATTACGGTACGTTGAAATCCTAAATATATTTTACATGCGTACTTTAATATCGGATGAATGTTATTAATATTATTGGAAAATATGTTGGTTTGTTTCTTTAACTTGTGATATTGTAGTAAGCGCATTCGTGCGACTTTATGAGAGAATTTAAGAGAGCGTTGATTATGTAAAGAGCTAAACAAATCGAGAATAACGAATTAAAACAACTAAAACAAACAGAAATAAAAATTTCATTTTATGTACCGACTCGCTTTCAGCATTAAGAATATTAAATAATGAAAATTTGCATCCAATAGCCAACGAAATAAAACTCATGTTACAAACTACATCTAAGAACATAATACTTTTGTGGATACACTGCAATATATATATGGTAATTCAATAGCCGACGTATCAGCAAGAACAGCCGTTTCGCATCCGCTTCTAAATATCCATGTACCGATAGCTGACTTCAAAGAATACTTAAAGCATCATTTCGAATCGACATGGAATAGTATAACTGGCAGAGAATATCTACGGTGAATAAACTACGATCGATAAAATTATCTTCAAAACAGTGGCACTCGGCACATCGTAGTAGCAGAATGGAAGAGGTAGTATTATGTTCAAATTAATAGATAGGACACACAAAATTAACACATATTCATCTATTAGAAAAAAGTACCCAACGTGCCAACAATGTTGTTGTCAGTTGACCGTCGAGCATCTATTGGTAGACTGTCCAATTTACGACAAATACCGAAAACAGTACGGGATCGCATCGCTCGACTTGCAAAGTTTGCTGAGGGATAACATGGATATCATTAATAGAGTCTTCGTTAAAATGTACCAAATTAACGCATTTGTTATAATTATCTTAATACCTTTGTTGTGAATATCTTCGTTAGAATTATCTAATACCTTAATTATTTAATACCTTTGTGGTAATTATTTTAGTTCCAATTGCGGTACACGGCACGTAAATTTAAATAAATAAAAAAAAAAATTATTAGTTAGTATAAAGCATCTCGTCGATATTGGCCTTTTTCAAAAATGTTTTCTTTTTTTTTTAATATCGATATATACATTATTAAAAGTGCGGGCGTTTCAAGATGACTTTCAAGGAAATTTTCCCATTTTTTTAAGCAGGGTTGTTGGAGCTGTGCAAAGTATTCTTAGCATTGTTGTCACAGTACCTACATGTTCGTGACATACCTATCCAGTTGTTATTGTGTATTGACAGCTTCCAAGCCGTAAAGAAAAACCGGGGGAATATTCACACAGTCGATCGTTGATATTATGTTCGTATTAGTTCGTTATATAACAATCTAGAGATACGTGAACTTTTCAACACGCCCAACTTATTCCTTATTTACCTGTACAGTTTTTCGCAAATATTATTTGCTTATTTATAAACGCCATCATTTATTATATAAACCATTTTCCGAAGCTTTTCGTACAATCTGTAATTAAGGTTGCGACCACGACATATTTGGATAGGCCGTTAATTTTATATAAAGAATGATTTAGCAGTTTGGCCTTCAAAAATTGGTAAAATCTGTTCATCTAGTTTGGAAGCAGCAGTCAACAGAATATATATATATATATATATATATATATATTGAGCCAATGCACGCGCTTGTATCTACCGAGTGTCTAATCACCGCCAATATGTGGAGTTTGCTGTTCACCACTAACGGTCTATCATATTGTTGTAATCTGCCGTAAACGTACTCAATATCGTTGCAATCAGCTGAAAACAAGTATCAGACAATCTCCACCTTCACAGACAACTTTATAATAAATGCTCAACTTTGTAATTATCTCTAAGTAATTGATAATTCGAGTAATAGTCTTTATATAGGGTTATTAGAAAAAAAAAAATATTGTAGTATGCTTCCATTTTCATAAATTCGTTTTATTTCTATTTTTTATTGTTTTCATATCTCTGTCTATTTCACATCTTTTTATATCGCGAAAACACAAACACACGTACGCAGTTACGTCCGAACAGAAAGTTAAATTAAAAACCGAGCGAACAAAATTACAAAAAAAAAAAAAAAATTGGAAAAACAACTGCAACATTAAAATTAAAATTGTCGCAATTTTTTTTTTGTACTTTCGTAAACACTTTTTCTCTTTAACGTACTGTGTGTACGGTTCCGTAAAAAGTCAAATACTTTAAATTGGATTCCGTATAATATAATATTTTATACTTGTCTATATTTATATGTATACATACTGAAAGAAATGTATATATATATATATATATATACACAATACGTGTGTATATACGTCTATATATATATATATATATATATATTAGTTGAAATAAGAAACTGTCGTATGCCGGATGGACGGGACGAAACGCTAATTCGGATTATTAACGGGTTCTTAAACGCTGTCGACTAGTCGTGTCCCTTTTTCAGTTAAAAGTGTAAAGTTGTTAAAAGAAAAAAAAATTGGCCGAGAAAATTTAAACGAAAAAATATTCGTGTATACGTAAGAATAATGAAATAAACGCGAGAAATGTTTGTTGGTAGTTTAAAATTCGTAAAATGAAATTCGGTAAGAAAATTCCGACGCTGGAAAAAATGGAGACGAAAAATTCGCCGCTACGACTGGAAGCTTACTGAACCGAGAATTACTCTGCGAAAGAAGACGAACCTAACTCTGAACCCTACAGAAAAACTTACGACGACTGACTGTGCGTGTCTGGTCGTCAAATTTAAAATTAATCTGATTATATACGCTCTCGCGACATGTTATCGCAGTCATCGTTATATCTCCTAGTAGTAATTTAATGGTGCAGTTAGTAGTGGTAGGTAATAGTATTGGTAGATACTTTTTCTCCAGATATATATATATATATATATAAATTAATATTAAACTAAATACGAGACAGTAACGGGAAAATAGAAACCGTTTAGTAAAAGGGGTGAAAATATTATATTATATATTGGTATATATATATATAATTTATGTATACATGTATATAATATATGTAGGTATACGTATTAGGAAGATGAAAGTAGAAAGTGAAATTACTTCGTTCCATCGTTTCCAACCGTTAAAACGTGTAATATATATATATATATATATATATATATATATATATATATATATATATAAAGAGGAAAATATGTATGCTGCGGGATGATTTTCTTGGCGTTCTTACTTTTTCTTATTCATTATTATTATGATTATTTATTTTTTTGTCTTTTTTCCCTCTGTCGGAAAAGTTCTCTAGAACAGAACGTGCAGTACAGAATAAGTGAGACATCTTTTCTAAATGGCAAAGAATTTTGCACACGTAGCAACGGGGGGAAATCCAGCCAGGCGAAAATTTTCTCGCTATTCTTTAACTACCGCACCCTTTCTCGGGGTGGAATCACCGTGCCCGTTTCCTGTATTCCTGTGTTAGTGCAATCGTGCAGGCTAAATATTTTTCCTCTCTTAAAATGATGATAATAAACACCAGTAATAGTTAACATCATCAGCGACAATACTAATCAATAATAATAATAATAATAAAAATAAAAATATAATGATAAAAATAAAAATCATCATCAACATCATCTTCATCGTCGTCATTATCATCATCATCATCATATTCACGGATAATGATTATAATAATAATAAAAAAAGAATATTAACAGTAATAGAATAACAATAACACGAATAAAAAGTATAATAATCATTATAATTTTAATAATTTCGTTAATAAAAATACGCGCAGACTAAAATCTTTTGCATAGAAATCAGTTTGGATTTAGACGCAACTATTCTTCTGAGTCTTCTAAGATGTGGGGCAATTAGTAAACTTTATGACTTTATTATTTTTGGAAAAGGCAATAACTCGATAAGCGTAGTAATAACTTTTGCTGTCGAAGGTGCGTTTGACAATTGTAAGCACTCTAAAATTATCGAAATTCTGAAACGTAACTTCGTAAATTATTACTTAATAAATACTATTATTAATTATTTAACCAATAGGAAAGTTAGAATATCATCCGATAAATTTATCGTATACAAAAACATTCCCTGTGGAGTACCCGCAGGTTCTATTTTAGGGCCGACTCTGTGGGATGTGTTATATTCGTACGTACCATAATAATTTAGAAATTTTTACCATTGAAAATGAATACAATGCCGAATTTATTAGTTTTACGGACGACCCGTACGCCGTAATTAATCTTGAGAGTCCTTTAGAAATTTATAATATCAGAAATATTCGTAAGAAGCTTCAAATTAATTTTGATCAATTTGGCCTCGAATTTTCCGTCGATAATTCGGAAATTACGGTAATTAGTAACAGGCAGATTTCTAAATTTAAAAGTGTGAATTTAAGAAATTTAATTTATAATAAACTAATTACCTGCGGTTAAATCCTTTAAATATATAAGAATTATTCTAGATGATAAATTAAAATTTGATAAACACGTAAAATTCCTTCTGGATAAAGTTAATTAAAGATTTTTTACATACTTCTTAAAATTCATCCTAATTTAGGCGGAGTTAAATATAAAGGAAGAATTAGTAAATCAATGTTTAATTATTGTTCAAGCATACATAAAATAAATTCAAATATGTCTAATAAAATCCCGGCTAAACAAAGGAAACTTTTGCTTAGTGTTGGTTCGTTATATAAAACTGTGTTCACTATGTCTAGTTATGACTGGGGTCCTGCCTACTGACCTTAGTCTTAATAAACCAGTTTTAATTTCCGGGTTTAAAATGTTTAGAATATATAACGATAAACTTAGTTAAAACTAACGTATTAGAATCTTTTATATCTCAATTTAGTACTAAACTATAATATATATTTGAAATAGCGAGAATTCTTTCACGAAGGAAATAATTTACGTAATTATAATTCATTTACGTCAGAAAAGATGGATTGGTAGTACAACTTTCAAGTTCTTTAATAGCGTAGAAAATAGATTTAACATCGTAAACCAGTTAGAGATACACTATTCCAGCTAAGTTCTAGACACGGCAATTTCGGATCGTATTTTGTTTATATTACGGTTAGGTTAGGTTAGTAGCAACACCCAATGCTTACGTAGAACCCCTAGTTGGTTGATTGGTTCATTAATAAGGAAATAAGCCACTTTCTCAATTCGCCCGAAGGGATCGGGTTGAAATTTGCTGACGAAACATTTTTTGGCCAGTTTAATTTTAGGTTCTTCATTTTTACATTCTTCAACCCTCTAGAGGGCGTAGTGATGTCTCCATGTTGATCTTGAGCAACCAGCATTCGTGCATGTTTAAGCCAATTGACGATTGATCAACCCATTCTTGGTCTCCCTTTTTTTCTTCGTCCATTCACTTTTCCGGTGATTATTAGACGTTGTCGAGAATTCATATCTCCTCGCAATATGTCCAAAGAAGCCAAGAAATCTTTTCCCTATTTCGTTTGATAAACGTCTACGTATTTTCAACTTCTGGAAAACATATTCATTAGTCTTTCGGTCCATCCACGATATTCTTAATAGCCTCCTAGATTTATAATGCTAAATATAGATCTTGTTCTCTTTAATAAACGTATATAACATTTTTGCTCCAGGTGACCGGTTCTGCTAAATTGTTCCCTACTAATGCGCAACGCACGCCGAAAAAATCGTGCACGACCTTCTGTGCGAACAGGTCCAAATCGTACGTGTTAATACTTCTTGCAGAATTGACAATGACTCTTATCGATATGATCCATTCTCATTTTACCGATTTGAAACCGAGGTAATTTTTGAATATTCGGCTGTGTATTGTAGTGCTTATTTCCTTCGGTTGTAGATATCAGTTTGTTATCGTACGCTTTCTGCTTAATTGAAGTAATCAATTCCGTTGCACAGGTTTTTGTTTGTTTTTCCTGCGAATGAATGAAAAATTTTTATTATATTTTACACATAAACTGAAAAACGATTTTCTTTCATAACTTAAAGCTAATTATACATAAACCTTATTCCAAATATATGTATAATTACAAAACTTGTATACTTTTGAAATTATTTAAAGAAAATAATGCAGGAAAATAGGGAAAAACCTACAGAAAAAACAGACATACTGAGGAAACAAAAATTAACGAATCAATAAATTAATAAATTAATAAAACAAAAAACAATGTGTTTAGAAATAATTTAACATTAAAATATTTATACTTAACAATAGGTTAATAATTACAAGAATCTGTGTTTTAATCTACGATGCTTATACTCAGTATTATAACGTATGCGCCGGTGTTCCATGTTGTTATGAACGCGCAACAAATTTTTACACGTCTATTATGCACACATTCACGCACACACGTATATATATATATAAAACGCATGTCATAATTTTATGTATGTATGTAAACTGAATATACACGTATAAAAGTACAGCATGCGGGAGAGAGAGGAAGAACTCAAGTACACTGTGGGAATAGCCCGGTAGAACAGGTTTAATTTCTACGTATTGTCTTAAATAATGTCAATTCGAAATAAAATTGCCCCTTGTGAGTTTAATTGTATTCTGGAAAAAAAATAGATAAAAATAATTCTCGCCTTACGCTCACTATATGGACACGTCGGCATTAAATACGTTCTTAATCAATCGGAAAATTGATTGAAGAAAAACAGTCGCTCGCTTTTAGAAAATAGAAATTTTCAAATTAAATCCAAGTCGTCGTATTTCCGCGCGAGAATGATAGTGAGAAAATTAAAAATTGCTTTTTAGAATTTAAAGCGGGAAAAAGGAATTAAAAAAAATGTTATTAGTTTTGCTTAAATCGGTTATAAAGACGTTAAGTGTAGCGAAGATATGTTTCGCCTAAGAATTGTGCAAATAAGTAGAGAAGGAAAATTGGAAGACCAACAAATAATAGTAATAATAATAATAATAATAATAATAATTCGATATTAATTTACTTCTTCTCAGTTCATATTTGGAATATTATAAGTATAATCCGTAACAAAAAAAACAAAAAAAAAAACAAAAAAAAACACGCGTATTACTAAAACTGATTAAATACAATGATACATGTGGCCATTTATGGGCAAATTTGCGTGAATTATGGACGAACTAATGAAGAAATATTCACGCACACTCGAATATACTCAATAAACACACACACTTTTGCAAAAGTGGACTCATATTTATATATATATATCGTGGGAACAATATGGAATATACATCAATGGCATACATTTAACAAATTTGCGTTTCGCAGATGAGCTCATATCTTCGACGGCTGAACAATTACAGGCGATACTTAACGAATTAGAAGAAAGTGCAAAACAAGCAGGGCTGAGTATAAATTAAATAATAAAAAAAAAAAAAACGAATTATTAACCCATTTATGGGCAAATTTGCGTGAATTATGGACGAACTAATGAAGAAATATTCACGCACACTCGAATATACTCAATAAACACACACACACTTTTGAAAAAGTGGACTCATATTTATATATATATCGTGGGAACAATATGGAATATACATCAATGGCATACATTTAACAAATTTGCGTTTCGAAGATGAGCTCATATCTTCGACGGCTGAACAATTACAGGCGATACTTAACGAATTAGAAGAAAGTGCAAAACAAGCAGGGCTGAGTATAAATTAAATAATAATAAAAAAAAAACGAATTATTAACTAATAGCACATGGCAAGATGTGGCGACCATTAACTGAAAAACATTAAAACGGGAAATCATAACAAACTCACACACCTACATACCGGAATGTACAAGCGCCTATAAACACACAAGTAAGGAAATACACGTGTACCCACGCAACGATATTTAAACAAATTTATAATAATAAAAATTTAAAAAAAAATAAACATAAAACCGTTTTTATCTGTATCGAAGAAAAAATAAAATTTAATAAACTCAATAATGATAACAATAATAACAATGGTAATAATAATGATAATAATGATGAAGCTATAAAAAAATAATAACAAAAATAACCACGGGGAATGATGATAATGATGCGACTATAACAAATGATAATAATAAAATGGAATAGTTACGCGTGTTTATCAATAGGGAAAGAGTGGGATAGGGTAAGAGACTGAATTTAAATATATATATATTAAAAAGATTTAAAATTATATACATATAAAAATGATAATAATTAAATGGAATAGTGTTTATGCGTGTTTATCAATATGTTAAGAGTGTGATAGGATAAGAGACAGAATTGAATAGTAATATGATATATATATATATTTTCCGTGGTCCATAGATTGCCAAAATCGAATAATAAATATGGATATATTATAAATATAAATATATATATATATATATATATATATATATATATATATATATATATATAAAAGATTTAAAATGATATAAAGTGTTTTCTATTTTTATGTATTTTACTTTACTTTTTTTTTATTACTTGTATTTTTATTTTTTTTCAAACGATACTCTAGTCGTTGTGTGATTCGATCAAACAAGCGGAAAATAGATTTTCATTCGAATCTAATTTACACAAACGCAGGAAAATCTATTTACGCCGGAAAATCAAGTTCGCTACGACACGCGCTACTATGAGATTGAAACGACGTCTACGGATGTACCCTAATGTGTTTAACTGACGCGTACTCCTCCGGAAAATGCCAATCACTTTATCCTTGTATCTTTTTTTTTTTTAGTTTAATATATATACATATATATATATATAATATAGTGTATATACGAGAGTTAAAGACGAAATAAAAAGACGGCAGACCAATAAGATGGTCGAATAAATTAAAGACTGTTTAATCTTCTCGGCGGAATTCCTAAAGGATAAGCCCTCACCATCGGTGCTACCGCCGTTATTTTTGCATTAACTTTTGAAATGCGTTTCCTCGCTTAGTAACGAACCGTTAACAAATAATTAAAATTCGAAATTCCTTAGATTTTTTTTTTCTTTCGGAATATACGTGCAATAAATTATCAATTTCCTGGATTTTACTGTGTTCAGAATTTCCAGGTTTTTGTTCATCTTCAATTGAAACATGTTTGTCGGTACGTTTGTGCGTTCGGGAAATTTTCACAATACAACGATATAACCGCATCTAAAAAGTACCGAGCTTTTTCGACACGCTTTCCGTGTCAAAGTCCGTGATTCCACTCCGTATGAGAGTATCGAAAGGAACACAATGTCTAGTCTGTTTTTTTGTTTTGTAAATTGACATCCTTACATTAATACTTTCGTTTTATTAAATGCTCGCGTCTTCTCTATTCGGCATTTTAATTCCTCGAGATCGATCCCGATTCTCATTTATTATAGTTCCCGAATATATATAGTCCTTCGCCGTTGTGAAAGGAAAGATAATTCGGAGCTAATAATGAAAGTGCGATTACAAACATTTGCAAAATCAATTGAAAATACCCGATTGGCGATCAGCCAGCAACACGCGGCGTGGCCATTTAATCGGTTTTGTATTTTTTTTTTTCAAAGCTTCCTAACAGCAATGTAAATTATCTTTAAAATTCTCGTTCGATCGATACTAAAAATTGTAATTGCAACGTACTAATTTCGTTAATTACAAATATCCTAATGCCGAGCCGTACGCTGTTGCCTGAGGTACAAGAGAGCGTAATCAGATTATTTACGGGAGATTAAGTGATTAGAGGAAAGCCTGAAGTTTATATTTAACAAATTATGTATCGTAGGATTTGAAGGAGCAAGCCGGCCAGCGATACGAATGTCGGGAATAGTATAAATACTGATGCAGAAGGAACGTAATGACGACGCAGATTAGTTTAGAAATAGCACATGACCGCCATACAGTTTGGTTTTTCCCAATTCGTAAGCAACTACGCGGTACAACTGTCGGTATTATTATTATTATTAATATTACTATTATTATATCGTTTCATTTATTTATTTCACGCGTTAATATCAATCCGTCCTGTTTACATACTCTTTATACTATTTATTCGGACAATATAAAACAATGTTGAATATATTGGAGAGTAGTGATTTTATTAATTATAAACCGAACAAAATATAACACCGTTTTAATCACTAAAAGTGTTTAGTGATTAAAACGGTGTTATATTTTGTTCGGTTTATAATTAATAAAACAAATTCTCGACATTGAATCGTTAATCGATATTTAAACGTTTCTTTGAAACCTATATAGGGAATTGTAAAAAATGTGGGAAGAATGTCATGGTTGGAAAAACCAGATCTGCATAGCATGGATAAACCGGGCCATGCGAATCTAGGCATCAGAGCGCGAGTTGACAAAGCGACAAAATTATCGTGCTTCCTGGGACCAGTCCCAAAAATTCCAGCACCCGCCAGTGATGTTCGAACATTCCTCATATCCTCAGCAGCAGTGGATCCAGAGATGGACCGACATACCAATGGAATCAAATTCGCTTCGTCTTCTGAACCACAACCATCTGTGACCACTATACCTGGAAGACGAAATGAAGTCGTATGGGTCACACCGTGTTAACACACGCTTATTTGCTGCCAACAAGCAAGCCCTCCTCTCTGTCACTTTTGTAACACTCAATTAACTATCCTGCATATATTAATCATCTCTCCTTTATAAGTAAATATTCGTTCCTCTTCCCTAAACATGCCTAGATCTCTTCCACTAATCCTTCAAAACGTACCTTCTTCTGAAAAAAGACTCCTGTCTTTCCTTAAATCATGCAGTCTATTAATCTAATCTAGAGTCTCCTTTCTCCGTGCATCTGGCCATTGTTGCGGTACATAGCACGGTTAAAATAAATTAAAAAAAAAAAAAAATGTTGGTTCATCAGAATTAGGTGTAAACAGATAAAAACTGGAAAATTTTTAGTCGATTCAAAGAAACAACATTTTTATGTGATATTCCCCAAATACAGACGGAGAAATTATTACGGGGTTGGTGTTGAGGAAAAGAACATTTATAGATAATCCGGATAAAGAAACCAAAAGTAAAATAAAATAATAAAAAAAAACAAGAAAAACATCCAAAACACGATATAATTCTTGTTTCAAAGTATTTTCACCACGACCGGTCATAATAACTTTGAAAGGGTTGGGTCAGTTGCACCCCACTACTTTATGTAGGAGTAGTCTCGAATAAAACAATGAATTTATACGGATGAGTTAACAAAACAGACATCCGGGGTTGATGATATTAATTCTCGTGTAACGTAAACGAGATTTCTCTTCTTTACACGGTAGCACCGTTATTACGATGACGGTGATGATGATAATGATGGAAATAAATAATAATAATAATAACCGAGATAATAATGCGTTCTGTTTTTGTACATAGCACACATGTAATAGGTGATGAGCGGTGCCCGACATCTCGGAGGCTGCTTTATTCAGTGTTATAATTTTAATCATATATCATATATATCCCATATATCTATTGTATATATATATATATATATATATATATATATATATATATATATATATATATATATATATATATATATAAATAATGTAATTTTGTACTTTATCTGAGCCTTTAGTCGTCCCACATATGAGTAACGTTATCGTTTACTAGAGAGGGTTAAATTGAAAAACAGTTATATATATATATATATAAAATATATAAAATATATAATATATACACGCGTGTTTATTATCACTATCAATACGGTTTTTACCTGTGTATAAGAATTAATCGAGCGTAAATCACGACACAACACAAACAGATACCAACCATAACGGTTATAATAAAAGGGATCTTTCCGTTTGATCCTCCACTTAACTCTACCGATCTACCACCCCACCCAGCCGTAGGGCTTTCTTCTATAATTGGCGGACAAAGAGGAACATCCTTTTATAAATTATTCCGACGTTTTGCATACTCGTACGAGAACAGCGTGTCGTTATTAATTATTACGTATCGCGTTTATGCGGAAACGGATTCAGTCGATTCTGGACCAGTTTACTTCTTACGCACTTAAGTTTCCACCATTACATCGGCTTAATTCGTTGGCTCGGAATTTCGAACACTTATATTTAAGCGTTTCTTTCGATGAATACCCGATAACGTTCAGGTGACACAACTTAGTAATAGGTAACGGGAACCTAATATTTATTGCACTTTATATATACTACTCTCGCCATATAGAGTGCCGTACAATAATGTTACTTTTTCTGTTACCTCGACGTAAGAAATCATGTATTACGTCTGCGTGTCTAGTGCTGGTAACTTTTAGAGTTTTACTTCGCTAATTCTACAGTTTCGGTTGCTATTAACCTTCATTAAAAGCTCTCGTACACGCTAGTGCTCTTATTGCGTTCACGGGTTCTCCTCTCCGCCTTTCCATAGTGTGTCTTATGAATGACAAACGCTCGTTTCCCTCTTCGTCCGGAAATGATAAGACGTTTTTACTTCCTTCCGTCGTCGCCTACGACAACGTTAACCTTCAGTCCAGACGGACAATGAAAAACACTAATTCCGACATTATCAGTTGATCATGTTTCTATTAATAATTTCGCTCGATCCGCATCTATCGATAATATGCAAAAGTTTCCCGATTGAAATATTTTCACACTCAATGGAAATTTGCCTAGATCTTAATGATTTGCAAATCTGGGAAGGACATCTCCAAAGCTGCTTCATTCAGACTTATTTTTTTACTTCCAACAACAATCAAGCTTCCAGAAAAGTTACTGTATTCTAGGCTAGAAATAATTTCAACCAAACGGATTACTCGAAATCATCAGTTCAGAACTACTCAATATTACACCAAATAGAAGAAGGACTTACAACAAGGTCATTACATAGACTTCGGCGAAGCGTTCGATAAAATATGACACGAAGGGCACTTATACAAGTTGAAGCGCTCGTTACCGGCGGACTACTTCTTACTTTTAAAGTCACACTTAATCGATAGTTTCTAGTGAAGGTGGATGAAGATACTTCAAAGGTCTACCCAATTTCCGCTTGGGTTCGCTTCCCAGGATCTCTGTTATGTAACATTTATACAGCGGACATCCGTGAACAAGAAAAAGTGGAATTAGTTATGTTTGCTGATGATATATCATATCTTCGGATATTGATGGTTATTAATAAACTTCAAGAAAACGTTAACCGGCCTGAAACATAGCGCATGTAATTAAATCCTGAGAAATCAGCGCATATTTTTTTTTACAAATAAACAAAAGCAATCGCCGAATTTATCGTTACAAGGCGAGCAAATACCTTAGATACAGTTAAGTATCTGGGAGTCCACTTGGATAAAAGTTGACTTGGAGAACCCATATAGAAAAAAACTCCTTTAAAAAACCGTGTTAAGACTAGTTTTTACATATGCCGCTCAATTGTGGGGATGTTCGAAGAAATCTGACATTAACATACTACAAAGATTCCCGAATAAAACGACAAGAAAAGGAACCGGCGGACTTTACTCAAATAAGTTATTAGTAAACTCATAATTGTATGAAAGTAATCGGAAGTACACATAACTTCTAGCCATATTATACAAATGACAAGTTAGCTTAAAAAATAAAAAATTACATTTTAATGTTTTTAGTAAGTATAAATTTAAAAAAAAAACTAAAAAACCCTAACATTACACGTAATGTAAATAATTCTTTACCCGCTGAAACATTAATCCATTAATCCAAAAGTTTATGTTACATTCGCTTAAGAACAGAAAATTACAATGATATAATTAACATACACTTTAATACTTTAATTATCGGAATTTTAACGTGAAGTTGAATCTTTAATAGAAAATCGTCAACGGGAATATAGTCGAATATAACTAATTCTGAAAAATCTTTATATAATTTTTTTGTTTAAAAGATACTAATTTATCAACAACAATAAAAATATATTTCAATAAGTTATAAATATAAAAGAAAAATATAACATTGGTTCTGAGCATCGTCTATCGGGGATTACCGCAATAACACAGTAAGAATATAACGAATAAAAAAAAACAAAATAAAAAAGGGTTTTCTAATTAAAAATAATACACGTTAATATAGAAACTCGAGTCTAAATTATATAAAAATACATTGTTTAGGTCGTGAGTTCTTAAATAAACACGATGTAATTGAAAAAATAAATAAATAAACTAAAATAGAAAATAAAAATAAAAAATTGGGTGACACGGGTGTCGAAGGTGTTTACTAAGTAAAAGGGATTAAATTATAATTAAATAAATTATAATTAATTACTACATAATGTTATGTCGTCTGTGTTTATATTTGAATGCATGAAACGAAGTTGTTTAGAATCGTAATTAGCAATCGAGGAGATGAGTACATTGTTTTGGTATGAGCATTTAATAAAAAGTCAGTCGATAGCTTTAGAATAAAATCTCTAATCTAGGGCAGATTAGTAGCATTGTGCATGCTGCCGATTCTGGCATAGCGAGGTGCATTGAGAATACACCTGAGGCATCTATTTTGAATGACTTATACCAGGAAGGACAAGCGTAGCAAAGTATTGGACGGATTAGTGCTTTGTAGAGGATTATCTCGTTGTTAATGTTGAGGAAGTACTTGTGATTAAGGATGGGGTACAACGAACAGAAGGCATTGTTCGTCTTGATTGCGATATTATTTATGTGTTTTTAGTGAAAGTAAGTCTATTGTCGAGGATTACACCGAGATAACGAACCTTACCAGTCTAAAGAGTATCATCAGATTTTCAGGTAGAGTCGATCTTGTCGTAAAAAATGATTCTACCTCTGACTTATTACTTCTTCTATGGATATTTATGGTATTTGTTTCTGATTGCAGCCAATCTGAAATACCGTCCAGGAGGCTGATGGTTAAGCTAAATTGATTCCTTTCCAAGCGTTACTTTTTATGGAAATAATATCAGTTGGAAGTTTAAAATGTTATGTTCTGATTGTAGCCAATCTGCAATACCGTCCAGGCTTTGAGTTGAATTGATTCCTTTCGAAGCGTTACTTTTTATGGAAATAATATCAGTTGGAAGTTTAAAATGTTATGTTCTGATTGTAGCCAATCTGCAATACCGTCCAGGCTTTGAGTTGAATTGATTCCTTTCGAAGCGTTACTTTTTATGGAAATTATATCAGTTGAAAGTTTAAAATTACTTTTTATGGAAATTATATCATTTGGAAGTTTAAAATTTTATTAATTTATCTTGTCGTAACAAACGATTCTACCTCTGATTTATTACTTCTTATATAGATATTTATGGTGTTTGTTTCTGATTGTAGTCAATCTGAAATACCGACCAGGTTGATGGTTGAGCTGAATTGATTCCTTTCGAAGCGTTAATTTTTATGGAAATTATATCCGTTGGAAGTTTAAAATTTTATCTCGTTTTTGTGTAACATAATTCGCCGAAAAAAAAAAACAAAAACGATTCTTTCGGTAATCTGAATTGTGCTGCTACCACATCTTCCTCGCAGTGATTTAATTCTGCACATCACACAATGGTAAAAGTTAACACGAAAAAAGACGTCATTGACATTACGATACTAAAAGAAAAGCTTCCTATGATAGTTATAAAACTTCCTTGTTTACTAGCATATATGACGACTTCAATATCATTACTCCAAACCTAAATAATGCTAATATCCCTTTTTTTACTCATGTTCCTCGTAATCGAAATCCTGTCCGGATGAAACCCCCTCAAAGGTTTACCCTCATAGTTTACTGCTTCCTATGTAGAAAACGAACTGAAATCTTTCATCGATATATTCTCGGTCTCTGAATTGTACAAAAGAATCTTTGGATTGGGATAAAAAATTTAAATGCGTTAACTGTAATGACGATCATCTCGCTAACTTTGACCAGTGCACCGTCATTAAAAAAATAGTTATTGCTAACACAAAAATATTCATTACGTAACTTCGTACCTCGGTACTAGAACAACAAAGTTTCGATTTCTCTTCGAATAGTTCTTCTGTAACAAACTTGGTCGTAAATGCTCCAAGCCAATGGTCAAATATCTTACGCTTCAACTCTTCGCTTTCCTCATATACTAACTCCAGATCCTAGCACTAACAACTAACAATGAATATTCCCTTGCAAGTATTTTAAGTTTAATTAAAGCTATATAATAATCTTAAATCATTACGTAGCAAACAAGGCCGGCAAACATGGAATCGACACATATATATATATATATATATATATATATATATATATAATGCGATGCATTTATGTTTCATAAGACAAATTTGGAAATTTTCACCGGCAAGCAACTTCAAAATAAATCCTTATGAAGTAGGAAATGATGCTCGTAGATAAATCGGTTTTGTGCAACTCATTGATGAAAGTGGGAGAGATATAACTATGGGAAATTATTTTATATCCATATCTTTAGCAAATGATCTGTGGGCGAACATCGTCCATCGATTTTTAGGAAACTAAAATATATCTGAAATAAGACCCGAGTCTATTACGACTAAGGGGATTGGAAGACCTGTTTTCAGTTCCATATTCGCATTGAAAAGCCTCCAAATAGAAGTGCACAAAAAAAAAAAAAAAAAGGTAAAAACGTCGTTGCATTAAGGCGATGTAATCAACTCACAGTAACAAAAGGTAGGGACGATGTGGCCGATCGATTGCAGCCTGAATATTCAGTGTAATAATAGATGTCCGCTATTTATTCTTCATACCACGTTGAACATAGGCACAGATAATAATTCGACAAAGTTAACACATCGGAAATTTCTAAATTTAAAAAAAAAATATTTAGCAAAACCTCATACGACTTATCATGCTATCAATGCGAAGTCATTATCAGCAGACACGGGAAAAACCATCTGAAATATATAGCCGGTTGCACTACAACTTCATCACTGTTCGCATTGTAAATACCTATGACTACACTAAAAAAAGAGCGAAATGTAACTTTTGTCCACACAGAATACAGACTCAGTAGGTTTAGAATATAAAAGTTGTTCCATCTGCAAAAACATTTATGTTTGCAACCAGTGCGCAGAAACATAAAAATAATAAGCTGAATATGAAAAGTAGTGAAAATTATCGCCAGGAATTTAGATTACACAAATAGCACTCGTTTTTATCTTACAGCTCCACTTTTTTATATTCTTAAATACTAGTAATCAGCACTTTTTATCATAATGTAAACAGATATTTTTTACTTATTCTATTCAATATTGTAACTGTAATTTCAATAGAGCGTAAACCAAATATGAATATTAAAATAAATTACACATTTTTAAAAAGTTACAGAAATTAAATTGTTACGGAGTGAAAAGCTCACAACCGCGTGATGTCAATTTAATCGCGTGTTGCCGGTTGATGATAAGAATGGTGAAAAAATATGCTCGACTTGTCCAATATAAGGGCGTATTAAGCGAATATTAATTAATTTTATATATAATACACATATTTTTATTTTTCTTATTTATTACTGCAAGCTGACCAACAAAATCATTTTTCAGTATATTTTGTAGGAGAGCGTAACAGGAAGGGTATAGTACCCAATGGTACAAACCGGGCAACCACGACCTCAGATTAGATCCACGGGTTTCCTACGTCTTAAGCGTTTGATATCGCCGGCTCTATCCAACAGTCCTAATGCAAGGGTATTGATTTTCCAGCCTCACAGCATGGCTCTGTGCATATTGCTTAATGACCTCGTAAACATAAGGAATGTTCAAATCATGTTGAATAATCTGGTTTGCTACATACCAAGGCGTATTTGTTATCAGCCGAAGGATTTTAGTCTGTGCAGCGTGTATAGTTCTTTTGTTTGTCGACTTTGCGCAACCCCACAGCTGCACCCTGTATGTCCAGACAGGCCTTAAAATCGTAGTAAAAATAAAATGTTTGTTTCACGCTTGCTCTGATTGGTATTTCTGCATTATTGATTCTAACTGGGGGAGATTTAGGTTTTCTATTAGTAAACTGTACATTTCCAGATTTATTCTCATTTATTTTTATATTCCATTTGTTAAACCAGTTTCGAGCTCTAATGAGTGCTCTTTGAAGATTACTACTCGCTGTATTTGGATCAATACCAGAAGAAAGAAGTGCCATGTCATATATATATATATATATATATATGATACAGAAATACAAATGGAAAAAAACATATCTGAAATGAAATATAAAATCTTATAGAATAAAAAATAAAAGAGAACTCATATATATATATATATATATATATATATATATATATATATATATATATATCACGACCACGATATGCATTTATCTATCAACTTCTGGATAAAGATATATATGTATATATATATATATATATATATATATATATATATATATATATATATATATATATACTTTCATTAGTAAAATAAAATGATGTATATAATCCACTTAAATATGTACATATATATATATATATATATATGTACATTAGATTTTATAATAAGGGCGAGTCGATTTGTGTAGCCTGTAGCGGCCATTGTGTTTTCGTGGCGTATGCCTGATCTGTTGTTTATTATTTCGCTACAAAGGACAAATCTCCGTGCGAATTTGGACGGTGTTACATGCTGTACAGCGGACGCAACGATAAATATTCTGCATGAACAATTTCAGGTTAGGATTATCTCTCGCGAAGAAGAGCGACCGTGAATTGGATAACAAGGTCGATTTGATTAGGTCTAAATTTTTCTTAACGAGTTTCCTAAAGTCACAACGTCTATGCTAAAATACCATAATCGACAAAAGCTGTTAAAATCATCAATAATTAACTTACTACGGCCTTTGTGGATTTCTAAAAGACGTTCAATTCGGTAATCGGTGATGAACTCGCTATAAGACTAAACGAAAGTTATTATTTTATATTTCGATATTAATACTGTCTCCCAGAGTGACATTCCAAATGTCCGCACCGGCTTAATAACTTCCGTGTATAGCAATAATTTCGATTTTATAGGTAATTCGGACGTTTTGACCATGATCCAGTACATATTCCGCAGTTTAAGTTTTATTTCTTTAACTTTCATTTTGATATGTTCCTTCCAGGTCAAGCGGCGATCGAGCCACATACCCAGATATCTGACTTTATTTGCCTGCAGAATCGGACGATTAAGATCAACAGGTGTACATGTGTTCCGCCTAGTAGTAAATGTAACATGTAGTTGACTTGTACAAGTTAATTTTAACCGTCCATTGTCGTGCCTAGATGTCCAAGTCGTTGAAACCGCACTGTAATTCTGTATCTGTTTTGTTAGTTCCTGATTTATCGAATACTTTCGACACTATCGGTATAATAGATCGATATGACGAAGCATCCATAGTCGGTTTGCCTGGCTTTGGTAACTTAGTTACCTTAGCAATTTTCCATTGTGATGGATAGTCGGCCAATAATGTCGTTGGATATTGTTGTTATTAAGCATCATTCCAGTCATCAGATCGTACTCTAGAGCTTAGTGCATTGATAAATTACCCATAATCACCCTCTTAATCTGTGGCGGAGAAAATGGTTTTATTGGAAGAGACATTTGGATGGTGGCAATTAGGTCGAAATAATTTGATAATAGAAAGACCTTCGGCGGATGTGGTTTAAACACATCCTTTAGATGTAACCTAAAAACTTTCCGCTTTTAAAGATCGCTAATTCGCCATCATGTTTCCACAGGAGTGGAATCATTTTCTTTGACCTCTTAAGAGCTTTGGCGGTCTTCGATAATGAATTAATCGTCATTTGTAGTCCCCATGTTGAAAAGAATTGATCTTAAAGCGTAATTTTTATGCATTTTCAGTAATGTATTTAATTATTTACTAGTGGGTACTATATCGCTCCTGTTATGCTCTCCTCCCAAATACTGCTAAATGATCTTGTTGGTCAGCTGGCGATAATAAATAAGTGAAAAAAAAAGTTAATTCTTCGGTTATTTTATTAAGATTACTTTTATGAGTATCTTGATGCCTGTCGCGGTTTTCTAATTTTTCTTTATTAATTTTTTCTCTAATACGCGTGGATTCCCCAGCAGTCGACAACGTTCGAATACTTACTACTGTATAATGCTATTATATTATCATTATTATTGTTATTTTTATTCTATCGTAATTCCGGCTCTCGTTGATATCGTCAGTCAGTATCATCATCTCGTACAGATAAAAGTTTTGTACTTTCGTTCAGAACTGTTCTATTCGACACTTGTCTTTGCAAATTGTTCATAATTGATTTTGACGACATTTTTATCCGAATGCAATATGCCGTAATACAATAAAACTAGCTGATACGGTAAAAGGTGTATATCCGTTTTGAAAAGTGCCGTTTTAAGGTAATATAAGAGGTAGTTTAGTCATTTTAATTTTTCATAATAATATTAATAATAATCATATATTTATACATACATGTATGTACGTGTGCAATTATTTCGGTTTTTTTTGTTGAGATTTTTTTTTCATACGTTTCCTTTCTCCTCAACGCGTTTTTCTATCGATGACGTCATATCTGTTCTGTTATTTCGTAATCTCGTACAGAATAGATTTCTTATGATCCTTTTTTTTCTTCGGATCTTTCTAACTACCTGGAGCTTTTAGAATAAATTCTGTTCTAAGTATGTTACTAACCGGTGTACATCCTCTACTAGACGTATTATTTGAGAGGGGAGGTAATTCGTTTTCAGTTTATATATATATATATATAACAAATTTACGGATGAACGATTTATTGGAAAATCGTCTTAAGAGAGAGATACGTTGTAGTAATAAAGTAAATAACGGACTTTATATAGCCAATTATTATTATTCCTATATGTATATGCGTATGCTATATTTACGTATACTAAGTACAGACGGGGAAGGACACGGAGGTCAGGGTGAAAAATTGAAATTCGGACGCGGTACAAGTTTACTGTAGTCGGTTTATTATTATATTATGGCTAATAAAGAACGTTGCCAATAAAGGTTTTCGTTCTTTGTTAAAAACGGATAAAGAAATGTCTCAACACAACGCGCGACGCAGATATGAAAATCTTTAAAACTCCCGCTTCTTCTTACTCCTTACTGCTTTAATACTTCGAAAGTCTATGGACTCGCTTCTTGAGACGAGGCGACACGACTACTGTAAATTGTTGTAAAACAGATCGAATAATAGATCGCGTTCCGTGTATATAGGTGTAATAGATGATAGAAATTATCGCGGAATGTTAAACGACTACCACTAATGTACGAGAGTGTGTAGTAATACTAATGGCGACGTTAGTAGTGGTAAATTATTGTTATATTGTCGAAAAACATCTTGTCCGATAATTTTAAATTGCCAGTTTAGATATATTTTTACATACTATTGTGGAAATGACGAATGACCTAATACTACACTCTATCATTATTACCGAGATTTACTATTATTTTTTTATTCTAAACGCTTAGCCCCTTGTCGATGCCATCTTCCATTTCCCTCTGCCGGCTGCCATCCTCTTTATATACGATCGCAAGTAGCCATTCCGATCATTTGTTCAACAAACGTCTTCGTCGGAATTTCCCTTTTCTGTCGTTAATTCGATTATATTTCAGGTTAGGAATGAATTACTTCTTACTAGATGACGAAATATTTTTCTCGCGTCTTATTTTAATTCTGCCCTCCGGAAGCGTTTTCTTTATTTCGATTTGTTCGAGCACTTCCCGATTGAATTAATCGAATTCGATAACGAAAAACCTATTAACAACGTTCGATATAATTCCGCACCACGAATTTCGAAATGTTTAAGTACTGTAACTGAACACGTACGTGTTTCGAATTATAGTAGTGTAAATCAGCGTTTTAAGATATATATAATCGTCGATTAAATATGGGAGAAAGTATCCGGATGTTTTTGAACGGTACTATCTAACAGCCTGATTTAGAGACCGAAGTGAGTCTTAAGTATTTTGGTGGGGGGACATTACTACAATTTCGAACATTTAGCTCGGATGAAAATAATATCGCGCAGTCGACGTCTGAATGAATGAGAACTGTCGGTGTGGCGATGTTCGAAATGAAAAGTTTCAACACCTCGACCTAATATCTACGGTGTAGAAGTAGTATCAAATCCGTTATCCGACGAGGCAAAATATTTATATCAGGCTGCTGAAAGAAAAAATATATAATAGTAACTAAAAGACAAAACGTATAAAGGTATAAGGAACAAAACTGATCAAAGGGCGAAATCCGAGCAATGTATCACGGATAGAGTATCCAACGCGGAAGTTTTTAATAGAGCGCAAGAAAAAAGATAGCCCTTGAAAAACGATCAGGAAAACAAGGTTAAAATGGATAGGTCGCGTGTGTTCAGACACAATTACCAGAAGACATTATAGAAGGAAAAATACCCATGTGCAGAACGAAAGGAAGACCAAGGCACATACACTGGTAAATACAACCGACTAAACGAATATTAATACCTACGCAGAACTAAAAAGGCGGAGAGCGGATAGGAAAATGTGGTGGACTACATATGGTCACTGACGATCGAACAAAGTAACAAAAAAAAAAAAAAACACAAAAAAAAATACAAGTAGCCCAACAAAGAGCGATGGAAAGAATAATGTTTGGGCTATCAAGGTTGGGCAAAGTAAACGATAAAATACTACGGAATAAATCCAAAAATGGACCATGTTCTCCGAAAATTACGTGGAATGAAGTGGAATTGGACGTGTCATTCGAATGAAAACAAACAGATGGGGCCAAGAAATGCACTAGACAGGAAAAGGTTTTGAGAAAGAGACCAGATAGAGGATTGACAAACACGCCCGGATCATTTTGGATGCGTAAAACACAGAATAGTCAAATTACGTGGGCGTCTAATTTTCCTGATGTAAATATACTTTTAACATATTTAATACGGCAAATTTTAACATTGACTAATATGTGTAATATTGTAAATATATGTTTTTAAAATATGGAAATAATTGTAATTGTAATATATATATATATATATATATATATATATATATATATATATACATACACATTACAATTACAATTTGATGTTATTTATACGCGTGTCTGCATATATATATTATTACGAAATGGACCTGTCGTGGTGGCCAATTTATTATTAAATAGACCGTAGTGGTGGCCAATTTATTACGAAATGTCCTATATGCCGTAATTGATGATAAAAGAATTATGTGATCGCGGTCGCCAGTG
Source organism: Coronaproctus castanopsis (assembly GCA_032883995.1). Classification (NCBI taxonomy): domain Eukaryota; kingdom Metazoa; phylum Arthropoda; class Insecta; order Hemiptera; family Monophlebidae; genus Coronaproctus; species Coronaproctus castanopsis. The sequence continues at coordinate 45,095,910 of CM065053.1, read as the reverse complement.
CCTAACCTGGATTCCGCTTGTGGAACTCGCAGCCGGTGACACTACAATATAAATATCGACTAGAATTTAATTTCCATTACAAATGATTTTATATATTGTTACACATTTTAAATATCGACGAATATGATTTTAAAAAAAAAAGCAAACAATTACTTATAGAGTTGCTAAGCCACACAAATTATTCACAGACATTTAATAAATTCAATAAAGCAATATAAAATAACAAATCATAAAAAACGTACGACAGTGGTACCACAGTCTCCGCTGCTGCTGCTGCTTCCGGATGGGCTGATGTTTCTTGATCGTACTCCGTATGTTTTTAACGATCCTACGGTTTCCGTAAATGAGAGCGTAATTAATTAAATATTATTTTAAATTTTTATCCAAATACAGTCTTATTTTATTCGCGGTTATTTATTCGATGCATTGCAAGTATAACTCCGTATTTAACTGACTAGAGAATTTTTTACATAATAATTTTAATAGTTCTATATAAATATCTTATAACGTCTACGTGACGTCTTATCCAGAAAAAAAAGCAAAACATGCGATAAAGTTAAACGAACCTGTTTCGTTGGCACGGATTGACTAGAAATGTACCAAAATAATACGCGACTAACCGTTACCACCGAGATAGAAGGCCTGATGGCTCAAATGTGACGTCATATAAAGAAGGCGAACCAACCAGATTATTATAATAGGTATGTAACTATACAATCCATTATCAAACAGTGATAAAGACGTCGGAAGTACATAGTTTAATTAATAATGTTTAATTATGGTTTATAATTAAAAACTTTCGTTTTAAACGGTCGGTATTTTACAAATATCACACATAAAGGCAAAAACGCTTTCATTTTAAATAGACTCAATATAAAAAACAGTAATGAAAACGTATCGTAGGACGTAGAAAGTTATTCAGTTTTAAATATATTTTACTCGTATTATAATACATACCATTATTCTAAAAACGTTAATCACGATCTAACGGTCTCCAGTTTTCTTTTATTTCCTTTTCCATGATGATCGTTTTGTTTCCGACAGTAATTGTTCAACAATATATTTGTTACGGAGTTTATAATTATTTTTATAATATTTTCAGCACTATGTTCACTACATTCTGGAAAATTGTCTATTAAATTAATATATTTCATATAATTCAGTGATATTTTTGCTAAAAATTCTTTTTTATTGTGAAGAATTAAAAAGTTCTCTTCATAATTTTGCAAGATTTCATTAAAAATTACATATTCATACAAAACAATATTAACTATTTCGTCCTTTGGAAACTTCAGACATCCTCGAGTTAAAGTTTTAATTAAAATATGATTGCTATCAACGTGAAGATCATCTTTGAGTGTCAAATTATCTCTACAAGTTACACACTTAGTCTTATGTAAAACAACATGACAACAATAGCCTCCCAAATAAACAATAACAGGCATTTCTTGATTTACGTTTTCAATATCTTCTTCAGTTATATTTATGTCAGGTGAAAACCAAGCTGATTTAGATGAGGATAATTCGTTCAGATCATCGTCACTAAATGTATCAACTGTTAAATTTCCAAAATGCTGAGATTTCAATGACATTAATGACTGAATCCGAAGTTTTTTTTCACATTCATATATTTGGCGAACTGAAATATTATAGTGACCGCCAGCTAACTGTCTATATTTGCCAAATCTATGTTCAAGAACGTCAGTCTGAAACTTTCCTAATAGTACATAGCTCATATTTAGTTCGTCGAAACAATATGTTATTATCTTCAACATACCCTTTATTGTATGATATAAGGCTGTGTGAGTTTGTGAAGTTAATTTTTTTGAAAACTTATCTGAATTTTTCCAATTCTCTAGCCAGTGAAGCGCTTTATTTAAAAACTGAATCTTAGGATCGCCTGCGATAAAAGATTCACTCGTTATAGGTTCCTGAAATACATCATTTAATCGAATTCCTTTATGAGGTGTTTTAACATTAACAATTTTCCACCACGTTAATACAATATTTAAAAAATCTGCTGTATGCTGAGAATTATTAATTTTTTCACCACAATGCAATAAGGCTTGAATAACAAATGGATTAAAAATTTTAAGACATAGGTTAACGTTTTGTTTTTCAAAATTTGTTGGAAACAATGATTTTAGAGTTAAATTATAACCTTGTTTTAGGAGTTTATCATTTTCAGTATAATAAAGTTGTATTAAACTTTTAAAAGATGCGTATTTTAAATTAAATGTTTCAAAATCCGGATAAGTGAGCATTTTGTCTGGCTTTGAATTCATCCAGTTATTTTTTATACATTTCAATATGTGTACCGAATCAAATAGGTAAAACAATGGTCGTTCATGATTTACTGGATGAGAATAAACAGTGTTTAATCGTTTTTCTATGGAAAAATTGCTCATTGCTTTACTATTTATCATGTTGTTATCACTTATAACGCAAAAAATTTTATAACCAATCTCTTCGAGACCTGCAATTATCGATTTTATAAAATTATATAGTACTTCGTGATTAATTGTTTTAACTGGTGAAATGTGGATAACTTCTTTGAAACTTGAACAAACACTACTAATCATAAATACAAAAGCTGAATTCGCCAAAGTATTATCATTAACTGAAGTTCCCACAATATGTCCTCCCTTATAATCTAACCATGGTTTTATATGTATTTCATCCATGAGCAATATCATATTTATTTCACGTCCTTTTAAGTACTTAAATACACTTCTTGCATATGATAAAAATAACTTTCTTTCCTCAAGAGATGGATCCGTAAGTAAAGTATTACAAATACTCTTTAATGTACTAGAATGAGGTAATATTATCATTCCAGAACTTCGCAAATAATTATAGGCGTGTGAACTGATTGTGTTTAATATGGAACATAATATTATTGTTTCAGATGAGTATCGGTATCTCTCTTTAGGTAAAAGTGATAATTTTAACTGTTCAGAAATGAACGACAGTAAACTATTATTTATTTTTTCACTTTTTATACTCTCTAAAATATGACAAATATGGTCAATAATACTTGTAATCTTATCTTTTTCATGATTTTCTTTCATGCTTTGAGTTTTTGCTTGATCTGGTGATAAATTTAACTTCTCAATTTCATTTAATAATTACAATAAATCATGAATATTTTTCAATAAAAATGGAATGTTAAAATTGTTTACATTTAATGATACTTCTTTTCCGTAAAAATATGTCTGTAACTGTAACTCTCTATTTATAATTATGGAATAACTTATGACAGGCGCAGGAGAATATTTAATTTTAAACAGGACTATTTCACTTTTATCGTTAAAAATTTTATTCCAACTTTCAGGAAGAACTGATAAATTAAAAATATTTAAGAATTCTTCAAAATTTTCGAAACACACAGATTTCTTATAAAGTTCTTGCTCTTTTATACTTTGGTTGAGAGCTTGTACTATATTATTTTGCTCAATTACAATATTTTTTTCATCTCTACTACTCCTGCTTACAGATGTACTTTTTGAAAGGTACGAAGGACAATTAGGATAGATAGTTGGAACAGCTGATGTCTTAAGTTTAGGATATTTTAATGGTACCTCAATAAGTTTTCCGCTTCTTTCATCAAAGTAACTACTTTTCCAAAGAATATCTGCTGTTTGAAAATGTACTTCGCATACCCGGCTATGTTTTGATGGTTTAAAACTTTGTCGTGGTATTGCTTTTAACCATTTCAAACACATGTCATGGTTTTTTGGAAAACTGAAAACGTGAACGCGATTTTCGGCATCGTAATTGCCTTTACAACCCGGCACACAACACTTATTAGGCATAATACTTATGCAGTACCCTCGTAAAACTAGACAGAAAATTAATTAAAACCGGGGAAATTTAAAAATTAAAAATAAATATGAGTTAATTAACCAATATAAGAATAATTTTATTGATAGACATAAAATTAATTAAATCGGGTATATGTAAAACGTTTAAAAATTTATATGGAACAATTAACCAATATAAGAATGATTTTATTTATAAAACTAGACAGAAACAGTTAAATACGCGTGGAAGAAACACTTTTAAAAACGAATATTACTGGAAATAATTTTCATTTAAAGGCACGTAAAAGAAACACTTAAAAACGAACATTACTGGAAATTATTTTCATACGAACAAATCAAACGAGAAACAAATGTAAACAAACTAGTAAGATAAGAAATCTTCGCCTTCTTTACGTGACGTCAGAGGTATATGACGTCAGAGCCATCAGGCCTTTCTATCTCGGTGGTAACGGACTAACTCGACACGAGGCTTAACGGTTAAAAACAAAAGGTATATATATCGATATCTCTATACTCACATATATACCAACAAGCGATCACCGGTTGTCGGCTCTACGCGCCGTTATTCCCCGGGTTTTCCTTCATAACCTGGCAATTCGTATTTAATTAAATAGTACTTATTATTTCCCAGGTTATTACTATCATCATCCTAGTTATTACGGCTCTATGATGTAACTTATCAGTTTTGACGATCTAAAACTCTTACGATGCAAATATCTCGGTTATTGAACGATATATTATATTATTACGTTAACTATTATTGAAATTTTATTTTTATTTTATTTATTTTTTCCTTCAGTACCCCCATCATCTTAGATCGTCATAATATATATATATATATGTGTGTGTTCTATTTATATATACGTTACTTGTTTAAAGTTGTTAAGGCGTCGTCAAATTTTCTTATATACATATATACATACTTTTTTTTTGTTGTAGCTTCGAACTTAAATTCCTCGTTAATTTACTAGGTTAGGAATGGGGTGGAATAGGATTAGGATGTGTTTTTATTTTGCTTTTTTAGTTATTAATTGACTGAAACTATCGAATGAGACCAGCGTCGTTATTTACGTTACAACCACACCCTTAGGACGACGAATTATGATTAGAAATTCTTAGCCTTCTTATTTACTTACGAAACGAATTACTAAGTACACAAACAAACCCTTCAGATCTTCTACAGGCCACGCGTGAATAAGATGGTTATCTGGTTGAATTATATGCGATAAAATAAATTCCGGATAAAAAGTCCCAATAGTCCGACGACCTACTAAATCCGAAATTTGAGGGTGAGTTCTCTCTCCGCACTCTTCGTAGACTTGTAGATCGGTTCGAATGATGATGATGACGATGATGATGATAATAATAATAATAATAATAATAATATCGCGTTGGGTCGTATTTAGATCGTGTGATTCACAGATATATTTACGAGGGTGTTGTCCACTGAAGTGTATGTAACCGCTTATGTCATTCTGTACAGCATTTGTTACTACTAACACTAATACCGATACTACCGTACTCTTAATATTAATATTATTACTAATGTCACTATTACTATTATCGCTATTACTACCACTATATTATTACTGTTATCAGAATCATTAGTATGTCTCATCAGTGTACAACGAAGGCACGTATACACGAATTTGTTCGTTAGTTACAAGTTGTAATGTACGATATAAAATTTGTTATTTAGAATCGCATTACCTACACTGATTCATATATATATATATATATATATATATATATATATATATATATATATATATATATACATATATAAATGCACAACCTAATACATATATATATATATATATATATATATCGTCAGGGTGATTGACATTATATTTACAGTGGTCATGTGTGCCGTATTATAACCCCTTCATATTTGACATTCGCATTACGTTATCTTTTACTAGGGTAGTGGCCTTTCGATTTACGTGTGCCCCATATAACAACAAATTATTATTACCGATGAAGATAAAATTTTGTATTATTAGTTTTTACATTAGAAACGGTTATGTATTTCAAAAGGAAAAGTTGATAATGGACTGAAATGTTCGCATTATTTAGAATAACACATATATAACACACACACACATATAATTCTACGCATACATATATACATTACATAAAACGTATATGTGTGTATGTGTAGGCAGAATTCGTCCCTTATATTTTCAAAGTGAAACTTATCTTTGTCACGCAGCTTTTATTTGATTTTATGTATATATATATATATATATATATATATATATATATATATATATATATATATATATATATATATATATATAAAAGAAGGAATTGAAAAACAATTCGAAAATTCAAGATAAAAATTCTTTCATATCGCATCCGATACTAATACTTTGCATCTTTTTACTTGTTCTTTCTTTTTCATAAATATATTTGGTTCATTTCTAAATTTTTTAGAGCACGAATAGATTTTCATTAATTAATCAGATAGAATTATCGCCGCCATCATTTTAACGATCTCTATAATTCATCTCTTACGAAACAGGAACTTTACTCGTATATCGACAAATCTATTTGGCTATGCGTCCCCTAATTGACGGTCCGGAAAGTGTAAGATAAATAGGAGAACATTTTAAAACTGTAATCGGAAAAACTAAAAATTACGAAGTTATATTATCAAACCCAATATCAAAAATTGTATATTACATTAAACCGAAGTATATTAAAAATTTATTTCGGCACGAGTGAGTACATCGATTAGAAAAGTATCGACATTTTTAAAATAATATAATAGTTAAATATTCTTACCTTTTTTTTTTTTTTTGACAATTCAGACAGAACAATACTCTGAAAATGAAACGATCAATCACCGTATAAATGATAAAGCTTCAATAGAGAAAAAAAAGTCTACATTAACATAGGTCGCTAGTAATATGAACAACATAAACTGGAGAGAGAGAGAGAGGCAATGAAACAATTCACGCGAAAAAATGTACACAGTAAAAGAAAAAAACACCGATAGAAGTTCGAAATAATCTCGGACTCGGAAAGAAATGAAATATAAGTATTTGTTTGTTAACCAGTAGTATGCGCACGCCGCCGCACCCGCGTGTTACGAATAACGCAATGAGAAAATCTATTCTATCGGGTCAAGTGCTCGCACTTCAAGGATTCTGGTATGCAGTTTCTACATCCATAGTAGCATTAGGCGCAAAATCATCATATAACGCTGTATACGACTTTTCGATGCCTTTTTCAGGTTGCATCGAGCGTGTGCAACGACCGACCGTTGTAATTAGGTATTTCGAAGCGCATTTTTAAAGATTTTTTACTTTTTATAATATTTTCGACGAAAATATGATTAAAATTCACTTATTTTGTTTAATCTCCATAAAATAATTAGTACTTTTAACTATTTGATTACGTCATCATTTTTTACGCCGTTCCGGATATTCGTGCAACCTTTATAAACGAGCCGTTACTGTTTGTATGTAAAGATAAGCCTAGCTAGTCACGATATTCTATAAGAGAACAATACACAATGATGATGACGATTATGTATATTTATATTATATATACACGTTATATTATATATATATATGTTATATATATATATATAAACTGATTCGTTTGTGTGTGTGTGTGTGTGTGTGTCATAGGTGTGTTTATAAGTGTTAGATGAATATTAGTTATCGCTACGAGCATGTATGCTTGTTTATGTGAAAACTAAGTATGAAATCTACACATGTGTGTATAAAGTACGTATAAAGGTTTACAGTAAGGATATGGAAAGCGGAAGGGACGCTGAGGTAGCAGATATTGTTTATTACTATATAATCGAGTTAATCGGATATAATTGTCTACTACTGTTGTGCCTTAAGGATAGTGTCGTATATAGTGAAATCAAGTAAATATAATTAATCAATTACACTTCATTAAACCGTGTTCTAAAATTCGACGATAATTAGTGTACATATTTATAGTTTGTAATATGTACATATATATATATATATATATATATAAAAATATATATATAGTAATATATAAAACTGAAATGTCTGTCTTTGGTTTTCGAATATTTTCATCATGATCACTGCATTGGACTATTTTCATCACGCATAAACAGAAAATCTACTTTCGAATTTTTGTCTGTCTGTCTGTTCCGCTTTAACTTATAAACTATCCAAGCAATAATGATGAAATTCGTACAGCTTGTAGCGTGTATTATCGGATTTGTTCTAAGCTTTGTTTCACATCGACATCACAAATGGGACAGAAATTACAATAATTTGAAGTTTTTAAAAGTAGTAAACAACGATATCTCTGCAAAATATTTTAAAATTTAACACGTTTTCCGGTTGGAATGTACATTCATTACTAACGCACACAATAAAAACCACTTTTGTAGCGTTAGGAACATTGCCGAAATAACGTACGTATATGATCGATTTTGACGAAGCTAAGTTATTATTACTAAGGTGCAGTACCGTTCACCACGCGAAGCGCGTGTTAGATTATATCATCGGAAGGTTATAATATTAAGTTTGCCCCGGCTTTGCGCATTCGTCTCGTAATATTTCCATCGTGATGTTCAGCAACTGGAAATAACTGTTAAACTAACCGACGGTTACATCGGGGTAGCTTTGAGCAATTTACGCGGTAGTGTTACGAATCGAAAAAATCAATAATCGAATATTTGCAAATTGTCTCGAATTTGAAGTTCGAATAAAAACGATTACGTATACGAATGTAATGAAGAAATTATGGGCAGTAATTGTATTTCTGATAATATTAAAGCGGATAACGTCATAAAATAATTCGGGTTATCTCGGTACTAATTTACATACGTACGAATTTTACAATTTAATAAATTATATATGTACGTATGTAAGGAATGGTGACCGATAGAAATTTGAGTAATGAGTATGTATTTATAGAGATAATTACAAAATTCATCCGAAAACAGTGTCAGTTCTACATAGTTAAAATGAATCGTTAACACATACACACACATACATACATATATATATATATATATTGTGTGGTTTAACTTTATTAATATTTAACTTTAATTTTATTTTCCATCGCTGTTGATAAATTATATTTTAATCCCCCAATTAATTGAACTTTAAATTAGATTATTTTATTCTCCTGAAAATATATTATTATTTTATCTAATGAACATTTTTGCACCTTGGAGAAATTAATAAACACGATAATCTTAGTAATGCTATGAATACCAGTAGTCGATTGTTCGAGTTAATTTGTATATACACCTATTTATATATATATATTCCTATTTTTATTTACTTTTATTTTTTTCAATTAGATAGTATTTATTTAAGAACTCACAAGCTAAACAATATATTTCTGTAGCTTAGACTTAAGTTTCTTTATTTGTAATTTAGACTTAAGCTTCTATATGAACATGTATTATGTCTAATTAGAAAACTTGTTTATTTTCTAGTCTTTTATTTGCTTTTTTCCTGCAATATTAAACGTTTTGTTTTATTTTATTCTTTATTGGTAATCCCCGGTACACAATGTTTGTAACCCATGTTATATTTTCTTTTATGTTTATAACTTAAGCAAATAAATTTTTGTTATTGTTGTTATATATATATATATATATATATATATATATACATATTATACATATGTATATAAAAATATACATGTATACATAAATGTACATGTATACATAAATATACATATAAAGTAAATCCGTTTCCGCTTATATATAAACTAAATAACTAGGAAACGTAAATAATTTTTTTTTAGAGAATCAAACAAAAGTTACATCACTGGAACATATAAAAATTAAAAATATGAAAAATATAGAACACTACAAATCGCAACATTTTTTTATTTATATTTCGCGTAGATTACACTACACGATATCATGCCTATATCAATCAACTGCTGGGTGTAGGCATTCCTCATACTTTTTCAACGACTCCTATCCTGTGCGGCGCGAATCAAATTGATTTAACAACAGCGTCTCTCTACTTAGTCACAGGTCTTCCTCGCGTACGTCGGCTGCGCTAATTGGTCACCACTGTGCTTAGTCCATCTTTTATCCTCTTATCTTGCCAAATGTCCGGCTCATTTCCATTGTAGCCTGCGATCTGGTCTATTCCTTAATCCGTGTAATCGTCTTGCGATCTTTGAAGCTGATTCCAAAGATAATTCTCCCGTGAGCCGTTTGGATTTTCCTAATTCTTCTATCTGTCCCTTTCGTAAAGCTCCACGTTTCGACTCCGTATGTCAAGACTCGCATCACACATCGATGATACAACTTACTTTTAAGGCTATTCGGTAATTTCCTATTTCTAAAAACGTTTCATAATTTCCTAAATGAGCGATATTCTTCTTTTAGTTCCCAGCTGCATTATCCATAGTAATTTCCTGTCCCTGGTACACGTATGGACTTACGCGTTCAATTTTTTCACCGTTTACAGTTACTGTCTCCTATCATGTAATCGTTATTTTTTTTATTTTTTTTTTAGTTTATTTATTTTAAGTCCTATTTTCATAGAATACGCGTCAAGTTCGTTTATTATTAATTGTACTTCCTCCGCATTATTGCCTATTAGGACTATATCGTCTGCGAAATGTAAGTGATTCATTCGTTTTCCATTTTTTCTGATACACATTGAGCTACGGTTCAATGTCCTGAAGACACCTTCCAGGTAATGAACAGTTTTGGGCGATATAGTATCACCCTGTCTTACTCTCCTCTTCAATTGTATATCGCCTGTACGTCCTCATGTGTTCATCGACGCGTATACATTCGTGATGAGATTAATATAATGTTCCTCCAATCCCAAGTGATATAATGACTTTAATATTGCCCATAGTTTCGGAGGGTTTTTCATATATCATACGTACATTTAGATCATATTCTAAACAATTTTGTATTAATGTTCTTATAATTAATGCGCGGTCGTCTGTGCTAAAGCTGGTTCGAAAACCGACCTGTTCCCTCGGTTGATTATATTCTATAATTTGTCGGCTCGAGTAAACGATTTATAAATTTGCGGTAACATACTGATGGGTCTATAGTTCTTCAGAGAGAGTGTATCTCTTAATTAATTAATTAATTTATTTATTTGGAACATGTCCCCTCGGGTTTCCGGCGATTCTAGCCGTCGACAGATACCATTTACATTTTAATTAACACTATAATCTTAAAAATACAACAATTTGCATGTAGGTCGCATGTTTAATATAAAGTACTATGTGTATGTGTGTGGTAGTATATTATTGCTAGTGTTCATTTTGTGTGCAATTATATGTTATTGTTGAATGTGCGTGTGTAATTCATGGGTTGTGTCCTAAGATTGCATTACACATAAATACAAATAATACGTATATATAGTTGTGGTATGTGTGTGTGTATATATGCAGTGAAGTGTAAATAGAAGTGGTGTATATATATATATATATATTTGTGTGTATATACATTTGAGTGTATAGAGAAAAGTGGTATTAAGTTTTATCGTTCCTGTAAGTGTAATAAACGTTAGAAGTACGAATGAACAATATAGCTAGAACGATTGCGAAGAAATTTGATTTTTTTTTAGACTTTTACGCTCTACATTTGCAGATGATACGGTAGTGATGGCATCTCATCGATGTTCAAAAAATTGCACTGAATATGTTCAAAATGCTATTGACAACATAGTTTAATGATCGCATAGATGGAAAATTGTAATCAATGAGCAAAAATGCAATCACATCATCTTTACCAAACGACGTATTGCGCGCGATAAATATGAAGTTACGATAAATTCTAAGTCACTAATGCAAAGCCAGTCTACCTAAATATCTTGGTGTTTATTTGGATCAAACGTTAACCTAGCTGAAACATATAAAAACTAAGAATACCGAGCTAGAACTCAAAATGCAACAATTATATTGGCTGATAGGCTCACATTCGCAATAATAAATTAATATTGTATAAAGCAATATTGAAGCCTATATGGTTATATGTAGCACAACTGTGGGGATGTGCTTCGGCAACTAACGTAAAACGAATTCAGCGCAAGCAGAATAAAATACTACGATTGATAGTTGGTGCTCCACGGTGCGTCTCCAACAGGACATTACATACCGACCTACATGTTAGATATGTCGCTGAAGCTGTTCATAGACACTTATCAAGACTTCAACATCATCCAAATCCATTGGAAGCTAACCTATTTAATGAAGAAATACGTAAAATATTAAAACGGAAAAGAATCTTAAATCCGGTTTGAGTACAATATTACTCTAAGGCGGTTGGATTTGCTAATGGGCAAAACCTCCATCTCCTGATATATATACTTACGTAAAATCCAGTAGATGATCGCGTTTTAATCAGTTCTGGATTACAGAGGGGGGGGGAACTTTAACGCTAACGTACCCACTAAATACGTAGGCATATTAGCAAATTATTTGTCATATTTAACCGTTTCTTTCATCCGTATTAATTATTATGACGGTTAAGTACGATCATATTTAACGGAACACAAATAGTATACATCTAAGTTTATGTATGAAAGAATGTTCAAAAAATAATTGAATACGTAATATCGGCGGCAGGTAAAAGTCTAGGAAGTGGTAAAATAAACATTTAAAGTTATGAGAATACTAGTAAAAAGACGGTATTTTTCTTCAGTAGAAATACATATACATGGAGGAAGGATATAGGTTGGGAGTTTAATCAGAAAAAATAAAAAAGACGATGAAGAGGTGTGACGGCGGAGGTGTATTTAATAATTTAGTTATTACAAAATAAATACATCTATCCACGTGTATATTTATCTCGTTAATAAATAAAAATACTATATAATTTTTTTTTTTTCGATTTTACCTAAACGATTTTATCTCGATTAACAGACGGACACGTTTATAACCTACCGTACGTCATTGTTCTAGATTTCTACTATTTCAGAATCCTACCATCTCGCATAGAATACATATATATCGTAATGATGATAATAATGATGATGATAAATAATAATAATAATAATAATAATAATTGGTTGGTTCGGCCGAAATTGAATTCGTTCTAGGCCAGGTGGGGGTATTCCAGAATAACGGTGTCTTTCTATTGGTCGTTAGTTCGGATTGGGTCGGCCTCTCATTGGTTAGTACGTTTAGGCTGTTTGAAAACGCCTATCAACGAAAGTGAAACGGGACGTTGTTCCTTCTCTTTCGAATGGCCGTGGGGCGCATGCTCGGTAAACGAAATTCGCCGAAATTGAACCGAATCCGTTTCATTCGCCGGATAACCAGTATCGGACGGTAAATCGTTTTCGACGGTTATGGTTAAGCCGCGTGTAGTTGATAAATTTATATACGTTCAGCGAACTATTTGATCATGATTATCGCAATGATTTAATTCGTGTGTCATTTTTCGTCAGTTCCGGGGTGTTCGATTTTTTGGAGTGTAATACTCAACGCGCGATTTATCGAAGTTTAGTGGTAGTAATAATATCTGTAGTAGTAGTAGTAGTAGTAAGCACGCGTTTATTTCGTTTCCGATTGTAGTTAAATCTGATAGTGTAATAATAATAATACCAATAATAATAATAATAATAATAATAATACAATTAAATTAAATTTTAGACTATCTGTTTCACATTTCTAGGAAGAAAAAAAACATTATACCTTCAAAGAACGTATACAGGATAACTGGGGTAAGATTTTTTTTTCTTTTTCTGCTAACTATCATTAGTTATATAATAATATAAATATATATGTATATTATATAACATACACACACACATACATATATATATATATATATATATATATATATATACGTGTATACATATGTTTAAAGTAGAATAGCAAAAATCAATATATATAATGAAACAAGACAGTCGATACGAAATCACTGTATATAGGTATCTAGATAAAAATGTTGTATAAAAACTGTACACAGATTACGTATTGAACATCATCGAATATCGTTTCTTCACGTCTGGCGATTAGAAACTGTTAATAGGTTAGCATGCCATTACTTCGGGAAGGTCGATAGAGGTCGTTGATAATTGTGACAAGTACAAACCAAAAAGAAGGATATTCATTAAAAAAAAAATATTATTAATATTAAGATTCTTAAACTTAGATGTTTTACAAATAGTAATAAATTCGTCGTCTCAAAAATTTAGATACTTACGTATATACATTTATTTGAAGTTTGCTAATATAGAAATTTGTTTAAACTGAACAAAAAATGAAAATCAAAATATCCATCTATCTATATGATATATATAGGGAAGGATTCGTACCATGTAAAGGCACACAAATAACGCGAGGAAATTAATAGAAAAAAAGTAGGAATTTAACGTCACAACGTATTTTTTTTCGAAGATTTCTATAAAGCATTTAATTCCGTTAAATGGACGAAGATGCGTCATATTTCAAAAAGTATCGGAACACTTAAAAATCTTCCACGTCTTATTAAACGCTTAATACTACTCGGTGTAACGAATTATGTAAACCTCAATAAATTCAAAATGAAAACAAAAAAAAATATTACAAGAATTTAATCTGTCGCGCGCTATCGTATTTATTTTCGAGACGGGTAATCAAACGTACGGAAGGATTGAATCTCGATAGGATAAGTTAGTAATTAACGACCTCGGATATGCGGATAACATTTTTATAGTATGCACTTCGAAATATACGCTAGAAACTGTTATGTAGAAATTACGAAACGAGTCTAATGCATAGATGAAAGAAGAACAAAGTTAACGATAGTTGGTAATAACGGAAATGAAAAATATAACGGCATCGGTGGCTATGAAGTAGTTGATAGTTTCGTAGGATCAATGATTAGCAACACTAGCGTGTTTTGGACTTGGAGATGTACATCGATGAACAGACGCAATTAAATTTAACAACTCGTTTAGTCTTGTCATTAGAGCGACTTAAGCTGGTGAAATTCTGTAGGCCATTTACTTAAGACGATCTGAGCGGAATTATGCGAACACGCGGAACATGCTGAGAATATATCGGACTGATTGCGTAACAGTTACTTCGTAAACTCGGCATTAAGACACGTATATACGGAGAATCGAAGAAAAAGATTTATCCGTTTCATTTTCCGGCGTATAGTACAATACCGGGAAAAAGGTAATTTGAAACAGACGGCAGTTAAGGACGCTGACGGCAATAGTCCACCAGATCATTCTATTTTTCAGCCGTATAGATTTTACGACTGAAAAATAGAATGACCTAATGGACTATAATTCATAATACCATTCATCCCGCCTAGGCGATTTCTTTTGGTTTTTTTAATTCTTAATTTTTTCTTTTTTTTTTGCTCATTAATATTTATTGCAAGCTGAACAACAAGATCATTTATCAGTACTTAGGAGAAGAGCATAACAGACGTGGCATTAACCACGACCTCATATCGTCGGCCGTTTGCTTTTTTTAAGGGGGGTGTTTAGTGGGTAAAAATCCAGCACACTCATTTAAATCGTTTTTTTTTAATCAATGTCTTTTGAAGATTAAAAAAAAATATCGCCGGTCGTGTTCAACAACCAAAGGGTATTTGGATGATTTTCATTCGATGATAATCTTATTTCGGGACTATTCGTATATCTCTATGTGAATCGTAAATCTCTCGCGGAAATATCGTGATTATGAAAAATCCATCTGCTGTACACGATGTCACCATGAATCCCTGTTGCGAGCCATCCGGGCTCATTCTGCAAAACTCCTACTGCTACCTTTACCATGTCTGACCATCTTGTAGGAACGCGACCACGTCTTCTTCTTCCCTCTACACTTCCCTCCAGAACTCTCGCCTGAAATCCATCAGCTCTTATTATATGACCGAAGTATGTTTCTTCTTGTTTGTTGCGCCAACTTCTTGTAATATCGAGTAATTCGTTTTCTCGTCAGTCCACTGGATAACATTCGGCTCTAACAATACATATCCAGCGCATTTATCTTTCGTCTGTCACATTTCCGTAGAGTGTCCACGTTAGAGAAACACCGAGAGCGCGATACTAATTTTATTTTCACTTTTTATATACGGTTTTAGACGTATACCGTCACACTTTTTGTTACGTTTACTCTTTGTCTAAATTCTTCTTCAGAACTCGCTCGATTTTCCACTATCGAACCTAGATATTATCCACGCCGTTAACAGCGCGTAATCGCGGTTAATTATCGTTCTGTCTATCAATAATCATGATTTTCGTCTTATCTTTATTAATTATTAATCCATATTCTGCGCTGTATTTTTCCAGACGACTTGTTTGCGTCGTACTGTTTAAATTATTAGTTATCAGCGTAGTCTGAATACTGGAGATTTCATATCTTAACTGCTCCAATGGAAAAACCGCTATTATGAGTCTAAAAACTTGCGCATGATGTACTCTCCGTAGAGATTGCACAACAGCGGCGATACAGCCTTGCCGTACGCCGCGTGATGGGTAAAAACGTTCCGCGTGTATATCTTTGCTTATTCGGACTTTATACTTTGTTTATGTAAATTCGTGATTGAACGTACTATTAAATGTCTTGGCATTCCGATTTCAGCTAAAATTAGGGCTTTGCTCCATTGATATTACGAAATTCGTATATAATAGAATATAACTTAATATTTTACCGTAGAATATCCGACACACACTTCTGCCAGGAGACGTTCTTTACGTTATTACGGGAATTATAAAACTAAAAATTAAAAGTAGACGGTCAATACGAATCGGCGAATTATTACGGAACTGGCGGTGATGAAAAATTCGATAAAGCAACGCGAGATAATATAGGAAATCATCGCGATGAGATTAAAAATATTGTACACGAAACAGCGAATTACTGCACCTTAAATTATTGCGCTCGTCTTGTAATGGTCTTCCTTGTAACGTATTGTCCCTTCTTCATATTAATAATCTAAATATGTTCCGGACATAGCGATATTTCTAGAGAAGCTATCCGAGTTTATAGAAATATGAGTTTACAGTATGACGTTTGGTAGGTTGTAAGGGCATCCCCATTAAAAAAGGAAAAAACTGTATAATGCGAAGAAAAAAAAATGGATGGGAGTAATTAAAACGACGGAAATGAGACGCATTCATCAAAATAGACACTGTGTGATAAAATATCGAAAAATACGAGATGCGGAGAAAATTTCGTACGAGAATAAGTGTTCGGAAATTGAAAAGTTAAATATAACTTTAATACGTAGGAAAAATAAAATAAAGGACGACATCGACTAGACCGGTAGATAAAACAGGATAATAATAGACGAAGAAGAGAAATTGAAAGTGTGGAAAAAAATAAATTGAAAATCTGTTCCACGATATTAGAGAAATTATACTGAAAATTGCCGAGGGTAACTGAAGTAAATATGAAAATGACTAAAAACAAGTCAACAACAGAACCTAATATCAGTTGAAATTTTAAAAATATTAAGAAAAAGACATTTTATTTTTAAATGATTTAATAATATATATATGACACGAGAAAGATTCCAGATGACTGCTGGAAATCGACATTCGTAACGATACCGTGAAAAAAATAAAACTACGCGATGATTATCGAAGTATCTGCTCGATGAGCAGCTTATTAAAAATTTCCCTGAAAATTATTATACCGAAGAATATACAAGAAAATAGAAGAATAACTATATTCAGTTTTTGGACAACACGGCTACCAGAGATGCCTTATTCATATTGAAAAGTGAACATTTGTTTATTCAGTAGCGTAGCCAGACTTGGTTGAACAGGGTCAAAGAAAACTAAATTATAACAGTAAACCCAAGTTGAACTTTCAAAACTCAAGTAGGTTAAATCCCTAAGCAATTCAAATCGCCAGAGTTATTTTTATACTTATTAGACGTCGAATATGTAATTCTATTAGAAGCGATAAGAAATATTTAACGTCACTGGAACACACTAACAGTATGTTATTGAGGACAGAGATGGTTACAAAGTACAATAAACATAAACCATAAATAATGATTTTATATTTTTTGAAGGAATAATACATAGTAATACTTAACTAAATTTAAAATCTAAAATCTATTCTTCGCATTCTAGTACCTCCTATATTACAAAACTATTTATTTACTTCAAAAACAACGAAATTTAAATAAAATAAATGAAAATAAAAAAAAAAAAACACAAAATAGGTTTAACAAATACAAAACTGAATTTAACAAAGAGTATATATTTTCTTATTATCAGATTGATTCCAGGAGGGGTCTAAACCCCTATATATATATATATATATATATATATATATATATATATATGTATGTATGTATGTAAAAAAATATATATATAAAATATAAATATTTCCGTATCGAATGTTATAACCATTCTCTCCAGAAAACACAATTGGTAAAAATATATGTTAATAATATTTATAAAGAAAGAACTTATGTGTAAAATTGCGGGAAAAATTTAAAGTATAAAAAACCGGGGCTCTCTTAAAAATAACCGAGTGTATGGGTACACAGTTTTCTTATTAAATATCTTACTTCATTCGCATTAGAAGTAGGATTATGTTTTATACGTCAGTGTGCTTCTATATCTTTTATAACCGTTTCCTAGAGGTTGGTTAATCACCTATAGAATTTACTAATGAAATTTCCGAATATCTACAAATATCAAAAAAGTTTTTTCCGCTTATAGCTTTAATCATTTTCTGTACACGGATTTTTTCTTAAATACAGGAAATAGAAGGTTAACCTCATTTTTCGTATTGTTCTGCACAATCGTTAATATATTTGATTAAGTCGTCTATGACGCCTACATGCTCTTTCCAGTCGAGATGAACGTTTTTAATTTTAAATCATTTAATGAAGGCCTACATATAGTAAAAATTACTGATGCATTATCATTAACTTTGATTTTTCATTTAGAAGAAAAATTTGAATATTTTATTTTTGATAATCCGTTTCTTATATTCTACGATAACATTAAAACATCAGCGTAGAGATTGGATTTTTGTCTTGTTGTTTTTCAAAAAAAGCGCCTGATAACGCGAAATATAATAAATTAACAGATATTTAAAAAGGTATCGATGATAATGGGAATTATAAAAAAACAAAAAAACAAAAAACGTATATTATATAGCCATAAAGGTGCAAGGCTCAGGTTGTGCGCACCTTGTCACCATTGTAATTTAGAATATTGGCAAAAAATTTTCGGACAAGCGCCGAAGTAAAATTTTAACAACGGTATTATAAATAATATCAGATATGCGGACGATACAATTACGTCGATAAGTGTAGGGGTACCGCGTGTTTCTACACGGAACATCGCCAATGTTTGGACTTTTACTAATGGAAAAAATTTACTACTTTACACCTTTTTATGGCGACCCTCGTTCCTCGGAGAGATGTTTAACCACTTATGTATTTAATATATTTAATATATATATATAGGCAACATTCGGCGAAAGATAGCTACTGCGTATCTATCCGCTTTTCCGAAACGGTAAACACTAAACGTATCAGAAAAAGAAAAAACATGCTGCGACGGATTAGATTATGCGAGAGTAGTTTAACGGAATTTCTACTTTGATTTTTTATTATTTTTTTTATTTCAATTTTCGTTTGGTCTTCGACCTAAATAAATCGTTACTAGGTTTTAGCGAATAAATTATTTCGCATCTTCGATCAATCCTTATCTCCTCGAACTACTTAATAGTTCGGTGAATATCGTAGTAGAGATTAAGCACGTAATGTGTTTGCGTGTTTTGTCGAACAAATAAAGTGCCGACATTACGTTTATTACGAACATTTTTATATGGAAAATTAATTGCTCTTTGAACTGATACGGCTAACAGCAGAGAAGAAAGAAAATGACTTAGATGACAGATCAGTTCGAGGACTTGATACACTGATCGATATTTTTTATTCTATCTCCTCGTTGCCGAGTATGCGTGCTGCAACTATGATTTATGCGTTTTATGACGAATATGAGATATCAAAAACCGTGGAAATCGCATACGTGGCGTAACTATCTGCTGTTGTTGATCGCCAGCGATCGAACTCTGGTGGACGAGCGAGGTTTCCCTCTTGTTTCTCTGCGCCAGTAATATACTATCTACGATGGATTTACATTTACTTCCGGTTTGCGCGTTCACTACCCAATCAGTTTTTCTTGTGTTTAATACCACGGTTTTCGGTTCATTGCAGAGTACTACGATCCGTGATATTCTGCGTTTGATTCCGGCATTAAAATATTCCTGTCTGTCATAACACTATGTCCGAGGTATGTGTATTCGTTTACCGTTTCCATATGTACGCCGTCAATTTTTATTCTTGCTTCATTCGTATTTGACATTATTTTCGTTTTGTATAAATTTACAATCCTATTCTACTTGAATATGCATTTAATTCTGTTACCGGCAGTTTTTCAGAACTTATGTTTAGAATACATCATCCGGAGGAAAATCTTCTCCGCCAATTTTTATACGAGTTGCAATCTATTTTTCCGTATGTAGATTCTAATAGAGCCAATACGTACCTCTTTTCTCGTTTTTGTTTTGCCTCGTAATGTTATCCGCTTCACGTCTTTCCTGTTGAGTAATTTTCGTTAGTTTTACACTTACAAAATCATCCTCGGCCAGAAGCGAATATTCTAAATTGGAACGTCATTTATGCGGTATAACGATCAAGCGTATTGGAAATTTCCCGATCTATTTAACGAGAAGAAGTCGTTATATTTGATGGAACTTTCTTAACAACGGTCTAAACCGAAGTAGTTAGGGGTGGTTTTTGTAGCGAGCCGCCAACGGAAACTTCTAAATTTACTGCACCCTTAAGCTGTAATTTAATTAATATATCTTCTATTTTACTCGTTCTCCTTAATTAATTAATCGGTTAATCCGTGTTTTTAATCTTTTTTATTTTTTCTCTTCTTAAAATTTTGGAATTACCATTAGTTATTTTTCATTCGGAAGAATTTATAAATTCCTTAATAAACGCCCACGATTCCGTCTGTATTTTAATCGTTTGCCTTCCTTTAAAATAATAATTCCTTTTTAAACATTTTCTTAAAAATTATTTCGTTTTTTTTTTTTTTTTTTGTTGATATTTGAATGAAATAACCGGGCAAGAGAGAGTCATTTTTTTAGATTATAATATATTCTTTTTAGAGATTTTAAAATGTTGTACATATAATACATGAAAATATATAAAACGCTACAGTCGTAATGAAAAAATTTTATTTAAATTTCCGCGAAAAACAAAAAATTGTAAAAAAATATTATAAAAAAGAAATATATATATTTTTTTAATTATATACGAATACTAAAAATGGCGCATTAAAGAAATCGTCATTAAGTTCCATTTCCTTATCGCAGGTAGGAGACTAGTTATATTCGTTGTAATATGATTAGCGTACTAATCATATTACGGCGTTTGCCTAGATAGACACCCGGTAGAACTAATTGTAATCACGTTGTTGTCACCTCACAAAAATTATCGAACAAAAAAAGATACGAAAATAAAAATATCTTTACACTAAATTTCAAAAATTAACTAACGCATATCGTGAAAGACCCGCAACAACCTGGGACACTGATACACTAATCATTCTCGTTTATTCGTCTGTACTGGTATATTTCAATCTGATTGTCGAATAAAGGAGTTGTTATTTACGCTTATTGATGAAACTGTGTAACCGGGTGAAGTTAATTCGACACCGTTAATCTATTAAATAACGCTAACTTATTCTAATTCGCTATATAGAAAAATTCTATAGATAAATATAAGTAAAGAGTAAAATCGGTAAGATAGGAGAAAATATATGGCGCGACGGGGCTGTTATTAGGAAGTTGTAATCGATGGTTGTAAAGGTGTGACAAATATTGAGGATGGTAGTATGAACAATCCAATGAACACGCGATTAGCCTAGAACGTTGACATCGAAATGTGCAAGACAGAATACGCATATTAAAAAAAACAATGAACGTGAAAACTGATTATTAAAACGTAATCCGCATATTACGACAATTTCTGTGTTCGATCAGTAGTTTATAAAATCGTCGAGGTAAAATATATCGGACTGGATAGATTTAAAACACCGTAACAAACTGACCGCAAAAGTGATGTTTTTTACGAGCAGTTTTGTGATAACATATAGTAAGTAGATCGATACGAAGAGAGTAGGTTTAAACTGACATTCGACAAGAAGGAGTTATAAATGCCTGCAGCAATCGGTGTAAATTAAACTGTTTTATCGACACGATGTAATTGAACGATATAAAACCTACAGCAGTTGTAAGAACGTCAAAAGATGTAAATCTTTCAAATATATATCGATGTCGTCGTATAAAATTTATAACTTTTATAAATCCGTAAAACGCATTAATACACAGACGCCGAACCTTACTAATATATATTCTAGTAACGGGATCATCTAATCACTGGTCTAAAATATGGAAAACTTCAACTGTTATTCCCATTCCAAAAGTGGGTAAAGATAGTTCATTACCCCCAAAAAATATAAGGCCTATTAGTTTAATCAGTAACATTAGTAAAATAGCTGAAAAAGTAATACTTCAAAGATTAAAACAATTCTCAGATGAACATAGTATTATAAACGAAACCCAGTTTGGTTTCAGACCCCAACTTTCAACCGTCATGCAGCTAGCCTTACTGATCACATTCTTGATCAGTTTAATCTGAACAAACATACTGGACTATTGTTATTAGATGTAGAAAATGCATTTGACACTAATGGCATAATATACAAAATGATTCATTACGGCTTTCCCAAGCAACTTATAATGATCATGAAATCGTATCTAACTGATAGGCAGTTTATTGTTAAGGTAACCTACTCTAGTACTAAAACACTAACAGCTGGAGTTCCACAGGGTAGTATCTTGGGACCCTTCCTATATATTTTATATATTAATGATTTGCCTCGGCTGAGGGATTACATCTCTTTACGCCGATGACACTGCTCTCTATTTACAGCTTCCTATCGAATCGATACAATAACAAACAGACTCACCAAAAGTTATTACAAAATATACAAATATTACACAAAGTGGAAAATTAAAACACCGAAAAAACGGAAGCTATACTATTTACGAGACGCAGGCCGCAAATAACTCACCACATTGAAATAAGCAACAGGCAACTAGCGCGGAAACCTCGTGTAACATTGGTCTTACAATGGACAAGCGACTGTCTATGAACACATTAAACACATCACGCGCACTCTCGATTATATAAAATTTTCCCCATTTTTCACAAACGCTCTAAATTTAGTATTAAAAACAAACTAATAATATATAAAGCATACATACTGCCGATATTATTATACTCTTGCCCAATTTGGTCCGGTGTTAGTAATTCCACCTTAAATAAATTACAAATTATTCAAAATAAATGTCTGCGTACTTAATGCCCCTTACTATACTAAGATATGACATGCATGCAGCTCTTCATCAGCGTACTATTCCTGAGCTAGTACAGGAACAAGCAGATAGGTTCTACAGCAAATGTCTGACTAGCCATTACCCTATCGTACAGCGAATTGGAAACTATGAAAATATAAAAAATATAAACACAAAAGAATTAAACATTCACTTCTCTAGCACCAGGTTGTCGAACTACTTAAGTCGTTATTAATAAGTCTCTATCCTCGTGTAATCTATTGTATCGGTATTTCTCTCTTCTATCCTCTTATTTATTTGTTTAACCTTAATATAATTTGTATAATTTTACCCATATCCTTAATGTACTTTTATTAAGATCAAACTATAATTAATTAATTTCTCTATTTTCGGTTACGCAGAGGGTTTTTAGTTGTACGTTTTTCCCTGTATAATTATTGTATAATTATAAAATAAACTATAAGATTTCTTTGTACACTATTTCCTAAGACGCGTAGTAAGAGCGTTAACGCTGTATGCGCATTTTTTATTTACTTATTATTTGCTGATGTATAAAAACATAAATATACTTTATTGAATTGAATCTGAATGAAAAATAATATTCGATTTTTTTGAAAAAACTATCTATAATCATCCCGACGATTATAAACCGATAATGAATGACGATTATTTCGAA
This sequence comes from Coronaproctus castanopsis, assembly GCA_032883995.1. NCBI lineage: Eukaryota > Metazoa > Arthropoda > Insecta > Hemiptera > Monophlebidae > Coronaproctus > Coronaproctus castanopsis. Next base: position 45,072,057 of record CM065053.1, on the reverse strand, counting down.
TAATCTTAGATAATAATCGTAATTATCTGTGAAACCCGCGTGCACATTACTGACTATTAATTTTTTTTAAAGTTTTTAGTTTGCTTATATGTTGTTATTGCCAGTGTTTTATTTAGATTTATCATTGTTCCAACACGAAGTTAGTTGTATTCGCAATTTTGGGTACAATCATTAAGTATGTATGCATTTTCAGATGATTCATTATTCAAGTGGGTTTAGATTAAAAATAAAATCAAATTTCTCCGTATTAATATATAGAAAATGAATTTTTAAAAAATCTCGTTTTTTTTTTTTATTAACATAATACGAGAAAAAGTTGTACAAAAATATTTCGAAATCCGTTTCATAGTGTACTTACCCTACATAATTTTGAAAACTTAGTAAAAACAATTATTAGAAGCATAAAAAAGATTTAATAATGAAATACAAAAAATATATAAAACGTTAATACACGTTTCATAAAACAGACAATGCTGTGAAACAGAACAGATAATTAGATGAAAATCATCTGAATAATTATCCGGTTTTTTGCATCATCTAGTTATCCATTATTCGATTTTTTTTTAAATATACGTTTTTTCTCATCACTAATTTTAACATACGTTATAACGTAAACGAATAGAGGTATATAAACAGGCAATAATTCTTTTTAAAAGTTTAATTTCGTCTCGATGTCTTTATTGCAGTAACTACAGTAGGAAAAGGCAGAAGAGGCTTTTTCTAAGTTGCACGTGGAAAAGACGATCGGGATGATGGCCGAATGTTGCAGAAATAGAACTACCGAAGTTTAGGGAGAGACGGTTGAAGTTGATAGTAATTGATGAGACGTGATGGACCTCTCAGTGTACATCAGTTGTAATGATCCTTATGCTCCAGCTGTATAGAAGTGAACGATATCCTTGTGAAAAACTAAAGTGAATAATACGGTAAATTCATTATTTTTTTTTTTTTGAATACCTTTATAAGCCGGCGTGCGCAAGAATATTTTCGCACGTTCTAGATTGATATATCCGACACATCCCATTTATTATCTATAGCTTTCGCTATATTTTTCTAGTCGGTAATCATAAGGCAGACCTACATCCGAGTCCGTTAAAATTAATATGGTCTCTAGTAGCGCTGATTATACAGCAGTAAATATAGCCAATAATGTTGGCATAGTGTGTACATCATATTCAGAGCTGGAACGAATGCTGCTCCCGTTCCTCAAGTGATATATATATATTAAAATCCGACTTGAAAGTGTAGGAATGTTGTCTAACGATCTTAAAGGCTCATATTAGGATGGAACAAAACGACAAACAACTCTAAGCCAATATCGGATGAGTTTCCGCGGGTACGGGACGGATGTTATGTTTAAATTATCGTTTACGCTATTTTTATTAAAATCAATTGATCGAATAATACGTTACAAAGGAGTAATAATGTTATTTTTTTAAACGTTCAAAAAAAAAATGCGTTAAATTAAAACTTAAAATAACTGATAGTAGTAGTAATAATTAATGAAATCGTTTTAAAATTATTTAAAAACGTTAGCTATAAAATTTTCGAAATATCTCGTAAATATCTCTTGGATTTACTACGAGGAGATTGAAATACGACTATAATCGGACGAGCTTTAGTCAATAATCGTACTCGCTCGGAAAGTAATTAAAATATCTTCCGAGCAGTCGTCGTCGTGAGACGTAAATTTTAACAAAAGCCAAGACGAAGCAAATATAATAAGGTCTCGTTCCATGTGATGACGATGAATCCAGACGGTTGATGAAAAGCATTCCAACAGGAATTTTTAATCCTTACGGCAGCCGCAGTTTGAAACGTCGTTGTTACACCGTTCCGGTTGTTGCCCATTGATCAGACTACTACGGTCTAACCGGCTAATGGGCTAAGGGATAGGATAGGAAATGAGAAGGTGATGTTGTAATTTGCTCGCCGCATTGTCGCGGGGGTTGATGATTCCCGCCCGGTACCCTACTTTTTAAAAGACGCTAAATTAGTTTCCTTATTAATTCCCTACGACCCCGGCCGATTACTACCCTTTTTTGAGTATTTAATACTTTCATCCCTTTTCTGTAAATTTCGGTGCTTCGGGCTTCGAAAATTTGATTTACCTTTTTTTTATTATTTCGTTCTTTCGTCTATATTTAATCGTCGCTTTGCATTTTGCCTGCGTATAAAAACACACGCGCACACACACATCGAAATTCTTATTCGATGACAGTGCTCTGCACCATTTCTTTCCAATTTGAAAATATTAAACGGCCTTCCGCATTTAGAGCTTTATTCCTATTATTCGTTACTATAACATCTTTATATTCATATCTTACGAAAGTATCTACAATCTCACCACGTCGCTTCTACATAGTATTAACTTCCACGCTGCATAAAATCTTCAGCGTTCCGTTCCATCATTATTATTATTATTATTATTATTATTATTATTATTATTATTATCGTTATTATTACGGTTTATTAGCGGAAAGATAAGGAACTTTTAATAATGAAAAGTTCTGCCCGACTAATTATAAAGGATATTATTAGCGTGAAAACGGACATCTCGTAGGGAATTTACCCCAAAAGTCTCTTTTACCATCAAACGATTAACGATTGAAGATTAGTTAATTCGATCTTAGTGGAAAAACCGTTAGCAGTACGCATATTCGAAAAAAGAAAATTTTTAAAGAAAGAATTTTTTTGCGTTTACTGATTCTTCGAATTGCTCCGGTAAGTTCGATTAGCGAAAATGTTTTTATAAAGCTATTTGTAAATATCGTTCGGGGAATATTTTAGAGATATACACATACACACACACAGGAGAGGTCATAGTGATCATTCTAAAATTATTTTGTAATGTCCTCATGATTAGCTGAATCGGTTGAGATAAGGCTTTTCCGAGAATTAAGCGTGGCCTTTTTAAAATTACGTTATTTTGTCTAGCTCGTCATACGTTAAGGCAACCGCCTGATGACGTAATCTTCAATAATACCACTTCACCGTCTCATTTCGGTTTTTGCCTTGCCATCGATATCGTTTAGTTGGTACTTGTCAGTGTGAATGGTGAATCGGCGCGCTTCTATCCTTGTATAGTTTTGGCGCAACCACAGTTATATTACTAAACTACTCGGCTTTATGTGTGTGTATGTGACATGTTCGAGTGGATGGATGATTGGTAAATGAAAAAAGCCACGCATTCAACATTTGTTAAAAGGTGCAATTTATTGACGGCTGGTGTTATACGAGGAATCGTTTTAGGTCCTATCTTATACACAGTGTACGCAGTAGATCTGCCGACAGATGATACAGTACACATAACAACGTTAGCAGATGATATGTTACCGGTTGCATCGGACTCAAATGCCGAAGTTGCTATTACTGCTCTATAAAATAACCTAGACGGACTGTATCGGTGGACCCTAAAAAGTGGAAACTGAATATAAATCCGGAAAAGCGCTTCAGAACAAGCCGTTACGGTTAATTTAACGAATGCGGGTGGTATGTGTCCAATGAAGCTATACATCAGAATTCAAACGTAGATAGTCGAAGAAACTATCCATAAGCAAGCTCAGAAGCACTTCAGTTCAATTTAGATTATCACCGTGCTTTTTAAAGTGCAAAAAGGAAATGGATATATATATATATATATATATATATATATATATATATATATATATATATATATACGTACACACACAGTAACATCTGTGTTAATTAATGTGAATATGTTTATACATATATAAATTATTAAAGGATAATAACTAACGTCGTATATGTATGCACGTATACACGCAAACGTATTGGAAAATAACTTGGTTAATATTTGCTCATTAATTCAATTAAAGGACAAAGTTTCCCTGTTAGAGTGGTCAACAATTGAAAAATCTCAACGATATAATGAATTAATACGGTTTAGGAGAAATTAAAATGTAATTTTGAAGTATGGCCTGTTGATTTGAAATAAATAGATATATGTATTATATATATATTTACAATCACTGAAGTACTGTTATGTTTATGTCGTTCTCTTATACTGGCGTAAAGTCGTCTGCAACATATACAGTCACTTCGTTCGGATATCCTGAAACATGTAAAATACGGTTTCACGGTAAACTGTTGCGAATTAACTAACTGAGGAAGTGGTGAAAAGAAGCCATCGATTAGAAGACGTAAAGAAAAACACCTTAATTTTGTAACTACAATTGGGGAGTTAATACGAGCTGCTAAATATGAATTATTCGAGGAAACATAAAACTCCGCAAAGAACCTAGAAGACAGAAAATAAACAACACGGATGTAAAATATAGAGCACCTTACGTAACTAGAAAATATTGAAAACCGATATGATCTGCTCAAATTAAGGATGAGATGGTGCGATGCGAACGCGCAGTAATAAGCATATAATTATTGATTAGGATGCTAGTCGATTTTATGTAATGGGCCAATCACGATGATTTAGCTGTCTCGTACATTTGTTGATATTTTTTCGTCTTTGCGATGATCATAATCGCACGAAATGACTCACGCCTATCCCGGTTGATACTTTAACCAAGGCATACGTCTGTTAAGTTTTCAATTTCTTTCGAATTGTTTCTACAAACTATTCATCCGTTTAATTTTATTGAACATTGGTCGCTGTCACGTAATGTTGTTCATCTCAACTGTTCTTCACTAGGCTATCGACTCTATATAGATTTTCGGCTTATTAAAAAAAGACAATGAATGTTTGAGAGAACTGTCGTTTATAACTGTAAATTATCGCACATGTTAGCACCTACTTCGTTAATGTATTTAAGTACGTATATATATATATATATATATATATATATATATATATATATGTATAGATATTGCGCACGATACACCTTGATCATGTTCTCTATTTGACGTTTTTAAAAATAATTCGCACACACTACCTTTTTAATTGTTTTCTTCTTGCAGAATGCTTCAGGGTATTACCCGGCCGGAACAAGCGGGATCATTGCTCCCACCTCATCACCATCATCACCATCATCATCATCATCAAGCTTTGACTCATCACGCTTTAGCAGCTACAGGTCATCACAGTTGGCCTACTTCGTCCGACGACGTAGCGCACAAGGGTAAAATTTCTAATAAGACTTTTAATAATTATTAGTTTTTCACCTATTAAGAACGTAGTGCACAATGCTGCTTATATATATATATATATATATATATATATATATATATATATATATATATATATATATATATATATATATATATATATATATATATATACTCACGAACACATACATGACACACACATATATATATATATATATATATATATATATATATATATATATATATATATATATATATATATATATATATATGGTACTTGTTTATTATATAGATGAGAATTTTTTCTTCTTATTAGCCGTGATAGCCTGTAATGGTTTAATTAAGTATAAATGAAAAATAAATAATATTTATAAATTATCGATGATTTATAACAAAAGCCAGAAAAAAATTACATATAAAATAAACACATAGCGAATTTCAATTAGTAAATAAAAAAACATACTCGCCTATGCATCGACTACGATTTGTGTTGCTTTAGATAGCGGTTCCATGGTCACTAATAAGATGACACTTCTCCAAACCTCGGTATAAAATATCCGTTGACCACGATGTTTTATATATCTATATCTATATATATATATATATACATATGTATACAGTGTATACATATATGAATATATATAATGTAAACTAGAACAGAATAGGACTGAAAATAAATGTACATATAACAAAAGTAATGACGAACACAGGAAAAATTATACAAATAGCAATAAAATCTGAACAAATAGAGCAAGTAGATAATTACGATAACGTCAAAAAATCGCAACAAATAAAGATACGATAATGGAAGCAGAAGTGGCGAGAAGAATATCATCATTATCGCGGATTGCGTTTGGAAAATTACGCATAGTATTCCGCAATCAATAAATACCGATTAATCCGAAACGTAAACCGTGTAATCAATTCCAATCCCTTATATATGGTTCGGAACATTATACAAAAAAAATTTTAAAAAATTCTTAAACTCCACACGAGAGAAATATAAGATTGTCACATAATAAAAAGAATGCACGGATACGTAAATAGAAGAAGAAATATATATTTACAAAACATATAAATAAAATCATGAATACATGAATACATGAATAATGAAGAATGTTAAGTACCTTATATACATATATATATACCTTAACAGTTAACTTACTAATGTAACATCTAATGTATATGTAATAAAATTAAAATTTAAAACGTAAAATTTAAAGTTTTAAACTTTTAAGTACAGGGAAAAATTAGAAAAAAACCTGCAAGAAAACAATAAAAATAAATTCAAATTAGAACTTAAGTAAAAAGGGAAAACACGTATAGTAAATAGGAAAATAATTCTTAAACAAGTAATCTATAATTCTGCGGTGTTTGTAAATATCGTACGATGAGACTATGTCGTAATCGCCTATGGTGTTAATTAATGCGCTGTCATGCATTAAACAATTATGGTAAAATTTACTAGATAATTTGTTTATATAGGTAAGTGTATCTAAAAGGTTAAGCTGCGAATGCATATCACGTAATTTAGTACATCTACGGGTGTTTAATACTGCAGTGGCGGTTTTGTAACAGCTGTAATCTTTTACGAGTACTATTATTGGAAACCGAAAACCAAACTGGGCAGGCGTAAGTTAATCGGGGTAGTAGACGTGTATAATAAGTTTTTGTTCGAAATAGATAAAGAAGAATGACGATTAGAAATTGGCGAGAGTATTGAGCGCGTTGTCAATGCAGTTAGTAATATTGTCATTGAACGATAAGAATCTAATATGACTCCTAAGTATCGAACTTGCGTCGACCATTGAATACATTTACCATCAATTGTAACCTCAGGTAAGGTTAGTGGGCGTCGTCTTGAAAAAAGTATCGCCTCCGTTTTTTCTGTGTTTATTTTCAGTCTCCGACGTTTGTAGTATTTAAAGACAGAGTTATTTTGCAACCTGTTAAGTATAGTGTCTGGTCTATGAGACGCACAATATAGGGCGAGGTCGTCAGCATATAAGGCGATATTAATATGAGGTAGTTTAGAGATATCGTTTATTAAAATTAAAAATAAGTAAGGCCCTACTGCCCTGTGGAACCCCTGAGCAGTAAGATCTGATACCGGATTTATGGTTAAGAGGGGAAACGTAAAAATTTCTATCGGTTAAATACGAATTTATTAATTTTAACGTAAATAAACAGGTTTGGACGATGCAGTGAAGCGGATGGTTCTAACAAAAAGGAGTTTAACTGGGAGTTTGAAGAGAAGACAATAATGTTCAAAGCGGATGTCACAGTGTTAGCCGGTAGACGGAAACAGGGAAGACCAAGGGATACAGCAAAAGTAGCGGAGAAAAATTGGTCTAGGAAAGCTCGGGACAGAAGTGACGTTAGGGAAAGAATTATCATCCAGGAGTGGATAGACAAAGGCTGATCGTGATTGTAAGGAATTGAAATTGCGAAGTGAATAATAGACAGTTCCGTTAAAATTTACGAGCTAAGTGAAATTAAAAGATACGTTTAGCGTATACAAACGGACTACTGGTTTTTAATAATAATAACAGATCGTTTTCTCGATAACGATAATAATAATAATAATTAAAATTTGTTTCGGGTAAATTTTTTTGTGTTGCCGTAAACTAGTTTTCAAATAATTCTTTTTAAATTTCGGATTTTGCTTTTTTTTTTACGAGGGTTTAATTTTTATTAATGCGTTTTGTAACTGAGGTCCGTGAAAAATATATATATATATATATATATATGTATATTATATAAAAGGGAAACAATTTTACGATTAGTGTCAGGACGACGATGATGACAGTGACACTATGATTATTATTATGATGACGACGTTAGCAAGGTCGGTTATAACCCGTTTGGAAATTATTACGCCGCCGGAATATTTTATAGACTCTACACGAAGTCCGCAATATCCTCGGTCCATTCTACCGAGCTGTTTTAACAAGGTCCGACTCTTGTCAAACACGCCATTATCCCTCGATTTACATCGTGTATCTACTCCCATCCCCGGGCTATTACTAAAAATCCCTTCGTTCGTATGTCCATTCCCTACAGAACGACGACAACGATACATAGTCGTCCGGTTTTTTTGCAGTTCGCTTATTTATTGCGAGGGTTCCGCTATTTAGTCGTGTCTTCTACCTTCTGCCGACGACTGACTCGTTTTGTTTATACCACACCGTATAAGCCCTTATTTCGAATTTTCTCTCCTATGTGTAACTACAACAACACGTATGTTTATTATTATGTTTTTCGGCCGATGGATATATTATTCGCGCATATACCGCGTGACGTCTGTATCCAACTATCAGAGGATAGAATGTAAACGAAACCAATCGGAGCGAATTTAATCCTAATCTGACGTTAAAACTAAAAATAACTAATGTAATAATAAACGATGATTCTTTATTTTGTTTTTTTTTTTAAAAAAAAGGAGATAATATAAATAAAAAACGTAAATTAACGCGACCAATTTTTAAATTGGTTCTATACGCGAAAAATTTGGGGGCTAATATTAATTCGTTAGTTAACGTTGAAAGAACTTGGTTGAATTAGCATTAATGTAGAAACAACGATAGTAATTGTAAATTTATCCGTAATTTGCAAATAAATTACATAGTCGCATTCAAACATACATACGATAGATATTTTATATATATATATATATATATATATATATATATATATAGGGTGGCCCAGAAAAGACGGATGATTTCGGTGTTTAATAACTCAAAAACTACTCGATTACAATTTTTGAATAAAATTTTACTTATTATTATTATTATTATTTATTATAAATTGGACTCTGGAATTAAACAATCTGTCCGTAAAAAACATAAAAAAACAATTAACATTATAAAGTTACATTCTAAAATAAATTGAATTAAAGAATAATATATACAAGCATCATCTGAGGAAAGTAATGAACTTAAGATATACGGAGGCCGATGGCCTAAAGATATAAGTTTAGAAAATAAACGCGATTGTTCTGCCGAGTAGGAGGAACAGTTGAAAAACAAATGGTTCGAATCCAGAATCATATCGTTATCGTCCGGGTGAGAGCAGGTGCTGGTTTCGGCCATTCCAATTCTGTGCAAATGAACAGGTAGGCAACAATGATTCAAACGAAGCCGAGTTAATGTTGTAATCATGTGACGAGAAATTTGTCCGCTAAACTTTTTGGGAAAATACCACGCTTCTTTGGAAGGAACTGGTTTAACGCTTTTATAAAAACTGCTGACTTTATTGAGATGGAAAACAGTCCAATATGATTTCATTTGGGCTTTCACTACAACGCGGAGATCTGTATATGGAATGCGTGGACACAAAATGCCGATGGAGGCTGCTGATTTTGCGGCTTCATCACAAACAGCATTACCGAGAATTTCAACGTGACCAGGAATCCAACAAAAGTCGATTGTAATATTTCTTAAACTGAAATTGTATATTTCTTCTAAAATTGCAAATATAAAATAAGATCCCTCGGTAACGTGAAAGTTCGATATAGCATTAAGGCAACTAAGAATAAGAATATTGCCACTAAAATTAGAAGCGCGAAAGAAGCGTAAAGCCTCGACGATCGCAAAAGCTTCAGCGGCAAAAATCGAGCACGCCGATGGTAATTTAAACTTTCTGGTCACGTTTTTACTTGGAATCGTGAAGGCCGATCCTACCAGTCCTTGAAAACCATCTTTAGATCCATCAGTGTACACATATAAAAATTCGGGCCACTTGTTTTGAATTATGAAGATATGTTCTAAGTTGGAAGAAGGACCAAGATAAGGCCATTGCCTGTTGGACTCTAAATCCACCGTAGAAACTGGAAATTTTCCAGGTGAATTATTGAGAGAATACAGGAGCGGGAAGTAATAAGGATTTGTATGGAAGAAATATATTGGCGGAACGTGCGAACAGAGGACATGATCTAGATGTAAATCTCCACTTGTGAAAAATTTCGTGATATTTAAAGGATAAAGAGTTATTAGAAAAGGATGAAAATTTTAGGAAAAACTGATTTGCAAGTTGTTGGCCTCTCAACTGGATCGGTGGAATGCAATATTCCGAACATAAACCAACTTCTGGCGAGGAAGGAAATGCTCCAAAAATTTTACTAGAAAATAGAAAAACAATTGAATTCGGAATGGATTCGGACACCAGTAGCGGCAGTTCTGTTTGTTTATCGGATAGCTGAAAATGAGCTTCATCGCTTGTCAAAAGACTGTTTAAATCGATCTCTCCGTCTTCGGGTTTTTCAGCATCGTTTCAGCAAAAAATTTTCGTTTGCATTGTCGGTACTTTTTAATTCCGGAGTTATTACCAGTTTATAAGGATGAAATTTCAAACCTTCCAGCAACATACGGCGAACAGATTCTCTCGACAGCTTTAAAGAAGCAGCATGACCACCTCGAGCAGAGCGTCCGGGACTCCAAATGATTGCTACCCAAACTCGATCGATGATTGTGTACGAACAGGTTTTTTTTTTTTTTGTTCAAGATGTTTTTTGCTCAATCTACCTCGTGAAAGTTTTCAACCCCCCTTAAAAAAATTGAATTGCGAGATTGTACAATGTTCCACGCAAAACGCGCGCTCCTTCTCGTTATACGATGCCATGATAACCGAAACTCTCTCTCTCTCTCTCTCTCTCTATATATATATATATATATATTAATAAATAGACATCTAGAAAGATAATATTTATTCCAACTTGTCCCAAATGGAGTCATCGGGTGACATCGGAAGCCGTGAAGGAGAAACATGTCACGGAGGAGAGCTGGTATACATCGGTGGTACAACAAGACATCTACATAGTTGGCAGGTGTGTCCAAGGACAAAGACGGAACAGCTATGTTGATCGCTAAATAGGAGATAACGTAAAAAGAAGAAGAAGTAGAGTTCTGTCTGGGAAACGGCCATTGTATCGACTTTGAGTACTAAATAGGTCACATCTTTCTGTTCGATTGTTTTAATCTTAATACCTTCCTCGAGCAGACTTTCAAATTAACGATCACTTGATGGAATTCGAACGAATGGAAACTTATTAATAGCGATCGCTACGCGAATGAGACTGATATTATTGCAAATAACGGACAGATCATCAATATCAGCTATTTAATAAATTCGACGCAGTCGGTAAATAATGCGAATTGAATATAAAGCCAAAAAAATAAAAAATCAATACCGATGATAATCGACGTGGACGAAATTTCGTTAAAAAGTTGTACAAGTCGAACGATGTTTAGTTTGTTACATAACATAGAACTTGAACTAGGATACAGTAATGAAAACATCGAAAAACAAATTTGCGCCTTTGCGCTCGGTTCCGCACATATTTTACGTATATCGTCTTCCCCCCCGGCAAAGGGCTTACCGATGTTTCTTCGCCCTTCTCTAGAAGTCCACTGCATAATCCGTTTGGTCCATATATTGTCCGCTCTGCTCGCTGTATGTCCTGCCTAGTTCGAACTGTATGTGTTTCGTTTATCACTTATTAGTTCGAGTGTGCCAACTCTAATCGTTCTTCTGCACGCTTTATCACACGATGATAATCCACATTACCGCCCGCTATATGTCAGTAAGTTGTATAGATTTTCCTTTTTAAGGAAATAAAGATCTGTTCATTCTTATTCAATATTGCCGAGTCTCCCAACTGCACTCCACGAAAAGGATATTTTTCTCTTTATTTCTGTCTGCATAGCGTTCTATGCTAATTACTTTGCTCGAAATATATACGCTGGTCTGCAAACGGAAGTGTGCGCCTTCCGTTCAAACAATGGAAAACCAAGATATAAACTGCTAGAACGGTTGCGAGATAAGCCATAATCAAACTAGAAAATATCTGGGCTTTGCCTTCGACCGAACACTTACATTCAGAACACACTGCGAAACACTCAAGAAAAAAATTTAAATTATAATCGATTTATTACATAAACTCGTTTCTACGAAATAGGGTGCTACGCGAGAAGTGCTTCGAACTTCAGCATTATATCGTTTGCAGCAGGGAGTATAGCATAGTCTGAAGCAGATCAGACCGCACAAGAAAAGTGGATACGACGTTAAACAGCGCTTATAGAATCGTTACCGGTTGCCTAAAACTAACAGCGATTGGCGATCTGCATAGAGCCAATGGTATCGCTCCATCATTAATACGTAGGAAAGTAGCAAAAATGAGGAAAAAAACACTAGCGATTACGGACCAGCGTTAAATGCTTTATGGACAATCAACGCCTAAAGAAAGGCTAAAATCCATGAAAGACTTTTGGAACTTCACCACACTACTTTCACACGAGCCAGCAAAACACTGCAAGGAAATAAGGCGACGAATGGACGTGATTGGTAACGAGGGCATATTGCCGCACTACGCGATCAATTGGAAAAAATGTAAAATCCTAAATAGGTTAGGAACAAGATGCGGTCGCAGAAAAGAAAATTAAAATAAATATGAGGGACTAAGTATTGATTCAAGATGCGAATGCGAGGAAGAACAAGACCATAAACCCATAAACACTTGTTCAAAACTTGGAGGTGAAATAACAATTGCTAGCTTGTATGTTTCACAGCTGACGAAACGCCGAAGTTAATTGATTTTTGGAAAGGGAAAATATAAAGCGCTAATGGATACGATAAGACGACGATTTTGAAAAATGAAACTTCGGAATTCACATCCACAATTAGAATAACGATGCGACATTTTAGACACGTGGAAACCAAAAGGATCGTTTACTTTCATTTAGAGACGAACCGAGCTTATGACGATTGGAGCAGAGTATCTCCTTTAGGTAACAGTGTCAATAATAAACAATTAATTAAATAATAATACCTACGCACATAAATATACCTATGCTTCTTCCTCACATGCGTATATGTATATATATATATATATATATATATATATATATATATATATATATATATATATACATCTATGTATATTGTATAATTCCACGTAATGCTGTTAGTGCTAAAGCGCGAACTAAGCGCTCACACATAAACACATCTAGGCGCGCGTGCACCGGTGTATGTATTTATATAGGTAATATTAAACTTATGCACAGATAAAAACTCATTCAACAGATCACATTGTAGGACTTGTTTAGCGGTATTATACCATTAAATATCTCACAGGATCGCTACTTAATGGTACAACTGCTTAAAGTTAGTAAAGACTATTATTAGTACGACGGCGGAATGGACATATGAATGAAGAGAAGATATTTCTTTTGATATTGTAAAATATAATACCTTGTTACATGGCCGAGTATTTTACAGTTTGCCGGGATATGTTAACCATTTTTGTTGTCAAAAATTTTCTGCAAGACCGATATAATTGGCGTCATGCTGATGAGATCCGAAGGTATATCCATCTGTCGGCGCGGTGGTTTTTGTCGCTAAAAGCATCCGAGTAATTCTTTTGTATATTTGCATCGCAGGTTATTAATACATATACATATATATATATATATATATATATACGATGGTAGTAGTAGATCCTGTACGTTTGCATCGTGAGTGTAAAATTACTTTGTATAGTGCATTCCGTTTCTATTGCAACATTTCCAAACTGGGTATAATATCCTCTTGTTGTGCTTTTGTATATGTCAAACTCGGATGCTTTACAAAATACCTTTTATTCGGAAAGTTGTACCTATTAAAATACTACAAGCGTCTTTTGCTACCGACCTCTTTACTTCTGTTCAAGCAGCGTCGGTTCGATTCAACATATTTTTATTCAGTCGCCATACAGTCTAACGTTATCTAGTTGTCGCTTAAGTATTCATATATATATATACACCTGTTATTCGCCAGAACTAACGTGTTGCTATACCTTCGCCGTCCTAATAACGTGTATAATTCGAACGATTTATCCTCGAAAAATACTATTAAGAGTCCGGTGTTACCCCCTTATGTCGACGACGAAACTTCACCTAGACATCGCTGATTTAAATTGTTTGTTGTAAACAGCAATCTTTTTTCAGAATTATGCGAATAATTTGTTCGTCCTTAATCTTCTCTGAACCCGATTGCTCGATATTTACCAGTTTCTTTTCGTTAAAATACTTTTTATATTCTATACGGACGATTTGAAATTTGCGAATTTGCACTTTCTACATTTGAATACGATTTTTCCTTGGAAATATTTGTTTACATTTAACATTACTCATTACCGCACGGCCGGCGAGCTACTGTGAGTCCGGATATTAGCCAGCTACTGTCGACGAACAGACCTAAAAAAATAAAATAAACAAATAAAAAGTGTATTTTTACATTTAAAATAAGAAACAACAATTATCATCTACACGTACCGAAATAAAACAAAATTCTCCTCGTGTATCGCGATATAAATAATAATATAAATAAAAGAAACGAAGCTTAAAGCGAATAAACTGCAAGAGAAACCACCACCAAAAACCTGCATGAAATGAGTATTGAATAAAATAGAATATGAGATAATATCAGAGTAGCGATGAAGAGAAAAATAACTATATACATACCCCAAAAAATGGTAACTATCTATTCAGCAGTAATTGCATTTCATTAGATAAAAGGAGAAATGTAAAGTAGATCGTCACCTGTAAAACCATTCACGAATAATAATAATAATTGGATTTTTATTAAATCATCCAATTAATTATAGATAAATTGTATCGGTACTCGCACACATACGTATATATATATATATATATATATATATATATATATATATATATAATATATAATATATACATATATTGAACGGATGATTTTGTCGAATGCTCTACTGTGGGCGTCATTACATTCTGATCTTTACCATATCTTACTATGTTCCCTCATACATTACACCTCAGGATAAAAGTACAATAATTTCTTCGCATGGTAACATTTTTAGAGAAATAAGCACCTTTGATTCAAATATAAACAGTCTTCCACAGTATCACGTTGGGTAACCTGTAAAGGCATCCCAAATATATATTATATATATATAAATATATGAGTATATGAATATTAATTAACGAAGTGTTCAAAATGTTCAAAAACTTAATAGAAAGAAAGACAAAAGGTAAGCTCTGAAAAGAAACATTGAGAATTCGATTTATCATGCTAAATTCCTCAAGCTTGGATGTTACAAGTCATATTGCCCGCGAACCCACCAGTTGACCGTGAAAGTATATTTATAAAATATATATATATATATATTACGACAATCAATATGAAAAAAAATAAATTTAAATATCTAACCTAAAGCTGTTGGATAGATTGCAGATAGTTTTCTCAGAGCTGAACGTGTCTGGAGAATCGCACGTCCTACGGTTATTGTAATTATTATTAAGTTAAACTGTACCAAAACTTTGTAAATATCGTTAGGTGTGATAAGTTTCAACTTCAGCGAGACGTAAGTAACCGTTTTATGTAAAAAAAAAGTATGAAAAAAACCTGTTCTTCGCCGAGATAGAAAAACGGGTATCAACGACGTTTTCGTCCTGATAATAACCGTCGTGTTATTAAGAAGTAATGTATTTTCCTACTGGCAAAACACACACACATATTAAATTAGTAGTAGTGTATGTATATATGTAATACGGTTATCCGCTTTTCCGAGAAAAACCCCTTGAAATCTCATTTTCGTTTATCTTTCTCACCGAACATGTATATATATATATATATATATATATATATATATGTGTGTACACGCATATTTATCATCATCATCATTACATAAATATATCGTCTTTACCAGGGCAGGCAAACGCTGTAGATGATATTGTTGTAAAGAATTCAAATATATTGATATATATATATATATATATATATATATATATATATCGGTTATGCTACTAGTATGTATATAATTTTCCTAAAGCCATCTATTCGACTGCCTTATCGTCGAAGAACGAGCAACCCCGTCCGATAGAGGGGTCCTACGCTATATTGCTTTCGGCAATTTTCAGGGGTTTTTCTGTAACCGCTGCTGGCTGGCTGGCTGACTGTCTAGATGGAGATGGAGTTCCACTGTCGATTGACGGGGAGGTGCCGGCTGTATCCGTGTAACGAACGGTAAGGATATAACTCGTTCGAATTTATTTCCTCCGACAACGATCCGCGAGCAGCGTATTCGACGCTTGGTTGGATGATAGTTAATTCTTTCTCGACTCCCCCTTATTCCGCCGATAGTAGAAGGCCCTAGCGGCAGATGTGTCATTTGCACGCGGTGCGCAGCAACCCCTAAATCCTATTCTTTGGAGCGTCTTATTTATTTAATTTAAAATCTACCTCGGCTTCCTCGGTCTATACGTAGTAATGTGTTCCTATAAACACAAAACGGTGTGAAGCACGCCGTTTATATGGTTCCTACAGTACATAGTGGTAGTAGTAGTAAGTAGTGGTAGTTTTTCACATTTTCTTATACGATACGGCGTTTTTCCCGTTCTTTCAGCTTTCCACGGTGCTATATATATCTGATATGTATATGCGTTTTTTTTTTTTGTGTGTGTGTATGTATACGTAAACTTATTACTGCGTTTATTCATATTTTATTTTTCCGACGCGCTATTTTCTTCGGTACCTAATTTTGGCGCCGAATTTAATACGAGTGCTCTAATGACTTCGTCATCCTTCTAACGAATCTCCGGCATTTAATTCGAACCGATGACCCGAGGAAAGAAAAATTTGTAATCGACTTTCTAACAGATTAAAATATTTATAAAACGAATGAAAGTTAAATACTAATATATAAAAATATTAAAAGGGAAATAAAATAAAAAAGTATTTGTCGAAAGTTTTCGTATAGGGCATACTTTATAGTTCTGAAACTTGGAATTTAGATAGTAGGCTAAGCAAATGAACGGAATTTAGAACGACATTAGGGGAAAATGGAAATCATATTACCGATGAAAGTGATAAGAAATGAAGAATTACACGGTAGTGTAAAGGAAAAACGAATAAATAGTAAAAAAAAAATAATACTCAAATGGATAGTACGACATGTTATATATATATATATATATATATATATATATATATATATATATATAATAGTATATATACTATATAAAAAAATTGTGAGTTCTTAACGCGAATAATGTAAAGAGTTGTTGAAAAGAATATTCTCTTCGAAAATATTTAACTATTCTCGTCGAGAGACTAAGAGGAGAATTCCAATATAGATTCCATACGAACACACCAAAATGTCGCACGTCGTACGATCATTCGCGCATATCGATTTAAATGTAAGAATGACACGCGCCAAGACTTAAAAATTCCAATTGTCATCGGCAGAATTACCAGGTTTGATTGCAAACATGCATATTGGAAAAGCACACCAATGCTGAAGTCACACAGCTCCTGAACAACTATGAACATTTAAGACGACTTAAACGTCGAAAACCGTATGATTTAGTGAAGTAATTAAGTCGGAGTCACTTCATTGGAAGTGTAAAACTCTTCACACGTACTTTTAACTTGATCATCGTTATTGTCAACGACTACATAGTCGTCACGATAGTCTTAATGAAGGAAAAAAAAAACTATAAAAAAAAAGGAAGATAAAAGATATTAACGTATACGATGCCGAAACACGCGGATTTACAAAGGATCATGAAAATCCGGAAAACACGAACATCGCGTGAAAGAGTTATAATTACTGGATAGAAAAAATTAACGCGTAAAGTTGAAATAAGCGAGGACCGGATATGTTGCGAGCAGAGACGATATGATGCCGTTAAATTCGAAAATAGCAAAAGCGGCTGACCAACTACACACGGTGGATAAGATTGTAAAAATTGCTGGAATCTGATGGATAGAATTCCCTACAGTCAGCAATGATTGACACGTGTGTAAATATATTGTACGTACGTATATATTCGTGTATAGATACATTCGTTATTTATAGTTACGATTATCGATGAATTACGTGCGTCAAATTGTAATTGTCGTCTATATAATTTTTTTTATTTCTCGCAATCGCTCTTAAGTTTTTCGGAGTAGTATGTCAACAATTTTAAGGCCGCCGATTAATTGCCGGCGCTCCAAGTATAATGCCGGCTTTCGTTTAAAAAATATTCTACGGGTATAATTTTTAGTTATTCAGTGTGGACAGATGATTCATTAACTGACGAAGGTTATTAAAAATAGCTTGGAAAACGAGTGTACGTGTGCATTTCTGCATGTTAAGCAAGCTATCGATAAAGTAGGTATCAGGGATTGTTGCGTCGGTCCAATATTATATGCATAATTTGTACGTCCGACTTCCTGACGCTTGATAATGCAGCACCGACGACGTAAGAATCCTACTTGACTAAAACGATGGAGCGTAGTAGTTAATGAAAGTAAGTCAACGCATATTTCTTTCGCAAATCGATGAACGTCTGCCAATCGAAGTAAACAATATCGTTACTCCAAAATAGCGTAAAATATTGTGGCACGCACTTAGACACTAGTCTTACTTGGGCTACTCACGTTCCAAAAAAGATCGAGCATTTGTGACTCGAAATCAGAACTTTAATCAATTTGGGTTATCGTTGGAAAATAAAACTCTACTATATAAAATAGCTACAGCAGTGGGGCTGCGTATAAACATCTAACTTAGAGAAAATACAGCGATATCTAAACAGGGTGTTAAGATAACTACTGCGTCTCTTTGATAGGTCTGAAACTTCGCCATTCATACCGACTTGAACGTTATGCTTGTGGAGGATGTTATCGACAAGGACAGGCAAACAAACATGTCGCCCGAAACTTGCTACCAATCTGCTGAGTGATAACGATGAAATACGCAGGCTGTGGCGAAATAGGCCTTTTGTCCGACTAGTATAAGTTTAGAAGGAGCACTACCGCTCTACCATCCTATTAATCACTAAACGACCTCTACAGTTGGTCGGTTATACTATTCGAACGATATGGTCACTAGAGCGTTCGTCTGGTAAACAAATTTTTTCATCTCATAAAACATGTAGAAGATAAACGAAAACAAGTTAATATTAAATTTCGACAAATGTATCGGTTACTCGGCAAATATTCACCACCATCCTTAACAAGGTGCTACTTTATAAGGCAATGTTGAAGTCTATATGGTCCTATGGAATCCCACTCTGGGGAATCGCAAGAAAATCTCATATAGAAATCATCCAAAGAGCCCAATCAAAAATACTACGATAGATAGTCGGCGCACCAAGAAAGATTCAAAGTATCGACGGTTAAAGAAGAAATCGAAGCAGTCAGTCTCAGAGCACGATATAAAGAAAGACTACAAAATGACCGTAACCAGTTGGCGCGCACGAACTGATCAAGAACGGTACCCGGTTCAGGCGGCTGAAACGATCGAATGTAGTAGACTAACGAATATTGTATGAAAACAAGGAATGACGACCATTGAAAAGCATTCCATTAATTTATGTGTAAATTGAAAAGACTGCCACTTATTGTTTTCAGTTTGACAGATTGTGTGCAAAATTTATTAAAAAAAAATAAAAAAATAAACTCTTCTAACTCCGTGTAACGACTTCATTGCTGAAATGGACCGATACGACAGTTAGATAAAATTAATATTCGATAATTAGTCGATTCGCGAAGTTTATTTCTTAATTTAACGTTAGCAATATTTTAAATTTTGTAACAAATTTTCAATCTTTTTTCAGTTCAAAAAAAAAAATGAATGGATACCTTGTTGGATAGCTTCAAACTGTTTTTTTCCGCGGTGGGACAGGGTGTCTCGAACAAATTCTGAAAGTAAATTCCCGATAGAACGTACTATAGGATTCTTCAATAAAACCGAATGAATTTTCTGTATACATATGGTATATGTATATATATATATAACATATATATATATATATATATATATATATATATATATATATATATATATATATATATAATGGAGAAAGTGTTTCACGGTTAAATTCTCTGACAATGCGCTAGGTCGGTTAAAAGGTTATTAGTTTCGCGGTTGGAATCCATGGTTAAACTGCTATTGCCGACAAAGAATTATCTCTTCCAGTATTTTATCACTTTCCATTATGATCGGATAAATTACTATTATTATTATTCTTATTATTACAATTTCAATATTACTATTACTATAGTTACGGACAAGGTGTTATTCGGATGTCCCTTCAAATGTCGTTCATTCCTAAGTTCATTGTTACCT
The DNA here is from genome assembly GCA_032883995.1 of Coronaproctus castanopsis. Lineage (NCBI taxonomy): Eukaryota > Metazoa > Arthropoda > Insecta > Hemiptera > Monophlebidae > Coronaproctus > Coronaproctus castanopsis. Next base: position 45,051,848 of record CM065053.1, on the reverse strand, counting down.
TTTTCCATACCGACCATATTATTCTGGGCATTTAGAAAAAATGTACGATACCACTCGATGTTAGTTAGTTCCGTCTTCTTTTTCAAATATAACGCCGACTTTAATATCCGATATATATATATATATATATAGTAAAACGTTAATTCATTCGTAGTTCCGGGCCGATTGTATAAGTGAAATACATTTATTTACTCTTACACACATACATATATATATATATATAATATATATATGTACCGTAAATTAGTTTGGCAATCCAAATTGTAAAAAGATACAGTTGGGCGCCACACTTGTGAAATGATCCCTAACTTTTTAGATAGACATAACTTTAAATTTTCACCGGATTTATTAACAAGGCATGGGAAAATTGTCGCGTACTTATGTCGTTTTGGCTTAAGCAAAGATGATGATAAATACTCCTGCTGTCTGAGAGAAACTGTAGAACATATTATTTTCGAATGTTCACAAAACCATAAGACACTTCAATGGAACAAATCAAACCTTCAATAAACAACAAACCGCTTAAAATTTCCAAAAACTTACTTTCGACTTACTTCGTCCTTAGAGTTTCAGAATACTCTAGCGTCGTCACATAATGGTCCGTTCACATAACACCACGTGTCTGTGTATGTATATGCGTTTGTTTTTGTGAGATGTGCACGTAATATCAATGAAACGTAGTTATGTAAATAAATAATTGTTGTAGTTTTTCAAATGTACATATTCTTTATATGTATCAACCGCGTGTATTTTTTGGTAAATATAAGACCATTATTATGTCACCTTCTAACTTAAATATAATTCTAACGCATGCGAAAGTAATTGTAATGCGAATGTATATGAGAATTTTATAACTATTAATTATGACAACAAATTGTAAGGAGCAGCCTTTCCTGATTAGGTGCAGCAGAGACAACTTTAATATCGATAAAAAATATATATATCGTAATTTGCATAATAAATTTTGACGAATAAATTATTTAATAATAATAATTAAAAAAAAGCCCTATAAATTAGTCGTTACTATCGTACGGAGATTTTTGTGAACGTTGTATTGGGACGATCCCGTCGAATGTATCCTATCAGTAACGAACCAGTAATGAAACTTGCGTAGTAAAAAAATTATGGATTTTTTATTCGATTTAACAGCTGTGAATAAAGTTAAAAACTAATAAAATATTTCTCGATTATAACATTCGTTCGATGTTAATATTACCGAGTCATTATTAAAAAGTTTCAATTTTATTTATAAAACCTAAATAAAAAATTACGAGCTATCAACAATGTGCATTGCATAAGGAATATGCGTAAATATGTAAAGAAATCGCATAAAACAACTTTATATTTATAATAGTAGTGGTAATAATGCTATATAGAGTAATGAAATGGCGATAATATGATTATGTAATTCGCGATAAAAATATTAGAGTAAGTTGATCGTTAGAGTCAGTCCTTGTGATTCAAGTATAATAAGCTGAACACCAGTCGGCAATTTCATATATACAGAATTATTCGACCTAAATTCCCTGATTACTTAGTTCAAGGATTATTTAAGTAACGTAACGTAGTTATCACAATGATAATTCCAGCATGAAATATGCATTAGCGGGAGTTCCGCAAGGGAGCATACTGGGACCTGGCTTATTGATTCTCTTTATTAACGACATTCCCAAGGAAATTCGCGCAAATTATAATGATTCCGAAACCTGGCAAAGATCCGTATTCTGTTTCATCTTATCGTCCGATCTCTTTGTTGCCTGTTTTGTCGAAGGTAGTAGAAAAATTAATATTAAAAAGATTACAGCCTTACATACAATCCAATGATATAATTCCGCAACATCAATTCGGTTTTATAAAACACCATTCCACCACTGATCAATTACATAGGGTGGTTAGTATAATTGAAAATAGCTTAGAAACCAAAAAAAAGTATGTACCGCGGCATTTCTCGATGTTCAACAAGCTTTTGATAAGGTTTGGCACGATGGTCTATTATATAAACTGAAATGTCTATTGCCGAAAAATTTTTACCTGTTGTTGAAATCATACATAGAAAATCGCCACTTTCAAGTGCGTTATAAACATACCTATTCAGAAATACATCCTCTTTTAGCAGGCGTTCCCCAAGGTTCTGTGCTGGGCCCCACGCTGTACTTGTTATACACGGCTGATTTCCCTACAATGGAAAACGTACAGCTGGCTACATTTGCGGATGACACTGCACTGCTCTCAACACACACGGATCCGAAGATAGCTAGCAGTAACCTACAGAAAGCTCTTACTAAGGCGGAGATATGGTTTAAAAAATGGAAAATTTGAATTAATGAAAACAAATCTGTCAATATCCATTTTACCAACAGAAAAGTTACACCCCCACCCGTCAGGATTAATAGCACCGATCTGTCAGTGCGATCAACGGGTCAAGTACTTAGGATTACACCTGGATAGCCGATTAACATGGAAACATCACATACAGATGAAGAAAAAAGAATTAGATATTCGAGTTAAAAAAATGTACTGGCTGATAGGGAGAAACAGTGTACTAACGACAGATAATAAACGTTTAATATATACGTTGGTTCTAAGGCCTGTCTGGACCTATGGGGTGCAACTTTGGGGTTGTGCTAGACCATCAAACCTGAAAATAATACAAACGTCACAAAATAAAATTCTTCGGATGATAACCAAGGCACCCTGGTATGTAACAAATCTAACGTTGCATCGAGATTTACGTATAGATTATGTGGCCGAAGTCATAAAAGTTCACGCTAAAAGACACGCAAGAAGACTCGATAGCCACCCGAATACTTTTGCTAGAGGATTGCTTGATACCACCGGTGACATAAGGAGACTAAAACGTCAGAAACCGCAGGACCTCGTTTAGGGTCGTCGTAATCGCATTACACCAGTTCCGCGCGAACTCTTATCAGCTAATTTATTAATAAGATAGTTCCGCGCCATGCGTAAATTCCCCATATGACAGTTCCGCGCAGCATATCTCAACAAGATAAGACAGTTGCGCGTAGTAAAAATCAGCCTATATCAAGATAAAATAGTTTCGTGCCAGTGTCAAGTTGTTTAGTTTTATTCTTGACGTGTATTTGGTAAACGTTTCATTATGGAAGCTGCGTCAGCAATCAGTGAAAAAGGTAAAACATTAAAAGTTTATAATGGCTTTAAATTTCGAAAAGATCGTGTTGTTAAAGCAGGAATATCTTGGAGATGTACCTTTAAAAAGTGTCGTGCTCGTATTTATACTGATGTGAATGGTCAAATTGTTCTTGAAGGTGGACCAGTGCTTCATAATCATGAAGAACCTGTTATTATATCCAGGCAACAAATTTCGAATGCTGTGAAAATGAAGGCTTTGGATGACATTTCCAGACGACCACTCGAGCTAATAAGAGAAGAAATTGTCAAGCAAAATGCCACTGCTGAAATGAACGGTAATGATATTGATAGTATTCGTGTTAGTATATATCGCAAAAGGCGTTCCATTTTACCAACCCTGCCAAAGAATATTGCTGAAGTTCATGTAGCACTCAATAGCATGAATGTACTTACCCACAATGACCAACCTTTATTACTCATTAATGACGAAGTACATAATATAGTGTGTTTTGCGCCAAAAAGTAATTTGAAATACCTCTGTTCTGGTGATACTATTCTTGTCGATGGAACTTTTGATAGTTGTACTAAATTTTTTTGTCAACTATTCACCCTTCATATTGTGAAAAATGGCCACTACGTTCCTTTAGTGTGGGCATTACTGCCTTCCAAAAAGGAAGCAATATATGTACAACTGTTTCGCCATCTTGTAGATGCCTGTGCTGCAGAAAATTTAAACTTTCAGCCTTCAACTCTTGTTGCTGACTTTGAAATAGCCATTCGAAATGCTTCAAAATCAATATGGTCAAATATTCAAATAGTTGGTTGCCGTTTTCACCTCACTCAAGCATGGTATCGTCATATGCAGAGTTTAGGTTTGAGTAGCAAATACAAAGAGAAAGAGAATGACATTAGTAAATGGCTACGTTTAATTTTTGGACTCCCTTTCCTGAATCCTGAAGAGGTTGCTGATTGCTTTGTACTCGATATCCTGCCTGCTATGCCAATAGATTTGCATGTTTTTGATTTTTCTGAGTATCTACTAGAATACTATATTTTTGACAGCAGTACTTTTCCACCATCTCAATGGGCAGCAGCTACTGCAGAGTCTCAGAGGACAACTAATGCGTGCGAAGCATTCCACCTTGCTTTCAGCAAGAATTTTTATTCTGCCCATCCCAATTTGTTCTCATTTTTAGAAGCTATCAAAAATACTCAGGTGAGCACTGAAGCAATTCTCAACAGCCTTGAAATCCCGAAGAAAGTTAGAAAATCAAAAAAAGAAATTCAACACAAAAACCTCTTGGAAACCTGTTTGGGGATGTATAATAATGGGCAGATATCAGCATTGAGACTAGTGGAACAATTGCGTCACCATTATGCTGCATAATTTTTCAATTTGTTTTTTTTTTTAATTATTAATAACCTCATATAAATTAATTTTTTCAATTCATTTACTTATTGCATTCAAAAAAAAATTATTTATGTATTTTATTCAATACTTATATGCTCTGATGTAAAATAAATAATTTCAAACGCGGAACTGTATTTTTTAATGGAATACCTTCTGCGCGGAATTGCTCTGTAGCCTAAAAACCATCCGCGCGGAACTGCTATCTGATTAAAAAGCATTTGGCGCGCAACTGTTATATTTTCTCCTGCTATGCGCGGAACTGTTCTACAGCCGTCGTAATCGGGTAGGTATCGCTGGATACTTGTCCCCTCATGCTCAATTCTTTTAAACGTACTGCTAAATGTCCTTGGTGGACAGCTCGCAGTATTATAAATAATTAAAAAAAAAAATTCCCAAAATCAAACATCTACAGATGGGATGCTGACGATACTGCTATGAACTTTATAACACCACATTTAATCTAAACGATTTACTTCTGAAAACAGAATACGACGTACCTAGCTTTATCTTGACTTGTAAATAGGCAGCTCTCACCTTAATGTAAGTTCACGTAATCGTGATCGGACTGTTTTACAATCTTAATAATTAATTCAGTAAGTATAACACTTTAATATAATTGCGTACATTTACGATATGATTTATTTCGTTAAACGTGAATCTATCGAATCAATTAATTAATAAATAGCTTAGTCAAAACTTAGTGTTTATATTACTAAAAATCAGTGCAACAATCAGAAAGTACGTGCTTAATGTTGTCAATAAAATCACAGATTACGCGGGTATCAACTTTTCGAAATGTTTTGAAATCTCACAATTTTAAGCATTTCCGTATATGCGTATCTACTATAGGGACAATATTACGTGTAATGTCATTTCATGCTTGTTAGTCGTTTGTTACTGCGCGCCTAAGTTAATTATTTTTAAAATTTTTCGTAAGGCCTACAAACGCGATACAGACGTCCACTAGATTTTTTTTTAAATCAAAACTCAGTTCTATAATACTAAATCTTGGATTTTCGGATTTTCTTAATTTTCTTTATTATATAATCACTTTTACATTATCGGAGCGTCGTATTTCACGCTTTATCCGCGCATCCCGGTTCTAATGTCGGTACTTCAGAGTTTTCATTCTATTCGATTCTATATTCTAACGAGTGCGGCCCCGATGATCGTCTCGTCTGTGTAGTAAAGCTTCTTCATTTTCCCCTATCTACGGCGATTTATGAAAATTTTGCCGCGGAAAAACCTGGGTGAGCAAAGGCAAGTGAATTATAGAGCGTGAAATAATTTCCGATTTTCCTCCGGACTGACTTACTGCCGTATTCCAACCTTCGTTCGTTTCCTATTTCACTTTTCTCTCTAGTACTTTATTCAAATTCGATTACTTTCCTTTTTACGCTTTTTTACATTCCGCCTAACAATTTTTTTTATTTCCTATTTTTTTTTTTTTAAACAAATCATATATATATATAATATAAATTTATCTATATAACAGTTTTTTATTTTGGTTTTTCCTAACTACTACCGACCGGTTTTGTAATCATCATCAGTATCAAACAAATGGAAATTGTAAAAGAATCGCCGTTTTTTAGGGTCCCAATAATCGCCGTTATAAATATTTTTCTTCTACCCGACAGATATATGGCTTATGCGGTCTTTTTTTTGTAGGGGATGGGGGTTTGGATGGAAAATGGAATTCGGATTGTTTCGAACCTGGGCCGAAAACGTAATAAATTTGCATTTCCATCGACTATGATTTTCTCTAGCGTATTATATATTACATACATTAAAAATACACACGTACGTACTATTAATGTACAATGTTTTTAATGTGTAGCCAACCATATATCATATATATATATATATATATATATATATATATATATATATATATATATATATATATATAATAAATCAGATATCATATATCATATATATATAATAATAAATCAGATATCATATATCATATATATATATATATATATATATGATATATGATATATATGTACCTACTAAAAATGTCATTTGTCCCTCGATTTTACTTTTATTTAGCGACATATTTACAAGTATCTTTTTTCGAAATATTTACTTAGATTTGTACGATTTTTTTAACTTCTTGGTTTTATTTAGTTTTCGAATTTTGTTCCATACCACGGTTTATTTATTTCAGTTTCTGTGTATGGACATACATGTAAAAACGTGCATTAGAATTTGATATATATATATATATATATATATATATATATATATATATAATATATATTCACTCGAAAGCATTCGAAGTCTGTCGTTGAAGGAGAATGGAAATTATATCGTGGATGGAATAGCTAAATAACAGAATGAAATGAACGGAAAAGAAGTTCAGTAAGTAGAGGAAAGAGTATTGAAACGGATCGCACAGGTGTTGGGGGTTTTAATAGATGTAGATCATACAAATAACAGAACGAATCGTGGAAAACGCAGACACCAAACGGAAAACAAACGAAAAATTATATAAAATAAATGCAAGAAAATATCCGTAAAATGGAAATGTAAAAATCCCGGCTGTGTGAAGGAAATTTTGAAGTTGGTTGTTTAATATTTTATTCGATAGTCCTATGTATTCTGAAATTTAATACTTACGTACATATGTATATTATGTATGTATATATTATATATATTTATAGTGAACTTATGATCTAATACATTTAGGAACTGTTTCAAAAGCAAAACGAAATAACCTAGTTAAAACACAGCTTGTTCGAATCAGAAAAAAATATATAAACGTAATTCATATATATATATATATATATATATATATATATATATATATATATATATATATATATATACATAATCATCGCTTTAGTTAGTTCCCTAACGTCGTGACTGGCACATTATACGTGTTTTTTTTTTGAGTACACAAAGGCCTAGCAATCAAGGTAGGCAGCATATAGTAATTAAAGATTATATGATGATATTGATGGTGAAAAAGATCCAATTTTCTCCGATTTAACAACTTTTCCACCGCACACGTTTTGGCATATATATGAAATAAACACAGGACCGCACCCCCCTCCCACACACAATAACATATATATATTTATATATATGTAATTATATATATTAGATAAATGTACACAACGTCATGATTTAATATATATGTGAATATCGGTTCAAAAACACAAACTTTTATTTAAACAGACATATACAGCAAAACGTTTGCAATTTTAAACATAAGATCTTTGTAGATTTTATATATATATATATATATATATATATATATATATATATATATATATATATATATATATGCATATATATATATGCATGTATATGTGTGTGTGTAGTCGTTTGTTAGACACAATTATTGCGACGAAGCTATCATTATTGTTTTAGTAAATGAAAAATATTTTAAATATTATTTTACATTATTGCAGTTATTTTTGCTTCGCTATTACCTTTAGCACGGCGTATTTTCATTCACTTAGTTTCGTCTTGACGCTAGTATGTATATATAATTTTTATATAAATTAATTAAAAATATATATATATATAAGAATCAAGAATATTTATGAAATCGTTTTCATTTTTGACAGAATGTTATTTTAAAAGTCATATTACCTATCCGGTTTTAAAGGTAAAACAATAAAATCGATTATAAACGAATAAAATAGGTGATGACTTAATTTCGTTTTTTTATTATCTGTTGCAGGACTCGGATATATAGCTGAAGGTTCGAACGGATATTATTTTCAACAACGGCGCACATTTTTCTCGATTACTGCGTATCGATATTTATGACCTCTTCAAATCGTCGAGGGTACATATTTCACACGAGGTAGAATGATCGGACGAGTAGATAATCGAATACTCAGATATTCACATACTTAATATTCCGGTTTTGAATGAAAATAAATATATTCTAAATCTACCGCAATCGTTTGGTTTGAAATTAACTAGAAAAAAAAAAATCTAAATTTCTGTCCTTTTTCGATCTTAGGCCTATATGGTTTTCACTAAAATCTAAGAGTCGAAATAATTTATGTAAATCGAAACATTCTTGCACCTTATCGATGAGAAACCAACAGTTTAATGATGATAACTATTCAACTTATATTTCTCGACGTACTAGTGAGAGAATGTTGACTAGTTGAACAAGTTCGTTATCATCGATAATTCTTAAAAACGGAAATCGTAGATTCAATATTTTCTATGGCGGTCTATTTTGAATATCTACAAATCTCAACGGCGTTATTATTAAATTTAGCGTTCTGAGAGAAAGTAGTATTGTCGACGTTCGGAAAGAAAATATCGCCTTCCGTCTTAAGAACATTAAACATGACCCTCTGAATGCTGATATTCCATCTTAAGAGAGATCAGTCGTGGCCCATGAAAGATCGGTTTCCATCTGAAGAAGATTAGTAACGTCTTTCATCAGATCAGGTTATAAAGAAAATTAACTTTAATTACGTGGTGATTATTTGGAGGAAGACACTACTGATCTTCTTCGGATGGAAACCCATCTTTCATGGGACGCGACTGATCTCTCTTAAGATGGAATATCAGCATTCAGGGGACTTATTGTAACGTTGAATATAATATTCAGCGGCGGAGAACGTCGGAATGAGAAATATGTTCGTGTTATCCAATCTTTCGAACAAATTTCACTATGGTACTCCGGACAAATCTTAAATATCGGACAAGCTATCCAAAAAAAATCCGAATTCGTTACTTATTACTCTCCAACTGCCGCGCTTATTCTGTCATACAGTCTTGTGTTTCGCTAGATGGATTTCATATTGGCCACATCGTGTATACTATTTCACGATTATCGAATCTTAATCGATTACGTAGAGATTACATTTCGCTCGCTTTTAAACTACCTTTTTTTATATATTATACGGAGTGGTGATGTTATATAGAAATGAAACGATAAAATTATTATTTAATAATTTATATCGGAGAAACTTTTCGTCATTTACGTCATTTTCAACTTTATATAATAAAAATTAAATTATATATAATGAAAATAAGAAAAATAATGTATAATAAAAAAATATATATATATATTTAACTAATAACGATTAACATTTAACGCATAAATAGTTGAAGAATACTTACGAACCGCCGATGTTATAATCTACAATTTTCCACACTAATAATAAAGAACAATTCGTAGTATGGTTTTTAAAACTAATTCATTAATAAATATTGATTTAGAAATATTCATTAATAAATACTTATTTAGAAAAATAATACGATAAACAAAATGCACACCCATCAAAAACCGTCGAATGCCCTACAAAGATTGCTAATATATTCAAACTGCATAGCGGTAGAACAAGTGGCACGACACCATTCCCAAATGCTTGTTCATGCGAAGTTCTTGAATCTATCACCCTTACATAGTTAAGCGACACTGATCTATCCGAGACGTTTAATTATATTCAATTACACGCTATGAACCTAACTTCTCGAAGGATACTAATTACTACAAATTCGTCACAAGTTTTAACCATTCTAACCAACAGATGCAGCATCCATCGGTACTATCCTAATGCTTCAAATTACAGAACATACTCCCTGTGAATACTTGTACACGAGGTATATCAGACAATTAAACAGTTGATAATGCTGCAATCTCCCTTCCCGGTTTATAATACCTTCGTAAAAGTATTTCTTGGATTTCTAAAGGCACATTTTTAAATAACATAAAGACAGCTGCTGATCCTTGTTGTCCACCTGAACGAGTCTCACAGTGAAGTGCGGGCCCTCGGGCCCTAACAACACTAAGTTTGGGACACACCGCATTAACCAACAACTATATATATATAAAAAATATATATACTAAATCTGTTCCACCAACAGAGTGCTACTACTGAAAATGTCCTACACTTGTGCACAAATTTCAATTCAGTCAGAAGCAGTGCGGTCTCGGAAAATTAAACATCAAGAACCATATAATTATTAGACTGTAGTATTTAGCGTGGAAAAGTTTAGGTTACAATATATAGTTTCGGGTTGGCAATCTTACTTTTTAACTTTTTTTATTCACTAAAGGCAATTCTCGCTGCAGCCATTGTGTCCTGTTTGTAGCCAGTATCCGAAGTTTTTGATGTTATATCCGAGCGATCATATACACTCTTCATTATAGATGTTCTTTGTCCTCCTCTTGGCCGTTTGCCGATAACTTTACCCTCTATTATACATTTTATAAAGTTACAATGCCTTATTATACATGATCTAACATTTTTATTTTCCACTTTTCTATATGATTTATTAAACTTCTTCTTTCACGTATTCCTTCTAAGATTTCATTGTTTTCATTTCTATCCAGGATGTTTTCGTTATTCTACGATAAATCCACATTGAATTCGGTTTATTTATTTCCTGCTCTGTTATGCACCAATTTTCACAACTGTAACAAAGCACACTTCGAACGTATGTTTTTGCAAATTTTTCCCGGACGTCTATACTAATTTTCTAATTTGTTAATATTGATTTTTTTTGTTATTAAATGCGCATTTAGCTTGTCCTATTAGTCTTTTAATATCTTCTATACTTCTATTATATTCTGCTATCACACTTGCTAGGTAACGCGTTTCTGCGATTTGTTTCAATGTTACTTATTATTATCAATCTTTTTATTTAGTGTGTCTATTGATCTTCATTAACTATAAATGCTAATTATTATTAAAGTATATATTTTTCACATATATTACTTTTCTCTTATTGTTACGATATATAATTTATTCATTAATACCAATTATTTAATGGCGCGAATGCCGAAAAAACTTTTTGAAATTAAATTTTTCCTAATTACTTTATCGTTTCTTATATGTAACGATCACGTGTTACCTAGACTGCTGGACGAAAGTTTTCTTTCAATTATCACTATACCATGTTGATCCAATGTTCTCTTCGACTAATCCTGTTATCGAATTAATGGCTTTGGATAATATATGTATATCGTCATCATCATCATCATTGTGGCTCGTTCCGAGCATCGTGATACTATGGATCTTCACGAAGAAATGTGTTTTCGCTGTGTTTTATGTGCCTCACGAAAAACTATGGACCACTCTATAACGAACATTGTTACGCGATCCGACTGACACTCGGCGCGCTGCTCGAGTACCATAACCGCTGCAGTAGTTTTATACAGCTGACGAATAAAACGAATTAATTCGAGCAAAAAAAAATAAATAAATAACGGAATAAAATAAAAACGAAATATTAATATAAAGAAAATAAAAATGCCGGCTATACGTTGTTAAAAAATTTTAATACTCGTTCGATTGTTCTATACATACACACATACATATGCCCACTTAAACACGCGTACACATGTGTATATGTTATCGTTACTATCAGTTCCCCAGCCGGTTTTACACCCTTCTGGATGTTTCGGCAGGGGTGGTTCGGTGACAACATTACTTGGCTATTCACACCGCTCTGTATTACTAAGTACTTGAAATTTCGGACGTACGGTCTGATGACGCGAATTCGGCATTTACCGGCATTCGGTATGTCAATCGCGATCTCTTCAACCGGTCCGGCCGATTTTTTAGAATTCGTTCGGAAAATCGGTCGTTCCGGCTGTAAAATCGTACGCGCTGCGATTTCAACGTACGTCCCGAGCGGAAGCGGCGTGTTTACTTTTTTTTTTTTTTTTTTTTTTATAATTAAAATTAAAATTATCGCGCTTGTCAAATTTTTGTCGGTGAAAACTGCTTTTCAGAATTTGACCTATTGGTGACGTTGTGGAGATACTTTACAATCTTTGTCGAACCGAAATTAAACTCAGCGCAGACTGCAAGCATCAACGAAATGTCCAACGATGACAAAATTCTAAAGTGGTTTTCACCGAATAACAAAAAAAAAAAAATATTCACTAGTTAAGCACCGTGAAAGTTTTTTAATTCGTTTATAATCGTGATGAATGATTTATTTTGTCAACGTCGAAATGCGTTCGTTCATTTAAAAAAATATGGCTTATTTTTTTTTTAAAAAAAAATTGTCTTTAATATTAGTGTAAAATTAAAATTTGTTAAAACTAGAGCAACTTTATAACTATTATTATAATTGTTATTATTATTAATATTATCGTTTTATCATCGATTTAGGGGTATGTAATTAAAATTTTGTAGCAATATTTTCTATAGGGTCACTCCTAGTGTCATTAAGTTAAATTTTAAAAAATATATGATTTATTCCCGAGGAAGTCATTATAAATTTTTAAAACTGTTTTTTTACTCTTTGTAAATATTATTATTATTATTATCAGTTTCTCTTCGATTTGAAAGTATTTGCTGCAGTTGTAACTATGTTTTGTATTATATGTAAAAACTTTCGGACATAGCTGACAACTATCCAGGATGACGTCTCCATTCACGACGTTCAAACTCTTCCAGTTATCTATTAATGTTCGGTGTATTACTGGTTATTGGCTTATTACGTTGTCGATAGTAGTTCCGCTTGTTATTGACGCGTAAATTTTAAAAAAGGTATTTTCGATAATTCTTCATTTTAATTAATCAATCTCGGATTGACTTTACCAGTCGTTTAAAATTTCGACCATTGCTTTTATTTATTATTATTTACGGCTATTATAGTGTGACCCATAGAAGACGGTTGGTTTTAGTATTTTTCGAATAACTTAAACTAAAATTTTTGAATGAAATTTTATTTAAAAAAAAAAAAACGAGAGATTAGCTTTCATTTCTCGAACAACACAATATCGTTATGACCGCGAAACAATATTCAGTCTTTGCAGAATTTTCGAAGACTTTTTCGAGCATAGGTGGCTGAATTTTCGAAATTTCTTCCAGATATTCGAGTTTTCAGACATTTCAGATATCGTGCGATTGGAAATCGCCTAACTTTGAATTCTTTTCGAGACTCTACACCGTTACGATCGATTCACGCCGAGAATGACGTTCCACGCAATTCTCGTTATAAGATGGATAAACTGGACGAAAACGAATCTCTGCTGTGTGCGTGTACACTAAACGTGGAGTCCACGGTTTGTTAGCAGTGTTAATAACGGTCCTATTAAAAAAAAAAAAATCGTTTAACACCCTGTATTATATCAAAAACTTAGTATTTATTATTTTGGTGATATAAATCGAATAATTAAAAGACAAACAGTCTTTGTACGATAATCGCAATTACAGTTGTTCCATTTCAACAGCTACAACAGTCGTATCGACGGTGGTGCGGTTAATTATAAACGACTAAAACTAGCTACAATTAATCAAATAAGAAGCGGACTAAATTCCGGTATTTGTTGAAAATTTATTATCAAAGACTCGATTGTTTACCGGGGGGAAATCACCGCAAGGATCGTATTCGTTCTGTATAGCATTGCCACAAAAATTAGATATGTCTGCTCTTTTCTTTTCCCCGTAACGCGGTACGTTAATTACCCCGAGGACGTTTATCTACTTGGACGCTATTTATTTCAAAACATCACATAGAATATATTTCTCGGCTGACACCCTATTACATACCTCCGATCAACCCGTACATCCGCGTAATGTAGCAAATTATACTAAATAAATAAAATGTATATATTATCGCGAAAATGTTTTTATTTAAAACCATAATTCCGCCGACCGTAGTTTAGTTATTGCCGTTACCATCCAAGTATGTTTAAAAAAAAAAAAATAAAAAATTATTCGCGATACTCCGTTAAAAACTGTTTTTTATTTATTTAACAGAAAAGAAAGAAGATGCAAATATGTGACGATATATTTAAAAAATAACATTACAATTATTACAACAAATTATGCTCGTCACCTCCATTATTTAAGTACATTATAGATATTACAACACATATATATATATATATAACAGGCGTATATATATTTCTGGAGAAAACGCTCTGAAAATAATATTCATAGAAATGTACGTTGTAATGAAAGGCAAAATGTACAAAATTACTTAAATCAATGCCAGTTTTTTTCATTCGAATTTCCAGTATTTATTACATTTTTCATTTTTTTCTAGTCTCCGTAATTTAGGATGGAGCGATTTTATTTAAATGGTCTAATTGAATTTATATTTTACATCGATCAATCCGTTTTACAATATGAAATGTTTACCCGGCGAATTTATCCATTCCAGTTTTTAATTAATGAAATTTCGATGAAATCTAACCATAATGGTTAACTCGAAATATGTGTTATCTTACACAATGTATATGAACCGCTCACCGCAATTTTTTAAATTATCTCCTTATTTTGTTCGTATAAATAAATTTAATGTTTTATCTAATTTGTGCATCATACGCTAACTAGTGTGTGGTGACTACTTTTTGATGACGTTAACCGGATTGCATTTTAATAGCATTTCGACTAATATCCGTTAGTAGATTCTATTATTCGGTTATTTTCGATTGAAATGAAGTAATCTCGACTGAAACACTCTATCGCGTGTTGTTTTTTTACTGCGTTTATCATAGTAGAGAATTTGACGGTAATTAATTATAATTTAAATATTTAAACTATATGGAACGCGGAAAAAATATCCGCATTAGTAGGTTTTGCTAGAATCGATCGAAAATTAGTTGCATTTTGAAAACGACGATTCTTAGTCATATTTTTAGTAGAATACATTATTCGTTTGCTAAAAAAAATAAATTACCTATAATTATGTCGTATTAAAATATATTCAATTTATCGACGGAGTTGTGAAATCTCTACCATTACGCGTTTGAATAAAAATAAAATTCGTACAATTCTAGATTTAAACTTTATTTTAAATACATTTTTAGTTTATTTCATATCTATTATTCATTATGTAACTTACGATTATTTAAAGATATATTCATTTGCTATTACATTGTACAACTAAAAAAAAAACCGCCTAATAATTATTCGGTTTTTTAGAAACGGTGTTACTAATTAGTCGGTTATGCCCACCACGCTAATATATCTATATAATTGATAAAATACGCATTTATTTTTCTAAGAATTTTAAACAGTTCACTGCCATAGTGTATCTCCTTCCATCTTGAATGATAAATTATTTCGGCGATAATCAGAAGGAACGGATACTTGATTTTTCCATTGTTTAAAATAAAAAAACTTACATCCAAAATTAAAGTTGCTCTAGTGATTTCGGTAAAAGGCGACTATTGATCGTCTAATTTTTAGTGAGGGAAATAATAATTTGGATTAATGTTATTAGGCACACATAATATATAATAATATATATATATATATATATATATATAATGTATATGTAATATTTATTTGTAAATTTAAAACGAGATAAGTCGACCATAAATCACCAGTTGGGCAGTTTTACGCTCCGATTTTTAAATTACGCGATATTCTATCGAATAAATTTATTTTTCGATACGAAAAAAAAAGAAAATTAATTCGACTTATTTAAAAAATTATATATTATTTTATTCGCGAAAAATATCCTCCCGTCGCGTCTGAACCACCCCGCTCAACTGGTGTTAGGATACCGTAACGCATATATGTAGATAATTTACTTACGCACGATGCACTCCGCTAACATAAACGAGTCGCTTAATTGTGTATGTGTGTGTATATGTACGCATGTAATGATGTATAACGCTTTTTAGTTTTTTTCATTTTGACTACCTGTAAAACTTTGTTAATTATTTATCGTCTGGTTAATTTCAAATGTCATGACGAAGTACCGTCGTATATCGTATAGAGATACTTACTATAGGTATCGAGAAATTAAAATCGGGCCTAGATAAACGGAAATCCGTATATATACATTCGAATAAAACTGGATCCGTGTAATTTACTAAAGAGACACGGTCGTCCGTTTCCTATAAAGATTCAATAGGTTATATCAGTCGATATAATGCATGTAGACACGCTCTTAATATGTTTATTTCTTCATTTATAGGCTTAATATGTTTTTTCCATTTGATTATTCCGAAACTTCATTTAAAGCTTTTATCCTTTTTCCCTTCAGTCGTTATTAAGTATACTTATTACTCGTTTGAAAAGTTCCAAATGTAGTATTTTTTTTTTTATTATTTTTTTAAAATAAATATCAAAAAGTAGTTAAAACCGCTAAAATTGTTTCTCTATTGAGGGATCACAAAAGCTTAATAGGCTGTTAACTAATTATGAAATGAATGTAAATTTTTCTTTACATTCGCTTGATAATGGACAGCAGCTGAAAAACTTGGTGATTTTTCGTATAATGAAATTTTTAGCGTTTATTTTTATTTTTTTAATTATTACGTACTCGACTTAATTTTTCGAATTTTATGTTTTCGATTTTACATTATTCGCAATTTCCGCTCGTTCGTATTTTTAGTCGGTCCTTATTTATTCTCCGGATGTCGGGTTTTTTGTATTTAAATTTATCTTAGCTATTTATACATATATATATATATATATATATATATATCATCATGTAGTCATCAGTCCTAAGACTGGTTTGCTAATTTCTTCCACAACTGACGGTTTTCTGTTTTCCTCTTCATAATATCCTTACCAGTGTCTTCTACTAGTTGCTGTGTATATTGATTTCTTGGTCTTCCCTTTCGGCGTTTCCCATTCATCCGTCCTTCTATAATTATCTTTAATAAGCTTTCATGTCTTAAAACGTGACCGATCATATTAGTTCTTCGTTTTATTATTTTTTTCCATAATGTTCGTCCTTCGCCAATTTTTCTTAACACCTCTTCATTTGTTAATTTATCGGTCCATCTTATTTTCAGCATTCTCCTATAGCACCATATTTCGAAGGCTTCTATGTTTTTTTTTCTCCGCCTTTCCAATCATCCATGTTTCACATCCGTACAACGCTGCATTCCAAACAAATAAGGTTAAAAATTTTTTCCTCAAATTTGTACTTATAGCTTTGTTGGTTAAAATATTTTTCCGATCGTAAAACTTGCTTCGCTCGATTTATCCGTTTTTTAATGTCCTTGCTACACCTGCCATCTCTGGTGATTTTACTACCCAAGTAATGAAATTCATTCGCTTCTTGTATTTTAACACCGTCAGTATCTGCACTTATTTTCTTTGGACTGTTATTTTTTCGCATATCATAATTTTTGTTTTATTTTTATTTATTCGCATTCCATATTTCTTAAATACATCTTCCATTACTTTTAATATTTCCTTCAATTGATTTCGATTTTCATATATATATATATATAATATTACGGTAAGAATAGTGTTCAATTTCGGTACGCCTAGATTATACGCAGCTCAATATTATTCATTTTTTCGATTGAATAGAGAAATTTATAGCTTCTTAGAGTGTCAAATTTTTATTGTGCGATAAAAATACTTACCTGTCCTCTCTATTATTGTTAAAGCGGCTTTACTTCGCTATTTTCCATTTCTGGAACTTTTTTATCGCGACTATTTCGGTGACCCCCGTGAAATCTGCAGCATTCTCTTTCAACCCTTAGTATTCCGAAAGTATATTCGGAAAAAGTCCGTTGGAAAAAATGATCAGTTCCCGCAATTTTCCTTTTTTTTTTTTTTTTTTTAAATGTTATTTTCGTATCACTCGCGCTTGATATCATTACCGTCCGTATTCGTTATAAGAGTTAATTTTAAAAAGTCGACCATTAAATTCTCGACGATGTTTAATTTCAACATTCTGCCACGTTAATAAACGAAGAATTTCAAACAAATCTCATTCTTACATAATAAACGTGTTATCAATTTTAGTAAATGCACCACCGAAGCGAGTCCGCCATGAGCTTCAATCCGATTGTATGTAAACCTTTCATCGCTCCCACCTGCACATATCGATCAGACGTGTCATCAATTCTTCGTCGGCATTAAAGCATGCTAATATACTATACTGATGCTGTGCTGTTTTTACCGCTGGAGAAATTCCTCCATTCTGTCAGCTAAATTATACGCTATTAAGCCGAAAATTGTGTACATAAATGAAAATCATACTACGTATTCGCGGCAGACTGCGATATTTTTCGACTCAAATGCAGCCTCATAACTTCAATCGCTAATCAACGTCGCTAAAGAACTTCCGCAATCATCGGAATCAATCCCTCTCATCGACAAATGTTTGTCTGTCCGGATCATTCGTAATTTCTAGAAAACGAGTTTATGTACCCTTGGTTCGATTTATCCATCGGTCGTGAAGATGCATACAATATCATCGTCACTAAATTAAAAAGCGAATGTAAATCTACGTAGATGTCCGCATGTAACTCGAACAAGTTTAAAAACATAAAATTGAACACAATTCGCTTGGAATACAACACCTCCTAATTTATAAGGAAAGCGGAAATAATTTTGAGGACATATATTAATAACGCACGGACACGTGTTCAGGCGTGAACCTCCTGTCAGTTGTTCCTGGGGACGCCGAGAAATTACTGTTAAACATCTTCTACTAGAGTGCCCTACTTTTATCTGTCGACGTTCTAAACTAGCACTACCAACAACAACAACAACAACAACAACAATTAGAGGCCTGCTAAACTCGAATGGCAACACGTACAAGTTCTTCGCTTCTTGCACGATACCTCTTGAACATGATCTGACTTTTTCTCATCTATGCCTTCAGCCTATAGTAAGCACATGACACGTTAATGGGAAAATCAGTCAATCGTATTATCAATTTCTCGGTTTAATTTATTATTTCATTAAATCTTAGGTATAGAAACGATTAATTCCCTCCAGCCCCACCTCACACACACAACATATCCACGTAGAATTTGTCCGTAAATAAATTTGATTATTTATTTACGGCGTGTTAATCATTCGGAGCTACTACTATCAGCACGTGACTTGACGGAATTGGTGAGATTCGGACGAAAGCTGTCTCGAAAATTTTGAAAATATGATTAGCCGTGAAGCTCTCCTCTTCACCTCAATGAGGATAGTCGAGCGCAGAAAGATTAAATAAGACACTGGAACGAGTGAGTCTATTGGGTTCGATACGTGAATGAATAATTTACTCTACATCATCTACGATATTACGATTTTCGATTTGAAAAGTTCCAGGTAAATTACCGAAGCTTATTTGTGCCGCTGGTGTTTCCAAAGGGATATCGTTTATAAAAGTAGAAATTTTACTGTTCTATTTTGTGGCAATTTTGGCGGATAAATTCGTAAAATCCATTAGCATCGTGTTCATCTACATGCGAAGCAAATGAATTCTGTCGAAAAAAAGTTCAGACGTATTTACGTTAACGAGCTGAACAATTGAATTTGGAAAAAAAATGCGTCTTTCAGTAGTTTAACGTATGACCATTTAGAAATATTCGAAACGGGCCGTATTGTACAAACATTTAAAAATTATAAAACAAAAAATGTCGAATAAAATAAAGTATTTCTTTTTAAACTAAACTAAACTAAAATAAAATAAAATCAAGTGTTTTTATTTAAATATAAAATAACCGATTAAATAATTATTGAATAAATTGACGTATTTTCTATTTAAATAAAAACGAAAAAGATTATAGAATAAAATAAAATAAAAAATAAAATATTTGAAGAATAAGACAAAATTAATCGCACGTTATGTTTCTTCATTTTTAAATAGAAGAGGACGCGGAGATATTAGGGGAAAAAAAGTAATTATTAATTAATATCGTAAAATTTTGTCTTTAGAATTTTTAAATTCGTTTATATATATATATATATATATATATATATATATATATATGTGTGTGTTTTTTTTTATTTTTTAAAATGTAACCATCTCGGCTTGTCGCTAATATCTATTATCGACTTAATTTCGTCCGATGAAATTAACTATTTAATAGGGAATTAACGTGTGCGCGTGTGTGTCTTTGAACTGTTTAACGTAAATCGTCATATATTTCTTTATTTAGAACGGAGGTGTTGAAGAATAACCCCCGAATAAACAGAAAGGAAAACTTGCTGATGGTAATAACGACTTTAATATAAACAGCCCTTCGTTTGAAAGAAGCTTGAATAGTAAAGGAGCGTCTTAATCAGATTACGTTAAACAAACATTTACTGCAGTTAAGTAAAGCTAATATATATGTATATATATATATATTATTTCCTATACACATCGAATATAAGCGGAGAAAGAGTTTTGATTACCGGTGGTAACAAAGCAACGTTAAAAGATAAGCCTAAGCAAAGGGTGAAATATATACAGGGTTGAAACGTCTATTATTTATTAGTAGCAGGACGGCAAAGGAGTTGCCGAATCTCTTTTGTGACAGACAATCATTCGGATAAACAGACACCCACACCCGTACCCACTACGTTAAAACGATGTTGCCTCCGAGCAAATTTTTTAACGCTTTTCACGACAAAAGGAACATACATAACGATGATGATAATAATAATAATAATAATGATAATAGTAAGAATGTTGCTGATGATGATGATAATGTAATAATATAAACAGCGATGTTGAAGATGACGATGATATAATCCTTTGAATTCGTTTCGATAGTATTTTCTGAACGACGACGATACAAAAGAACTTTAGGATAAAACAAAAAGTCAACAAAGAGCAGAAAAAGGATAAACAAACAAAACTCTGAAAAAATTTTCTTGCCGCTGACATTTCGTTTTAAAAAATTACCGGATTCGTAGTAATCAGCGAACTATATTTTTTGAAGGGGGGTTGGTGGCGGCACATTTTTCAATTAGTAATTCTAAATAAAAATTCAGCGTCTATTCGCAAACATACGTACGTACATTTTTGGTTCTTATTCTACGATTTTATATACATTTAGAACATTAGCAATACGAAAATTTGTATTATCGTAATTTTGTCGATCGCAGCTCCAGCAGTAGTAGTAGTTCCGAAGTTTTGTTTATATTCTCGGGATATTTTTTAAAGACCCGTTCTTGTCATAATCTTAACTGGAAGTAGTCTTCGCAGTTACGTTTCTTTTTCTATCGCGTACGAAGTAATTTCAAGTTTTTCGGTAAAAAAAGTTTTTCCACTCTATTAGTACGTTTTCCAGTTCGGGGAATTTTGAAAATAGCTCATCGATTTACGTCGATATTCGCAAATCCATATAACAGTATTGCGAGTACCGTCGCATCCGAGTAGTTTCAGTTCTACCGAACGTAGATATAATATAATTGCCTAAATGAAGCGAGTGTGACATAATGTAGTACAGATCGCTGACAGTTTCCCGTATTCTTGGCCGTTTTATTGCTAAAACGTTTCCAAGCGCACGACGTGGACGTGATACGTGGCGCGCGGACACCGAGTTAAACTCAGCCGTGCGCGTAACTTCGGGAACAGTTAATCGCCAACTGTCTTAACCACTACATATCAGAAGCAAAGACGCTGCGATGATGGCAAAATTCGATCGAAAAACATTACCAATTTATCAAGATCTTAGCGCAACGCAAAGATCGAAATCAAGAAAACCTCCGCATACTACAGGATCTCACTAAGAACAGTTTTAACCGAACGGACGCATGCAAACAGAAGTGAGACAGAGACAACCCAGATGGTAAAAAGCCGGTTGACTATTAAAACTCTACCTCGAATAATGTGGACTCGACTGAACCGAATAAAAACTGGTCGTTGAAGAACAGGTCAAATAAAGCTGTGGGGCCTTTACAATGTTCGGGAATGTGACCTGTGGTGCGGAATGCAAGGTAACGGAGGGTCCTGCGACTAGAAGGAGGCTGGCCTTTTTTCTTACGGTATTTTGGTCATTTTAGCCTAATAGCCGTAATCGGAATTTAGCTTTTTACAACTGAGTCGAAATTTACTGTTATTGAATATTTGTTTTTTATTTTGTTCCTCGTTAACGCCGGTTAAATTGAAAATTATTATTTTCTAAAATATATATCAGGCAGTAAAGTTTTATTTCTTATGATTAGCAATTTTTTAATACACACACACACATATATATATATATATATATATATATATATATATATATATAATATATATATATTATACGTAATATGATGAAAGTCATAAATTACTTTTCGTGTGTGTGTGTGTGTGTGTGTGGTTGTGAACATGTGCATACATAAGTACGAATTTATTATTTGAAAATTGAAAATATACGGGTGAAAATTTTGCATCGCGTCACGAACATAATTATTTGTATTGATAACAACTAAGTAAAACATCAACGATAATATTATGTATATCAGGCTCATTTTATCAATTAAAAGTAAATCGATAGTCAATAAAAAATAGTAAAAATAAAGACAAAAATTGATATTTCTTTTCAAATTCCAAAGTGTAAAAATGAGAGAAAATATCAAATCCGATTTCATGTCAAATGGAAGCCGAAAACTAAGAAGCATTAAATATCGTAAAATGTATATCTTTTTGTCATATTTTTGATAAAACATGGTACAAAACCACACATGCACACATATATATTATTTCAAAGTATGTTTTATAAAAAACATAAAACTAAATGTTACCCTGAAATATGTCCTAGTTTTTGGCTTCCATTTAACATACATAATGGACTACGCACTCTTTTTGCTCCTTTACAGTTTGGAATTTTGAAATGAAATATTTAATTTTTCTCTTTACTTATTTCTATTTTAATTTTTTTTTTTTAGTCATATATATATATATAAGGTCGAATGCGTTATTTAATCGAATGAAATTGTTTAATTAGAACAATCTCGATTTTGGAACTATTTAATATTTAACATAAATAAACAATTACTAGTAGAGCCAATTTTCGAGGCTACTCGAATTTATTATCTTTTATGATTTGTATTAATTTAAAAACCGCGCCTTTGGATGTCTACACGTACGTGCTTGCTTACAAATGTTTTATTGAACATAATAATAATGATTGTTTCTCTTGAAAGAAATTCATAATTCTGTTTCCCAATTTCATGAACGATGTCATATTTTTATTCCGGAAAGAAGCTTCGAAATTTTATTTGGAATACATCCGTTTTCACTGTACGCACTATTATACATATACATTTATTTATATATATATGTGTGTGTGTGTGATGCATGTTTTAAAAGTTGCATTTGCTTATCTTAGTAGGAAATTTGATAAAACGGGCCTAATGATTTAAATTATAATGTTATTTAAGGGTTACATATGTAACAAAAGTTATACACATACACACACGTACAGAGTAACGTATAAATATAAAAATAACGAGCGGTTATAGCTAATACGCTGCTAAATGTAGGTCACAGCGGTGTGAACCAGCTAGGGGGTGTCTTCGTCAGCGGGCGACCTCTTCCGGATTCAACCAGACAGAAGATCGTCGAACTGGCACATTCCGGCGCACGACCATGCGACATTTCCAGGATACTGCAAGTTTCCAACGGATGCGTTTCAAAAATACTCGGCAGGTAAGCTATCGCGGATAATTTTCGAATTATAGGATAATTACTTATTTTTATGGTTAACTCTAGAAGATCTATCCAAAACTAAAGGCGATTTTATTCGTTAGATTTTCTCGATAATTAACATTTAAATTTTTTAATAAAAAAAAAAATTTTTTGAGTTGTTTTTTTAAACATAAATGACTAGTAAATATCCCCTTGGCGAACAGAAAACCCATAGACGAACGTTAAAGAATTGACGTGAAAATTTTTTAAATTTTTTTACATCATACCAGCATTAATTGCTGAGTAAACGGTGATCGCATAAGTAGTAAATTAGTATTATTTTAGCGACTCCACTGAGACACTTATGACGAAGGGGACGGAATAAGTTGATGAGAATGGAATGTATTTGCATAAGAATGATAGAATACAATAATTAGAACGAAAACATGTTCTCTTGTGAATAAGGTGGAAAACCAGATTTATGAAGTGACGGGGACTGTATCTCGACCAGACACCTTGAATGATTGTCTAGAAGGGTGAGTGCATTCTGCGAACATCAGGATTACTGCTGACTTTGAACTTACCGAATAATCTCTTATACTGCTCGACGTGTGTCTGACATATGGAATCTTGAGATCATTATGCAGTGTCAAATTAGAAACATAATGCGGAGCAGACATAATAGTACGGAGTATCTTGGACTGTTGTTGCTGTATTCTTCGAAGATTACTTTTGCAAGTACTACCGTACAACTGTAATCCATAGCGCCAAATGGGATACCGCAAGATAGATAGTCGGTTTGGTCATTAGATTTAGAAGCAATTTCTGTCCCAATAACGGACGTAACTATTTCGCCGCGAGTGATGATAGTTACCATCCTAGTGTGCGCCACATGTAGTCGCCGTGACTCTTGTCCATGTACATAACGAGAACTTTTTTTTCATTGTACCGGTAACGAGTACCATAAACAACGGCGATCACGATAAATTTAGCATGTTGATTTAATGCCTCCAATTGGACATTAGGATACGATAAAAAAATGAATATGTATAGAAAATAAAGCACTATAACGCGATGGTAGTATGTGAAGTAAATATGATTAAAGAACGCCTTTTAGAAGAATTGAATAATCGGAAGAGCAACCCCACAATATTTCCTTCTCAGTCTTCTAGCTGGATTGCCTGGAAGTTGTAACGAGTGCATTCGGGAAATATTGGGATTACTGTTATGTTTGAGTTTTTGTTAAATAGTTCTTCGTACCGATTAATGCAAATATCTCGGACAAATTAAAACATGCTTACAAACGAAGTTTGTTCGACTGCCGCTGCTGTTTTCTGTTATTAAGTTGATCTACATACATAATTCGATACCATAACGCCAAATCGGCGTAATCGTTGTGAGATAAATGCAGCGGATATAGTAATCCAACGTGTGTAACGATGGTCTTTCGAGCTTGCGCCGCGTGAAAGCACCGTGTGAGCCTTCGATCCAGGTATAATCTGAGAGAGTGTGCGAAATCAACTCGCTGGATTATGTTATTATTAACTGTTATAAGATGTGTGTATGCTCGACTGATATGTTAACATAGTATATTGATACTAATGCGGATTAAACTGTATTCGCCAATATTGTGTCCAGTGAACTATTCGATTCAGCTGGTTCTGAGAATTTAGCTAGTACTGATAGGTAAATCTGCTGTGTAGACGGAATACAGCAGATGTGGAGTACTATGAGTTGTTGATCCTAACCACGAGACTGTTCTGTCAGTCAAATATGACTGAAGTTACATGTAAAGAGATCAGAAGGAAGAACGAGACTTTGAATTTCGTCATTAATATATACGTGATATTGCGAGGAAAATTTCGGGTTTCGAAATATTGAACCGGATAAAGGTTTTCCGTAATAGGTCACATTCAGTCCTGTTGCGTGTTCATTCTTTTTCCTCAAAAAGAAAATCCGCCATATCAATGAGGATTTTAACTTCCTCGACGCTAAAAAATATCCTACGTAAATAAGGTCGAAAATATTTGGTCATGTAATTGTTATTATATATACTGTAAATTTCAGTTTTATTTTTCATTACCAAGCTTACAGAATATAAATCTGTTATCGCTAAGAGATTTAAATTAATTTATTTGATTTTTTCTCGAAATTTTTTACACTCGTGAAACAACCGCCAAATGATCGAAATCTTCATTACGAACTTGACGTATACCTGAGGCTACGAATTAAAAAACGTTATAGCGGTAGATTGCACGATTTGTTAAATATTAAGCTAGAGCTTGGAAATATTTCGTTACTAACTTCTTTTCCGCGGACTTAACTATTGATTATATGGGAATAAATGAAAATTAAAATAAGCTACAGAATCATTGTTATCGATAATCATCCCATCGTTTGTATTTCGCTACATTTAGAGCTGGTATGTAACACTGTTTGATCGAGTTCGTCTTAATTTTTCCGATGACTGAATTCGGTTCAGTGTTCTTTATATTGACCACAGTCGATCCATAGCTCGCGCTTATTTTTCTATCGTTGTCATAGGCACTTGATCGCGAAACTCTTTTTAAGCGTTACACCGAATTTATCTAATAAATTTGAGCTGTACAATTGGGAAATACGGATGTTCAAAAAAAATTAATTGCTCGAATATCGAATAAAAATTGACCTGTAGGTCGTTTTGGAAATTCTTCTATTTTAAAATTCAATTTCCAGCTACATTCCATTTTTTTAAATGAGGGATGCCTTTACTGCCTATCCAACGTGATACCGTGGAAGGAAACTGTGTTTATATGTTAATCAAAAATACTAACTTGTCTAGAAATGTCGCTATGTAAGGGAACGATTGTATATTATCCAGATGGAGAAGGGACGATATATACGGGGTTATGTAGTGAGATAAAATAGAGGAGCCAAAAGAGATGATCAGGATTGCGGATTACCTTTTCAGCATGGAGGAGACGCAGAATGGACTTTCACAAGTGATGCTCAAATCGTAATCTGCCGATGAGTACGATTTCTTCTCAAAGACGTAGAACCAGGAAAGTTGAAGAAGATAGTCGCTGACGAAAGGTGATCCAGAAAAGCGACTAACACTAATTGGTTGTTAAAACGGGCAATTGGTGCGACTTTTAACTCGAATGTCGGGAGTAAAATTACGTTCTCTTTCATCGACGTTTAGTAGTGTATCTTTTTAAAAATATACGACGGGTTCAATTTGTAATTTCGTGCGTTAACACACAGGTATTACGAAACCGGTTCGATAAGACCTAGAGCAATAGGCGGTTCGAAGCCTAGGGTAGCGACAGCGGAAGTCGTGGCTAAAATTTCAATGTACAAAAGAGAATGTCCGTCCATCTTCGCGTGGGAAATTAGAGACAGGCTGTTGCAAGAAGCTGTATGCAGTAACGACAACATACCAAGCGTAAGTATACATGGTAATAAGTATTTATAGTAAATATACATACACGTATATATATATATATATATATATATATATATATATTATATATATACAAAATCACGGACCACACACATATAAAAGCATTTGTAGTTTGTCGGTGTGAGAGAGTGTTTATAATTAACACGTCCAGCATGTGTCGTACGAATCTTGTTTTTCGATATTTCATATAGATTCATGTTGTCGAGAAAAATTAAATATTTCGACTGGGTTTCCACATTTATCGATTCGCCCTATTTAGAATTATTCGGCGTCGGATACGAACTGGCCCACCTTATCAGTGACCGCGGTTCCATTAATCGTAATTTGTTGATCGATAATTCTGAGATTAATTCGATTTTTAAAACTCGGCATAATCGTATAATATGTATATAATATATGTATGTGTGGCTTTGCATACGATATATAAAGAATAACAGCGAAAATAATGTTCGTTTTGTTGAAAGTTTAAAGTTTAAAATACATGGGTATTCCCTGAGGACGTTGATCATGATCAGCCAACTATTTCATGAATAGCTTTTCTCCATTGATACCTGCTCATTATCTGATTCGTCGCTTCGTCAGACCATCTTCGTAGTGGTCTTTCTTTATGTCTTCTGCCAGGTGGTCTGAGGATTCCAGTGTCGATTTTTCTAATTGTCCGGTGATTTGTTTCGCAATATGTCTAACATTCCAATCTTAAAGGGATGACAAAGTTTTATAACGGCTTCAGTAAGGTGGCAAATAGCAAGTTTCCATGCAACAGCTGGCTTTTTTCTGTTACAATGGCCAGTCACAAATTGAACACACGACGGCTTAGAACCATCAGTGTCGGTTGCCAACCGGGACGCATGGCATTCTTAATTGATAATTGTGTTAATCATGACATTTTTTCGGCTAAGTTGTGGTTTAGAGTTTCGTCCGCTCTTAACGTGGAAGCCACTACACCTTAACTGCTAATAAATAATTTATGGATTACGACATTTACAGCGGCCTAATACCCGTTGAGGAATAGATATTTACTGGGCTCTGCAGAGTTTTATCCAAAAAATTATTAAACTGTTGCAATGCATATTATCATCCTATTACTACTGGAATCGCCTATTCGAGGCTTTCCACCGGTACCCACTTTTGGCACTTATTGGTTATTCACAGGTAGTCAGTACTATCCGTCACTTATGAACACGCCCGTTTTGGTTAGAACTCCGCATCATAGAAAGTAAGCCTTATTATTACATGTATAACGTCATCGAGGACATCAATTTGTTGAATATTCTGAAGCTGGTTATGCCAGTTTTTTGAATATTTTTTGAATTGACGAAATAAATTTATATTAAGCTCATTTATATTTATTTTTATTATTTCGAGGTCGCAAAGTTTTGGTATATTAATGTTATTATATGGTTTATGCTTCGTCTGCTTATTTGATTACCTAATCCGCCTGTAGCCGATTTTAGAAAAATTGATCTAAATTATATGATCGAGATTACGAATTAATTTGTATTGTTTTATTATTTTATCCCCTAGAAAAGCCAATTTGTTGTAAAATTTGATTAAAATTGTATAAATTTTTATTTATATTTATTTAGTAAAATTTATAAAAAAATTGTTCGATTATTAAATTTACGTCTATATTATTTTTATTCTGTCGAGGTAAATGCCAATGGAATAAATGTTGTAGTAGGAGCTGTAAACTACCTGTTGTACGGTGAACTATTCACTGAGATAACTACGACAATTATTCTATTATTTGTTTTAAATCATTCGTTTTTTCTACTTGTCATTTCTTTTTAAAGTCGATACTTAAAGATTCGCTTCATTTGACAATATCGACTGATAAGTAATTTTATAGGAAATTTTAATTATTATTATTATCACTAAATAAACATGCGAAATACAATATAAAACTGAATTAGGTAACAAGCAAAATTTATTTATGAATATATTTAATATATATATATATATATATATATATATATATATATATATATATATATATATATATATATATATATATACGGACGTAAAATGTATGATCAGCCGGTACACCGCTAATACTGGACCGTATCACGATGACCGTAGGCATAGATGCTGATCGTTATGATCTATCAATAACTACTCTTCGGACAAGTGTGATATGAATTAATATTATTTATAAATTAATACTACTACTACGATTATTTTGTTTATATATACATACATAGTTACTAATTTTATATTTAAATAATTCAAAACAATTAAATAGTTATTCGCGAAATAGCTAGAATAATTTTCTGTTTTCACGTAACAAGCTGTCAAATATTTCAGTATTTTTAAACGTTTAAAAATTTAATTATCTAAGTCGGTAGTGAACTGGACAATGGAAATTATAAGTCACAATGTCCACTATATGGGACATGGAATTTAAATGTTAACAGCAATTTTTACACACGAAATTCCCCCACCCAAATTTCAAAAATATTTATATAAATACATTGGAAATTATCTAAGGTTCACCCAAGAAGCAATATTGTATCATAAATTCCCCTATAAAATTTATAATTTAATGTTAAGATTTTATAATGTACGACTGAAGGGGTCAATTTTTTAATGTTTTATATACCATTTTGTTTTCGCTGCATTTTTTCTCTTTTAAATAGAAAAATAGCATTTTTTCCCTTACTAATGATAAAATGTATTATTCATCGAAGAATACATGTGGGAGTATTTCGGGCTTTGCGGCGTAGTGGTAATTTCCGCACGCACCAATAGAATTCCCATGCATCCAGACAAATCAGCTGTCTTCGTCCGATTTAATCAGTAAACGAGAGTAAACCGGCTCGGTGAACGGTAAAATAAAAAACGATAATAAAAACCCGTTTTATAGGAGTTGCGCCGTTTTAATCCGCTATCAATTTCCCGATTGACAGGAATCACCTAGGCGACGTCCTCGAACCAAAAATTTCCTATTCACTTCTGAATTTCGTCATTAATGTTCAACATTCGCAAGAGGATCACTTCTGACGATGACCCTCTCCGCCATAACCTTGTTTACCGTACGTCATTAGCTAATTCACAGTTACCCTGTAAGTCGGACAAAGTGTTGGACGAAGATGGAGAGTTATTTGTAATCGTCATTTCATCTAGTAATTATTTCGTTTTAATTCTTTTCATTCGGTACTTGTTTTAAAACTCTTACCTAATCATCATCATCATCATGTTTTCAATCGTATGATTGGTTATTCTTCATGATAATCCTTTTCAGGCTATCACGGTCTTCGGCAGCTCACTTGAGTTCCGCCATAATTTTCCACTCCAGCGTCCCTTCGTGGTTATGATTATTATTTTCAACGAATAATATTCTTCTTTTGCTTCTTCTTTAAGTTTCAACTTACAGACGAAAACTCGAAGCAAAAATGAAACGTTACATAAAGATACAACGAACGTGTAAACATTTTCATCGGAAGGGGTGGCTCCAATTTTCGAATTCACCTCGTTAGTTCTTCAAAAGTGGATTTAGAAGCGTGTTCAATACTTTCGGCAGCAAGTGGTAAAGCAACGAGTAAGAGTTGTTCGGAATAAATTTAATAATCGAATTTGGTCGGAGATCTCCGGCACACCAGCATGAGATACACACACACACACGCGCATAATGTTCAAAAAGGTGAAACAAAAGAAAAAAAATGTCCGTCCAGTTTTCGAAAATTCAATAAAAGCCGATGTTAAACCAACCGTGTAAGATGTCGAGGTAACATTTTGATATCGACTGTTCTTCCGAGGGAGCGTCGTGTTTTCCGGTAAGGTAATTTTCAAGTCAACGGTGTATTGGTGTGTGTTTGCGTGTGTGTGTGTGTTTGTGTATGTAGATATGTTTATTGGTATGCGAATTTTGATGATTTAACTGACGAAACGGTAACGGTCAACCGTCGTCTCATACCACGACGATACACGTACAAACGTGTAGCTCTAGATAAACTTTTATTATTATTATTATTATTTTTTAATATATAAATTTAAAAAAAAAAAACGAATTTAGCTTTTTCTTAGGTATTTCACTGTTTAAGGTTGATGAAAGATATTTAAAAGCAACCCCAGAACGTGTATCGAATATTTTGCATAAAGGGGAAGGTCGTCTCCTCCAAACGCCAGAGGAAATCCGATTTCTTTTGCTCCATTTAAACTTCGGGACTACTTCTTTCTAAACGTTATAACTCTTAACCGGCAAAATTCTTTTTGCGTTTTATCGTTTTCTTTTAACGAAAATGGAAACACTAAGAGCTGTTTTCTCTTTGCAGACCCTTTTGACGTTAGTCCATTTTCACGCGCTGTGAAAGAATGAAATTACTCTATTTCAAAAAAATTATCTCTTCACTCTTTCTATCTCTTCACTGGAGACAATTATCTCGTATACGATAAAATAAAGTAAATAAGATAAAATTACCATTTTTATCTCTATACAGTGTATGGCGAATTATATATTTTATAAATATAGACGATGAGTGTTTACAGTGTAAAACAGTCGAAAAACTAGTTCACTACGTTTATAAAATATATAATTTATAAAAAAGACTGTTTTTATTTTAATTTCGAAATATGTCGCTAAGGAAGCTCTATTATAAAAGGTAATGTACCGTATCACAAATTATTGTATTTTATAAATACATTTAGACCTCAATAGTACCGATGATACTCTGTAACTGGCCCGAAACAAATCCGCTACGTTTATAAAATACAAATTTATAATACCGTATATAAAAATTGTGTATTTTATTTTTTAATCTATTTTTGGCATATGTCACTAAGGAAACTTTATCTATCATAAAAGGGCTAGTAATAATACCGTGATATTGCGAATTATATAAACACGTGGTCGATCACAGTTTACGGTGTATCGTCGATAGTACCAATGATACTCTGTAACTGGCTGAAACAAATCCGCCACGTTTATAAAATACAAATTTATAATACCGTATATAACAATTGTGTATTTTATTTTTTAATTTATTTTTTGGCATATGTCACTAAGGAAACTTTATCTATCATAAAAGGGGTAGTAATAATACCGTGATATTGCAAATTATATAAACACGTGGTCGATCACAGTTTACAGTGTATCGTCGATAGTACCGATGATACTCTGTAACTGGCCCGAAATAAACCCGCTACGTTTATAAAATATAAATTTATAATGCCGTATATACTGTTCTGAACAGCGTAAATTAGTTCACGTTTCACTTAATCCTACAAAAGATGCGCATAAGATCTTTTCGTTATTTTTGATCTGATAGATTTCCGAGACAAATAATTTCTTCAATCGTAATTTCACCAAGTCGTGTGAAATACTTTGGCAACATCGAGCAAAACCGGACCACTTATTATAATTAAAATTATGGCCGACAAATTCTGTGATTCTCACATTTGTGCGACTTATAAGAGACGTGTAAAGATAAAATGAGCATATACTCGAAACAAACTCTGAAATGTCAAATAGATTATTATTATTATTATGTACACCATAATTTAGTAACAAAATTTAAGTCCGTAATTCTTTATTTTGTCGGGTAGTGATTTAGTTTAATTTTAATTTTAATTTTAATTTTACGTTGTATTGTTTATTTTGTTTTCATTCGAAATTTATTTTTAGTTTTTAATTTTTTAGTTTTCTTCTTTTAATTTTTCATTATACTACGCGCTAGAATATTCGATTTTTATATTTGGGTTCACACTGACTTTGGCGTGAGTTTTAGTGTAGACTCAGAAGTTAATTATAAATTCTATAGATATATATGTCACAATGCATTTATATCAATCTAGTGTTGGATGTAAGCGTTCCAATTTTCTTTTCATCTGTAGCAATCACGGGCCTCATTTATCCATTTCATACCGGCTGTTGTATTCACTTCTGTGGAAGCCATTATTCTGTTATATCTTTTGTTCACCTGTTATCGTCTTGCTACATATTTGAGGACAGTATTCTCAACTTTCCAAAAGCTATTCACGAGAAACGCGTACGTCTTTTAATTTTCTAACGAATTGTTTCCTTCTCTATGGTAATAATTTTGCCTAGGTATATTCACTGACCTTTTCCAGTATCCGGTCATCTAATTTTATTTGTAACTTTTGAGGTGTATTTGTCACGATCTTCGTTTTATTTTAATATTTCTAGTTAATCCTGGTTTTTTGGAACAGTTACGAGTTAGCATTTCTTTTAAGTTACCAACATTATTATTAATCAACGCGGTGTCGTTGGCAAAACCCGAGTGACTGATTTTTCTTCCCATCAATATTCATACAGACTCCCAAGACCAGTTTTTGAACATACGTTCTAAGACTGCTATCAACAACTTCGAAGATATTGTGTCTCCTTGTCTGACGCCTCTTTTTAACGGTATTTGTTTTTTCCAACAGCTGTATTTGTATCATTGACGAATTGTAAGTATTTTTCGACATGTACGTATTCGTCATCTTACACCGTTTTCTTCAAGTGCTTTCTCAACACTGTCTACGTTTCCACAGTACTAAACGCTTTATGATAATCGATGAAGGCCGTATTATGCAGTTCTATGTTGTATTCCTTGCACTTTTCGCAATTTCCGTCGCTCAACCTAATCTCCCCCGGAATTCGTGCTACCAGTTGCTAAATTTTAATTTTAAATCGTTTACTTTCGAAGATACTTTTAATTAACGGCACGGTTATTATATTTTTATTTTTTTAAATTTCTAATTTCAAAATTATACGTTTATATCGCAACACTTTTACAACGTAAACAAAACACCGTAATATTCAACTGTGCGCGCGTGTGGAGCTGCGCGATCGTCGAATATAGTCGACGAAGAACGAGCCGAGTTTATAGTGTTACGATTTTAATGGTAACCTTCAACTAACGAAATGCGCCGTTTTAAATTATACAATAGGGTATGATGATCGAAGCGATAAATAATTTAAATAATTAAATATATATGGGTAAATAACGCGATAAACTAACTCGTGCTCAATACGTATAAATACGTAAAATATACCAGCTTCACGATACGTGACATAACTACTTTGTTAAAATGCAGATGATCACGATCAAACGGAGCACGCTGTTTTAACGTATACGATCAAAAGCGATAACGCGCAATATAAAATACAAAATATAAAATATAAAATATTAAATATAAAATATAAAATATTAAATATAAATATTAAATATAAAATATTAAATATAAAATATTAAATATAAAATATTAAATATAAAATATTAAATATAAAATATAAAATAATAAATAAAATAGCGATCGCTTGCACTATGCCGTATAGAAATAAATCTTATTTCGATAAAACTCGAACAATCTGGAACGATAAAAGAACTTGATTAATTATTAAATAAATTAATAAGCGATTTTGGATAAACAATTTGATCGTATGTACATATATCTGTTCGATCACTTTTAGTTTTTACACACAGTCGTATCGTTCCGAGCATTTTACGCAGTAAATTCCTGCCTACTTAAAATCGTTTAATCTACACATTCGTCGCAAAACTAAGTATACATACAGACCACCAGTGTAAAAATACTTTTTCTTCTTATAAATCAACTGCATAATTCCCTATGAACGTTCATCTCCGATAAATGACATCAATCTTTTCCTAACGTATGTAGTTCAATGTTAGACAGTTATGTACCTTGTCCGCATAATGAAGAACGGGATTTTTACTGACCTAGGTTTTTTTTTCCCACTAAACGCTATGTTACGAACTGGTTTTTCGATAAAAATTTGACACTTGTGCAATATAACTCGTCTAAATACTTAAAGCACCATAAACAATGGTTAATGTAGCAAAAATGTGATTAACCTAACCAGCCGACAATTAGATTATCTGCAGAAGAAATAACTGTGATGTGAATACCGGGTCATAAGGAAGTCGGACTGAACACAGTGTAGTCGATAAAGCAGCTAAAGAATCCGCCATCCTAGCACCAGCTCCAAACCTAACAATTCCAGCAAAAGACTTCACGGATCGGGTACGCGGTCAACTGGAGTATCGAACAGTGGCAAGATTCTAACGTCTACCGCAGTTCACTACGGATCGGAAGAAGGCAACCTGGTCGGAACATTCCAATAGATAATACGCTCTGTTCCGCGTGTGGACAGACACTTCTTACACGCAAGCATTTCTTTCTAGGCCAGAGTGCACCGTTATGCTCGTCATGTAACATAGGGACTATTCCTTACATTCTCCTATCGTGTCCTTTGTACTCAGCTCACCGTCTTACTGTTGGACTTGCATCATCTCTAACCGAAATCCTACTGTATTCACCATCTGCTGAATCTAAACTTATAACTTTCCTTACTTTAGCCAACCTTCTCCCCTTAATCTAACTATCCTTCCGTGCCTCTGGCCTTAGAAGCAGTATAAGGCACACGTTAAATAAATAAATAATCAGATCCTCGGTGACGGAGTGGTTAAAGTTGGAGCACTGAATTATTCGGTTATTTGATTACTATAGCCGTATATAGATTTATTATTCAAATTTTAATCGATAAATTATTTAAAATCGTTTACAATTATGAAATATTTTGTTATTGGAAGAGCATGTGTCATCTCCTCTTTTTTAATCGTATTCTAGGATTGTCAGGGAGAGGAAATAGATATGCGAACATGTGGGCTAATATTAAATTGAAATTAATCAAAAAACTTTTTATATCGCTTTGTATAAACTTTATCGACATATGGTATATATTTAGGTCATTATGGAGGGTTAGGCTAGATACATATTTTTGTGCAGATGCAACAATACGAAGTATTTTCGATTCGCTGTATTCTCAATATAGTACTTCTACAGATACATATAATTCCATTCCATATTTCCAGATTGGAACTATCAGTTAAATAAATTTCTCTAAACCTTTGATTTCCTTCTTAGAAGAACATACGGCTAGTTCGCAAAATCATAGTATTCCTTGTTTCAGCCACATGAAACCGCCGCGTTAGGTGTCGGTCAATAAGCATTTTTAGTTACACAGTTTGTTTGCTTAATTTCATTGCCTCGGATACATATCGGAGGACACGCGTTACTTGTCGGTAAAATTGGCGTGTTGGCATTTGGATGGATTAAATTTTATACGAAATTTATGCGCCCGCTTATTCGATCCGCATGATTTTAAACAGCCGTACTATAGCATATTCTGGAACTGAATAATTAGCAGCTAGTATAGCTATATCATCAGCAAATGCTAATATTGTTCGATTCGCGATAGGAATATCCTCGATAATAGAGATGTTATATATAATATTGGACCAAGCGAACTACCTTGTGACGCTGAAGCTAAAACTTTATGTTCTTGGGAAAATACGTAATTTATTCTAACGACAAATGTCCTGCCGGTTAGGTACACGATCCGCAGAATGTATAAAGATGTGCAGTTAAAAATTGTGATCTTACATTCACGGAATCAGCATAGGTCGTCTTTTTTCCGGCGTTGATGATATCGCATCGACTAGTCTACTACTACGCTGTTGTATTATCGAGTGTTTCATTCGAAAACCGAATTGACGATTCGGGATATGACCAGCGAATAGGGGTTTTCCGATAGAATTTTGCAACAATTCGGCTCGGTTTCATATGGTAAACCAAAAGCCGGAAAAACCGGTTAAAATATTGCCAACTATAAACGTTCCAAATTTTACATTGAAAAAATATTATTCAAAATAATAAAGGTGGTAATTTTGTTTTCTTCAATTTTCTTTTGATCGCGTGAAACACATGAGCATTCCAACAACGATAATAATAGTAATAATAATAATAATATCTATGTCTAAGTCTCTTAATATTTAAATATAATAAACGCGACTATTTCAGTTTTAAAGCTAACAGGAGGAACAGAAGAAATTACACTCGAGCGAGTAACCAACCGTGTGACGTGTAAACGGGTTTATAGTACGGTAGGACGATACCGTATGCTTTTGACAAGTTGCAATTCCGTTTGGTGTCTTCCGCAGACGGGGACTACTTTTTTAAGTTTGGAAACGAGATAAATAAATAAATCTACTATTTTATAGATATATATATATATCCATGGATATATCCTTATACATATACGTATATATATATTTAATACGCGCGTTTCTAAGAAAGAATTCTGTTATTGAAATTTTACAGTTATATTTTTTTCGATCGAATTAACGCGTATTATTTCCATTTTTTTTTTCCAAATAATCGGACCAAAATTTCGTACGTATAAATAGACGAAGAGAAAATTTTTTATTCACAATCGAAGCGAAAAAAAAGTTTACAACGAGGATGGATATGATTATGACGACGACAACGATACACAATGAGATGATGGAATGAAGGTGTATTATAAGGGACGCACGAATAAGATAACGGTCACGGGTGAAATGGAAATATTTTAAACCGGAAGAAGAAGTATCGGTCGTGTTCATTGGGGCGTGGTAAACGAGTGTAGCAATCCGTTAAAGTTGCACCAACCTTATTTCGCGTTGCGTCAGACTCCTGTTACGCATACATTATATATATATATATATATATATATATATATATATATATATATATATATATGT
Organism: Coronaproctus castanopsis; assembly: GCA_032883995.1. Classification (NCBI taxonomy): domain Eukaryota; kingdom Metazoa; phylum Arthropoda; class Insecta; order Hemiptera; family Monophlebidae; genus Coronaproctus; species Coronaproctus castanopsis. The sequence goes on along the minus strand of CM065053.1, from coordinate 45,014,086 downwards.
ATATATTTAACGCGTGTGTGGCCCATTCTATTACTTTCCAATGGCTTCTTTCCTGGACGATCTGACTGGGCTGCGTAACAATAGCCAGAGAGAACTATCATCTTCTTCTACCGGGACAAGACAGAAAATAGTATAAAAAAATAATAATAAACACCGACAACAAATCCAAATCGAAAGCCTGGTCGAACTGGATTACGGGTATATAGTAGTTTAGGAGCGAGTGAAATAAGAGACGCGTCAACGAAGACGATGACATTGATTGGATAAGAGATGTTCTCTATTCATCCGACCGTATATATTCTTGGATATTCACCCTCGTGTTGGAACATTTTTTTTTTTTTTTCTTCGATAACCATTATTATTATTATTATTATTATTATTCGTATCTCGTACGTACGTTATATCGTGCAGTTATGTATATGAGAGGAATAAAGTTTACCGGAATTTCTTAGGTTTACCGCGAAGTCGACGTATTGTAGTCGCTGCAGAAATACGTGCGTGTGGAACTCGGGGTTTTCGTCTTATACTTCCGAAGTGGCAATAATCGTAATAACGATAATAACGATTAGTAATTATCATCATCATCATTATCATCATCATCATCTGTTGGTGTAATTATAGTAAGGAAGACGTAACAGGTTTACGATAATATTAACGAAGATAACCTGTTATATTACGTATTTACGCGATCGAATTAATGAAGTAATAAGTAAATAAACACGAATATTATCGTAGACGAAATTCCGATCGTTTACAGTTTTACGGTTTCAATTTACAATTAATTTTTACTCCGGACCTTTCCGAAGCGTACGGACGGAATAAGCATTCCAAAAATTATATACAAATCGATAAAATGTACCTACTATTGTAATCGGCGAAGATTTATTTGTTTGTTTAACCGAAGAGTTGGGACTACATCGAGCCGGTAAAGAATCTACAATACGGAATTATAATTTGTCGATCTCGAGCATATTACGAGGAGATGAAAAGACGCAAAAATTAACGTAGAAAGAATTGATCGAGCATACCTTCATCGTATTTGAAAATGCGAAATTAAGAAAAGAGTTCGAGAACAAACAGCCATATAGAAACAGAATTAACGATATATATATATATATAAAATAATTTTTTTAATTTTTTGCCTTTTCATCTCCTCGTAATATACTCGAGATTGACTTTATATCCTTCGTCGACAAACTATAATTTCATATTGTAGATTCTTCTTTCACATGGGCCAGAAGTAGTCCAGATTAAACAAACAAATCTTCGCCGATTTCGATAGTCGCGATATTTTATATAGAGTTAAGCGTGAGCGCAGATTTTAAAATTATCTAGGGTCGTCAACGATAAAATTAATAAAACGAGTAAAAATAAATAATTACCTAGTCCACACGCATAATGACGAAGAACCCAATTTTGACGAAATAAAGTTGCTCGAACAAACTTATTCATGTATCTAACTATATAACTGTTTGCCTATAGTCTAGACGCTTAATGAGGAAGAACCCTATTTTGGCGAAATAAAATGCGTCGATTGCATGAACAAACTTATTCATGTATCTACCTATATACCTGTTTACCTATCGAGATGTGTAATAATTTTACGGCCTGGTTAAAAACAGTTCGAGAAGATTTTGTACATCTATCTCTGCTTTCAGTTTGGCAAGCTAGAAGGAAACTTACATGGTACCAGCTTACATTAGGAATCGAGCAGAACTGGTAAAGCTAAATTTAAACATGGCAAAATTAGTATCCATTTAAATAGGTTTCCCAAGGTGCTTCATGTGCAACACGGACGAAGTAGACAATGTCAGACGTATCACTGTCCCGCCTTTTCAAATGTTCGTTTGAAATGTAAAATTAAACCTATAATCCCTTATTATTATAACTAATGTTTGACAGTGTTATATTTTGTGATCAGGAAATTCATTAAACTTTCATACTACTTTTTCAAAAGTTCTAAACGTGAATTCTAATCGTTTAATTCGTTTATCACTACGTGCTTCTTGACACGATTAGCCCAAATTCATACGCATTCATCTGTAATTTTAAATTAACATTAACCGGGAATATTTGTAATTTAATAATTTTGTTACATTTCAAACGACTTTTATTAAATAAAAGAGACTACAAATTTATGCGGACTCGAATTACACACGACCAAGAGAAATAGAAAATGAACAATATGTCCTTTGATCGAAAATTCGATAAATGTTGCGCGCCATATTAATCCTATCAAAATGAGAATAATGATATATACATATATATATATATATATATTTATTAATTCATTTCGTTTAACATTCTTGTAGTATGAAAGGGCGAGTAATTAGTGAATATTAAAAAATATAGATACGTATATGTATAAATGTTGATTAAACAATTGTGTACTATGATTCCTTGCCAAGTGTACTTAAATTTGGAGATTAATGATGGAATTCCTCAGTCACCGTGTATAGGGGGTGTGTGTATGATGAGTCCGATTCGAAATTATCTAAATGAATCGCGTTGCTGCGATGGTCAACCTTCGGTCTGTTACCGTGAATCTTCACCTGTACTATTAATAGTCCAAATTCCGCTCATTACGTACAATATGTCCAAAATATGTTATCACTCGGATAATATCCACGCTACTGCGGCAGGTTCAGCTTCTGTACTACGGAAACATTTGTTCATTCCGCCGTCCATAGTGTGAACACCACATTTCGGAACTTACTTTCGACATTTTTATATACTCTTCGACATTTTCCTATTATTCGCCTTAAGTTCCGTATTTGCCACATCCTTTTACGAAACCAGTTTGTTCTTCAGGAATATTCTATACACGTTTGTATATTATGCGAAAGGTTATCTCCATTGCATGTCGTGCAAGTTAGTTTTATAGTTATCGCATTTATCCTTTTTTACATAAACGTATGTGTCTGATCAACACCATATTCTAGGCGAATACAGAATTACATAACGAATATACTTCATCGACACCAGTGTCTCCAATTGTTTTAAACATCTTTGCAGGTATTTTATCGGCTTCAACTGCTTTATTATTTTTTAAGAATTTATGGGCATCTGATGATATTTCCCTTCGTAGTATTTACGGTTGTTTTAGATGTATATCATATAATATACATGTATACAATATATATATATATATATATATATATATATATATATATATATATATATATATATATATATATATATATATAGTGCACAAACATATACATAAACATATATATATATAAAATGCTTCTACTTTGCCTTGTAACAATGTATAATGTTCGACCGTGGTTTTCTATATGCAGCCGATGATGTAAGTCAATTTCCATTTCGCCCAAAACAGGCTTTTCCTTTTCTTTTCGAAATAAGGGTATGACAGAGTGACAATGTCTGGAGTTTTCTTCATAGTTTAGGTGTTTGTCCCTATATGTATATATATATATATATATATATATATATATATATATATATATATATATACACATATAAAACTTAGTGACTCTATGTATGTATTTATTTATGTACATATGTACAAAACATAACCAGCGACAACGCTGTATTTTGTATATCGTGCGTAAGGACTCATAGTTGAAAATATAGCGCCCGGTTGAAAGTTACAACTTTGGACGTCGAATTTCATCCATAATGCATGAACTTTACGCGCTCGAGTCATTACAAATTCCCGCCTCGACCTGCGTACTTATTTCGTTCTACAAATCTTATCATGCGGCCAAATTACATCCGCCGTTTGGCTTTTACTGATTTACGTCGTCAACCGCGTCGTCCTTTCTATAACCGTTCTTACTCACCTTTCCTTTTCTCTTTTTTCCTTTTTTTTTAACTCTCCCCCATCTTTTTTTTTTTTTTTAATCTTTTTTCTGTATCGATAAAAATCTCTTCTACACTTTCTCGCCTTACCGTACACAACCCGTATTAAACCGACTGCTCTATAACAGTTTCGCCGTGTGTACTACTATTATTATTATTATTATTATTACGGTAGTTTCTACCTATTAGAGTACGTCTGTACTATATTATCGTTGATACACTACTGGAATTACTACTAGCGCTTATTTATAGTATCTACTAACACCTGTACGATAATTATTATCACCGATAATATTATTTCCATCACTACTACACCGCTACTACCAAATCTTACCGATGTCCGCCGTCAGGTTTTTACGGTATAAACTCTATTATAACGTATTTCGGTATCCGAAGTCTTCTTCGGTCGTTCTTTTAATTTAATTCACCCACGGAATCCGGCTCGTGACTAGAATGTCGAATTATATGGAGATATTTATAGACAACACGGTGTCCTGTTTTTAGATTGAATTCTTAGAATGTTATTTGGTGGTTTCTCTTTTTTTTCGTTGCTTGTTGTTTTACGTTAATACGACCTCTTATGCTTTCGAAAAAAGGGAAGTTTACAAATTTGCTATTATCATCCGTTAGTCGTTAACTCGGTAAATTTACCTAAAAAAGTCACTTCGGTTCAATTTATTATCCAGCCATAACAGTTGGAGGAGTAGATTCATAGAAAATGTTTATATATATATATACATATATATATATATATATATATATATATATATATGTATGTATGTACTAGCATGACATGTATGTAAACACGCACACACATACATATATATGCTATAGTTTTTCCATCATCTTATACTTTTTAATTATCACGGTGAATTCAGATTTGTATTACATCGTATACGAGAACACCTGCGTTGCATATAATCCGTACTTAAAATGCTAAAACATTTTTTTGTACACGAAATCATGTATGATATATATATATATATATATATATATATATATATATATATATATATAATATATGCTAGCGTATCCTGGCTCGGCTTTGCCCGAGATTAGAATGTAAGAGATTTTTGAAATATATTCACATTCTTTAGCTGGAAAATAATTTTGCCGTTCCTCGCTGAACGTAAGTTGACGCACCTTTTTTTTTTTTATTTTATTTTTTTTATTTTTTTAATGTATTTTTTTGTAAGTTTTTTGTATTTTAAAGTTACATTTGTAATATATAAAAATTACAATACTTCTGGAAAAATAATATTCTTTATGTCCAGTTGGTTGCAGGGTAATAAAATATCATCATCATGTATAGTCGTCACCCTAAATAGGGTATCGTGATTAACAAACGGTCCGTTTTTGTGTAATTTTCCGCCACTCATCTCTATCTACTGCTTGGTGTATGCATTCAACGAAAGACAGGCCTGTCGTTTTCAGCATAATATCCGCCTATCTCATGGGTGTACGTCCGGGTGGTCGCTTTCCTTTAACTTTTCCCATAATCATGGTGCTTCCCATACCTTTTTGGTTACGTATTAAATGACCGAAGAATTTCAGCACTCTATTTACGACAATCGCTGACAGCCTTACCGGAACGCCAATTTCTTTTAACACTGATTCGTTTGCACGCCTTGCCGTCCAAGGAATTCGAAGGAGTCTTCGCCAGCACCATAAAGCTGTCAATTCTTCTTCTGTCCGTTTTTTCTATTGTCCACGTTTCCGCCGCATATAACATGATAGAAAATATGATGACAAGCTGTATTTTCACACTTTTCGTCGTTATCTTTCCAGATGTTGTTCAATTTCGTCATGGCACTTTTGGCAATTTCGATCCTCCGTTTTATTTCGGCTTAAGAGACACCTTTATTCTGTATAAGTGATCCCAGATACACAAAGCTTGCAACAATTTCATATTAGTGTTCCTTTATCGTATGTTATTACGTTTGCTCGATCAATTATCATTATTTTTGTTTTATTTTTATTTAAATCCGTATTCTGATATCTTTCAGTTTATTTAAAAGTTCTTCCATTTCATCCATATTCGCAGCTACTAATGTTGTATCGTCTGCAAATCTAAGGTTTATTATTCCTCGTCCTTCTACCAATATTCCACCATTCCATGCTTCTAGGACTAATCGCATTATATGTTCAGCGTATAGATTAAAGATCATAGGTGACGACAAAACACAGCCTTGTCTAACTCCTTTCTGAACATTAAAGACATCAGATTTTTCAACTCCAATACGCACAATGTTGTTACTATTTTCGTAGTGTTTCTTTATAAGATGTACAATGTGCTTTGGTGCACCCATTTCAGTTAATCCTGTCCAAAGTTTATTCCGTTGGACATTATCAAAGGCCTTTTTTTATCGACTATCTACATAGCCAGTTCCGGAAACTGCTACATATAATTGTCCACGCGAAAAACATTCTGATCTCAAATCAATACTGATTCGCTTAAATGTACATATCGCTGTTCTTTATGGATTGTGATGGCAAAAGAGTGTTTTATCGAAAATTGTAGTCTTAAATATGGAATCAGTGGTCTACGGCGTATCGGAGTAGTCTGTCCTGCAGCTTGGCCGATTAAAATAATCGCTTTAATAATGTTATTATACACGCTTGTTCACTTGCAATCTCGTACCGTTACATAACTTTGAAGGATTAACGTTTCGCAGTGGTATGATAGGCACTCCCAGTTTAAGGCGGAGTTTGTGAGGATGAAGTACTACAGGATTAAGTGAATTTAAAAATTCTATCGGATACCGACCAGTATCTTCTGTATTAATAACAGAATCGATATAGATCATACTCTCTATCGGTACCTTGCATTTTGTCTAAACTAATGCTATTAATTTCAAAAGCCGATGAATTTCGAGGTGTTATCGACCTTCGCAAAGCGACTTGCGATTTCTGTCATAAGTTGTTGATTTCTGGGTAAATATGAAAAATTAATTCAATTCTTCCAAATTATGTAATATCCTAACAAACAGAAATATAATCATTTTCACGATGTATACATTGATTAGGAGTTTTTCACTTTGCGAGTTAGTTTCGAACTCCCAATCGTCTAATTGTGACAGTCGAGTACTAAATACGATACGTACGCTTGTAATTTAATTAGGCGTTTTTATATTTTGTTTATACGTAATTATCTTAAATATTTGCACACGTCCAGACGCGATGTTTTTTCTGTTTTCTCTTCTTCCCATTTTATACTGCTGCAAGAGGACTCAGATTAGAAGTGAAAGGTCGAACAAAACGATATACCCGAATTCGGTATTTCGAAGTCGTTGGCAGAGCAAATTTAGTACGCAAGGATCCGCGATTAGTACAATCGATTAGGAGATGATGCACTATGATGATATCGTTGTCGCGGGAACAGCGTGCGAGTGATAGCTGTATGACCGAGTTTAAGACGACGTAAAACTATTTCAGTTTTCCGCCATAAGTCAGAAGGAGTACTAATTTTATCTATCTTAATAAGTAATTGGCGTATGCGCTTATTAATTTTAAAGCATCTTCGCGCGGAATGGCAAGATTTGAATGAGAAAGCATGTGGTTGCCGCTTGTTTGGTTCTGCCTTATCGTCATCGGTAATATGAGAATGGCCAGGAATCCAAACCATAATCGGCCGACATATATTGGTTCCATTGACACCGCATCGATGATCATCTTAGCTATTAGATATCGATGAACGTAACGATTAAGAGATAGCCATAATTGCCGAGGATGAGTATGTTAATACCGCAAATTAGGGGGGGCGATCTCTGATTGGGTTTCTGATTATATATAAGATAGCGTCGAAGATTGGATAAAGCTCGTCAGAGAGTTTCGCTTTTCTACGCGTGCGAATTAATCTTTCGCCTTTTTTTTTTTGGCTTTTAATCGCGCGACGTTATTCGGTTATTTATATTTTCGATTGAAATTATTAAATACATTTTAATTATATCGACGATAACGATGTTTAGTATCGTTCATATTATTACGTGGATATTTCAGACGAATGCACGGCGATAGAGCCTTGTATCCACATAACGTTGGCATTGTCTCACAAGACGATATTGAAATGCGATCCTTAATGTTTTTGTTGGTGTTTCCCCCTGTAACTTTAACGAGAATAAAGAAATAAACGGGTTGTTTTCTAAAACTATAGTACACAGCATTACAATAGAAATGATAACACTATACGTGGAAAAACAAAGCCAGGACCCCCAAACAAGAAAATAATAAAGAAAAAAAATATTAACGAAAAACATCTCCAAGATATTAAAAAGTTGTTTAAAAGGGAAAACAAACGACAGACTAGTCAAAAAACAACTACTTATCGAAACCACCTACGGAGAAGTCAGCAGGATGTACGATAATTATAAAACTTAGAACCTCTAAGCTATGTCACTTAATATATTGCACGTCCTATGTGTATGTGTGCGCGCATCTTATTGGTGTGAGAAAATCGGGGCGTTATTTTTTATATTAAGCGCACGCAACAACCGTATTGTACTTAGAGAGCACAATTATAATAATAATAGTTATAACAATAACAATAATAATAATAATAATAATAATAATAATAATAATAATTTGTCAAGACGATTATATTATTCACAGACAACGCGCATAGGTTATATTATTAGTACATATAGATTTCGAATAAAAGAGCCGTGTTTCACGCTGTTTATATGAAGTTCAATTTCCGGAATTAAAAGGTTAACTTTTAGGGTAGAAGTTAAGTGATTAACTCTATTCTCAACTGGGAATGGCGTTCGAGTGGTTTCAGACGTATCGATTAATTTTTTCCTTTAGTTTTATTTTTGTAAAATTATCATTAATTGGAAAAATAATGTTTTTTTTTTTCGAAAAAAAAAGCATCTGGATAGTTGCAACAATTTCAAGTTAGAAATGTATAATAATTTTGTCCAATATTATAATTTCTTAACCTTCGACCTTGGATGTAAGCTTTTTTCTAATAATCCGGTTGTTAGCCTTACAGAGTTATTTTACGTATATCATCTTTTCGTTCATCACCAGGGGTCCGCTTCATAATCCGTTTGGTCCATTTTTCTAGCTGTACGTTCGGTCCGGATCAAGTTCAGCTGCGCTACTTGTACACATCAGTCACTTTTGACTGTTAACAATAAGAAAAGTAATACGAAAAAGTATACTTAACTAAATAATTAAGAATGCTTGTAAAATAATTAAGATCCGATTAAAGAAAAAAAAAAACTTTTTAGCGGTATTACGATAAATCCTATTCGATGAAGCTGCATATTATAGTTAGCGAAATATAAATGATAATATGTTTACCGTTACTTTTGAAAATAAAACAACATCGGGTGCGCATTTCAAATATGCCAATTGAAAATATGTAATCAGCAATGGTATTACCAATGGTGTTAACATTTTTATTTTAAATTTTGACATGCCGAATATTCGTCTTTTAACATTATTGTTCAAATCTATCGAGGATGAAAATAACGTGAGCCACGTCACAAATTAATATAATTATTACCAAAATATTGTCAAACTGGTTTTATGAATATATAAAAATGAAAATAAAATTTAATGTCGATGTTTAAAAATAGACCTAACGCAGTTCTTCCAAAGGCAAACAGTAATAATATAAAATTAAAAACAACGCAAATTGATAAAGCCGCAGCAAACATTTAGGTTGCAAAAATGGAAGGGTCTTTACTGTTTCCGAAATTTATCTTTGAAATGTTTCGGAACGAAAATAGCACAAAACGAAACTAACAACGTCACCAACGGAAACAGCACAAACGATGCACAAACGATGCACAAACGATACACAAATGTCACGCAAATTTCTAGATCAAAATTCGAAATAGGAGGGTTGAAGGTCCTACTACTTTGACCCAATATTTTGAAAACGAAAGTAATACCGGCACAAACCAGCATAAACGATATATTAACGACACACAAATTTCGAGGTCTTAATGCGAAATGTTGGGGCTGGCGAAATAGATCTGCTACCAACGTAGAGGTTGAAAATAACTCGCAGATTCGCCAACAGATTCCAATGAAATCCGCATCTTCTAGAAATTAAGTCCGTAGAAAATCTATTGGATATAATATAATTAAATATAATCATCGAGCAAAAACACAAAAAAAAAACCTTTAACATTATTATTGATCTCGATATTTAACGCGCTTATTAGAACTAGATACGAGTAAATTAGAAATTGGATAGAGTAATATTTATACAGAAACAATGAATATAACCGCAGAATATTATATCCTATTGAAATAAAATCAAAAAATACATAGACCACCGGGCAATGCGACAGGTGATCTATTGGTAAACCAATATAAAAATGAACGAAGGTTAAATATTGCAAGCGACGTGAATACAAGAATTTGTAAACAGTTTTAAGGAATACGTGTTTTTTTGATTGGTAGTTAATTGATTTAATATCGAAATAAGATTCTGTGTTTTTGCATATATTTTATCGTTATTATTTATTGTTTTAATCCTACATGCATTACGCCCGCAACAAGGTTGCGTAGTTCAGAGTCGCGTATAGCCTTTAAGGACCCCCTGAGCTTTTTATATTGAATTTTTATCCGAGGAATCTTATATGTCAGAGTATCGTTATACCGAATGAAAATATTAACACGTAAATAATATTTCTGATTATAACGGAAAAATTATTAGTGTAGTTTTCATAGCGACTTAGATAAGGGCGAAGAATGGCAAACGAAAAAAAGTTTATAATATTAATAAGATCATATCAAAGAATTATAGCTATCAGAATGATCGCAGCATACAAAACAACGAGTTTTCGGTCATCAATAGCGATGACAGGAATTATACCCATTGACTTAGAAATAAAGAACGTATAAATTTATTCTTAATTAAAAATTATATTAAACCGGAACGTGAATTTAATCGAGTAATATATATATTAATAAAAAAGTTATATATGAAAGTAAACAAATCAATGTTATTGTATATTACAATATCAAAAAATATGAAACCAATATAAGGGATTAGCTTACAAATATTTTCCCAGATTTATGTGTAAGACTTAAAAACAAACAGTTCACCCCTAATTGCTATAATGTACAATTTATCACTATGGTAGCTTTAAAACATATTTAAAAAGATTTGGCAAACAGAGAATTGTATTACGCGTGTAATTTTGCGGACACCTGTTTTCAATGTCAATGGGACGGTGTTAGATTTATGGAAGATTTAGTAGGAGGTAAATTTAACGAGTTCGATAATTTAGCTATATAAACAAGAGAAAAAAATATAATTTGTTATATTAGTAATAAGAATAGCATTTGTTTAGAATTTTATATGTATTTAATTTAAGATACAATTTTATTATGATATATTGGGAAGTAAGTCGTCAAATTTAGATTAAAATTTTTTAATATATAAATTTTCAATATTATTGTATTATTCTTATAATTAATGTAAGTGAAGTTTATAAGACTTAATTAGATTATCGCTTTAAATTCCATATTATAAAGTGTAATTGTTTAAAAATAAACATATTATTTCGAAAAAAACAAATGTCAAACGAAAAAATTAAGGTAAAACGACGATCTTAAGAAAATTCATTCTGTTTTAATAATACTCTAAACGTAGACTCAACCTGGATGATGAAGCTGAATGCGTAGGCGAGGCTACTGCATGGACAAGCTGCAGCTAACGCGCGTCTAAAGTCAAGAAACAGTTTCCGAACCACAGAAATCCTTAAAGATGTATCGCAAAAACAGGAACGTACAATTAGATGGCGGAAGACATCTCCGCACCAGGTTTTAACCAAAACTGGGTATTATGGAGGACACTTGATCGAATACAAGCGTGTGTGTGAACGAAAAAGTGAGAATACGTCGAAGTAATCATTGACAATCCAACCTACGATTGTCCAAAGGTTCGATCTATTAGCTCATTAATTACGATACAGATTTACCTGATGAAATATGAAGAATTTTATAGGACGCCGATCGAGTACTGGTCCGAGAAAATGTAACAATAACACGGAGCGGTTTGGACACGATACGAACAAACTGCCGTCTTCAATTTTTATACATGAACTTACGAACTTTCAACAAACGACGGCTACAACCATATTTAAAAGGCCGAGGGACAAAAATATTTTATAGGGACGTTTCTACCTTCGACGATTATAGGAAACTGGTCCAGGTTTTTAATTTTTTGAACAACATTCTAGATTTCCTGTTATAAAAGCGAATTAAAGTTGAACCTCTTGCAATTAAGAAAATGTTACTCCAATGTTTGTCGAGCGTTTTTGGAGAAAACCACGAGCACGCACAATATTGTCGAACCTAATAAAATTAACCCTGGTCCACGTGTGCAAAGAATTAAGAAGAATAAGACATCCTTTATCCAAATGTGTTTTCAAGCGGTATTTTGTGGAGCGGAGAACTTGGTTGAATCTGTACCTATTGCTAACATCTTAATTGATTTATGGGGTTACTAATTTAATTGAACGTTATTTTAAAAAGAGGAAAATTCCTAGACGTTCGCTAGGCACCTGATGATGTTTGGTATAAAGATTCGTTATATATATATTTAACTACATCGATCTCATTATTTATTACTAAAATTCTATCCGGGGTTCCTACTCTGTTATATACGTCTGATTTGCTAACGTCTTATGATGTCACCCAGTATCTACTTTTGCAGATGACATTGCAGTCATTACTACAAGTAATAACGGCATCTGGAAACATCGTATAAGACTATGCTTTGAAATTAATTAACGTTTTAAATGTCAAGCCATCATTTCCGTTAAAATAACGTACACCGAGTTACGATGTTCGACAGCGAACAATGCAACGGAGATATTATATATATATATATATATATATATATATATATGTATATCGTATGTATAAAATGAAAAAGTGAATACCCATTAACAGGAACGCCGGTAGGAACGTTGCGTAAAAGGACTTATCGTAGGTGACCCAATATTGAGTGGTTTGCCATTAAACTGATGTACTAACCAACTGAATTGATAGCTGAGTTGATAGAGATATTAAAAAAAAAAGTTTGAGATTCGAATGCGGTGTTGTGTTCAGCACAATGTTAAGGCATAATCGTTGCGATGTGCGTGCGTATATATTTTCTATCTTCTTTTTAGCTATTTTCATTCCACTGCCGGACGTAGCTCTCTCGAAGTTCCTTCCGTTTTTCCCTGTTGGCCGCTTTGATTGCCCAATCTTCTCGAACTTTATTTATATCATCAACCGACGTGTCAGTAGTCCGTCTATTCTACGGGTTCCGTCTGTCGTCCATATTTTGTTCCGGATGTTTTCCCAGATGACCAGCCCACCTTCATTTCGATTCTTATACACTTTATTCTGGTTGTTTTTCTAATCCGTTTATTTTTTTTTGTCTTTCAGCGTTATTTCAATTATTTTCCTTTCGATTCTGCGTATACGTACGTGCATATATATATATATATATATATATATATATATATATATATATATATATTAATGTACCTGTTACAATCTTAACGTTAAATAAGCAACTATATTATAAATTTAGCAAAACAAAATAAAATCGAAGTTAATCACTAAAAAATTTTTTATTACACAAAGACGAACGAAGCTTTTCGACTATTAAGTCATTATCAAGCTATTGTTAAAAATGTTATAAATAAACCAAAGATATTACTAAAAAACTTTTATAAATATCGATACATTGAATAGCCAGATATAAAAAAAAGCTTATCACATAATACATAACGTATCTTGTTACGTGATATAAACTAGTGTGAAGCAGTTAACCCATTGGGGGGTTAAAGCTTCATAAACATTTAAAAAATTGCACAGAAAAAAATGCGATAAAATCTAAATGGTCGTAATTCCATTTGTGGTCGTTTGTAAACGTTGGAATTACTTTCTAACACTTCAAAAAATTTTCAAAGTAATTGCTGTAATTTTTATTTTGTAATACATGTTTATAATTTTTTTTTTTTTTAATTTAATTTTGTCACAGGTTTCTTCCATAAATCGAGTATTAAGAAATTTAGTATCGCAAAAAGAAACCAGTCAGAGTCCGTCCTCTTGTCCGATGTCTTCACCGTCGACTGACGCAATGTACGACAAACTAAGGCTATTAAACGGACACACTTCACCGTGGAGTAGACCTAACCCGTGGTAAGCGTACTTTTTTTTTTTTAATCGAAATATGAATTAATTAGAGATGATTACACAGTTTAGAATTTATTATGAAGTTGGTAAGGAGGAGGGCAAATTTCTAGCACCTAACCACGATATGGTAGACTGTTAATGGAGAACAGCACAATTCGCATATTGGTGATGGTTGGGCACTCAGTAGATAGGAGTGCGTCCTCAGCGTGTGACCAATCTGTTGACAGCTGTTTCCAATCTCGGTGAACAAAGTTTACAAATTTTTTATGGCCAGGTTGTTAAATCCTTCTTTATATTTCTAAGTATACTCGGCGGCCGAAAATGGAAGGACCGATTCCACGCGTCCAGAATTTTCTGGCAATAATATTTTGCGTTGTCTTGTCCCAGTACGGTCGGCAGGTAAACTTGAGTAGGCCCTTGTGCAACAGGGTGTACCTCGTCGTGGCCTATTATCCCTCGATGACTTAGAATCCTGACAAAAAGTGATGCCGGTATTACGTTCACTTGATTAACTTTGTAGACATGAATAATTTAAATGTTTATATATTGGTAAATTTCTGTTTATCGATTAAAAAAACCATCCCGACTATCCGCTATGTGTTAGATTTTTTCAAACACACACACACACGTATATATATATATATATATATATATATATATATATATATATATATATATAGGGTGACCCAGAGAAGTTTTTTAGCGTAGTTGGTAGCACTACTAAAAAGTAAACCGTGTGCTCCACGTTTAGTGTACACACGAGCGATTCGTTTTAATTCATTTTCAGTTATCATAGCATCCTATAATGAGAAGAAGCGCTTATTTTGAGTGGAACATTATTTTTGACGTGAAGAGAATTAAAGTTCAATTTTAATGTGGTTTGAAAACTCAGCTTCTGCAACGGATAAAAAACGTTCTGAACAAGAGAAAAACCGTCCGTACCACACGTGTATATCATGTATAGTGCTATTAGTACAATTAGTGGGTTCTGAAGTCTATAAGTAAATTAATCGTAATTAAAATTTTCGTGAAATTAATGAGAAAAGTAGTTGTAATTTAGGTAAATTATTATATCGAAATTTAGTTTCTTACGTGAAAAATCGCATTGACTAATTTCTTTTTCCAATTGTTTCCTAATCAGTATTAAGACTGGAACCATTGGTAGAAAAAGCAATCAGTATTCGGACGAATTGGAAAAATAAATCAGTCAATGCGATTTTTTCGTACATCCGGAACTAATTTAGACGTAATAATTTATCTGAATTACAATTACTTTTCCATTTACGTAGAGAACATACATAGTTTGCTTAGGGTAATATATCAAATATAACTAGGAGCTACCCACCATCGGGGGCTTTTAATGAGGGGGACTAAAGACGATTAAAACAAAAAAAATATGTTTATATTATCGAATAAAAATAAGACATAGAAGAACTTACACGTATTATTATTCTGATCGTAAATTTGCGACCAATATACAGGAACTGTTATAGTTCCCTTCATCCGTATCCCAATATAATTTATCCGGATAAAAAAAAAAATGGCGCCAAATAGGCCGCGCTTGAATAAATGTTCGTTAATCTGCACTAAGTCATACAGTCGCACTCCATTTAAGTTGTACTTCGCGCTGCTTCGCTACTTATTTTGTTTGCAATGTCGTTTCCCGTTGGATGAGATTTCGTTACATTATTAGCGGTTTGAGTTCTTCGAGTTTTAGTCTTTCAGGCTTTAAAGAGTTTTCAAGCTATTATTGGCTATCCCTAAAAGGTTATACATCTCGATTTTAATTATCCGTCAGCGAGTCCGGTATAGTTACGCAATAGCGTTCGTTGTTATTTTCCAACGTTATTTCTCGCCGCTATATTACGTCTAACGTCCGGTGTTTTAATACCGCTATATTATTGTGTAGCGGTGTTGCTTTTAAGCATTTCGTAATTATTTCGTTCAGAGAGCAGCATTTACTTTCTTCGCAAGTACCGAAAACTTGACACGCGTACTTTCCTAACGAGTAGCAAAATACTAGTGCCGATGTTCGCAGTACGCGCGGTTTTCATCCCAATTTAGCGTTTATTCATTTACCGAATGATAAGTAAAATTTATACAATCCGCTATGAATCGATTAAAATTTTCGTTTGTATTTTTTCAGAGACGGGCACACTAGAATATAAGATGATAATTTAAAATAATCCGAAGTATAATATTATAATATGATAATAATAGGCGACAAAAATTAAAATTTACAAAACGATGATTTTGAAGATTATTCGCTATAGCTGAGAGTTTGAACAAACGTGTAAGAGAAGATTATGGTCGCGTAGATTCAATTTCAACCGTGTATTAGTTAGGAATATGCAATGACGTTGTAAATTTGTTTCGACAAAAAAGAAGAACGTTCCTTATTAGAGTTACGAATTTATCTAAATATTAAACAGAACACATATACTGAGCGCATATATTCAGAAGCGAAATATTCGAATGCGGAAGAAGACCGTATTTTGTAACGTGTTGGAGCCAAACTTAAGGGGGACCCGGACATCGAACGTGTCCAGAAGGAAGGATAATAGATGGACAAAACGAGAACGTTGGAATGGTGATCGTTTCATAATTGACAAACCGCTAACTCGTTGGTATGACGATATAACTCAGGTAGCGAGGAATAACTGGATTCCGGAGAAAGCTCGGAATTAGAGTGATTAGTGGACCGCTGTATGATAAATATATATATATATATATATATACATGATGTATTATATTTATAAATATACATGTGTATGTATATGCAAATAAAGTCCTCTCAACTTCTAAAGTTGGCAATTGACATTTGTCTAAGTCATCAACTTAAAGATTGTAAGAGCATTTCACACTATTGCCTTCTCCAGCTTATTTACTTCCATAGCAAGGTGATTCGTATTTATTGACCAGTTGGATGGATAGTTGAATTAGATAATGGTATTTTTTATCGTGAAATATTCTCATCTCCGATTGGATTCGAACTCATGTCGCGCGAACTAATATTTCTATATATCTATATTTCTATATATCTATATATCTATATATCTATATATCTATATATCTATATATCTATATATCTATATATCTATATATCTATATCTCTCTCTCTCTCTCTCTCTCTATATATATATATATATATATATATATAAACGCACTCATTGGACATTCCATCGAACAGTGAATTCGATTTCACCTCTAGTCGATGATAGTCTTTTTGAAAATGAAATAAAACGCAAAAATTAAACTCTCTCTATTTAGTCGATTTTTTAATCGTCCTAATTTCATTTCAGGTATCCGACTGGTAGTGGAAGTACTAGTCCCTATTCTACTCTGAACAACGTCAGTCCTAGCAACGGATCCACCTGTACGTCTCTGCCGGATACCATCGATAAGAAAGGTAAGTTCGATAGAAAATATCAATCGTAATAATCCGATTATATATATATATATATATATATATATATATATATATATATATATATATATATATATATATTCTAATAATGGTAATCGACCGCGTGGAAGACCTAGAATGACGATTATAGACACTGCATTAAAAGACACTGGAATGCAAAATTATGTGGACTTGAAGAGGACGGCAAGTGATCGTGTTGTGTGGGGCAGGATCTTGTTGGGGCAAATCAGCTAGATGGCTGTTACATAATCATCATCATATATATATATATATATATATATATACCGAAATACAGCAAACGAGCTGGTTTGCCTCGATCTCTTATTAACTCGTTCAGTCATTTATTATCAGGTTTTTCTTTACAGAATATTACACATTTTTATGAGTAATAATTTCGCTGTTTAAGTAATTAGATAATTTGTAATGTGTTATATAAACATTTTTAGAACTGACAAATTTCCCTCATAAAAACAGGTGATTTTTAGCAAACATTTATGTACCATATAAAGTGGACATTGTGACTGAAACGGATAATATATATTGACGCGAATATTTAGAGAAAAATGTTTGCTCGGTTATTTTTTAACGTTATCATTTTTCATAATAGTGACCGTGTGGTAAACCTGTCTCTGCTCGCCCGACAACAATTCCGCGTAATCGGAGAACGTTCTGAATTGTATTCAAATTGAACTTTTCGGATGCATACGCACATATACACACGTATACATACATACATTTATACATAGGAGCAAGATAAAAGGACACCGAAACAAAGAAGTTTAAGCGATAATTCTGTCGGCCACTAACTTTGAATTTCTGATTTTGAATTTTTTTAAGATGCACGGTTATATTCCGTAGAAAATTACGCGATAAATCCCGATCTGAATGAAATAATTAAATACGTTTTCGAAATAATAAATAGCGAAAACTTGAAATTAAATTTCGAACATTGCGAATAATTTGTTTATTGTTTAAATTATAAAGTCGTACGTTATAAATATATTTGTCGGTAATACAACGAGTTGTTCGAAGCGATTTTCCCGCTATTACTAGTATAATTTAATCTCGAATGCGTTTAAAAGTATTTTCCCCGGCTTTTCTTAGCAATGCTTTTGAAAATACTCGTATTTTTTTTTCGAATCGAATTATACATTACAGGATTTTTAATACGACTGACGATGATTTCCATACGATAGGAAAAATAACGGAGTTGATAATATTTTCTACATAGTCTATAGTTACGCGAAGTATTGTTCCCGTAAAATACACCTACAATACATGTTACGTTGTATCTCGTTGATATATCGTCTGTCTTCGGGTAGCTTAAGGTTTCGTAGATTTGATACTACTCGAATAACCCCTAAATCGCCCTTAAGGCCCTACGCGAGTATATGTCGAGGATGTTATCAATTGTTTGATCTCCTAATTGAGACAGTGGCAGAATGGATCATCATTAAAACTCTACTTTGCGAGCATACAATCACTGCGCCCATTGCCTGTTCTGACACGATTTAAACGCGTCCAGCATTTCCTAGGTCAAAACCCAATTGCAATTTGGTGTGTTTATCGTACCATATCGGTTCCTATAGTCGCGTTATATTACAAAACTAACGATTTTGCTACCTTATATTAACCAGCAATTTTGTTTCCTTATATTACAGAACTAACGATTTTTTCCTTTCTCAATATACCCGTCGGTTTGGAAAATTAATTTTATAACAAGCATCGATTCGTCTTTAGAAATTTTACGTCAAAGAAAATAAATCTAAATCGTTTACAAATTTAAAATGCTTTAAGGAGAATTTTCGTGCGTTGCACGTTTGTGCGCGCGCGAATTAATAACTTAGACGAAATTAAAGCTTTAAAAGTTTCGTTAATTAACCCTTTCGATCGGAATTAATTTGGCTTTGATATCGTTCGGGGACGATATTTTCAAAAAGTTCTTAAGTTCATCTCGATATTTTGAATATTATAACACACACATACATATTATATTATTATATACACTACATATAACTACCGGTATAACCGATAACGTACGAAGTTTACAAACTTTAATTCAAACCCCGCGAACTGTCGACATACAATCGTAGCCGTTAGAAGGAAGTGATGGGATACGGTAAACTGTTATTAATAAAGGAACTTCGTTAACCGACATAAATACCCGCAAGGTAAGTTGGCGCTTCCGTACTTTATCGACCTAACACAAATATTACATACACACCCACACACACATATATATATATATATATGTATGTATACATATATATCAGTGCTTTAAGTCGCACAAATGATTATATATATACATATATAGTGTGCTTATGCAATTACTTTATATATGAAATTCTATATAGATGTTTGTAATATATATATATATACATTTATACATATAAATTTACATACGTATAAATATATATATATAGAAAGAAGAGTTAGGCGAGGACTATGATATTTACGTATGAGTGAACATAATTGAGAATTTATCCCTCTGGCTTGATCGACATATGGGCAGCACACTTTATAGCATACACACGAATCTTATTATTATTATTATTATTATTATTGCGATGTGACGTGATTATTATTTATTATTATTATTATTTCAATTATTTTTAATATTATTATCATTATTATTATTATTGTACATGATCAAATACGAACTTTGACGAACAAGTGTTTCCCTCTGTGTTAAGACTTAGAACTTACGTCATGCAGGCGACACCGGAACCGTTTATACGGAATATTTTCAGTCAGCAGCCGGTGAATATCTGGGGTTGTCGGTTTAGAGAACATCTGAAAAATCACTCTATCCGTCGTCTGTAATATGAACGAAAGAACGAGAGGTTATATTTTAAAAAAAAACCAGAGAAAATCGATAGGTTTCATTAGGAGATAAACCGCGCGAAAATTAATCGCATTAAGTGCACTCGTCCTTCCAGTAAAATCTAGTTCTTCGTAATCGTCTCGTTACTCCTAATTTTCTTAGCCAGTCTTCAGGTCCGTCGTAAATACAGAGGCCTTTTGGTAGACGATGCGTCGCTTGTCTTTGATTAGCACACTGGCATGCCGCAGATGTCGTTACACCTTATTTCCGGATTATCTTCCCGGTCCAGACTTAATTCTATCGAGTGCATTATTTACCATACATTCGTTTAACTTCATTTCTCGGGTCGACCACTAAATTGGAATTCATTTTTTACGTTCTACATTCTTTTCCTATGTTGTTTTCCGTTTATTAAAATCTTTCTCGTATATGCTTTTTATATATTTACGCGTAACGAAATTTTAATTTTATATATATATATATATATATATATATATATATATATATATATATATACATAGTCAGTCACTTGAAGACTGAATTACTAAATTTAGAAGAGAGAACTTTATTTAAATTAAATAGAACGATAATACATCGGCACATTCTTAATGTTAAGTACCAGATGATAAGTCGAACATTTATTTTAAAACTAGTAGTGCTGTATTAGAGTAAACAATGATGTAATATAATAGAAAAAATCTGCAGGAAAAAAGAATAAAAAAGAGAAAAATACGGTAATGCGGTAGAGGTTAGTTAGATACGTGTATGTTCATAAACAAGAGACGACCCAGCATGAGACCCCCGGCTAAAAAACACACACAAACTATGAGCCACATTTTAATCGAATTCCATTTACGGGCTTTGACTGATGGAATCAGCTTAGAACTTGGTCATTGGTTAATAAAACTGGACATGAAAATACGACTGTGGACAATCGTAAATTCATTTATTTATAATACGACGTTCGAATATTAATATAATGCGCATATGCGCTCGAACACGTGCGTATGTTGCACATATCATATCGCACTTAATTTACGATCGTCGATTAAGCGTTGATGAAAAGGTTCCTAGAATGTTTTATTCGGACAGTTACGCTGTATGGCTGCGAAACGTGAACTCTGTCTATAAGCAATACTTAAATGCTTTTGAAATGTGGTGCCTAAGAAGAATGATGAAGATCAGGTGGGCAGACAGAATTACGAATAAAGAAGTATTAAACAGGGCGGAAACGAAAAAACATTTTTTAACAGTAATTACCAGGAGACGCGATCAAGTGATTGGACATATTTTGAGGCGCGATACCCTCGTGAAAACCATATTGGAAGGAATGGTATACGGAAAAAAACCCAGAGGAAGACCTCCCCACGAATATATGACGCAGATTATAGAAGACCTGGAATGTAACAACTACATGGAACTGAAGAGGTTATCAGGAAATACAGAATTTTCGTTTATTATCAATTATATTACTAATATTGCTATTTTAAATATTAAATAAACAACAAAAAACGAAGTTAAAATCGCTAAAAGGATTTTTTTTTAAATGAAAAATCACAAAGTTTTTCGGCTGTTAAGTCATTTGATCGAGTAAATATTTTAAAAAGATAAAATTTAAGATTATAATTACAAAAAAATCAGCAAAACTGAAGAACAGTATTAATAAAACAATATAAAACCATTAAACGCTGGAATCCTTGTTTTTGCCAGTAGATACTCCGATCATTAACGGTAACTTCAGCTAATGAGGATTGCCTGTTAAAGAGAATTAGTTCCGCTTTACCGGCGTTAAGTTTTAATTGTAAAATTGTTACCTATAGAGTTCGGTCTAAAACATCGACAATACAAAAGTCGAATCATCACCAGATATTCTTTAGGTAACTCATTTATCAAAAATTAAAAACAAGGTGTTCTTAACGTGTACGTGGTGTGAGTAATATAGAGATTTGTATTGCTAAAATACGATTTTCTTAGAATTCTATCCGAGAATAAGTAAAAAAAAAAATAAAAATATTTTCGGAGGACCTCCGAAATTTGGGAAAAGATCGATTGTTTTTATTCGATAATATTATCGACTACGTTCGAAATAAAATGCGATAATAATAAATCGAATTGAATCGAATAACGATAAATAATAACCGTTCCGTCGACAGTTCATTCCGGGATGATTTAGGAGAGTCGATAGATGAAATATTTGAGAACGACGGTTTAAAATACAGGATGGGGAGAGCGATATGAAAGCCCGAACATTTATATTTTTTAATTTTATTAACTCGGAAAGGTATTAATATAAAAAAGAAGGTTTTCTTCGTTCAATATTCAAATCGAGTAGTATAAAGAAGACCTCGGAAAATTGTTAAGAAATGTCTTAGACAAGTTAGAAACGTTGTTCCAGTGTTGCGGTGAGGAAAATTGCTAAAAACCGCAACGCGACAAATGCGAAAAGGAATGGACCTTTTAATTCGACTTACTCAAGTTTATTAATCGGACAGCGAGTTGACAAAACGATTATTTATATATATATATATATATATATATATATATATATATATATATATTATCTGGTTATAAATTTCTTGCTCGTAATTTCCAGTCCGCTGCTGACCTAACGGCTCCCAGGATTTATTCTGCGATCTTACGATAATTCTGGTCGATTGCCGATAATTTTTCTTTTACATACTCGGTCATCGTAAGGTCCGCCACCGCTTCTGCCAATCGGGTTTCCGTGATGTCACGGCATACTTGTTCAATCATCTATTTGTCTCTAGGCACATATCCGTATCGTCTCTATTTACTATTTTATCGATATTTATTACCGAATCTGTCGCTTTTATTGTTTTGTCGGATAAAGTATATTCGTACGCTTAACCTTCGGAGTTGGAATCGTATATCCACTTTTCGTGGATTAATTCTTTATCGATTCGGTTCCATATTTCTGTGTTCGGTCGGTATTATAACTTGCCGAACGCATTGGGTAAAACACTCTTTTTATCTTTTTTAAGGATTGTCGTAGTGTGTGTTTATGTATATTTCGAAATGTCGAGAACCCTAATTTAAGTTAACCGTGTGTATTTTTCCGAATAATTTTGTCTTCTGTTTATTGTAATTAATTATCCTAAATAAATTAATTCGTCTAACCTTTGTAATTTTTCTGCCTGCACATATATATATATATATATATATATATATATATATATATATGTGTGTGTGTGTGTGTGTGTGTAAAACGGATTTTGAGCGATATATATTTACAATATCGAGGTTAATTCAATATTAAAATTAGCTTCGAAATATTTAACTCGAAGCGGTCGAATAATTTTCTTTCTCAATTTTTTTCTTTTTTAAATAATTTTTCCAAAATTTCTCGGTTGAATGCGTTAGAAATTTAATATTATAAATTTTTTTTTTTTTTAAAAAAACAGAACTAGGTAACGAATAAATAAAAATACGTATTTTCCAAACGACGAGGGAAGATGCGTATAACACAGCGCTCGTTTATGATTAAATTCGAAAAATTTCTTTATCTTTCGCTATTCAAATATACGGAGCAGACCCTTAAAGGGATCGACTACCGACCCGGGGAAATTTCTCTATGCACTATAAGGCAAAATAGAAGTTTTGCTTTTTTACTCCCGGAAATTGCGTGCGAGTCCTTTAATATATCGAAAGAAAAAATTCGAAACAACGCCGGTTTAAAAGACGAACCTAAATCGTCGGAACGAAGGCAAAGGCAAAAAGCGAAAAGAATTTTCAGCCGGAGGAATGGTAAATTTTTTATCGTGTTTATGCCCCGTCTCTCGTCTTGACCGAATTATATTGGACCATCGCCTGTAACAAATCCCTCCGTGTATGTATATATATATATATACACATACATAATATTAATATTGCTTATAGTCTCGACTGACGATTATACGTCGTCGTCTAGGGAATCTTTTTAAGTAAGCGTTTGGACATAACGCTCGTTAAACGCGTGCGCCACTGAAGCTTTTTCAAAGGATATTAAATCTGCGGGTGGAATTCCGAAAGAGAGACCCTTGTTTTTTTTCCGCCCAACGAAATGGTTGCCTTTGTCTCTGAATTAAATAGCGCTGTAGGAGTTGAAAGACTTTTTATTTTCATTCCGGCGTATATATGTGTATATATATATATATATATATATATATATATGTATATGCAGACGTATTTATCGATGTATACGTGTAGTTAAAAATATTTAACCGGAAGTGTCGAACTTACTACATCTCATCTTCCTTACTCTATCCTTTCGAGTTATAGAATTCCACACTAGTAATAATTAAAGAACTATCGCCGGTATTCGCGCGCGATAAATTCAACGAGCGATAATCGGCTGTCTTCGTCTGTCACACAGGATATTTTATCGTTGCCATTTCGGTCAGTCGCTATTAAAAAGTCGTCTGTTTCATTAGTAGATTGAGAGGCGAAGAATGATGTCACTACCCACTCAGTATTCAGCGTTACGTCACCGGAATAGAAAATTATTTTCGAAAAATAGTAATAATAACGAAACAAACATTCGGAAACAATGCCGATCGGTAGGAGGAAAGATACGCGGGAAATCGAAACGGAATTTGCGAACAAACGCGAAGCGAGGAATTATTAATAAGTCGGATGTAATAACAATAATAATAATAATTTGTTGATTTGGTTGTATTTTACTCTCAACAATACACACTCATACATATACATATAGCATATTAGCATATTTATTGAAAAAACAAGAAGAAGTAGCTAATTACAAAAAAACAAAATCACGAATACACGAATAATTGAATAATGAAAAATGTTAAGTACCTTATGTATATACCTTAACAGTTAACTTACTAATGTATGACGACATCTGATGTATATGTAATAAAATTCAAATTTAAAATGTAAAATTTAAAGTTTTAAAATTTTAAGTATAGGAAAAAAATTAGAAAAAAAAAAACCTACAAGAAAACAATAAAAATAAATTCAAATTAGAACTTAAGTAAAGAGGGAATAAATAGGAAAATAATTCTTAAGTAATCCATATTTATGCGGTGTTTGTATTTAGCGCACGATGAGACTATGTCGTAATCGCCTATGGTGTTAATTAATGCGCAGTTTATACAATTATGGTAAAATTTACTAGATAATTTGCTTATATAAGTAAGTGTATCTAAAAAAGGTTAAGCTGCGAATGCACATCACGCAATTTAGTACATCTACGGGTGTTTACTACTGCAGTGGCGGTTTTGTAACAGCTGTAATCTTTTACGAGTACTATTATTGGAAACCGAAAACCAAACAGGGCAGGCGTAAGTTAATCGGGGTAGTAGACGTGTATAATAAGTTTTTGTTTGAAATAGATAAAGAAGAATGACGATTAAAAATTGGCGAGAGTATTGAGCGCGTTTTCAATGCAGTTAGTAATACTGTCATTGAACGATAAGAATCTAATATGATTTTCCTAAGTATCGAACTTGCGTCGACCACACTGAATACATTTACCATCGATTGTATAATCTCAGGTAACGTTAGTGGGCGTCGTCTTGAAAAAAGTATCGCCTCCGTTTTTTCTGTGTTTATTTTCAGTCTCCAACGTTTGTAGTATTTAAAGACAGAGTTATTTTGCAATCTGTTAAGTATAGTGTCTGGTCTATGAGACGCACAATATAGGGCGAGGTCGTCAGCATATAAGGCGATATTAATACGAGGTAGTTTAGGGATATCGTTTATTAAAATTAAAAATAAGTAAGGCCCTACTGCCCTGTGGAACCCCTGAGCAGTGTAAGATCTAATACCGGATTTATGGTTAAGATGGGAGACGTAAAAATTTCTATCGGTTAAATACGAATTTATTAATTTTATTAATGATAAGGGAAATTTAAATTTAAATAGTTTATATATATATGATTCCAATGTGCCAAGCTGAATCGAATGCTTTTTCAATGTCAATCGATAATAAACCGATATGTTTATTAAAATTAAAATTAAATCGGTTATGTAACCCGCAAATCGAGCTACTTGATGTATAGTGGAATAGTTGGCTCTAAACCCGAATTGTTCCTGAATAATATAAATATTATTTGTTGTAGAGAAAGTTTGCAGTCGATGTAATATAACCTTTTCAACTATTTTACTGAGAGTACATAGCAAACTAATTGTTCGATTTATGTTTGTAACGTCACGACCAGGTTTGGGTATAACTATGATTTTGGCTGTTTTCCAGGGTGTGGCGAAATACGTAGTTTTGAGAACGGTGTTGGTGATTTTGGTAATACAATTGCCTTACGAGGGAGCTGCTTAATTAAAATTGCAGAAAGCTGATCGTCACCGTAATGCTTTATTTCCTAAAGATTTGATATATTTAGTAATTTCAGATGGTGACGCGAGTAATATCTCTGTTGGGGGAGTGGAAGGGGCTAGTTGACGTGCCACCGCTTTACGTACGTTATAGTAGTGTGTACGCGGAATTAAGTTATTACAACGATTACCAACACCGGCAAAATGTGAAGCCAGCAATTCTAATTTATCACGTAGTTTATATATCTGTTCATTTGTTAGTGGATAGATAATTGGTTGGGAGTAATTGGTTTCGTTTTGTTTTAAATATTTGTTCGCTTTGAATAAAGTATTATTACTTGGAGAAAGAGTCGTTAAAAAGTTGCTCCATTTACTATTTTTCCAGTTGACTAATAAATGAGAAGAAAACTTAACTAATAATAAATACATACACCTCGAACTGTTGTACATTGGTGTAAATTTGTGTTTAGTTTACTGTCGTCTGTAGTAATTTTTGAGAGATAAAATTCTTTTTATATAAGGCGGAACGCTGGACTTAGAATGATAGCAAATATATATATATATATAAAGATGCAGAGTTTGTCTGTTATTTGCGAATATTTTAATTATAATCACTGAATCGGACTATTTTTATTATACATTTTTTGAATTTTTATCTGTCTGTCTGTCCGATTTAACTCGAAAAATATTATAGCGATAATAATAATACACGTGTAGCTTATAGCCTATATTATCGGATTCGTTCTAAGCTTTGTTTCACATTGATATCACAAATTCGACAGAAATTATAATTATTTAAATTTTTAAAAAGTAGGAGGAACGGCCGTTTTAAAAACGACATTACCGCGATTTCACCGATGTTTTATACAACGGTAACAGACGTCGCTTTTTAAGAAAACACGATCGTTTGTTTCAATTATGAACGTTCTGCGACATCATTCAACGAAATGGCCATTTAAAAACGACTCCTTAAGAAACCATAGCTTTAGGTGCGTCGACCTGCATTTAGTTATTAACTATCTGTCTGTCTTCCTGTCGCCTGAGTGGGGGATCACGCACGCTCCAGCGAAGTTTTTGTACAAAGCGACAGTAATACCGATCGTCACTTATGCTGCATCGGTCTGGGTTCGTAGAGTCGCTAATGTTAAACTAGTTGCCCTAGTACGAAGCGCGCAGAGGCCGACTCTTATCGCTATAACACGAGCATACCGCGCAGTTACGACGGTTACTTTGATCGCTCTATCAGGTGTACTCCCGTTAGAGCTAGAAGTATACTGTCGCGCTGTTATGTTCGCATTAAGCTATAACGCAAGGGTTACCTGATAGAGGGAGATATTCTGCTTGCACGATGATGATTCGTGGGTAAGTATGGGTGTATAACTCTTGACGACCGGGAAAGGATAACGGTTCGTGGCCAGAGAGAGCTTAGTTTGCGCGTCAATTTTAAATAAGCTTACAAAGTCTGTTATAGAAAACGACTTTACCAAGGGTCGCAAAACAAGCAGGACCCTTCGTAACAAAGTTGATATCGTTGCTCTCGCGAGATAGCAAGAGTTTTGGATGGAATACGACGGTGCTGTCAAGACTCTACTGTCGAGTGTAATTGACCGGGAAAAATACGAATGGTGTGTGCCCTTTAAGTCGTTGACATGTTTCGAAACGCATCACGGTCCATTTGCATGCCACCAGGAACGTTTCTCTCTCAGAGAAACACCTTGTCAGTGTGTTTGTGGAGCCGGGACGTGTACGATCAGTCACCTATTGAACGCACGAGCAGATATGCCTGAAGATACTTGTCAGCGAGCAAATTAAACTCGTCCCAAGTTGAGGTACGCCGTCTCGGGGAAGGTGTAGGGCATTTCAAGTGAAATAAACCGATTTAACTCAAAAAAAAACCAACCCATTATTGGTCCGTCTGGATTTTTTGCTTTCGCGTAGTAAAAGAAAGAGACAGCGATATAAAAAAAAATTATACAGGTGAAGCCTTGGGTAAGTTGTAAGTTATATATATATATATAGTTTTAGTCATATTGAATATTATGCATCAACTTCTAACAGAATGGGGATCAAGTGTCTCCTTAAACCAATAAGGTGACTCATAGTACACGCCACGCTTCACAAACGCACTGAGGAGGTGTTTCGCTAAGAGAGAAACGTTCCTCATAGCACACAAATGGACCGTGGTGACGAGTTTGGAAACACGTCAACGCCCTACAGGGTACAAATCATTTAAGCTGTCTACAACATTAGCGCGCCGTAAATAATCTGTCATCGAGGAGCAGCTGCAAAATACTGCTGCTGAGCGCGGTAGAAAGTCTGCCATTCCATCGAAGCTTTCGATGAATTTCCCTAAACGATAATTCATGTTACGCGCAATATGGAAAAACAGCGTACAATAAATAAATAATAATCATAGAGCTTTTGAAACCGATAATTTAAGTAGATATATCGAAAGTAAACGAAAAAATTATAATATTGAATAATCGCGTAAAACATAAATTAATAATTTATTTACGTACTTTTAGAATACTACGGAGATAAAATGAAAAAAACACACACATATATATATATATATGTCTGTGCGAAAAAATTATGTAATTCATTAAAAATACGATACAACCTGATAAAAGAATCATAAAAATTAAATGAACACCTCATTAAAAAAAACATAACAAAATAGGAACAGTGTTATTGAAACCGGAGTAATGTAGTCGGGAAACAAAAACCCAGCAATGTACTGCTAAAAAAAATTGAACCACGTTGGTTTTCGCAGTAAAATTACCGTAACAGTAAGCGAGAGAACATTGACAATGGAGCCGTAGAGTTAGCGTCGCCTTTTTAAAATTAGTTGTTAATAGAACTTGAATTGTGGACATCTTTTCGTAAAATTTAAAAAGTAAACTTAGACCTAGATTTATAAGGCGCAGTTACTGTCGGCATATGGCGACTTTCGAGAGAGTACCTTCGTCGCTATAAAATTAACAAACTCCCCGAATTGTCGGTTTTGTGGATCGGTTAGCATAGGACCATGGCTGACGTTTATTTTTTCAATGAACAGCATCAGCATCATCATCATCAGCGTATCGTTGCCGAACGTCATTAGCTATTGTACGTTTATTTTTACGTATAAAACGAGCTAGCATTCAAGGCACTACATATGCGATGCAGGTGCGCGCGCATATGATGTTATACGGAGTAGAATGCCGCTACCTTCTTCATGATAATTAAGAATTGAATAATGATGAAAAACTTTCTATGTCGGGTGTTGTTAGTTTTCCAGACCATCCAGTTGACACAGTCTCTAGCACTCTAATAACTACGACATCGCCACATAAATTATAAATACGTCACGGTTTCTAGGTAGAAACAACGCAAAACAACGTGTTTCACGTTTTAACGAGGAAAAAATTATCAACTCTGAAGTAAAAGAATCAATCGTTCTTTTTACCTAAATTAATTTAACACCGAGTTATAACTTCATTCATTACACCGACTAATGATGGTGGCCGATAAAGTTAATTACAATAATATAAACGTTATCCCATAATGATATAAATTGAACCAAGTATTAAAACGAATTGCATCGCATATTGTTTTTCTTGATAACTTACAAAGTTTTGTATTTAATGTTAATAGTAAGATCTAATTGAAAAAATTATCCTGTTTTAGCGATAGAAGTGTCTTCTAACCTGAAAATCATAGGTGTCCTGTTTTACAATTTATTTCGCATATTTTAACGTAATATAATATATATATATATATATTACGATTACCATAACTTGTATCAGTCAATTAGTGGATGAAGATTAGTACCTCTACTGCGTTTCTCCCAACTACTTGTTTAACAATATTGTTCTTACATCGTGCTGGCTGTCTTCCTAACTCTTTCCTTCATAGTATACTACTTGAATGCTGCAATTTTTTTCTATTACCATTATCATTTCTTCAGGCGATATGCGCGGCCCAATTATATTTACGCACGCCCATATATTCTGTATTTAATTGTCTGACCCGAGACTTCGACTTCTTTGAATCTAAAGCTGAAATTAAATTCTCTCACGGTTTGTACTTTTCTATATTTTTTTTTATTTTTCGTTGGAAAACAGCCAACTTTCAGATGTACGTGACAATACCGACGACAGAATGTGTTGATCCCATACTTTTTTCTTTCGTCCAATATTTATAATCTTATTACGGAATACACTGTTTAATTTGTCCAACGGTATCCACGTCATCTTTTTTCTTCTTCATACTTCCGAGTGTAATATCATTTTTCAACGCAAATTATCAGCTCCGAATATACACATATATGTATATACATATGTATGTATATGTATACATTATTTCTATGACGTCCAAATTTTGTATTATCATTATCCAATCGGCTTTTTATGGACACTTTGCTAGATGATTTTCACTTTTATTTTATTCGACCATTCATTTAATTCGAGTAAAATCGCCCGGTAATTATACGTCCGTAAAGATTAATTACGCGAAGAAGTGGGCATTAATATCTACAAACCTAAAAAAAAATGTGAACCGAGATTCAGAGTGAAAATTGTATCAGGGTGTGACACGTCTGTAAACCTATAGTGACTAAGTATTGAACCAATAGAAATTTTGTCATAATCGACGGAGCATGGCCACAAAAACGGCTAGTTTGGACGCTAAAATTGAATATAGATTCGGCAGAGTCTCCAGGTGTAATTACCATCCGCGGAAAACGAGTGTTCGACGATAGAAACGTAGCCATGAACAGAAGAATAGCGGTGTACGGAGCTGCTATCAGTCTTTGCGGGTTTATTTTTCTACGCATAAAACGAGCGGATTATATATCTGATAAAAAGGTAATTGCGTGCTGATAAAACGATTGATTTGAAAGTTTTAAGCACGCTGGGTAGACGCACAAACGATAAGTAAAAAATTTTATACGCAGAGTTCGTAAATGGCAAAAGAAGATGCCGAATCGCTATAAAAATAGAATTGCAGAAATTATGCGATATTTACAGATAGAAAGAAATTATTTTGGAAGAACATGTACATAAGTAAATTTAGCGCAGCGGTAGAATGTCCAAAAAGTATGATTAGATCACAGCTGCTAAGAACACAACAATAAAACTCCAATTACACGCTCAGTTTGTAGATTTATCTGCAAAGCCAAAATAGGACTTGTCTCATAAATGAGAATTCGTCGAAAATTACATATATACATACATATGTATATGTATATACATACATACATACATATATATATATATATATATATATATATATATATATATATACGGTGTTTTAAGGAATGTGCTTATTAACCTCGGTTAATGTTTACCTGAAATGAAGATATTTATATAATGGTTGCATTGTTTGACATTTATTCGAAAATTAAAATAAACTTTTCGTCATACGAATACCATCACTACACCGACATCACCAATTAATACGAACTTTTTTATTTTTATTTGTATTTTTATTTCATTTTTTTTTGAGCGGACTTCATAAAATAACGGCGATATTAAAAAGAGACGGAAGTAGCGAAAAGGCAGCAGTTCGAAACAGTCCAGAAGCCATTGTAATCGAGTCATCGAGATTATTAAACGCGTATCCGACGGGGCGACGCTGACGGGGAGTGGTCGGAGGAGAGAAACTTGCAGATGGCTAAACACTTTTCTTATTCGGTAGTTGCTTTTGAGTTGGAGCCGTATCGACATGTATTGGAAGTCTCCGGGAGTTAGAAGTATAGAAGTGATTTAGCGAGAATGTAGCAACAAACAACAGAGCTGTAGCCAGATAAATACTACATCGAGTATACCTGTATACATGTATATATATATATATATATATATATATATATATATATATATATATATATTATGTAGAAAACGTTTGCAATAATCTAGCTCCTTTCGCTCCAACGAGCTGGAAACACCCTCTCCTTATTAAGCATCGGGCACGACCAATGTTTCAAGATACGCTTATGAAATGACGCTGACACACACATAATTGTATACATTATATATATATATATATATATATATATATATATATATATATATATATATATGTATATAATAAATATACAAGTATTTAAAGATTGTTCCACGGTAATGGCACAAGTCTGACACGCGTACGACATCTAGATAAAAAACCCAGAAATTGTTAAGCGCATGTTTCCTGATATATGTATAATACAGTTTTAAAAGCATGCACGACTTTAATAATAATACTAATACTAACAATAATAATAATAAAATATAATAAAGAAATAGTTATCAGCTGCGGACGCCTTTAAACAAGACATCTAAAATCCCAATAAAGGATTAAAATACAATGTATGATACAAATATATGTATATTTATAGGTAGGTACATATATATTTATGTATGAACATAATCATTCATGCACATATGCACACATGCACACACACACATATATATATATAACATTAAAATTATAGTTTAATTTTAATGACAACGTGGAATATTCATATTCAGATTTCATTATAGTTAAGTTAAATATATATATATATATATATATATATATATATATAGCATACGAATAAAAAGGTTAATAATTTTTTCATTGTGGTTAAGTTAAAAAAATAAATATATATATATATATATATATATAATATACGAATAATAAAGTTAATAATTTTTTTAAAATCATTCAACGGCAAATTACGGAGGGCTAAATTATAGTTAATATTCTCTTTTTTTTTGTTTTTCATAAAACTCCTGAAAAGGGTAGCCGCTTTATTTCTGCAATGTTAGATCTAAACTAAATAATCGGTAACGATCAATTGATGAGAATTGATACGCTTCAGCCCTCTGAGGTCCAGATCAGTAGACAAGAGGGCGATCCCTCCAGATTTAGATGGTAAAAAAGCCGTTTCTGATGTTGTCGAGCATAATCATATATTACTTCATCGACCCATTTGATCAGTAGATCTCCATAGAGTGCGTCGTTTCCTTGAAACCAACAAGCATTAGTGATTACTAATGCTTGTTCGTCCGAGGAAATTTATTTTGAATTGTTTAGCACATCCCCATATCTGTATTCCGTAAGTATACTTTTATACGAATTTTGGTGCGGTCATTATTCTGATATTATGTTGGAATCCACTTATGATCGATTAATTAAACAACAAATTCGTAATACGTAAAGTCCAACTGTTGGAAATTTCTAATTGATCTAACTTCTCCATAATTATATACATAATTATGTAATCGGTTAGATTATACATCAATCTAATGTATATTGTTCTCCGTATCAGAAAAATATTTCCAAATCATGAATGTTTAAACAAAAAATAACAAACGTATAATATAATCGCGTAATAAGTATAACCATCTGAAACAATTGTATAAGATTGACGCGTTCTTGAATTTAACATAATTATTTTATTAGAATACTTTACTTTATTTATTTATGAATTATGTTAAGTCGCTGCTGATAGATTAAAGCTAATTTCGTAGACTACCGAAGTTCATTTTATTTCATTATTTGTGCGAAACGAAATTTATATATATTTATATATCCTTGTATGGGGCAGAAACCTGGACTATGCCCGTAAAAGATAAAGAAAAATTGGAAGAATTGAAACTTTTTGTTCGCGTCGCATGCTGAAAGTCTCGTAGACTGACACACTATCAAAAATCTAAGAACGACGGTCTATCCTATGGAAAAAGAATGTTCAGTTCGGACATGTACTGAGACACGGAGAAATGCTAGCCGATGCAACGGAAAGCAAAATAGCGGGGAAAGGACCGAAAAGGGCAGATCGAGCCTAACACTAATGGAAACCAGAGAACAAGAAGTAGGAGTACTGACGTATGTCCAACTCAAGAGACGGAAAGTGAAAGACGGATATAGTGATAGCGAACCAGTCCTAGGATTGAAGAGCCGGAAGAAGAAGATATATATACCATCATTAGTCGTAATCTCCCTTAGGGATGTCGTGACCACAACTCATGTTTTGGCTGTTGTACTAATTTCCGTATGGCCATGGTCTTCGCATTCTCACGCACATTGTACGAACGATTTCTCTCTTTCCATGGCACCAGACCATCGGATGTATACGCGTCCTTTTCGTTTTCCCTTCATAATAAATCGCTTCATGGAATATTGTCGTTCGAAAAATTTCAGAATTTTCATTCGGACCTGATTGCTTCAAGTTTTCGTAATTTGTAGCCTATTTGAGATCGATTCATTCGTTTGTTTGGCTGTCCAGGATATTCTCAGCGTTAACACCCACATTTCAATCTAAAAAATAACAGACACACACACACACACACATACACGCGATATCGATTTATAATTTTCATCTTTCAAGTAGTCTTCGGGCGATCCGTCTGAATTGAGTTAGTATTAAATATATGAGTTACTAAACTACACGTAATCCCATGTACGGTTAAATTTTATAATGTTAGCAATAATAATTTAATATTAGAGTATCGTCTCAAAAATGTATCTAACTAAAGTAAATTTATTTGAGAATAATGATAAAGAACAAACCTGTAAGAACAAACGCTAATGGATAGAATAAAAATTAAAGAGAATGTCTAAACTGTTAGATACGTACTTCTTAGAATTCGATAATTTAGAATAATCAGCGTTTAAGTTCACGCTGCCTACACTTGGTGTAACGTGTGCGGAGTGGCGTCTTACCGCGTGTACCGATGACTTTAATTAATTAATTCGGATGTCCCTTGAAAGTATTGTAAAATTCTTTTTACAGACGCGAGCATATACTGGTGGTTGGGAGGTGTAATTAAGCGTGTAAATGAGATTTTTCTGCGCCATCCGTAATCGTTCGTGAGTACTGTCGAATACTGAACACCGTACAGGGTACGCGCAGATGTTTGGTTGAAAAAGAGTATAATTATAGCTGAAAGGGCGCAATAACATTCGATCATAATTCAGTATTTTATAAATAAATCGAAAAAATACTATATTGGATTTTCGTCGCAATTTACAACAGCGGTGGATGTCGATGAAATTTAAAAAAATACAAACGTTAAATTTACATGCGAAAATTAAAGACTTAAAATGAAACTACTAACAAGCGCACACACCTACATGTATAAAAACACACATATGCATATATATATATATATATATATATATATTATATCATCGATGATGATTGACAACGCAACGGCTTAGCACGTGTTTTGAGCAAACCAATACGAGGTGGTTTGCCAGTTATTTTTGTCCTTAATAGGATTCTGAAACAGGTCGTACGAGCTGTACGCGAAATATATACATGCATTATAAATATATATATGTGTGTGTATGTTTTTGTGCGTGTGCGTCAGTAGGAAACAGAAAATCTGTTTGACATCGGCTCGTGAAAAATGATATCCCGTTCATTCGAAAACATCCTACGTATGTCGTTGCATTCGTTTTTTTTTAATTTTCCATCGATATCAGGCAGATTGCTTCCTTCAATCGTCTCTGAGAAACTTCTTTCCTTTTCTACTTCTTTCTACTTGATGGATGTATATGTATTTCCGCACATACATACATTATGATAAATATATATATATATATATATATGTATACAAATATATGTGTGTATATTCAAGAGATTTGTAAGACGTGTTATGACCAATTAACTTTTTCATTTAGAGTGTACATTGTACAATAGGAAGGCGTGTATCAAAATTGTCTCTGTTCACAAGGACTTTTATAATAATTTCGTAATGTATGTGGAACAACTTTACATATGAAAAACTGACGTACACTTGTCAAAATGAGGTTAATTAAAATTACCTCGTCACGTTTGAGATGCTTCAAAATTAGTATCCGATCAATTAAATCAATAAGTGGCAGTCTGTCTTCGGGCTCGTATGCCAATTACCGATAAATTAAGATCGATAAAATTAGACGCTGCGCGTTTCGTTACTAAATTATATTTTATTTAAATTACCTCGTGTATCAAAGTATACAATTTCGTGTACCAAAATTGATAACTCACATTCGAGATGCTTCAAAATTAATATCCGATCAATTAAATCTATAAGTGGCAGTCTGTCTCTGGGCTCGTATGTCAATTACCGATAAATTATGATCGATAAAATTAGACATTGCGCGTTACATTACTCCTTACTTATCGCGGAAAACTGAAATAGATTTACGTTAGTCTTGGTCATACAACCGTCATTCACAGTTACCTGTTGATTAACTTAGTCCGCATTGTTCCTACGGCAACGATATCATCACAGTGCAGCATCTCCTAATTGATTTGTTCTAATCACAGTTTCTTGTGCATTAGTTCTGTCGACGACTTTAAACGAATTACTGAATTCAGGTATATCGTCGTGTTCTTCGATTCATCAAATCATCCGGCCGTCTCTCACTTCTAATCTGAGTCTTCTTATCTGTGTCTCCGATGTTGCAGCAGTGGTAATGCACGTTATTAAATGGAAATAACAAGAAGAAAATATTAATTTTTATACTGTCTTGCGAGAATATTAATAAAATACGAATGAAACGTAATAATTCTAACGTAATTATATATATATATATATATATATATATGTATGTATATAAATTTTAGACTACTACTAGCCAATCTGGAGGTCACGAAGCAGTTGATATATGATAGATGATATATGTAGGGAAAATAACTCGGATAGTTCCGTCCTTTATTTTCCACTACGCAGTTAAAACGTCGGTTGGTTTATAACGATTTAATCCCCCTGTAACACGTCCGTATTACTAAGCAAATATATGGCCGAAAGATTTTCACGCTTTTCCAACCTTCTTAACTAGCGTTGAGCACTTTACTCGACCTTCTCCAGAATAGTACTTACGTACAAGTCACGCTATATATTCCCACAATTTCGAGGATAGAATTTTTTTTTTAAAATGTAGCTCCAAGAAAGGACAGCTACTTCCTTTCTGCAATCTTAAACTTTAATTATTATTCAACATGTGCAGAGGTTTCTTTTCCAGTATAATTACGGTTTTAACGTAATCCAAGTTTCGTCTTTATCCCAGACTTCTCGCTATATTCGGCGACATTTTTAAAGGATTACCGGTAATAGACGACGAGATTAAACTAAACTGTTTTTTTGAATAAAAAGGAAAAAATTATAATTTCAGCTGTTAAGCACGTAGCGATAAAATGTAAAAATATATAATATGTACGATTTATAAAAAATACGAAGTGTAAAATTATTAATTTAAATATACAATTCGGAAAAATTAGCGAAAGTAGTATTATAAAATAATCTGACGGCGAACGTGGTAAAGAACAAGAATCTTTAATATAAAATTTAGACGTAAACAATAACACAGTAGTAAAAAAAAAAATAAAAAAAAATAAAAAAGACGATAAAAACTTCTAGTATAAAAATTAATGAATTTTGTAATAATATACTTCTTAGAACTAATTCTTCATCGAAAATATAAAATAATCTGACGGCGAACGTGGTAAAGAACAAGAATCTTTAATATAAAATTTAGATGTAAACAATAATACAGTAGTAAAAAAAAAATTAAAAAAAAAAAAAAAAAAGACGATAAAAACTTCTAATATAAAAATTAATGAATTTTGTAATAATATACTTCTTAGAACTAATTCTTCATCGAAAATATAAAATAATCTGACGGCGAACGTGGTAAAGAACAAGAATCTTTAATATAAAATTTAGACGTAAACAATAACACAGTAGTAAAAAAAAAAAAATAAAAAAAAATAAAAAAGACGATAAAAACTTCTAGTATAAAAATTAATGAATTTTGTAATAATATACTTCTTAGAACTAATTCTTCATCGAAAATATAAAATAATCTGACGGCGAACGTGGTAAAGAACAAGAATCTTTAATATAAAATTTAGATGTAAACAATAATACAGTAGTAAAAAAAAAAAAAATAAAAAAAAAAAAAAAAAAGACGATAAAAACTTCTAATATAAAAATTAATGAATTTTGTAATAATATACTTCTTAGAACTAATTCTTCATCGAAAATCGAATTTAATTAATTATTTATATATATATATTTTATTATATTCAATAATATTTTCCCCGTGTGTGAAATGTCATAATTTCACTTCGTTTTACTTCGTTACAGTGTAGTTCAAATAATAATTATTTTTCATCGTTGTTTTTATATCAAGTCTTCTTTAAATCTTATCGCCTATTTCTCTTATCTGTCTTATTTTTCGCGTTGATTACAATTTATATATCTTGAAATTTTTTAAAAACATATTTTCATCTTCTACTTTGTTATTTCATTTATTTTATTTTTTTTAATATTATGTAAATCTCTATATACCGTTTGAAACTACCAGGGTTATTAAGGAGACATCTAGTTTATATGTATGCTAGGACTTTCTAATACTACCTATTGATTGAGGGTTGTTTGGATTTTGTGTATACATTGTTATTTATTACCGCTTAATTTTAATAATGCCTTATTATTTCTAATCGATAAATCTACGTTATATTCGTTAAATGTTTTTATTATTTTATATATACGACTTCCTACGTAATTTATCGTAGTTAATTGTTTTTATGTTTTAATTTAAGTTTTTTTTTTCCATATTTTATCAACGATTAACTATCGATCGTTATTGTTTTCGCTCTATTGATAAAACTTCTTAAACTGGCTTAATTTATGTAAATTATTTTTGGTCGAATAAATCTTTAGATATTAATTTGTCATATCATTTTTTATTTTAAAAAAAAAATTCGGCGATTTTAACTAGATTCGCATTGTTTATTTTTAAAAATTACTAATCTCATCAGGAATGATTTTTTTTTTCGATATGAAGCCCCTTGACAAAGCGACCCTCTCTATAATCTGCTATAATCTGTGGTCAAATTATAGCACTCGTATTGTACGATGAGAAAGTTCAGAAGACAATGTGGGAATTCACCACCTATAGAAATGTTTTTTTTTACGGTATGAAGCCCCTTGACAAAGCGATTCTCTACAATCGGTGACAAGTTATGATTGTACGATGAGAAAGAAGACAATATTGGTAACCACCACCTATAGGAATTGTTTTTTTTTTTTTTTTTTTTGTGTGTGGTATGAAGCTTCTTGACAAAGCTACCCTCTACAATCTGTGGGTAAATTATGACAGTCGTATTGTACGATGAGAAAGTTCAGAAGACAATGTGGATATTCACCAGCTATAGAAATTTTTCTTTGCGGTATGAAGCTTCTTGACAAAGCGACTCTCTACAATCGATCGGTATATACTTGTAACGTGGAGAAAGCTAAGAAGACAATGTGGGTAATCACCAGCTACAGAACTCTGCGCGATAAGTCGTTTGGCTGATTAACAAATCTTCGCAGTGGACGGAAATTTATTATTATCGCGGATAGTATACTCGCGATAAACGATCCGATAAAGACGACGCAGCATCGATTTTAATTAATCTTTATATTTTTTAGTATATATATCTCGCCAATTTTGATTATTGGTTTAAGTTCTTCGGATCGGCATTCGCTTTAAAAAATTTCGTAAGAAGTAAATAATTTATCGTTTAACCCTTTCAGTCGTACCATTACAAAATTTCGATACAAAATTACGAATTTTATGCAGGTGTTTATTATACAATATTCCTTCTTGGGTGAATCGTAATTTATACTAACATATGTATAAAACTGTATTGTTTGTGATTTGCGAATATTTTCATTATAATCACTGCATTGGGCTATTTTTATCACGCACAAAGAGAAAATTTATTTTTTTAAATTTTAGTCCGTCTTTCTGTATTACGTCTGTTACGATTTTTATCTCAAAAACTATTAAAGCCATAATGATGAAATTTATACAATATATAGCCTATATTATCATCGGATTCGTTCTAAGCTTTGTTTCACATTGTTATTACAAATAGCGCAGAAATTACAATTATACTATACCTGTATATATATATATATATATATATATATATATATATATATATATATATATATATATATATATATGATGATAATTATGTAACAGCCATCTGGCTGATTATAAGATCCTGCGCCACGCAACACGATCACTTGCCGTCCTCTTCAAGTCCACATCATTTTTCGTTCCAGTGTCTTTGAATACAGTGTCTATAATCGTCATTCTGGCTCTTCCACGCGGTCGATTTCTAACAATTTTCCTTTCAATAATTATGGATAATACGTTTTGAATTGATCTTAGTACATGTCCAAACCATCCTAGTCGAGTTTTCCTTATCCGATCTAAGATATTTCTTCTTTCGGCCATTTTGTCAAGTACTGTTTGATTACTAATTTTTTCTGTCCAGATTATTCGTTGAAACTTCCTCCCGCGCCACATTTCAAATGCTTCAAGTCGCTCCGCAGTCTCTACTTGTTTCAGCACTCACGTTCCATACAGCGCCTTTGAGACAAAACGAATGTTTTCATAAGCTGTTTACGTAACTGTAATGACATCGATCGTTGCACTAGTAGTGAATGTTTATCTGCGAACGATCGCTTACCTACGGCTATTCTTTTACCGGTGTACAGTCGAGATTACGGTATCTGGTCTAAATATTTGAACGATGTTACTTATTCTAGTAGCGTATTATTTATACTGATGGTGAATATGTTTCCTACTTACGGACATTACTTTTGTTTTCGAAATGTTCATCCCGTGATTCGCCACGGTGTTATATAATTTGCTAATCGATGTTTGCAAAAAGATTTTGGACTTTCCGCTAATAGCGCTTGATCGTCTGCAAATTTAATAGCGTGCAATCTATTTCGACCAATCCTCGCGCCGTGTTTTTGTTCATTAAACGTCTCCTACAAAATCATTTCCGCGAAGCCATTGAATATATATATATATATATATATATAATATATGTATATATTTGTCCGTTAATTTGGTCACACTCCTAATGCAACAATAGTTTGTATTGCGAGTGTTGATACATTCGCACCGAAAAACGTGTTAAATTTTCGCTGTTTACCACGTTTTTTAAAACTTTAAATTATCGTAATTTCTGTTCTATGTGTGATATCGATGCGAAACAAAGTTTAAACAAAAAAAAAAAAATAATTACAGAGGCGAAGCCGAGGGTGACTTTTTCGATATATTTTGTATAAATATTTTTAAAATTGAGACATAAATACGAAATCTCGTTCACATTATAATTATTACGTACCGTATAGGTGGACATTGCGACTGATAGGTTTAAAAAACCAACTTTATAATAATTACACTGCGAGCCACAAAAATTGTAACGTAACAAAAATATCATTCGCGGACGGCGGTTTTATTTTTCTTGTATTTTCTATTATCGAGCAGAAATGTCGACGATTTGCACGTAGTTGTCTCGGAATAAATGAGCTCTGTTGACCCGTAACGAGTTAGTTGATTAACTACTTAACAGCTCGGAAACGAGTACGGCCGCTGTTCTCGTTCGCTCTTACGTACCTACATTTATATAATACGCGTTGCTACCTCACTTTCGAAGAATCGAGCTGTTTTATAAAGGTAGCGCACGCTTTTCATCTTTTTCGAGCACACTGTACGAAGTTCGTTACAAAGTAATTTCCATATATCGAATATACCTCTAGACGTGTGGCGTAATCCTCAACACCACCGTTACATAATATATATATATATATATATATATATATATTAATAAAAAAAAAGAGAAAAAAAGCTGCACGCATATAAATAGGTGTAAGATATGTATATATACGTGTGTGCGTGTGTATGTAAATTATTTGAAAATCGAACGCTCGAATAAACAAATTTACTCGCTGAGTGAGCAATAATTGTTGTCGATTACGTAATATTGGCTGCAGAACAAAAATTAGTGTTACTTTTTCTTCTTCTTCTACACGTCGTTATTCGATAGTATATAAAAGTTCGCGGATGTAAAATAATCAGTAAATATATTTTTGAAGTATTGACACTAACGTTTCGAATGCCATTCAGTGTACTATATTATCACAATGGTTATATTATATAATAATAGGCAAAACTGTAAAAAAATATGGAAGTCGTATAGAACGGCGGCTTGTAGCGCGTTATTATTATTATTATTATTAAAGATTACGAAAGAATTTAATATGGACATTATACGTTTTGTGTACAGCAATAAACGAACGTTGGTTAAATTCTGAAAGACTTTCAGAGTAACCGACTTCCGCATTAAACGGATTTATAATTTCGTCGATGATATATATATATATATATATATATATATATATTGACCCACAGCTATTTTTTAATCCAATATCTCTGTCTATTTTATTTTAAAATATATACATATTCGTCCGTTATTTCGGTCACTCCTCTAACGCAACAAAACGCGATTTGTATTCGATGTGTTGGTAGTGTCTATAAAAAGCAAAATTTAAATCTACCTGAAATTCGTTACACTTCTCGATCAATTCATTTAAAATGGTCTATTGTTGACTAGTCATTTCGAAACCTTGCTCGTTCCGGAGGTTGTTCTGCATTTATAATATATTTAATTATATTTGTTAGTACATTGATAAAAAAATTTTCTATAAACAAATTGATCTATAATTTTCAATTTTATCGCTTTTTTATAAATTAGAATCGAATCTTTCCAAGCTGTAGGAATTTTTCTTTGATGTAGTATAAGGTTAAACAGATTTATTAGCAGGTAAATAATTTCCGAACCAGCGTATTTTATTTGCTCATTTGTGACTTCACCTGTTGCTTTATCCTTTTTTAAATTATTTACCGCCTTTTCTATTTCTGATTTTACGAATAGAGTGGTTCCTCTTCAAAGCGCATTAGCCATGTTCATATTTCTATAGAGCTTACCGAAATAATTTGTAGCGGTCGAATTTATATCCGAACTCTTATATTTATTAATATTGTTCCTATCAAACATGTATGGCATTTCTTTCCTTGACCCAAATGTCTTCTAATAGTTTTCATACTTCTCGTCGATTCCAAAATTTACTTTATCATCTTTTTAATTTTGTAAAATTTCTTATCTTATATTTTACTTTATAATTATATTCGTTCTCCTCTCGGTGACTTATTCTTCTTACTTATTAACGTTTGTCTAATATTTTCCGCAATATCGCTTGGAAATGTTCCCTCCTTCGCCTCTTCTTATATAATTTAATTTCTCCTTTGTGATCTTAATCAATTCTCTAATAAATCTCTCTAGTTCGTCTATATGCATGATTCTTCCTCTGTCTTTTTCTTTAAAAACCTTATTGTATTCAGCTTTACTATTGCTTGTTACATCGTATTTTTTCATACTTTATACTGGCCTATGGTCTGCAAAATTTATTTAGTACATCAAAGTTCCTTATATTTACTCCAGCGTTTGTTAACATATAATCTATTTGGGTGTTATATATTTTCCGTTTGGTGATGTCCACAGTCGGCCCTTACGTTTTTATTTATAATTCCAAGGGTTTTTCTCTAGACAGAATTCTACCAGTTTCCTTCCACTTCTATTCCTATTTTTTTTTTTTTTTTTTTTTTTTAAAAAATAGTATATTTGATAGAAATACAATTTTATATTATGAAACTTAAAGTGACAATCCAATTCAGTTTAATGCCACTTTAAATTCCATTTACAATCTTAACTTACATTTTTAATTCGATATAATACTATTATCATCTAAAATGAATAGTGAAATAACAATATAAGAACATTAAATCTTAGTATATCAAATTATAATTTTTTCTATTATTTATTTCCTCAATAGCTAACACGTTGAATTCTTTATATTTACTATTTACCAATTCTTCCGCTTTACATTCTATTACAATATCATTACAACTACACTCCTGCAAGATATGATAAACCGTATCCGTAAAATTAGATCGAATACAGTTATCAGTTTCAGCAATACCAAAACGTTTTAAATAAGTTTCGAAACTACCATGTCCAGTAATAAATTGTGTGTTATAATAATCGGGAATAAAATAAGTATTACGGAATCTATCATTTATATTTGGAAAATACTGATACGTTAAGCCACTATATATGTATTCCACATGATATTGCTCTAAATAATATTGATTAAATACTTT
Source organism: Coronaproctus castanopsis (assembly GCA_032883995.1). Classification (NCBI taxonomy): domain Eukaryota; kingdom Metazoa; phylum Arthropoda; class Insecta; order Hemiptera; family Monophlebidae; genus Coronaproctus; species Coronaproctus castanopsis. Next base: position 44,969,549 of record CM065053.1, on the reverse strand, counting down.
TTTAACCTGTTTATCGTTTAAGTGTTTGCCTTCGTATTTATATTTGTTATTAATATAATCTACTTGATTAAATTCGTGTGTTAAATTAATATTGTTTTTAATGTAAAATAAATTAATATGTTTACGTATTTCTAGGTCTATAGGCATAATTCCGGCTATTACTATCGAAGCCCAATAACTAGTAGTTTTATATCCTTTAATCATTTTAATAGCTATTGTTCTTTGAAATAATGATCTTATTAACGTTTTAAACCTTTTAATTTTTAACATATCATCGTAAATACTACTGTTATAGATTATATTTGGCGTAATTATGGATTTATATATAATTAGTCCTTTTTTTTTATAATTTACTCTATTATTGTTATTCCTATTGGAATTGTTATACGAACCTCTATAATCCTTTCTTCTCCTAACCTTTTTTTATCTATTGGGGGGCTGTTGAAATTTCCCATAATGATAAGTTGGTGATTTTTATTTATTTTCAAGTTCGACAAAATTTCATATCTCCTGTTCATCTGCTGATGATGTCGGAGCATATACTTGTATTATTCTTAATGCATTACCCTTATTTGTCTTGAACTTTGCTAAAGCAATTCTATCCGTATATCAATTTTTACTCCAACCCAATTCCTCTCCGACCTTTGTCAAACATAGAACATTCCCAGACTTTAATGATAAAATCGTATTACCTTGTCTCCTTGTCTCTGCAAGGCCTATTATATCTAATTTACTTTTGAGCATCCTCTAATTCTACCAAATGTTCTTCGTAGTTTAACGTTCTTACACGTTAAAATTCGCAATTTTTAACTTAAGTGATTATCATTAAAAGACTATTTTTAAATTTTCTCATATTTCGATTAACTTTAAAATTATTAATATGACATTTTTTACTCTTACCATAATTTTTGTAGCCAGAGGGGGTGTGGTCTATTTTGCCCACGCTGATCAAGCTTGAAGGTTTGAGTTCGACCGTACGTATCACTTTTTTTTTTTTTTATTCGAACGCGTATAACTGACAACGTGTTATTTGTATATTCGAAACCGTATTAATTGTCTTATCTTTTGCTGTTTCTGATACTGTTGTATCCGCTCGTGTACGTCGACCGCTTCGATGTCTTCTGTCCGTTGTGAGCTCGCTTTTTTACCGGTCAGCTGATTCAACTGCATTATACTAATCTTATCCTAGCCGCGTCTGCAGTTCGCTTCGCATATATTCTCTTTCCCATAAGAACGCCAGCTTCTCTTTACCTTCTCGTTTCACCATCAGTAATAAATGCCTCGTTTCCTTCGTAAAATCTTAAGCATAAATTTGGCTAGGTGATCTACTGTTTATCTTTTTCATCTTTGAATTTATAATTAACCGGGATATTTTTTTTCTGTTGTTTAATTTAACAATTACCCCGCCTGTCTTATTTCCTTGTATGGGAAGTCGACGTAGCGCCTTCACATCGAAATCTGTCAACTCTGTACATGGAGTTTCCGAGCTAGTTTCCTTAAATTTGTTTTTTTTATATTTTCTCTTCCTAAGCTACACCTTGAATATAATCACGTTATCTCTTCTCGAATACTGATTTATTTTCCATATTTCCAATCGTAATGCTTCGTTTTTTAATCTCTTTCCTGAAAACCTCGTTTTCGTCTTTTAACAACGCTAACTCTATATTAGTATTATCGATTTTAGTGTATTAGTATCGTTATATACCGATTTAATTTCCTCGATTTCTTGACAAATTTGATCCAGTTTGTCTATTACCTTATTATCCATTTTCCCCTATTTACGAATACCACACTAAATTAAATTATGCTACTAAATTAAATTATACCACTAAATCGAATTATACCATTAAATTGTTGCTACAATGATTTATCAGATTTTATCTGAAACGCGATAAGGCATGACTATATATCTTATATACGTTACTCGAACTCCAACTTCTGGTATATACCTAATATTAAAAAAAAAAAAAACAATTGATAAATTGATGGGGAGAAAATAAAATTATTATTTCTCTAATGAAAAGGAAGAATATATAAAAATAAAATTAGATATAAATCCAATTTGAATTTTAACTATTCGAGAACGTGATGTGAAAAACGTCGATAAATATATTGCAATTACAAATAACATTTCGAATTCTAAAATCGAATTAATTGTACGTCTATATTAGGAAATTTAAGGTCGTCATCGAGCATCGGCCTCATACCTAAATCAATAGCCTACAATATTTTCCTCCCAGCTCTTTTCCTTTCCAACGATCCTGCTTTATACGCGTAAGATCCTTTCCTGCGCCTGTTTGTCTTTTATATCATCCGTTCATCTTTCGTTTCCAGCTCTTGTTTTTATCAATCTTCTTCTTTCTAGCGTCCGTCATTCGGTACATCTCTCGGTTCATCTGTTTTCATACACACTTCAGAATTCTACTCATCTTCCTTCGTTTCGTCTGGTACTATTTCATTGTTTACTTTGTTCATCTTTCGTTATTTCGATTATTCTCCCTTCCAATCGTAAACGTATTTTTCGAGCGCCGTAAATTACGATAGGAATATACCCTGCGTGTCGATATTACGTCCGAATATTTCGACCTTAATGTGCAAATTTTTTACTATCCTAATCCGCTAACTAATTTTTTTGTATTTTATTATCGTCTAACCGATGTTACTATATTTCGGATCCAGTTTCTTAGTAAATTCGTTTTTTCCTAATTTATTTCTAGATTCTTCGTTTTTGAAGTTAATTTAATACGAAATATTATATATATCAATCAAATTATTTTCTCTTTCTAATCCGTTCATTAGTACGAATTTTCGTTTTTCTCATTTTAAATTTAAAACGATTCCTTCGGGTGGTAGTCTGTTTAAATTTTACGCGACTTTTGACCAGTCTCTCGACTAAGATTCGTTTTAATCAGTTCCGACGGTAAATTTCGCCGCATCCTAAATTCGATCGAAATGAGAGAATTTCATAAATATAGGACGTATGTGATTTTTTAAACTTTTTTTTTGTAAATTTATTCGTAAATCGGAGTTTCAACTTAATAATCGTTTTTTTTGCCGAGAACGGCGACAGCCATTTTGAATATTATTATTTTAATTTATTTTTTTTTTCTTTAATTTTTTTCCTTTTCTTTTTTCTTCGTTTCAGCTTTAAACGATTTACACCCTTTACTCGTGTATTATTATGATTATTAGCATATCTCGTACGTATGTGTTTGTGTGCGTGTGTGTTATATATGTATGGATCGTACTCGGGATTATCTAATCATTTAGTGCCAAATTTAAACAGAATAAAAAAAAAAAATAGGGGAGGGACCACGATCCGATCCGTTGTGACTATTTTACTTATACTAATGTCGTTGATTTCGTCGCAATGACGACGGCTGATAATGATGACAATTGTTATTATTAATATTATTATTATTATTATTAACATTATTTCGAACGGTCGCGGTAGAAAAATATAACATCCGAAAGAGGATGCCAGAAAACATAATATCGTGTCACCGATGTTTCGAATAACGACATGGCAGGAACTTCTCTCGATCCCTTGAGGTTTATTCAGTTCCGGTGGTTGGTCGGCTGTTTGCTAAATTAGGGTAGTGACACCGCGTATCAACTAGATGGACCCTAAAACTACTATCCCATTATCTCTTTCTAACTTTCAGTCTACATTTTAATCTATCGTTACCTATGAATATATACATATATATATATAAACATAATATATATACATATATACCCACTAAAATAAAATTACACACACACACTATAACGTAAATGTAGCCTGAATACCTTTTATGTCATATCTGTCACAACGTCGTTTTTTTTTTTTTTTTTACCCCGCAAAATTGGAACATCCATCTTTACCAATTCGAAATCTAACTTTATCGCTACTACATATATAAAACCGGTAAATTACAACTTCTCTTCCAGATTATTATGTACATATATATATATATATATATATATATGTTTGTGTGTCTGTATATCGACAATGTATAGTATGCACGTAATTATCTTATCGCGCGCACACTGTGGCACGTCATAACCGTCTATCGCCATATTTTTGTTTTGATATACATACTATTCAAAATGGGCGACCCTCGTGTTCTCCTTTGTAGTTTTAGATATTGGCATTTTTTTTTTTTCCATTTAGAATTTTGTCTTTTACGTCAGACTACAAAAAGGATCTTTTTGTCACTTATTGCGCGTGATTGACTATTAGACTAACCGACGGTTTAGCCGACTCCAACTGCCAAATCGAGATATTCCGGTGAAAGGAACGGATGTGCCTGACGTAGGAGAAACTTATTTATTACGAAATATTTTGTTATCTCGCGGACTGGTTAAACCATCTGCGCGGCTATGATGAAGAGGTACAGAAGCTCTGAAAATAGAGCGAGTTTTCGAAAAAATAGTAAAACGACTTCGGACGAGTAATCAAATTCGAGTCGAGATGAACGAGTAAAGTTTAATCGCCCGTTGTGAAGACTGTTTCACATTCGCGAACGAAAATCTTTCGATATGTTCCGAAATATCCAATTCGGTATCCTGCTGCATGCCAGAGTGTACGAAGTTTTTTTTTTTTTAAACAAAAATAACGTTATCCACCGTCTTGTTATTTCTAACAGTTTATTTTTCGCATATCCCGAAACCAGTTTTCCCCGACTCAAGATCAACACATTTCCGTTGAATTCAGAGTTAGTTTTTTTTAAAATGATTTCTAAGCGTCAATAATCACAACCTCAATTGAGTACTCTCCGAAGGTACGTTAACGTGTTTATACAAAAGTTCTTGTTCGATTTTCCGCACGACGACACGATCTAGTGGTCGTTTGATGTCCGTTACGCTGTAATTACCAACCGTCGTTATCAGGCTCTGTTCTAGATAACGTCTTTCTGCGATTTATTCCGATTACCTATTTTAATGTTTCGTTGACGACGTGGATGTGTGGCCAAACGCCAGCCAGCGGATAAATAATCTTAAAGGCGCCTTATTCACGACGTACGTGTCGATTGTTCTTACTTAATAAAAATGTTCATATCACGTTTATCTGTGTTTATATTTAGAGTTCATGGAACGTATTGCCCGCAATCCTAATAAGGTGACCAGCCCGTTATTTCCGTACGAACACTCGTTGAAAAAAGCCAGGCTATAGTTTTAGAATAAAATCTCTAATCTAGGTTAGGTCAGTAGCTTTGCGCGTACGCTGTCAATTCTAACACAGCGAACTGCATCACATCTAAGGCATCCCTATTCTGAACTATTTTTTTGTAATTTATTCTGTGTCTTTTGATAAAGATCACCGAGCGGTACGAGCGTAACAGAGTACTGTGAACGGATTACGGGAGGCGGATGTAAAATATTTTTCGGTGTTAATCTTTAAAGAAAATTCAGCCGATGACGTTTACGAAAGTTGCAGCTTCGACGAAATCAATAATTTGCGCTAGATGTCGACGAGAAATCGCTACAATTGTTTAAAATCATACTTTTGGAATTTTGAGGTTTTTGCAGCGTATACATAGTTGCGTCACATCTTAAGTTATGCACAGAACGAAAGTATAGTTCGAGACGCGTTTAATACACGAAAGATCGTTAAAATTTAACTAATTCTTCTCCGAGGTATAGCAAATTTAAAAAGGCCGAATTTCAACCTTCCGACGGAGATAATTGTCCAATTTTTTTTAAGTTTCTACTTTGCTTTCGAACTCGTCGAAAATCGTTAACTTTATTCTATTAAACGTTCGTTAAGAATTATTAAATCATTCTAATTATTCGCTTAAAACGTTCAACAAAACTTAATCTAACCTCAATTTAAAATCCGAACTCGAATTCATCGCTCAAAATGTATGGACAAATCAAATCAACAACAACTTACGGCAAGTTAAAGACAAATTGGATCATTGGGAAACATCTCACCGTGAAAACAGACGAGAAGAAATTGTATTATGCAGAATCCGTATTGGTCATACGAAATTAACACATGGTCCACTGCTCCAGACAGGACTCCCGCCGTCGTGTATATACTGCGGTAATCAAAAAATGTCCATCAGTCACGTCATCACTGAATGTCCAGAATTCACCGAGGAACGAGAGAAAGCGTTCGGACATAGAAAAATGACGACAGAAGAAATGCTTGCAGATGATGAAGCTATCGTTCAATATGTTTTTAGTTTTTTAAAATGTATAAACTTTTCCGTTGTATTTAATTATTTAAGTTATAGCAGACGCAAATGACCAAGATGTCGAGCGTCTTTAAATAAAAATATACAATACAATACAATACAATAAATTTTTGTTAATATAGCAACAATTATTATCTCCCGAAGATTATTCGACATTTTTAGATAAAAATTTAATAATTGTAGTTTTTTTTTTTTTATGATTCGAGTCTTTAGGTCTGGAGATTGTTTCCCAACATTTTATTAAGCGTTACAGTTTTTCCGCATATTTTTCTTATAATCTGGCCTAAATAGACTAATAAATAAGTTAAATAATAAAATAAATAATACGAAGATCAAAATTTACCCGATGGAATTTCAGTTTTTACATTTAACTAAAAGTAATAAATTAAATACCTTTTAAAATTATATATATTTGAATTAATCTAATATTAGTTCAGGCGGTTTTTTCAAATGAATTTTTCACATATTGCGAATATATCTTTGGAAGGCCGCAGAAACGTAGTTTAATAGAAAAATTGGATAATTTTAAAAATTTTCAATTTTTTGAACCCTATTTAACAATTATTTGACATCCGAAGAAAACATAAATTTCATAATATATAATATATATATAAATTTATTTATTTATTCGTAATAATACATATTACATTTAAATTAATTTCTATTAGAACGGAACCGTCGACTTTGTGGAAATTCCATCATGATCTGTACGAACTCCCCCAGATGACAGTCCAATATTACCTTAAGATATAAATCCGATGCAGAAGCTTTTCCCATTTTGCTACACTGCCGACAATCATTGCGGATACCTCGTATGTTATTGTTAGCTTAAATTAACGTACCGTGTACAAAGGCTACGGGCACAGTAGGAGTAGGAGAATTAGATTAAGGAGTATAGTCCTGATTTGCGGATCAATAAAATTAAATTAGATAGAGAGAGGAAGTTTCATATTCGAAAAGCAGGGGCGTGTAGAAGGAAGGTTAAGCGACAATCTGGTGAGGATGGAATAAGGGACAATCAACGAGGATGTGGTAGACAGATAAAGTAACTCCGCAAACGGCACATTCCGAAGGAGAGTCTTGTTGATGAGATATGCGTGAGTGAGCCGAGTGTGAACTAATATGCTCTGATGACGACGTCTTCTCTGCGCATTGGAAGAGATGTTTTCCAAGAATGAGTTGAGTTCTCGACCTGACGGAGCTTGTTCGTTTGAGGAGTCAGTTGCCACTTTCTCTTCTACGGCATTTGAAGTCCATTTTTTTATGTGTTTTTTCAAGTCGAATGCTAGAACTGGAATGTTAAAAACAGATAAAGATGAAGCAGCTTCCCACGACGTTGATCAGCAAGTTCATTCGTATGGAGTCCAGAGTGAACTTTAGATTTGGTCCTCACCAACTTTACTACTTGTTTAACTGCTGAGTGCAGATGGTAGCTGAAAACATCGTAGAAAGCGTTAAGGGCTGGAAGGGAATCGGGATATACAATCGATGACTGTTGAGCAGCGGAGTACGGACCTCACGACGTACCTCGTATATATCATTTGGACTTTTCGACGAGTTTTGTTTTTCGAATTTCTTATCATTCATGTGTAAGGTTTTCGATTATTCTGAATCCTGCTTAATAAATACTTTATCCATGAGATCTTTTTTCCGTTTTGCCGGTATTTCTTGCAATACTGGCACATTTATCTATCGTTCAACTGTCGAGATTGATATACATTTTACTTCGTTCCGGCCATTTCTTTTAGATTTAATTATACGATTCGAAGATTATCATGAGTTTTTTCGAATATAAGCTGCAAAAAGGACTTTTATCCTCGACCCCTGTACTTCATCGATATATAAATATGGAATTAATATAAAAGGAACTGTATATCGAATTTGTTCGCTTCTATTCCGAACGTAATATTGACCTGTCACTCAGACTGGTTTATTAAAACTACGGCAGAATTTTACGTTTCTGCGGGCGAAACGTTTTATCATAACCGCGGACACACTATGTTTATAATTTTACCGTACTTAGTAAAAAGTTAATTTTAAACACTGTAGACAACTCGGATTTTGTCGCATTATTAATTAAAGGAGCATCCTAACTGCTCGAATGTAACTGAAATAATAATGATCATAAAAAAAAAAATACAAACGAACATAGATCAAATGTTTAAATGGGAAAAACGTGTCATTATATATATATATATATATATATATATATATATATATATATATATATATATATATATATATATATATATATATGCAATAGTCATTTAATAAAAGATAGTGAAATATATACACACATTTGTAAGCGCGAGTCCAATGAAATAGCTATATATATATATATATATATATATATATATATATATATATATATATATATATATATATATATATATATATATAGACATTCAGACGCATACTTCGATGATATGGTGCGTGTGTGTTTGTGTATATATGCACCAAGTAAAAGAGTAAATCGACCACGACCACAATGACGAAGGGTGTTACATAAGGAGGAACAAAATAAAATGTTGGTAGAGTGTTGGCTTATCAGCAGTTTCTGGTTGGCTGATTTCGGTATTTACCAAAGCGCCGCAAATCGCTAACACCTAAACGCAAACCCAAATTCAAACCCAAATCTACTCCCCCCCCCAAGCGGGACGGGAAAAGTGAGCAGCCAGCCGGCTCTCCCTACGACCGAGAAAAGAGATATTTTCTGCACCGGTCTTCTAACTTTTAAATATAACCGAAATGTACACCCTCTCGATTGCGCTAGATCGGGTTTACCTTAGCCGAGAATCGTCGCTCTAGCACGTTATAGTATCATTCGTGAGAGGGAACGCGCGATTTTGAAATATTACTAAACGGGTATATTTACACCGTCCTTTTCTATAATTCGTATGTACTGCATTTATTTATATATATATATAGCTATATAAATATATATATATATATATATATATATATATATATATATATATATATATATATAATCTGTTTCAATTCTGCTTGGCCTTTTTATTTTCCGGTACTCTAGATTCTAGACACGATTTTCAACCATTACCGTAAACAACGAAAAGAAAATCCTTTCCTCGACTTTTGTCGTGGAAAATTTCATTTCAGTTTCCTGTTATTTCTTCTGGCGAATATGTTTCCGCGACTTTCAAAGTGTTTGTCCTTATCATTATTACTATTACTATTATTATTATTATTATTATTACTACTATCAGCAGTATTATCATTACGGTCGTTATTTTTCGAAACAGGGAAAGAATGAAGGAAATTCCGATTTCTATTTTCAAACGGAACGCCTGAAACTTAAAGAAATATTATCGGAATAAATATTTTGTACGCGTATTCGACTATTTTCTTTCGTATAAATAGTTATATACGTATTTAATACATCGACATATTTACATAAATGTGTATATATAAACACGCGTAATTCGAAAATATCGATATAAAGGTTTAATTCTGTCATTTCGATCATCCTCTATACCGTTCGCTTACGATCCGTTATTTCGTGTAAAATTTTATCGCGACCCTCGGACAGGCAGTATATAAACTTTCTAAACGATGTTGGTTTAATATAGCAACTACCCCTATGATTGATTTTTCGAAAAAATTAAAAAAGGAAAATCATAAAAAAAAATCGTTATTGTTAATGTACTTCCAGCATTAAGGGAAAAATATGTTACACGTACCTGATAATAAATTTATTTGTATTAACGAAGAAAAAAAGGTACCTAAATATACTAGATTAAAACTAACAAAACCGTACTAACGAAACAAAGATGGAAAGAACTGTTCGCTGTAACTATAGATTAAATAGATCCGGTGAAAACAATCTATAATTATCGGGGTACAATCAGTTTTTGTGTGAAATCCAGGTAATAAGATTTTGATTACGACCGTAATATTTAATGGACTTAAATGTTCCAGTGGAAATTACCTTATTATTACGGATTCGAAAAGCACTATGACAGCAGCTCAATAAATGGAATCTGTCGGATACATTAATAATTGGATTAGATTTGCTAAAGATGAATAATTTGAAACCCCTTCTTGCCGGTGTCGGGCTATAAAGTTATTCCGATGAATTTGTTGACTCATTAGCTAAAAACGGGTCATCTAATGGCGTAGAATTTAGTCTTTCACAAGGATATCGCTCTATTCAGTTGGAGTATAAGGATCGTCGGGAACTGATGTAGTCAGTCAGCTTTCACCGATTACTATCAACTTCAGTCGTCTCTCTCCGAAGTGGTTTTATTTCGTTAAGAAGGTTAATCGCGGAGGTATTGTACTCATCGGTAGATTACGATTTGGACATAATTTGTTGCGTGACCGTTTTTTCCGTACGTAGCTTAGAGAAAGTATCTTCTGTCACCTACATTTTGGACAGGCAGTCTGTAATCCCGATAATGTTTTTTCGAACGATCTGTTGCGACACCGTTGCGTTCTGATACTTTATCTACATTCTTCATGTATTCACTGCCGTATAATAGCAACATTTCTAGAGAAGTCAGCTTAGAATGTAAATAGTCCCAGCAGTATCACGTTGGGCAGGTCGTAAAGGCATGCCCATTTTGAAAGAAAAATTCATTTTTGTATATTATTTTCCTCTTTCGAAATGAATATTTGTAGAATTTTCATAAATTCATAAAACTTTTCTCATTGGACATTAATTATCGAGTTACGTTGATGTACGTTAAATGATTTTTCGAGTGCCTACTTTAAATATTTCCAAAGAGCGCCAAGAAGTAACGTTCTGATTGGAATACGAGCGGTTGTAAAAACGTAATTAATGTTACTCACAGTTTTAATGATTCAAGGTCTACTATGAAAACACGCTCAGCGCGGGTTCCTCAGGGTAGTATTTTGGGTTGCTTTCTGTTTACTTTGTTCTTAATTTCCCTAATCTTCCCGATGTTCAGATCGTTCTTTACGCTGACGACACTGTACTTCTCTGTACTTCTTATATATACACCTAAAGAAATTATACTAATAAGTTACAGACAGGAATAAATCGAATATTACGTTATTATAAAAAATGACAAATCGAGTTAAACCGCGATAAAACTAAGGGCTATATTTTTCACTCGCAGACGTCCCACATGACCTGCTGTGAATTCCATCATAGTGAGCTGGTTAAAACGTGTGGGTAATCTTGGATAACAGACCAAATTTTTCCGAACATGCCAATCACGCTATATGAAAGCTATCAAAAACATATCCGCCATATTATATCCGTTAATTAACGGAAAATCATTTCTTAAAATATGTTAATAATAAATTAATTCTGTATAAAACACTCATTCGTCCCGTAGTAATCACGTACTGTTGCCCAGTGGAGTTTTGTTTCGAACACCAATTCCAATAAATTACAATTATTACAAAACATCGGTGTTTAAGATGTGTGTATATTAAATGTCCCGAGGTACTGCGGAATCACTGACACGCATACTACTTTAAATCGTATACTAAATTCAACGTGTAAGTTCTACGACGACTGGTTTGATAATCGTTTAATTTCTACCATAGGTAATTACGATTCTAGGCAATTACAATTTATGTATAGTGAACATAATAAACGTAGGATTTTTGAACATAACCTTTTGTAATGTTATATATGATAATCATTTTATTATTTCTTCTATATTTACCTATCGTGTAATGTGCCGTCCTTTTGCTTTATTATTATTATTATTATAATTTTTCCTTTTTCGTTGTACAGTTTCTTTCATTTTTTTTCTTCTACTGTCATTACATTATAATTGTGTAAAATACCTAGGAATGCACCTAGATAAAGGGCTAACTTGGAAAAGACATATTAACATAAAAAGAAAGCAATTGGACATTTAATTTCGTAAATACTACTGGCTTGTTGGAAGAAGATCATCATTATCTATACAGAATAAGTTACTATTGTACAAAACTATCTTCAAGCCAGTATGGTCGTACGGTATCCAATTATGGGGTACGACATCCGACACAAATATTTCTAAAATTGAAAGATTTCAATCAAAATCTATACGTATTATGATCGACGCACCTTGGTACATCAGAAATGATGACATATATAGAGACCTAAAAATGGAAACCGTGAAAGATGTAATTAGAATATATAGTGAAGCATATGCACATAAGATCGCATCCGAATCCACTAGCAACAGGCTTAATTAATGATAACCCTCAACAGACACGTAGATTAAAAAGAAAAATACCATTACATATAATGTAACAATTAAGGTTGAGTCTCATTGGAGAACACCTTACTACTAAACAAATTGATATATATCCTGCCATACATGATGTTTAATAGCTCTAGCAGATTACTTTAAAAAAAAAAATATATATATATATATGTATATAGGTATAAATATGTTTTTTCGTTTTTATTATTTTCTGTGAATTTTCCTTTCCTTTTTTTTCAAGGTCTTATTCACCCATTTCAATCCGACTAACTTTTGCATGTTATGCCAACATGAGCGACTTATGTGTGTCCTGTTTATGTTATTACTTAGGTTCGACTTTCATCAGTTATTCTTGCCACATGATTTGTCCGGTTCGATTTCAATTACATTCGTCACTTTACCGTCAACGTCTCCCCCCCCCGTTCCTAATATAACTTAATAATCGGAATTTCATTACGTCGATTAATACATTTAAATTTAAAGTCGAATTGGAAGTATTATATAAAGTTGCAGCCACCGACGGGATGACTGCTTCAACTTCCGAAATAAAATCAATCGAACGATACGTCATCAGCGAGACGGTGAAAAGATGGCATCAAATTCATTGAATAAATGTTTAACCGTAATTGCGAATTTTTTTCTCTCATAGTTTTGGATCTGGACGGAACTCCATCGGACGAAACATGTACATCAGGCGGAGATAATTCGAATCCCGGATCTATCGCCGGTGGCGGATCAGAAGACGATCAAGCTCGCCTTAGATTAAAACGAAAACTACAGAGGAATCGTACATCGTTTACAAACGATCAAATAGATAATTTGGAGAAAGGTAGTATATATATATATATTTATTTATTTCTTTAGACGTATGCATGTGTTTGTGTGTATGTAGAAATCTAAGTATAGGTGGAATTTGACATCCTCTCGATAAGCTACAACACATTAATTATAGCGTTAATAAAACTAGAGCAAGAATGTTTACACTGTTCCCTATTTTCAATAAAAGATCCAAACTGAATATGCGAAATAAATTAATTATTTATAAGTCAATTATTGAACTAACCTACGGTTGTCCTGTATGAAACTACGTGCCTAAAACTACATATCAAAAAATACAATACAGAATGACTGCTTCTGAATCATATTAAATTTGCCCAAGTACACAAAGATACATGAAATATTGAACTTGGACTTCATAGTGAACATACTCGCAAGTAAATTTTTTCTTAAATGTAAATCGTCTCTCCCTGTCAAATATCTAACTATAATTACGAATCATTAACTCTAAGATACAAAAAATATAAGCGTTTGAAACATAACTTTCTGTCATAAAAGTGTCAACAATAATATTATGTTAAGTATAAAATAATTTCATATCGATATTATAACTGAATGTGTGTTTCTTCTCCTGTAGTTGGGTTTTTTCTTCGTTTTTCCTAGCATAAATTAATATTTAATCTATACATAAATGAAAATATATCTTTTATTATTGTATTTATAAGAATTTTACATTAAGGCCTACGAGAATAATTTATATTGCGAAATAGTTTATAACTTTTATTAATACAAATAAAATGTCTTCTTCTTCTTTTAGAATACTACGAGGCTATAGAAATAATCGCTATACACGTGTATTTATAAATATAATTATGGAGTTATAAAAATTCCTCAGTCAATATTTCTTTAAAAATTTCGTTATAAAATAAGAACAAAGTTAACACGTTATTACTTAGCGCACTCTGATCGATTATAATAAAGCTCTAAGTTTCTTCAGAGATTTCATAGATAGCGCTGTTTTTTCTTTTTACTATAAGATTATCGTGAAGATTATGTAGGCTTTGACAATAACGATGATGAAGTTAAAAGCACACGTTGAAGTGACTGCGACATATTCGTTACTTTAAACGATTTTGGACGTTTGAGCCGTCTTAAATCCTCGAATTCGGCCAGGAGCTGCTTTTCCACGTTTTTTGCGTGTTTGCATGTAAATCTGGTAATTTCATCGATGACCATTGATTAAGTTTATGTCGTTGTTATGTGTAAAAATATGCGTGAGCGATGGTACGAAGTTCAACATTTTCGCGTGTTTACATGGAATCCATATTGGAAATACTAGAATTAAGTTGAAATAGTTGTAACAATGGCCATATACAAAATTAATTTTCAATAGATAGCCCAATAAATATTTCTCATTTTTGCTTTTATTTCCAAGAATTGGTTCTTCCGATTAAGACTAGAATCGTCGTACATCCCAAACTTTTTTTGTGGAATTATCCGCTGAAGTGCTATTAATGGAAAGAAATCTGACACATATTATAACCGTATTTTTATTTTAGCGGCTTTGCGCATTTCTGTAACAGCATCCAAAAATCCGAAATTTGAGCCCGTTGCAGTAAATACGCTCGGATTACGTTATAAACTATCCCGTTCGAATGTTCCCGGATAAAAAACCAAACGCTGGACCTGATAACTGATCGAAGTGAAAGGAGAGAACATATACGAAAGTTACACTAAATAAAATCTACCCATTTATGGTCCCAGAAAAACACATTTTATCAGTTTATAAAATAATTCTAAAACCGATGCGCACATATTACATGTATAAATTTCCACTAAAGATACCGGTGAAAACAAAATACAGCGATTTGAAAACGAAAAACTATCGCGTCAATTATTATATCCACCCTGGTATATTTCTGAACTACAGCAAAATGATACAAAAGTAAATTAGAAAGCCACACACCGATTAGCTGGCGATAAACTTTTGAGATAATAGCCGTAAAGCAAAGAAATAACGCGGATGACCGGATTTCATGTAAGACTAGTAAACTGCGTTTTTTCGAAATCAGGCGTAAAATTATTTTTATTTTATGCTGTTTAATTGAAATTACGTATAATACAAAGTTGATAAGTGCGAGTGAGATAAACAGAAAACTGACGTACCGAAAATTAAAAACCAGTTTTGCCTGGGATAAAGGATATATTAATAAAAAATTCTACAAATTTACCGTTATAAAAGACTAACACTATTTCAATCGAGGACGTAATCGCGAAAAAAAATTATCCTAAATGTATTTTAAATGAACCAAATTCGAGGAATTACTAAATTTTCGAACTCATCGATCATATATATATATATATATATATATATATATATATATATATATATATATATATATATATATATATATATATATATATACTGTAAGGAAATGTTGAGCACAACATTTGTGGATATAGCTATGATAGAGCTATATAACGGTGTAAATAATAGTATAAATATAATGGTGTTGTGGGTGTGTGTGTCGTTGTATATCGTTATAACTTGTAATTAAAAGTCGCAGTATATTTTTGGTCAAGTTCTAAAATCATGAGTTTGGTGTAGGTACGATATTTTTTATAATATGCGTTTTTATCACGCTTCATATTTTATATCCGACTAATACTAGCGTCATATTAAGTACAATAATTTACCAATGATTATATACGCGTGTTTGTCTCATTTATTTGGAGTCCACTCGTCACTTATAAATAAATTAAAATCTAACTTCAATTCAAATAGAACTTTTGTGGGTTATACCGGTCAAATATATTCTTGATTTTCGAAGCTGTGTAGCTGTCACCGTATTTTCAAACTGATTTTATCTAATTTTTGCCCCGAGATTAATCACGAGAGAAAAATTATTACACCGTTTCTAATCTTATAAGTTCTATTTCTAGATTTTAGATTACTTTGCCAGATTTATGTTCCCGCAATTTTCCACTTGATAGAAAAGGATATTTCTTACACGAAAATTCCAACAAATCATCAAAGCCGAAATAATATCTCCTTGAAAATATTCAATTTGTTCGATTTTTCTTCTGCTTCTTTACGTAATTGATATTTGCAATCATCTTGACTTTTATCAATATTTTATCATTGTAGCATTTGCGCGTTAGGCCTGTCTTCGAGCAAATATACTTCTTCGAGATTTTGTTCACAGATTTTTATAAATAATTTTCATAAATAATTTTTTCGTTTTTCAATCTGGATTTTCTATTTACATTGCTGAAGTTCATAATTCCTGCTGTATAACGCATTATCTACATTATTTATCGCGATCTTGTCAGCATTCGGTGTTACTTTTACACCACTTCTTATATATTCTTTGCCTACCCGATTTTTAACATCTACGTGTTATGCTTGAAGTGTTCAATATCTCCCGCTAGTAAGCTTTTTATATTATTATTATTATTATTATTGATGTTATTATTATTATTATGCTCGTAATTAAAATCGCCGTTTCGATTTTCAGAATTCGAAAGGACTCATTATCCCGATGTTTTTGCAAGAGAAAGATTAGCAGCGAAAATCGGTCTACCGGAAGCTAGAATACAAGTTCGTAATTTTCTAATTTTTCGTTTAGCGGATAATTTTCTAAAAATTGGAAAATAAAATTTTAAGTGACTACACCTCTTTTCGATAGTTGATCAATCCCGTTTCAGCAGTAAAATCACATCCCGAGGAGAATGTTTTTTTTTTTTTTTGTTAAAAAAAAAAATTATTCTCATTTTAATATTTATCCGGTTAAAGATTAATTCCATTTTCCACGATGTTATTTGCGAAGATTCTAAACAAAAAAATTTTGAGAGTTCTATAACTCTTTCGGTGTTCCGTTACTCACGTGTTTCCGAAATAAAATCTAAATGATACGGAGTAGATATTTTCCTATGTAAAACCTAAATGCGCCGTTTTGAATGCAACATACCAGGGGCGGATGAGCTCATAATCAGTCAACCGGGCAAAGCGCATACCGGCGCCAGTTTTCGGGAGGTATTTTAAAAATTTAGGGTGGGGGGTTCGTGATTTTTTCTTCCAAATTTTTTTATTTATTTATTCGAATATAAATAGGTTACGATTTGGACATCAATTGTTGCCTTTTTCCCGTATGTAGCTTAGAGAAGGTACCTTCTCTCTCCTACATTCTGGACAGGCAGTCTGCAATCCCGATCATGTTTTTTTCGAATGCTCTACTGTGACATCGTTACGTTCTGAACTTAACCTTATGCTGCTACGTTCTCCAATGTATAATTTACAATTATTCACCAATATAGCAACATTTCTAGAGAAGTCGGCATCTTTGATTAACGTGTAAGTAGTCCCCACAATATCGCGTTGGGTAATCCGTAAAGGCACTCCAATTAAAAAGAAAAGAACGATAGTAGTAATGATAATAAAATATTAATTTAATAAACGAATTTTTACACCTACGTAACAGGTATGGTTTTCAAATAGACGGGCTAAATGGAGAAGGGAAGAAAAATTAAGAAATCAGAAACGGGGCACAGTTGGCACAGTTCAAGATCAAACCGCTAACTCGTCATCATCACCGTCGCCGTTAACAACCAATCACGGCATCGATACCGGATCATCACCTTCACCACCGAGAATATCGGCTTTTACCGGTAACGGAATATATCCTTGCTTGACGCCTGCGTTACCGTCCATTTCGGACGCTTACAAGTAAGATAAAAATAACGATAACTACTTTAAACATGGTTCAATATTAATCGTAACTTTTTTTAAATAAATTTTTCATACGTTACGATAACGTTCATTTAAAATCTTTATGTTACTAATGACCATTGCCGTATTAAATGATTCGAGGACAAACAGTGTGGGGGCCCACTTATGAGGTAGAAAAAATTCGGAACTTAATTTTTTTTTTTAAATATAAACATAGTACCTAGTATAAGTAAATAACTATTTAATTTATTTAACCTAATAGGATAGGAAGAAAAAAGAAAATGAGTAAAATAATCTTTTCCCATTGGATTAGATTTTTGGTCGGTACTGCTGCACCTCTGTGTATCTCCAATACGAGTAACATCAGTGGCAGAGTTCGAACGGTTTCTTCCGTTTGAGTCTGCGAAGCAGGTTTTTCCAAGAGCTGGATAGCCTCAGGATTTGGATGTCTGGATAACATTTTTTCATGATTTACCGCTATTTTCTTGATTTCCTCATTGACAGGCGTTATACTAACGTCTCTATGAAGATCCGTATTTCGGATGTACCAGGGTGCATTGACAATACATCGCAGCACTTTATTCTGAAATTTTTGTATAATATTTATATTTGTTGGTTTAGTGCAACCCCATAATTGTAAGCCATAGGTGGTCTACACACCGGTTTCAACATCTGATTGTACAACAACGGTTTATTTTGAATACCGAGTTTAGATGTTCTACCAATTAGCCGATACATTTTGCTGTATTTTAAAGTTCTTTCCTTTTTTTTTTTTGACATGATCTTTCCATCTTAGTTTGGCATCTAGTGTCATGCCTAGGTATTTTGCAGTGTTACTGTGTTGTATTAATTTACCATCGATTACTACCGAAATATATGGCTCTTTTTTATTGGTGAAATTTATGTGTGTTGATTTTGTTTCATTTAATTTTATCTGCCACCGTTTAGACCATTAAAATATATTGTCAATGGATTTTTGCAGTGTTTTAGTTGCTTCATCAACATTGTTGCCTACGCGCATAACCGATGTGTCATCAGCGAAGGTTGCCGTTATAGCATCAGCTGAGCATAATACATATATAAATATGTTTTAAAAATGTATTAATCTAAACGAAATTATTAATACTCTTGAAAAATATCGGATTTTATTTTCATTTATTTCGATAAAATTAAAATACATCGAATAGATGTTATATACTAACAAAAATACTTCTACAGAATACGAAAATTTATACGGGAAACTAAAGAAAACATTTTTTCCTGGGTTTTTTTCTGCGAAATTTTTTATAATCTCATTAATGTCTATTTGTCGTAACATATCTGAGTTCCGTATTCGTGATTGTCAAATAATTTAATCGATCTTGAACCGTGGATGTTCTTAATATATTTGTCGCAATAAATAATTTAGAGAATGATCTCTCATTACCTGCTACTCGTTAACGTTACATATATCAGTAAGACTATTTCAACATTCGGAAAAGATTCTCGAACTCTTTTATCTACATCCCTCGGTTTTTTATATTACATTTTTTTCAATAGTTTAATTATTTTTACGGGGCCCCCGGTGTGCTCCAAGGGCTCTTAGGTAAATTCGGCCCCGCTAAGGACGATAGATTTCGCACCCATCTCTCGCAATTGATTTTAATTCTAACGTGCATTTTACACAGTCACTGTATGTGCTTTGGATACATTTAGTCGACATAGAAAATTGTTCAATGTTTTTTTTATTATCTATATAGTTGTCTAAAAACCGGTATGATACAGAAAATATTACTTTATATTTTCATCTGTCTTTTTTTTGTTTTTTTTAGTTATTTCATACTATAAAATTTTGTTTGAAAAAAAAAATGATAATTTAAGACTGATGCTCGCCATTGGTTTTAACCTTTTCACTGGTTAGTTTTTAATTTTTGGTTAAAATAAAATTTTTTGTATTTTGATAACCGTTACAACGTACCACCGCCCATTACCCAGAGATAACAATTTTAACGAACACTTGGAATGATTAAAATATATTCAAATTTTTTTTTTGCAATACTGAAAGTTTTAAGTCTATTAACGATTCGAAATTGAATATTAAAACCTAATATCAAAACTTTATTTAGTTTACAAAATTTAATTTCTTATAATTTCCGCGAACAAAATGAAAATCTATAAATATTTGTATTTATATAAAATTGTTAATCGATATTTATATATAAATAAAACCACGCACGCGAATGTAGATAACAACGCAAAAAGCTAATTTTTTACTCGCAAAAAATGGTGTAACATTCCTTACACGATGTAACACCGATTAACATTTGAGAAGAAATTTATTTTAGTTACTGATAAATGAAATTACATTTTTGCATTTAAAATAAGTTATCTTTTTTTCGTATTTTACACTGTAAATTTTTAGAGCACGCTAAATTCTTTTGCAAAATTAAATATAGGCGAATGATCAATTTGATCATTAGGCAAGTTTTCAATAGCCGATGTTCAGACACACTAGATGGGCGAGATAATTATTTAATCTAGCAATTAAAACGTCTTTCGTATATCAAATTTAAAAAATCAAAAAAGCTATTTGGATATAAATGTTAAACCATCGTAATAATCGCAGTGTCTCTGCAACAGATACACCGAGACTGCAACACATTTTCTGATCTATTTTAAATTAACGCTAGATTCCAATTGCAAAGAAGTCTTCTGAAGATTCTAATATTACGTTCGGATATCTACATTTTTTTTGTAAAATTGTATATTTTAAAATTTTTTACAATTACCAGTCATATTAGTGCAACACTACTATTTCCACACACAGACAAACACAACATATATAAACTGACACGCTATATAGAATCATATACGTATATTCAGATTAAAAATTAAACGCGTATAATTATATTTTACCTCATCCTGTCAAGCTTTCGTTTGTCGACAGGTATCTCGAACTAATTAAATTCATATTTATACACAAATGTACACGTACATATTCCACACACGTGTATTACATATACATACACATACAAATATATACATAATTTTAACGATTTTATTACTGAATATAGTATTCCACTCATCACGCAAACACACCTTCAGTAGACTATACGCGTGTGCACGCCAGCTTGTGTTTATAAAATAAAATGTTGAATACTCAAAGTACCTTAATGTTGAACAAACGTAATAATAATTCAAGGACTTACGTCGTATGCCACTTTCCTCGACTGTTCGGTTAAGTTACCGACTGATTTCCCGAAGAAAAATTCGAAACAGGAAAGCATTCACGGATATTATCTGCTTCTTTTTTTTCAGCTCCATAAATCACCCGATGTCGACTTTCAATGTACCGCATCATCCGCACCCGATTCATCTACCGACCTCTACCAACAACCTGAACAGCGACGCTAGAAACGAACATCAATTAGTCACGAGTAGTGGCGGACCTATAGACGTTAGTAACGCGTCTAACGGCGGCGTCAGCAGCAATAACAACATCGTAAATTCGACCAATAACGACGTACACTCTTGTCTGCAACAAAGAGAATCGTCATACTCTTGTATGACTAGACCTGCCGCTGTTAATCCGACGACGTATGAAACTTTAGGTATGACTTCGTATCATCACCTAAAACCTCCGAATTCTTGTAGCCCATTACCACACCACCATCATCATCATCACCACAACGCTTATCATCCGACCATGAACGGACATCAATATAACGCGAACGGTCATTCAGGTAGGTTTCTAATATATATATATATATATATATATATATATGAGTAACTCCATCATTTAATAAATCATGAAATGTTTTAATTATTGTTTATTGTTTTGAATGTTGTTATGGTATTGTTATTATTAAGAGATGTAGATGTAAAACAAATTGAGGGTTTAGTTTTAATTTTTAATTCCTTTTTTGCGAATACTTGTTTATATTTAACCGCAGTTGATTTCTATTATTAACGATTATAAAAATACATATTTTTTCTTATTGCCCGACTTTAGTCATTCGGCCAATTTAAATATAAACGTTTAATAGTTGTATTTACTATCGTTGGCTGAGAATTTTAAAGAAATTAAATGATTACATCCCCCTATTATTCACGATTGCAGATATAATTGATATTTTTTTAAAAACGAAATAACATATACATGTATATCGTTTTTTTTCAGCTATTTTCAATTCACTGCTGGATGTAGCTCTCTCGAAGTTCCTTCCATTTTTCCCTGCCGGTCGGTTTACTCGTTCAATCTTCTGGAATTTTATTAACATCATCAACCCAACGTGTCAGTGGTCTGCCTATTGTACCGGTTTCGTCCGATGTCCACACTATCATTTTATTTGCGAGGAGTTCCGGATGTCTGGCCATTCTTACATGTTTACTACTATATCCTCTGTTCTTGTTATTTCTTTAATCCCTTTATTTTCCTTCTTGTCTTATCAATGTTATTCCAATCGTTTTCCTTTCGATTCTTATTTGAGCTACTCTTAGTCTTTGCTCCTATGCATATATCGCTCACAATCATTTTTTTAGTTTAACGTTCCCGTAAAAGAGTTTAAAAGCCATTCCTTCAAATGGTCACCACTGCAGGTTTAGGATTCGTTCAAATTTAGTGAAACATCGAAGCTAATTCAGGTTTATCGGAAGAAGAAAAATAAAAATTTTTGAATGGACGAATGGTTATGGCCTAATTAAAGAAACAATTTTCACGTGTAATCAGTAATTGTAGAATAGGCGTATAATTTTCGTTGCTTCTTCTAAACCTATATTTCATTACTAGGCGGTATTTATTTCCATTTTATATTCAACTTCGAGGCTATTTCATTTAGGCAGTACGTTGGCCGATCCTTATCTCTAAACTGGCATCTCGTTTTCCATCCTTTAAAACGTGCACGTCGCTAGTACCTAATCGCGCGAACAGGATTAAGATTAAAATTGACACACACGGCGGAAAATTAATATTTTATAATAGCGTATTATAATTATGACGATTAATTTTCTCGCTATTTTTCAATATTACAGGTTTAATATCGCCCGGTGTATCGGTGCCGATTGCCATACCGGGTCACGGACCGGATGTCGCGTCTCAGTACTGGACGAGATTACAATGACGTCGAAAAATAAAAAAAATAAAAAAAGAAATAAGACGAAGAAATTATTATACGTACGGAAATAAGCTTCCGGACGCGTATCAATTTGCCGTTATTATAATAGCGATTATAGAGTAGCCGTTATTGAAAGCGAACGTAATAATAACGGTTAATGACCAGGCGCGACACTACCCGTTACTCGACAATCGTTACCAGTGCGAACTTCCGTGATACGCAGCGATAAAGTAACGTATCGCAACGAGCCGCTAATACGTCGCCATTACAAGTTGTCGTCCGGAGGAGAACCGTTGAAATCGAATAGAACAACGTTTATTTAATAATAAAAAATTAATTAATCATAAGAAAATACATGTACATGTGTGTGTGTGTGTGTGTGTAGAAATACTCTCCAATCGTTATTAGTCTTCCTTTATCGACATGTATATTAATTTATGTATATATATATATATATGAATGAACAAGCACTAAAGATACACATAAATGAATATATTTTATTACATGATACAACGCTAGAAATGAAAATATTATAATAGGCGTTCGTTTTCATTTACCAGCAGCTGTTAAGTTCCATGGAGCCACCATTATATATATATATATATATAAAATACATCATAATATATTTCATACGTGATTATGTGCTCATATATGCGTGTATTATGTGTATATTTTATATATATATATATATATATATATATATATATATCTGTATATACTTCATATATAAATGACGTTTTTACTAGTATTTATGCTTGATAACAACGTAATTATCGAAAAGCCAAACATTTAACACGTATTCTTGGCGAATTGACTTCATTTTGTGTCTTTAGATTGTTGATATATTTTCGTCATTTTTTGTTGATTGACCAATCCTGGTATATTCAGTTCACCCAAACACGTGTTGTAAATTACATATTCCGACGTTAACTATCTAATATCGTATTATATATATATATATATATATATATATATATATATATATATATATATATATATATATATATATATATATATATATAAATATATATATATATATATATATATATATATATATATATGTATATGTTTGTGTATATGTACATGCATATATATATTTTCGAAATCTGCATATTAAAGACCATTTTTCCTCTTTATTTAAGTGCATCGTCGATCCCAAAATAGTAACTTATAAATTTAGAAAGGATGTTCTTAAATCCGCAATTTTTCTTCTTATTTTCCTCAATCCGTAGATTGGCGGATAAGCTTTATGACCCTCATCATTCTAATGAGTTCAACTAAAATTGCCTTTTTGCTTCCTTCTTTTAACGTTTGCAAAACTTATTGCTCCCGTGTCTTCTATTATTCAATCTATTCATATTTACTCCTTGGACTTCCTCTGTATCGTTTTCCTTTCATTGTCCATTCAATTACGAAACTTGGATTGTGTCTATAAGTGGCCTATCCATTTAATTCTTCAACTTTTTAACTTTTGAATTAAGCTTCTCGATAGGTTTGTGTTTTATTTCTTTTTCGTCTCTTTTCCTGTCCGACTAAGTTTCAGTAATCTACGTCAGCAAGAACCTTCAATGTCCTGTATTTTATTTCCTACAATTCTCATGGGTATATGTTTCACTCGCTAATTAATTACATCAAACACACACACAGACAGAAGAATGGAATCGATAAATTAGATTAAATAACGTTTCCGATTCAAGTTCTTATGACTAAAATTACAAACGTGAGAGTTTCAACGAAAGTAACTGTAAAGTATTTGTTGTTTCGTTTCGTACATCCTTCGAATTGCTCGTCAAATTTTTATAACCGTATAATTCAACAACGGGCAAATTCTGAAAATGTAAGCATTTTTATTTGTAATAATTTTAACGTTCTGTATATTTACCTTTTTATTTAACATTTAAATGGATAATAAACATGCTATACACGTATATCGAGCTTCACCCAGTTCAACATATCTATGAATGTATACGTCTTTTTTTATATTATAATACAATTGGTTAATTATTATTGGACATTAATACATATGTATATATGCGTCTGTTCGATTAATTTGTACATTTGAATAAAATTTATAAAAATAAAAATATTTAATCGTTAGAATATATAAGAATCGATCTCCGTTGTAATTGTGATCAATGTTTCGTTATTTTTCTTTTTATAAGAAGTGAGATAGTTTATACACGTACTTATAATACTTACGATAATAATATTAATAATAATAATTATTATTATTTTTATTATTATTATACCGAATTATTAATTTTTAATAAATTCATTGATGTTTTAAAACGACCGTTATTTACCGTCTATAAAGCGAGAGAACCGTTTTTTTTTTTACAGCGAGCGAATAGAAATTTTTTTTATTAAATCGGTTTTTAGCAAGTGTGATAAAACGAAAAGGGCACAATTTTTTTTTTTGACTCGAAGTTAATTCGTCCAGCGGTATACAGGGTGCGGTAAAATTACGAAATTTAAATATAATTCGTTATTCTTTTCATTTTTACTATTAGATTTAATTCCCGTTTAGGGAAATTTTTAAGCTTATATTCAGTTTTGATAAATGTTCGTTACACATTTTCGGTTTAGCTGGATAAAGTCAGCAGGTACAAAGCGCGTGTCATTCGAATCAAAAGTTGTAGTTTACGCCATTTTCTAAAGTGTAATATTTGAATCGCATTCTCTGTAATTTTTAACTTATAAAGCGGCAACTTATTATTTGCTCGCGTAATTTAGGATATGATACGGTGAAGATTTTTAACTTTCATATGGAAAATTCTATTTTTTTTTTTAGTTATTTCAAGACAAAAGTCCTCCGTTCAATCGAATTTTGTCTTTTATACTTTAATAACGATTAAATTTTAAATGTACTACCTGTCCGCGTTTATGAGAAAATATTTATACTATAAATACGCGCGATCAAAGCTAGAATTTAAAATTACCACAATGGTTTACTCACTAAGTTCGACAACGAAGGGTACAAGAATGAAATATTGTATATTACCTTATCTTATTAAACGAACAATTCTTATATTAATAAAACGATTTACGATTACGATTTAGCCTATATCAGTACGCCGCTGGACTTAGACCTACCCCGGTTCTTTTCATTTGCTCCGATTTATCGAATTCTTCCACAAGCTAATCTTATGTCGTCATCCGAACGAGTTAACGGTCTTGCCTTCATCCGTTTCCTATTGGTCATCATGGTAGAACACGCTTCGTCCACTTGTCGTTTCTTCCAGCTAAACGACCGGGGCCCAACTTCATTTTAACTTGGCCATTTGTTTCACCGCGTCGTAGAGTTTACTTTCTTCTCGTATCTGCGATATCCGATCTGAATGTCTAATATTCGTCATTATTCTGTAAAATTTGTTTTTGTACATGGCCACGTTTGAGATCCGTACAATAGGGCTGGTAGGATGCATTTTGGTTCGATTTTTAAATATGTAGCTTAGTTTTCCGAACCTTACCCCAGTTGAAAGTATTCTTCTATTTATTTCCGCTTGGCTTTATAAGCTGTTTGTTCTGTACATTTTCGATAGGTACGACGTTTATCGCTACATGTACGTTTTCATCGGTGTTTGCCATTATTTTTGTTTTATTTACGTATATTTTGAGTCCTATATTATCGCAGTATCTAGTTAGATCTAGAATTATCTATTGTATATAGTTCTACAGCGGTACTACTTCATAGTACCACATCATCCTCGAATTCTAAACTGTTTCACGTATTATCCGTCCATCCAGATGCCCCCACTGTGTTCCATTTTAGCTTCTTAAGTACCATTTCTAATGCTGTAATGAACAATTGATCTAGAAAACACGAATTTCGACGGACCTCGAGTACACCCACGTCCATTTAAAATTTTAAAAATTTCGATTTTTTTTCCCCGTCGTTTCTTCTCAATACACTTTTCTAAATGTACGTTAACAGTTTCAAACTAATCGCATTAAACCGTTCGAATATTATACAAGCTTGGAAATTTGCTTTTTAGCGTATATTTGTTGTTGGTAATATAATTAATATTTTATATTTCAAGTACCGTTTCGAGTTAAAATACCGGATATTCCGGAAATATTTTTTCACCTATGGAGGAATTATTTTTTTAAATAATCTTGTCGAAGAATTTTGAAATTCTTTTTTTTAAAAAAAAAAAAAAAAAAAAAAAAAAAATGAGTGAAATTGGTCGTAAATGACATTTTTGGTTATAACTTCAAATTTATGGAACGAAATTCTACACGATCAAAATAGTTATTATACTGCTTCTTAATAGTATATGATTCAAAAAATCACCATTTTACAAAAAAATAAAGAAAATGCCCAGCAAAGCTCGGTTGCCTAGGTAAAATATATATATATATATATATATATATATATATATATATATATATATATATATAAATAATATATTTTTTTCACCTAAATATATCTGCCTGTTCTTTTTCCTCTAAATTAAAAATAACAACAAATAAAGAAATGATGGCGAAAACGGAAATAGCCAGAAAAATATCTTTGTTCTGGGTTGCGTTCGGGTAGTTAAGCGGAATACTTCGAAACAAGCAAATGTCAATTAATCTGAAAAGGAGATTATATAATCAACGTGTACTCCCTGTCCCTGTATATGCGGCAGAAACATGGCCATATACAAAAACAAACATTGCAGAAGATAAGAAAGACCCAAACTGCACATGAGAGAATGTTGATTAACAGATCGGTACAGAAACGCACAGATACTGGAACTACCGAAGTTGGATGATGCATTTGAACGAATTGCCAGAATAAAGTGGAATTGGTCTGGTCACGTAGCCCGAAGAGATGACAATAGATGGTCGTCATACAAAATGGTGACTCCGATAAATAAAAGAAGAAACCAGGGTAGACCAAAAACACGATGGCACGATTATATATCGAAGGTAGCCGGGAAACAATGGTTGCGAAAGGCATAGAACTGAAATGAATGGAAAAAATTAGGAAAAGCCTTCATCCAGGTATGGGTAGATAAAGGTGATATCGTGATATATTATATTGAAGCGCTGATAAGAGCGTCAATGCCTTCCGTCTGCTCGTTAAGAGAAGTGTTTGAAAGAGACAGAGCATGTGCTATCCATGAATCCCGAATGCTCGGGAGACCGTTATTACAAGGACACGATGGGTGCGCATGTTTAAAACATCGGTATTAAATCCGAGATCAGCTCACGATCGGAAAATGTGGACAGAACTGGTGAACGAATGTGTGAAAGCAACTGTTCACAGAAAAATGCACCGTTCAGCAATTATCTGGTGTTAGCTATGCCCCTTTCAAAAACTGCATATCGCATCGGGCTCGTGTCCCATACGCGTTATAAACATGAAGTTTGTCAATCAAGGGTCCTCATACTCGTCTTCGAATAACGGGAGGTGAGTATTATACACATATACTTCCGAGGAATATTGCTGGGTAAAACTATAATTTGCGATATAAGAAATAATAAAACTGTAGATTGTAAATAGAAATTACGGCACGAGGGATAACAGAAATTATGTACATGTGTATATATGTAAAATGTAAATGTTTATATATGAATACTTAAAACACACATACACACATACGTGTATATATATATATACGTATATTCTGATTCCAAGTTACATGAATCGTTTTGCTTGGATTTATAATTGCTATTATTGTTATTGCAAGCACCATTGTTATTACTATTATTCATAAAATTGTATATTAACTATTATAATTTTCAAAATTCCATGCAAGCAGTTTTGGTTCTTTTGTATAATAATAAAAAAAAAATAGTTATCGCCGATCGTTATACTTTTGTATGCATGACGGATACGGACGTCAAAAGAATATTTTATATAAAATAAACTGAAGGTATACGTTTACAGTCTATTTATGTAATAATGATAATAATACGAATACTACTACGACTACTATAAAACTACTATTAATAATAATAAATATTTACAAAAAAAAACAACATTGGAATAAAACAACTTGGAAAGATATCGGTCCGTATGTTAATGTATAATGTTACGATCGAAGGTTCGGAATATGTTCAGGTTCTGAAATCAAGTGAGTTTAACCCGTAAATATGAGGATATTCAAAATTTCAAATAAACTATAAAAATAAAAATTAATACGGGGAAACAGGGGAATCGTCAAACCGGTTAATTTCCTCGAATTACCGACTTATTCGAAATTAGAACTGGAAACTTGATCACCGTTTTATTATGCGGCGAAGTTTAGCTCGGCGATCGAACTTGATGTACGCATATAACGGTATTCGCCTGCGGTCAGGTAAGTACGAGACATACCGGACAGTTCAGTTGCACGAGTTGACAGCCGTCTGTAGTTCATCCAAGTGGAAATTGTACGAGCCGAGCCGTGCAACCTTGTGCGGTCGAAGTGAAAGACGAATAACATAAAGGAGAGCGAATGAGCCGAACACACATGTAAGTCGCTCTTATTATGTTTTATGTATATCTATGTATATATCTATCTATCTATCTATATATATAATATATATGTATATATTATATATATATGTATATGTATATATATATATATATAATATATCACCGGTTGCAGTTTTTTGAACATGTCATATTCCGCTCGTTTTATATTAAATTTCATACACTTTTCTAAGTAGAAAGTAAACATTTCGATTTAATGCGAACAGATATAGCATACTGAACTTTCGAAAACAGTTAATTTGAGCTATAAACATTGCGAGCTGCGTGTAATGTTATTTTCTTATTGTTTGCACAAAATAAGTAAGCAACATATCAGAATAACTCCCGGTTCTCATTGTGTAATATATATATATATATATATATATATATATATATATATATATATATATATATATATATATGTATATATATGTCATCCACTATAGGTTCAAGCGGTAGCCAAATGATCGAGATTGTATCCTTCAGTATCACTATCGTCGTAAAATCCTTAAAAACGAGAAAAAAAATATTTCTGTAGTTATTGATTTTGAAAGTTGAAGACTATCTTGGTCGACATGTTTATTTAGTGTTCTTAAAGTCTATACGAGAATGAAGTCTTTAAGTTAACGATTTTAAAGTAATTTTTATAAATCGAATTATTAAACGTACAAAAAGAATATCGCGTCGGGGGGGAATATTTCGAATAAACAAATATAATCATACAGATTTTATCACCAGTTATCTATTTGAAAAAGTTACAATGGTGAAACCACCAAATCTAAAGTCGATCAAATTGTAGAGGTTCATAGAAAAAGATTACTTACAGTTTTTATATTAGCCTACCTGTACGCCTGGAGCGATTTTGGACTATGAGCATTGAATGAAAATTTAACAAACTTTAGTTGAAGAAATGAGTTTCATTCCTAGATTTGTTAAACGTATGAAATCTTTCTCAAACAATCTATCTAACAATGATACTTTCAGTCAAAGTTAATTTTGTCAATAAGAGTGGCATTCCAAATTTACTTTAATATTCATTCATCATATTCCTATCTTCATGCCACACAAAATACACTCTCTGATCCTCCTGATTGTAATGTTATTATTTATGTCGTACTCAACCTTCTTCCCTACGCTGCAGTCACAATTTTGTGAATTTTTTTAAAATAATTTTTTTCTATACTGCTAATTTTTCATATGATTGGTCACATTTCTTAGTAATTCATATCGAAAAATCTCAGCTACTTCACGATTAGCTTCCTACAGTCCAATTCGCTTCGAGTTTACATATTTAAAATACGTTCGTTCGGTGACTCGAATACCGCAAACTATTCGGTTTCAATAAAATCCTAAGCTCCTTAAACCGGTTTGCTCGATTAATGTCGGATATTTATAAAATGATTCTTATCTGAGAAATTGTTAATTATTTTATTTCTAGGTATTAACAAGGCGTTTGATTCGGTGTCGTCTCCATATGGTTTAATAATACATTTAAAACGTTAGAGATCCCCTCACGTTTCGTCAATGTTGTTTGTAACTCTTTCACCGATCACACATTACTCTCTTCACACATCCTTATTCATCTGAAAAGTATATCTGGGACTTCAGCAAGGTTTTATAATTAGCTCGGTCCTTTTTAATATATACATTCGTTAACTATTCTAACTTCATGGGGCAACAAATGTAAATATTA
The DNA here is from genome assembly GCA_032883995.1 of Coronaproctus castanopsis. Lineage (NCBI taxonomy): Eukaryota > Metazoa > Arthropoda > Insecta > Hemiptera > Monophlebidae > Coronaproctus > Coronaproctus castanopsis. The sequence continues at coordinate 44,938,436 of CM065053.1, read as the reverse complement.
TACCATATACTGACGACTTTGTCATGTATTGCGACCATCATGACCACGCTGCTATTTCTCTATCATATTAACTGATTCTAAACTTTCAATAGCGATTAATAAATACTCTCCTATGACCTTTTCTTATATATATATAGTTACTGGACTATTTACATTTTATTCTTTACATTGATATTTATGTTTAACTTTGAATAGAACGCTCAACTGGTACTTGCACATTCAATACACATATGATAAAGCTTTTAAACTTATAATAAGCCTCCTCGAGGCATTCAATCATATCTACTTTATAATCCGTATTTGAGTATGGTAGTTGCTTTTATAGTAATGCTTTATCAAATTCCCCGAATCAATCAAATAAACTAGCCCTTTCTTACCTGCTTCAGATGTAGAGTCAGGTGTTACACCTCTTTTTGCATCCATAAAAACTTCTTTTATTGTAAATAATTCATACACATCATTCGGATGTAACTTTATATTTATATACCTATTATAATTAGAGGTTCTCATTACATAAACTTCCCATTCTTTTGCCGGCGTTCCGGTTACCATAATTCTCTCTAATTTACTTATACTTTCTCTATCAACAATTTACAGTTAGATATTCACTCGGGTATTTTCCATAATATTTTAAACTCTTCTTTTGACAACACTAAATAATTTTGCAATTAAACAGCACGTATCTTCAACAAAGATAAAAGTGTTTTGCAATAAATTTACAAATTAAAGTTATTCATTCCACAGTGCCGCCATTCTCAATCATGTATACACGTTAAACACTATTGTGCTAAAGATCCTAAATGCACCCAGATGATAGCAACTAGGGTAATTCTTTCTTGCTAAACTATTAAAGTACAATTCTTTGAAGATGATTGTGGTTAGATAATTTCCGATTACAACAATTCAAAGGTATTTGCATAACATCCAAATATACAATGATATAATTAACTCTGGCCATACGAAAAGGGTTCTTGATTACACGAGTTGTCCATTTACTTTATCTAAAGCACCTAAAACAACTCATTATTTTACCTTGCCACTGTGTAGATATCCTATAACCATTAGTGGCTATATTACTCACTCATATCTTTAATTCAGTGAGATTACACGAGTTGTCCATTTACTTTATCTAAAGCACCTAAAACAACTCATTATTTTACCTTGCCACTGTAGATATCCTATAACCATTAGTGGCTATATTACTCACTCATATCTTTAATTCAGTGAAACGTCTTGTGCAACATCGTTGGAGCACCATGGTATACTTGCAATACTAACCTGCACAAGGATCTCCAGATGCCTTTCAGAAATAATTGGATATGCATAAACACAAACAAATGCTAATAAAAAATATGTTTGAAAGTAAAGCAGTTCTGAGCAAAGATACTTTTATTTTTTATGATTACCGATCCAAACATCGAGGAATAAAGAAAGTGATGTTATTGATGTAATAATAATTCGTGTATTTATAAAAATTAAAAAAAAAATATTAAAATGACGAAAAATCACAAAAGCATTTAAATTTGCGAAAATTTCATAACACAAAATAAGATAACAGACACTTTCGATAATCGAACAATTTGAAAGACGTTGTTGATCTGAAAATGCAAAGTATACCGTTTTGACTCAAAAAATTATATTACATTACTATTTAAAATTTGTAGCGCGCTCTTTACTACTAATATATACTGGAAGTTCTATTAATTTCTTATAGATGGCATTTATTTAATTTAGATAACTAGGAAACCGAAAGAAAAAATTTTAGAAATCAAAAAGAGAAATGTTTTTACCGACAATTATATGCTCCAACCAACGGTGATGAATAGATGAAGTAGAAAGGATAGGAAGAGGCAATGATACTTTGAAATTCTAATGGTTTGTATAAGGTGTCTTTCACAAATCTTAAATGGTCTTTGTTTGCGTCAGGATTTTCAATTTGAACGTGTTACTAAGATATTGAACAAAAGCTTTCTTATCAGCTTTTGCCCAACAACCGTTATTTAATTTTATGTTAAATCGCTCAGGAGTTGGCACCAGTAACTTTTTCGTTTTAACCGACAAGGATTTGCTGTTTTCATTCAGTGACGGCAGATGATAATCGAGCAAGTCATTTTTATAGGCAATAATTTATTTTTTTAGTTGTAGTACAAATCCTTGAAAGATGGAAAAGGATTACGTTGTATACCAAAATTTAATCAAGATCGTTTTGACGATAATATGTTAAATACATTGCATTTACTATTTTGTGCAATGTACTTTTATTGATAAATATTTTGGATCAATGTTTTGATGTAGAAGCGTGACATTCCATTTCATCAACAAGTCTTGTAAAGTTAGGTTTGTAATCACTGATGCACAATCGAATAGATGTCATTAAGTGATCGTCAGTCAGAAAACTCCTAAATTGCGATTTAATGTTTTTTATTTGAGAAAACGCTGCTTCGCATAGATATGTGGAACCAAAAAATGCAAACATGCTCATTGCTGCCGATATCAATGGATATTTTTCTTCTGGTAATAAATTCCGAAAATTATTTTCATTTGCACGCGCTTTTAGAATTATATCTGATTGTATTGTTAAAATTTTTATGAATTCAACTGAAAAGTATGAGCTAGATTTGGTGAAATATCCTCGTTATTAAATTCTCAAAAAGAAAATTAAATAAACTCAAAAATCGGTTGAAGATTATTGAGATTTGCAAATGATCTCTCAAATTATTGACTAAAATTTTCCAGTTCAGAATAAAACATTTATTACATTCTCCAGTAAGTTTAATATGTTTTTGTAAATATGAAAAATATTTGAAATCTTTTTTTTTTTTTTTTTTAATTGTGAAGCAAACAGCTTTAATTTTGCTTTAAAAGCATTCACCGAACTCGATGACTCAATATTTTTTTCTTCTCCTTGTAATTGTAAATTAAGTGAGTTATAATGACTCGTAAAATCCGTAAGAAATGCTAATTTTGTCACCGATACTGGCTCTTCTAATTGTTCATATTATTCTCGCAATGTGTCCAAAAACGCAATAATTTCAGGCAAAAGATTTAGAAATTTTTGCAAAAAGCTTCTTCGACTGAGCCACCTAACATGAAAAAAAAAAGAAGTAAATCTTCATGTTCCGCATCATTGTCTCCAAGTTAACTACGAAATAGACGTCTTCTTAAAGCAATTTTCACTGCCGCATCCGTAATATCATTAACATCCAATATTTTTGCACATAAGGCATTATTTTGAATTAAGCAATGAAATGATATAAAATCAGGAAACTCTTCATTTTGTTTGCAAAGGGTTAAAAATCCACGATTTTTACCAATCATAGAAGGTGCTCCGTCAGTAGATATAGCAACCAATTTATTCAAAGGCAAATTTGTTTTTTTAGCAAATGGCATAAATGCTGCCATCATATCTGCACCTAGCGTTGTTCCCTTTATCGGAAATATTGTTAAAAGTTCTTCTTTTACCGAAAAAAACCATTCTAATAAAAACAATAAATTACGCAGTGTCAACGATGTCTGTTGACTCGTCAAATTGTAACGAAAAGAAACAGCAATTTTAGATGTCATCTTTTATTTGTCGAGTTACATTTTTATTCATGTCTTCAATACGACGGGTTACAGTTCTGCGAGAAAGTTGCAGATCTTTAATTGCATCGAGAATTTCAGTTTTATTTTTGAAGTTAGATCGCTACCCTCAAGAAAAGCTAGTTTAAAAATTTCCCCCATTTCGAAAAGACTCTTTTGTTTTGCCAAATGTCTTCTGAAATAAAAGTTGCTGCACGGTTAATTGATTTTTTAATTATTTTAATTTTAGTTTTCTTAATTCGGTATTAACAGGGTAATCATTTTCATGTAAACTCAAAAAATGTCTCTCGAGATTTCCTTTCTTGGACAAGGCGACTGTAATAGGCATATCAAACAGTAAAAAAATAAAGCTCTTCCCATTCATTATGGAAATGATAAGTTTTTGTTTTTTTCCTATTCATTTTTTATCTGAAATTAAAATGATTAAATTTCTATATTAAACCAAAACTTTAACTATTTTTATTGCTTTTAATTTAGCAAAATATAATACATGCGTATTGCAACTCTCAACTAACACTCTCACAGAAATGTCAACTGCAACCGAAATATTAAAAAAATAGCTGTCCGAAATTGTAATTATTGAATAAAATAAATTACAAATTTAAAATTTGAGATTACATAAATATTTCATAAATACGTATAAGTGCACATAAACCAAAACAGAAAGCAAATGTAAAAAAAAAAAAAAAATGTAAAACGCGTATATTTGGCATTATATTAAAAAGTTATAATAATATTTAATAAATGTACCGGAACAAATGCCCTCTCCATTTATGAAAGTAACTAATAATATAATATAAACTGGTAAATAATAAATATACAAGATGAAAATAGTATCGATGGTCAGACAAAAAACCATCACAAATGAAAAACGGTAATTTAAAAAATAATAAGTTTAATTATATAACGAATATGTAATATCATTTATAAGTAATGGAAACGAAAACGAATTATAACATTATGAGAATAATACATTATTATGTTTAATGCGTCGATGCTTATACTTAGTATATCTAATACTTAGTTCCCTGGAATCGTAATTTCCTATTGCTGGAAGTAAATTATTACTGTGCACACTACAACTGAGAAAAAATGTTTGGGATAGTTTGAGGATATAGTCTTTTACATATGGTATCTGCAGAGCACTATGCATATATGAAATTTTAGTGTATACGGGGACAAATACATCTAAGACATCGAATTTGGACTAATTGCAGTCTATTAAAACTAGCATTTGAGACTGAAGACCAAACTGGACAAGAATATGTTAAAATAGGCCTAATGATTGACTCGTAGATTATTAATTTATGATTAATATTTAAGTGAGATTTACGTTTGAAAATGGGATAAATTGAACAGATTGCTCTGTTTGTCTTCAATGATGCATGGTCAATATGCTTAGAAAACGTTGGTCTCTTGTCTAAAATGACACCAAGATAACGTATCTGGTCAGACCATTCTATATCAACGCCACTGACATGAAGTCTGGTCGGTAAAAACGGTCTTCGACGAGTGAAGAAAATTGCTTTCGTTTTGGAAGGATTAAGAGCAATTTGCCATTTAGAAAAATACTTAATTACACGATCAACACCGGATTGTAACCTATTGCTGATAGTACTTGGCCTGTACGAACTGCAGTACAACGCTGTGTCATCAGCGTTTAAGGCAACCTCAATGTTATTTATATGCGGGAAATCATGCATGAAAAATGTAAATAAGAATGGCCCCAGCACGCTACCGTGAGGCACGCCGGCAGAACAGGATTTGCTACTTGATTTCGCATTATTTATAATGGTGTAAAATGATCGATTAGTTAAGTAACTATTAATCAGTTTAATTAGATAATTGGGAAACCTGGTAACAATCATTTTATAGATAATACCGTCGTGCCAGGTTGTGTTGAAAGCTTTTGCCACATCAAATAACACCATCCCAGTATGTTTATTGAAGTTAAAATTATCTGGGATAGAGTCAGCAACTGTTGCTATCTGTTGTGTTGCGGAATGCTTTGGTTGAAATCCAAATTGACTACTAGGTATTATATTATTAGAATTAGTGAACTAGTCACATAATCTTTTCAGAATAATTTTTTCAGCGACTAAGATTGCTAAGCAAGCTGATTGGACGGATATTGTCTATCTGAGAGCAATCTTTACCGTGTTTTGGTACTGGAATTATTTTAGCCACTTTCCAACTAGAAGGGAAGTACCCAAATTTAAACATTGCGTTAATCAAATTAGTTAACTGGACTTTTGAGGTAGCATTTTAATGGCAGTAGATTGGATACCATTGTGACCTACCGAGTTTTTCTTATTTGTTGATTTTACATGTGTAAAAACTTCGTTGGGAGAAGTTAATTTAATATTAGTTGTTATCTGAGGTGATGCGATAAATCTACTGACAACTTTATGTACTTTGTTCTTCTGATAGCTTGAAGCTAAATGGATATTTCTGCTGTGAACCTCAAGGTAGCGTGCAGCAAGCAATTCTGCTTTATGGGTATTATTATATGCATATTAGTATGAGGGTCATGAATTGGGGGAAATGCTTTGTTGTGTATATTGTTTACATACCTTCCAAAGGCTATTATTTTTAACAGAAAGATTAGAAATTATTTTACTAAATTTTTCGTTATTATGTTTATTTAGTAAATATCGAACTAAAATCGAAAGTTGATTCAATAATTTCTTAATATTTTGCGAATCGGTACGTGAACGACTTTTAGTATAGGATCTTCTGACAATATTTTTGATTTTAATTATGGAAGTTATATAATACGAAGGGATCGAAGATATAGGGGAAACATTCTGGTTAATAGGAACAGAAAGGGCAATAGCTTCATGAATCAAGTTCGTCAGAGTGGTGAGACAGTGGTCAATGTTGTCAGTATCAGAAATAGGTAGGTTTAAGTTTATATTATCAGAAATATGACGCTTAAAGAAATTCCAGTTCGCATTTTTAAAATTAAATGTTTTACGTACTGGTTGCTGCAGTATGTTGCCAGTTTTGACGATTATAAATATTGGGTTATGATCGGAGGATAAACAGTTAACTGAAATGGGCAGCGTTGTATTGATATTTTTGACGAGAACTAAATCAATAATACTAGGTCGAGAGCCAGGTGGTGGGAAGTATGTAGGTTCTAGTGGTGCTAATATTTGTATATTATTTGGCAGAGAAGTACTAAGTAAGACGTTGCCAGCCTGATTATTATTAAAATTATTCCAAGACTTATGCTTGGAGTTTAAATCGCCGATTAAAATAATTTTTTTACTTGTCTTCATCAAGGATAAAATATCCTATACTTAGTCAATCGATTAGGTGGTTTATAAACAGCAAAAATAGTAGCAACTTCTACATTGCGATTTACATTATGAGTATTGCCGGCAGTGGTTAAATAAATGTTTATGCCAACAGCCTGAATACTATGTAATGGGGGCGTTGGCACAAGATCATACTTTAGCCGTTGATTAATCAACAATGCTACTCCTCCACTATAACGCGTCCCATCTTTTCTACAAATATCAAAGCCAGGAAATTTAACTGTGAGGTTACTGTTCAGTTTAGTTTCGGATAAAGCAATGATATCAATACTATTGTAAATAGCAAATTCATGAAGCTCAGCTAGTTTGTGTACTATAGAATTACAATTCCAGGCAACTAACTTAATCATATTACATTAAAAAAAATTACATATAATTTACTGCAATTATTTCTAAAATAGCCGCTATTTTTGTGAAACTATCTGCATTCGCGAGTGCATTTAGTTTGACATAAATATCAAGCGCACTGAAACTCAAGTATGCTCGAAAAATCGAAATGCTCAAATTCCTCAAGGAGCAAACCGAAAAATAAAATACACTTACTAAAAAATATTTCACATAAAGGTACACTTATGTTTAAAATTTTAAAATCACTTGATTTAAGATTCAAAACAGAATAGAACGAAGAAAAAAAATGAATGAAACAGAACGTACAACAAACTTTTAGTCAGTGCAGAATTCGTTCCCGCCGACGACTGTTTCTAACGACCGTGACGTCACATGTTTTCGGTCTGAGAGTATACAATGGCTGAAGAAAAAAATCGCGTCGCTGTAAAGTAGCGGTGGTGGAAAGAACAGTAAAAACAATTTCAGTATCGACGCCGTCGCGGCGCACTAACGGCGCCGAAATACCAACTTAGAATTAGTAAAAAATAACAGAAATTTGTTAAATTTGTAGTACACATTTTAAATTGAAAGATTTATTATTTAAAATGTCTGCGATCGACTGTCAGGCTGTTCGCGATTGACCGGTCGATCGGAATCGACTGTTTGCCCACGCCTGGAAGCATCTAATTATATGTAATCAAAGTGTCTAATTTTAAAATTATATTTATTTATAAAACAATCATTTTCAAACACCGATAAAATTTAAGCGAATAAAAAAAATGCCCCAGCAGCATAATTTCCTTTCCCATCGGATTACACCTATGTATATATTTAAGCAGATGTTTTTATTGCTGTAGTTGGAAAATTGTTTACTAAACTTAGTTTGTGCAAATATTAAAATTTAACATTTCTACAAACTTCACCGTTTCAGAAGTACTTGTAGATATAATTAGGAATTATTTTCATTTGAGCTATATTTAATTTCAATGTAAAGATTGCATACGAAAATTATACAATATATTTTTTAAAATTCATCTAAAGAACTTTAAAATTCATCTTGGTAAATAGGCTTCGTTATTTTAATTCGTTTTTCTACACTTTATTTTTTTTTTACATTTTTTACTCATCTTTAATGTCGTGTAATAATTAATTAATTTTAAATAGCGTCCATAAACAAATGGGTTATTATGAATATTTCGATGATTATTATTAAATACCGGTTTTACGCTCTGTAATTAGATGCATTTTTATTGATGTGCTCGCTATTTCAGTGAAAAATTAATTTTATAAAATTTTAAAAACTTAATATTAATTAAAAAATATAATAACATAAAATTAAAAACAAAGCTGATTATAACTTTTTGAAATAATATCAAATTACACACCGATGTTTTAGAAATTAGATTAAATAATACCGAAAACGCTATAACTAATTTATTTTCAAAATTTAAAGAAAAATTACTCTACCTGAACGTTTGAATGTAGTTTTAATATAAAACTGAATCTTCAACTGTGTTACTGTTCTCTGTCGCCTGTTGATCTGTGACCATGTGTTAGTTGCCGAATAACTTCGTTTTTGTTCCATTTGGTTATTTCAAATTGGTTATACTTTTTTAAGAGTTTCTAATCAAGTTTTTCGTTTTTAATAATTAAATACATTTCGCTATTATGGAATCGCCGGTAACGTGCTATATGATTTTGTTTTTTTATGTATATTAAAAATGTAGATGTTTTTTCATATCTGCATTTGAACAATGAACCTTTAAATTACTATATACGGTTAGAAGATGCCACTTTGTAACGTTGCTCTATATTCCCTTACAAATATGATACAAAACTATATATATATATATATAATATAATATATACGCGTTATTTTTCAGGCGAAAAATGGTCTTAACGTTTTGTTCGATATAATGAAAAAGCACAAGAAAAAAATTAACATACTGGAAGATAAAACGCCGATTTTTCTACAAATTGATTTTATTAAAATTCCAGACGTTCAGAAAAAAGTAATAAGAATGTACGTATGTTACGATTGTAATATTACTTTTATTTATTTTTAATGATAAATACGAATTGGCTCGGTTTAAAATTGAAAATGTGAAAATGTTTTCTTTTATACTAATTAGTTTGCCGTGTTCTAATTAATGCATTCATTTAGACCGTTGCCGAACTCTTTGCTGACAGAAACATCTCAAGCTTGTTTGTTTGTTGCCGATCTTATACGCGGACGTAATGTCGATCACGAAATAACACTTCGCCACTATAAGAAATTATTAAGCAAACGTGGTATTACAAATGAAATATCTCAAGTAGGTTATTATAGTTTGAAATTTTTATAATTGCGCGAGATAAATTTGAATTTTTAAATTAAGTTATGTAAAAAAAAGTCGTTACGTTGGAACTGAATTATGTAATTGGTAGTTTATAAACGTTTAACTGTTTTTTTTTTTTTTTAAATATATTTTCCAAATGTAAAGATAATTTGCAGCAGTATACATGTATATGTACAAATACATTATTTTTTAAGCGGTTACGTTTATTCCGAATATTAAACTAAACACATTTCGTTACTTTTAAAAAATCAAACATTTTATAAACTCGACAAAGTAATTTTTTATTTTTATAATAGTATAAAAATTATTTCAATTATTATATTATACGTAATCAATCTCGTAATTGAGATTTTTCAGATAGGACGTTTATTTTTAATTGACATTTGATTTATATCAGAGGAATACAGCCGAATTATAATTTTATACAAAAGAAAATGAAATAAAAATAAAACTGTTTGTTTATAATGTTTCAACTAAATTCGGCTGAGATAAATTTCGGAAAAATCCGGTTGATTATTTGATACTTCTGAAAATTACTACGCTACATTCTGAATCATATATTTATTTAAAATATTAGATTATACCCAGCCGGCAAGTTAGAGTTGAATACGGCACGTACGAAGCCAGACGGAAACTTTGTAATATGTTCGACATATTTCTCATCGACAATAAAATCAGCGAATTTCTAATACCTAAATTGGGTAGACAGTTTCATAAGGATCGAAAGTAAGTATACATTGTAAATAAGTAACCGAATAGAAAAAACCCTAATACTAAGAAACAAAAAAAAAAAACCCTGAGATGTTATTCGAGTATATTAAACATAGAATTAACCGTATAGAATCTGAATTTCGAATTCTTCTATCAAGTGGATGAAGAACAAGATCATTTGCAGAAATGGTACAAAAAGTCAGGACAATTTCCCACGATTAGCGTAATAAAAATGACGGTGACGGTTATTATTCTACGTATTAAATCTAGCTTCCCACGAATTGGTGGGTGAATTTTTTTTCCTTATAACGAATTTATTATTTATCATCTCAGGTGGCCGATTCCGATTAAGATAAAAAGGAAGAATTTAAAGGACGAAATAACTTCGAAATTAAAGAAAACGTCAATGTGGATAAACGATTTCGGACTGACCAAAACGATTCAGGTATACTCGTTTTCTTATCGAAATATTGACACCGAAAAAATAAATACGAATTACAAAAAAATGTAACTATCATTCGTATTACGTACTTTGATAATGATTATCATTTAAATACAGCGTTACGTATTATGGACAACGATGGTGGTAATAGAGGAAAAATCAACATTTCCGAATGTTAGGAAATTATACAAATTGCACTAATTCAGTTTCGTTTTGAAAACTACAACTACATTTAATATTTCGAAACGAGTTGCTAGAATAAGTCGATGTAATAAATATCATTTATTCGTTTGAAGTCGTAAATCGTATCGTATCGTATCGTATGATGTTGATTTATAGATCGAGCTCTAAACGGGAAAGCCAGTCTAAACTCCCGCCGCGCAGATGATGTACATCTTCAACCGTAATCCCATTTTCCGAGTATACTTCGCATTCTTCGACGATGTGTTTTATTGTTTGCTTGGGATGTCCGCAACAGCAACTAGCCGAATCAGAAATATCCCACTTCTGCAGAAGGTGACCGCATCTACCATGACCAGTTCGGATTCTGTTCAAGAGTCGCCACTCCTTTCGTCGAAGTTCCATTCCTAGAGGTTGCTCCGAAGGGTTTTCGACGAGGGATCCATTTATGAACGAATTACGCACCGAATTCCATTCCTTGGTCCATTGTTCTTTCCAATCGAATGCAAATCGTGCTTGATCCAAAGTTGTCCATGGGGATTTCCTAGATTTTAATCTAACTTTAGGTGCTTCTCTTATAAATTTTGTAATTAGTAAATTTTCATTTTCTTTAAATTTTGCTGAGTTCTTTTTCAACGAGTCGGTTCTTCGAATATGAGGCGGTTGAATGTTCGTAAGAACTGGAAGCCATGTAGTTGGTGTGCTGCGTATCGTTGCTGAGATAATACGCATTACTTCGTTAAGCTGAACGTCCACTTTCCGCATATAACAACTGTTCATCCACACCGGCGAGCAAAATTCCGCGGCTGTATAAACTAATGATAAAGCGGATATGCGCAAAGTCTTAGCTGTTGATCCCCACGACGTACCAACTAATCTTCTTATGATATTTACGCGTGTTCTAATTTTCTGGCTTAGGTTAGTTAGGTGTGTTTTGTACGTGAGCGAACGATCTAACGTTATTCCTAAATATTTTGGATTCTTCGTGTTATTAAGTTGCGTTCTATCTATTGTCAGATTTAGTTGTGTATTTACTAGCCTATTATTAAGGTGGAATAGGGCAACTTCAGTTTTGTTCGGATTTGGTCGTAAATTACATTTTCCCATATATGCACTTATTATGTTTAATTCCGTCTGTAACTTCCTTTGACATTCGGCAATATTGTTATCTTGCACTGCAATTGCAATATCATCAGCGTATTGAAATACGGTACTATTCAGTATGTTTGGAAAATCTTGAAGATATACATTAAAAAGCAGTGGTGCCAAAATGGAACCTTGAGGTAAACCATTGTTTATTCTTCGCCATCTGCTACTTTTATCTCCGAGGAACACGCGAAAGAAACGATCAGCCAACATTCTGTTTAGTAAATTTATATTGGCAACTTAATCAACAAAATATGCCTCAAAACTGTATCGTATGCGGCTGTAAGGTCTAGGAAAACAACCGCTGTTTTTAGGTTTTTCTGGAAACCATTTTCGATAAATTGTGTTAATGCAGCTACTTGATCAACACAAGATCTGTTAGTACGAAAACCAGCTTGCTCGACAGGTAGGTATTTTTCGATTTCTGTGGATATTCTGTTGTATATAATTCGTTCAAAAATTTTGTACGGGATAGATAGTAGAGATATCGGTCGATATTCCGCCGGGTCGTTCCCATTTTTTCCCGGCTTTTTAATAGCAATTACCTTTGCTTTTTTGAAATCCCTGGGCAATTGGCCGCCATCTAATATTTCATTATAAATAGTGATAATGAATCTTTTTGCTGTTTCTCCCAAATTCTTCATAAATTCTGGGTAAATTCCGTCTAGGCCAGCGGCCTTGCCACTCTTGGTAGATTTTAATGCCGCTTCTAACTCATTAATTTCAATATTTTTTGAAAAGATATTATGTGGTGTTAGGATTCTTTTGAGGTTATACAATTGTTTCTTAATTTCTGAGGATACTTCCTTATCCATTTTGTATTTACTTAATTTTAAGAGTCTTGTAGCTATTCTATCAGGTTTTAATTGAGCCTGAATTTTACGCATGTTCACCGGATCTGTCCCTAATCTTCTAAGAAGATTCCATGCCTTCCGACTACTATGTGTGAAATAGATGTTTTCAACTGTATTGATCCATTTTTGTCGTCTTTCGCCATTCAGTTTTGTAAGTAGTATTTCTGCCGTCTCCTTTTCTTGTGTATGTCTAAACTTTTGCAGTAACTGTTCGCATTCGGCTGACCAACCTGGAATATACTCTTTCCTAAAACCACGAGGTATACTATATCTGGCTGCATCTTTAACTGCACGTGGAATGAGTTGTAGTTTTTAAGAGAGTGGGTAATATTTTTTAGTGCATTTTCGATATGATCCCTGAAATTATCCCAGTTGGCCTTCTTGAAGTTCCATCTCTTTTTTGGAACTGAGTTTATCACTGGTATGCCAGGTGAGATTATTAACATAACTGGCCGATGTTGGCTGTGTGGAAAAGCATCCAGTGTTATCCTTTGAGGTTTATCAATACAGTCTACCATGTCGTTTGTAGAAACAATACACAAATCTGGTGTATATGTCTTGTTCCATCTTGTGGATCTAAAAGTTCCATTGTCTTTTGCATTATAGATCAGTTCCATATTGTTTAACTCTATCCAATTATTAAGCATCTTTCCGTTTTCATCTTCATTGGCGTATCTCCAGTTTGTTGAGTGGCTATTGTAATCATCAATATAGATCGAAGGATGTTTAAATATTGGAAGTATTTTGGTTTTCCACTTAACATTAGGGGGTTTATAAACATTCGTTATAGTCGTGTTCGATATTTTAATTACTATGAAAAATATGTTATTCCGATCTGATGTTTGAATTATCCTCGTGATTGATTGAAGTAGAGACCTCCACGCGGTGCTCCTGGAAACGACAACAATTGTTGATCGGCTAACAATACCTCCTAGATGTTGAGAATAACAGATGCTCATATTGGAAGTCGTAAATGATATATTACGTTTCTTCTTTTAGTGGGTTTAGTCTAGTAAAATCATGATATCCCGTTTTTCCTTTATATATAGGTTTTGGCTTGTTCAACTAGATTGTTATTTCTTAGAAATAGGCGGATAGTTGCTTTCATCAGTTAAAATTCAGAACCCATTTCTGCTTAATACATTTGAGTACAATTGTTTTTGTTTATATGTTGGTGGCTCTCTAGCGCTCCTACTCGATAATTAATATTATTATGCGTAGCTCTTGACAAAATATGCGGATTTGGCTAGGAAAATATATTTCTGCGCGTGCTCCGAACTTCCACATTTAAAGTATCGTGTATTTCCCTTACATTGTGTTGCAATATATCTCAGGCATTGATAACATTGTCGGACTCGGCGTATAAAACGTTCACAAGGAAATTTTATATATATATAAGAATATATATTCTGGAAGTGATTGTCTTTGAACAGTTATAAACACAGATAGGCTGGGAATATATTGTACTTCGCCACTTATAATGATTCATCTGTTTAATTTCTTAATGTTTTTAATTGTAAATGACGGGCATTCTATCATTTTTCTGATCTGGTTCTCTGTATAATCCACATCTACTACGTTGATAACACCACTTCGGAATGCTCGAAAGTTGTTCGGAATATATGCATTATATGCGCATAGAAATGAACATATATCGTTACGTATGCTGTTAGCTGTATTTGGTGAGGACGGATGAATTATTATGGCCTTCTTGCAACTTTTTTAATTTCTACAAAACTTACAGACATTTTCCGAAATTATAATTTATGGAAATTAAATTATTTTACTATTACGAAATGAAAGTTGTGAACTTATTAATTTTGTCACTTGTTCAATTACATCCGTTGGAATCCCGAGAAGTTGCTAATCCGCCCCAATATAGTTTTAATAAAACCTTTGAAAAAACCTCGGTTATAAATATTCTTATACAAAACCATGTGATTATATATATATAATATATATATATTACAAGATACCTAGTGTATACTATTATTAATATTATTATTTAATAAAAAAATAAATAAAGTATTTATAAAGAAAAATTTTATTTTATATTAAAAAAAAAAAAAAACTAGTATATATTTATTAATGAAAAAAAAATAATAATTTAGTTAAAGACTAACCTGACCGGATTTGTAATTATTTTTCAACCATCCATTCTCATTTTATTCTAAGCGTCTTGATCAAGTAACTGACAACTGAACTATTTTACGGAAAAACTAGAACTCTCTTGAAAATGAACAACCATATTTTTTTATACATTTTTCTTCATTATTTACTGGCTGTAATTTATTTTTACTGCCCAAATTTATTTGGTCAAACTAATTTACTGTTTTTTTTTCAATTGACTAACTAAAATTAATTTTAACTATTTTATAATAATAGTTTCTCTACTACAAATCCGGTTTGGTTATATTATAATAATTTTAATATATTTTACTTTAATTAAATAAATAATTATATATATATTTTGTTTTATTATATTAATTAAATTAAATATTAGTTTTCCACCTTCAATATAATAAATTTAGATTTATTATAACGTGAACATACGATGATCGTCGTAATATATATTATATATATATATATATATATATATATATATATATATATATATATATATACATATATTATATATATATATACATATATATATATATATATATATATATATATATATATATATATATTCGTTCTTTATTTAACAATTTATAATATAAAACCTTTAAAACCTAGATCGTAGATATTCTTATAATAAACCATGTGAGAAGAAATATATATATATATACGTATATAATTAAAAATTGTTAAATTAATAACATTGCTAGAGTGCTCGACTGTTAACGGTCGGGGGTTCGAATACAACATGCGACAAAATTTTTTCTTCATTATTTAATTCTTAATTATGACGGAGAAGGTAGTGGCACCCCACTCTATATAACATCATATGCAGTATCTTGAATGCTAGGTCACATTTTGTACGTAAAAATCAACCGACGTTCAGCAACGAACAACACGACGATGATGATATATATTATATATATATATATGTAATAAATTAAAAATTGTTACAGGTCGGTCATTCCGGCATGCCGATCGATCACATAGCTGAAAATATTGTTCATCTTTTAAATACTATTGGTGATTACGTATCATTTTGGAGTTGGGACAACGTAAGATCTCTTCACGTCAAAGGCGATAGAACACCGGCTGTGCCTATATACATGTCGATGTGTAAGTGTCTGTAAATGTTATTATTATTATTATTGTTATTTACAATTGATATGCTACGTAACACTTTTTCTACATCTCCATTTTACTCCGGTATGTCTTCGTTATTTCCGTTATTGTTATATTACTATTATTATAATTATTATATCGTATCTTTTCTTAGTTTCTTGCACACTTTCTTTGAAACGATTAAATCTATCTTCGTGATATCTCATCTCGCGAAATATTGCCGTTCTGAACTGATCCAGAGATTAGTTATATGTGTTTTCAGATCGAATTATACTAATTCTGGTTACAAATTATTTTTAAATATTAGCAATTTTACGTTGTACCGATCGAAGTGTTCGACATATTTAATTCATTATTATATTCCTTTATTTCGTGTCGGGGTTTTTTGCTCTCTCGATATTTTACGTTATACAAATAATTCCTAGCAGTTTTGTTTTCTTTTAATATTTCTATATATTTTTTTTTTTACTTCACTTTAATACCACATGGAAAGCAGTAACGCGTTTTTTTTTCAGTTTTCATCGTTGTCTATTTTATTTAATAATTGTATATGGTTTCTTTTTGTGTCGTTTCTTCGTTAGTGTTAGTCGGTTGTTTAATATATATATGTGTCTGTAAAATCTGCTCGTTGTCAGCTAGCTACGTTTACGAACGTGTTTTATAATTTTAAATATGTTAGTTTCGAAATAACATTAATTACATCGTCATTTTTTTTTAGTTATTTTTTTATTCATAAAAATACTATATGGGTATAGTAATTCGATCTCGATAAGCTAAAGTACGTAATGTAGTCAGCATTTCGGTTCGTTCGTTTTTTTAAGTAACATTTTAAATATAATTTAGGTAAAATTTTTATATTTGTCCCTAGTCTATTCCTAACAACGTTATAAACGAGCATTTCATCCAATCGTGCGTTCGATTTCGAGCGTCGTGACCCAATTTCTGACTTTTTAAAGGAAGTTTTCTCCATATGGTCTCTGTTCTCGGCCGGGTGCATAATTTCTTGGACCGTCTGAATACCGGTTATCTTTTTGATTTGGTCGATAAAGCGTATTGGTGGTCGACCTATCTGCCGTTTGTACTTTTCCTTGAATGACCACCTTCTCGATGCTATTAGCTCGAATAATATGCTCGAAGAACTTCGATATTCTTTTATAAATGATAGGCATTATTCTCCGGCGTGGCTGGATGTTTAACTGTTGCAGAATTGAGGCATTACGGATAGTCCATGGAATTCTTAACATTCTTCCGTATATTATCATTTCTATTGCCTCGAGTATCCTTTGAGATGATTTATTTAATGTCCACGATTCGCAGCCGTACACTGCAATGGGAAATATTATTGTTCTCATTAGGTATAATTTCGCTCGATTTCGTATATCCCTATCTTTCCATATTTTTATTAGTTTATTTACTGCTACTTCGGGCTACTCCTATCGGGCGTTTTACTTCTCCTTCGCATCCTACCTTATTGGACAAATGTGCTCCAAGGTATACAACCTAGTATTTGTATTTCATATCCGGTATTAAATTTAAGTTTGGAGGTAACGAACATTTAGCGACTATAAAAATAATTTCATATGTTCATTTTATTAATCTGTTCAATATACATCAATGGATCCGTAATAATGGTTCTAATTAACGAAAATACTTTAGTAATTTATACACTAGTCGCACCCTGTCAGGCCTTGATGGGTCTCAAAAAGGAACAAAAAAAAAGAAACTATGTTTAATTTGACAATATTTGTGGGTATACAATATTTTTAGTTATGTCATTCTTTGAACAGATATAGAGATTGTCCGCTTTACAAACTCTAGAATACGCAAGATATAGTTGTCCATATAAGAAACAATCTTTTTGTAGATATAAATCGTACAATTTTACGATCTCGAGCCTTGTCGGTGGTGATTGCAAACGCCGATTGGGAAATTGCAATATCTTAAATTGAAATGCCATATATCCGTTGGAATCATAGCGATGAGTGGAATAAGGACATGTTCACTCTTGTCAAGATTGTTGCTTCTATGACGTTGCTCATTAGAGGTTTTTTTATTGCAAAACGTTGATCGGTTGATATTTCGTAACACAATTATCGGCCGCCTATTTACCAGAAATATTTATTAAGTATAGCGTTGTATCGCTTTAACGTGCGACTCTATTTTTTTATTTTTCAACAGATATTTTTTGCTTCGTTTATTAATTAATTATTTTATAAATAAATTAACGTAGTTAAAACATGCATGTAAGCGAATGCAACGTTGTGTCAAAATTTCAAAATGAGCGATAACTTTTTGGATATTAGTGATTTTGCATAAAACGAACATTAATTTTTTTTATAAATAACATATATATATATATATATATATATATATATATATATATATATATATATATATATATATATATATATGTCTATCATATAAAATACCGTTATTAATTGGAAGATGGAAGTTGAAATTAATACGAAATATAAATTGCCACGTTATTTAAACGCGATTAAAACTATAAAATTGTCAAATTTAATTAACGTAAACGTGAAATTATCGTATATACATATTATTAAATAAATTTAAAACAACTTATCTGTAGCCGTTTTCCCCCACATTAGAATTTATAAAACAATTACGTAAACAGTAAGAATTGATGTATTTTTGCCCTCTAATTTTAGAAAATTGAATGCGATATTAAAATATTAATTAATTCGCTTTTAGTTATTGATCTACTAGTATTATAAATTACGATGATGTTAACGGTACGGTAAACTCGGATAATGTACGTATACACTATTGTTTATTTATTTATATATATTTATTTATATTATATATTTTATATTTATATTATATATTTTATATTTATAGTATATATTTTATTATTTATAGTATATATTTTATATTTATATTATATATTTTATATTTATATTATATATTTTATATTTATATTATATATTTTATATTTATATTATATATTCTATATTTATGGTATATATTTTGTATTTATATTGTATATTTTATATTTATATTATATATTTTATATTTATTTTATATATTTTATATATATATATAACTTTTTTTTTGCATTCGTACAGCCGTTGCTAACGATGTGCCTGTACCGAAAGAGCCCAAAAAAAGGAAACTACCTGTAGTTACTGGCGAGTTGTCGACGATCGGGAAAAAGATCAGCGTCTTCCCCAGCGGAAGAGTTCGTGTCCGTGTAAGTGAATAATTGAAAATTCGTATTTTCACGTCCAAATCGTTTTGTATCATCTTTAGTTATAATTTTAAACTGTTCCGAGATAAATAGAGGACATGCTTCGATAAAACTATTTCATTAAAACGGACTGACGATCAATATTGTACAAATGTCTCAAGTGGTCTCATACTTGCTACACATGTAGACATGGACGTTTTCGATTTCGTTACAAATACAATTGCAACATTTATTATTGTAATGTGCAATTTATTTAAATGATTAACAATAGAACCGTGACCAGTTAATCTTTGTGTCGTATATAAATTTCGTTTTCTTACTAAATGGTTGAAGTTACATCGGAGAAAAAATTTATTTGTTTACAGGTTGTTAAACGTATCATATGTGGTTTTAAATAGATGAAAAATTTGTACATTTCATCGTTTTACATACTCTACACTTAGCACACCATTATTCTCCCTTTATTCATAAATATTATTATTATTATTATTATTTTTTAAATGTATAAATCAAATCGATAATAGGCGAATAGTTATCTGTAGTAAAGTGGATGTTAAGGAAATTATGTCGATTGAAAATTTACGACGAGAACAACAACGTGTATTTCAACATAATTTACAGAAAATTTTAAATAATAATTACGTAATTCCCAAGATGGCTTACCGTACGACGTCGTGAATAAATATAAAAACGCGTGATGTGGAAAGGAAAAATTTATACTTATAATATAATGAGGGTCGAAAAGAAATTTCGAAAAAACTGTGCAAGGAAAACGTTACGCAGTAAGTAAATATAGAAGAAATAATAAATCATAAAATAAGTGTTATATAACAGAATTTACTATGTTTATATTTAGTATACATAAATTGAAGTTGTCCAATCGTAATTACCTATGGTAGAAATAAAATTACTATCGTAGACTAGTCATCGCAGAACTTAAATTTAGAATACGATCCTTAATATAAGTCATGTTTAAGATAGTGCGCGTGTCAATATGATGCTGTAGTATCTAGGGACATTTAGTACACATCTGAGTTGTAATTTGTTAAAATCGGTATTCGAAACAAAACTCCCAGCTGGACAACAGTACGCGATTACAATTGAACTTATTGTTAATATTAAGAAATTCTATTTTCTGTTAATTAGTGGATATACTGTTAGATGTTACACTTTGAGTTAGTTGCTTAGATAACCATTTGTAATAGATGCCAGCGTAGTACGAATTCAGTGGATACCACTTGGCCTATATACAATATTAAATTAGAATTATAATTTAGCACCACCGTAACTTATCACCGATGGTTTTAAAAAGTAAAATAATATTTATCGGCTTTATTATTTATATAATGTATAAGTTTATAATACTTCAGTCTGCTACTCGATAATAAAACCAAAGTACGTATTATAATCGGTGCAGCTGAAAGCGCAATCGTCTGTTTTAATATAATTATATAATAATTATAATTTATATATATACATCATATATATATATATATATATATATATATATATATATATATATATATATATATATTCCAGTACATCTATCTTTCTATCTATGTACTATGCGATAGCGTGATCTCATCGTGGAAGAAACTTACGTGTTCATAGATTATGACTGATTACGAAGTAGGCCGAGAAAATACTCGCTAAGCAACCATATTGTGGAAGTCGGTGTTTGAATAGGGAATGTTAATAATTGTAGGAAATAGATAAGAAGGTGCTATCAAGTTATCAGGGGAACCCGTCTCAAGATCATATATATATATATATATATATATATATATATATATATATATATATATATATATATGGCGACCCAGAGAGGACGGACAGTTTTGTTTTTTGAATAGCGAAATTGATAATACTGCTACAACGCAAACCACGTGATCCACGTTTAGTGTACACACGAGAGATTGTCCAGTTTTAGTTATCTTGCATGGAACGTTATTTTCGTCGTGAATCGATCACGAGTTTCGAAAATAATTCAAAAATTACGCGATTTTTTAATGTGTGGGGATACCTTAAGAGCCGGACGTCCACAAGATCTGGAAAACTTAAAAATCCGGTCTTTTAAAGAAATTTCAAAAATTTAGCGACCTACGCTCGAAAAAGTCTTCGAAAATTTCGTGACCGAATGAATGTATTGTTTGTAGGCCATCTGAACGATATTGCGTTTCACAAATGATTGTAAACTAATCTGGTGTTTTCCTATTTTTAAATAAAATTTCATTCAAAATTCGAGCAGTTTTCGTTTTATTAAAAAACACCAAACCGCCTTCTCTGTGTCACACCATGTATATGTATGTATGTATATTATTTGTTACTGGTACACATAGTTTCGGAGTAACACGTAAAGAGCGTTTGTGTCATTGTGGGCGTGGTATTTTTATCTTCCATGACTGTTATTCTCTAGATAAGAAATTACGATATTTGCTGTTTGTTTGCTTTGAGCAAATTTCCTGCTATATGAAAATTTACGTATGTATTACTTTCTCCGCTTATAATATTCGTCTTTCACGACGTAATTCGGCCTAATTTAATCGCTGTTTCCGTTCGATTCGTTTCTAATTTTTCTTCTTTATTTCTTTTTTAATATCAGCTCTTTTACATTCCTCCTATCTATCGGGTACTATAATCGTATCTGCAAATATCGTTGTCGCTGGTTATTTCATTGAATATATATATATATATATATATATATATGTATGTATGTATGTATGTATGTATGTATATGAATAATCGCAAGATTTTTCGAGAGTGATTCAGCCGTATCTTATCTATTTTTCGAAGTATAAATATCAAGAAGTACTCGATATACACACGCACGTAAATACTTAACGTTTTTCGTGTGCCTATAAGTTTAGCGCGATTTTACTACGTAGACGTTTGTTTTGTTGATCTCAAAAATTTGACCGGAAGTTTATTTTTTATTATATATATATATATATATAAACAAAAAGCTCATAAAAAACAATCCGATGGCTTATTGTAAACGAGATTTCAGATTTTCATTCATATTGTTAGGTGAGAAATTTTTTTAACATTAAAATTCGTTAGGTGAATATTATTATTCATTTTGACTTTTTTTGATTATTATTTTAAAAATGTTTGAATTTTGGACAATTTTTAATTTAGGTTATTTTTTTATGTTTTTAGTTCTAACATCTCTCTAGTTTTACACTGCTTAAGTCGATACTATTATTTGCGATCATTCAGTAATTAATTCTATATTTCTTAAGCCATTTAATTACGTATATATTTTTTATCTGCGTAAAGTTTAACTTTTGTTTATTATATATTTTCAAAACTGATAGCTTTAATGTTTAATTCGCGTATTGAAAGCTTATCACCTGAATTTTAGCTACTTCGGTACGTGTATAAATATTAAATGTACTTAATATTCAAAAATAAATATTTCATCGTGCAAATGATTAAAAATTTGCACATATGTTAATGTTTAACGTATTTTACGATGAAATAATTGCGCTTCGGAGATGAGATCAAATTCAAAACTATATATAGAATAGTTTTACATTTTTCTAAAAAACCACGCGAATAATATCCGGCGTATGATAGAATGTGTAATATTATGAAACGTTCTGTTAATAAATAAAATAAGAACCCCGTTCAAAACGAAATATTATATATATATATATATATATTTTAATTTAAATATTTGTTATATAGAGTGACGCGGAGGAGACTTACGGTTTTGTTTTTTGAATAATTCAAAAACTACTCGGCTAAAATTGTGGAAAGAAATTTTATTTGAAAATAGGAAAACGAGAGATTATCTTACAATCATTTGTGGACACACGATATGGTTCAGATGACCGCCATTTGCAACAATGCATTCATTCAGTCTTTTTACAAAGTTATCGAACATTTTCGAGCGTAGGTTTATTTAATTTTTGAAATTTCTTCAGAAATCCGAGTTTTCCTTTCAAAAAACATATTTCGATATTAGGGAAGAATGTGGAAGCGAGTGACATGTCGATACAAATCTTCGATCGACAAAACTTATTCACAACTTGTTTCTTTAATGTAACGTTTGAATTGCAAAACACATTCACATGTCGATGAATCCTTATTATAAATATCGGAAACGATGTCAGAGTTTTTTCAGATGTCACTCATTTTATGAATGTTAGTTTAAAAATTCAAATTTTTGTTTAGTTTATAGTGAGTTTTTTTTTCTCTTTTGATTATTATAACATAATC
The DNA here is from genome assembly GCA_032883995.1 of Coronaproctus castanopsis. Taxonomy (NCBI): domain Eukaryota; kingdom Metazoa; phylum Arthropoda; class Insecta; order Hemiptera; family Monophlebidae; genus Coronaproctus; species Coronaproctus castanopsis. Next base: position 44,914,860 of record CM065053.1, on the reverse strand, counting down.
TAAAAAATATTATAATTTTTAAATTAGTTTAGTAGTATTTTTCTTCAAATCGTGTTAATTTTGTACTTCATTTTAGGAATTTTATTATAGACGTCTAAATTAAATAAGTTTTGAAAATAAATCGATTTTTATATCCTCCTCTCAAGTGTTGCAGCATAACTTTAGCATAGATTATATAATAAGTTGTCTCTTTGGCGAAAAGAAGTGATAGATGTAAATAACGTCGTTAATATCTGACATTACAATTAGCATTAAAAATGTGCTATCTGCCCGACATATACTAACGAGAGTGTCCTTAATACAGCCTACAAAGATCAATAACGATGTTTTATATCTTCATTGGAGCTACTCCTCGGTGACAACGTTTCTACGCTGTCCAGACTCTCCTGTTCGTGCACGATACCGAATTATGTGGTTAAATTTAATGCTTATTTACCTCTGTGCCTCTAGCCATTAATATAGAACATTAATTTTAATAATAATAATAATAATAGAGAATATTTATCGTTACAAGTGGCAATACTGGTGTGAATATAGACACTTAAAAAGGGAAACTAATTTTATGCATATCACAACTGACACTGTTGGTCTGAAAGTAGAACTTAAACAGGGCGATTAAATTATATACACGTTATATAAGTTTTTGTATATATGCGAAATTTCTGATCTGTATATTCTGAAAGCTGTCGGCAATACAAACATAAGCGGCTTTAATAAAGTTTTGTTAACTTCAACTTTATTATAAAAAAATTTAAAGCTTCCGTTATCGTCCACTCGTGGAATTTTTCGGATGAAAACCACGTCGAAATTTGTCACCGGTGACGACGACGTATGTCTGAAACGTTCTCAAATTCTGACGTTGTTTTCATGATCGAAACGTTGTTTTGAACTTTTAGTTGATATCCGTATGTTATATTTATGCTCTTATTCAATTGATGGATTAAATATGGAGATTAACATTTAATAAGTGTCTATGTATATAATTGTTGATTATAAAAAATAGTTAAAATCACTAAACTTTATTTATTAAGCAAAGCTTTTCGGCAACTACGCCATTATCAAGATATATATAAATAAAATTAAATATATAAAAACATAAAATGTTAATTTAAATCTAATTTCACAATTTTTACATAATAAATGAATTATAAATACTTAGTGAACTTAGATTTAAATTAACATTTTATGTTTTTATATATTTAATTTTATTTATATATAGCTTGATAATGGCGTAGTTGCCGAAAAGTTTCGCTTAATAAATAAAGTTTAGTGGTTTTAACTGTTTTTCGTAATCAAGTATAGAAAATCACTACATTCCACAATCTAAACTTTATATAATTGTTGTAACGCGTTTGTCTTTCCGTTTTGTTTTGCGTATAATTTTTTTTTATTTCATTTTATTTATTCAATTTCTTCCCACAAAAGTTCAAAGTCATTTAATTTTTGTAATATAAATGCACTCTATCATGTTATTTCTTCTATGTATATACATTTGTCTAAAACGTTACAGTTGTCGCATAAATAATCCCGTGCGCTTATTTTTTTTTGTTTTTGTACTCACTTTCATTTTGTACGTACAGTATAACAGTTTTTAAATAAATAGTTATTCATTTGTATAACATATTTTATATATATATCTATATATATATATATATATATATATATATATATATATATAAAATTAAGACAAAATAACAACAAAATTAATCACTATAAAATTTATTTTATCAATGTAAAGCTTTTCGACAATCACGTCATTTTCAAGCATATACAAAAAAGTTACATATCAATTATATAAATTATATATATATATATATATATATATGTGTGTGTGTGTGTAATAGCGTCGTCAAAAAGTAAAAAATTTGAATCGTTTTAAGCTATCGAATATCAAACAGCCGGGTTTAACTGCTTTTGTTATAAATTTCGACTTAAAATCGATGAATTTGAGATAAGTTCGAAATGCTATTATATTTTTTATTAATGAAAATTTTGAAAAAATGAATATTCGAATGACGCGCAAAAACAAATCATCACTTATCCTCAACCGGTAGGTCGGTGGATAATTTATGCGACTACTTATCTATACATATTTTGTGGTATAGTGTAAGTAGCGCACAAAGCAATTATAAACACACTATATATACACACACACACGGGAGAACTGACTGTAATCGCTTTGTCGTCACGACACAATATGCATTTTCGAGTGTTCTTTTAGCGTACTATATCATTACTAGTAGCGCGCATAAGGTGTTGCGCGCGATTGTTTGCAATTGTCTTCCACGCGAGAATATTAACATTTATATTTTGTAATGACGCTATTTTTGTGTCGTTCATCGTACTTCCGTATAGAAGTCCGTGCTGTTAGCCATTCGACTACTGCGACGACTCAAAAACAAATATAAAGAATATTTATTTAATCGCGACCGTATTCATAATTTAATACGTTGTAATAGATTCGTAATTTGTCTGCGTTAATTTAAAATCTAGAATTACGATTGTTGTATCTATAACGCGATAAAAGTTTGAAAATTTTACGAAATATCCTAATTTTTATTTATTTTTATTTAGACATATTAGAATATTTTTAATCGTATTTAAATCTGCCATCAGCCTTTAAAGGACCGTTACGTAATTAGTTTTTGCGATTTTAATTTTTTTTTTTTTTGACATATTAAACCTGCCCGTTATGTGAAATATAGCTCGTGTTCATTAACATTTATTTTGATTTCAGTAATTGTTGCCTTATTGAGTGCCGAAATAGAAGCTAGAAGAAAAATATTACGTGGCAGAAAAACGATAACCCGGAAATATTACCGTGAGTATTTTAAATAACGCCGTGGTCGGAACACCAATAATGGACGCGCTAGTCCACTTGGTATACGGAAATAACCCACGATATTCAGCGATGAAATCTAAATTAACGCGTCGTTTACAGAGACTAGAATTTATCGATCTAGAAGCTTGATTTCGTTTCTGTATGCGCAACTCGAAACTGACGATCACTCGGATATGATCGGAATAGTCTACAATCTTTCACCGATAGTCTAAGTTTGGAGAATAGGCCGAGATGTCTTACTCGATCGCAGAGCTGTACTTTCATTCTACAAATGCTTTCTATTATTGTTTGTGGTTATACGATGTATTTGATGGAATGGCTGCGAAATGCGTACACTGATGATTCGGTATCGTATAATTCGTTTGAGGGCTAATTTATCAAACAGCTTGGAAATAATAGGTCTGTATTTTGAGAAGTATAACTTATTGGTACAATGTCAGATTGAATATTATGCGGACGGAGTACACTGGTTAGGTATCTAGCAAAGAGTTCACAATCTTTTCCTCATCCCATTGCACAACACTATTTCGTCCTTGAGGAGTAGAATGCGGATAAGCGGACGTTTGAATCGATGAGTTATCTTCCGCAGTGAGTAGTATCAAAATTCGTAAAATTAAAGTTATTTTCGTGGTATCTTTTCATATTGACACATTTTTTTTTTTTTTTTTTTGAAGATACCACGTTGCTACTATTTTATTATTACTGTTCAAAAATTTCGAACACGACAGACACTGTCTTTACGTCATTTTTGAAGAGAACAGTGTATCTCGTGCGATTTATGTTTCAGTTCAAAGTGTTCTATTTTTATAAATAACCCGTATATTTATAAAAATATAATATACCGTGGTTTGTAACGATCAAATCGGATTTTAAATAATTACGAACTTTTATCGCAGTATACTCATTTTGTATCGTGTTTTAAGGATAGTATGTGTCGTGTACATATCTCACCTTCTACTAAAGTGTGTGAGAGTTGTAACCGGCGATATTGAGGCAAAGAAGACAAACTCGTATTATTAATGAAAGATAAACGTATAAAAACCGTAATAATATTCGTTAAATGTTTAAAATAATTCGTTTATTTATTATTATTATTGCAAGAATTAACTTTTCTTTCTGGCAATAATATTTTTACATGTGTCCAGATTATTGATAAATTTGTTTATTTGACATTTTTTTTTCTTTAAAAGAAATCGATATAAATGTTTGACAATGGGCATTTTGTATATCATTGGTTATCATCGGATAGTTTAGATATATGATCAACGGGAAAAAGCCGGAAGAATATTTTTATTTTTTTCTCTGTAATAATCTACGGGCCACGTACAAGCTACAAACTCTAGCATTCTTCCTTTCTCGCTACTAGTCAATATTTGTTCGTAATTTTATCTGATTTTTCCTTCAATCATTCGTTCATTTTTCCCCCCGTTGGTTTTCGATTCTTTTAAATTCCCGTAAAAACTTCTTTTTATTGTCTCTAGTTGATTCAACTATGTTTTTGCGCTTCATTAAGTTCTTTTTTCCCGGGTTGAGAACTACCTCGAATTGATTTTAGATATATATCAAAAAGTCTACAAAAATTGTTATTTAATTATCCGGTATCACTAATTTATATTATTAATTTTTCTATTATTTTTTTCTCGTTCGTTTCAGATAGCCTTGGATTGCCCGCCTGGTTTATCGTATCGTTGATCGGAGCTGGTATGTTACTGGTAAACGGTGTAGTATATTTCGTTCTTTGGAAAGTAATAATACACAGTAATAATCCGATTCCAACTAGTTACAGTGTGGAACACGACGTGTGAACTATATTCGAATAATTATATAATAATATACAGTGGCGTAGCCAGGGGGTGGTTTTGGGGGGGTCTGACCCCCTCCTTTGTAATCAATCTGATAATAAGAAAATATATACTCGTTGTTAAATGCAGTTTTATATTTGTTAGACCTATTTTGTTTCTTTTTTTATTTTAATTTATTTTATTTAAATTTCGTTGTTTTTAAAGTGAATAAATAGTTTTGTAATATAGCAGGTACTAAAAGAATTTTGTAGGAAAACACGAAGAATAGATTTTAAATTTTAAATTTAGTTAATTATTATGTATTATTCCTTCAAAAAATATAAAATCATTATTTATCGTTTATTTTTTCGCATGGAATTTATTGTATAACCATCTCCCTCTATCCTCAATAACATACTAGTAGTGTGTTCCAGTGACGTTAAATATTTCTTATTGCTTCTAATAGAATTACATATTCGACGTCTAATAACTATAAAAATAACTCTGGTGAGTTGGATTGCTTAGGGCTTGTGGTTTAACCTACTTGAGTTTTGGTTACTTACTTAAATTTAACTTGGGTTTACTGTTATAATTTAGTTTTGTTTGAACCCCCTCTTCAACCAAGTCTGTCTACGCCACTATATATATATATATATATATATATATATATATATATATATATATATATATATATATATATATATATATATATAAAAATATATAATACACAAGTTATGTTCTATATAAAACAATGAAAAAGAATCAACGTAATTTTACTACCTTAGTCCTTTATTATATTATACCGTGTATTTTTTTTTTTTTTTTAATAATTAGTTCTATTTTTTATCAATTATGTAATTTATTGAAATACTATGTGTTACGAGTAGAATATTTTAGTAAAGTGTTCGGGATTTCCATGGGCTTATTTTCAGACCGTTTCGTATATCAATAATATAGTTTTCTTTTTCCAGACTTTGTTTCTGTAATGTTAAAAAAAAAAATATGTTACAATCCGGGTGTTGATGTGTTTCAATTTTTTAATTCATAAAACGATATGGTTTTATTTACCATATATATATATATATATATATATATATATATATATATATATATATATATATATATATTTTTTTTTTAAAGTTTGACACATTTGTATTATTCGTAAGATAGATTAATATATTCGTAAAAAAATGTATTATGCGCATGAGACTAAATATTTATTTTTAAAAATAAAAACGTTTTTCTGCCGGTATTATTCGTTCGAATGTTTTTATATATAAATATTTCTATACACGATTGAAATATAAATTATTTTCTGTACTAATTACATTATTTAGATAAAATCCGCAAAGTATTAATACCGCCACTCGAAGTTACACGTATGACGTAAATTATAATCGAGTTATTTCAGACGGTAAAAGTGGTAGGAGTGAAAATTACCATTTCAGTTTAGCGTTAAAAGTCACACTCGAGTTTCGGCGTGTATAGAAATTCGCGATTTATGTGATTTTTTGACTTGCCGTTAACCGGAATAATCTTTACGGAGGACGTAAATAAAACGAACCAGAGGTGAACTTGTAGTAAAAATTCTAATTAGAGCGGCTGTAAGGAATTTATATCGACGATAGTTATCGTCTTGTAATTTAGTGAAATCGCGGGGTAATAACTGTTTCGTAACAAGTTGAAAAATTACCAGTTTTCGTGTGATACGATCTAATATTATCGCGATGGAATCAGAATGATCGCAAAGGTTACGTAATTATTAATAGATTAATTTTTCGGACTTGCGAGAAAATATTATTAACTATAATTACTTTCGCAGACGAATCGCCGAAGACCCGATTAATGAATCGGTTACGAGATGCGATAAAAAATAAAGAAATAAGAATATAAACGCAAAAATAGAAGACGAATATATTTAGGAAGGATTATAACAAATGATGGTACGAGACGAAATTGGTATTTATTGAAAAAGAAACAGATTATTAACATCGAGACATATGAGTATAGAAATTAGGAAGAAATTGATCCAAACATTCGTATGGATCGTTTTACTTTATAATTGGGAAGCTCGGACACGGTATACAAAAATGTGCAAAGCCAATTCGAAATATGGTGTTGGAGTGGAGCAGAATAGTGTGGACGGAGAAAATTAATAAACAAGTATTTAGATTAATCCGTGAAAATGGAAGTTCATTAGGAAAATTAAAAGAAGATATAAATGGATAGGTCGTATTTTTAGACACAAAGAACATTTAACACGAATAACTGACGGCAGCACCGTACATGAGAAATGATAAAGAGATTGTAGCGTTTACCAAATTCGCTATCGGACTATTTTTCATTTGGTATAATTTTTATAAATGATATATCTAAGTGAATATTTTTACATTTGATATTTTTCTTATATATTGTAATCCGTATATTTTCATATTTTATTATATACTCGTTTGATAATGGCTTTATAGCCGAAAAGCTTTGTAATTTTTATAAAACGTTTAACGATTTTAACTCATTTATTGTTTATTTTTTAATAGATATAATGTTGATGTACTGGAGAGTAGTGATTTTATGAATTAATAAAATAAAATAAAAATAAAGTTAATCGCTATAAAAGTTATTTTATTAATGCGAAGTTTTTCGACATTAACGTCATTTTCAAGCGCATACTGAAAAATGTAGTTGTAACGTTTTGTATATGCTTGAAAATGACGTTAATGTCGAGAATGCGTTAATAAATTAATAAACTAACTTTTATAGTGTTTAACTTTGTTATATATATATATTGGATTTAGAGCAAATGGGGAGGACAAGAGAAGATATTTTGTCACCCAGGCTGTTGATAGAAAAAATGCTGGAAGTGAACAGTACCATGTATATAGCCTTCATTGACGTTGAAAAGGCTTTTGACAATGTTAATTGGTACACTATGTTTCAATAAGGAAATAAATATTGATTTCAGAGATAGAAGAATACTTTTTCAGTTGCATAAAAATCAACAAATCATGATAAATGAAAAAACCAGCCCGAAAGTTAAAAAAGGAGTTCGAGAGGGCTGCTGCCTGGCACCTGTGCTGTTTAACCGTATGTGGAAAAGGCAACAAAGTGCTTTTCAGAAATTGATAACGGTGGAATACAAATAAATGGACTTAGATATAGAACGATTTGATATGCGGATGATATTTGCGGATAGCGAAGCAAAATTGCAGAAGTCCATTAATATTTTAAACAACAAATGCAGAATGAATATTAATTGAATGTAAAAACAAATTTTTTAGGTGCGATAAAAAAGGAGATAAACGAAAATATTAGTAAATGGTAAAACGTTACAAGTGAAGCAATTTGAATATGTGGGCAACCTAATAATAAACGATCGTAGAACGGAATAGGAAATAAGGGAGAAGAATAGCCCAAGCAAAAAATGCTTTCGGCAAAAACTAGGCCTCCTCTCGTCCGGAAATATATCTCTGGATATTAGACAACATTTTATCAAGAGTGTCATTTGGAGTATCGCCTTTTATGGATGCAAAACACACGGATATTGCTGAAGAAGGATACATGTAAATTAAAGGCGCTTGAAATATGGTGCTGGCGTTAAAAATAAAATGGACCGATAACATATTCAACTGCGAGGTATTGCGCGGAGTAAATGAAAAACGTGAAATTTTAACAACGACACAAATATACGTCACTCGATATGAAAATAATTCAAAGAGTAAGACGGCGAAGGAAGTTTATGGATGACATTAAAGCAAGGAGGCCGTATGAAAGCACTAGCCACAGCACGTGAACATCTCACTCGTCACGCTATCCGCAAGAAGAAGAAGATATATATGTATGTGTATGTGTGTGTTTGTGTGTACAAATCTAGTAAAAGCGGAACAAAGCAAGAGTTGAAAAAATCGCAACAAAAAAGACGCGATAATGAAAGCAGGACGTGGCAAGGAGAATATCGCGGGTTGCGCTTGGAAAATTACGCATAGTATTCCGCAATAAACGAAAACCGATTTATCTGAAACGTAAACTAACCAATGCGTAATTCCGGTTTTTAAATAAGGTTCAGAAACACGGTCGTATACAAAAATTTAAAAAGAATAAGAAAAGCTCAGACTGCACATGAGGGGAAAATGTTAGATATAAGATTATCGGATCATAAAAAGAATTCACGGATACGTGAACAAACACGGTTGGATGATTCAGTGGGACGGCAATGACGGAACGAAGTTAAAGAAGATAATAGATGGTCAAAGCGAATCTTACAGCGATGGCCGATGGACAGAAAAAGGAAACAGAGAAGGCCTATGGCGCGGCGGCAAAATGATATAGCAAAGGTAGCTGGGAAAAGCGCATGACAGAACCGTTGGGGAGAGTATTCATCCGGGAGTGGATAGACAAAGGCTTATCGTGATATATATATATATATATTGTATACGTGGAATAATTATTTTATCGTGCACGAGATAAATTTTAGTATACCTCAAAATATTTAGCGAAATTCCGGAGTGATGACTTTGAAATATTTATAGTGCCCTATACGTACTATCGTACATGGATAAGGTTCCGTACGGATGCAGCGTGGCGTAATTCGGGCTGAGTGTGTGAAGTTTTTTTTGTCCTTATTTACGTAATTAAAACCGGATCTTCTATTTAATAAGAAGACCCCCCCCCCCGAAAAAAAGGTATACGCATTTGCGCGTTTTATGTATGGCAGAAATAACGCGATTATTGAAATAATTAATCAATTCTAAATACTTAACCGGTCTAGGGAATTCTTTGGGAATTTATTAGCGCGATTTCGGTTGAACGCATTCGTCGTCAATAGTTTCTGATTTATCCGCATTTACCTGGACATATTTCGTCGAGTATTATAATAATTATGAATCGTATCCTTTGGCAAATTTGTTATAAATTGTCGTTCATTTTTAAGAGTTCGTCGTGATAGCTGCGTGAAATTCAACGTCTACGGCTAAAAGGCGGAAATACGAACGGAATTAATACTGTCAATATCCCGGATATTGTAATTTTTTTGTTTATTATTTTTATTATTGCTATTATTAATATTTCCTTCCTTTACGTCCGTTTTTTAAACGCCAAATGCAATTGTTGGCATTCCGTCACTGGAAAAATTCCTCGAGGACGTTAAACAACGGAATCTGGTAAATATTTCCGTTTTTAGATCGATACGAAAAGATACAAAACGAAACAAAAATAATTTTACCTCGAGTTGAACTAGTAGTTTTTTTGTTGGATTATTTTAGACGAGAATTTATAAATATCTACCTATTAAATGATGTAGAGTGGACGAGTAATGAAATACTCCCAAGCGCGTGAAATTGCGTAGGGAATGGAAATATGGGAAAATTGAAAAACGACGAACTATTACGAAGAGCAAAAAGTACACGAAGTAATTAAAAAAATAAAATCGAGCAGTCATCGGAAATATGAAAATACGAAATATCGCAGATAATTACGGAAGACGAAATTAATAAAGTGCAAGAGCCAGAGGATGAAGAAGTACATTGTCGTGGTCCGAGAATATAAAACGGCGGATTTGAAAAAAAACAAGAATAAATCATTTAATTGAACGCAACGGGGGCATTTAGCTAATTGGCGATCGAGACATCTTAAGAAGAATGAGAAAATATTATAGTTTTTAAAAGGGGGCACGCTTTTACAGCTTACCCAACGTACGATCAGAATGAACTCGTATAAACGTGGACAACTCCTCTAGAAATATCGCTATGTCCGGAAATAGATGTAAATTCTCAAGATGAAAAAGATACACCAAAAATAACAAAATTTTAATTTAGTTTTCAGAACGTATTTTAAAAATTTAGGGGGGTCGTAATTTTTTCTTCCAAAAATTTTTTATTTACTTATTTGAAAATACAATCACAACATAAGAATATAAAAAACACATGAAATGCAAATTAATAATTATCTATTACCTATAATTTAGGAAAAAATTTTTAAAATAATAATAACGAAAAAATACTTTGGATTTTAGTTTACAATTAAAAAAACGACGGATAATTTCGGATTTTAGGTGAAAATTAAAACAATAACAAATCTTGGCTTGTACCCATTTTTTCCTAATGTATGATCGAATGAGACACCAAACAATTACTTCAAAAATACAAACGGTACTTGAAAAGAGAATGTCAACTGTTTAGTTTTAAAGAGCAAACAAAGAATAAAAATAATTATTTAAAAAAAAAATCAGTTTTTCCGTCAAAAATTTCGAGTTTGTTGCGGTTAAATCAATAATTTGATCGTTACCGATTTTTTCAAGAATGTCTTTCTCGATAAACATAAGCATAAAGCTAGAAAGTAACTCCTACGACATGTTGCTACGTAATCGGTTCTTGATAAACCGAAGTTTTGAAAAGCTTTCACACGTAAATTAGGTAACGGATTGTGTAGCGAGATATTTATACGCCAAACCTATTACTCCATAGAATGTAGAAATCAGGATATATATTTGTCTAAAATACTCCAATAGCGTAATATGCAATGATTAATGTTTTCAGAGACCCCGGGGGGCCCTCTGCACAGAAAAAAACCATAAATCCAACGACTGTAAACCACAAGACTTAGTAAACCTGCATAACCCAGCTCTTAGTTCAAACGTTTATAAATTTTATGCTCATTCTGGACATTTCGTTTAATATTAAATACGTAAAATATTCGAGATAATTACTTAGCAAACAATTTAAAATTATTTTGAAATTAAACTTCTATTGGCGCAGTATATATGGAGAATTAACCGGCAAAACGAATGAGCGAGCCGGATTAACATACGAATATATATATATATATATATATATATATATATATATATATATATATATGCCAACGCACACACATACACACACATATATATAACCATGTTTTGTTGCGTTAGGTTTGTCAACGAAAAAACGGACGGGTACATATATATACACCGCTCCACCCGTGTTTCAAACCACGTTTAGTAGTGTTAGGCGCGGTTACATATACACATACGTAGGCTTATTCTTTTATATATATATATATGTGTGTGTGTGTTTATATAATATACACCTGTGTAAAAATTAAAAAAGAATTTTGTATCGAATTTAGTTAAAACATCTTTAATTTTTCGTTTTTAATCGGGCAATCTTTCTACGAGTTTATGTATACTTTTGAGTTCACAGCTTGAGTTGTGGGTTACGCGGGTTTTTGGGTTTGCGGTTTTTAGTTTACGGTTTTTGAATTTATGACGAGTTGGGTTATGTGGGTTTAACGTTTTCTGGATATATGTCTTTTTCGATTCTCAACGAGATGGGTCTTCATGTTCATGATTTTATGCGGCATCCTATAAGCCTCCTATAGCGGTTGAAATTGGTTTTTTCCTGCTGCGAATGAATAACTTAATATTTATTTTACAATTAGACGTTTACTTTGTAATTTAGTCTCGTTTTCTCGAAATAATTAATAAATAAACGCTTATTTTTCTCCTTTTTCAGTCTAAGACGGTCCTGTTTAGTTACCGATAGTTAAATCGTCCGTACGCGTCAGCTTAAAGTTCAGTTAACGTCTGCGTGAAAACGGGTTACGGTTTTAAAAACCGGATCGATTTTTTAAATAAACGGGTTTCTTATTAATCCAGACGAAATAGTTCTCTGACCAATCCGTCGCCGGCATCACGATTCCGTCTGCTTACTAGTAGATTCACGTATCTGAAACGTAAAGACGACCGGTCGAAACCGTTTACACTGTTCGTTCCACCGTCCGATTATAAATACTCAAACGGTTTAATACGTGCCGACGTTCCATTCCGTAACCATCCTGCGAGGGAAATCACTCGGAATAGCTCCCGTTCCGCAGTATGGAGAGGTTCCCTCTAGCGTCTATTCCGCCGCCGTCGTTATCATTATCATTTCGCAGTCGAACTCGGTCGCCGGTATCACATTAAGGTTCTCCTTATCGTATACTATTTAATTTTATTTCGTTTAAACAGTTCGTTTATTAGCGCGTTTTTTATTTCAAACGCTCGTTCGGTTATATTTAAATAGATTATATCACGATACGCCTATATCAACTCACTTCGGTGCTTTTAGGCATCCTTTAAATATTTTCAACGCGTTCTATTTCGACATAATTTATTTATGTAAAAATTCGCTTCTAAGAATTTTTAATTTGGAAAAGTGATTGGAATCGTTTACGGTTCGTTAATTATTTCGTCAGTTTTTAATATTAGATCGCTGTGCAATACAAAAGTTAGATTTGTTCGTATTTAATGGGGTTAGCTTACAATACGATCATTTGCCGATATCCTATCGGGAAGAGGAATTTGCCAAACCGGTAAGCGTATTTAATTATTTAAATATACCTATATATATATATATATATATATATATAGAGAGAGAGAGAGAGAGAGAGAAAACTTTTATTTAAATATACAATAGTAAATTAGAAAGCTGAGTTAACGTTAGGAAATGCCGTACAAATCGATAAAAATTCCGAATTTAATCTGTATTTACTACGAATAGTTTTCGGAAAAAAATTAAAACGATCGATATCGAATTGTTTTCAATACGTAGTTCTAAAATGTGAGTAACAGTTTCCTTAATAATGGACTATTTAGGACAGTTTTAATATCTAAGACGTTTTGGTAGAGCGGAAACAGAAAACTGTGTATAAGCGTGCGTATTCACCATATCCTAAATATATGAATAACCATTCAGGGTACATCTTTTTATTCTGCTTCGAAATATATTCTCGAATCTAAAACTGGAAATTACGAAATTCAACGAAAAACAAAACAAAATACAAACATAGAGAGCTGCTAAGTGAGATCACATTTGTTAGAGGTTATGTTACGGGAAAAAATTTTCTTCATCCAGTAAGCAAGAAATATATATATATATTTGAATACGTGTTGTGTATATATATATATATCTATCTATCTATCTATATATATATATATATATATATATATATATATATATATATATATATATATGCGTGTGTGTTAAAAGAAGTTGAAACGGTTTTATAATTCTTTCCTATTTTACGGTTGGTCGGTGTTCAGATCACCGTTTCCGCTAAAACGTTATTTTTATATTTAATTACTATATATATATATATATATATATATATATATATATATATATATATATATATATATATATATATATAATATAATGTGCATAACACACACACATATATATATATATATACAATACACAAGTTTACGTAGTATACATGTATTTCTGTATATAATATTTTTCTTGAGCATTTATGTAATCAGAGGTTGGAGTCCACATCTTTCGCAGCTTTGATCCTTCCTTGTCAGTGCCGTACCAGGTGGAAAATATTTCCTGTCACAGTAACAGTCATCTATCTGAAACTAGCGCTATCTATATGTATGAATATATATATGTTTATCTATACCTTATATTATTGTAGAAACAATCCTTATATATATATATATATAATCGTCGTATATTCAAGGCACTGTTTATATCCAATGCAGATGCGCGCGCATATGATGTTATATGGAGTTGGGAGTGCCACTGACTTCTCTGTGATAATTAAGAATTATATAACGGTGAAAACACTTTCTGTCGCTTGTTGGTTTCAAACCCTTAATCGTCGAGTTGACAGTTGAGCACTCTCAGTAACTACGTCATAGCAACATATATATATATATATATATATATATATATATATATATATATATATATATATATATATATATATATATATATATATATATATATATATACTAGAACTTACCCACGACTTCGTCTGTGTAATTATTTTTTAAAACTTTGTTTCGCATTGATGTCACAAATAGGACAAAAATTACAAAAATTTAAAATTTTAACAAGATTTCTGTGAAATTGTTTAAAGATTAACACGTTTTCCAGTTCGAATGTACCTTCACTACCAACACGCGCAATATAAATCATATTTTGTTGCGTTAGGGGCGTGGCCGAAATAACGGACGCATATATATATATATATATATATATATATATATATGTATAGTACAAAAAAAATTAATGTACAAAAAATATAGAAACAAAATAAATATAGAAGCAAAAAAGGCGACACAGGCATACTTAGAAGAGAAACGTAAAGAAGTTGAAGAAAGTATTCGAAAAGGAAATGTAGAAAGCGCATATAAAGAGATAAGATCACAATTTGGCAAATCAAGAACAAAAATAAATGGAATAGTAAATGAAAATGGAAAACTAGTGATAGATGAAGAAGAAATAGCGTACAGATGGAAGAGATACATAGAAAGCAAAGAAGAACAAATCATAATAAATAAAAATGATAAGTACAACAAAATGTGAAGAACATAGAATGATAAATCTGCTTCCACACGCGTCAAAAATCATAACAAAAATCTTGCTCGATAGAATAAATAATAAAATAGACCGAGAATTAAGTGAAGAACAATATGGTTTTAGAAAGGGAAAAGGAACAAGAGAAGCAATTTTAGGATTAAGACTGATTATCGAAAAAAGAAAAGAAATAGACAAATCGATATATTTGGCTTACCTAGAAAAGGCTTTCGACAGATGTAATTGGAATCTGCTAAAAAGCGCATTAAAAAAACTTAATATCGATGAAAGAGAAATAAAGCTTATAGATACTCTACATCGAAAACAAATAGCGAAATTTAATATAAAAGACACAGAAAGAGAAGCAAGAATAAGGAAGGGAGTAAGACAATGATGTAGCCTGTCACCTACTCTTTTCAATACATACTTGAAGATCAAGCAATAAAACAACGGAAGGAGGAAGATAAGAATGGAATAACTGTTGAAGGAATGAAAGGGAATGAAAGTAAATCTCTTTATGTTCGCAGATGATATAGTTGTGATTACAAAAAGCGAGAAAGATTTAAATAATTATTTGCAGAAAATGAAGAAAATTTTAAAGTTATATAATATGCACATAAATAAAAATAAGACCAGGGTTATGAGATGCAGCAAAAAAGATCTCGACAAAAAAATTAATATAACAATAGACGGAGAAATAATAGAGCATGTTAAAAAACAAAAATATTTAGGCAGTCTCATAACAGAAGATGGTAAAAGTGGACCAGATATAAAGGAAAGAATCGCAATGGCGAAGCAAGCCTCTTCATGGACAAGAAAGGACTACTGACATCAAAAAATATCAAAACAGATCTAAAGAAAATTTTTATTAAAACATTTGTACGGAGTATACTACTTTATGGATCAGAAAGTTGGACGATTGATAAAACAATGCGAAAGAAAATAGAAGCATAACCTGGTGTTGGAGAAGAATGGAGAGGATAAAATTAAGATAAACAACGAAGAAAAAGTCTTTAATTTAATTAACGAAGAAAAAGTCTTTAATTTAATTAACGAAGAAAAAGTCTTTAATTTAATTAACGAAGAAAAAGTCTTTAATTTAATTAACGAAGAAAGGGTCTTTAATTTAATTAACAAAGAAAAAGTCTTTAATTTAATTAACGAAGAAAAAGTCTTTAATTTAATTAACGAAGAAAAAGTCTTTAATTTAATTAACGAAGAAAGAAATCTGATGAAGAAACATGTGGATCGGTCATGTACTCGGACATAATCGGTATTTAACGCAGATAATTGAAGGACCGTTAGAAGGGAAAAGAGAAAAGAGGAAGAATTATATTAAACAGATACAAAAAGATATAAAAGCATCATGTTATGGAAACATGAAGAAAATAGCAAATTCCAGAAAATTCTGAAAGATAACATAACTGTCCACCAATCTTAGTTTAAGATTGAGGAATGAAGAAGATACATACATATATATATATATATATATATATATATATATATATATATATATATATATACGTATAATATAGTAATATATAAAACTGTTAAAAAAAGAGACAGCGAACTTTCAAAATTTTAAATTATTGCAAGTTCTGTCCTATTTATAATATCAATGTGATACAAAGATTAGAACAAATCCGATAATATAGGCTATATGTTGTGCGAATTTCATCATTATTTAGTTTTTTAGTTAAATCAGAACCAAAACAGATAGGGTGACAGGCAGACAAAAATGTTTAAAAATAAATTATCTGTTTATGTGTGTCAAAAATAGCCCAATGTAGATCACAGACAGACACTTCAGTTTTATATAATAGTATATATACTAGGTTGTCTCGAAAACGGGTCTAACGATTTGGATGCAATTTTGAAAATACCTGTTTTCTTATTAAGTAATTGAAAATACGAAAATAACGAATTTTAAAATTTTGGACCCCGACCGACCTCGAGTACACCCTTCTATAAAATTTCGGAAATTTCGTTTTTTCTGTCGGCGTCTTTTTCTGGATACTTGTCTAAATGTATGTTAAAAAAATTTCAGTTCGATCGCATTAACCGTTCGAATGTTATAAGCTTCGAAATTTGCTTTTATCGCTTAATGCTTAGTAAATATAATTAAAATTTTATATTTCGGGTACCGTTTCGCTTCGAGGTAACCGTCCGGAAATGTTTTTTATTCTATTAAAGAATTATATTAAGACAACAAAAACGATAGAATAATTTCAAAATTAATTTCCTCCCTGCCCCCACCAAAAAAAAAAAATACATATAACAGTGATTTCCAACTGATATTAGCCGAAATTGAAATTTTTAGTTATAACTCCGTAAGTTTACGAAACGAAGTGTGTTCTACGCGAATAAAATATTTCTGTAACGGTTTTTGATAATTCATCTAATTATATTTTGCGAAAGATTTTACAAAAAAATAAATACCGAGAAAAAGCAATACATAATAGCGGTTATAATGATAATGATTACACTGTATTGCCACGTTACCTACATTCCGTATTGCTAGATAAAAAATGAAATAATACTATTCCAATATAAGATGTTTTTGTAGGTGCGTTTTATCCACAATCTGGTCGGGCGTGGTTATATAACAATATTGTCTTTTTTTTATTTTACGTTTGTAATCTCCCACGAAGCAAAGAAGCACCCAAGAGCGCTTATATCTGTGACAGCTAGATTCGCGGTGGTTTACTTAATCTTCTCACGACGTTCAAGTGTCCAACATGTGTTTAGTCAAATTGTTAGAATGGTCTTCCAGTCTATTTGCATGTCTTTAGGCATACTTCTTTTTAATATCGGATACGTACCGACTGTTTAGATCTTCGTCTAGAGTCGCGTAGGTTATGTATCCAGGATTCGCAAGTAAGATTTTATTTTGTGCTAATTTTCGTATCTTTAACACAACTTCACTATTCAATTCCGTAAGCGCAGTTTGGTCGAACGGCTATCAGTCGTTTATTAAATATGAGAGTACTGTTTCTGTCTAGGAGTCAATTCATTTCCCGAATTCGAATAATAAGTTATATTAAGATCGGGATAAGTTATCTTTTAGAATTATCTGGAAATTGTCATTTTCTTCATGTTTCCGTAGTACGTTGTATTTATATGTTCTTGTATCTGTCTAATATAATTCTGCCTGGACCTTCCTCTTGTTGTTTTCCTTTCTGGCGATTCTTCAATTATTTGCTTTAAGTACTCATTATGTCTGAGTACATGACCGATCCATTTGTTTCTTCTTTCTCGTAGCTTCTTCGTCAGATTTATTTCTTCATTAATTAAATCGCTCAGGTTTCTCACCCATGAAGTAGTACATTCCGTACAAATGTTTTAATAAAGTTTTTCTTCATATCTGTTTTGATATTTTTTTTATGCCAGTCGTCCTTTCTTTTTCATGGAGGCTATCTTGATTCTTTCTTTTATATCTGGTCCACATTTACCATCTTCTGTTATAGGACTAAGTAATTTTGTCTTTTTACTTGCTCCATTATTTTTCCGTCTATTGTTATATTAATTTTCTTGTCGAGATCTGCATCTCATAACCTTAGTCTTATTTTTATTTATGCGCCTATTATGCAGCTGTAAAATTCTATTTATTTTCCGCAAAGAATTCTTTAGCTCTTGTTCGCTTTCTGCAATCGCAACTATATCGTCTACAAACGTAAAGATATTTACTTTCATTCCTCCAACAGTTATTAAATTCCTCCTTCCATTGTTTTATCGCTTGATCTCCAAGTATGTATTGAATCTGTCTTACTCGCTTTCTTATTCTTGCTACTCTTTCTGTGTATATTAAATTTCGCTATTTGTTTCCGATGTAGAGTATCTATATATTTCTCTTTTAATTTTCTAACAACTTTCCCAAAATCGTTATGACACTGTTTTACAATCTTTTTTTTCTTTTTCTAATTGCACTTCTACACTTTCCGTTTTCTCGTTATAGGGTGCCGCGATAAGTGACACTGAACGAAACGAATCTCTAAACTCGTCTGTCTATTCTGGGTCATTCTACATAATACTAAGGAAAAAACTTAATAAAATATATACATCGATCGGTCGCGAGTATACGCACATACCAAAGCACACACATTAGTATATATCAGGTACATGGTATATGATCTAGTGAAAAATATGGTGAAAATTTCAAAACATACCATTATTATGTTTCAAAAGAAATTCCGATCGATTTTATCTTATCGTTGGTTCGAAAAATACACTTTAAATATAGACGATTTGTAAAGTAAATAATTTCAAGATGTTAAATAAAATTCCTGTAGTGACAGCGATTGCACGTGGTTAATTTTGGTAATGCATATCTGACCTCAACATCATCCACACTAACAACTTTATACCATCCGGTGTAATACGAATTACGCCCTCTCGTTTCGTATATATATATATATATATATATATGTGTATATACGTTTTCTTCTTTGGTGTATAAGTCTTTGGACTGGTCTGCTGCCGCTATACATACTTATATTACATATATTATACATATAAACACGCACACACACACGTACATATATATATACATAAAATATATGGTGTATACATATATATATATATATATGTGTATATAATCATCATCATATTGTTCGTTGCCTGCCGAACGTCGTAGCTATTGTACGTTTATATTTATATACAAAATGGGCTAGCATTCAAGGCACTATTTATATGCTGTGCATATGCTATTAAACTGAATGGGGCGCCACTGTCTTGTCAGTGATAATGAAGAATTCGTGTGTTGGTTTCGAACCCCCGACTATCGAGTTGACAGTCGAGCACTCTAGCAACTACGTCAACCCATATTATATATATATATATATATATATATATATATATATATATGTATTTATAGGTATATTTATTTACAGGTGTATTTATTTAATAAGATAGATTGATTGCACTAATTATGCTAAATCTTAGTGGACTAGAGCGCTTTGGTATGTTTGTGTCTTTCTTGTAGAAAGCGGGGTGAAACAAATATCAGACCATCAGACGGTTTATTGTTCGGTTAAAAGAAGCTTCTTCCAATTTTGTCCATCTCGTTTAGTTTTTCAAAGATGTTATCAATGACTTTTGTACAGCAGGAACGTAAAAAGAAATTACGAATAAATATAAAATGGAACATTTAATGATAAAAAAGAAATTGAGAAAAGCGAAGGATCTCAGCAGGTTCTGATTTGGACACATAGTTTGTGTTCCTGATCGTCTTTTCCACGCGTAACTCGAGAAAATTTCGTACTGTCTATTTTATATCGTCTGCTCAGTACGGAACTACATATTCTGTGTAAATTCGGACAGAGTTTCCTTCGAGTGTCGTTCTTTGATGTCGTTACATTCTGAGCTTTTCCGGTTAATGTATCGTCTCTGTCTTAATAATGTGCACGACTGTATTCTCCTCTACAGCAATATTTACGCACGATGTGCTGATCTTAATAAAAATCGGAAGCATTCCTCTGCTATAAAGTTCGGCGGTGAACAATACGACCGCGATGAAACAACATTAGCGTGTTTTAGAAATTATTTTTATTCCTTCATTTTCCGTTTTCTAAAATTTTTTTTCAAATAATAATAATAATTTAATTTTTAAATTCATTGTTACGCTTCTCTATACTGTAAAATGTACGAAATAAATAAAACAGCCTAATATTCGGCTAATTCGATATAATAAATGAAGAAACGAACAAAAGTTTATAATTACTTCGTCAAAATAATAAACATAACATTAATATAACGAAATAAAACATTTTAAATTAAGTAACAACATTCTAAGAGATAAATAATGTAAATCATTACATATTTGCCAGTAAATATTGTGATTAACTTAATAGGCTACATCAGTTGTGTGATATAATACAAAAAACATATCTACATATACATACATACTCATAACGGCGTTGTTAAAATATATTTATGAAAGCGATAAACGCACAATATAGAATATCATAAATAAACCACTAGGCGCATATTGTAGATGTAGTACTGACGTGCGGGGTTCCTCAACTTTCCAACCTAGACTAACGTTGCAACGGTTAATTAGGCCAGATGAATTTGCCTTACTGTTTAACACGTTTAAATTACTTGGACGTAATTTAATACGTTATATACATTTTTTTCTTTTTTAAAAAATAGAAAAGCTACCGATCTAGGACTGGAGAAAGTTTATAAGTGTCAAATAACGGATATTAAGATTAAATGAAGGAGAAAAAAAATCAAACATACATGGTCGATAAAGTAAAATTCCCGGGGTATTGACAAACACTTAAATTTTATTCAAGCGCATTTATAATATTCAAAATAAAAACTATTTTTACGATAAATGTTCGACTAGGTCTTAAATTGAGGGTTATAAGCAGAAGAACGCGCATATTTATTTATACAGCTATTTACTGTAATTTTATTTTCGATACAATCGGGGTTAAGAATATTTCAAACGATCACCGGAAGTTTCTTTAAGTTAATCGGATATGAAACGATTTCTATTGGCTTTATAGAGAAAAATCTAATATACTTGGATTAGAATATGATCTGGATAATGAAAAACAGCTTTATGATTAGGCCCATAAAAGTCAAGTCACTTATCACCTAATCTTAATATCCGTTATCTAACGTTTAGCGCGAGAATTAAACGGGTATATAAAAAAAAAACGCACTTATTTAAACCATTTTATCACTCGAGCGATTATAGTTCACGGACGAACAAATAAATTCAAAATGAAAGCGATTAAATTCTACGTCTCCAGTGTGTGGAAGTGAGTGTGGAATGTATTTTTTTTCGAATTATAGCAGACGTTATACCGAACTCAACTTTGCCGCCGCTAAAGATTTTAGATTAAGGTAACGCTTAAAGAAAATATCACAACAAGGCTGAACCTGAAATAATAGCGATTAGCTGGCAATCCACCCTCTAGTAGTGAAAGTAATCGCTAAAAAATACGAAAGCTGAAGACTAGATTTAAATCGAACATGAATTTGAAGAGTGGTTATTACGAGGTAGAAAAAAAATATATGTGCCACAAGAGCAAATGTAATAATTATATAGACGATACGTTAATATTGATTATAGTTAAGATAAAAGATCTTAAAGCAGGAATTTGGGGGAAATTAGAAGTTTAAATAAAGAAGAAAACGAATGTACTTCTGTTAACGAAGGAAAAAGATGAAAGTGAAAATTAAAAATGAAATAGACGAAATAATAAAATACATAAGGATAAAAAATACTTTGAAAGAATGAAGTATTCAGAAGTGTAAATCGAAAAATTTCATTAACCACGTTGGATACATTTTAGACAAATAATAATAATAAAAAAAACACCAAAATGATCTCCTTATATAGAAATAATTTTGGGCTTAACTTTCACGAGAGAAGTGTGCAAAAATTTCAATCAATTATAGAATATAATAAAATCAGAATTGATAAATGTAATATTTACGTACAGTACAATTTCCTACTTAATAACAAATGTTACCGCTGGTGTGCTGCCCCATTGAATTAGAATTGGAGAAAACGAACGAGATAGAAATGCTAAAAATAAAAAATCGCGATAGAAAGGGACTAAAATAAGGAATCCATAAAATAAGTATAAAATATATAGCCGGCTGTCAGGAGTAGGACGACTTAATTCATAGGATAGAAGAACGTTAACAGACGTATCGGATTATACGCAGTTTACAATGGGTCACGGAAACTTGTAGAATCATTTGAAAAGATTCAAAATAGCGATTATCATGATATGGAACATATTCACCTGAACATATTCACCGGAACATATTCACCTGAACATATTCACCGGAACATATTCACCTGAACATATTCACCTGAATATATTCACCTGAACATATTCACCTAAACATATTCACCTAAACATATTCACCTGAACATATTCACCTGAACATATTCACCTGAACATACCATTTTAGAATGTTCAGCGCTTGAACAAATACGAAATACTTACAAAATAGAGAAGGATCATAATAGGAGATGATTCTAGTATTTTACAATAACAGAAGGACTCCTATGTAAACAAATATATTTATAGATTAGAAATGAATAAGACCTGCAAAAGAACCGTTTTGGTTGAAATGCTCACTTATTATTTTATTTTTCTTTCAAATTTCTAAAATAAGGTGTTATATTTAATGAAATTTAAAAAAAAATTATAGTATACTTAATCCTCGGTCACGAAGACTGTAGCAGTGATCTAGTTGATGGATTTATAACTGACCTGATTCGAACTAATAATATATATATATATATATAAAATATGTATGTTTTTTAATTGTAATGTACATTAGATATTCTTTTGTCTGTTCACTGCCGAGCTTTCCTTAATGTTACATCTTATATACAAGTGATAAATTACATCATAACGTCAACGTACCGATGATGTTTTAAACAATCTCGTATTTAGCGAATAAAAATAATTTCACTTGTTTAAATAATCATCTGTAATACGAAATATTTATATAAGTTTATCCTAACCGCCGTCTAACGCAATCCGCGTTGGATTTATTATCGGTAATAGATTAAAACGAAACTTAAAATTATCCGTGTACATAGGTAAGTGTGCATACGTATGCATAAATAGACGGGTGTGAATATATATATATATGCATTATTGTATGTGTACGTGTATGTGTGATAAAAATATTCTTGTACGATAAACATTTCGAATACGTAAACATGTTCGAAATTACATTCTATTACTTCCGAACTGCGATATTATTCCGTTACTCCCGTTAAATATTTCACGATAAGAGGTAAAGAATTATAGATGGAGCAGGATGGGAATAACGTCTGCATTTTTTAATAAGGCCATTTAAATAGAAATTATTAGCTGCATTTCATCCGTCATTCTCGCATGTAGTAAGCGAATGTAAGGAAAATTAGGTCTAATCGACATATATCGGGGAATAATATATATATATATATATATATATATATATATATATATATATATATATATATATATATATATATATATATATAACTATGGAGTGGTTTGCCATTGACTCGGTCGACTTTTCTTTACTTCTGGGTAAGTTGGTATTTTTGTAAAACATTAAATGGCAAAATTCTTATACAGATACACCTAGGTTATTTTTCTCCGGACGATATATTTTTCCATGTTTTTTTTTCTTCTATCGATACCAGAGACAGAAAAGTGTAGAAAGTAATTTTTACGACATTTCAAAGAAATTACTCAGCCGAATGGATGATAATCCTCAAAGTTTTTTTTTCCGATCGAACAGGAAATGCCGAACGAATTAAAAAATTCCACCGTTTCGTTCCGGTTACAATTAGAATATATTTCCCGTTTTAAAACGTAGATTTATAACAACATTTCCAATACTGATTTAGTCGATAGAAATTGATTATTTTATCGCGGTGGCACAATTTGTTCGACTGTGTCAACTGGACGTTTGGATAGTTCGAAAATAATTCGCGGCATAAAATGGTTTATAAAGTTTCGCATCAGTATGTTTAATTATCGCGAATAAGGCGGTTGTATAACATCGTTGGAGCGCGCATCTGCTTTTAATAAATGCCTCGAACGCTTTTAAAAAAACCGAAAGCATAAACTTACAACGGCGTTCGAAAACGAACAATACAATGACAATGATGGTGGTTATGACGAGTTCCGAAAATCGTATACACGAGGTAAACGTGTAAAAATTATATTTGAAAAAAAAACCAGCACTATAAGATGGTGAAGAATGGAAACTCAGTTGTTTTTTTTATATCTATAACGTTATAACTAAAATCACTAAATTATTGTATATAAAAGACTTCAAAGCTTTTCGGCTATTAAGACATTATCAAGTGAACGTAAAAAAAAAAGTAAAATATAAAAATATAAACCATTAGTGAAAAATACAAAAAGTAAGAAATTACTTAATTCAGATGTACAATAGTACAAAAAATCCCAAAGTGAAATATATAAAATATAAATAGGGGTTCTGTCGAAGTCCGGCTACCAAATGAGGGAGTTCCGCTTTATGGTCTCCGCAAGTGGGGATCTCCTAAGGTGTCTGAGTGGTGATAAGGATTTTGCTCTACTTTTATTTATTTATCGCAATCGGGGAGAGTATTAAATATTTATGGAATGCAATTTTTTATTCAATTTGAAATATATATTTTAGGCTTATACACGCCTATCTACCGATGGGTGTTTCATAAGAAAACAAAAGACAATTTCATCCAAATCTACCAATTTTTTTGCGGGAGATATGGCCAAAATGCCGTTTTCTATGAATTACATTGTATATTTGTTTTTTAAAAGGTATTACAAACGATAGTATGTACGTAATATATATATATAACGATTACTTAATATATTTAATTAAAGATAATGATCACCGTATAACGAATGTAATGATTGGCAAATAAAATGCAATAGCGAATGTGGTAAACAATACAAGCGACAAATCAGCGATATAAAATTTATACGTAAACAATTATACGCTAAATGGCGCAGTTGCATAACATCGTTCGGTTTAAATAAAAAATTGATCAAATTTACACCGCGTAAATTATAATATATATATTTTTTTTATTAATACTTTATTCTGCAAATTAATAATGTACAACTTGTTGCATTTACAGAAGAGCAATACACTGCACCACCTGTTTAGGCTTAATCAGTATACTACTTCCCTTTACAATACTCTATAGTTAACAATAATATAGTAACCAATTTTACACTCCCACTTAAGCAGGCTGTGCGTCAGTTTCACTCACAGTCATAGTATACAAGTATGCACTTATAACTTCTTATACTAGTTAATAATTAAATTATAACTGAGCTGTACTAGATGCGTAAGTGTGCGAATTATCCATAATAATACATACATACACGTATACGTATACAGAACTTAAACATTATATGCATAAATTTCACACAAACACCCGTACTTACATGTACGCGTGCAGAAATACACTCGTTATACATATTACTGAAAAAGTTTCACAACGCAAAAACTTCAGATGGAATTTCTTATGCGTTACATTAAAAGCGAATAACTGGAATTGTGGGGCAGTGTATTTATCTTGTAGGTTAAAATTATTTTTATTTTAAAATCTTAAATGGTCCATAGTGGGGCATACAAATAGTACATGGTTTGCAGTTTCTACCGCGCCACATGCTACAATGTTTTCAATCAGTGATTTGTATAATACAATTCTGTACCTGTAACTGAAGCCCCATATATTTTGACAGGCTCGTAACATTTTGCAGTATTTTGTATCCATTTTCAATATTAAATTATCAATATGGTATTTGAAAGTTAATTTGTTATCTATGATAATAACTAAGTATTTAAAGTATTCGACTACCTTAAGAATAGAGTTCTTGAATCTTACTTTAATGTTGTTTCTCTTCAATTTAAATTAATTTGTGAAGAGTGTGACAAAACTTTTTCCAATTGACAGTTTCAGTTTGACACTAAGCGATTTCCTAATTTGATTAAGGTATCATTCGCTATATTTTCTAGTTCCACTTTTGAGCTTCCAGAAATTATAAAAATGAGATCAACTGCATATGCGCAGAGTTTTATATTTTTATTGTAGCATAATTTCAAGACACCATTAAAAAGCATGTTCCAAAATAGTGGCCCGAGAACACTACCCTGTGGACAGCTCATATTGGTTTCTTTTTCTACGGACGCATTACCTACTTGTAAAAAGGTGTTCCTGTTACTTATGTAATGGTAGATGATGTTCAATAATCTTTTATTTCTAACTAGTAGAGCGGGGTACCTACAATTGTTAGAGGATGCTCCTTTTATGTTCACCGTTATAGTGATTACCTCATTTTTTCATTTGAATGTGTATTACATAGTTTACTGCATGTTCAATTGACAGGCCTTGCGTGAACCCAAATTTCCTACTATCTAGAAAATTTGTTCGCCTAATTTGACCCACAATTTCGATTTTTAATAGCTTTTCAAAAAATTTCCCAAATATATTTAGAAGACATATTGGGCGGTATGAGGGAATATTGTTAGAATCTTTCCCCGGTTTTTGTATAAGAATCACACTCCAGCTTCACGTCAAGCTTTTGGGTAATAAACTATTGAAAAAATTTTATTGTACATGTTTTCATAAATTATAATATTACGGAGACTCTTAAATATTTTCGGAATTTCGAACATTCTATATACGTCGATTAGACGTTGCTTAATGTCAATCTTGTTAACGTTTCAAGTTTATGTACCATATAGGGGACGCTTTGATTGAAAAAAGTTAAGCCCGTTATCGAGCATCTTCTAAATCAGCGGACATTTACATACATTTTTTTTTCGTTCCTTTCCCGCATGTTCGTCAATATCGTCCCCGTGCAGTTTTCCGACTTTAATCTTCTTCCGTTTAGCGATATTACTCGACCCGTATCTGTCTGTTTCCACATTCCATTTTATTTCCCGTATATGGCGAAGGATATTTTCCACTGTCGATTTGTCTTTTAATCTCATTGTTTGCTTTTTTTTATCTAACCCGGTTATTTTCCTCTTAATTGTTGGGCTACATTTCTTAATTCGTCTGTCAACGGTCACACGTTTGTATCGTGTTGGTATTTGCCTTGTCGGCTTATGGCGATCGATGTGTTCAATAATTTTCTGCCGCGTGATGCGTCCGTTAGGTCTCTTATATTTTTGATGCCTATCCAGCTTTTTATACTGTCTAATCAACATATCCTCCCTCTGACGCGCTTTCGTACTGCTTTTACTTTTCCTCGTAATATTAGCTGTTCATCTAATGATCCAGATAACGTTCTCCTTTTAATTATGATTAAGAATCCTTGTGGCTTTCGAGAACACCGCAGCACCTCCGCATTAGTTACTGATTCTCGAAAGTCGTCGATAAATCCGCATTTCAATTGCTTCAATCTTCTTCGACGAACGTTTCAGTCGCCCATATATTACCGTAGTCCGTATATAATATCTCACCCAGGCGCAATTTCAATATTAATATCACGACTATGTACGGGAAATTTGACCCAATGTTTTTTTCTTTGGCCATCGATATTGGCTCCCATGTGCGTAAATGAGGTTTATTTATTTTTCTGCTCCATCTGTAAAGCGGTTGTTCTTCTATTTTTACAATTTATTATCGTAAGCTAATTTTAAACAATGGAGTTTCTTCCAGGAGAAACATTTATAAAAAAAATAAAAAAAAAAAACACGCTGGAAACTGCTACAAATGCGTGTTTCATCTTTAAGAACGGATTTCCTTCGTCTTCTAACAATAACTTTCGGATTATAAGGAAGTCGATAGACAATCAAATCGATAATCGTCGATTAATCGAAAAATCGATTTCTCCACACCATGTTAACTCTCGTTACAACGAGCGAGAAAGAGAAATTTTACATTTCCTAGTACTATGTAATTACATGAACAAGTGAAATACTTCGTATTCCACATTCCTATATAATTTATTTTTCGACGAATTTACGTATTACACGCACAAACACCTCAACACATGTTCATTATACGTAATTTATTTATATATGCATAAATAAATAAAGCTTCTATTTCATCTGAATAAACCAAAAATACATATATATATATATATAAAATAGTCAAAATTAAATAATAATGAAAGCCCAACTAGAGCAAAGGCGTTTTTTTTTTAAACTTTAAGATACATATCCAGCACCCATTTCCAACTGGTCCCAAGATATTTGAGAGGATATCTTCCTTCCATCGTCATTTTGGTCTTTTAATTTTCCTTTTCCTATCCCATGGAATCCATTCTATACATTTTCTGGCCCAGCTCTCTGCTTGTATATATATATATATATATACATACATATATATATATTTAAAGATAAATGAGTTTAAATATGGTTATAAGTTCTATTGAAAAATTTAAATCTATTTTTTTTTTTTGTTTTCGTTTATTTTAAAACCAGTTTTATCATGATTATCTAGTTTAATTTAAATATATCGAGACGAAAATTTTATTATTTAAACAGTGCGGAATGTAATGATTTATAAAAAATAAACGGCAAAAAATAATTAAAATAATTAAATTGTATACATAAAGCTTTTCTCGCTTATTAAGCAATTAGCAAGTAGACGTAAAAAAAATAAAGAAAACATGAAAATTTTACAATTTCAATAAAATATAAAAGAAAACAATGATAAAATAAAATATAAGAAAAAATACTTAATTTAGATGTACGATATTACAAAAAATAGCAAAGTGGAATAAACGGTTATTTGCGAAATAATCTGATGGCGAATTCGGTAAACAGCACGATCAACAAATCACCGATATAAAATTTGTACACAAACGATTTAGCCCCGCAACTTCGACCAGCTTTTAGGCGCTGTCGCTGTCCATTCGCTTTTAGACGATTCACAGACACATTAATACACACAGTTCACGACATTAATAAATAAGATTGAAACCTTAATAATGAATTATCATTTAAAAATTCTTAATTAGTATATATATATATATATATATATATATTCTAATCACCACGGTATTGGGTAACATCATGGGACATCAAAATGAAATCGTATGGACCACCTCGACATTTAGTTTTTCTCGTATCTGCAACCAATGCGGGTCCAGTTTATATTAGCAATCAAAATTTCCTATGCCGAACGTCTTGCATTAATTATTGCATAGACCACGTGTTCGTCGATTCCTTAGGATTCTAGGCAACGTCGTTTCATGATTTATTTATTTATTACTTAGTAATCGACACTCATATCATCCACTTTTATATATATATATATATATATATATATATATATATATATATATATATATATATATATATAACATAGTATTTATTTAAAAACTCACGACCTAAACAATATATCTTGGCAGTTTAGATTTAAGTTTCTACATTAACATGCACTGTTAGTAATTAGAAAACTTGTTTATTTTTGTATAGTCGCAGGTTTTTATTTGATTTTTTCAACTTTTTGTTTTATTTTGTGGTAAGGTTTTCCCGGTACACGATGTTTGTAAAGCATGTGTTATATTTTCTTTGATGTTTTATAACTTATGCAAATATACTTTGTTGTTAATATACTTTTTCCGTCTTCACCGACTTCTCTTCTCTTTTACTTATCTTGAAAGATTTTTATTTTAATCATCCGTACATTACATTTACTAGATATCCTAATTGGGCTAGTTGCAAATAGAAAAAAATAATAATTTTTTATTAAAAAGAAAATCAAAGAATTATAATAATCGTAACGTACGTAAAATCCGGCTAAGGATTAATATTATTATTTCATTTAATCACAAAGTAATTAGATACGTATAGCAAATATAAAAAAATATACATATTTCCCCTTGTGATAAGGACAACGC
Source organism: Coronaproctus castanopsis (assembly GCA_032883995.1). Lineage (NCBI taxonomy): Eukaryota > Metazoa > Arthropoda > Insecta > Hemiptera > Monophlebidae > Coronaproctus > Coronaproctus castanopsis. The sequence goes on along the minus strand of CM065053.1, from coordinate 44,884,565 downwards.
AACACAAATAATTCACAAGAATAACAGGAATAGTAAATATTACTACAACGACTAATAATTATCAAAATTATCGAATGTACCTCAGTTAATTAGGTTAGATTACTTTTTGATACGCGGGTGATCGAAATTTCTATTTGTATTAATGATGATAATAATAATATAATAATAATATAATAATTGTAATAATAATGATAATAGTAATTATAGAAACGCACGAAAGAACCTGGAAAACCGGATTATCGAAATAACTGTTTGAACTCCACAATTTGGGGTTGTCATTATTCGGTCATAAGTGATAAACCGGTGTTGTAATATTCATTACTAATTGTATTTGTTTCTTTTTTTTTATTGCCTAATTGGTCATCCAGTAATGAACAAGATTAAATCATTTATAAAATTCAACATATTTTAAAAATAATAATTATATATACATATATACATACACACATATACACGATATATATACCTATATAAGTTAAAAAATATACGTTAACTGCATAAATGCAGTCAATACATTTTAATTTAATTAAATTGTAAGGTTTATAATTTCTGCGGACTAACGATATTCAGACGGTATTTAACGACTATTTTTTGATACGAATTTTAAAATTAGCATTTAAATTTTAATTTATTATCAGCCAGTGTGCTCAAGCTTACTAAGTGGGATCATCGTTTAAATTAGACTTATATATTATTTTAATTTTTAATTTTTCTTTTTCGAGGGAAATAAATGAAGCCGGTGACGAAGCGCTGGTCGAAAGGCGATAATTTTAATTCGATACTAAACAATTTTCTATCTACTTTAGACGATGTTAGCCAAGGTTTCTAGTAACGGAGTTGTCGCAAATTACGAACATAAGATCATCGGTATGTGGACAAAGGCCCACGTTTTAATTGAGGTTTAATTTTACAATTCAGTCGAAAAGTCCGCTTCAGTAGAGACGTTAGGTAGGCTGATAATGTGGAATTATAGAGCATGCAGGTAATGCGTTAGTGTGTCCTGTATAGCATAAAATTACTTCGACATATTCCAAATCGCATGATGTTGCTCCTTATACGTATATATTTAATGCGATTGTTAGAATATCATACTTTCCCCGATAAATAGAAAAAATCCATACTTATCATGGTTTTAAAACCTAACAAACCGGAAAGTCATGTCACGTCATACAGGCCCATTAGTCTCCTGAACACCTTATCTAAACTTCTAGATAAGTTAATATTAAGAAGAATTACTCCGATAATCGAACAGAGGAAAATAATTCCGAATCATCAGTTCGGTTTTTAGCACTCTACGGTGCATCAGATGCTATAACATCTTGCTTACAAAGAGGTATGTACTGTTCTGCGGTCTTCCCCGATGTAAGTCGAGCAATCGACAAAGTTTGGCATTCAGGACTAAAATATAAAGTCATTTTTGCCTTCTGAATACTACCTACTGTTATCGTCTTATCTAGACAACAGCAAATTTAAAGTGCGATATAACAATGAGTTCTCAGAATGGTGCAAAATCACACCATCAGTTCACTCCAAAGAAGTATCTTGGGTCCTGTGTTATATTCAATATATATATATACAGCTGACATCCCAACATCTGGATATTAAAGCATATCGACATATGCGGATGATGTAGCAATCATCGTGCGGCAAACAAATCCTGGTTTGGCATCGCAGCTAACAAAATTTCATTTACGAATTCTCGGTAAATGGTCTACAAAATGGCGGATTAAAATCAATCCGTAAACAAACCAAATCTGCCCAGCGTTACGGTTCAAAGGGAGTGTCATAAAATAGCAGCAGACTGTGAAATACCTAAGCATAAAGACCAAAGGCTAACCTGGTCACCCCATATTACAAATGTTAAAAAGAAGTTAAATATTCAATTAAATAAACTTTATCGCCTAATTGGTAGAAACTCTAAAATGTCGCTAAAAAATAAGCTCTTAATTTACAATGCAATAATAGCACCGATTTGGACATATGCATAGAACTATGGGGTTCATCTGCGAAAAGTAACATCCTGAAAATCCAACAATTCCAATCGAAAGCACTTCAAAAATGCTCCGTACTATGTAAGTAATGATACATTGCACAATGATCTGCATGTACAAACTGTTGAAGAATCTCACAAAATTAGATGCAGCAGATTTAACAACAAATGTAAAGATCATGCCAATCCGCGTGTAACTCTACCAGATAAAAGACGCCTTATGCGTAGACAGTGCAGGGTTGCACTACTCTAAAAAAAAAAATCAATTATACCAGAGTAGGTTACTCATTGGAGTAAATGCTTTACCCACATTAACTCATTTCACGAACAGCCAACGTGCTTAATGTTTAAAAAAAAAAACAAAGCATAACTTTTTCTACTCCAATAAAAATTTCGGAAATAATCTATTTACGTCTTCTACTGTTACGTGCGTATAACGCACATACACACACACATATATATAATATATATACATATATATATTTGATAGATAAATACGCGTCGATTTTATCCAGGGTAAAAACTACTCTAGAATTATGTCACCGCGGTGACGTTTCGCAGACACTTAGAATCACAATTTTCAAACTAAAACTAAACTAACTCAATGAAGACTGCAAACATCAACGAAACGTCGTTGGTGACAAATTCTGACGTGGTCTTCACCGGAAAAAAATTCGACGATTACATGATAACAACTATGTAAGTTTTAATTCTTTTGTGATAAATTTAAAAATAAAAACACATAAAATTATAAATATATACCACGCGATGACATAGTATCGCTAGGGCCCCACAGTCTGAGAATCGATCCCAGCTGGTGATATAAGGTTTCTAATCATCATTAAACACATAATTATCACGTTGAAAGCATCGATCACTCATTATATATATATAATTTTCAATTTTAGAAATAAACTCACCAGCCTACTAAATATAATTTTTTATTTATTAATTGTCGAATGATTAGCGACGAACTTACGGAAAAACAAAATATACGAATTCATTTTTATATCGAGATAAAATATTTGAAGCCACGATAATAGAAGAAATTGTCTAAACTTATACGGTAATTTTAACCACCTATATATTTCGTAATTTTCTAAATGAGTTTCTAACGTTATAAACATTTACCGGAAGAATACGTACATATATTCTCATCAATATCGTACCTGGTTTTGAAGCATTTTGATCTATCACGGCTAGATATGATTTAATTGCATAACTTCTGAACATGCATATATATATATATATATATATATATATATATATATATATATGTGTGTATAATAATCATGCGTATGTACATGTAGATATATTGGCACTCTCTATCTTTGAGTCAACCACCCATTTTCATACTGTTATATTGTTACACCAATTTAATCACGTTACATTAAACGTGACATATGTGTAAAAAACAAATAAATTTTTTTGTTCAATTACATATAAACATATTTTATATAATACGTGCAAAAGTAAGTTTTTTGATTCGCACTAACACAAATGCATTATACATACTTAAATATATATATATATATATATGTGTGTATAATAAATCATTTAAAAGTGGTTAAAATCACTAAATTTGTAATAAAAGACGTAAAAATTTTCGGCTATTAAGGCATTTTTCATGTATACATAAACAAAAAAAAATAAAAAACAATAAATAATGTTAAAGATTAACAAATGGCGATAATAAAAATAAAATGTAATAAAATACTTAATTCGGGTGTACAATTTTACGAAGAAAAATATTGTAAAATAGGAGAATTAGATTATAAACTAACACTGGTATTGAATGTGGTATAAAGATCAACCAATCATCGATATACGTCTATTAACGGCATATTATTAACTATTCAGAAAAATTCAAACTCTATTTCTAATATGAAACAATAAAAAAAAGAAGGATTAAATTTATAATATACTTCTTAAAACGAATTCTCGACCAAAATTTGTCGTTGAATTTAATAATTTTGTTTATCTCTTCCATTTATTAATTCCTTTTTCATTTATATAATAGTTTTCTTTAGTTTTTTAAATGTTTTTTCACGCGTGTAAAATTTTATAATTTTTGTTAATACGATCAATTTCGTATTTTAATTCTTAACGGTGTTTAAAAATAATGATTTTTAATTATTTCGTCGGTGTACGAATTTAAGTGTTTAGTCGTGTTAAGAATTTGTCCACCTGTTCACCTGTGTATTCTTTTTTACATTTATCGAAATTTATAATTCCTTATTACTAAATTTACCTTACATTTATGAAATGTTTTGATTATTATTCTTCTATTGTTTATTTTGTAAAAAAAAAAAATTAAATAAATTCTACGCCGGTATAAATTGGATATATGTACGTATACAAGTGTATATATATGTATGGATATATATATATATATATATATATATATATATATAAGGATTTATTATTCAAATTAATGTTTTACAGTTTGTTATATTTACAGAGATGCAATACACTGCACCGCCGGTTTAGGCTTAAACAGTGTATAAATATATATATATATATAAATATATATAAATATATATATATATATATATATATATATATATATATATATATATATATATATATATATAGTGGTTCACAGGTTCACAGAATTCCATTTAATCATTCGAAAGCTAGCACTATTAAATTTACGAGTCAAATAAATAATTTCGAAACTCGGCCGGAAATATGTTCTTACTGGGCTATTAATCGGTCAGTAGGTTTGTTGGACGGAACCGGTTTCAGATGTTTTAAACGACTTGACTTAAAAAAAAAAAACATTTCATAAATGAAATAGAACGCAAAAGCATTAACCAACGTATCTGAAGCTGAAGCAGATTAAATATTGAAATAAAAGTTTATGTCAATGTGGATCCAAATAATAATATACCTAATTTACGAATAAGATCTGATTGACGAAAGTTCTTATGCGATACATTGATACACACACACATATAATTGTTATATATATACACATATATCTAAATGCATAAATATCTATAATTTGCAAGAAGCGTGTGGGTTTTCAAGGACACATATATATATATATATATATATATATATATATATATATATATATATATATATATAACAGTATATGCATTATTATCTTCACGCGGTATCTGATTCAAAAGTTAACAACTTTATCATTACACAACATCCGGTTGTACATTAATTTTATTAATTGAGTAATTTCAATTTTTTCGATTGTAATTTTTCCCTTTTTCATTGCACTTTCCATTCAGCCATCAACATTTAGGGTCACAAATGTTACTTTTATCGTCGTCTTATTGATAATATCTTCGTAACATGAATTTTATGTAATACGTACGTTCGTATATATAATATTGTAAGGAGTGGGGTGCGACCAAAGTCTCTGCCGTAATCGATGGTTATATGGTTAAAAAAAATTTTGTATCGCCAGATGAATCGAATCCTCGACTATTCGCCAGTCGAGCACAAGAAAATATTCCACCGCGGCTATATATATATATTTATAAAATTTACTTTAAAAATAAATTACAAAACAAGTTGATTTGTTGGAATTTTCTATGTCTAACTACGGACTTTGTTTTCATTATCACGGTTAACTTTTATTAATGCAGAATGTTTGTCAGTTTGTAACGAAATTTTAAAGTCACAGGTTGTGGTCGGCACTTTATGACGAATTATATTTTTACATTAATTTATTTAATTTTTTATCGCGGTCGCTACTTTGAAAAGAAATTATCTATTTCAAATACCTCTCAACAACCTATTATCATGAATTGGCGAGAGCTACCGAACACCAAAACTTAGTGGAGTAGTCAACCTATCGTACGATCGATTTATATTTAAATTAAAATTTTAAGTTTCTCCATTACTATTTTTATATTTGTTCTTACACGTTTACGTTTATATATACTCGAGGAATTGAAATATCGATATATATATATATATATATATATATATATATATATAATATATATACAACAAAGTGAACATGCTAAATTAATATATGTATATATATTTACAAAAAAGGTAATATAAACGGTGCATCGCGGGAAGGAACTGATGCCATGCCAGGAGTCGAATGCTTACGATATAATTCAAGAGATACCTGTTGCACTGGCTGGACTGTTTGGACGTTAATTCCTTAAAAATCGCACGAGATCGACAGATTTTTATAATTGGATTTTTTTTTAATATTTACTCTTATTATACCGAAATTCGGTTCTTTTATTGAAAAGTATATTTGAATTTACATATCGAAGCTTACGCCACATTTTACGCACGATTTAAATATTTTATTGCTCCAAATGACCGGACTTTAAAATAAGAGAAAATTGTACCGACTAGATTCTAAAAATTTAGGTTTTTTGTTTATTACTATTATAAACGACTAATTATACGAATATTTATGAAGACGCGTTGTGTAAACGAACATCCGGTACATATTTATTTTACCCAGCTTCGATCGCTACATACATTAGACTGGCTACTTGGCACACGTTTTCAGCCAATTCTGGTATATAACTGCAAAATTCTCGTAATCTGTTACGGATACAAAGTACGTGTTTTCTTTTGGCATTAATCATTTTATGTGTATATGTCATGATTATTGTTAGTTCTATTCTACCGAGAATTATTCTATGTCCGTATCTATATCAGCGTTCAGCTGTTGTAAAATACGACGACGGTATTAAGATATAATGATCGATTTTGTACATATATACATACTTTTAGTCCGCGGATTTTATTTTGTTACCAACGTTTTTTAAATTTTATATGTTACCTAGTTTATTTTATTTTCCAAAGTAACCCTCCACTCCAAACTCGACATAAAACATATATATATACATATATGTAGGTTCGAGGTGCACAACTTTTGTTTAGATAGAAATAAATTGAACGCAGTAGACAAGTTTAAACATTTCGGCAGTGTTGTTGTTGTTGTAAGTAGGGATGTGTCTCTCGACTTCGACATACCTGCGCGTATAATAAACATCAATGCGGCTTACAGCAGACTGTTAAGAAGGGTCTTCAACAATAAAGCCATGTCCGGCTGAACAAAGCTGGCAGTATACAAGACGATGATACTTCCAATACTGCTGTACCGAAGCGAAACGTGGCTGTTAATGAAAAGTCATGAAAAACGACTAGAGACGTTGCATAATTCTAAATTAAAGGACCTGATCGTATATAATTACCTTGATCTCCCAGCGTTGGAAAACTACAACATAGAATCCGTAGGTCATCCTATAGTGTATCCCGTTTAACGCGGTTAAACATTTTGACGTATTCGATAAACGTGAAATAATATACTCCTCGGATTTTTTAATAATCAGTAGAATATTAATTTATATATATATATATATATATATATATTACTAGTGTGTTATTGTTCGATAATTGGCATAGTCTGTTTTGTATTGGTTTAAAGTGCTATCGTTCATCAGGGCATATTCCAGTTTCCAAAATTGTGTTAAATTCGCGACATATTGGCATTTTAGTTACCAACGTATTTCGCTGGTGCTATTATCTGCTCTATTTCGTTTTAATTAGCTCGTTTCTACTTAAATAACGTCAGGTTCTAATTCATTTTTTTTTTCACGCCCAGTATATTATCGCAGTGTTATCGTTATACAGATTTTTACAATATCTTCTCCAGACATTGGCTATTGCAGCAACATCGGATATTATATCGTTGTTTTTTCTTCCCTGAATATCTTGGTTTTTGATTGTATAGTTATTTCATTTATGGTATTGAACACATTTTTGTCGGCTCATTGTTAGCTGCGTTGCACTGCAATGCCAAGGAAACTCCTCTACAGCAAGTTTTCTTCAAACGTCGTTTTTTAGTCCTGTCGTCGATCTGAATGTAGAAATTAGCTACAAATGACTGTTTCATTCACAATGCCCCCCCTCCATAGGGTGTATAAACTTCTAATCATAATAAGGGACATTTTTCGGTCGATATTAAATAATATTTCAACTCTAGAAGTATGTAATTAAAAATTATCTAGTTATTTAAACAGTACCTTTTTTTTTAAAAATATTTATATTTTCATCTCCACGAATCATTTTGTTTAAATATTTCATTAATATGTATAATTTTGTGTAGAAAATCGTTAACGTATGATGGAAGAGGTTAACATTACTTAAATCGGTAAAAAAAAAAAATGCTACGGTTAATAGTTTAGCAAATTAATTTTAGAACGATCGAGAAATTAATTTTCAGACGATTTTAACCGATTACTTATCCAATTTAATACAAAATAATTTAACCGAAATTTAACGGAAAAAAGTATTTCTTAATACTGCGTTTGTTTGCGTGTGTATTGGTATATGTGTATGATATAAGCTATATATATATATATATATATATATATATAAAGCTTATGTTTATGGAACCTACTGCAGAATGGACATTATTTTGATAACAGAATAATAGGTTAGAAGTTCCGTTCTCGTGTCCAATCAATTTATTCACTTTCTATCGGCGCTATTTGTGTTGTGCCGTCAACTGTGAACCGTTTTAATTTGTAGATAATAACGATGACGATAATAGCAACAATAATAATAATAATAATTTGAACAGAAATAAAAATAACAATAATAATAGTAATAATAATAATAATTAATAATAATAATTATTATTATTAATAATAATAATAGTAATAATAGCGTCGTCATTGTCTTATTACGTGTTTTCCATTTCTGTCCTTGTTATTCTTCATTTTAAAAATCTACGATCAAAGATTCTGTAACTGTTTTTAGATGAATTCTCTCTGTTTCACCTGATTCACGCAACAATATCCATACCAGCTGGACTAGGTGTTTCTGGGATATTTATTACCATTTTGATCATCACCATCATTATCTATATCGTCCCTATTATTACTCGTGTTCGACGCCAGAGATTTTAAGCCGTTCATTCCTAATATATTTCCTATAAGAACACGTAAGAATTCGATAGGCGTTCTAAAAGTTTTCTACAACGTCCGGTAATGTACGTTATATAAAAGCTGGAATGCTCCCGGGAGAAAATAAGTTAAAAAAAAAAATTATTGAAAATAATATTAAAAAAAAGTAGTTTATTTAAATAACGCTAAATAGTATTCCGTTATCGATAATCTTCAGCATGTGTGTGTGTGTGATAATGTGTACACGTGGTTTTAAAAATGTAATAATTAAAAAGATAAATTCATCTTCTTCTTGTTAAGTCGAAGGTCGGTGATCACCAATAGCTACTAAACCCTTATATATATATGGATGCTTCTTGCAGTGGTGGGTGCCTGATATCATCTTCTCATATTCTCAAGAAAGTTTTAACAGGTTTTCTATGGTCATTAATTTCACCATATCGTACAGGATGGAACAAGGGCGATATCTTTCTAAATGTCTACGCCCGTGTCTATACTATTTTACTGGATGGTATAAAGCAACTCGGATTGATTTGACGTTTTTTATTCAGCACGTTTCTATTGGTCACGTGATGTAAGTATGATATTTTTAAAAATATCGAAAGTTTTAACGTTTTAAAGGCGATTTGACGAAGAAAGAGAGATGTTATCGATTATGAAAACAGTCGATAAAATAAAAAGTTTAACGTAATAAAAGCAACCGTCTTTAAAGAATACCAAATTGTTTTCAACTCACTGTCATCGTTTTAATGATTAAAATTTTAATGTCAACTATCGCATAAGGCAAAACTAGCCATCGATTAGAAGCTTGTTACTCTCTGAAAACCAAAAATAATCTACCCCGATATTTACCCTAACTGCCGTGACAATATAATTGAACACATAATTTTCGCATATAAAAGTACAATATAGATCTTAGAACTAAATACAATAGTATGGTCACTAAGGTTACCTCTCGTCCGTACAATTTTTTCTTTGACAGCACTTTTTACACTTCATCTTTAAAGTCTACAAGTGGCCTAGCCAGACTTGGTTGAAGAGGGGGTTCAAACAAAACTAAATTATAGCAGTAAACCCAAGTTAAATTAAACTTTAAGTAAATAACCAAAACTCAAAAAATCGCTAAACAATCCAACTTACCGGAGTTATTTTTATACTTATTAGAGACGTCGAATATGTAATTCTATTAGAAGCAATAAGAAATATTTAACATCACTGGAACACACTAATAGTATGTTATTGAGGACAGAAGGAGATGGTTATACAATAAATTCCATGCGAAAAAATAAACGATAAATAATAGTGATAACTAATTAAATTTAAAATTTAAAATTTAAAATCTCTTCTTCGTGTTTTTCTATAAAATTCTTCAGGTACCTCCTATATTACGAAACTATCTACTGTAAAAACAACGAAATTTAAATAAAATAAGAAACAAAATAGGTTTAATAAATAACCGCATTTAACAATGAGTATATATTTTCTTATTATCAAATTGATTCCAAAGGGGGGTCGTCAGACCTACAAAACCACCCGCTGGCTACGCCAATGTACAAGTTATTATATATTTACTATATCTACCAGCGTTATGATATACACGGTTCGATTAATGTGTATGTGTACTATCTATGCGCGTATGTGTATATAGAGAGTATAGAGGGATAGTTAATCGAAATTAATCATAGATGAGTACATACTTAAACACACATATATATATGTATGTGACAGATTGGTTTAAGATATATAAAATAAAAGGAATATTGTTTATAATTTCTCTTTGCGTAGAAAAATTATTGTTCCTTGGAAGTAGAGAAATAACTACCTTTTGTTCGAGCCTTAATACAGGTCGTGCCCATTACGTCATTGTAATAATTCGAACTAGGTGGAAATCTAAACACGAGATGTTTCGTAATACCGACAGATGATTGCTTGACAGATCGTGATTCGGAGGATGAGTTGCGCCGTTATACATAGAGATATAGAGTTATACGCTTCATCACCAACAAGCGATTTTCATGAATGACGTCATCGGATGATTTAATTATGTACCTATATACATATATAGCGTATATGCGTGTATATGTCTAACAAAAAAAACAACCTATAATTACGGCGAGGGAATTGATTATTTGTGAATTTAATAAAAAGTTGCGTCTCCGTATCGATTTCAAATTATTCAACTCTTCCACGTGCTCGTGACTTTCCCCCTTTCATATATTCAGCATCTTCGTCGAAACTACTATTGCGTATTACAAAGGTGATAACGTGTAGGTGTAGTTCGAGCAATAAATTACTGTCCGATTTCAAGGTAACTTTTAATAGTTATTTTTTTCTGATTTAGCTTACATTTTATATATATTATATATATATATATATATATATATATATATATATATATATATATATATATATATATGTATGTATGTATATACACATATAATTATTTTGTAGTATTAATCTATTGATTTGCTAATCAATGAAAGTTAGCTTCGGATGATCTGTAGTCTTTTATTTCATTCCTCTTTAATCCTTATTGTTTGTTTTAGTTCTTAATAATAATTTCCTCCGGTATCTTCCATAACTTCTTGAATCATAAATTTTTGTGCGTTTGCCTTCCCGATTTCTTTATTTCTCATCGTGTTTCTTCACACGTGCCAATTTAGTTTTTTTTTATAATATTTTTTTCTTCGTGAATCCGATTTGCATTAAATCTGCGACGATCGTCGCTTGCGTACGTGTGACTTTGTCGCTTCGGTCGCTGGTTTCTGCTCATTGTTTTGAACTACCGATGTCTTTTTGAGATACGCCTTTGTTAATCAATTTTTTAGCGCATCTTTTCCAATTTTTGCATTTGATCTCCACCGTAATTAGTTTGATGTTATAGTTTTTGGTCAATTTTCGGTTTTATGATTTCCGTTTACTGTACCTTTATTGTCTCGTGGCAGTTCAAATGTAATTGCTCGATGATACAACGGTTATATGTCACATATATCTTTGTTTCTATCGCTTGATTTTAAATCGAATTAAGACAGACGCAGATTCGTGTAGGTTCATTCGATATTTTTATGATGTTTGTGTTTTGAAAACATATTGTTCGGATCGATGTAGACGAAATCAAATTTATCGATTATTTCCCATCCATTAGCTAACCAATTTATAGTTGCGATTATTATAATTTTAAACATACATACCGGGGTATCGAGACTAATCAGTCCGATGGGGTTGTGCTCCTTAAAAATCGATACAGAAAGTTGGTACAGACGGTGTCTGATCAAAAAACCCAATTTACTGGCTAACCGATGTTCGCAAGACTCCGTAATTGACTTCTTCGACATGGAAGTTTAAAAAAAGTCTCAGTGTGGTCCGACATCGCATCATACTCCGACGTTAATTCTAAATTCGTCCGTAATAGCAAAGTGGACTAAAGTTAACCCTCGTATAAATAAAAATCCTAACTAGTTAAACTTTAGAAGCAAGCTAGATGATTCGGTAAAATTGTCAGTAAGACGAAAATCAACCTCAGACATAGAGTCTACGGTAGAAAATTTTACCAATGATATTACACGTGTTGTTAAAATAGCAAAACCTTCTATAGTACACCAGGTAAATGTCGAGAACGTGTATACCCTTTAGAAATGATAAATTTAGCGTTCAACAGGTAAAGCGAGTATGGCGTAGAAACCAAACATTCAGCGTGTAAGTCAAGTTTAGTAAGATATCGCGTGAAAAAATAAAATTTCTCACCTAATTCAAACGATTCTGATTATTTTTTATGGTAAGCCATGAAAAGAATGAAGAGCGCGCAGCTATTCCATTTACTTGGAAATTATCACTTTTACACAGCGGATATTCCAGCGAACAATATAGTCATTGTTGCATTTGCTGATGATGTTGCAATTCTAGTCGCAAGGAAAATGCAATCAAACACCGACAATCGACAGATTAAGAGGCGTGATGAAACGCTGAAAAGTTGCTAAAAACAAATCAGCCAATTGCCTATTGATTCGCGTCTAAATTAGAATGATCACGTCCGACAAAAATGTTTGGAAACGAAAGTAAACATGCGAAACCTTTATCGGCTGTGTGCGGAAGGACCTAGTCGCTATCTATTGAAAATAAACGACCTAGCCATCGTTTAACCTGTATAAATTTATCGAATACAGTTATGATAATAGTTTTAATATAGATTGTACACAAAGAGGTTGCATATATAAACGCGACGATAATATATATATACATAGAAATATATGAAAAGTTTATTATTGCTAATATCATCACCAAAAACGGCTGGTGCAGCCATATCAATATCGAAGTCATACTAGGATATAAGGCGGCCTAAATCCCGAAAACCATTAGCAAAACAATGTATAAAGTCGGAGTCACTTCATTAGAAGCGCAATTCTTTCTACGTGCGACAAACTTCTCACCGCTATTGTTAAAGACTAAATTAAATTTGAAAAAAAAAATTCGATTATACATTTCTTTCGTTCGCGACAATTTTTACCCGATTTAAGCAATATTCTTCACTCAGTTTTTAAAAGCTTCGAGTGTCCGAGCTTCAGAGCTGTAGAGGCAAATACGAATGTTTTTATAAAATTGTTTACTACTGTAAAGTAGACTGTTTAAAAATGTTCTCTTGTTTTCAAATGCTGCCTTTGCACGTACTATTCTACACCTCCATTTCTGATCAACACATCTTTCGTACCAATGAATTCCGATATATGTATTTATATATATAATAATCATCACCATCTTCAGCCTATATCAGTCCATTGCTGGACGTAGGATTTCCCCTATTGTTTCGGGGACAAAACTAATGATCTAATGTCTGAAAGCATTTTTAAAAAAAAAAATAAAAAAAAAATGCGTTGTAATCTGTAATATTGATATCCGGTGTCAACAACAACGCATCTATCATGGATGATTGTTAATCGAGAGTGCTCATACTCGTCCGCGAGTAAAATGATGATACGTATGTTAGAATAGAGAGTGAGAGGCAGAGTGAATGAGAAAGAGTCACCGGAATTGGCTTGTCATGCTCACGGTTTGCTTTTGAATATCGTTTGTTTAACTTTCGTAGTATATAAATTAAATTACAATTTTATCTGTCGAGGTTGAATACCGTTTTTTTTTGTTGACTCGCTAGTGGTAGAGTATATCCGATTCTTTTATAATTTCTTTTATATATTATACTCGAACGTAAAATCCGAAAAATAATCCGAATTTATCGCGATAAATTAATTGACGATGTCGAATATGTCTACGGGTAGATTAAATGTTCACATCCAAATTCCGCATGGCCGTACTGCTCAAATATTCTCCCATCCACCGCGAAGGGCTCTACGGGGTCACTCGTTCAGGATGTGATATTAATTAATTATCGATTATAGAATACGACGTGTTCGACATTGATTCTCCTTTAACCTTCGAAACGTATTGATTTAGATTTTACCTTCGGAATGTATCGATTCGTTTTTACGGAACGTATCGATTCGTTTTTACCTTCGGAACGGTTCCTTAAGACGACTGAATATCTCTCTCTATTCTACGTTACAGACAGAATGCGTAAGTTAAGAACCGATTCGATAACTATCCGATTTTACGGATTATTTGTTAATATTAAAATAGATTAGCGATGAATAATACTGCTTTATTTCGACGATTCGAACTTAGGGATGTGTAGAAAATAAATAAATTCAATTCAATTCAATTCAATTTATTGCTTCAATCAAATATGTTTACAAACAGCATGTATATATACATATAATCGTAATAAACAATAATGGTAGTAAACCATGCTTATGTAGTAAAAATAAATGGAAGCAAACCTCGGCTATGCGCATGAATGCGCGAGCGCCAGGTGTTTATTCTATACTGAAAATTAATGTTGTACGAGGTTACTCGAAGAAGAAGAAACTTAAACAATATATCTAACATAAAAACATAAAATTCTATAATAATAAAAAAAACAAAAACTTCTGTAACTATAAAAGGACAATGTAGTATAGATAAATAAAGATTAAGAATTAAAAGTAGAGGTAAAACTATAACAAAAACGTTTTAATTTAAAAATTAATGATTAAAAATTAAAAATAAATTATTCCTATTGTCGCTTACTGCGTGCGGCGGTAGTAAGGAAAATAACTTAAAAACTGTCTTGCTATATAGAAGTAAGTAAAACAAGGTAAATAACATAAAAACAAAAAAAACAACAAAAAAAAAAAAAAAAAAACGCAAATAAAAATTAAAAAAAAACTGCATTTTCAGTTTAGTATGCTGACAATAATAATAATAATAATAATAATAATAATAATAATAATAATAATAATAATAATAATAATAATAATAATTAATAATAATAAAATAGCAAATTTAGAAAAATAGACGATAGTTAACCAGATTATCGCTTGACCGTCGGTGATACACCGATAAGAGTAGGACTAATATCGAAAATTATCTACGTTCTCAAGCTGAATAAGATGAGAAAAATCTATGGGGAACCGTTTGACTGTGTTAAATATATATATATATATATATATATATAATGTATATGTGCCTTTGTAACCTAATTTAGAAAGCCTTTGATACTGCATTCTCGGATTAATATATAAATTAATGTAACTCTGTGGCAAGGTCTATCTTAGCCGGAGTAGCTCAAGGGAGTACAATTGAACCCTATCCTTTTCTCTTATTTATTAATGATATTACCCAAGGATAATTCAGATGGCGTCGTATGCGGGCGATACGGCTATATATTGTACGTCGTATCGTACAGAGATACTATTCAAAGAAGGTTAAACATAGGATTTGAGAAATTAAAATACCATACTTCGATAAATGGGAAATTAACATAAATGTTGATAAAACACAGTCAATATTATTTACAAAAATAAGACCTAAAGACCTAAACTCCTATAATGATTAACAACACATGGAATGAAAGACTCGGAATATCTCGGTGTTATTCTACATAAAGGTCTAACCTTTTCAAAACATATAGAAGACGCCGTTAATAAAACTCACGCCTCTTACCGCAAATAAGCTAATTATCTACAAATGTATGTTAAGACCGATAATGTCTAACTTATCTAAATTGCAAACCGTGCAAAATAAATGTTGTAGAATCATTCTTAAGGCTCCGTTTTACGCTAGAATAGTTCGTATGCACAGAGTTTTGAAATTACCGTATGTGCATCAAGTAATAAATCAGTAAAACGAAAAATTTTTTTAATGATTGTACCCTAAGCGTGTATATAAACAAACTCGCACTAGTCTCCAATTAAAATATAAGAAACGTAAACATAAAAGAATTCAATACATTATTATGAATTCCTGATGCTATATAGTTATTTAAATTTAAGTTTATTTTATGTATATAGTTATTTTTCTCTTCATCGCTACTCTGATATTATCTCATATTCCATTTTATTCAATACTTATTTCATGCAGGTGTTTTGGTGGTGGTTTTTCCGGCAGTCTATTTTAAACTTCGTGTCTTTTATTTATATGATTATTTATATCGCGATAGACGGGGGAAGAATTTTGTTTTATTTCAGTACGAGTAGATTGTTGTTTCTTATTTTAAATTTAAAAATACATTTTTTATTTATTTATTTATTTATTTATTTAGGCATTCAATTGTGTACCAGGACAATGGAGGGGTCGATCGAAATTCACTGCATAATGTTTTTTTTTTTTTTTCATCTACGTGTAGCTCTTAATGATTACGGATAAATCAGTGAGATCCCATTTTGAATAACGATCATAACTCGCGGCAAAAAATTTTTCATCATTCCGTAACTCCTAATTACGGAGAAGACGGTGGCACCTCATTTCGTATAAGTTGCGCGGGAAAATTAGCGCTTTAAATGTTAGCCTATTTTGTACGCTAAAATGACGGGCAATGATTCGCGATGTCCGGCAAACAACAATACCACGGAGATTGCGATATATGTACAATATATGCAAACAGAAGAGATAAGTTTTTCAACTTTCAATTTATTCATCGAGTGTCGACTGATATAAATGTATTTAAAAATTTTGAATTATTTAAACCAATTAAAAAATTGTTGATGTGTGGACGAAAGGGAAATTGTGAAATATAACTTAAGAAAAACGTTAAAATATAAGATACAAATACCGAGAACAATGGTAATCAGACTGATGAATTTATAATTACACAAATGCCGAATATAATATAAACGAAAAAAATACAGCGATTTTAAAAGAAAAATTCCAAGAATGATTACAAGACAATCGAATTATAAATGAAATATTAAAAAAAGAGATGTAGAATGGAAAATGGCGAGAAAAAGGGATAGACAACTCGGATTACACTGCTGCAGGCAATATGTGAAAATGATGGTGTAAATGTCTGGAAAATGAGTGAGGGGTGTAAATGACATTTTAGAATGATTGGAATACTATATTCAGTAAGTAAACGGTTGAAATTATGTATATAGTTGTATGTGTATATATATATATATGTGTGTATATGTGTACGTACGTATACATTGGTGTATAAATATTAATTAATTAATCTGATACCAGTCGACAAGTGAAAGCTTTGAGGTGAAATATAAATACACTTGTAATTTTTAATCTGAATATATGTAGATGATTTTATAGTATGTGTCAGTTTATAAAAGTTGTGCGTGTGGAAATAGTGTTACATACACGTTATTTATTTGCATGTATCTGCACTAATATGACTCTGTAATTGTAAAAACAAAAAAATTATTCCGATTTTACAAAAAAAAAAATAAAAAATTCTCCTAATATCCACGCGTAATAAATTAAATTTTGTTTCATTTACGGGCTGAATGTTTCTCGGGGTTTCGTATGTTCCTAAACTTATTTCCCGTATTTATTACAATTCGTCTTAAGCGACGTCATACGTTGGATTTCTTTGTCGAACAAATTCATCCGGTTTCGTTTAAAACGTTCGCGATCCAATTCTAAGTAACGTATTTTATTTAGAACGATAACACAGTCTACTCGAATATTACGTACGCAGTTAGTGTTTTGAATTAATATTATTATGCTTATTATTTTTCTATTTTGCCCCCCCCCACAAAAACGTGATTTTAATTTGCATAACAAATAATTATTTGAAACGTATTATATATACGTATATATATATATATATATATATATATATATATATATATATATATATATATATATATATATATTGTCCATGTTTTTATTCGTCTGCATAGGTAAACACTCCCACGCGTAAGCTTGTTATTTAAGAAAAAAATATAAGACACCATTTTTTGTTTACGTAACGATTACATTCCTACGTCTAACGGCCCAGAGTCGTCATCAAGGACTTAATCGCCATCGTAATCTCCAACAGATTTGATTAATTTCCTATACGATAAATTACGCTGAAACTATTTCAAGGAGGGACAAAGTTTTTCATTTTACGCCCGATAAGTCTAAGATGGAGTTGTTGTTAGAGAAACGGAAATTAGTATAACACCGCCTACGATTAAAATTATGACTTTACGTAGCGAACAAATTTTTTCGTCTTTTTCACTAACCATTGTTCTCTTAATTTAGAATCAGCTGATGGATAAATAAAGATACTTTTTTTTCTGTTCGGAAATGATAAAATTACACCCACTCATACTCACACACACATACATATATATACATATATATATATATATATATATATATATATATATATATATATATATATATAAATAATTAATTAGTAATGATTGAAAATTAACAGAAGCAAAATGGGAAAAAATTAAATAATGAACAATCAACAAATCTGATACGTAAATATATTTCGCATTACGTGTTAATATACATGATCACCATCGTGTTGTTATTTAATATCACTCGAGATCGAGTATGCGTGAGTTTTCCACAAATTCTTATCAGCGCTTATAGAGCACATCCTAAACCAAATGTACAGTTGAGAAAAGTTATACAGTTGACAAGCTACATCACGTAGGTCTTGATTATTGTCTTATCTTTTTCAGTAGCGTTTCGATACCGTATAATTTTTTCTACGTATCGATCCACAGTCTGCGGTTTTGGGTGTCACTTTTGGCTTTGCTCTTTTTTAAAGTTCGAAGCATTAAATCGATGTTTTCTTATTGTGTTTCTTTATAAGCGTTGGTCATCATTATGTTCAGTGTTCGTATTATTTATATCCGTAAAACAAGTACACGCGTGTATATATATATATATATATATATATATATATATATATATATATATATATATACATACTAGAAGTTATCCACGGCTTCGTCTGTGTAATTATTAAAAAAAAAAAAAAATATCGCTGTCGCTTTCTTTTAACAGGTTTATATATTAGTATAGTAAACGTTCAAATTTCGCTCCAGTCACGATCAACCCAAAAAAGAAATTTCGGCTGGTCGAGAACATTTTTCGACTGAAGTTGTAAACAATTAATTGAATATATAATTTAAATATCTTTTTTATTAAAAGCAGAACGCAACCGAATTAGAATGACTGGGTTGACCCCGTAAGTGTAAACGTTATGTTATCGTTGACTGGACCACCTTTTTTTTTTTTTAATTTTTTTTTATACACCACTCCGGTCTGACGACCACTATTGGTGCCGATAACGTATGACGTAACTATTATCTATATTACATATGACGTAACTGTTTTCTATATTGTCCATCCCCAATAGGGCAAACAACACCGATGATAGAACTACAACATAGTTGGTATACATCAATGATCATGTGACACCCACGATCTTGATTGTTTTTATCAGTTATGTGCTTACTTAACAGCTAAAGCACGCTGAGTTTAACATGGTTAAAGCTTAAAATATCTCTCGCTGCTTTTTCTTAAGTATTCTTGCTGGACATCCTGGAAGACCTGATCGATGGATATCGGCTATGTTTACATTTTCGTTTTCTTTTGTATCGTTACGGTACCCCAAAAATTCGGAGATAATTTAATCTTATGAAAACAACACGGAAGTAATAATATCTGAACTAGAAAAGTGTACGACAACTTTTATATATAACCCCTCAGGTAATAAGTTTGAAGCCGCATCAACTGATAACATTAACAACAAGGATATACGAATAGTTGTTGGGGACTTCAACAGCTATCGAACAGAATGTGGTTATGATGCAAATGATGATGAAAATGGTGGAAGAGTAGTTTCATGGGCTATAAGTAAAGAAATGGAGTAGGTGCATGATGCAAAGTTACCTCATTCATTTAGCAGCAGCCGGTGGAAGAGAGGCTACAACTGGATTTAGTATTTGTTCCGGAAAAATTTTTTTCCATGTGCTCTAATAAATATACCTAAAAGCCAACACAGACCGATCCAGCTGACAATATTTCCAATAATACAGAGAATAAACTATTTGCAAAAGAATCGATTTAATTTCAAGAAGGCAAATTGGAATAAATTCAGACAACCTGCTAAATGAAACCCTAAATAAAATAGACGCGCTAGCAGAAAATTATAAGCTTAAAGAAGCGATCTACAAATGTTCAATTAAAGCAATCCCCAGAGGGCATAGGAAACAATTCATTCCAGGTTTAAGCAATGAAACTCAACGAAAACTAATACATCTAAAGCTATGGAATAACTCCATTTAGTATTGACCTCGGAGAACAAGTAAATGAGTTGACAGCAAACCAAAAAAAAAGAAAAAAGAAAGATGGATTGAATTATGTGTATAAATGAATATTTCGGATAATTTATATGTAACATTTATTGTGTTATGCTTGATAATGATGTAACTGTCAAAAAGATTTGCAATAAAAAACTTTTATAGCGATTAAACTGTTATGATTTGGTTTTGTTTATAAAGAAAATACATAATAATAATAAAACAAATAGCAATCAATAAACAATATTATTATTATTATTTGATAATACGGGCGCCGGCTGCACTAGCGGGCCATATGCACCTACTGACCTACTGTGGTTCTAGATTTGATTTTGATTTAAAAGGTTCAATGAATCCGGGAACAACAGGAAAACATTATGAATGTGGTCGGCAGATTCAGACAACAGTTGAGGTAAGGAAGGAGGTTGTGCTGGATTCTAAATGTTGTGAGATCATGACAGGATGTTAGTATGTATGGTATAAGTAGTTGTGACACTTGACAAAAGGGACAAAGTGGAGGGTCTGTTCCTTGAAGAAGATAGGAATGGGTAGGATTTCAGTGGGATATTCGAAGTCTGGTAAGGATAACATTTGTCTTTCTTGTTCTGAAAGGAAATGGCAGCTGAGTTAGTGGATTAGATTTGACAGGAGATGGTTTTGTTGATTAGACTTCCACAGCCGACAACAGGATTTAGTTATGAGAAATTTCAGAAAAACTTTTACGTCGCTATAGAGAAAGAGGCGAGCGGAAATGTGTGGAAGCAAGGACGCCTCCCTGGAAGCTCGGTCAATAGCTTCATTTCCAGGAAAACTGATGTGGTTGGGAATCCAAATGAAAACTATGGAAACTTGAAGAAGAAGAAGAAATTTTATTCATATAAATAAAAGTTATAAACTATTTCACAATATAAATTATTGGTATGTAGGCCCTGTCCTATGTAAAGTTCTTATAAATACAATAATAAAAGATAAATTTTCATTTATGTATAGATTAAATATTAATTTATGCTAGGAAAAACAAAGAAAAAACCAAATTGCAGGAGAGGAAACACACATTCAGTTCTAATATCAATATGAAATAATTTATTTTATACTTAACATAATATTATTGTTGACACTTTTATGACAGAAAGTTATGTTTCAGACGCTTATATTTTTTATATCTTAGAGCTAATGATTCGTAATTATAGTTAGATATTGCTTTGACAGGGAGAGGCGATTCACATTTAAGAAAAAATTTTCTCGCGAGTATGTTCACTATGAAGTCCAAGTTCAACATTTCACGCATTAATTGTATCTTTGTGTACTTGGGCAAATTTAATATGATTCGGCGGCAGTCATTCTGTATTGCATTTTTTGATATGTACTTTTAGACACGTAGTTCCATACAGGACAACCGTAGGTTAGCAGTGGTTCAATAATTAAATTATAAATAATTAATTTATCTCGAATATTTAGTTTGGATCTTTTATTGAAAATAGGGAACAGTGTAAACATTCTTGCTCTAGTTTTATTTATAATTAATGTGTTTCTCAAAAGTTAATTTTTTATCGAGTATAACGCCTAGGTATTTAACATTTTCTTTCCATTGTATGGTTGTGTTATTCGATGTAATTTCAGGTTTGACAGATGGCCTTCTTTTAGAGAATAATATAGCCTTCGTTTTACAAACATTTACAGCTAATTGTCATTTGTTTAGGAATGCATTGATCATTGTAAACTGTTGTTTCAATCTTTTAGTTATAAATCTGAAGGACGAAGTTAATAATGCAATGTCATCGGCATATATTATGGAGCCTTTAAATTGAGAAATATCATTGATATATAATAAGAATAAGAACGAACCCAATATACTACCTTACGGAACGCCTGCATGGATGGTTTTAGATGCGGAGTAATCCTTTTTGATTCTTACTCGAAAGTTTTTGTTGAATAGCTGTTTACTTATCAGATTAGGATGAAAGTGGAGTTTTATCATTTTATGAATTAGACCATGGTCCCATACAGTATGAAAGGCTTTATATCAATGAGTAAAAGTCCTGTATGTTCATTTAAATTAAACTTATCCGTTTATCGCGTCGCATACAGTAGCCACCGCGTGCACTGTAGAAAGATTATGTCTAAAACCAAATTGATTATCCGGTAAAATATTATTATCATTAGCAAATTTAGTTAGATTAGTTAGCAACACCTTTTCAATTATTTTGCTAATGTTGTTAAGTTAATCGGCCTAATATTTTTAGTATGACTGATGTCTTTGTTAGGTTTCAGGTATTATAATTGAGGATTTCCATACAGTGCGAAAGTATTTTTGTCTGATGCATTAATGATATTAAAAGAATGACGCCTTCACGCGGCGTGTGTTTTAATAAAATAGCTGGAATGTTATCAGGACCAGTGGATAGTTTATTTTTTAATTTTTTAATGGTGTTTCCACACTTGATTAGGCGTAGTAAGGTGGGATGCTGCGATGTGTTTTATTCATTATTTTTGTAAGTTTCCATAAGCTATTATCCTTGGCTTTTGATCTACTAAGGAGATCATGGACAAGCAGTAAGCGTTGTAAAAGTACATTTATAAAGGTTGTCGAGTGACTTTAAAAGATAGAGTGAATCAGAAAGGATAAGGAACTTAGAAGATTGCACCGTGGTCAAGAATTCTAGACACTTGAAAATAGCAAAAGATTCAGCTGAGAATATGGAGCAGGACGTAGGAAGCCGAAAGCGATGAGTGAAAAGGGGCACCAAGAAGGCAGACCTCCACCAGATTTAGTGTCATCGGTAAAACAGCAAACAGCGTACTTATATTTAGAGATTTCAAGAGCAATATATGGCTTTGAAGTACATGGTATGAATATTTGGAAAGATGGGTTAGTTTCAGGTTGATACGGAATGGTTGTAAAAGCCAGGATGGTGTGGTGTATATTGGAAGAAGCGGGGGATTAAGAATAAATTTGTTAAATTGAGGAAATGATAAGAAATTATTTTTAATGCTGATTGCATAATTAGGTATATATTTTTGATTGTGGCTTGGAATGCTGTGCAAAAGATCATTGAATGGGTGGTTTGGGGAGATAAGTGTGGAGGTGAGTTAGTTACCTGTCGTGATTTGCCTTCGGAAACTCGAAGGAAGTAATCCCGATTCACTGTTAAGACTGACTATAGGGCTACTAGTATGAAAAGCCCCAGTGATAAAAGTAAAAGGTGAAAATAATCATATTTAGGTTTAATAAATTATGTAGAAAATCACATATGTAAGATAATAAAAATATTTAACAAATGTAATATAGATTTAGCCCGAAATAAGAAGTACATTATCGAAATCAATTAGTAACGACGAAATATGAAATAAAATTAAAAAATTCAATACGTAGAAGGAATTCGCAATAAGATTTAAGATTTCAATTCGTCTACGAACAATGATGGAAAATATACCGTATAGAAAAATTATTAATATTAACTGGAAATGTAAAATTTAACGTACGGACAAACATTATAAAAAATAAAATTATTTGAAAAAATTGATAAAAGAAAGATATATATGCGAATAATTTATTCAATTCGATGGTAAATCTTGTCGAAGAATTTTGATGTATATTATAAAAAAATCATTTTTTTTTTTATTAGTAGTAGTTACTTATTTTCTACGCTTTTGTATTATGTCGCTGTGTAAATGTTGTATAGCTGACTGTATAGGATTATTTTATAAATATCATTTTTCATTTTGCTATTTTTTTCTTAAATTGTATAATTAGTATTTTCATATTTTATACATGTTTATATTTTATATATTTTATTATTATGGTCATTTGATAATGACTTAATAAAAGCTTTGTGATTTTTTTTTATAAAAGCCGGTTAGTGTTTTTGACCCCCTTTCTTTATTTTTTAAAAATCGCTACATTTTAAGTATTTCGGTCGTGTAACCCAGAACTGTGTAGAGCCTGCTCGATGGGTTCAAATTACAGGAAGAATACCGTAGGTAAGAAAAAAATAATAATACAATCCGATTACAAAGTATGTCGGATTGGTACAATTTACCGGCGATAAGTTCCTTCCGAGCAACTCAAGTCAACGTTCGATAACGGACACGGCGCTATAATGACGATAACGATCTAGACGTTTAATATTTATTTGCAGTTATCCGGTTGATACTTTGATCGATGCGGATGTCGTAGTTATGTTAACCCCGTAGTGCGTGCGTCTACCATTTGATATCGTTATAAATGTATAATACCACTTGGTATATGCATTTAAAACGTAGTATAAGCATTCTGATAGGATATTTTTATGTTCCGGGTAACACTGCTATAAACACGAACGAACATCGATATTTTACCGATAATAGTTGCTGAAAAATTTTTGTGTAAATATAGTTGTTTTCGTGAGAAGTTTAAAATGTTTAAATACGCAGTCGTAATGAATTGTGATCATAATCAAAGTAAATATATACACTTCGTCTTAATATTTGTTTTACGATTTAAAATCAAATACGTAATACTAAATGGTATATAGCAGATAACACATGCGGATATAGTAATTACGTTATCATTACGATGTATTAATTCCAATTTTAAATTTTAGATGTTAAATTGACGGACTATGCCGATTAATTAACTGTTGATGCGACATCATCGAAACTAGTGACGATTTTTAATTCGAAGAACGTGAAATATGAAATTATGAAATTATGAAATTACACTCAATTATTCTAGTTCAACCCGATCGAAAAATAAATTTCTATTCTGAGAAGAAGAAATATCATTTATTTAAATTGTAAACATGAAATACAACACAGAATTACCACCCTTAGTAGCTAATACAATAATAATAATAAATAAAAGCAACCATGATAATATACGGGAAAATTTGAAAAAAAAAACCTGCTCCAAAAAGGAGAAAGAAATACAAATAGCATAAATTAAATTTATTAAAAAAAAATTGATTACAGTTTAATAAATAAATAAATAAACAAATATATAAAATAACGTAATTATGTTAAAAATCGGTGTTTTAGTCGGCGATGTTTGTATATTATAGTCCCCTATAACCTTAATTAATTTATTTTCGTGAGTTTTACAATTTTCATAAAATTTTTTAGCCAGCTTGTTGATCTAGAAAAATACCAGCTTAAGGTTTAGTTGAGAATGCATAATCCTGGCCAAACTGGTTGCATTGAGATTCTGCGACAACGGTTTTGTAATAATTGTAATTTACAATATGTACTGTTAGAAACTGAACACCAAACGGGACGTGCATAATCGGGGACGAATAATACCTTTGTATATGGTAGCTTTTTTATTTGTAACAGTGAGGTGGGACCTTCGATGAAATATAGGTGAAAGAATTTAGCTTTATCGATGATTAATATGATTTTCGAACGACAAACGCAGTAAATACTTGACATTTTTAACCCATTTAATATATTTTAACCGTTAATTACAATTTCTGGCAAAGGTTGCCTTCTGGAAAAAAGAATAGCTTCCGTTTTCTCGGTGTTTCAATTTCCAACGTTTATAGCACTTACAGAGAGTGAAGGCGGCCTTTTGTAATCTGCTATAAATTGTATCGGGTCTGTATGAATCATAATATACAAAGCGAAATCGTTCGTATAAAGAGCAGTTTTAATAAAAGGTATTTTAGGTGTAAATCATTTATTAAGAGCGGGAAACGAAAATGACCTAACACACTAGTTCGTGGGACACCAGAGTAATAGGATACCATTGAAGAGTTAGAAAACTCTATTACGTATAAATACGATTTTATTACTTTAATTAAATATGTTGTGGGATAATTTGGAACATTTTATATAAAATAGCACATCGTGTCGAACCGTGTCAAACGCTTTTTCTAAATCAATTAATAGTAATTAATTTCTATTCTTTTTCGAATAACAAGAACCGCTTTTATAAATATCACAATAAATAGATATATATTATAATATTAAAGTTTTATTAATTGTACGCACGAATATTTATGTCATACGTACCGCTTGTTTGGTAATTATTTATTCTTTAATACTTTTAAAAGCAACCTTATCGTTTGGTCGAATTTAATAAAACCATTTATACACACGTAGTGCATAACAATATCATTTGGTATTTCATAAATTTCGGGCTACTAAGAATCCGTTTTTTTTTTTCGAGTATGTTTTCAGAAATATAATTTTTATGTTACATCGAGACATGTATAAGCGGTCTTTTTTTTCGTAAAAAAAAAAAATCCACGCACTAAAGGTTTAATATATCGACTACGATGAAATTTACCTTTTCTAAACTGGATCCTGATTAGCCTCGAAACGAAATTCACTTTTGGTGGTTATAAAGCAAAACCTTGAAATCCTTATTAGGAACTTCTGTTGAATCAGTCGATTAGATTGTAGCGCGTAAATTGTTGTTTCTTCAATTTCCATCTGGACGCGAATTAATGATTTTCTCGCGAACGTAAATATCATTCTTACATGATACGCTATTAGTCTGATACTCGAATTCTATTTACGCCGACGACGAACTCGGTTCCATCTCGTATTGAAATAAAACAAAATCGGCATTCGTCGAGCATAAAAGAGAGAAAAAAATAAACGTTTATCGTCGGTGACATAGGACGAATGAAACGGTTACATAGAGATTAGGTAATAAGAGTGCTAACGGTCTCGAAAAAAAAAAACACAAAAAATTACAAGCATCATCCGGAGTGACGGGATCCGTTGTGGAAGAATGAAGAAGAAATAAAGCGAACGATGGCAGGCGTTAAAGAACAGAAACAGGCAGCCCAACTAGTTTATAGCAGAATCCGTAACTTAAAAAATATCCGTTATTACGGATAATATGGGATTATTTACGCTTATCGGGATTAACCAGGTCTAGTCCAGGAATATAACGATTTTATTCGATAAAACTAGCCTTTCTTCAATCGTTGTAGCCATATATATATATATATATATATATATATATATATATATATATATACACATATATAAAGTGTGTGTGTGTGATTGTATATTCATATATAATCTGAAAAATGTGGAATGCAGTGATTTTTATCAAAATAAACAACAAAAAACATGTTAATATCACGAAAATTAGTGTATGAAAAATCTCAAAGCTTTTCAGCTGTTAGGTCATTATCAAGTGAATATTTCAAAAGATAGAAAATATAAAATAAAAAATATTAATTTAAGGTTGAAATTGAACAAAAATCACGAAAATTAATAACAGTATTCATAAAATTTTCACTTTAAAGAAATTTTAGTGATTTGAACTTGTTCTTTGTTGTTTATATATATATATATATATATATATATATATATATATATATATATATATATATATATATATATATATATAATATATAGATAGATCCAATACCAAAGATACAATATTGGTCGGATGGAACTACCTTGATATACATATATATACGTACACGTACTATATGTTGATGTATGTGTGGGTACGCGTGAAAATAACGATATTATTAGAAAAAGCTTATTCGTTATATACCGGTTGTATATATTTACTATTATTATTATTATTGTTGTTATTTTTTTGATGATAATGATTTTAATCGTCGTTTCCAAAGTCAGTCACGATCATTTCCGAGTGATATAATAATATTCCGATTAAAAACTTTTTTTCTTTTTATGGTAATTGTAGTACTATTGTAATTTATAACTTCCGTCGGCGAGGAATAACTGGGAACAAACACAGGTGAATAAACTATATTTTCACTTATAAGTTACATATATACATATATATACATATATATTTTTAAAGTGGTAGTTCAAATTTGGCTATCTGCCTTCTTTCTTACTGTCGCAGCCGTGAGAATGAACTTAAAAACGATTTTACCATCTGTTTTTAATAACCGTGAGCTAGTGAACAAAGTACCAAGCTTTTCAGTTGCAACCAGCCCGTAACGTGAACTATGTTTCGGAACGCAAACTCTTTGATTATGTGTGTGTGTGTGTGTAATTTTGTTCAAGTAAGAAAAAGGTCGGTCCTTTCCAGTTAGCTGGAGATCGTTTATTTTGATCTATTTCTATCCTCGAGCAAACTTACACGGTGCAATATGGATAAGTCGTTCCAAAGTAAACGTCTTTCAAATCTAGCCACGTGGATTATTTATAAACGTTTATTGTAATTATATATATATATATATATATATATATATATATATATATATATATATATATATATAATATATAATATATATAATATATTATATATATATATATATATATATATATATATATATATATATATATATATATATACATATATAAATACAGGGACTCTAATTTACTGCGTTTCCTTATTAATTTCTTCCTCGTAAAATGTCGTTTTATATTAGCTTTTATTTTTTTTTCTTTATCCAGTTGTTTTTACGTTTATAGTAATTCTTCCTCATTAACACCACCCTCGCAATTTTTTAGGAGAAAAAATAGGGCGTTCATCGACTACATTTGCACCAGTATATTAAGTTTCATAAAAATAAGGTATAAATAAATATTTCTAGATCATCTCGTCAAGTCGTCTGGATAGTCTATGGCTAGAGCACGAACATTTATACAGAAGGTGTTTACGTTAAGAAAATTAAAATACATATAATCCCAATATTATTATCGCCTGAGGATGGCAATGGCTAGCCACCACGCGTAACACTATACGCGCACTAGTAACCATATAGTCGACACGGTACAACGTGCGAATCTTTTGAATATTCGTGCGGCGAAAAATATTAATGAATTCGACCGTTAAATTATTTAAAAAAAAAATCTATACATGGGATAGAAGACAAGAATATTTAGTCGATGAAAAATAATTTCGGAAAGCGTTGATCAATTCGAACTAGCATGCATTTTATCGTCGTTACTTTCAACATAGATGGACAGAAAAAGCGGGGAACGGAAGTAGATTGAAAGAAGAACTGAACCCGGTGCACCCCCTTAAGTTGGCCATAGATGGAAAACCTTAAACCGACTTCGCTCTGGTTGCGCCAGAACCTCAGTCAGTGAATTTATTCAAGTGGGTCCTGGCTGAAAATGATAAATGCAAGTGATGGACACCTGTTCCGTTGTAACTTGGTGCCTTCAGGCATTAGAAGAAGACCTAAGGAGCACAGAGCGAAATAACGAAGCCGTTAAAATGGTCGATACACGGATTAATATTGTATAAACTCGACTAGTAATAATTACTTTACTCGTTATATTTAATTTTATATATCGGTCCACACGCGTCTCGGACACGATAATAATAATAATACTTTCAGCATATACGTACGGACGAAATATTTAGCGAGGCGTTGGACGATATAATATGTTACTTTGAGTAAATGGGAGATATTTGAACAATGTCAGATACGCAGATGATTCTGCAAGTTCAATTGAAGATTTTACAAGAATTGGAAAATGTAGTAAAGGCGGATATAGATACGGGTTGAATATATAAAGAAAATTTGTACCGACCGACATAAATGGATAAATGACAAATACTTGGGGATGACTTTCGACCCTGAACTCCTGAAGTAGAGGTTAAGAGAAGAATCGGATACGTCAATTACGCTTTCTTAAAGATGGAACAAACCGTTCCAGAAAGTTAAAGAACGAGATAACACGTTACATCTGTAGAGTACCGTTTCGTACGGACAGAAAGCGCTGACATTAACAGCGAAGACGTTAAAAAAATAACTGGAAGCCGGCCAAATATTGCGTAGGATTTCGCGAACGCGGGAGTTGACCGATGAAAAAGTATTGGAATTTGGCCAACGCTAAGAGATTATCAAGAAGAGAAAAATCAAACATTTTGGACACTTAATCGGAGGTCAAAGATACGAACCGGTAAAATAGGTAATTGAAGGAACATTGAACGACGCCGAGCAAAAGCTAAGAAGAAATACTCCCCGGTTGAAGAATTACGCAACAACAATCAGTTGCACAGGAAAAGCCGGAAACTCTAAATATAAGTCGTCGTGGATAGTCGACGAGCAGTCATGCGTGAGACGATCGAAAATAGCAGGATTGGGAAAATAATTGTTTACGCTTGGCCGAATATAATTACGAATACTATTTCGACCACTTTTTAAGAGATTATTAATTTCACTCATCTTATAGTACTAACAGCGTGATCTAATTACGGTGATGGGTAATTATGATTCTGAACAGATAACAAAAAATATAAACATCGCAAAGTGAAACGTAAATTCCTATAAAATTCGTCGCTAGTATTCATCTTCAATAAGTACATTTTTATTTTTGATTTATTGTAATTCTGACAATACGCTTTTGTATTTTTCGCCCCGGATTACTTTGTTTTATATAATTTTCTCTTCATTATGCATATATATACGGTCACCCAGAGAACACGGACGGTTTTTTTAACAAATCAAAAACTACTCGAACAAAATTTTTCAGTGAAATTTTATTTAAAAATATATAAACGAGAGATTAGATTACAATCATTTGTGGAACACAATATTGTTCAGATGACCACCATTTGCAAGAATAAATTCATTCAGTCTTTTTATACAATTTTCTAACAATTTTTGGAGTATAGGTCGCTGTATTTTTGAAATTCCTTCAGAAATCCAAGTTTTCAAGTGTTCCAGATCCCGTGGACGTGTTTCGTAAACGCGGCTCTTAAGGTATCCCGATAATCTGGCGAGCACTGCGGCCAAGCGAAATCTGTGCGACGCGGTAATGCGCTTACCAAACGCTTAAGTACTGCGAGCGTTTCTGCCGAACAGTGACACGTCGCTCCATCTTGTTGAAACCATGCGCGGCCTAAACGACGAAGTGAGGGAAGCAAAAACGGTTTAAAATCTCGATGTAGCTCGTTCCGTTGGTAGTACCAGTGCACATATTAGGCACCACGGGTACGAACCTTTTTTATTTTTCACAGGACGTTTCTTATCCATTACAGAAGCTGTCTGTCGAAAGTTTTAATCCACTTTAAAATTGAATTTCAAGATGGTACAGGTTTGCACCGCGTCACTTTAACATTCTTTTCGGAACTCTCTTTCGATTCACGTCGAAAATAACGTTCCACGTAAAACGCGCGCTCCTGCTCGTTATAGGATTCAATGATAAGTGAAACTGGACAAAAACGAATCTCTCGTGTGTACACTATGGAGCACGCGGTTTGCGTTGTAACAGTATATCGCCAACTACGCTATTCAAAGAACAAGTAAGTCTTCTCGGGGTTACTCTAGAGGGATGAAGATATAAATGTAGATACGGATATCGCTGTAGCATACTAGAAGGCTCGATTGTCAGCATGACGTAGCAGGTTCAAAACCAACTCGTAACCTAAAATATAGACTGAATGAGTTGTAACGATCTGAAAATTAGGAAAGTTAAAACTTCGATTGCTTTCAACAGCGTGGAAAACGACCAAGCGAACGTTTACATAAGTTTATACGTATACACACGATAATGGCAATTATTCCTTAAATCCGGATGTACGTTAGTTACGATTAAGAGTATCGTACCGTGTAATATATATATATATATATATATATATATATATATATATATATATATATATATATATATATATATATATATATATATAATTATTAAAGAAAATTATATAATTAAAAAAATAATAATAAAATTAAAATATTAATAACAATTAAAAAGTATAACGATAACGAAGGAAAGAATGCTAGTTGGAAATGATGCAGAATAATTATGAATCTACGTTATAGCGAGAAGAATTTTGCTATTTTTCTTTTAATTAGAATGGCGTGTATCTTCAGAAAAACGCAAAACACACACACATGAACGTATGTCACGTGTATATATATATATATATATATATATATATATATATATATATATATATATACGTAATAGTATACTAATGCACACGTTTGTACGATAAACCATCCTCAATGGAAGACTAGAAACATGCTAGAAAAAATGAGTACATTAATAGCCGACGTTATTGCTTGTTCATATCGACTAGATTTAATTAAGCTAATTATGTCCAGTTGGATAATACAAATTAGTAATTGTATTTCTCAATACGCGAATTGTTGCGTCTTGAAATGAATTAAGAGAATATCCTATTTATTCATACACACACATACACACATACATATAATATATATATAATATATATTATGTTGCTGCCTTTCTCGTAGCTGCAACAAGTGAAGTTCAGTGTTTTGTTTTATTCCATCTGTCCATCGAAACGGACACTTTCTCGGTTTCTATATTCTACCCTGTTAATCCCTGTAGGGTAGTATATACCAGGAAGCCTGTTTTCCTCGTTACGTGTACAAAAAGTTTTACTACGTTCCTGTTAATTCTCATAAGCGTATTTTAACTTTCAGGGTACAGTCTGGTTACGGCACTGCGATTAAGCAGGCAAACCAAAAACCATTTGATTAATTTTTCTCCAGAACATATCATTATATATATATATATATATATATATATATATATATATATATATATATATCGATTGCTCTCTTAATCCTAATGAAATTATTCTATTAGAAAAATTTCCTATTTTTATCTCGGAATTATTTAATATTAAACATATTGATAGTTATTACCGGTAGCCATAAGCTACTTTCGCAAGCTACTCTATATTTTTTTTATAATGTATGTTAATATATATAAATGTATTATTAGAAATATGTATATATATATAGAGAGAGAGAGATATTCACCACAAATTTTAATAACAAATTCCTATCCGCACTTGATGTTATTTTTATTATTTTTATTATTTTCATTATTGATTATTATTCCCACGGGGTTGTACTATATTCTATTACTTCTTAATCTATCGATTGGTGGTCAATCATCTGAAAAGTATATTACTTATAATGGTTACAAATAAAATTCGTGTCTTCTCGTGTGTATTATTATTGTCATCTAACCAATGACATGTTACTCTCGACTAGTGTTGGCTGAAGAATGAATGGCTGCATTAACTGAATCAATTCCTTATGATCATAGAATGAATTAATTATTTTTTAAAAAGACTCATTGATTCATCGAATCTTTTCATCTCAAGGAATCCTCTAGTGAATTGTATTTTGTACGATGACTACTGATTCGTAACTGAAAAGAATTATGTAGGTGATTCAAAGAGGAATTGTTTAATAAACCGTAGTTTTTGTAATGGCTATGTCACAATGGATTCTAATTATAAAAAGAATTATAAGTAGGATTCAAATAACTATAGACTAAAAAAATATGAGACAATAAATATTTATCGTCTAGGTATTTAAGACATCGTAACATATTATATACCTGACAAACATAATTAATAAACTGCAGTTTATAGGTTCATGAATCAAATTGAAATTATGAACATTTGTGTTATATAAATTATTAAATGTCCAAATCTGTTCTTTTTTAATCTAATAAAAACTTGGTTTCCATATGATTACTCTAGCATGAGCTGTTTTTAAAGTTATTATATAAAATATGAATCTTTTAATATTTATTTAAATATTTCTGTCTGTGTTTATGTTTTGAGCAAATAGAAATAATTAATACAATTTGAATCGTCAATTCACGACATATAAGATACGAGTTTGCTTATATTTTAATTTTTCTTTACTTTCGATTCATGAACGATGAATGTGTTTTGTTTATAAAATTTCGCTATCGTTTAATTATGTACATAGCCGGTGATGTATGTGATTTTGATTTAGATATACATAAATTTGAACAAATATGTTAATCGAATTAATTATTGAAACTTACTGTATACTTTTAAAATCAAATATGAAATAAATATGCAAAGTTTCTTTTATTATAATTAAATTTATATTATTTACTATAAGAAAAATTGTGTATTATTTTTTAACATATGAACGTATTATATTTTAACACATCATTTCTTGAATGCCTGAATAATATAATATAAATAATTATATATATTATATTACCTAATACAAATTATATTTAATCAAAATCACTCTTATGTATAAATATTTACATATGTACAAATTTTTGAAACACTGATCTAATTCATAGAATGGATTTATAATTTTGAAATAACTCAGAGAATCAATTCAGTGACTCAATTCACTCTGAAATTTTCCAACACTACGTCTCGACACTCGTCGACGGATATTCTCCGAGGCTACAAGTCATTTTCGAAAATCCATTTCACTATTGCGGTTTTGTTTAATTTGATAATTTTATTTTCCTAATATTATTATTATTATTATTTTTTGTCGGAATTTGAATATTAAGTTAAATAACATAACTTCGGAATAAGTATGTGAGATAATGTACTTGAGGATTACGTTCGATTGTAAATTGCCCTGGTCGAGCTATTCCGTATTTCTTGCGCTAAACTGAGAATTTTATTATCCACAACGTAAATCTTAATTACATTTTGTATTTATCCGTTTTACTAAACATGATGCTAAAGTGAAGTAGCTAAGATGTAATCAAATCCATCGAACATGATTAATGATATTCGTAAATTAAGTAGAAATTTCCATGACGAACTTGAGGATTTGTTCAAAATTGAACTTTTAAGTTTGCAGGTAAAAATAAATTTAGTTTTAACACCTCTACTCGTGAAGGGAATATTAAATACGGAAGAAAGTCGAAATTACTAAATTTCATAGATATCGTACACGAATGCAAGCACCATATATGGGTGCTATACTATATAATAAACTACCTGAAATTGTTAAAGTTAATTTAAGAGACTATAAGAAATGGAGAAAGATCTTAGTATGCTGCATATTTAGTAGCGATTCTGAAAGGTCAGATGTAATTAATGAACGTTATATTGAGGATTGATAACCTCGTATCATTTTAATACAATATATATATATATATATATATATATATATTGTAACAACCATGCTTGTTACATTGTTAGTAGTAGTGAGTGACTAAAGTTGGTAAATTGAAATTTGAGTTAAAATGTATATTTGGAAGATTAAATTTAATAATATGTACGTAAAAGGTGATGAAAGAAAAAGAAATATTGTATACATATATATATAGGTATGTGTTTATACATCCGGTCGGCATTGCGAACGTGACTTTCCCAAAGGAAATATAATAAAAAGAAAATAGAATAGTTAGACTGATATAAATATAGATATATATGTATTGGGGAAAGCACGCTGGCGCCGATAAGATTAGAATTATAAAAGATCTGTCAGAGTTAGTATAAAAAATGCTGAAGGGAGACATATATAATAAATTAAGCATTGTCATGGCAAAAGCAAACAAAAAGAATAAATATAGCATAAAAATGGATTCAGTCGGTATTTTGGTCGAAGACCAAAAGAAACAGCTCCGAATTTTCTGATTGGCTAGCCCAAAAGAGAAATCGGAGGGTTCCACCGAAAACCGTCAATTTAGGAATTTCTATATCTGTAGAATTCCTAGAAAGCAAGTATGTGGAGTGTATGAGTATATGTATATGTTACCTGATGCTGGCTGCCGCACTAATAAGTATATTATATATAAGACTATATATGTATATATGTATAAGTATATAACCTTTAAGCATAAGGGACAATGGAACTTGTCCTTAGTTCAACTATGTTCGTCGAAAATAGACAAAAACCCATTATGGAGGAGAAAAAGATTTAAGAAAAGATCAAAACAATAATTGCAAAGAAACCGGCATTTCGTCGACAGTAAAGTACATAATAAGTATAATAATGCTGAGATACCTGTGTCGCCTCCAGAGTCCTGGGGTGTAATAAACAGACGAGTTTTGTCGAAGTTTTTAGTTCACGAATTCGCCAGTGGAGTGAGTTGAGTGAGTTCAATCTTGTCAGTCGAAAGACAGTTCAGTTGAATTTTAGTCGAGGTGGAGTAAAGTCAAGTCGGATAGTTTTCGAAGAAGTTAGGATGGATCGTCGGGACTTCGACCGTGAAGTTGGTCCATCTAGGCTAGGGACGGTTCCGTGTATTATACTATATTAATAATCGTTCGAAAAGTTTCAATATATATATATATAAAAAATCTTGTATACTAAAAATAAACGTAGCCGGATATCGCACGCGTTCGATTCGTAATTTTATTTCTTCCGAAAAGTAATAAATTTTCAATAAAATAAAAACCGCATTTTTATTCTTGTCATTTAATTTATTTTATTATAATAATCGGTCATGGGCCTCTCCCATGTGGCATCCCGGGCGTACCTCGAAACCGGAAGTCGGTAACGTTATATTTTAATATTTATATCCCTATATTTAAAAATATAACGTAAAATAAATATATGTTAGCGATCTGCATGTGTATATGTATTTTTAGGTATATATCGTACAGGTCGCCACATAAATTGGCATCCCTGGTGGGGAACAATTAATTATAATTGTTTCTACTCGGGATCGAGCACTCGATCTCTGGATTAGAAATAAAAAGATATATTTAAAAAAAAATTTTTTTTTTATTCAATTTAATATTTTAGTATAAAGGTATATATATATAATTTGTTTTATCATAATATCGAGTATCAAATTGTAAATTGTAATGTAAGATATAAATACATATAAAATAAAGATGGACGAAGAATTTAGAGGTTTTCTCGGAGAGAGTGGAGAAGGTAACGAATGAAATGCGACAATGATGGTGGACATCATGAAAATGATGATGCAACAGTTCGCAGAGGAAAGAAGAAGAGAAAGGGAAATAGAAAGGGAAGAGAGGAAAAGAGAATTTGAAATAGAAAGAGAAGAAATGAGAAGGGAATTTGACAGATTTATAAGTGAAATGAGAGAGGGCTCTCAGGTCAAGGCGAGACAATTAGAAGAAAAGATAGATTCAGTGGAGAGAAAACTAGAAGATAAGTTTTGTGAGCAAGAAGAGACATGTAAAAAGGAACATGAGGAACTACGAGTAATAGCATTAAACAAGGGAACGGAAAATAAAAAGATAGAGAAAATATGGGAAGAGAAAGTGGGGAGATTAATGGAACAAGTCGAAAAGTATGAAGAAAAGTTGGAAGCTACAAGCAGTGATCTTACAAAAGAAATATCTAGCTGTGTCAAGGAAACACAAAGGGTGCAGAGCAACGTAAATCAGATAAACAAAGAGGTGGAGAAAAAATTAGAAAGTAATGGGAACAAGAATCAGGCGGTGGTAGATGAGTTGAAAGAACACGTTGATGAACAAATAAGTAACTTTGCACGAGAAAGATGCAGCGTATCTAGAGAATCGTGCAGTAAATTTGGTGAAATATATACAGTTCCGAAATTAGATCGGACGATAAATAAATTCGACGGTACGAGCCAGAGCATACATATTATAGAATTTTTAAACGAGCTAGACATGTACTTCACCCGTATGGATATATCAGAAAAGGAAAAAATAGACATCATGATCCACCAATTAAGCGGGAAGCCAAAAGAGTGGGCTAGTGTGATAGTCAGTGTTTGTAGAACGTGGGAATTAGCGAAACGGAAGATCAAAGAAAAATATTGGAGTCGTGAACGACAGGAAGACCTAAGGAGAGAATTCACTGGGCTAAGGGGTCAAATGAAACGATGTGAAGAAATTGAAGATTTCATATTGAAATGGAGTCGTAAACTAAAAAACCTAGACCAACCGATGCGAGAAGAAGATTTTGTAGATCAAGTGTTATACAATCTACCGATACATATGAGGAGAATGTTGATTAATGTGAGAATTATAGATAGAGAACAATTACTAAGAGAGATAAATAAAATAATCGAAATCGAGAATAGTTGTACAAGTACAACAAAGGAGACAATGGAAAGAAGTTCATCAACTAAGAACACAGAGAGACGAATATTTCAGGTAACGAAGACAGACATGGAGGACCAATCAGGACCTATATACAAAGGGTATCAAATACTAGGGGATTCCAACATGGTACGATTCAGTGAACGTATTTTGAACAAGTCGGCGAAACTTATAAGTGGAAAATGGACGATCGGCTATTGTAGGGGAGGTCAAACGATCAATGGATTAACAGAGACAATTGAAAAGGATCGAGTGCCATTGAGCAAAAAAGTTATGATAATGATTGGTACAAATGATATAGTCAGAGGACGACCAGTGTACCAATGCACGAATGATTTGGACCAATTGCTCCGTGTACTACAAAACAAGGGATGTGAGGAAATTATAATGATTACAATTCCTCCAATAAGTGATAAAGAGAGACCAGACAAATACAATGACGCAGTCAAGGAATATAATGCGTATATAAAACAATTAAATGGAAATATAAAAGTGGTAGACACAGAAGATGCCTTGTTGTACCGTGGTTTACGAGCAGATTATAAAGTCATGGAGAGATCCGATAGGATAAGCCTACATTTGAGCCCACTAGGGTATGCAAAAATACGAGATTGTATAGAGACGCAAATTTTTCAGTAGAGCTGAGAGATGCAAGTCCCACATCCTCAGCAAGAAGTAAGAGGGACAAGATAATAAGATACTTAGATGCCGAGCTGCTGATGGAGGAAAACGAACATACAGCAGAGGATATATAGGTGCAGGAGAATTATATAAAATAAGAAGAGTGGTATGGATAATGGTAATAAACAAAATTTAATCAGTCATTGGTTTGGTGCAAATACGAGGAATTAAGATAAGTAAATATAAATATTAAAAGTAATTATAAAAAATTATAAAGACGTTTATAAAATAGGTGTACGGGTAAATAGTAGATATAGGAATTCGCGTTGTTATGTATATATATATAAAGTAAATTAAAAGTGAAACGTATAAGAGGATGTATGTATTGGTATGCGTATAAATGACGGTACATGTAAAAAATTTTAAATACACCTATGAGTATAAGTCGTAAACATGTAAATATCGAGTATATTAAGTTGGGGTAGGATTAATTACGTTATCGATGATATAATTTATGCATATAAATTCATGAGCTATTAAAACTTTACGAAACGTTTGAATGTGTAAAAAATTAAGGTAGATGATATAAATTAACATGTATATCAAGCCAAAAAATTAAGATTATTTACAGTAATATAAGTCAATGATCCCAAACGCCATCGACATCACCAGCATGACAACTAGCGACAGACCGATATAACAGCCAGTAGGGGGTGGGTGATTTGGTTTGTGTGCAGGATGTGGGGATGCTGGGTCGCCAGAAGAAGTAACAACGAAATGTCGAAATAATAGTAATAATAATAATGAAAAAAAAAAAAAAAAATCCCAGATGAAAATAAAAAGGAGATGGCAATATTTATATAACGAAGATACGATATATACCAAAAGGTTGTCCTTTGGTCCAAGGGACGGGTCGATAACCTCCCTATGGTTACCAAAGTTCGAAAGGAAAAGAAAAACCGGTTATTGTGATCGTTCCGCATCCGAATAGCTTAATCCGATAATGTTGCCGGACTACTATGTATATACTAGCAAGCGGTACACCTTCTCGCATTCCATGCACGCGGCCAGTCATCCCTCAACTACGAGAAAAGTTATATAAACGAAGAACGCGAATGAATACAAATCGAACGCGGAATTATTGATAAGTATTATGTAAATAGTTATTTAAGAAAAGTCGGATGTCCGGGTCAGTGACCCTCTCATCCAATTTTTATTTAGTGCGGCGGGGCATATGTAACAACCATGCTTGTTACATTGTTAGTAGTAGTGAGTGACTAAAGTTGGTAAATTGAAATTTGAGTTAAAATGTATATTTGGAAGATTAAATTTAATAATATGTACGTAAAAGGTGATGAAAGAAAAAGAAATATTGTATACATATATATATAGGTATGTGTTTATACATCCGGTCGGCATTGCGAACGTGACTTTCCCAAAGGAAATATAATAAAAAGAAAATAGAATAGTTAGACTGATATAAATATAGATATATATGTATTGGGGAAAGCACGCTGGCGCCGATAAGATTAGAATTATAAAAGATCTGTCAGAGTTAGTATAAAAAATGCTGAAGGGAGACATATATAATAAATTAAGCATTGTCATGGCAAAAGCAAACAAAAAGAATAAATATAGCATAAAAATGGATTCAGTCGGTATTTTGGTCGAAGACCAAAAGAAACAGCTCCGAATTTTCTGATTGGCTAGCCCAAAAGAGAAATCGGAGGGTTCCACCGAAAACCGTCAATTTAGGAATTTCTATATCTGTAGAATTCCTAGAAAGCAAGTATGTGGAGTGTATGAGTATATGTATATGTTACCTGATGCTGGCTGCCGCACTAATAAGTATATTATATATAAGACTATATATGTATATATGTATAAGTATATAACCTTTAAGCATAAGGGACAATGGAACTTGTCCTTAGTTCAACTATGTTCGTCGAAAATAGACAAAAACCCATTATGGAGGAGAAAAAGATTTAAGAAAAGATCAAAACAATAATTGCAAAGAAACCGGCATTTCGTCGACAGTAAAGTACATAATAAGTATAATAATGCTGAGATACCTGTGTCGCCTCCAGAGTCCTGGGGTGTAATAAACAGACGAGTTTTGTCGAAGTTTTTAGTTCACGAATTCGCCAGTGGAGTGAGTTGAGTGAGTTCAATCTTGTCAGTCGAAAGACAGTTCAGTTGAATTTTAGTCGAGGTGGAGTAAAGTCAAGTCGGATAGTTTTCGAAGAAGTTAGGATGGATCGTCGGGACTTCGACCGTGAAGTTGGTCCATCTAGGCTAGGGACGGTTCCGTGTATTATACTATATTAATAATCGTTCGAAAAGTTTCAATATATATATATATAAAAAATCTTGTATACTAAAAATAAACGTAGCCGGATATCGCACGCGTTCGATTCGTAATTTTATTTCTTCCGAAAAGTAATAAATTTTCAATAAAATAAAAACCGCATTTTTATTCTTGTCATTTAATTTATTTTATTATAATAATCGGTCATGGGCCTCTCCCATGTGGCATCCCGGGCGTACCTCGAAACCGGAAGTCGGTAACGTTATATTTTAATATTTATATCCCTATATTTAAAAATATAACGTAAAATAAATATATGTTAGCGATCTGCATGTGTATATGTATTTTTAGGTATATATCGTACAGGTCGCCACATAAATTGGCATCCCTGGTGGGGAACAATTAATTATAATTGTTTCTACTCGGGATCGAGCACTCGATCTCTGGATTAGAAATAAAAAGATATATTTAAAAAAAAATTTTTTTTTTATTCAATTTAATATTTTAGTATAAAGGTATATATATATAATTTGTTTTATCATAATATCGAGTATCAAATTGTAAATTGTAATGTAAGATATAAATACATATAAAATAAAGATGGACGAAGAATTTAGAGGTTTTCTCGGAGAGAGTGGAGAAGGTAACGAATGAAATGCGACAATGATGGTGGACATCATGAAAATGATGATGCAACAGTTCGCAGAGGAAAGAAGAAGAGAAAGGGAAATAGAAAGGGAAGAGAGGAAAAGAGAATTTGAAATAGAAAGAGAAGAAATGAGAAGGGAATTTGACAGATTTATAAGTGAAATGAGAGAGGGCTCTCAGGTCAAGGCGAGACAATTAGAAGAAAAGATAGATTCAGTGGAGAGAAAACTAGAAGATAAGTTTTGTGAGCAAGAAGAGACATGTAAAAAGGAACATGAGGAACTACGAGTAATAGCATTAAACAAGGGAACGGAAAATAAAAAGATAGAGAAAATATGGGAAGAGAAAGTGGGGAGATTAATGGAACAAGTCGAAAAGTATGAAGAAAAGTTGGAAGCTACAAGCAGTGATCTTACAAAAGAAATATCTAGCTGTGTCAAGGAAACACAAAGGGTGCAGAGCAACGTAAATCAGATAAACAAAGAGGTGGAGAAAAAATTAGAAAGTAATGGGAACAAGAATCAGGCGGTGGTAGATGAGTTGAAAGAACACGTTGATGAACAAATAAGTAACTTTGCACGAGAAAGATGCAGCGTATCTAGAGAATCGTGCAGTAAATTTGGTGAAATATATACAGTTCCGAAATTAGATCGGACGATAAATAAATTCGACGGTACGAGCCAGAGCATACATATTATAGAATTTTTAAACGAGCTAGACATGTACTTCACCCGTATGGATATATCAGAAAAGGAAAAAATAGACATCATGATCCACCAATTAAGCGGGAAGCCAAAAGAGTGGGCTAGTGTGATAGTCAGTGTTTGTAGAACGTGGGAATTAGCGAAACGGAAGATCAAAGAAAAATATTGGAGTCGTGAACGACAGGAAGACCTAAGGAGAGAATTCACTGGGCTAAGGGGTCAAATGAAACGATGTGAAGAAATTGAAGATTTCATATTGAAATGGAGTCGTAAACTAAAAAACCTAGACCAACCGATGCGAGAAGAAGATTTTGTAGATCAAGTGTTATACAATCTACCGATACATATGAGGAGAATGTTGATTAATGTGAGAATTATAGATAGAGAACAATTACTAAGAGAGATAAATAAAATAATCGAAATCGAGAATAGTTGTACAAGTACAACAAAGGAGACAATGGAAAGAAGTTCATCAACTAAGAACACAGAGAGACGAATATTTCAGGTAACGAAGACAGACATGGAGGACCAATCAGGACCTATATACAAAGGGTATCAAATACTAGGGGATTCCAACATGGTACGATTCAGTGAACGTATTTTGAACAAGTCGGCGAAACTTATAAGTGGAAAATGGACGATCGGCTATTGTAGGGGAGGTCAAACGATCAATGGATTAACAGAGACAATTGAAAAGGATCGAGTGCCATTGAGCAAAAAAGTTATGATAATGATTGGTACAAATGATATAGTCAGAGGACGACCAGTGTACCAATGCACGAATGATTTGGACCAATTGCTCCGTGTACTACAAAACAAGGGATGTGAGGAAATTATAATGATTACAATTCCTCCAATAAGTGATAAAGAGAGACCAGACAAATACAATGACGCAGTCAAGGAATATAATGCGTATATAAAACAATTAAATGGAAATATAAAAGTGGTAGACACAGAAGATGCCTTGTTGTACCGTGGTTTACGAGCAGATTATAAAGTCATGGAGAGATCCGATAGGATAAGCCTACATTTGAGCCCACTAGGGTATGCAAAAATACGAGATTGTATAGAGACGCAAATTTTTCAGTAGAGCTGAGAGATGCAAGTCCCACATCCTCAGCAAGAAGTAAGAGGGACAAGATAATAAGATACTTAGATGCCGAGCTGCTGATGGAGGAAAACGAACATACAGCAGAGGATATATAGGTGCAGGAGAATTATATAAAATAAGAAGAGTGGTATGGATAATGGTAATAAACAAAATTTAATCAGTCATTGGTTTGGTGCAAATACGAGGAATTAAGATAAGTAAATATAAATATTAAAAGTAATTATAAAAAATTATAAAGACGTTTATAAAATAGGTGTACGGGTAAATAGTAGATATAGGAATTCGCGTTGTTATGTATATATATATAAAGTAAATTAAAAGTGAAACGTATAAGAGGATGTATGTATTGGTATGCGTATAAATGACGGTACATGTAAAAAATTTTAAATACACCTATGAGTATAAGTCGTAAACATGTAAATATCGAGTATATTAAGTTGGGGTAGGATTAATTACGTTATCGATGATATAATTTATGCATATAAATTCATGAGCTATTAAAACTTTACGAAACGTTTGAATGTGTAAAAAATTAAGGTAGATGATATAAATTAACATGTATATCAAGCCAAAAAATTAAGATTATTTACAGTAATATAAGTCAATGATCCCAAACGCCATCGACATCACCAGCATGACAACTAGCGACAGACCGATATAACAGCCAGTAGGGGGTGGGTGATTTGGTTTGTGTGCAGGATGTGGGGATGCTGGGTCGCCAGAAGAAGTAACAACGAAATGTCGAAATAATAGTAATAATAATAATGAAAAAAAAAAAAAAAAATCCCAGATGAAAATAAAAAGGAGATGGCAATATTTATATAACGAAGATACGATATATACCAAAAGGTTGTCCTTTGGTCCAAGGGACGGGTCGATAACCTCCCTATGGTTACCAAAGTTCGAAAGGAAAAGAAAAACCGGTTATTGTGATCGTTCCGCATCCGAATAGCTTAATCCGATAATGTTGCCGGACTACTATGTATATACTAGCAAGCGGTACACCTT
Organism: Coronaproctus castanopsis; assembly: GCA_032883995.1. Classification (NCBI taxonomy): domain Eukaryota; kingdom Metazoa; phylum Arthropoda; class Insecta; order Hemiptera; family Monophlebidae; genus Coronaproctus; species Coronaproctus castanopsis. The sequence continues at coordinate 44,839,930 of CM065053.1, read as the reverse complement.
CTCGCATTCCATGCACGCGGCCAGTCATCCCTCAACTACGAGAAAAGTTATATAAACGAAGAACGCGAATGAATACAAATCGAACGCGGAATTATTGATAAGTATTATGTAAATAGTTATTTAAGAAAAGTCGGATGTCCGGGTCAGTGACCCTCTCATCCAATTTTTATTTAGTGCGGCGGGGCATATGTAACAACCATGCTTGTTACATTGTTAGTAGTAGTGAGTGACTAAAGTTGGTAAATTGAAATTTGAGTTAAAATGTATATTTGGAAGATTAAATTTAATAATATGTACGTAAAAGGTGATGAAAGAAAAAGAAATATTGTATACATATATATATAGGTATGTGTTTATACATCCGGTCGGCATTGCGAACGTGACTTTCCCAAAGGAAATATAATAAAAAGAAAATAGAATAGTTAGACTGATATAAATATAGATATATATGTATTGGGGAAAGCACGCTGGCGCCGATAAGATTAGAATTATAAAAGATCTGTCAGAGTTAGTATAAAAAATGCTGAAGGGAGACATATATAATAAATTAAGCATTGTCATGGCAAAAGCAAACAAAAAGAATAAATATAGCATAAAAATGGATTCAGTCGGTATTTTGGTCGAAGACCAAAAGAAACAGCTCCGAATTTTCTGATTGGCTAGCCCAAAAGAGAAATCGGAGGGTTCCACCGAAAACCGTCAATTTAGGAATTTCTATATCTGTAGAATTCCTAGAAAGCAAGTATGTGGAGTGTATGAGTATATGTATATGTTACCTGATGCTGGCTGCCGCACTAATAAGTATATTATATATAAGACTATATATGTATATATGTATAAGTATATAACCTTTAAGCATAAGGGACAATGGAACTTGTCCTTAGTTCAACTATGTTCGTCGAAAATAGACAAAAACCCATTATGGAGGAGAAAAAGATTTAAGAAAAGATCAAAACAATAATTGCAAAGAAACCGGCATTTCGTCGACAGTAAAGTACATAATAAGTATAATAATGCTGAGATACCTGTGTCGCCTCCAGAGTCCTGGGGTGTAATAAACAGACGAGTTTTGTCGAAGTTTTTAGTTCACGAATTCGCCAGTGGAGTGAGTTGAGTGAGTTCAATCTTGTCAGTCGAAAGACAGTTCAGTTGAATTTTAGTCGAGGTGGAGTAAAGTCAAGTCGGATAGTTTTCGAAGAAGTTAGGATGGATCGTCGGGACTTCGACCGTGAAGTTGGTCCATCTAGGCTAGGGACGGTTCCGTGTATTATACTATATTAATAATCGTTCGAAAAGTTTCAATATATATATATATAAAAAATCTTGTATACTAAAAATAAACGTAGCCGGATATCGCACGCGTTCGATTCGTAATTTTATTTCTTCCGAAAAGTAATAAATTTTCAATAAAATAAAAACCGCATTTTTATTCTTGTCATTTAATTTATTTTATTATAATAATCGGTCATGGGCCTCTCCCATGTGGCATCCCGGGCGTACCTCGAAACCGGAAGTCGGTAACGTTATATTTTAATATTTATATCCCTATATTTAAAAATATAACGTAAAATAAATATATGTTAGCGATCTGCATGTGTATATGTATTTTTAGGTATATATCGTACAGGTCGCCACAATATATATATATATATATATATATATATATATATATATATGTATATATATATATATATATATCACATTGTCTATGGTGCTGACCGAATCTCTTTTATACGAATTTATCCTGTTTGAACCGATCAAGAACGGATTATAGAACCTGGTTATATTCTATAGATTTGTTTATCCACCCTCAAAACCATCGATGTTATCCATAATTCAGCCTTGTGTGTTTGCCAACTGGAACATTTCGCACTGCACCGATCGACAGCATACAATCCGAGTCATCAGAACGGTTTCCTGATTTTCGATTCCTGAATTGTTTTGCTTTCTATTGAAATGTTGTCATAGATTGCACCGCAGACATTCTCGATCGTTTCAGTTGAATTATAGGCGATTTATCTCGCTATTGAATCATTAATGAACTCCGATGCTGAACGGCCTTCAACTATATTTTTTAATTCTCTTCCGACGTTTCGCGCTCTAATATTCTATTTTTGCAGCGTTTATCAGATTTTACTTAGATGTATTTAATTAATAATAAAAGTTTAACAATAAGTAATTTAACGATATGGAACGCAGAAACTACCGACAGTTTTGTTAGAACAGATTGAAAATTAGTCGGATTTTGAAAGCGATTGTTAGTTACATTTTTACTAGTTGATTTTGTAACTGATTACATATTATATTCATGTTGTATTATTAAAATATATTTAATTTATTAATTGGGGTTCTAAAATTTGTACGATTACACGATTGATTTTAGAAAATTTTAAACAATTCCAGATTATCTTATATTAGTATGATTTTGTTTAAGTATCCGGATATAATCGATATTAGTAGGTTTCACTTCGATTGAAAATGATTTAGAATATGATGATTTTTAGTTGTATTTTTACTAGAATAAATTACTGATTTTGTAAAACACCGATTACGTGTATACTCCTGTTGTATTAAAATATATTCAATTTATCGATGAAATTCTAAAATGTGTACGAGATTATTTAATTTATAAAGTTCATACAATTCTAGATTATCTGTTAGTTACAATTTCAACTGAAATATATTTTTTCAAATTTAATTTTGAATTACTTTTTTATTTCTTATCTGTTATTCGTTACGTAATTTATTATCATCTTGGGGGATATTTTCATTTGCAATTCTGCGTCTACAGTGTACTAATAAAGAATTAAAGTGAATCTGACGAAGTAAAAAAAAAAAAAACCGAATAATTAGTAACGGTGTTACTAATTAGTCATGTGAAGTAGTCGGTTATGACAATCGCTTATATACATATGTATAACATGAAGGTGGAAATTCCTCAATAGCTGTGTACAATACTGTTTCGAGGGTGTGTTCGTATTGTTTAAAATACGCGAAGAAAGTTTTAATACGCGTAATAAAAAGTCCGTATCGTATTTACCCGAAATTACGAAATATTTCACGCACGGAACTTGAAACATTTTGTAACACTTCGTGTAACATTTCGTGTAACATTCCGTGTAACATTTTGTTGAGCTGTTAATGCGTAATAGAGTAACCAATATGAGTATTGGTAAGGCGTTGCGGAGCGTGGGTATGGAGATGGTCCGGTTCATCGGACTGTATTACGATAATTTTTTCTTATCCGTTGGTTAGGTAAACAAAAGACTGTTCCTAGACGCCGATGAAACCGAACGGAAATTTTTACGAACATATAAACAATTTAAAATGCGCGTGTCTATGACACTTTGCCGAAATTTGAAAAATTTATGGATTGCCTAAAACGATTGACGTTGAAACGGAATAATTTGAATAAAAAGTCGAAAAACGGATACAATTAAGAAGCTAAAACTAACTAAAACCGAATATTCCGTTAATTGTCCGTTAATATTATTATATATCCGAAACACAATTTTATTGCCATATCTCCTAGGAGTGGGAAATTGATGACAGTTTAAACCAATTATTTATCAAACTTGTAAGAAAAATTGAAATTAATCTAGCGTATATTATGCAGTACACCGACAAATCTGTACTATTCAGTTCTCTGCAGGTGCTGTGCGATTAATCAGCGTGAAAAAAAAATTTAATCGATTTGAACTTTATTTTTCGTTGTTTTGTTACTTTTTAAAAATCACTACGTTCCACACTTTACAAAATGGTTTGAAGAAATTTGAATTATTATAAATTAATAATTATTTATCCATTTTTTCTTTTCCCTTTATTTATTTAATTTTTAATAATTTTAATTTTACATTTCTTCTTTTCGTCATCACTTTTTGAAATATACTGGTGGGACATATCAAATCGAAATGAAATAAATTTGTTTTGATTTGATATGTCCTATGTATTATCCTTATTGTTATGATAGTAATTTAACTTTAAAAAATATGGCTAGTTTGTTTTAATTTTTCTTCATTCTGCAGAGGATTGAACTAATTACTGCGAACTGCGACAAAACTAGGTGTCAATGCGTCGAATGGCACCGTTTAATTTTGTCTTAAATATGATAAATAACAACATAGACGTAATTTAATAATCGAATAATTCAATATATTAATGAATAAACTGCGAACATGAAAATTTAGCAGAGTACTCACATCGATTTATTAGTACATCTTCTTGTTGTCAGTATTGTAATCTGAACGCAATTGATAACATACACCGTACTATATTATATATATATATATATATATATATATATATATATATATATATATATATATATATATATATATATATGCTTTAATGGGTAAAATAATGATCATTTCTTAAAACATTTCCACATCATTAAGGAAAAGAAATTAATTTGCAATGTGCTAGGCTTGAATCCCTTATTAACGCGTACGATTTCATTGTTACATGCGTAATATTTATTATCATTCAATCAATATTAAGTTCCGACTCCGTATCGGAGGTAGGTGACTACTTACCTATGCTTATTTTGTTGTACAGTGTAAGTAGCGTACAATCCAACCATAATATGGCGTTAACGTAGGCAGATACACACACACACACAACCGGGAGAATTGATTCTAATCACTTTCTATGTCACGTCACAATAGAGCCCCGTTCGTTTTTTGTTATTAGGGCACATATGGCGCTGTGCGTGGCGGTTTACCACTGTCTTCCACGTGATAATAATATTGGGATTATTTGTATTTCCTGATGATAATTGTTACGTATTCGAACTCGGTGCCTTGCGTATGGAAGTCTGTACTCTGTAGGATATCCCTGACGACATATGATATTAATAACTATTAGTTCAGTTTATTTATTAAGTTCGTTCGCTTATATTGCAACTTTTAAATAAATAAAAAAATAAATGAGTTAATGAATAAAAATTTAAATTTACATCGCTCGTTTTTCAGTTAAACGTTATTAAATGTTAACCCTTTCAGTCACAATGTCCACTATATGGGGCATGAAATTTTGATGTTAACAAAAATTTTTATACATGAAATGTCCCAATTTTAAGAATATTTATAAAAATACGTTGAAAATTATCTACGGTTCAACCAAAAAGCAGTATTGTATAATAAACATCCCTATATTGTTTATAATTTAATATTAAGACTATATAATGTGTGATTGAAAAAGGTTAATTATAATTTCGAATACTATGCAGTATTTGTCGACTTGATTATGCACTGATGATATAACAAAAATTGACAATTCACATCGTTTGTATCATTAGCACGAGTTAAACATCGTCCTGTTAAATCAATACATATATACATATATATATATATATATATATATATATATATATATATATATTTAAATCTTCTTTGGTTTGTGACCGTACTATATCCTTTAGGCCAGAGGCACGGAAGGATAGGTGTTAAAAATTAGATTAGAGGAATGATGTTTGTGTTTTGGAGGAAGAGGAGGAGTTTAGTCTCGGCCGAAGAGGTGTATTGTAATATGTTGAGAAGATTCCGAGGAAGGCCAGCGAGCTGACGCTGAAAGTGATTGAAAAAAATCATTATTATTATTATTATTATTATTATTTAATTTAATGCATCATGGCTAGAGGCATAGAGGTAAATAAGTAATAAATTAAGTAATCTCCAATTGGGCCACTGTAAGCTAACACATCTATATCTTCTTAATAGATCAGAAGCTCCTTTATGTACAGGCCGCAATGTTATGCTATCTATTCAACATATACTAGCAGAATGTCCTCAATACAGTCTACAGAGAACATACTACGACGGCCTTCCATCTTCCTCGCAGCTGCTCCTTGATGACAGCATTTCTACATTGTACAGACTCATACTACTATTTATTTAAATATTTATTTGTTTTTCGTAAATTCCTTAAATATTTCGTTGATTTTAGCTGAACACCTTTTAAAAATAAACTATATATAATAATATCAAATACAACGAACATATAGAGTTTAAACAGAAAAAAAATTAACCTTAATAAAGGCATCAAAAATATTATAAGAAGTTACTCCACCTCTGGCAAGAAGGTGATAGGTATCTTGATTTGCCAGGAAATAATTAAGCTGCCTTTACAAACGCGAGAATTTACACCATTTTTCGCGTTATGTTCAAGATGTCGAAAGTATTAAATTAAATTTATCAAGAGGTATCAAAAATATTAAAGGTATCAACGGTATCAAGGATATGAAAGGTATCATAGGTGTCGCATTGAAGACAGCGGTCGATTTACCATCTTTGAGTGATTATATAAATGCGGATAATGACTTTTAATAAATCAGTTACTTTTTTTCACATATACAACTCGATCTTGTTAAGCAGATATTGTTGTCACTCTTTTTTGTTACGAAGTCTGGCATCTACAATTTATATATAATTAATTTTTTTTTGAAAAATTGTATTTTCTTGGAAAATATACTCAGGTAATAAAAACTGTTGCACACGTAACTATCTTAGTCGCCTCGAATTTCGTTTCATATATATATATACATATATATATATATATATATATATATATATATACATATATATATATATATATATATATATATATATATATATCGGTAGTTATAACCAAAAATGTTACTTTTGACAAATATCCGGAGATTTAATCTTTAATATTTTTTTGTAAACAAATTTTGGAATTTTTCTCGAGATATAACATTTTTAATATATTTACTAAGTCGCACACCGTTCAGGAGTAAATTCCTAAGCTTCAAATTCGAACGGTTAACGCGATCGTGTTGAAATTTTTAACGTCCATTTAAGATAAGTATCGAGACAGAAATCGATAATTCCCCAAAAAAACTCGACGGGCTTGTACTCGAGGTAAATTCGTAATTTCCGAATAGGCCGTTCGTAAATACTTAATAAATTGAAGATATGTACAAAATTTCGTCCAAATCGTTTTCTGAGACGTATTTGTGTGTACATATTAATATATTATTAAAGAATTTGAATAATATACGATTTATCGAGAACAGAGTTTTGCAAAATCTCAATAAATTTTGATATGTACCTCTGGATGTTTCATGCCAATACATCATTTCAATAAAAAAATAGACATAATTTTAATATGAATAATAGTTTAATAATAATAATAATAATAATAATAATAATAATAATAATAATAATAATAAACAATAATAATAATAATAATAGTAATAAATAATAATAATAATAATTAACAATAACAACAACAAAGTATATTTGCATAAGTAATAAAACATAAAAGAAGGGTTACAAACATTGTGTACCGGGGATTACCACAATAACACAGTAACAATATAAAGAATAAACCAAAACAAAACGTTAAATACTGCAGGAAAAAAGCAAATAAAAACCTGTGGCTAGAAAATAAACACGTTTTCTAATTACAAGTAATACATGATAGTATAGAAACTTAAGTCTAAACTACAAAAATATGTTGTATAGGTTGTAAGTTCTTAAATGAATACTATGTATATACACAAATATGTGTACACATACACATATACATATAAAAAGTGGATGACACGGCTGTCGAAGGTGCTTACTAAGTAAAGGGGTTAAATTATAATTGAAAAATTAAAATTAATTACTACATAATGTTATGTTTAAGTCGCCTGTGTTTATATTTGGAATACACGAAACGAAGTTTGCTTAGAATCGTAATTGGCAATCGAGGAGACGAGTACATTGTTTTGGTGACAGCATTTAATAAAAACGTCAGTCGATAGCTTTAGAACAAAATCTCTAATATAGGGCAGGTCAGTAGCTTCGTGCATACTGTCGATTCTGGCATAGCGAGGTGCATTGAGAATACATCTGAGAAATCTGTTTTGAATGACTTGCAACTTGTTAAAGGAGGTTTTTGACATGGAGCTCCAGGAAGGACAAGTTTAAAAAAGTATTGGTCGGATTAATGCTTCGTAGAGGATTATCTTGTTGTTAATGTTGACGAAGGACTTGTGATTAAGGATGGGGTACAAGGAACAGAAGGCATTATTTGTCTTGATTGTGATATTATTTATGTGTTTAGTGAAAGTAAGTCTATTGTCGAGGATTACACCGAGATAACGAACCTTATCGCACCACTCTAAAGTGTTTCCCTGTACGATCAGATTGTCAGGTAGAGCTGGTCTGCCATGGGAGAAGAGTCGGTTTTGTTCGGGTTTATGCTAATTTGCCATTTATTGTAAATCGTAATGGAAACATAATACCGTTTCTCGAAACGAGTCATCGATCATAGTTCCATTATTAATCTTGACGACAATTAATCAATAATTGTCGATTATCGGAATTTTAATATGATCGAAATAAAACACGGTTATTATTATTACTATTATTATGATTATTATTTACGATAATTAAGTTTACTCCTCTGTTCGCTTGTTTCAGACATAATTCTTACCGAAGTATTTCATCTTTATTACGAATGAATAAGAAGTTATCTTGGTCCGATAAGAAGATAAAGTCCGTAGAAGATAATTTTTTATGATTAACGGAGCTAAACCTCGCGGAGGGGTTTAATAATACGACAATGATGATGACGCCTTTACGTTCGGATAAGAGATCCGTTTCGGCATTTTCCAGTAACGGTAACTGGAATCGATTGACTAACATCGCCGATCGTCCGATATGTTCGTCGAGATCAACGACGATCGTAGATGCCTGGGGACCACCTGCGTTTTACGGTAAAAACGTTTTCGGAACGACCCCTACCCCGGTTACGACCGTGTTCGATCAACAGACACCGGACCGAGAAGAAGACTACGTTCAGTATTATCAGGAAAAAATTCATTCCGCTCATAACAGGCAACTTTACCCTTTGCTCGAAGATATAGCCGACTGGTTAAATAAAACGTTATGTAAGTAATCGTTAACACAGCTGAATAAATATTTATTGACAATTTAAAAGCGACACGATTTTCACTGAAAAAAAAACACAAAAAAAATTTAGAAACATATGGAATCGCGAAAACTTAAAAAAGTTATCTTTTTAATTTGTTCATATAAACTCGGATAATTTATAAGTAACCCCGGGGACAGGATGAAAAATAAAATCTACACTTTAATGCGTGGAAACTAAGTGAATTTATGCCGTGTAATATGATCAGAGATATACACATGCATACATATATTATGCGTATAGAGTAAAAATATTTATATTTAGATTAGGAAAAATGTACTTATAAAAAAATGCGCTACGTACACGGTACAATTTTAGCTGAATTACTCTCCCATTGCGTATTTATAATATTTTTTTTTTAAAAATAAATTTTGCACACAATCTGTCCAACTGTGAAGGCACTGAGTGGCAGTGTTGGAATGCTTCCCAATGGTCGTCATTCCTTGTTTTGGTACAATATTCGTTAGTGTACTACATTCGATCGTTTCAGTCGCCTGAACCGGGTACCGTTCTTGATAAGCCCGTGCGCCAACTGAGTGATTTCGTAGTGTTTCTGTATATCGTGCTCTGACTGCTTCGATTTAACCCTCGATACTTTCAGATCTTTACGTATTTCGTCATTGCGCACATTGGTGCGCCGACTATCGATCGTAGTATTTTTGATTGGTCTCTTTGGATGATTGCTATATGAGATCTTCTTGCGATTCCCCAGAGTGGGATTCCATAATACGCTTTAACATTGCCTTATAAAGTAGCATCTTGTTTTCCAAGGATGGTGGTGAATATTTGCCAAATATACATTTTTCGAAATTTAATATTAATTTTCGTTTATCTTCTACATGTTTTCCCCAAGTTAATTTTTCATCATAAGCCGAGGTAATTAACTCTATTCGAGGTAGAAATGGTTTTTTTATTAAATTTTACTCCACTGGATAACTGTGTCCACTTTCTTCAGAGTAAATATAATTTGTGTACATTTCGTTAATTTCAATCCTCCAAGATTTATCCCATTTTTCCGCGGTCATCTAAATAATCCTGTAAGTTTTTCACGGCTGTTGATACATCACGATGAGTGGATAATATCGCAGTATCGTCTGCAAACATTGTCGTTGTTGCGTATGCATTGAGCGGAAAGTCGTAAGTGTATATCTGATCTTGCGGATTAATAAATTAACCGAAAGATTCAAAGGGTTCAGTATTATAAAAAAAAAACAACAGTAAAAACATATTTTGCATATATATATATATATATATATATATATATATATATATATATATATATATATATATGTTTGCCATACTATAAATGGCAATCTGGCCTAGGCGGCAAATTAGCGATTGTAATGAAAGTATTGTCACGTGTGAAGTCGCCATCCACTGATGAAGAAGATCACATGTCTAAATTATCTAATAAGTGTCAGCATTGTATATTATCATTGCGTACGTTGATCGATCATATTAAAATTTTCGATCGGGTGCGTTGTATAATTTTCACATGCGAAGCGAAGGCAGTGCCTCGTAAAATCAAAAGCCGCGCGTCGGGACAAAAGCCGCGCGTCGGGACAGGTTTTACGAGAAGTTTAATAATAGAGTTCGGACTTTCTATCCGACAGGAACTAGCGCATTTCATTAAATCCTAGTATTAGATCTTCATTTTCTTTTGTAATACACTTCTTCCAGGATCATCATCATCATCATCGCGAAGTATAACATCTCCTGCCGAGGAGATTGCGCATCAATAATGGTAACGGTCACTTATTTATAGTCTTCTTATCCTAGCTGCATCGATTACATTGTATATTTATAGATATAACCGCGTCCGAAACGGGCTTCCCGTCAAATGTAACAGGTTTAAATCCCTAGCCTATTACGACTGTACGAATTGTTTCGACTTTAATCGGAGATTCGATTACGTTGAACAACATGAAATGATATATATATATATATATATATATATATATATATATATATATATATATATATATATACATGCGTCATTCCATACGTGTGTCATTCGAAACGGATAAATATTTTTCAAGCAGGACAAAAGAAAGAAGATGGCGAGATGACGTTTTAGGAGATAATATTTTTATCGGCGCATTTCGGAACGAAGGGATAGATCCTCGTTCTATTTTAACGCGAAAATTATTTATCATTTCAGTACGTCGCTCAAGTTCAAAAACCCGATGCATTATGATAAAGTATGTTGACATTAACATTGAATAGATAGGGACAAAAGTTAAGAAAACCAACTCAATCTAGAATGTCGAATACACCGAGCTAGGCAAGCACACACACACACTGGCTGGCAAGTGAGAATAGGACTACGTGATGCGCATTGTTGCTTAATACGGCGTATCTAGACCAGTAATAATAGTCATTCGAACAACATTGACTAACTAGAAATATAACGAGTGATAATGATCATGCCGATAATAATAATAATCATAAATAATGAACTTAATAACGAATTTTAATAATAATATAATAATAATAATAATAATAATATAATATAATAATATATTCCAGACTTTTCTTATTCGCGAGAACACACCATTTTCCAGTATTCGGATGAAATATGTATATGTAAAAATATATACATATATATCGAACGTCTTCGGTCTGCTGTTTAATAACCGCAAGACCGATTTTGATGGTCGCCTCGATAACTCTGTAATAATGAAAGCGTTACATATGAAATAGTATGTAAAAGTAGATATGTGTGTTTTTATATATATATATATATATATATATATATATATATATATATATATATATATATATATATGTATATTGGCGCGTGTATGGTGGCAAAACCGTTACTGGTATTTTTGCATTAGACATTCGTTTGAAAACAAAAAATGTAGTGCAATTCGAACAGAACTCGATACGAATCCCCGAACAAATAGCAATCAATATATTTTTATATTTGTTTTATATAATAATAATAATAATAATAATTAGTAATCGATATGGACTTAGATTCTTTTAAATTTTTAAAAAGCAAAAAGTAATTTCCATCTGCTAATGCTTCTTTTATTTCATTTAATGCCCATAAGTTGTTTGGTTGCTTATCAGCATACGTACGGGTCTAAAACTTATAGTAATGTTCATCTCGTCTTTGGACATTTCTCGAAAGTTTATTCTGTCTGGAATAGGGTTTATTTCTATAGCGGAGTATATATATATATATATATATATATGGATATTTATTAATCTAACCTCTAGCTGATAAGAACAGTTACTACACTTTGATCATAGCCAACAGGCCTTGAAGCGACGGGGGGAATTAGATTTCGAATACTTGCACCAATTTTCAGTTACCGTTCTCATGTTTCTTCAGTAAACAAGAAATTAATTTATAAGACATAGTTTATGATTGTCTGGTTTTCAGTGTCTGTTAGTACTTACAAAAAACTCCAAATAGTGCAAAACTAGTGCTATATCATTAAGTGCTGCTCGATGGACTAAAATACATGCATTCCACGCTAAATATTCCTCATATTTATGATCGTATTTATAAATTATCGAAGAAATTTTATGATAAATGTATCATGACAATTAATTCGGATAATCTGGAATTATAGTATGCTTGATCTCAGTGTTTGTTACACTAGATATAAGCCATCGCCGTGTTAAGTACCGATTTCTAATCATTGTTAAGATTTTTTATTTTTATTTATTTATATACAAGTTAAACTAAATTTAATATATCGGCTAATAGGTTTTTTTTTTAAATTTTTCCTATTTTGATATGTTATTTTCTTGATTATTTCTTTAGTTTTGTAAAGTCATTTGGTTGTTTTTTAACTGCTAAGGTAACTTTAAGGATGCATATAAATTCTTCATAATTTATAAAATTTTGTATTGAAATATGCTGCGGGTAGTTGCTTTATTCTACAAGTTGTCTTTCATATTCGAAATTTTCACATTTTCTCCCGGCCGATTTAAAATTAATAAGATTATTGTATAGCTGTAGTGGAATTTTCCGGAATTCCAGGTCACGCTGGTTTGGTGATCCTCGCAGGTGTTCTGAAGAATGGGACGTTCGCTGTCTATCTATATAGATTTAATCTCGCTCTTTACTCCGGGTGATCAGTTGTGGTGTTCGAAATAGTATCGAACGTTTTATGTTCTATACTTTTCAGATCTAGGACTCCATCGTAATATTGATTCCACACAAACGTTCATTTTCTATATATGTATGAAAATTCCAAGTACCTTCTCTTATATATGAAGTTTGCAATAGGAATTTCGCAGTAGTTGTCGCTGAAAAGTTTAATTCTATCTTAAATCATTAATTCGACCGTCGAAGAAGATATAATATATACATTTATGTCGTTGGTTAAACGGTGAAAAATACAGATATATATATATCTTGTAAAATTTAAATTTAACGTAGGCATACGCGCGATTTAGTAAAATGCCAATCGTCAATTGTCGTAGGGTTTTCGTGCCAATCCACGTTTATACGACTTTCTAAATTTGAAAATAATTTTTATGACGTCATTTCGGTAAACATTCGAAACGTAAATTCTGGAAAATTTATGTTTTCTAGTCCGTCATTTCCCCTATTTTCGTGTCAATAAAACATTTTTTCAATAGTACTGTAGTGCATTTCTTTGATTTTGCGACAATAATAAACTTCTATCTGTTCTTTATATTGCGTGTGTGTTCTTATTTATATATATATATATATATATATATATATATATATATATATATATATATATATATATATATATATGTATATATAACAGCCGGAAATCGTTTTAAATGCGAATTGGAAAATACACGAGACTAATTTCGAAATTTCCTATAATTTGTTACATTATTTTTATTCGAAATTATATTCGCGAAATGCACGCGACATTGTAAATCTATCAATTTTCTCATGGAAATATAACGAATATCAAAAGATCGTGCTCAATATTTTACGACTTTTCCAATAAAAATAATAGTTAATAACTCATAGTAATAATAATAATAATAATAATAATAATAATAATAATAATTTCAGAACGTCTTTTTAAATATAGCATGCTCGAACTTCATTACGTTAAATGATATTCTAATAAGTAATGCTTACAATATTATTAGCATCATTCTTGTCGTGAAAAATGGATAAATTTTCTGACGAAAATTAATCTTTTTGGGCTTACCAAAAAAAAAAAAAAAAAAAAAGTATTAAATTAAGAGATATGAAAATCGATTATTTTATTCGTTACTAATAATTACTTACTTAAGTTGAATACATTTGTTTCATCATAATTAAACTGGCGATAAACATGACTGAAAATTATATAATGAGCTAAATTCGAATTCCGAGCCATAATGGGGAATTTTCTGAGTACGCGTTAAAATCTCGCAGAACTGCGCGTAATTGTAAAAAGATTCCAAAACAATTTCACAAACTTTTATTACGACATACGTTGACTATTCGTCGATCCTTAAAACGCAGCTGCAGTGGATTGGACATATTGTGTGTGTGTGTAGAAAATTCAGTTAATTACTACAGTTTTGCCATAAATTTATATATAATATAAACTTATTTTCATATATTAATAAATTCTTCGTTTTAATTTGTACATGTAATAAATAGATTTGTATATAAAAGTTTAGTAATACGGAGTGTAGTGATTAAGCCGGAATTAAGCGTCGGATTTTTAAGCAATGAAAGTAAGTAAAGAATCAAAATGAAAGTTATGAAAATAAATTCTGTGACACCGAGAGAAAAAAGTAGTAATAAGAAAGTATACGAGCATACTGAAAGTGTGGTCGGCACCATGAGAAAAAAAAGACAAGATTTAATTACTACGATCAATCGAATATAACGATTAACAAAACGAATTTTTCTGTACTTTGATAGAAACCCTTAAACGCAAATCGCGTTGTTCCGACAAGTTAAGGAAGACTGGGAGTAAATTAATACTACGGAGGATATATGAAGAGAGACAGGTTTAGAAATAGAATGAATGCATTCTCGGTAGTTGTAAAGAAAAAAGACTAACGAGAAACTACCCCAAATGTACTGACGAAATGAAGAAAACCGATGAACAAATACGCTGCAGTGAATGGAACGACAGTCCAGAAGATATTTTACTATTTAGTCCGTGGAGTCGGCCAATACGAAAGGAGATGAAGAGACGTGTTACTTTTAGAAGATATCGTAAAATGCGCCGCTTCAAAATCGAAGACAGGAAATACAAAAAAATTCCGCAGATTTCCGTCGGAAAACTACGTTCGATCGGTGTGATGTAAAGGAACTTTATATATATATATATATATATATATATATATATATATATATATATATATATATATACTCCATCAGTAAGACTTATTATGTTAACGGTGCAGGACAAAACGATCGGGAAGTCGGCCAAAGAAAGGAAAATTTACATTAATTTATAACCAACGCGGGAATTTATGATATAAAAATGAATCGAAAAAAAAGGAAACCTATAAATGGCAGGTCATCTAGATTATAGAGATGTATAATTTCCTCGGTAGATAGAAGGCGTAACTTTACAAATAGGTAAAATAAGAAAAATCTGCCAAATAAAGTAATATCGTCTATGCGTAAAAACGCGAGGGAGGAATATTTACCGACGATAAATATCCGATTATAAAAAAGGTCGCGAACGCGATGTACGAAAAAGTCGCGTAAACGCTAAAGAGTTTGCAAATTTGCCATCGGATGAAAAATCAAATGGCACTACTACAAAATGAGATTTGAAGAAGAAATGAAAATAAATAAGAAATTAGTAAATATATTTAATAGACGAATCGACGAGCGAAAGGAAATAGTTTATTTAATGAGTAATATTGTCAACGGTTTAGGATTAATTGACCAATTAATAACGTACATGCGCATATGTATATGTAAAAATGTGTGTGTGTGACTTATCGTATTATTGCAGTGAAAATTTCAGCCTATGTCCACTACCTAGTTGTTTCCAAATTATTATCAAAATGTATTGCCCGAAGATAGTTAATTATTTTTGTTCGTTAATTCAGAGATATATCTGATATATATATATATATTATATGTATATAAAAATTATAAGCGTTGTAAATAAATATTATAATATTCGCGGAATTACAAACGAAGCTAATTGGCCAATTTTTCCTTAGTATTGCTGACCGACTTGAAAAAATTTTAACGTGAACTATTAAACGACTTAAATACTAATTGAACTGATGACGGCTCGGTCAATTGCTTATTATTTACACACGTAAACTGGAAATAGTCCAACTATCGTACTTCTAATGACGATATCGCCGAATTATAATATAGCACCACGTCCTTTGGAAATAAAAGCAAAAATGAGAAGTATTTCTAACAGAAAATAATTAGAAGCTATCCATTGGAAATGAATTTTGTATATGCGGTCATTGTTAAACTTATTTAGACTTATAGAATACAATTGTGGGGTTATACTAGTATTTCCAGGATAGGATTACATGCAAAGAGAGCAGAACGTTGCACCCACGCATATCGATTTGAACGCAATAATGACATACACCGAGATGGTCATCGATGAAATCCAGTTTTGCTTGGAAAAACACGCGAAAAGACTGGACTAATATCGAAATCATACGGACAACTCTGAGGATTTAAGACGGCTTAAACGTCGAAAATGACTTAGCGAAGTAATAAATAAGTTGAAGTCACTTCGTTACAGTTGTAATTCTTCACATGTGTTTTCAACTTCATCTTAGTTATCGACAAAGACTTTAAATCGTCATAATAATCTTAATGAAAAAAATATGTACCTGTATATATGCTTGTATATATATATATATATAATTCTTATATATATATAATATATATAATTCTTATATATATATATATTATATATATATATATATATATATATATATATATATATATACATATATAAATGTATGTATGCGTGTACGGTAAATTTACGTCTATGGAAATTTTTAACTGTTTATTTCTCAGTTATTATCGAAATTTATTGACCTTATCCGTAATTTCTATTCATCATTCCGGGAAATTATGGGCTAAACCTTGCATTTACGTATACGACTAGAAAATGTATCCATGTGTATATGCGCATGTTATTCTAATATTTATATATATATATATATATTTCATCGACTCAAAACGGAAGTAATTTGAAATGGGTAGCGAATTGAGTAAAGTCATCTTTATATATTGTGATTATTGCGCTTTAAATTACACGGTATTTACGTTATTCGATATCACATCATATCTCCTTCGCTCATTGATGGACTTTATACTATCAGCGTTGGTTAACCTTGCGTGACGAACTGACCACAAGTAAAATGTGTATATACATATACATATATATATATATATATATATATATATATATATATATATATATATATATAGGTCCTTGTGCGTTTATCTTTATCCGGTAAACCTATACATATTATAGATGTATGTATGTATAATATAATATACATATTATACACTCGTAAATATGTTCATATATTAGGTCAACAACCTCGCCCAATAACGTATCCTTTATTAGGTTAATTAAGAAAATAATTTTCTGCTCAACCTACGTCGACATACTCATTTAGTTAAATTTTCAACAAAAAACGAAACAAAACAAAACAAAAAAACAATTTAACATTTACTGCGTATTGAGCAATCGAACAAGAAATTAAAACATATTTTCGATGAGAAGTAAATGTTATTCTCTTTGTAAATAGGCTATTTGCATATTTTTCCCTTTCAAAAATTCTTTTGACTCGATCGTTCAGCAATGGAAAAAAAAATATATATATATACATGTGTGTTTGTCTGAGGATATAAATACGTATATATTTATGCCTTTTAAAATAATTTAATTTACCGAAGTGGAATTTTTTTCTGACGACGTAATGGTGATATAACTATTTTATTTTTAAAATCCGTAATAAAATAATCGATAATGCTAAGATTTCCACGAGTCTAAGGAGTCCTGTATTCGTGATCAGTCGTGTCTTTATTAATTTTTCCATTGTCAACCCTTTTTCACTCTCACCACTTCACTTCCTCAGTTTTTTTCTCTCCATCTATTTCTTTCTTCATTTCTCTTTCACATACGCACGCACACATCCATTATATATAAATATACACTCACACATGTATACGTATATATGCAATCATCATCAATCTCTCCCCAAACTCCCGTATTCTGAACAGACAGTCTGCAGCCGCGATCATGTCTTTTTTTGAATGCTCTGCTGTAGCACCGTTGCGTTCGGAGCTTTACCTTATCTTGTTACGTTCTTCGAGTATTACACCTCCGTATAATGTATCGTACCTTTTACATCTGGATAATCTACAATTGTTCCGCCATATAGCGACGTTTTTAGAGAAGTCAGCATGCTTGATTAAGATGTGGATAGTCCCCACAGTATCAAGTTGGGTAAGCTGTAAAGGCACCCCCCATTTAAAAAAAAAATCATTGCACTTTTGACAATTTCAATTCTCCGTCTTATTTCCCCTTCGGATCCTCACTCGTTCTCTAAAAGTGATTTTAAATATACAAAGTTTTTCATAACCGGCGAGTGCTCTTTCGTTGATAGGTATTATATTTCCTCAGTCTATGATCATTGTTTTTTTCGGATTTCTTCAAATCGATTTAATAACGATCTCATTTCATTCGTATTCGCGGGACAATTAGGGTGGTATCGTCTGCATATCTAAGATTTGTTATCTTTCGTCCTCCTATCATTATTCCATTCATCCAAAACTAGCTTCATTATATATTCTCCATGTAAGTTGAACAGCATGGTAACACGCAGCCCTGTCTAACTCCCAACTGGAAACGGAACTTTCTTGAATTTGCCATGTCGATCTGTATAGTATTTTGATTACTATAACTTTTTTTTATAAGTTATATAACGTGCTTTGGCACGCCTATTTCGTTTAATATTATCCAGAATTTTTGTCACTGAACACAATCAAAGGCCTTTTGATAATATATGAAACGTACTACTACAGGCATTTCATATTTACGTGCTTTTTCTATGAATAATCTCATGTTAAGAATCTGCTCTCGTATGTGCCTTTCATGAAACCAGGCTGTTCTTCTGAAATCTCTTTAGCCATGTGCGGGTAGATCCGGTTATTTAGTATCCATCGGAATATTTTGCTCGCGTGTGAAATAACGGTATTTTCACATTTCGGTTTTGTCCGTTCCTTATGTAAAGGAATATCAACTGTAATTGACACCAATCTTCTGACCATTCTCCAGTTATCTATATAGTGCTCCATATTGAATCTTTCCCGATTTGGTTTAGTACTTTTGCAAATATTTCGTTACTTCCTACAACTTTTTATAATTTTTTAGATATTTCATAGCTTCGTAAACTTCATATATCAAAATTTCTGGTTCAGGTTCTACTTGACCATTATCTATGTCAGCTATGTCGTTGATTTCAGTATTGCTGTATAAAGTTTTTCACGATTTGGTTTAGTACCTCTGGAAGTATTTCGTTACTTCCTGTGACTTTTTGTAATTTTTTAGATATTTCATAGCTTCGTAAACTTCACATATAAAAATTTCTGTTCAGATTCTGCTAGACCATTATCTATGTCAGCTATGTCATTGATTTAAGTGTTGCTTTCTTAAATTTCCTCGTTTATCTTCCACTGTTTAATTTCTCTCGTCATGAAATCTCTAGAGAGTAGTTATACTTTTTTTGTATAGGTCACGTAATTCATTACCGTTTGCACGACGCTTATATCTCTTCGCATATATTGGGCATGAAAGCATTTTTATCTCTTTTACATCGATGCACACAAACACATAAATATATATGTGTGTACGTATATATATATATATGTAAGAAAATATATATATATGTGTGTACGTGTGTATATATATATATGTATGTGAGAAAATATAATACATGCGCAAGGTTCAAAGTGTATATAAATATATCTCTGCGGCGAATGAATAATTTACTATTTGTCTTATGATTATGTTAACTTTTAAGTAATTGAGTTGCCTTTATTGATGATAAGCTATGAATGTATTATGTCGTTTTATGTGCGACATAATTAATAAATGAATGCTTTTTCTGCTTATATATATATATATATATATATATATATATACATACATATATACCATATGTGTGTGTCTGTGACTTTAACCAATGCATATATGTTTGCGTATGTTATGTTTGTATATTGTAGATGTGGTTATTTCTAATTTAATGTTCCTTATAGATAAGCAAACTAGCGAGATAACGAAAAAGCTTAGTTCAAGTAAACTACTTTGTGGTAAATGTATTCCAATTATGAAGTATTTTAAATAGTTAGAAGTAAGCTTAGTCTCTAAACTCAGATTTAATATAAATTACGGTAATCGATAAAATAAAATATTTTATATGTTATTATCGGTTCAGCCTAACATAATACAGGTGGTGTTAATTACAATAATAGAGTTATTGTTTATAACGGTGTTATACGAACTATTTGCAGTTATACACTGTTCCATCACATATATTAAGCATATAAGCGTTTCTGCAATGAACAAAATTATAAAAGCTGAAAGAAAATTGCTGCTGGATATTGGTTCTCTATATAGAACCACGTCGTCACAGGTAGCTTCAGTTGTTTTCGGGAATATTAAAGGCTGATTTAACGTTGTTAACGGAAATAAAATGTTCAGATTATCGTTTCTACCTAACTATTATTATATTTCAGATCACCATGACGAAAAAAATTAATCAAAATTTATAATACGATTATACTGTTAATCGGAGTAATGGTAGATTTACGTATATAAATGATTTAAAAAGATATCTAGATTAAAAAAATTATTAGAGTTAAATTTTTATATTAGTCGTGATCATGGTGTAGCATCGGTAGATATTTGGAACGTTTTAAAATTACATCCTCAAATATTTGTGCGTTCTCTGGATGTTCCCGATGTAGTTTGTCATTTACTTTTGGAATACCCTTAGGCTATTGAAGCCCGTTTGAAATATAAGTTAAATGATTACAGTTAATGAATTAATTATGAATGATGGAAACAACTGTAGGTCTTTTATGAGCTATGTTAACCGCACTATGAGAAAGCGTATTGGAAATAATATAATCTAAACTTAAGATTGTCCTTCACAAATACCGCGACTAAGTCAAATTAATAAATAAATATATTTAAGAATATTCATTTTATATATATATATATATATATATATATATATACGTGTGTGTACATCATATAAACATACGTTAGGCGCAAATATTTCAGTTAAAATATCATCTACATTAAAACTAATCGATTTGATAAGTACGTAGTACATATTTAAATTCCCCAAAAATAAAATTCGAAGTAAAATGTAATAACGGGCTATTAGCCGTTTATCGATCGAAGGACCGGGGAATTTCAAGTTCAAACGTAAGCGGTTATCTCGGACAGAAGAACTAGGCTTTTTAAGGAGTCGAATTTGGTTGGTAGTTTGGTACAACATACCGCCGACCAGACATTACCTCAGCGTCGGAAGTAGGTTAACTAGCATAGTGGACAGCTACTGCGTACAAAATGTCACACTGGCTGTTGCCACGCTTGTATTAGAAACTACGATTATTATTCATACAGCTGTTTATTTTTAATCACTTATATTACTCTCATCGTTAGTTAACGAGTAAGCTATTTCATTTGTCCTTTTAATTTTTAAGATGCAGGTTTTTGTGGAATTTTTTCCTGTAATTTTCTTTAACATTGTAATTCTAGTTTAATTCTTTCTTTGTATTTATAATTAACAATAAGTGTATTAAGGATTTTTTTTTTCGGGAACGATATTATATAATTTTAATGTTTGTTTATGCTGTACCCTACAAATGGCAAATACAAATTTTCTTTCTTTCTTTCTGTATTAGAAAAATTAAGATGCCATTTAGATATATATACACACACACACATATATTGAAATAATATACAATATGCAGCGCGTGTAAGAGATAAAATATCACATTAACGGAGATGTGTTACGGTAAAATTGGGGAATTGGAACTCCTGTCGTGACGTAATCGGTTAGCAACTTTTAAGTAGGCCGAACTGGAAACTGCGACAATCGATAATAAAGGCTGTCAAGGTCGTCATCCCGTTTTGAGGTAACTCTAAACTTTTCAATGCCGTATTTACTCCATTTCAGATGTCGACCGGGGTTTATCTTTTGCGAAAGCTCATATTCGCGTAGTGTGAGTAACCTATTTTGTAGTTGAAGCTTTAAATATTAAATTTCGTTAATGTTACCGTCGTTACAAGCTAAATGAGCTAATGATTTATACATACATGTATTAACGTGTATATATTAATAAGTTCATATAGATTGATCTCGGTCAAAGAAATATGAACGAGAACATTCGTACATAGTTAAAAACCAGATAACGGCGATTATCGAAAACATCGAAATAACAGATCTCGAGTAACATTAATGATAACGTAATAAAATTAATTTACAAACACCATTGGATAATTTTTGAAAACACATTTAATAAAGTCTATTCGCTAGCGTGTTACTCGAAAGCTCGGAACCTTATACAAAAACCAGGGAACGAGTCTAATAATATTGCCGCATATCGCCCGATTTGTCTTTTGAATCTATTTGGGAAAATGTTTAAAAAATTGTTAAAAAATAGAAATTTCGTCGAATTCAATAAAAAAATTTTCTGGACAATAGGCAATTTGAATTCACGCAGTGCGCTGGTTATCCTACTGTTCGTATGGTGTTTTATTGAACTCTCTAGAGACATTATTAGTTATAAATAAAAGTTTATCGAACATCTACCATTATATAAATAACAGGAAGGCCACTATACAAATGGGGAAATTGTTCGTTGGAAAAAATGGGATTTACCTGGATTCCGGAACATACTTTCCAATAGGAAAAAAAAGGAATCCAGTTTGATTGGAATAATTTCGTATAAAAATGCTACAATAGGAAATGTTAAATTGCGATTAGTTGAAATTATCGATTAAAAGTTATTTATTATTCTGTAAAATCAAACATCCCAAGAATCTAAAAATATCGATTTAAAAATCATCACGACTAGTTAATGTTTTTTATTAACTTAACCGGCTTTAAATATTCTCTCTTAAAAAGAATTTAAATTAAAAATTCATTCGATTTGTTTTTATGAAAATTTTTTCGACACTTTTTAACATTTACACATCGCATCGCTGAAAATAGGTATAAAATCAACGTAAGATCTAAAAATTATTTCTTTATAACAGATTCTAACGTATATCCTGGATAATATTTAATATATGGGTATATATATATATATGTGTGTGTGTGTTTGCAGGAATTCATTAAATATATTAACGTGAGCCTGTACATGACACCAAAATTGAAATTCCACTTACGGACTCGGAAATAATTCTTCTTTATAATGACTAGTAATAAATAAATAATTATATATATATATATATATATATATATATATATATATATGTGTGTGTGTGTATTTGTGTTCGTTTGCGTATGGGTATGTATATAAATATTATTTCAACTTGAAACGTTCATTATCATTTCTGAACGAATAAGAAATGGACAATCAGTCGGCGATAGTATTTCATGTGGGAAACTAGATGATACATACGCCATCATTATACTTCATTTTCATCTTTACGATATGGAAAGCAGAACTAATTTCTTTATACTTTTATTACTATCATTGCCATTATTATTACTATTATTATTATTTTCATTTTTTTAGTATTATTATTATTATCGCGAGTAATACCAGCTCTTCTAACTTTTCAATGTTAGACGTCGCATTTTCACACCGCACGAGACGATCACCATTGTGATCGACAAACGAACAGTAGTTTGATTAGTCTCTCTACACTGGCACACTGTAGATGGGGTTTTATTATACCGAGCAAAGTGTTTAGAACATGACGATCTATGAAAAATAAATTTAAAAACAAACTGAAAGCTATTTACAATCTGAAAATGTAAATTAAATTTACCCGGACCTCCTGACATTATTCTTACACCGTCCGAATATGACGTCGTCTAATATATGTTTATAGTTAACACTTTAATTCGTCATCATTCGTCGGTGGACATGAAGTAGCAAACAGAAGATTAACCTAGATAGTTATCAGAAAAATACTAACATACTTCGGCCATATAATGAGAGCAGACGGACTTCAAGCTAGAATTCTTGAAGTAATAGTAGAAGGAAAAATAAGAAGATGGGCAGACATTGTAAGGATGGCAGTAGGAGGAAATTTTGCAGAATGCATCCGAATGGCCAACAACGGAGATTCATGGCGACACCTTGTACAGCAGATGGATTTTTAATAATCACGATACCTCCACTAGGGATCTACGACTCGCAGATATATATATATGTAATATAGATATATATAATATATATAATATATATATATATATATATATATATATATATATATATATAAAGCTTTTTTTTTTTTTTTTTTTTTTTTTTTTTTAATGGGCACAGGATTTTTCACCCAGATTGATATAAAATTATTAAAATGGATATGTTAAACATTAATATTAGTTGATGTAATATAATTATAAATAGCTAAATATACATGAATGCGATTAATAGTAAGTAAGTAAGACATATTTATTGGCAATGGTACTTGGAGAGATATAATTTGATTATATAATAAAGATTGTTGAGAGCTGTAGTAAGAACATTCAAAAAATACATGATCCGCATCTGCTATTTTGTTGTCATCGGAAGGATGAGGGCAAAAAGGAGAATTTATAAGATTGCATCGGTATAGGGACGATGGAAGACGATTTTTTCCAAAACGTAATCTACATAAAGTAGTAATGAAACATCGAAGTATGTTACTTGGTACTTTTATATCAGTAAACCATGATTTTATGGGTATTAGAGGTTGAATCGATCTGTAATATGGAGCTAGATAAGGATTGGACCAAATATTATTCCAATATTCTTTATGAGCAAATTTAATGAGACACAAAAGATCTGTTAAAGGTGTATAAGGAATAAGCACACCGCTATTCGAAGCGGACTTGGCTTCCGCATCAGCAACAGTATTGCCAAATATGCCAGAATGTCCAGGAATCCAGGAGAACCTAACAGAAATACCAGATTCTAACAGTGAGGAAACCAAAATTCGGATTTTATATAAATAAGGCGATGCACGGGGATTAAATGAGAGAGATTTTAGAGCGGTTAAACAGGTTTTCGAATCGGTAAGAATAAGAACTGATGAAGCTGGACGTTGTTGATAAACGTATCTTAACGCTTGGTATATTGCCATAGCTTCAGCTGTAAAAATCGAAGAAAAACGTAATAAAACGAATTTCTTAATAATGTTTAAAGAAGGAACTACGAATGCTGCACCAACTTTATTATTAGCCTTGGAACCATCTGTATAAATCGGAAGGAAGCCCGTCCAGTGAGTTGTCAGTAAATTATTTAAAATAGAAGTATTAAAACCAGTAGGAGGATATTTAGACCTATGAAAGGTTTCTAAATTTATTTCTAATTTTATATTATTAATAGAGAATGGATCGGAAAAATAAGGAGAGGGTGACAAAGGAATAATTAAGTTGCGATAATTGGAGAATCGTTTAGAAGATTTACAGAGAATAGGAAGTTTATATGGTGAGAACCTCCATTTGTTATAAATAAATAAGAAGTTATTATATGCTGACTGATATGTAGTTGTGAAACTTTTTACAACAAACTGGTCTGCTAAGAGGTTTCTGCGGATGTGAAGAGGAGGGGTATTAGATTCCACCTCTAAAGCAGCAATTGGAGTAGTGAGAAATGCTCCCAAACAGTAACGGAGGCAAGAATTTTGCAATTTATTTAGAGGATCCAAAGAATTTGACGAAGCATTACCATAAAAGAAACTACCATACTCAAACACCGAACGAATAAAGGATTTATAAAGTAAAATTAACGTTAATGGATCTCCTCCCCAAATAGTATGACTAAGCGACTTAATAAGACCTATGCGTTTAAAAGCTTTTGCGTAAGTATATTGTATATGTAAATGAAATATGGAGGAATACTGCCAAGATCTCTATTATTATACCAATACGAATGAAATTAATGCAACAGAATCGAAATATATAATAAAAGAGCCGGACGTGTTAAACGTGAAAGTGTTAGAAGGCGGGACATTTTAAAAAGACAATAAAGCAGTAGAAGCTAATGAGATATCTGCAGAAGTCTTAAAAATTACTGGAGATATCGGAGTTGATGAAATTCATTCTCTATGCAATTCCATATGAAACTCTGGAGAACAACCCAGAGAGTGGTGCAATCAGTGTATATGCTATTATTTAAAAAAAGGAAAAAGAACAAAATGCGAAACTATCGAACTATATCCCGTTGGTCACACACGAGTATGATAATGGTGCACATATATTGCATAAACTTCTAGACGTAATAAGCACAAATCTCTGACGAACAAACGGGATTAACGAAAGGACGCGGAACGAGAGAGTACATCTTGAACATGAGACAAATAATAGAAAAATATCTGGAGTATTATATTTCGGTAGTTAAATGTTTTGTAGATTTGTTATAAAGCATTTGATAATGTAATACGTAGTGAGCTACGGGTAATATCGGTCAAGATGAGCGTTCCGGAACACATAGTCTCATTGATAAAAAAATCTATATGAACGTAAATGTTGTCCGAATAGATTCAAGAGAGTGCAATCTGATGAATTTTACACCCCCCCCCCAAAAAAAAGGTGTAAAGCCATTCGTCTTGTCATCTATTTTATTTAATCTATATGGGGAGTGTATTATGAAAGCGGTGTTTAATCTACGGAACGGAGGAGTGTCTTACAAAAGATATCCAACTGACGGTATGCAGATGTAACGCTTTAGGCGACTGATTTGGGAAAAATGACCCTATTATTACAAAAGGTTATCATTAATGAATACGGCCACCACGAAATAAATAAGAA
Organism: Coronaproctus castanopsis; assembly: GCA_032883995.1. Lineage (NCBI taxonomy): Eukaryota > Metazoa > Arthropoda > Insecta > Hemiptera > Monophlebidae > Coronaproctus > Coronaproctus castanopsis. The sequence continues at coordinate 44,813,041 of CM065053.1, read as the reverse complement.
TAAAATAAAAAATCACGATAACATGAAAACTGCTAAATATTTGATGATGATGTTTTTGCAGGATTTGAAGTAGTTGAAAATGTTGGTCGATTTGCTATGAGAGGACTATAAGATATGGAAGTATGAAAAGTTGGTAAAAGCACTAGTATTCTTGATAGTATGGTAAAAACACTAGTGTTCTCGATAGTAATACGATATGGAACTGAATCACGAAATTTAAATAAAACCAGCGTGACCCGACGTAATGGTTTCGAAATAATCATAAGTTTTATGGAAAAATACAATATGCCAACTACATATAGTTACTATTTATTTTCAAAAAGGGAGAGTTTTTTTTTTATTTATTTTATTTAAAGACGCTCGATTACTGAGATCATTTCAGTCTGTGGATACGTTATATGTTATGAATTATAACTGCGAGGAATTTTAGGAGTTTTTCAATTATTTTGGCAGTATCCTGTAATATTGTTTGTATTGTTTTATTTGCGAGTTTGTAAATATTTCTCGAATTATCATATTGTTTACATTCTAAAAATAGCGCATGTTTTATCGTTAATTGAGTATTACATACGCAGCAGTTTGCTGGAGGATCACCATTCAGCATGTGCTGTGATGTGAGCCTTGTGTGTCCTATACGCAATCTGGCTAATGCTACTTGTTCTCGTCTAATTTTTCGTGCCGGTGTTATATAGTGTCCTAATTTTGGTTTAATCTGATAAAGGTGTCTGTGAAAATAAGTTTCCCAATTATAGTTTTGTGATTTTTTGCGATATGAATGTGTGCAAGTCGAACGTGTGTATGGATTTAACTGTATTTAGATCTATACGTTTTAGCTGCTATATCTATGGCTTCGTTTCCTGCAATTCCCGAGTGTGCCGGAGTCTATATAAACGCCAGCTGGTTGTTTGCTGAAGTTAGTTTACGGATAATATATTTTAGACTAATAGTGTCGGTGTTTGCAATTTGAACTTGGTGTTGCATATGTAATGCGCTAGATGAGTCGTTGGATGTGAATGTTTCGTAATGTTAAGGCTTTGTATATTGCTATAATCTCGGCTGTGTAAACGGAAGTTTCTGTAGGAAGATGAAAAATATAAGGTTTTCGTTATTTACCGAGTAAACGGAAGTAGTTTCATTGATAAATTTAGATGCATATTTGTATTCAGGATATTTTTCTTTGACGATATTGTAGAATTTATATTATAAGAATTCTGGAGAGGTTAATTTCTTTTTTTGTACTTAATTAATTCGGTATTTATCTGAAACTTTTGTCCAAGGTGGCAGTTTAGGAAGATTGTTTTAAGTTTTGGTAATGAATATTGAAGTGTTTCCAGTAAATTATTTGTACATTCTATCTGTGATCAAGACACCAGAAATTTTAAAGTATAATTTATCCGCATCAAAGATGCTCTCTCCAATAAATGTTTGTTGTTCTGCAAAATATTCCCATCGATTTTCTTCGGTCATTTTTTCATCGGTCCGTTCTATTTCGCTATCTGTTCAAAGTGAACCATAAAGTAAAATTTAAATCGTTTTCCTGTTGGAAGAGATTCCGTTACTTTACTAGCGTCTTTCTGACTATTAGTTTTCTAGCTGTTCGACCGTTTCTAAAAGGTCACTTATATAATCTTTCGTTAGTAACTCCTGCTATATAGCGAGTGGCGTCTGTTTGTTATTTCACATCGTTCTTTTTTTTAACGCTGCATTGCGTCTAATGTCAAATGGTGCAATGTCGTTGTATTCGTACAATTTATCTAGCGGTGTTACATTGCTGCAGCCTGATTTCTTGAGAGCCGACTAAAAATTTAACATTTCGAGAACCTAATGATAAAAAAAAAAATAGTTGTATCAATTATTTACTTTTTTTTTTTTTAATTCTATTTTAAACCTTTTACTCAAACATCACCGATATTGCGAAACTACACTAGAAAAACAAATTAACTTTAAGGCTGCTCAGGTAAATACGGTTAAACATTTTTTGGTAGGTGATTCCGAATAGACTCGAGGAAAAATCGAAATATAATGTAACACTTAAAATAATTTCGAATAATTTTTGGACGTTAGTAGCCCCCAGTTTAGTCTAGTGTCGGATGCCTAAATATTTTTCGGTTATATGTAGGACGACGATATTATTAAATTCGACTGGCAGGCGTTCAATTTTTCGATTTGTGAAAGAAATATGCGTCAACTTACTTTCATCGATTACTATGCGCCACACTTTTAGCCGAGTCTCTATGTGCCCGAGTGACTCCTGCAGTTTTTCTGCGACTGTATTTTCACACTTATCCACGGATAGGATAGCTGCGTCATACGAATTTACTTTTGTATTAGCAAGTGTAGTTATGTATAATATTGCACCAAGAACGCTTCTCTCGACCCTTACTGGAAAAATATGTGAATATTTATCTGCTATTTTCACTCGAAAGTATCTCTCTTATATATACGATTTAAATAGTAGTTGGAAAGGATGAGGAAGCACGAGTTTAATATAACAGTCCCTGATGCCAAACTCTATCAAAAGCCTCTGTTGAACATCCAGAAATGCACCTGTACAGATATTCTTATTTTCCAAGCTATTTCCAACAATCTTCCTTAGTCCGATGAACCTGTTCTATAGTGATACTTGCGAAAGCTAAATTGAAATTCGAGATTAGTTTTTCCAGAAATATTGAACGAACATAGGCCTCTATGATGAAACCAGTTCTCTGACGATTTACTAAGCTTCGGTGTAACAATTATCTGAGAAAACTTCCAACCCAAAGGAAAATTTACGCCGGACGACGTTATATATTAATACTTTTAGGCGCGGTAACTCATTTGAAAGCTCCGTTACGATTAGGTCACATCCGGGGCACTTTTTCCTTTTCATATTTTCAATAAGTTTATCTCGTTTGGGTAACCGGTGTTTTAGGTAGACTATTTTCGAGTATATTTGTGCGGTAACTAGCTCGAACATTCGATGTGAATATGTCGCAAAGATAATTTGCAAAAAGAGCGCTGCTTTATCGAAGTTAGTACGAGCCCTACTACCGGCAGGTTTTTATACTGACGAAACGTGCGCAATTAGTCGTTGAAAAAAATGTTTGGTTGTCCACAATCGTCGTTTTTAATCGGCGATAATCGCGGCAAGCATTTCATTTTTATTTTCACGCAGTACTTTACGCGGTTGCTTGATTTTTCTATTTAGTTGCCTTTTAATTTCTCGTCGTGTTATATTTGTTTCATAATTTTCTCTTTGTATATGTTTTGAAACGTTACTAGACTCCTTTGCGAGGCTCCATAGTCGGGATGGCTGGTCATTCAGAATTTTGAATGGTTTCTGTTAAACTTTATACCCGTTTTATCAATATCGTATAGTTAGATTTCAGCGACATATTTAAATTTGTAAAGACCGGTTAGTTATTTTAGTTATTTATTAATGAGGCATTGCTTAGATGACCTATTATTGACGAAATGCTCAGAGTGATCTGACTGTAGGCCGAAACAAGTGTCTGCTCACATAAAAGATCGTATTCCTTTTCTTACAAAAAAAAATCCAGCAGAACATATTTTCTTTTAGGACCATGAAGTAGTTTCGCCTCCCGAAAAGTAACCTAGATTCTGGTTAGAAATAAGTTTTTTCCGAATTTTTCCCCTGGGATGGTCTAGAAAGAGAGTCCTTGGCGATTTCTTAAAGTTAAAAAACTTGAGTACGTTTTCATTTTCGTCCATGTGGAGAGCAGCATATAGCGAAGGTAGTTCCGTTAAATGGACATAATTTTACCTGTGTTCTTTTTTCCGAATAATATTTCTCCTCGTAGTGGTTGATTGTATTTGTAATAATTATACTACAACCGCGATTTTTATTATCTGGCCTAAGACATGTGTCATCATAGTAAGACATCATAGTTAGGAATATTCAAAACTGTTTTATTTGTAAAATGCGTTTCTGAGATGAGCAGTATATCGGTGAAGTGAGATTTTAGAAACAGCTCTATTTCTAAGTTATAAAACACCATTAGCGTTCCAAAGTGCAATTCTTAACGAAGCTTGACTCAGAGAAGATGGACGGTTTTGTGTTTTGAATAGCGCAGTTGACGATACTGGTACAACGGAAACCGCATGCTTTACGTTTAGTTCGCACACGAGAGATTTGTTTTTGTCTTTCAGTTATGATGGCGTCCTATAATGAGAAGGCGTGTTTTGCGTGGAACTTATTTTCGGCGTGAATCGATCGGGACAATGCGCAAAATTTCCAAAAGAATTCTACGCTGTGCATATCTGTACCATCTTGCAATTCAATTTTAAGGTGGGTTGAGAAAACCTTCGAGAGACAACTTCAGCAACGGACAAAAAAACGTTCTAAAAACCGCTTCGTACTACCGCAAATACCGATCGAGTTCTGGCAGCGATCATTCGGAGTTCCGGACGGTTCTGTTCGTCGTCATGCTGCTTCTTTAAACCTGTCGACAGAATCTGTTCGCCGTATATTATTGGAAGACATGAAATTTTATCCTTAATAAAACTGGTAATAACTCAGGAATTAAAAAGTACCGACCATGCACAATGAAAACTTTTTGCTGAAATGATGCTGACAAAAATCGAGGACGAAGTGATCGATTTAAACGATATTTTGATGAGCGACGAAGCTCGTTTTCAGTTATCAGTCGAGTTCGGGCAGCGATCATCCCGACGCTCTGTTTGTCGTCATGCTGCTTCTTTAAACCTGTCGACAGAATCTGTTCGGCGTATATTATTGGAAGACATGAAATTTCGTCCTTAAAAACTGGTACTAACTCCGGAATTAAAAAGTACAGACCATGCACAATGAAAACTTTTTGCTGAAATGATGCTGACAAAAATCGCGTACGAAGTAATCGATTTAAACAATATTTTGATGAGCGACGGAGCTCGTTTTCAGTTATCAGTCGAGTTCGGGCAGCGATCATCCCGACGCTCTGTTTGTCGTCATGCTGCTTCTTTAAACCTGTCGACAGAATCTGTTCGGCGTATATTATTGGAAGACATGAAATTTCGTCCTTAAAAACTGGTACTAACTCCGGAATTAAAAAGTACCGACGATGGACAACGAAAACTTTTTGCTGAAATGATGCTGAAAAGAATCGCGTACGAAGTAATCGATTTAAACGATATTTTGATGAACGACGAAGCTCATTTTCAGTTATCCGGATTCGTAAACATACAGAACTCCCGCCACTGGTACGAATCTAAACTTTCAACCCGAAAAATACACGTTAACATATGTTAGATAGATATAAGTAAAACATATATATATATATACAGAATAGTAAACAAAGTAAGAAAGATATACGACCTTACATGGCTGCAACGTGTATTTGTGGTGGTATTTGCTAGCGCGTGTAAAGTATAACAAATTAAAGTACATCTGCAGTGGTTAGACTGACTAGAGGACGAAGCCTTTGAAAATGAGTATCACGAGTGAAACGTATAAAATGTAGGTAATAATTTAATTTAATTTAATTTAATTACTAACCCCGCTGAGTAGCGTGTACAATTGGTCGTTATTACTAATCGTTGAATATATATACTTTTTATCGATTGTTTGTTTCATATATATATATATATATATATATATATATATATATATATATATATATATATATATATATATATATATACATACATACGTGTGTACATCCCCTCCTAAATTGGTGTTGTCATCGATCTGTAGAATAGGAATATTGTGGAAGTTGTTACATTTAAGTATACTTCTTAAAAATGATATAAATATAAACAAATGTGTACCTGCACTTACACAATATTAAATACTATTAGCTGAACTAGCAATAATATTGTTCGAATTGTTATAAATATAAAGAGAAATACGTAGAAAAATAGGTATATAGGTTTAAAATTGCACATATTTAACCGTTTTATTAATTAATACGCTGGTAATTTCTTTTAATATATCGTTCTCCAATTATAATATTGTTCTCCATTTGCGCATGATGTCAAAATATGTGACGTGTGCCTTACAGTAATGTCTACATTTTTTGTCGCACATATACATACATTCATGAGTAAGGCACATCTACATCTGACATACATATATATATATATTAAAATATATGATTTGAGGAAAGAGAGACCACCAACTAAGGACAGCGGCAAAAAAGTCCCGTTCTCTTACAACAGGTTCATCAATGTTGAGTGTTGTTTATTGACGCATCCTCATTCAATGGCTTTGTTGGCTGTTCTGTTAAACAATGTCGTTGCTTCCAAAGTCATTTTACATTTATGCGATTTACTTAACCATGAACTTCATAATAAGCTCTAATATCCAACAGCCATCGGTTGTATATTCCAACTCTTCAAATCGTTATGCCGTGCATTCAGTAACGATTAGCATTTTACAGCCAAAGAAGTGACACGGCTGTTATTAGTCAAATCAAGCCAACCAGCTCATGTCTGAATTTAGGGAATTAACTGTCAGATGTTGCCGAAACGTCCCAGTTCGAACTATTAATACGCGTAATTATATCAAATCAACACTTTTTCCTCCGTGGCAACAAAACTTGCATTCGACCTTATTAAATAAGCTTCGCCAAATCAAGAATTTCGTTCTACCTTGGAAGATGTCGCTTCCAACCCGAAGAGATGACGTTGTCCTCAGCAGACTTCGACTCGGTCATACATGACTCACCCATTCGTACTTGATCAACAGAACTCCTGCTCCACCGTGTGTAGCGTCATGTCTTCCGTCCGCTATATACTCATTGACTGCCACTCACTCAGATTGTCTCTCAACCTTCCCTTCTCACTTTCTATTTTCTTTAAAGATGAATTCTCTAACTAACCTAATCATGCTCATGTATCTCGTCTCTACTTTTTGATTTAACTTCCTCCCTCGTGTCTCTAGCCTCAGTTGCTGCACACGGCGGGTTAATTTACATGAATAATAATAATATTATTATATATATATATATATAAAATTATTAATAATATGTTCACGTTTACTGATCATATGAAATATTTTTCTTTATGGATAATAGAATAACATATAAAACACGGACAGTAAATGACGATGTTAACAAAGACATTACTACATTAGGTATAATTAGGCTTTTATATGGTATTAATCTCATTTCGCAATTTATTCTATTATTGTTATTATAAAGTTTTCGTGATATAATTGAAATGATTATAGAATTTTAAGTTGCTATATCGATTAATAAACAGGTGTATTTGGTTTGCGTTACAAATTGAATATTTAAACGATATTTTGTTAAATTTAACTTTTTATTCTGTAATCTTTTGTTAAATAACATGTAACTTGATTTCAAATCATTAAGTTAACCCTTAGTCATACATTATAAAATCTTAACATTAAATTATAAATTTTATACGGCTTCTTGGGTGAACCTTTAGATAATTTTCAATGTATTTTGTATAAATATTTTTAAAATTAAGACATTTCATCTATAAAATAAACTGTTAAAAAAAAATTTGTAGGAACTATTGGGAATAAATTATGTAATTGTTTAATAAATCCATTGCATACTTCGTCTATATCAGATGTTTATTTTGCAATTGCTTACGTTACTGAATACAATGTTTTCATTAGTTCGATATACTTTCGCTTTAAAGGCTTTTACCTTAAAAAATAACTAGGATATCAATAAATCAATATTTTCCTGTTTCGGGAATGCATGTTTGTCTAATGTTGGTATGCATGTAGATCTTAATATTTTATACTGCAGTCGGAAAAAAAATATTGCTGAACTTATATTATGTAAAATGTTTTTTTTTTTTGTAATTATTATAATGTTTATTTTTTCGAAATTATACTTGTGTATTTCTTGTAGGAGTTGTTAATCAATAATTTTTTTCTTTGTAGTGTAGTATTCCACCAGAATATTGCAGGTCTTAGTACGTATAAAAATTACTTAAATTTCTTCTACGTTATTACAATCGACAGTAATATCAATCATGTTTATATGTTTTCTTAAAATTATGACTATTGTAATTAACAACATTGATAGAATTTTTCTTTACCATATATTTACGTTAAAGATAACTAAGTTAATGCTCGTTGGTATTTAATTCATAACTAACTTTCCAGCGATCAACTTTATCTGCTACGTTGTTTTTTACCAATGCTAAATCTTCTTCTTCTTCCCATTAACGCGTCATATACTGCTGGAAGGCCGAACGCACGGATGAGAAGACTCATATTAAAAGAGAAAAGATGATTCGATGAAACGAAGAACACGATGCGTATTATCTGGTGTCTTGAATTCAGTAATTCGTTCAAAGTCGTTGACAGAGTTAATTTAGTGCGCAAGAAACTTCGATTAGAACAATAAATTAGGAGATGATGCACTGTGATCGTATTGTTGCCGCAGAAACAACGCGCAAGAAGTTTACGCTGAAGAAGGTAACTGCGAGTAATATCTGTAAGTCTAAGGCGACGTAAAACTCAGCATTCTGCGATAAGTCAGAAGGAGTAATGAAACGCGCAGTGCCTAATTTTATTGACCTTAATTTATTAGTAACTGGCATATGCGTCTAAAGAGCCTGCCACTTATGATTTAATTGATGGGATATTAATTTTAAAGCATTTATAATAGTAAGATTTGAATGAGGAAGCATAGTTGCTGCTTGTTTGACAGCCCAGTCTGCGCCATTTACCTGCAATATGAGGGTGACCACGATCTTCGATTGGGTTTTCAATTATATATAAGATAGCGAGAAAAATAGCATAAAGCTCGATGCATAGAGAATATAGTAACCAGGTGGTAAGGAATAACGCTTAAGGATCTCGTTGTCGGTAGACGCTGAACATCCTACATTATTTGAAAATTTATAGCCATCGGCATATAGCATCCGAATGTTTTTTCTATTTCCGACGTGTAGAATTCGATATCCTGCCTACATTCGGACGGAATCAGAGGAGATTCAAAGCGGCGAATCAGTTAAATAATTATATTGAATCGGCGGTAGCTGAATAGCAATGCAAAAAATCTGTCAATTCTACTAAAGATACTTTTATTTGATTGAGATGCTGTTGAATGGTTGACAACAGGAAGATTAGGAAACTCTTTAGATGAGAATAGAAAGCAGCTGAAAGGGAATATCGACGAAATTTCAAGATCTTTAGTCCCAGGCGATTTAGTAGTAAACTAGCGGTCGTAGTAGTGCGAAATGCTCCAGAACAAATATTCTTAAAGCTGCATTATTTATATATACTACTGCTCCATATTCAATTCTGAAGAGTTAACTTTATAAATAGAAACTGTTGTCAGCTCCGTAACTAGTATGAGCTAAATAAGTTGTTTCCACAACAGCTTATTATCGAAGAGGAGCCCAAAATAATTATTAATTTCGGCATAAGGAATAGGATTGTTGTTAAGATGAACTGAGATGTGGTGTTGGCAAGATCTTTTACGGCAGAAATGTGAACAGCAGTAGACTTTGAAGCTGAGAACTTACAAAAGTCCATCGATGTAAGTTGTTAAAGAATCTCAGTTCCTGTTGAGATATCCGTACATGGAAGAATAAATAATATACTCTCGCCCGGAGTTGAAACTTGGTTAAGAATATCATTAATTGCAATAAGGAAGTTGGACGGAGCACAACACCATTTTCATGTTAATGAGAGGGAGACTCTGTGAATTCGAACTTGGAAAGATTCTCGAGGATTTCAATAATGATAGCAAGGCGTCCGCGGAAATTCCGCAAATGTACAATGTTCGTATATTCCGGTAATTTTTCCAAAGTGTGTATCTAATGTTTAAAACATTGTCTCCGTATTAAATTCGATAACTTTCCTCTTTTTGATTATTTATTATATCCCATACTAAATTTCGAATAAGCCTATAAATTTATTAAAATTATTGTTCACATATCTCTGAACTGAACATAAAGAGCTGATAGTATGTACGTTAAAATGAAGTTCACATTTATGATGATGTTATTTAGATATATATTCTTCTTCTTTTAGTCGCAACTCCGCGTTATCGTGATCAAGGTAGCGGCTTCCTTATTTTCTGCCTCCATCCATCGAAATATCATCCGAGCTGCAGCAGTCATTTGTCCATTTAGTTCGTACCCTTTTCATTCTTCCCATAACTATTGCTCTTTCGATTCCACGGTGTTTTCGTACGATGTGATAAAAAAATTCATAATACGTACATGAGCTTACGTTGTTAATCTTCGGATGGTACCAATTTCGTTCAAAATAGACGCATTCTTTTCCATCTACGAAACCCCCATATTTCGAAACTATTTATGCGAACTTGTTCAGACTTTCTGAGCTTCTACATTTCTACACCATATTGGAAATATTATTTGAATTTTTGTATTTTTCGTCACAGAGGAGTCTTTCATGTCCGGGTTATCTCATCTTCAGATTTTGCATTCCAAAAAAAAGATCCAAGTAAACGAGCTTTTCCACCATTTCATTAAGCAGGAATGATTTCTTTTCTTTATTATATTTCCTCCGATCAATCGTCATTAACTTAGTTTTTCCATTGTTTATTTGTAGACCGTAGCATTTACTCATATATCTTCTAAATACATATTACTATCTATAAAAATTAGGTGCACAGCGGATAGATGTTTATAAAACAATTTTCTCTGCGTAATATTCAGTAATTTCTTTTCGGAAATAAATATATAATTATTTAATACTTATAGCGTATAGAATGTTAACATAAAGTATATATATATATATATATATATATATATATATATATATATATATATATATATATATATATATATATATATATATATATTACATCAAATCTGCTTATACATGGAAGCGTACGATCCCTAATTATATACGCTTATACGCGGTAACGAAGTGAACTATGATATAAATAACTGGTGGTCCATTATAGTCCAAGTTTGTTCGCTTCCGGAAGTTCATTTCCGATTGTCGTTGTTGTTTGTAGTAACCTTTCCATTTATTAACGCGCATACTGAACTTCGTTACGGGACATTATCTGTCGTAATTCAGCACCCCCCCCGATTTTGTTTTAAAAATAGGAACTGGTACGTCTGGAAGTTTATTTTCTTTTTTTTATGATTTTTCTTTGTTTATTTATTTTTAACGCTGTTTTTTTTTTGGACACAGCCTTTTCCTTTTAGTTCTTAGTTAACCTGTCTCCATCGATTATTAAAATGACATTAAACAATAAAAACAAAAAAGTTATGCTTTAAACTTTTATATAAACACACGTATATGCATATTAACGGGTGACGAACTTTGTTAACTTACTACTACTACTACTACGTGAGACGATACTTTCTCTAATTATCTTCAGGTCGTATTTGTCGATCAACTAGCCAACAACTAGCGTAGTAATTTCGTTGCCAATAAAATTGTTGACCGAGTGAGAATCGTAAGACGTAAATATCGTTACGGATGTCTTCTGTAGGACACATCAACTGCTTAGGCACGATGTATCGTCGAAGCGATTTGTTCAGCTCCAAAAAATAAAAAACGATAATTTTTACTTTCTACACGAATCTCGTATTGAAAGAAATTACCGAGACGAGTTAAAGAATGATTTCAAACGTTACTTTCGTAATTAGCTCCCCTCTTTATAATTCCTAGTACGCGTACGTATAAAATATGTCTATCCGAGTTATATTCTACCAAACTGCTATATATGTAATTATACGTAAACATACACATATATACGTATATTAAGATATATGTATGTTTGTTGTGTGTAGACCGTCTAATGAATATATTTAGTCCTTAGTATTTAGAATATATATTATAATATAATAGTGTAGCTTATTTTGTAACCCGCTGACATCTCATTTTGGAACTGGTCGGTTGTTATTAGTTAAGAATTTTTACATACAATATTTCTTTCTCGTATATATATTAACAATCATTTTCCGTGTTCTCTAACAAGCTTAATAACATTAAGAATATACGTCGGATCCGAAAAAGTTCAGAATCACAAATGTTCGTTCGACTTGTCGCTACAAAACTACCCTTAAAAATTTCAACCAATCCGACATAAAGTACCGGCCTTTAGAAAAGTTCAATGCTCGACGGAACACGTCTATAGCTCTCAATTTCGATTAAAGTTACATAACTAACGTGTGTAACCTTTTTTAAAGTACAATTTAGGAGCTTTCATTCGATATATAAATCGTTCATTTTGGACAAAAGGTCGCAAAGGAATTGCGGTTTAAAGACTTATAAATTTTGAAAATCTGTCTTTCAGCTTATTTTCAAAGTCTTTAAAATGTTTTTTAATAAAATTTAAGATATATATTGTATATAATATATATAGAGTATAGGCAATAATATCCAAATGTACCGTTATTTCTTTATTTTCCTCTAAGTATTGGTCGAATATTTCCCCCACCCCCTCTTATAGTTAAGATATTTAGGCGGTCAAAAAATGGTTCCGTCCAAAAAAAATTTGTTCCGATTAATAATCGGCTAATTATTTGATCACAATGAAAATCAATATTTAACCGTTAATATATTTTCAAATAATATACAAATCGAATCCTGGCGCTAAAATAAAAATTCAAATTTTTGGGGATTTTTGAAAACTTAAAACTTTGGCTTTTTCAAAAATTCATCATATAGGGATTAATATGCTATGACCTATCTAAAGTGTATCTTGACTATTTTCGGATCCGATGAATACTTGACAAATAATAGAGGTGACAAGTAGGGGAAATCCACAACTTTGATCGAGAGTTGCCAGGCTGTATGAACTTTCAAAATATTTATTCATAAACGTCTGCAAATTTTAAACTTACTCTTAATATTACTTCAGAAATTTTCAATACTCAATATTACTTTGGATTTATTCATAAATGCCTGCAAATTTTATACCTACTTCCAATATGACTTCAGAGATTTGCAGGTGCTGATATTCAATATTACTTCTGAGATGTGTTATGTTGTTTCTCAGTATTACTTTGGATTTATTCAAAAACGCCTGCAAATTTTAAACCTATTTCCAATGTTGCTTTGGAAATTTGCAGGTGTTAGGAGAGATGTTAAAAATATTTATCCATAAATGCCTGCAAATGTTAAAATTTACAGGTGTCAATACTCAATATCACGTAAGAGATGTATAGGTGTTGGAATAGGAGATTTACAGGCATTAGGTGAGGTGTTAAAAATATTTATTAATAAATGCCTGCAAATTTTGAGATTTGCTGGTTTCGATACTCATTATTACTTCAGAGATGTGCAGGTGTCGGAATAGGAGATTTGCAGACATTAAAAACATTTATTCATAAACATCTTTGATCATATACTTTTTCCTTCTATAAACTGACTGGTATGTATTATAAAATACTATTTAACTTGACTTTTTCTGTGACATATTTTCTTCTTCTTACTAAATAACTTCTATAAACATATTATTATATATTTTTTTGACTTTGTGTTCTCGTGAATACATCGATGAGGGATTCTGTTAAAATTAGTGTTTTGGCGCCAATAGGGTTTAGGAGCAAATGTCGAAGACAGAAAAATATACTGTATAATTATACATCGTACGTACAGAAAGAACTATGTAGTCGAATGGGGTAGGGTAAATCGTTGATGGAGAATGCGCATGCTGTAGAACTATTAATAAAACTGGATATGGATTTAACATCGTCGGTAAAGCTGAGGTTGCTGGGACATGGTTGTTTATTAAGTTATTTGCTTTCATAATGAACTCATGCTAGGCCATGTTCTTATATTGCAGGATGATTTTATTGGTATGTGCATAATATACCTGTAAATGAGCCCATTGTACTGTATACCATATGATATTGGATAAAATGTTTTCAGTAATATCGTTGAAATCTCTGATAGATACACTCGTGCGTCTTATAATATTTTATTTTTTTTATAATAAAGATGTTATTGGGATTGTAAAACGAATTACATTTACCATAACTAATTATAGGAGGATTTCACCGGTAGTTAAATTATTTTGTAAAAAATAATCAAATTAAATATTAATAAGATCCAGCTGATGTTTTCTTTTCATCCGACAGGTGTCGTTAGAATCGTCTAATAGTAAAACTGCTTTAACGTTCGGATGCAGGTAAAGACGATTAATGTAGCTGTTTGCCTTCTGGTGAATGATAACAGGAACTGGATCGCTTTCGAGATCGGTGCGAAGTACCGATACGCATAAAGATATTTCAAGAATTTCGAGATTGGATTTGGCTGCGGTTCCCCAGACTTCTAGCCATAGTTCTATTTGTCGGAAAATTGAAGTATAGATGAGTCTCTTGCTTTTGAGATCTTAGAAGATACTAAAATATTACATCTATGCGAAAAGTAAGAATGTTTTGCTTCAAACTTGTTAGCTTTACACGATGGACGTCGGATATGAAGATAATAATGGCGGCAACGATAATAAGATGACTAAATAGTTCGTCCTGAAATAGAAAAATGTATTTGAAAATAATGTCCTCGTATTGATTGAATAATATGACGGTATGTCTAACGTAAAAATTATTTACGTTTTTTTTTTTGCAGCGTTGGAATATTTAAGACCGTGTAACTTGCTGGATATGTTAGATAACGGAGTTGTTTTGTGCCAACTGGCTAGTCTCATACAATCTAAAGCTGAAGAAAGCATCGCTGTTGGTTTAGCGAAACCGGTAAGTTGAAATTATTATTATTTTTATTGTACTATTGGTAGTAGTTACAAAAAAGAAAAAAAAATTATAATCGCAAAAATGATACAAATTACAAGTAAAACCAAAAGTCGTTGAAAGCTGTTACACAGATAAAAAAAAAACAGTGGTTACTGTATATATAAAATAAACATAAATGAAGGCACGTCGAAAAGAAGCAATTTAGCCCCAAAATTTGGTTAAAATGTAACGAAATTTTTGAATTTACTTACGAACTAATTAATATGATAATTCATCGCTGAAGTAGTGAAAAATTACATACGCCGGTAATTTATTTTTCATTAACATTTACTAGAAGATGACGAACTTATTCGGTAGTATTTTCATCAGTCAATTTCTTTTGTACAGTATTACTTAAACTTGTCGATTTTACACAACTTCATCCCGTATGTCTAGATAGGCCTTATAGAAAATAAGACATTTGTTGTCGACAGACGGAATAGTTTTTTAATACGTTCGTTTAGTTCCTCGTCATTTGGATTTGATTTCGATATGTTGGTAATTCCAGTGTACGCCGAGATATATAACCAGATAAGATACGGAGATTTTCTGATAGTAAATTGTACATTTGCAGTCCTCATCGACCTTTATTAGTTAAATTAGTTTTCTAGCGAGGCTAATTTAATTCTACTCGCTGTATTTATCGGAAGAAAGGAGCGCCGTATCGTCGGTAAATGTGGCTAGCCGGAAATTATTAATCGTAAGAAAATCGCGCGTGTAAATTAAATACAACCCGGGTTCGAGCACCGAACCTTGAGTCCCATCCGCGAAGAAGATACGGGATATCAGAGAATGCGTGATCAATGTAGGATTCGGATAAGATCTGTAGTATTGAACTTAACAAGCCAACGTCTGCCAGACTTTATCAAAGGCTTCTCGAACACCGAGAAATACCGCCGTACAGATATTTTTAATATGAATTCTTTGTTATTGGAGCTTATCAATTGTGGGGTGTTGTAAAAATTCGAACTGGCGGTCCGGTTATAATATTCTCGGATTGAGAGAATAAATTAAAACCGCAGTATTTTCTTTACAACATTTTGAGTACCGCCTGTGACCAGATTGACTCAATTCAGCGAAAATACCGAACCGGAGTCGTTAATTCTTATTAATTTCGCTGTCATCGCTGATATTTGGCTCGAATACGGTTGCCAAATAGTTAGCAAATAATTTCGCCTTCTGTTTATGATTTCGACCCCAGTGATCCGCTGCCAAATCATATCTTTTCGGTGCTCTTCCACAATAAGTAATCTTTGTTTTTAATATAAGTTGGTATTTTTTTTTCTTACTCGCTTGGTTTTATAATATATATGGACATGGGGTTTTGTCTAACGGATACTTAGATTGAAACCATCTTCGTCCTAGTAATTCTCTGATTCTGTACAATGGGCTCGTAAATCTTACGATTATATTCGCTATTTTGTTTTTATACCTCCAGCGGACTGTTAGCAATTGATCGTAGGAAATCTGTTTTTTTTTTTTTTTTTTTTTTAGTAGATCCTATTTATTTTTATTTTGTACGTCAACAATCTTAACCAGTTTCTTTAGAGTAAAACATGAGTTTACAACGGTCAGGATTTGACACCCAATCTTCCCAACGAACGCGTATTCACCGATGAAATGTTTCCAATGAGCGTAATATTCGTATTGTATAACTGTTTGTGCTAAAAATTTTTTTTTTCCCACACTTAAATCATCATCATTTTAGTGCAGTCCGGTCTAACGCTATGACAATAGTTCTCCAACATTCCCGGTTTTCTGCAGTGCTTTTTAATTCGGTGTAATTTTCTAACCCGGTGTCTTCTAGTAAAGTTGTTACAAACTTATTTCTCGGTCTTCAACGGATTTCCTTGGATTTTACTTTCAAATATATCTCGCAGTAATCCGTCATGTCGAAGTACATGGCCAAAATTATCCGTGTTTTCCTTATTCGATCGATTAAGGACCTTTTCTCTTCAATTTGCTGGAGCACACCTACTTTTCGTTTTTGAAATTTTTGAAATGAACTAATTTTATTACTACTCTTAATTGTCTAATGAAAAAAAAAAATCATTTAATTTTATAGTTACTTACGTAAAAACCCTAGTAAATTTAAGATCTCATTCCATAGCAGTAGGACAAGATCAATAGTGCGAAAATTCAAATAAATCACGAATAGGTAGACTGGCTTTGTACCCGATCGAATATATAATTCCCCACCGTGTAGAGGAATTTCAAAAAAACCAATTTAACGAATTATAAACGACGTCTTAGGAATAAGTTACAAGCAGCTTTCACGATTGTCTCATTTCACATTATTGAATTTTCTTGTATCAAACGTGAACATTTATCTTCTCGTATAGACTACGTTATTATAATTCGCGATTATTAATTTCGATTTTAATTTATTTATTATACGATAATTAATATCCTTCTGTTTTACCCTACGTAAATCTTCTTGTATCGTATACATTATTCTATACGAATTTCATATCCAACATTGTCTCTATATAATAAATCTTATTCGTATTTTTTACACCGGTTTTTATTCAATAATGTGCTAGTTTTATTATGTTTATATACTCATCGAATAAAAATATATATATATTTTATATGATAATGTGTATGTGACGCCGGTGAGCGAAAGATTCTATTTTACTCATTATTACGTACGCGTTTTATCAGATTGTTTCGTTAATACTGTTCTTCATTCAGTCGACTTTTTATTAATCGTAATCTTAAATTCGTATACTTCCATTTTATATTTTTTTAAATATTCACTCGATAATGACCT
The DNA here is from genome assembly GCA_032883995.1 of Coronaproctus castanopsis. Lineage (NCBI taxonomy): Eukaryota > Metazoa > Arthropoda > Insecta > Hemiptera > Monophlebidae > Coronaproctus > Coronaproctus castanopsis. The sequence goes on along the minus strand of CM065053.1, from coordinate 44,795,616 downwards.
AACAGCCGAAAAGCTTTGTAATTTTTCGTATACAGAACTTTTTTTTAAAGCGATTTTAACTTATTTTAGTTGTTGTTTACGTTGTAATCATTAATTACTATTAATTTTAACGCTGGAAATATCTTAATAATGTTTCGAATTTAAAATCGGAATTATTGCCAGCCGGTTCCTACTATATCGTCGAGATGTTTTAAAATGGCCGCCAGAAGAACCTTCTTCGCCAGAGATAATATGGAGAAATTTATACAGTTTTGTAAGAAACTCGGAGTTCATCAACACCTGCTGTTTGAAAGCGACGATTTAGGTATTAAAAAAATTAAATAATCGACTTTATTTCATCTTTGTTTTCATTTAATTACATTTTAGTCTTTTACCGTTCGGTAATCCGGTCGTACTCGAGAAAAAATAATAATAAAATTAACTTAATTATTATAATAAAATACCTTTTTAATATAATTTAAATATTTCTTTAGAAATCGCGCATAAGGGGGGAGGCTAACGAATCGAATTAATATTTTTTCCGAAGAAATTACGCTGCATCTGCCGCGAGCGTCGAACAGACAAGAGGTGTAGAAAAATTAAAAACGAAATCTTATCGATAGCCGGGAAAAAGAAAGACGGAAACATATGCTCGAAGATATCTAGGAAAAAATTATAGAATTTAAACCGTCGGAAAACTTTTTCGAATAGAAGCAGATTGGCCGATGACTTTGGATATTCGATTTAAGATAATCTCGGTCGAAAAATCGTAATGACGAAAGCTGCCCGATAATTGAACGACTATAAATAAATTGGCTTCAGAAATTCTCGTATCTAACGGCTTCTAAAATTGACCGAGGAAAAATCGTTTAAGCGAGTAGGATAACTCGAGAAATAAATAAGTGTTTTCTTTTCGCTCCCGCGGCTGACGACCGCGATTAATTTCATCCACTGTTACAACCGTAGGTCCGCCAACCATTTACCTGTACGGAATTTCGTTATTAATCGCGGTTAGAACACCGCCGCTCTTTATAATCGTAAACCGCTATTAGCGAACGGAAAACGGTGATGAACTATGCGTGCGATTTATAGAAACCGCACTACAACAATTAAAACACCTCTGCGGAACGCATACCGAACACCATGTGTACATATATATGTGTGTGTGCGTGTAAGTACACAATACATAAGTACAATATCGTACACGTTATATATATATATATATATATATACTGTAAATGCATTCTTTCCATTATTTACGTGCATTTTGCGAGCTGTTATTTAAATTATATATTAAGTACTTCATGGTTTTGTTCGCGATTAGGCCAAAAAAAACACCAACATATAATCTAAAAATATGAGAAGTTATTTATCGAACCGACTTAAGTAAATAATTTTTTTTTTTTAAATTTTCCACGGATGGAATAAAAAAATTGAATATAAATTTCGCGTACTTAAATCGCCTTGTTCGTTTAAGATGAAAAATTTCATTTTAAAAGAATTTTTTTAATTGTATACGTCTCGAGAATTCTTCGTTTCGAGCTTAACTCGTCGAAGATGATATTTCAAAATATTATTCGTATTTACAATGAATTATTGCATCCGTTTTCATATATAAAATATATATATATATATATATATAAAATATATATATATATATATAAAATATATAGAAATATATATATATATATATATATATATATATATATATATATATATATATATATATATAATCATTATCGTATTGTTCGTTGCCGAACGTCGTGACTAGCTATTGTACGTTTTATTTTTAAGTACAAAATGAGCTAGCATTCAAGGCACTATTTTATATATATATATATGTAATAATAATAATAATAATAATAATAATAATATATCATCTTTATTGAGTGCCGTCTCCGCATCGGAGGTAATCGTCTAGTTACCTATATATATAATTCGTTGTACAATGTAGGTAGAGTAAATCATAATATGATGTTAGCGTAGATAGTCCGTTTTCCAGATGCTCGAGTATGACTACAAAATGTAAACTAATACATTACCCGGCTCATTGTAAAACCTATTTGTAGTTAAAATTGCGAGGTCGCGCTGAAAATTCATCTAGTCGAACTAATACACAATACGTGCAATAATAAATGTGTACCCATTCACGTGTAACGACCCACATATACAGAGATTTCAATGTGACGCTTGTCTCGTCAACATAATCGAAGATTTTGCAAGCCATGTGTGAGAAGCGTCTTTGATAACGTATCTATGAAGATCTTCTCGATAGAGCGTTGTTATAGGTACGAAATGTTTGGATGTAAAATATAAATATTCTATATAATATCGAACGAGTCTCAATCGTTTTATATTTCTCGTTGATTAAGTAACATTCGTATCATTCATGTTTTGTTTAACTTTAGCTAAGATCGCGATAGTTTATCAAATAAACACGAAAAAAAAACCGCGAAAAAATCAAATATTAATGTTTCGATATTTCGGAACATTATCACCGTCATGTATTCATCGTTATTATTACCGTTCAATTAATACGTATTTATCGTATACATATATATATATATATGTGTGTGTATAAATTATTTATACATTTCAGTATTACAAAATCAGCCCCGGAATGTTATCTTATGCCTGATGGAAGTATCTAGGTTGGCGGTAAAATACGGTATAGAACCACCGGGTTTAGTTAAATTTGAACGAGAAATCGCCTTGGAAGAAGAATCTCAACACGATTCCGGATTATCGCACGATTCAATCGCGTCCTGGCAACCACATGAATCGCCAAAACCGCAGCGACTCTGCAGGTAGAAAAGCCATACGTTTATATTATTCGTAAGACTAGAGAAATGAATTCACTTTGTGCTTGCATTTAGTGTGTACATCAGACGATTAATTGATTCTAGAAATTTAATTTAACCACTTGTGTTTATTATTACAATGCAATAATTTTTCGTTCTGAAAGTGTGATTATATATATATATATGTGTGTGTGTGTGTAATATATATTTTACACTAAATAAAAAACAGTTCACTACAGACATGTATATATATATATATTTAAATCCACAAATAAATGGGAAAAGAAACTGAGGCAGACCATCGAAGCGATGGGTTCACACATCACGTCACTAACTGAATTTATTAGAGCACAAACAGTATATAATAGAGAAGCAATTCGTTGAAGGAGTTTTCGCGGAAAAGACCCATTCAGATCTTTATGTGTTGCTCGATATAAGCCCCCCAATTATTTCGACTAGTTTATTGAAATAATTTTCAGATTTTCATCCATTAGTATACCAAAAAAGACAGAAATAATTGATCAGAAAATTCATTGTTGAAGTTATTATTCTATATTACGTCAACAATGCCAGAAACCATTTTAAAATGCCTATACCATGGGAAACAACAACTGCAATCACCGCACGCTTTGAGTAGGATCCAGTGCGAAAGCAGATTGGACATACGAAGTTTCGAGACACATTATTCAAATGTTACCCAGTTTGAGAAAAATGTGGAACCGCGTAAATTAATTGAAGGAGGATCTTTTCCTAAGATCTGAAAACAATTTTATCCTGTTTTTCATGCTGGGCTTTAAATAGGTAATATTATATTCACGCGTTTTTTTTTTCGGTTTAAACCATAGTTTTCATTTTCAAGACGTTACGTAATAAAAAGAAAATTGACATGTAAATATATTTACAACAATAAACATGCACGTACGAAGTAAAGCATAATAAACTAAGAATGTAAAGCTTTGGAGTACACTAGTAACCTGTTATATAAATAATATTATATTATTAAGAAGAATACCAAACAATGACGAGGTCACGACAAGAAAAATAAAAAAAAAAAATCTTAAATTAATAAGTAATCGTAAGTTATATATATAAATTTTGAATTAAATAAAGATGTTAATGACTAAACAAATGAGAATGATTTAATGCGCTTAAATAGAAAAAAAAATAAATGCAGAATGAATCGCAACACATAACGTTTTAGTCTGTAATGTTTATATATTTAGTGTACATTTGGACGTTAACGAGTTATCGGATGCAATAAAACGTTCGAACGAGGAAAAGAATATAATTTTTGAGATCGTAATTAGTTGCGCATATTTGTGGTTTTTCCTAAGGAGAAATGTTAAGAATAATCCTGCAGCACCCGATTATGTGTATTAATCTATTAATTGTAACTTATCGAAATTAGTATTGAAAAGGCGGAACAGAAATATGCAATAATTAGTCAGATAAGGGTTATATAAAGGATTAATCCGTTTTCAGGTTTACACCGGAAAAAAGTGTGAATGTACGGAAGTCAACAATGAAAGTTTAAAAGTGTACAATATTATCGATAATTTCACCGAAAGCGGATGGCTTACGATTATTTTTAATTATTTTATTCGACGTAATTGAAAGTCGAAGTTGCGTAATTATTAAGCGATAATAAGTTTGGCGTTTTGTCAACTGAATTTCGAATGACTTTAGAAAAAATTGTATTTCTCGCTGTCAGAAAGAAGCAGTTTTGCCGACCAGACTTCCAAGTCACGAATAAATAGACCGCATTTAACATTTTCTAACGTTTTCTTGAAGCCGATTCATTGACAAAGTTGCAATTTATAAAGCTTTAAAATACATATCTAAACAAGCACAACCGAATAAATATGTAATCTGCACAGATTCTTACAGTTAAACATATATTCAAAAATATATTAAAAATACAAACTCAGATACTTTCAACCTAAAACACATTATTAACAACCTCATCTCAAATAACAATGAACTTGTTCTTTTATGGACACCAGCCCATTCGGGAAAACATTGATAGAATAGTCAAAAAACAACTCCTACGAATATAAAAACAATAAAATCAACTCGCATTACTGATTTACATACAGTCCTTATACAAAAAATTAAAATGTCATTTGAAAAATTCTGGGAGACCCAATGTACACATACACACCTATGTCAGATTAAGCCGAAATTAGGAAACTGGAAAACAACAGACCAGAACGAAAGAAAAACAGAAAAAACGCTAGCTCGACTACGTACAGGACACACGTTACTCACCTCACAACACCTACTCAATAGGACCCCTCCACCCATCTGCCATGAATGCTAAATATAAACCGCATACTATTAGAATGTACAAAATACAGAAACCAACGTATAAAATACTAAATCATGACACAATAAAAACAATATACTCGAAGATAAGCCGGACAAAATTAAAAATCTTTTACAGTACCTTACAGACACTAACCTATCTTCCGATACGTAAACTGGTCTACGAATCTTTTTTTTTTTTTTTTTTTTTTTTTTTTTTAATACAATATTAAGTTGCGCTAAAGTATTAAAAACTAGTTGAATTTTACATTGTGATTCCTTTTTTTCTTTGTTCGAGCGCTGCAAAGTGTGATTCAACTTTAGACGTCAATGTGGTACTCGGTTAGAAATTTGAAACGGTAGACGAAGCCTCGAATGTCATCGGCGTAATGAAATGATGGAAAATGGAGAACGATAACCAATCGATATCGATGGATTTAAAAGAGAGATTTTATCGTAATATGCCTATCGGTGGGTGGGAGAGCAGTAAAGTTGAATTACAAAATGACAAGCTTGAAATGCGTCGGAAGTTGATTACGTCCACAACGTAAACGGTGACAATAAATTTGCGATAGTTGACGTGTGTATGTAAGACAATTTGAAATAGCACGGATAGGTAGCGGGATAGTAACATTGGGTGGAAGTACTCGATAACTATGCTACCGAGGTGTCTGTAATGTATACCATATCTGCGGCAGTAAAAGTGCATCGTGAAAAAAATGATCTAGCGACAGCATCCACAATATGGTTGCAATGAATTCTGGAATGTCCGGGAATCCACACCTATGTTACCACGTCAGTATAACAAGTATGTCGCACCGCTGGATGTGTATCCGGAATTATATTTAGAGAAGCGAGTGTTTTAATGACATGGTATAGCCTATCGGTTAATATTAAATATCGATCGAAGGGGTGTAAGTCGACGTAAGAACTGGAGAAACTTTAAGAGGTTTAATCCTTCGGCGCGATCTTTTCGAACCAAATTAATTTTATCTCGAATAGAGTTTGACCGTATGCACACGTTGAAGGTACATGCATTGTATCAATTAGTTTTTGTAAGGTCTTACTCAGTCGTTCTTAAACATTATCGATGAAAATATTTACGTAACTTTTGTTTCGTTCGAGTGCGAGTTACCCAATCTTAATTTAAATTACGGTCTGGTCGGAGATATTTGGAATATTAAGAAAACATATTATGTTGTTATAAAACGTCAGATCGAAAGTTGTAACTAAATGGTTGAACTCAGGCCAAACTAACAGGATGTAATGAGAAAAAATAGCGATTTTATAATTTCCCTAATTAGATTCGTACAGTAAATAAGGTCACAGTAATAACGAATTTTCTGGAGTGTTCACCAATAGGCTTCATTGCGAACAGTTTGTGATGTTAAAATTCCCAATGTCAAATGACGAATGAACAAGATTTAATAGTAACGAACTTTGAAATAATTATATTATTCGCTCGGAGACATAAACTTTCGTAATAATCGTAACTAGGCGTAGAACATTAGCGTGTCCCCCTGCAGCGATGTCACATAAAGACCAGACATTAAACGTACGTTTGGATATGGAACGATTACCACTCACCTGCATTTAACCCGATGGAACGGCTTCGTTGTGTTTACAAGGGTCGCTTCTCCCGATTAAGTCTAACTGATGGTGTTGGTGGTGCGGTCACTGTATTGAAAAAATTTATATATATCTGAAAAGAAAAGAAATTAATTGAAAATATTCTGAATTTTATGCGTATTTTCTATTACTTTTTTTTTCGAAGCAATTATTTTACTTTTGGATCAAATTTCAGTTCAACCACCGCTATCAGCAACGGAAATCATTTTACGACGATGATAGAAACGACTAGTGGTGATCATCAGTTACTTTCAAATGTAAACGGTGGTAAAGAAGCTTTACGCAGAACTATCAGCGAAGGCGATCAGTTACACTCCGCTCCAGTCACCACGAACGGCGTCGATAAAAATCATCATACAACTGGCGGAGGGGATACGACCGAAGATGAATGGTCCAGAGGAAGTTCAGACGATCACTCCGATACAGAACTTGATAATAGTAAAACAAACGTGTCCAAAGACGATCTAGATAAAAAGGTATAAGTCTATCTACTTTGTCATGCGCACGTCTCGAGTACTTACTCTTTAGGGGAATTCGTGACCTAGAATCGGAAGCAACTAAGTGTTTCATTACTCTTTAGGACCTAGAATTAGATGCAACTAGTAGAAGTGTTTAAATCTCGTAAAGATATATAATCGGATACACGTAGTACATATTAACCTTATTTCTTACACACCGTTCGGTCCGTTAGCTTTTTGCACATAGTTTGTTTTACGTATATCTTCATATTTTTCATCATCTTTTCTCTTTTTCTAACTATATGACTTACTCAATTCTACTTCAGCTGCGCTACTTCTTGCACAACATTTTCTGTTTTTGCCTCCTGCTGAATCTTTTTAAGTATTTAATTTTCGTGTCTTGCTAATTTAAAATCCAATACTCCACACTTTTGCAACATACGTTAGTACGGGCAGCGTACATGGATGGTATTCCTCTTTTTAAGGTAATTAGGATCTTACGTATTATATTACTAAACCCAAAAAATACTTTTCGACAGAACGATATTTGTCTTCGTACTTGTGTCTATATGAATTTTTTTTTTTCATATGTACACTGATTACTTTTGGCCGAAATATATCAAATTAGGTCCGTTTAATTTAAGCTAATTTTTCGTGAAGTATTCTATTGGTTTTTGTTTCCATACTTACACTACTTTAGAGTATTCGTAAAAATGTGTCAAAATTTCTTGTTAACCGTTTCTTTTATTTGGTATCAATGTTGTGTCATGAGCCTTATTCAACCGTTCACTAGCCGCATGTGTATATTTAAAAACACGACGGCTTCCGAAGTTTAATTGCAGGATAAATAATTCGGGTGAAATTATATTCCCTTGTCAGAATTTTCTTTCTTTTTAGCTATTTTTATTCATTTGTCAGAAAACAGATTTCTTAACGTGCTCACAAACTCATTTGATTCTTTTACCGTTTATGATATTACGCCATTTTGTTTTTTATTCAATCCTTTAGCAAGAGCAAAATTCTTGTTTCATATAATTTTCTACTTCCGCGACAATTTTCGTATATCACAATTTTTGGTTTTCAATTTTGTTACAACTTTTTGTCGAACGACACCTTGATTATTTTGAACCTATATTGTATTATTTCATAACTTTGCTTTTTTGTTTGTGTAATTCCGCCTATTCGATGAGTTTTTCATTTTTATAAGCTTTAAATTTCTGTGTCTTGTTTACATCAAATTATCGTTGGTGATCTTACACAATCGGTTAATTTAATTTTTCGACGAATTATTTTATTTACACCATACTACAAAAAATCTATTAATAGACTACATCGTTGGTCCCCGAAATCAACCGTTACGTTATTTAACGTTTTATCAAAGAAATGGCGTAATTACTTTCGCTGGCCGGATAAATAGATTATTTTTCAATTTAAAACAAATATTATTCGTAATTATTATCTTCGATTATTATATACGGATAATATTTGTTTATACTGATTTTAATTATTTATTCCTTAATGTATTACAGAATAAATATATATATGTATATCTATATTACTGAATTATCTCTATCCTCTATAGTCTAGTATTGAATTTGGTCAATTTTCTTCGGATTTACGAATCGTCTTCTGTATATTTAATTTTTATAATGTAATAGCGATATTGTGCTAGTAGAATTTTTCGGATTTTCCATCATACTTCTTCAGCCTTTTGTACAATAGTTTTCTAACTAGGGCGTTTAGCTGGTGATATATATAGTTATAGAGAAGCTCCGAACTTACCAAGCAGAAGTTCGTATAAACTTTTTTTTGGCTACTCCTTCAATGTCACATAACCGCTCCAGTCATCTGACTAAGGTTTTCCACCGATAGAAAATATTTAGGTCTATATGTATGTACATAGATATATTAAATATATATTCGTTTTTAAGTTTTATAATTACTCTATTTATATTACTATCATTACGTTAGGTTCAGAGAGCCACCCACGTTATCAGGAAACAATGCAGATGTGCTGATGGAAAATGCGAACGATTGAAGGTTAAGAAGGTCGGGGAAGGTCGGTACACTATCGCCGGAAGAAATGTATTCATCAGAGTGAGTAATCAATAATAATAATAATAATAATCATTTTTATCAACTGGCTTGACAGAAAAGTGAAATGATTCCATTACAATTGTGTTTACCCGTTCGGTAATGAAATAAAATAAAAATCTAAAGATGAATTATTGTCGTTTATTGGTTATTATATTACGTCTTTTTTAAATTGTGCGCATCAATTTGTTTATTGCAATCTTTACGAAGTCGGTGGGAAATTTAAGCACGAGACAGGAACTACGTTTTCAGATTGATACGTAAATTTCACGCTTTTCTTACATTACATTAAATAAAAATACTTTTATACCTTCTCTTATACATGAACACACAGGAATGCTCCGATTATAGGACAATAAGTTTTTGATACCACGTGTATCAAAAATAATTATAAAAATCGTAACGAATAGAATAAAACGAAGAATAGAAGAAAAACTAAGCCGTGATCGGATTTAGAAAAGAAAGAGGTACTCGAGAAGCTGTTATTAAGATTAATCATCGAGAAAAAAATAGAAATTGGTGAAATGTATAGCAATTCGTAGATATAGTAAAGGCGTTTAATTGTGTAACATGGGATGTATTATTCGGAAAACTAGAAGAAATAGGATTAGATTACGAAGATGGGAAAATAATACGGGAGTTATATAAGGAGCAATCGGCGGAAATAAAAGTCGATCAAAAGAAAAAGTGAAAATACAAAATAAGACAAGCTAATTATCACCGATGATACTTTTTAACTCGGTAATAGAAGAACCGATACAAAAAATGAAAGATGATGGGCGTAAAAATAAATGGACAACAGATTGTATAAGATTTGCAGACGATATCGCATTGTCGGCCGACAATGAACAACAACTGCAACAACAAATAACTGCAGAAATACTTAAAGCAAATAAATTTAAACATAAGCAAAAGGAAAACAAAAGTTCTAGCAGCATCAAGATATGAAAAAAAAGATACGCATAATGTTAGAAAACAAGATCTTAGAACAAGTAGAACAGTTTAAATATTTGGGTAGTAAAATAACGAGCACAGGAAGAAGTGATAAAGAAATAAAAACAAGAATTAGCCAAACAAAATTTAATAAAAACATGAAAATAGAATTACGGAAAAAACTTTTGAAAACATATATATGGAATATATTATTATACGGTTCAGAAACGCGGGTGTTAACACAAGATTTAAAAAAATGCTCGGAAGCGTTCGAAATGTGGGGTTGGCGCCGCATGATGAAGATTCCATGGACATAGAAGAGAAGAAACTCCGAGGTTTTGGGAATGGTAAATGAAAAAAGGAAACTAATAGGAACAATACAGCAACGACGCGAAAGACTTCTAGGGCACATACTGCGGCATATTCATGACGGTCATAATCGAAGGAAAATTGGAAGGAAGAAGAAGAAGAGGAATAGATAGACACGGATCGATCGAGTAAAAGAAAGAATACAAATAACGTATAAAGAGAGATGAAGAACACAGCGGACAACAGGAAGGAAAGAAAGAAAATGATCTAGCTACAACGACAAGAGCATGCTCTTATATACTGATGATGATGAACATACGTATATACTAAATCAAAACAATATACTAGTTTCACTGTTTGTTTTTTTTTAAATGATTCCCTAATCCGCACTCGTGGGGTGGGGCAAATGTATTAAATAATTTGTGATAAACGGTGCAGGGAACGAGTGTAATGTGTAATTAATAAATAAATGTGTGTAAGAGTTGTGTAGCTAGACCAAAAGAAAAACAACCAGTATAATACAAAAGATAAATAGGTGTGTGTGTGTGTGTGTGATAGTTTTTTTTTCATATTTTTTAAAATTACAACTGGCCAGGTAGCCGTCCAGCAATTGTTTTAGCATCCAGCGACGGAACCCACTGAAAAATTAGGCTAGATCAAACGGTCGACTACGTTTTAACCTACGAACATCTACATTAGCGTCAAGTAGATTGATCGCCAGTAACGTTTGAGTGTGCTTCCAAACGGCTTACATATTGCTTTACAACTTTTTTTTTTTTTTTTAACGTGCCTTATACTGCTTCTAAGGTCAGAGGCACGGATTAAGGGGAGAAGGTTGGGTAAAGTAAGGAAAGTTATAAGTTTAGATTCAGTAGATGATGAATACTGTAGGATTTCGATTAGAGAGGATGCAAGTCCAACAGTAAGACGGTGAGCTGAGTACAAAGGACACGATAGGAGACTGTGAGGAATAGTAAAGGGTATGTTACATGACGAGCATAACGGTGCACTCTGGCCTAGAAAGAAATGCTTGTGTGTAAGAAGTGTGTGTCCACATGCGGAATAGAGCGATATTTTCTATTGGAATGTTCCGACCAGGTTGCCTTCTTCCGATCTATAGTGAACAGACATGAGAATCTTGCCACTGTTTGACACAGCAGTTGACTGCGTACGCGATCCGTGAAGTCTTTTGCTGGAATTGGTAGGTTTGGATCTGGTGCTAGGATGGCGGATTCTTTAGCTGCTTTATCGACCATTGTGTTTAATCCGACTTCGTTATGACCCGGTATCCACATCACAGTTATTTCTTCTTTATAAGATGCTGCTTGGGTAAGAATTTTTTTGAATTAAAGGATGCTGAAGTTTGTATTTTTCCTGGAGACAGCGAATAGAGCTGAACAAGTCGGTGCAGGTGAGGATCTTACATTTAATTTCTGCCGCGGAACCTGCGTGCATTTACCTTATACGCCAACGTCTCGGTCAGTTTTCAACATTCAACAGTTTTTTTTTTTTTGTAGTTTATTAAAAGTTTCGCTATCGTCTTTAACAATTAGCTAATAATATCGTCGGCAAACGTAGCTGTTATTACGTTATTATCAACAGAAAAATCGGCAGAGTAGATTAAGTAAAGCACCGGACCTAAGACACTTCCTTGAGGTACGCCAGCAGATACAGGATAGATATCGGAGAATTGATTTAGGATTTTAACCTGGCGTGTACGATCTGCAAGATGGGATTTAAAAAAAATAGGATGAAATAATGGATGATAAACATAGTCCCTTAAACCATCAAGGATGTGTTTAAAATGAGTTCGTGTCTTAATATAAATAATAATAATATAGTAACAATAAAAAAAAGACATATAATAAATAAACCAATTTTTTAAAAATAAAGGAAAGCAGACTGTTTAAAATGTAACTTATACTTAATGTAAAATATAAATATTGCATGTAGATTAAACATGCAACAATATAAAATGGTGCAAAATATTAATAAAGGATGTATTTAATTCAGGCTAAGATAAATGTAACATGTTTTCCAAATGAAAAAATGTAATGGTTAAACGGTTGGATTCGTCTTAATATAATCAATGACCTAATTTAAACTGAAACTAGTGACTGTTTTGATTATATATATATATATATATATATATATATATATATATATATATATATATATATAGCGATACGGTATAAAAGTATTTTTATTTTATTTAAAAGTTAAAAATATCTATCATTAAGGAAGCATTACTGAAATACTTTCTGAAATCATTTTTTATTCACAAACGTAGACTCTTTGCTGAGAGCATTGTGTGTAGCCAGTGTCCGAAGTTCTCCCTGTATTTGCCTATATTCGAGCGATCGTATATATTCATTACAGATGTTGTAGTTCGGCTTACCGGCCTTTCGTCTGTAATTTTATTATTTATTAAATTTCTTACGAAATTATCTCGTCTTATTACATGTCCTAACAGCTTTATTTTCCCGTTTTCGAAACGAATTATTAAATTCCTATACCGTGTACAGGAGTCGTTTTTAAACGCATAAAAGTAATTATGTAATAAGTAATAAATTAACATACCGATAAAATAATGACTATATACGATACAGGGAATAATAATAAAATTACGGATATCTACCGTTCGGCAGTATGTCATACTAAATTTCATATGTTCCGATTCATGGTTTTCTTATAATTTCAGCCGGGTCATGAAGTCACATGTTCCAAGTGATCAATTCCAGCCTTCGCCTTGTTCTTATCGATTTCGATTGTATTTTTCCTTGTACTACAGTCACGAATTTCTCTAATCTTACGAGCGATATATTTTACATTCCCTCGTTTAATTTCATTAATTTTCTTCTTCTGCAATAAAGTTGCAAACAAAATTTTTTTAAACGATTAATACGAAAAGTTGGCCTTATATCGCTAAAAATTAAACAATAAATTGTTCACAATGTTCTATCAATATGTGAACTACCGCGCAGGCGCCGAACAAGAGGGGATATCCTAGACCGATGTATAAATAAAAATTAACATTTTTTTACATTTTCAAAAGTCAACTTTTCAACGTTGGACATGTTTTTCTTTATAAATAAAAAAAACAAAAAAACGCAATATTATAGAGCGGTATCGCATTTTTTATCGGATGTTATATAGAATTATGTATCGATGTACTTCGGTCTCGCTATTAATCGCGTGAAAATATTATTATTTTATTAGCTTTTAAAAGGTCGACACATGATGGTACGCGTTGGCGGTGGATGGGATACTTTGGAAAATTTTTTAGCTCGCCACGATCCTTGCCAGTCGTCGGTTTATCGATCTGTAAGTAGAACTAATTCGCCGACAGTAATGACACCTTCGACAAGACAAAACCCCACTAGACGGTGCTCGTCGACACCGCTATATCGTAGTTCACCTATTGATGGTAGTTTAACATCTCGCTAATATCTATTTTATTACGCGATACCTATTACGAAAATATCTATATTACGTTTCGTTAATTGTAATTTCTGTGTATTTTGATTAATCTTCTTTCTAACCGATAAATATTTCTCGTTCGTAAAATCGATCGTCCACCTGTTTAGTTAATTTTATTAATTATTATTATTATTATTAATTATTATTATTATTATTAATTATTATTATTATTCAGATTATTATTTTTTTTTACGTTGATCTTTTTTCTTATTGTTGTTTTTCGTTTAAAATTTAGTTAAACTGTTTTTTTTTTTTTTTTTAATATATATATTTAGATTTTAATTATTAATATTAATTTTTTTAATAAGGCGACTCGCTTAAATTATTATTTCAAATAGAATTTCACGTCGTATTTAACTTTCTAAATTCTTCTGTTTTTCGTCGTCGTTCTGTCTAATTCTGTTTAGAGATCGGTCGCGATAAATTATTAACGGGATTCATTTCGGGTTTTGTTACTTTTGAATCTTCAAATAATTCTATTCTAGTAATATCAGGTGCGCGCGAACTATATATTTAGGTCGGAGGCACGGATTCGGGGGGGGTCTATATTTGTACAAGCTGTCACCAGTACAGTCGAAGTAAGGTAACCGTTTCGACGATGATGGCAGACCGTATTGAATATGTTCAGCCTGATATTTACGGTGGTGTAGCAGATGGTGATCTAAATTTTCCATCGATGCTCGAACAGATTGGCGGCGTTTATCTTCGTATCGATATGTAAGTGATTAACGTAGGAAATTGAGATAAATTGCCATCCGACTTGAAAGCTAGTAATTTATTTCAAACTGGGGTATGCATCCATTTCGTGAATCGTTCTGCATCTATATGAAGAACGGATGGTTTTGTTTTTTTAATAGTGTAGTTAATAAGACTGTTACAACGCAAGCTGTCAATCCCACGTTTAGCGTACACACGGGAGATTAGTTATAATTTCAGTTATCACGGCATCCAGATTTGTGCGGAACGTTATTTTCGGCGTGAATCGATCACGACAGTGCAAAGAGAGTTTCGAAATGAATGTTTTTTTTTGCGCTGATACCTTAAGAGCCGTTTACTAAACACGTCCATGAGATCCGGAAGACCTGAAAAATCGGATTTCTAAATGAAATTTCAAAAATGTAGCCACCTCTGCTCGAAAAAGTCTTCTAAAGTTTTGTAAAAAGACTGAATCAATATATCGTTGCAAATGCCGAAAATGTGAACGATATCTACAAATGATTATAAGCTAATGTCTCGTATTGAAATATTTTGGTCCAGTAGTTTTTGGGTTATTCAAAAAACAACAAAAATGTCCGTCTTCTCCGAGTCACTGAAAATGATAGATTAAAGATGGAATGCATATGGCTATTCTAGCTGTCGTATGTGCTATATCATTTCCCACGATGCCAGAGCTTGATTGCGTCGATACATTTACTATTTTGAGAAAAAGCTTTCCCGACTTCAGTCAATTTACACCGTAATTTGCGCATAAGCCGTTATTAAATCACCGTTCTTCCTTTGTTCCTCCTAATCGCTTACCTTCTTTTTTCAAGGTGTAATTTGTATCTTAAGAATTACAGGTTCCAAGAATTCGGTCATGATTCGATTTAATTTCATTTAAGGTTTCGTTCGTTTATTCGCGCGCACCGAGTTCCGCCATAGCGAGCTAACATATTCGGCTGCAGTATATGTTCTTCGAATCTGCGCCTGAAGATGGTAGTGATTTTCCGAGAAGGTAATTCGAAGTGGGTACCGACTTTTGAAGTGAAACTTCTATTGGCGACTTGTATATGGGGAGCTAACCGGTAAGAACGATACAAAAACTTATACACAGAGAGGCAGGCCTATTCTCACAGTGTAGTCGGGCTCCTCCACTATTTCCCGCATGCTGTACTACTACACGTGTATATTCAGTTTGCATACAGTACATACATGTAAACACGTGCAGAAATGATGACAGACATTATATAAATGTATATGTAAATAAACGCGTACAAATTTTTTGTTGGTATTTTTTCGTTTATCCCCACATCAAATTAAGCATAGCGGACAGTGCGTTCCTTTTGTTCGTGAAATTTGTACGAAATCGCGAGTTTATTACATAACTGTCATTTTGGGGAAAACGTCTTTAAGTTTCACTTATTCCTTCAGCCACGGGGCACAGATGTTTTTTCCTTTCTTGGAGTCTTAAATACTTCGTGTGATCACAATGTTCATTGCCGTTTGGTTCTTAGATTTTTCGTTCGAATCCCTATTTCTCGAGTGGAACGCTGTAATTCACAGTAATAATTATCGCTTATCTTTCTATAATCTGGACCGTTTTACTCAAACTCCTCCTCGAACTCGCCGAACTATTTTCGCACGTGAATTTTAACGACTACATCATCAGCATGTATAAAGTTGAACTATTGGTAATATATATATATATATATATATATATATATATATATATATATATATATATATATATATATTACTTCCTCGCGGTAATTTAAAATTCTCCGATTTGTCATCAACACGCAATTTTTTTTTTGGTATATATAAAATTGCAATCTGGTTTACATAGCCAATAAGCAATTTGTCTATGTGGGTCGTGACAGGATTGGAGATGTTATTCATCAATGATACTTGGAGTTACCTCGCCAATTAATCAAACCGATGTGGAAGGTCTAAGGGGGGTGCAATGGTTCAGTCTATGGGCATCGTTACCACTATCTAGCAAGTCAACTGCAAGTCGGGTGGGTGATATTCTAATCTGTTTTCAGGTAACGTTTATTATTTGTTCGCATTACCTCACGCATATACATTTAGATCGCAATATGGCGCGTTTGTTATAATTCTTAATATTTTTGACTGGCATCGTTGCATCGTGTTAATATTAGACACCGATGCTGTACACCAAAGGGTTATACCGTAGGTCCACACTGGTTTAATAACTGCGTTATACGATTATAAAGGCAACTCGGAATGTCTACCGAGAAGCCAGTATATCTTTCTCAATTTCATGTTTATTTCTTTAACCTTCATCTTAATATGCTCTTTCCACGTCATACGACGATCAAGCCACATGCCCAAGTACCGAGACTTTCCTGTGGAATTAGACCATTAAGATAAACAGGTGTGTATCACGTCTATTTGTGAATGTGACATGTATTGACTTCGTTGGATTGACCTTCATTCTCCACTGTCGTGTCCATTTTTCTTGAATGATTTGAACCGGCCTGTAATTTTTCTGACGTCGCTATCGGATCGTTGTCGCTTGCAAACAAAATTGAATCCAAAACAGAGCCCGGTGGAACGCCAGCCTTAGAATGATAAAATTCAGATACATCGCCGTCGAGTTTAATCTGGAAGAATCTACCTGTTAAATATGAGGCCAATAGCGTGTAATATGAATGTGGTAAAGAGCGTTTTATTTTTAAAAGTAATCCCTCACGTCATACACGATCGATGGCCTAACATCTAGGAATGCGGCAGAACAATACCGTTTTCCCGTCGAAACAATTATTTATGTATTTCTGCACTCTATGAATTTTCTCTACCGTAGAATGGCCTAAACCCAAACTGGTAGTCTGGAATTGTACCTTGCAGTAATCGAGACAGTAGTAACTTCTCAAAGAATTTCGATAATATGGGTAGGTAGCTAATCGGTCGATATGAGGATGTTTCGCTGGTGGGCTTACCTGGTTTATGTGGTTACTATAATCTGAGCCATTTTCCATTACGAGTTAACCCAGTCGAATAACAGCGTTGAAGATGCTGGTTAGTTATACTGTATAGCCTTTCGCGGCAAACATTTGAGCATCTTCCCAGTGATTAAATCATACCCGGGAGCTTTGATAAGTGGCCCGTTATCAGTTTCATAATTTCGGCTGGAGAAAATGGTTTGATTTTGGACGAGACATTTGAAATGGAGCACCCAACTCTCGTTCTATTTGATTATAGAATGTCTCTGATCTTATACAAGGTGGATGTGGTTTGAACACATTCTTCATATACAACCCCAAAACATCCGCTTTATCAAGATTGTTGCGTACTCGTTCACCATTTTTTTTTTTTTCGAAGGGAAGTATTTCCTATGGGCTTTTAAACGATTTAGTGGCCTCCACAATGAGTGCTCATCATTTTTTGAGTATGTGCTGCAAAGGATCGATTTTAAAGTATTATTTTTATGCTGTTTTAACAGATTACTTAGTTTTTTACCTATTTCATTGAGAGTACATTTATCAACTGGATTCCTAAAAGTCCGCCGCAGTTTTCTAATTTTTCTTT
Source organism: Coronaproctus castanopsis (assembly GCA_032883995.1). Lineage (NCBI taxonomy): Eukaryota > Metazoa > Arthropoda > Insecta > Hemiptera > Monophlebidae > Coronaproctus > Coronaproctus castanopsis. The sequence continues at coordinate 44,777,378 of CM065053.1, read as the reverse complement.
TTTTATTAATTTTCTCCCTAATAGCGCGAGGATAGTTAAAATCCTGGCGTGCAGAGTCTTTTGGGGTGTTTAACCATGCTGATTTCTGCAATGTCTGATTGAAGTATTCAAATGTTTCATCAATATTATCCTCCGATTTCAACATTGACGGTAATATTCTCTTCGATACCAGTCAGTTTTATTAGTGTAGAATTTATTATTCTTAATCATTACAAGTTGACTTACCTCTATTACTACTGGGGAGTGATCTGATAAAGAGTCGAAAGATGTTTCAACATTTATATACAATTGACTAATACCTTTGAGGTCTGGGATTTTATTTCTATCTGAAGGCCAGTATGTAGGTTGACCACTAGAAAGTACATGGAATTCGAATTTATATAATTCGCGTCCTTTAGGAGTTACTAGCCTCGACCCAAAAAATACATGTTTGGCTTTATAATCCCCGCCTAAAATAAATCTATTTCCTAAGGAGCTGAAGAGGAAAATCAGATACAGCATCATTAACAGAGAAGTTCTATTGCACTTTGGTGTTGTGATTTGCTTCCAGCAGGTTACTGGGTTGTTTATGGTTTCTTTAGCATATTTCTAAATATACGACGCTGTATGATTTTAATTAATTTCAAATATTCTTGGGGGAAACTCTTTTTTGTTTTTAAAGTAGCAATCTAGGATTTTAATTGCAGAATTTCGAAATGACAGCTCGTGAAGTAATGACTAAATTACGATTATCTCGATCGATAAATTTTCGAAAAGTTCCTAGTCGGTAATGTAAAATCGTGTATATGATGTTCATTCGAGTGATAGGCACACACCTGTATCAACTAAACCTCAAAATACGCGTGCAATCATACGCAAGCGTGTATTTGAAATATAATTAATTCGGCGTTTTCGCGTTTCATCTATTTAGCAGCAATTAGTTTTAAAAATTATTTTCCTAAAGTGCTTCCGATTGAAATTTTTCAATTTTATTTAATTGCTATTAAAAGGAATTGTTTCTTTTTTTTTACACATTTTTATCCGCACGACGAAACAGTGTGTGAAGTTACCGTATGAAAAAATGTATATATATCTATGTATATATGCATGTTTTAAATACTTTGATGTTTGAAATCATACTGATGGAATGTTTTTATATATATATATATATACATACATTAATACGTTACAATTAACTTTTTATTATGTAATTTTTAAAACAATAAAAATTCATCAATTTCATCTTCGCGTAGTTATTATTTTAGCTTTTCCATTATCATTTATAATTCATTTTCATAATAATTAGTTTCGCGAAATTAACGAAAATCACACCTCGCGGATATTGCGCTTAAAGAAAGGTCACAGTATTGTTTTCGGTAGCGAACAAAACACCATCGGTGGATATTACAAATTCTTATAATGTTTTATACGTTACAAACATCGGGGAAACATTATCGGATCGACAATGCGAAGAAGACGAATTTAATTCGGGACATCGTCGTGGAAAATATCGTTATTAGCAGATTAAATGAAATCGCAATACTGCGCCTAGGTTCACTCCAAAATCACACCTAATTTCTTTAAATTCTATCCGGGCAACCTATCCTACCAAATCCACACTATAATTATTCGGTCACAATATCGCGATTCAAATTCTCTAGTCGTCAACGATCGTCGTGAAATAATTGAACGTCTCTTTCGTCGTTAATCTGTTTCAATTCATATTTCCATTTCAGTCGCCAAGAACATTAACATCGGGGTCGCTGACAGCCTGCTCTAAGAATCTAAAGTCAATTTAAATTTGTTTAAAGCGAAACCTTTAATTAGCATTCGATGTAAATATATTTTCAAAATCTCGAACCACCGAATATACGAATATTAGCATGTTCCGCAGTTTTGTATACCAGAATGGTTCCTCGGGAAAGCCGAAAGTTGGCTTTCTAAAGTAGAGTTGCCCCACTCTGGATTTGCAATTCAATTTCACGATGGCAAAGAAATTCGTTACTTCGTACACTGCTGTTTAACCGTTTGTCTATCAACTTAATTGCGTCAAAATCATTACTATCAATACCGGTACTTAGCTGCTTGAGCGTAGTATTAAGTCTTCAGAGTTTTGATTAAAAATGATCGTAAAAAGAACAAAAAAAAAATAAAAACGACGTACGCTGCCACAGAAATAGAACGAATTACACAGTGAGAGATTAACCGATGTTAGATAAATGAAGCTGAAATATCACAAAAATATACAAAAAAAATAAATAAATGGAGCGCATGGAAATGTTAAATGAAACAATTGTATATATGAAAGCAAAACGAATTATATACATCAAGCATACACATACACACCGACTAGTGTAGAAATTCAGACTAATATTAATTTCAATATTAGAATATATATATATATATATAGCAAATAATTACGCATACACAGAGAGGCATATAGCTCGATTGCAGAACTAGTAAACTATGCACAAATCAACTCAGCGTATATCGAGGAAAATGCGTATATAAATATAAATATGTGTATATCTGTATGTAAAAACACCGATTTATTTCGTGATGTAAATAAACCAAGTTGCAGTATTTTTAGTATGAGATTTACTGCATTTATAAATATTCGATGAAATCTTTCATAGTTGGTTTTTGACAGAACTGCATGCTTAAATTGCATTTATTTGTATCTAATTCATACTTTTGTATGTCCTACATATATTATTTACAGGACACATAAACGTTTATACTGATTACGAACTAAAATTTGGAAATTCACATTTTACCAAAAAATGTCGATGGAACTTGGAGATTAATTATGATAAATTCAATAGTATTTTTTTTTTAAAAATGGAAATCCACGTACGATCTAAGCTAGAATATTTAATTCCGGCGAATGCTAAGTTCATTAAAATATACATCTGTAGTTTGGTATTTATTTTATAACAATTGTCACGATAATATGGTGAAAAAAAGATAAAATTATATTCATGAAATTTATTTATCGCTATTTCTATTTTTACATTAAGAGTTATAATCCGAGCCATTGCCACCACCTTCTAAGCTTGTTAGTTTAGCTCGCGCTAGAATTAAAATAATTATTTAGATTTAATTAAATAACATAGTTAAATTAATAATAAACCGAACAAAATATAACACAATCACTAAAAGTTTTTTAATCACGAAGCTTTTCGACAGTTACGTCATTTTCAAGCACGCACCAAAATTATTACATCTTTTTTTATAGGTTTATTATTAATTAATAAAATCACTACTCTCCAATATATTCGACATAGTTAAAGTATAAAACGTCTGAAAAGTGCAGGTTTGCACATTAAAATGACTACTAATGATGATGAATGCTTATTTACATTTCTAAATTGAAAGTAAGCTGATCTGTTTCAGCATCATTAGCATTGTCTTTTCTAATAAAATATATATATTGCGCAAGTTAGCTGATTCAAATTAATATTTCGCTATTATTCATTTGCCATTAAAAAAAAAAAAAATAGTATAAATTCATTCCAAATACTGTACATTATCCTAGCAACGGCAGAGTATTTGAAATGATCGAGTATTCTCATAGGAAGATAATTTAAGATTTTTATTTTGAAGCCCGTGTGAAAGACGAATAATAGTAAATCTTTGTATAATAAATTGTTTCGTTCCTTTGATTCTTATTTTACGATTAGGTTGCTATGCAATAATTTTTTCAGAGTGCTTTCCACAAAATTGAATTATAGGTCTTCCCTCGTATTGCCATTTAATAAATTAAATTCGTGATTCAGAGTGTCTGATTGAATGACTAATGTTATTTGTCCGTTTTTTTTTTTTTTAAATTTTCATTATTCTCGGTGTTTTTTGGAGTAAATTCAAAAGTATGAAATTTGGATGTATTTCTTTTTAAAAGAGTCCTGTATTCGCAACTATATAAAGCGACACCTCAAATGTAAGTTTTTATAAAGTAATTTTTGAAGTAAGGTCTTTTCATTAGACGCATTTTTAACCTGGGCTATTTTAACACATTCTTCGCTCATACCACCTATCAGGAACGAGATAATTCATTAGAAACATTCGCTTAGTTGTGACAAATTTTAAAATATATACATTCGAGTTAATTCCTGTGACGCCATTATTTTGGTTTTATAATTATTTTTACCTTTATAATAGTATATTGAAGTTGTAAATATTGTATCATCTGCATACCAATAGATCATTGACAATAAAACTTATTTTACTGTTTTCTGCAAACATTACACACACATATACATATATATATATATATGTATGTATGTATGTATACATTGAAAAGAATTTATGACGGACATGTTCTTTTAAATTTTAACATTAGCTACAGTTTCATTATTTATAATTACTTGCTGATTGTTACATAATTCCGAAAGTAACTTTCAAATAGTTTGTGTACATGTTTTAAAACCTGAAATAGTATACTTCAACATTACCACACACGCACTTCCAATATTTATGAATGCCATCTATTTTTTATCGATCCTCTTCATTCAGAGTCAAACAAAAGTTCGGTATCCAACTTAGTGCACATTACATTTTCGCAGTCAAAAGTCACAACGGCTCTGTATATAGATGTGATGTAACTGCATTGAAAAAGCATTCGAGCAAAACTGCGTTGATAAAAATGTTGCAAATAAACTATATCGACAATAAGGATTTGAAAATATTCAAAGAACTATATAGGAGGAACAATGCAGAAGTGTTAGAAAAAATGTGAAACCTCAAATAAAGGCATAAAGCGAGAATTCCAGACTTTACTCGTATTTTACGCAGAAGACATTATGAAAAACCTAAAAATTTTGAATAATTATGATTTTAAGATATTAGCTGTGTATAAGACGAAGTTTTTCTGGCGCGTTCAACTACTACAGAAATGCAGATTACACTGAATAAATTCAATAAGGCAGAGAGGAAACTGAATACAAAAATAAATGTTGATAAAACAAAAGTAGTAAACTTCACCAGGAATTCGATGAAAAAGAAAAATAATGATTGGAAGTGAAACAATCGGGTATGGAATTCACAGTTATTTGGGTTTGCTGCAGCTAACAGATGATCGAGACATCAAGAAAATTAAAGATTTAATCGCGAATCGTTTAATAATTTATAAACAATATTAACGAAAGTGAAATCAAAAGACGAATCGGAATAGTTAAAAGTGCCGTAGGAAAATAAAATATGGAAAGACCACTCTATACGGATAATAACTAAGAAGAGACTAATTGAAAAGGTTAACATTTTCGATAGTGAGCTATGGACGCTGAACAAAACTTTATATAGTAAGTTAGAAGCGTTCGAAATGATCTGTTATAGAAGAATGCTCAGAATACCGTGGACCGTGGACTGCACATCGATCTAACACATACATTTTCGCAGATCTGGAAATAGAGGAAAATGATAAACTGGTACAGAAGATAAAACGAAGAGCTCTCAGTTTTTTCGGCCATGTTATACGCCGAAATGGATTGAAAAAGACGGTCATACAGGGATTAGTAGAAGGAAAAAGAAATAGAGGACTCGACTACATTCTACATACAGCGAGGATATCATCGACGCATCAACTGACGGAAACGGCCCAGAATCGGAATGACTGGCGAATAAAAAATGCTTATGATGGTCGCGACGTCTGAAAACAGACGACGACGAAGAAGAAATAATATAGCGACATGTAAGCTATTAACATCACAGTAAGTCAATACTACGTCACTTGTGACATATGGATCAGAAACCCGGTCATTGAATGGAGAATGTAATAGCGACTAAACGCCATCGAGATGTGGGTTTAGATGAAAGTGAGGAAAATGATGTAAATACTGCGGTGAAGCGAAATCAAGACAACGCTGATAGATGATATACTGAGAAAACCAAAATGATAACAACGGGATTAAAAAAATGAATAATTAAAAAAAAAAAAACAGCAAATAAACGATATAATAAACGCGCCTACGAAAAAAGAAATGCAGTTTACTTCAAAGTCGTTGTAAGCTTTAGTTAATTGTTACTTATTAACGAAATGGCATTATATTAATATATTGTATACTTGAACGCGCGGTATGTTCAGTATAAGTCCAATTATATTTGTAATATTTCAAAATTAAAAGAAAACATTTACACAAACACGCATACGTGTATATATATATATATATATATAAAATATAATACGTAGATTTAACATTACATTGTGTTAACGCAGGCGAAATCACATAGAAAATTGAAAATTATATTGAAGAAGAAAAGCGAAAAATGATAACTGCCTGGATGAATGGTGTAATAGCACTAGTTTGATGTAGAAAATTTTCTCTCACACACACACACACATATATATATATATATACATACAGTACATAGTCTTATATTCTTTGAATCTCGTATTCTGCTGCTAGCGTTTCAAATTTTACTTAATTTACGTTTAAACGAAAAAAAAATTATGCAATGCGTAAAAAACAAATTTTATTTAATTACGCTTAATTACAGAAATAAATATACAACCGAGGTAAAATATTTCATTTACAGCGATTCACGAACAAAATAAATTAATTAATTAATTAAATTAATTGGCGCGTAATTAATAATAATAATGTAAAGAACACACGATGCGTTTGATTAAATTTTAAATACACGTAATAACCTATTTAATAAAATTAAACGATATATTTAATTTCGTGCATTAATAACAGTGTTCATTTCACCGAATATACGTTTAATAATTTTGAATCGATATGGACGGACCCGTTACGAATACAACCGACCAAATAAACTCACTCACTGACACATATATCATTAAAAAAAAAATAAAAACTACGCGCACACACACACACACACACACATATATATATATATATAAATCAAAAATCAAAAATTACCACGGATTTATAACACACGAAAAATTTACCTTTACGGAATATAAGTTTAAAATAATGAATTATATATATATATACTTATAACACACACGTAAAATTATATTAATACATTCAAAAAGATATCGATGAGGTTAGAATTTTATTTATTTTTATCATAGTTAATCTTTTTCGTTGAATGAATTTATTTAATTTAAATAAACTTAACTTTTGTTTAATTTTTTTTTTGTGTTTTAGCCCTTTACCCATATTTATAACAATCAAAAAACCAGAATCTTTCAATTATTACGATTCATTTTAATCTCGACGGGAGTCAACGAAAACGGAACGAATCTATTCGAAATGAAAAATACCGTTGGTCTGGTCTATTAAATCTTTCTCATTTTTTTTTCTTGTTAAAAGTATAAATTAAGTAAAATTCCTTTCAGACGTAGGTTATTATAAAATACTGAAACATTTTTCGTCGACTAGAAAGTAAAAAAAAATTTCGTTAGCGTTAAAATTTCACACGTACCGTATGGCGGACATGACTGAAAGGTTTAACCGATAAACGCCTTTTAATTATGCAAGAAGAACACCATAAAAATTGCGTCAAAGGGCCATATAGACTAAATATGTCTTTTTCTCTCCCAAGTCGTACGGATAAACTAATAACAATAATAATGATAATGATGATTATTCGGATTTAGAGAAGTTACAAAAATGAAATTAAACAACGGGCACACGAGTAAATTATCGTTAAAATAAAATAAAAACCGTGTCCGGTTTATTAAAAAATAATCTTACAAGCGAGGCCGTGTGTTCCCGTTGCGTTTGCCCGTAATACTGGCGTTATACAACAAGCACCGGATTTTTTAATTAGATGAATATATACATAATATATATATATATATATATATATATATATATATATATATATAAAAATATACATACATATATATGATAAACGTTAAAATATTATTAGTCGATAATCTCCTACAGAAAATCGTATAATATTTACATTTCTATATTATTATCATCATCATGCTTGACAAATAAAAATGGTAACTTGTTTTCTTTTCAATCGTTCGCGTAATCAAATCGGGCGTATTCGAAATATATTTTAATGGTACACGAGATGTTACAAAATATAAGTATTATATTTCAAATTAAAGTCTCGCTCATCGTACAGAATCATTCCCCGATACGGTAAATAATATACATACAAGCATCCATACATACATAAATATGCATCCACACACACACACACACTCACACACACACACACACACACACACACACACACACACATATATATATATATATATATATATATATATATATATATATATATACACAGATAGATAGATAGAGAGATAGATAGATAGATAGATAGATAGATACACAGATATATATAAATATAAATAAAGAAATAAATATAATTTTCTAATGAAATATTACATATTTATAACAAAGTTGATATATTTAAAATTTTGAAAAATTCTCCCTGTTTGTCCCTTCCCCTTTTCTCGTTCTATTGACACACACACACACACACACACATATATATATATATATATATATATATATACATATACTAAACAGCTAGAATATCATTGCGAAAGTTAAATGGGATTAAACTACTATAATGCAACGCTTTTAGTGTTCTGCTATACGACGTCGAATCCTGGTCGGTGTGAGTGGCATTATGCAAAAAGTTAGAAGCCTTTGAAATATGGGCATACATTAAAAATTCATTGGACGGCTAAAATAACTACTTCCGGAGTAGTACAACGATTGAACAAAAAAAAAAAAACAAAAAAAAAAAAAAAAAACAAAACATAAATTATTAATTTACTGAAAATAAGGAAAGTAGGATATTCACATAATGCGGAATAACAAGTGCCATGTGGTTTCAACTGATTATACAGGTAAAATAAATGGTAATCGTAGGCGTGGTCAGTCTAGAATAATGTGGTTAGAAAGTCTAAAAAAGTGCTTCAAACTAGATACAATTGAAATATTTAGAAAAATTACGGATAAAAATCAAGTCAAGCTGATGATCGCCAACGTTCTCCGAGGACACGGCACATGGAGAAAAAGTATATATATATATATATATATACATATATATATATATAAAAGATGAAACGATTTAGAGATTTTTTGGGTGAAGCACAAATATTCAGAATAACGCACGAGATAAATGTGAATTGCAAATAAGGGACTCGAAGAGAGCTAGTACGTTGCTATTTATTATAAGTATAAACTAATAAAGCAAGAAAATTATTTCGAATATTTTCAAATTTACTTATAGTCAATATACGTCTGAAAAAGAATAACGTAGATACGGAATTTGACGCAGTGGTATAATAGGTTGAACTGTTCCGAAGCGTTTTAGACAGAAAAAGAATTGGTAAAAATAAATGATGATTATAGTCGGTAAAAAACGATAAAAATCCATAGACATACGTAAGTATAAAATATGCACGAAATACAATACATACGCGAATATGTACAAATAGTAATGTTTATGAAAAAAAAAATTAATAAGCATAATAATTATAAACAGGAAACAACACTGTTTGCAAAAATAATGTTAAGACACGCCCCCTTGCACATTTGCACATTTGTTTATTCCCATAAATACAATTATTAGAGCCGGTAATTTGTTAGTAATAAAAATTATAATAATAACCCTTTCCAGTCACTAAACTTTCGACGTAAAATTATAACTTTTATACACCGGGTGTTTATTATATATAATGCGAGTTCAGATAATTTTTAACGCGTTTACTTATATATGTATATATTTTTAAAATTAAGATGTTTTTTTTTCCATGCCGGAAAATATACAATTTAGTTAGTATTCAAATTTTTCTATAACATAGAGGACATCGTGACGGAAAGAATCTACGTTAATAAAAATCTACAAGATATCAAATAATAATAATAATAATAATAATAATGGCAATAATAACTACAAAAAAATTAGTATAATAATTAAATATCCGCCACAAAAAATAATAATTGCTTTAATTTTAGCGATATATCTAAAAACTCATTATCAAAAAAATAATCATTAGCTCAAGTTTCACACGCACACATATAATATATATATATATATATATATAATATATATTTTTTTATTCGATAAAAATTAATTATATAACATTTATATCATCATCTACACTTTACGACGAACAAAACGAAAATTAATATCGAGTATTCGATAAATTAAATTAAAAAAAATTTAAATATTACTTTAAAAACTTATTATTCAATTTATGGCGATTATCGGTAGGCGTGATTGTTACTGCAACGAGCAGTTTTCCGGTTAAGATAATATTTCAAGAGACAATAATAATCATTACGTTTAAATTACATACGCGATAGTCTCCGAGAAAAAACAATTTTTACAAAAAAAGTAGTTTAAAACAATAACGACAATAATATCTGAAATCACTCGGGCCGATAATTATATTATTTCAAAAATAAATTCCTAATGAAAAACAAACAAGAAAAGACGCACACACACACACACAAAATAGCTAACAAGAAATAGAAACAAAACGATAATAGGTAAATTAATCCGAAACTGATTAATAACAGATTACACAATATACGCTACTTTATGAAATAATAGTTGTAGGTAAAAATTAAAAATAAACGTATTTTTTATTAGAAAAAAAAAAAAAATGTACACGTATAATTATACTTAGTATGTTAATGCGGATGTGATAATTATTATTAATAATGCGGAGAGACGTTATAGAAGAATTTTTTTCGAGATTGTATTAATAAATTAATCAGTTAAACGTAAAACTTATTCGATCGTGTATTTTATAGCGAATAGAATTTAGTTACAATTTTAGAGTAAACATTTCGAAGTACTCGAAAATGTTTATTGTTACTATTAGAAGTAGCAGACTAAAAAAAGTATTCCACGATGAATGAGAGCGATACAATCGTTGTATCTGGTTTTATTTATACCGTTAAATATCGGGCATAACATCTTTGTGTAAGCGTTGTCTATAACGTATTTCACCTATTGGTTAAATGTATCGAAACCGATAAATATCGAATCTGTTTTTATCGTCAGATTTGCCGAGAATTATTATTTATTTCCAGCGAAGATAGTCTTCTAGTAAAAATAATTACTCGGAAATTATTTATCGCGCGTAATATTTATAAATAGTATTTACCACTTTTCGCGATTAATTATCGATAGTTTAACCCGTAAGAACACAATGCTATATCAGCGGCAGACGAAAGATAATTTCATAATAATAATTAATAATAATAATACAAATAAGATCTAATTATGCTACCCTATGGTAATTCCATATTTTGAACCTTCATAGTTGTTTATAATGTAAAATTTTCTATTAGATATGAAATCAGTTTTGATAATTTATAAATAGAACCGGAAATTGTCGATCATTTTATGCAATATTCGAATTATGTCACGAGGTAAACGCTTTCTCAACGTGGATTACTAGTGTGTATATGATAGTAATAATTGATTACACAACAAGGGTATATAGAATTTCGTTCATCAAGAGAACGGAACTATTGCGCCTGATATCGTATTTAAAGTTACGCTTTATCGGACGGATATAGTTGCAAGCATATATAAATATACATAGAAATAACTAACGGAACTATAAAATATAATTAAACAACCATGGACATTATGCGCAAAATTTAATGAAATGTATAATTTAATATATTAAATTTAAAAAAAAAAAATAATTAATTATATATATATATATGTATATATATAAACACCACTTGTAAATACATTATTATGCGTTAATAATCAACAAAAAAAATGCGTTAATATTATGTAAGCAATTCGATGGTTCACTCGAAATTTCCAAATTAATTTGATAATTAAAATACGGTAATAACCGCATTACATAAGATATGATGTCGAATCGAATTTTGACGCCGAACGACTGAAGATATTAAAAACAATTAAAGAAAAAAATTATAAAAATCGCAAAAAAAAAACAACTAATAAATTTAATTTGTATTTCGAGGGAAAATAAGTTAATGAGTTTCGATATGTATAAATAAATATCGGAGGTAGAAAAGTTATGATTAGTACATTATAAAACAAAATGCAGGTAAAATTTTAATTGAGATAGCAATAATAAGAGTAATAATTATTATAATTATTATCATTATATTGTTAATAACAAATATTTATAAGAAATATTTCTCAAATACAAACAAGGGTTGATAATAATTATTTTATATTTTAAGTGGTAACGATTATGCTTTTAAAAATTAACCGTTTATATATATAATATATATATATATATCGGTTAATTCAAATATTTCATTGCTTAATAATAAATATTTTAAATGATTTGTATTTAATTTAAAAAATATAATTCTATTTCGATTATTAAAATTCAAACATAATTCGAATAATAATACTCATATATGGTAATTTGTTTTTTCTTACATTAGCTGATTCGTTATTGTACTATTAACCGGAAATTATATATAATTTTATTACGAATCCTCTTCTACATACACGCGTATAAACATATATACATCTATAGATGCTCATATTAATATAATTAAACGAAATACTCGAATTAATAATTATTAAAATGGTTATTATGCAGCGTTCTTGATATTTTTTGCAAAATTGAGTCGTATGCAAAAGTTTCGCTCAATCCATGTAAAACTTCCGGTTATATATTCAAGAATTTTACCGTCAACGTAAGAAGTACTACGACTAAACTTTAACGAATATTATCGAAGCGAAATTTCGATATATACACGTTATAAAAATAATTATATTACACGCGCCTAATACAGATTCTTATCAATCGTTCGGTTCCAAAAGTATGAAAATCAAAATTGTCGCTGTTAAACAAAATGAAATCATGGCATCTCATGGCATCCTCAAAATCTATAAATATTATCAATCGGTATTTTAATTATTATTATTTAATAAAGATTGCACGTCGGTATAAAGAAGAATTAATAAATATTACCCGACGATTGGTTTCGTCGTTTTTTAGAGCCGAATTAGATGTTCCGAAATTTGAATCTAAATCCAGTAACGTTCGCATAGAATTGTGTTCCGAAACTTGAATCTAAATCTAGTAACGTTCGCATCGAATTAGAGATTGCAAATCCTCTTCTAATTATTACGCGAAGGGGTCTAATTTATTATATCGCTCAATCCGGGAGGAGCAGAGAATACCTTGAAAGCCAATTAAACCGGAAAAGTTTGGAACGAAAAAAAAACAATTTATTTCGAAGACACCGTTTAGAAAGTAGGACTACTTGGGTATGGAGCACGATGTGGTTGAGAATTAACAGAAATGATTTTTATAAGACGTTATTTGGGCTATTGAGATAAATGTAACAGTTAACCTAATTAGCAACATTCGATAACGGACATTATTGTACATTTTCGATCACGATTACACACACACACACACACATATATATATATATAATGTGGGGATCCAGAGAAGACGGACTGTTTTGTTTTTTGAACTGCGCGATCTACGTTTAGTGTACACACGAGAGATTCGTTTTTGTCAATTTTCAGTTATCATGGCATCCCATGACGAGAATGAGCGCGCGTTTTATGTGGAAAATTATTTTCGGCGTGAATCTATCACGACAATACAAAGAGAGATTAGAAAAGAATTCAGAGTTAAGCGTTTTTTTTTGTGGGAATAAGAACGGCGTTTATGAAACACGTCTCCCATAAATCTAGAAGACCTGAAAACTCGTATTTCTCGAGAAATTTCAAAAATTCAGCGACCTACGCTTTAAAAAGTCTTCGAAAATTCTGCAATGACCGAATGAATTTAAACTATTTTTTTGTTTTCATATTTTTAAATAAAATTTTATTCGAAAATTTTGGTTGGGTGGTTTTTGAGTTGTTCAAAAAACACGTCTTATCTGGGTAACATATATATTCATCGATATTCAAATTTGAAATTAGTAAAGTTGAAAGTATCTAATTTTTTTTTGTACAAAAATAAGTTCTACTTTCTTGGAGAGTATATATATCTTACGATAAAGCGACTTTGAGAACTTTAGATACTTACAGCATGCTCTTGAGCGATAGCGGATAATTCTTTTAACCACTCGTTAAAAATGATAGCACAGATGATTGTGTTTTTCAAGTCCGTATTATTGCCTTTAACATACCTAACAATAACAATAATAATAATAAAAAGAAGCAATATCTTATTTTCAAATCTCAATAACAATTTTTACATACATACATGCACACGCGTGATCGCGCGCATATATATATATATATATATATATATATATATATATAAATAAAGATCGAGATAGTGACATACATATCTAAATGTACACACAAACGCAACATTACACATATATATTTTTTTTCATTATTCGAGCATCGAAAAGTCACGTACCTTTAATTCGCCATTTACTTATCTTCTCCTTGTATGGTGTAAGTTCTTGTATGCGATAGGTTGTTAAGTATATACAACTTATTTATGTCTATAATCTAATGAGCTAGTCATTTCTTGTTTCTGTTGCCCGTCGATCTCACTTTCTAAAATTAGTTTTTCCGAACTACACCGACGTATAATGCGATCAAATTATGCAGTTCTATTCGTACGTTTTTCCAGACAGACCTCATTCGATATCGAGAAGTTTGTTCACTTTTTGACTCACGAGATTTGCATCGTTTTAAACAACCGTTACCTTTAGCGTCAAATATTTTGACGTGTACAGAAGAAGAAGAAAAAAACATATTTTAATAAGGACACTTTTGGTATTCCTCGTGATATCGTGACTGTTCCAGATTTTTGTATGTTGAGTTGGCGCATATATGACGGACAAAATACAAAGCAGAGAAAGAGCACGACAGGGCTGTATATTAAACCCGAGATGCTGTACGATATTTACACTGAATGGATAATGCGAAGAACCCTAGCAGATTGGGATGACGATGTAAAAATTGCGGGAAAACTAATCGATAAATTGTGATACTCGGACGACACCGTAATAATCTCTTCGTCCGAACAAAAATCTGCTTGTTCTGAAACTGGAAAACTTAAGCAAAGAGTATGGATTACTAATAAACGGAAGTAATACTGTGGTAATTATGAATAATAACAGTAAATAACAGAATTCAAGAAGTTTAGGCAGTATATAAGTAGTTGATGGACTTGTGTGCTTAGGAATACTGATTACAAAAGGTGGCAGCTCAACCGAAGAAATTAAACGCAGAATAATGATAGCAAAGTTGGCGCTATCACAACTAACAAGAATATAGAAAAGCCACGATATAACAGTGGACGAAACAGTGCGAATACACTTGTATTCTCAGTTTTTCTTTATGCGGCGGAATGTCGGACTCTGAAGAAGCTGACAGGCAAGACTATAACGCATTTCAAATGTATGATTGGAGACGAATGTTCAGAGTGTCATGGACGGCAAGAAGAACCAACGCGTCGATATTGCAAGAGATCAAAGTGAATCGCAGGCTTCAAATCATTGTACAAAGACGGATAGCAACCTTCGTTACACATATCATACGACAGGATGGATAAGAAAAAAATGATTCTGACGGGGATAGTGGAAGGTCACCAAAAACGAGAAAGACCTCCAACAAGATATTTGGATATAGTAAAGATAATTGTTGATGCCTTATCACTACGTAAGTTGATAGATCTGACAGCCGACAGAACTGCATGGGGAATGAACACATTCGTTTGTGATAATCCATAGTGTCACGACGCTCGAAACAAGCTATTGATGATATATGTATATATATATATATACACGTACGATACAATATGTATATTGGTATATACAATTGCAAATAAAATTTTTACTATTTTATAATTTTATAATAAGTTACTTTATACCAAATAAGTTTCAGAGTACACCTGTAATTGATTTTAATAGCATTAAGCATACCTGTATCTTTTATCAGCCGATTCTGTCAGCTCCACAGCGTTACTGTTATTGTAATTATTGTTATTATTATTATTACGTTTAAACATTGCCCCTATTGCGATTGAAAAGCTTCTTCTTTTATTATCACCTGCGAAAAAAAATATAAATCTGTTATTTTTATCATCGAATGACGAACGACATTTATTTAATTTATTTTATACTTATATAAAACATATTTCACATCCAGAACACACACACATATATATACACACATACACGGAGTAGAGATTATTTTAAACGAGAAACAATGAAGTTATTAGTTAAAATCACCATGTTAAAATAATTCATAGCGAATTTTTTTCAGCAGTTATACTATTTTTAACTTAATATAATTAAATAATAAATAATAACAGATTAATTACGTATACTAAATTTTCGTAAGAATGTTCCAGAGAAAACTGTCAAGGTAAATTTTCGATAAAAGGCTTAGTTTTATTTCGGAGGTGTTCACCCCAAAAAAATGTAAAATTTGATTGTTTTTGGAACTCTTGTAGTATCGTACCGGAGCGAGACAGGTGAAAACGGATATGGGCATGAAAAAGAACTTTCTCGAATTAGTAATACTCTTCTTAATTTTCACCAGAGTCTCATATATTTGAGAGGGTTTTACCTCTTCCTTGTAGCTCAATTTTGTAGAATAAAAGTCGAAGGGGTTTTAAGGTTTTTTTTTTTGTCATATGGTTACTATACTTTACCTATATGTAGCAACTTTTCGAGATTCATCTACTTACTTTTTCGTATTTCACTTCGAATAGACTGAAGGAATTAAGATCGATTGTACGTATATTCTAAATAATTTAAAATCGAATTTGATACATTCGCATGTTACAACGATATATTAATAATTAACTAATAAATATTGGACGTACTTCTATTAAAACCTTCTTGAGGTATCTGCGATGAAGGAAGACTAGATGACGATTCGGTTCCGACGGACTTCTTACAAGGTGCGCCGTTAAGATTATCTAACCTTTCAATTAAAAATAAACTGGCTTCTTTTATAACATTAGCTACTTCCTTCTCTTCCTTCAAACGAGATTCTATTCTTTGTTTAAGTAAACCTAAAATCTAAAGATAAATATAAATGAATACAAACGAATATATATACACACATACATATAGTTGGATCATGTATCTGCAGATTCCACATGCGCGGTTTCAGTTACCCTTACACTGGTGCTCGAAAGGAAGAAGAGCAACGACCTTGCGTAGTGCGAACATACTTGTTTTTCATATATGGACGCACATGCCAACTTCCCCTTCTACCCTGTCATAGCAGTTCGTTTTTGGATTTGTATTGTGAGGAATCCGTACATCATCACGTCATACGCTGTGTTTTTATGTTACTCTTATCTTCTTAATATCTCAAAATTGCGTCAGTATTTTTTGCATACTCGCTCAAAACAAAATTCACGCTCGTACATATCTAAAAAAAAACCTAACCTCGTAAATGGCGAAATAAAGTCGAAGAGGTGCATTTTTTCGGAATCATACTTGCGCGCGGATACAAAGGTCCAACCAATATATTATATATATATATATATATATATATATATATATATATATATATATATATATATATATATTTTAATATGATGTTTAATTTAAAAACGTGACATTAACGAATATGCCATAAGTGCGCTATACATTCTGGAATTCAATTTATAAAGAACATAAAAATGTAACGTAGGAAGTGAAATCATTTTTTTTTTTTTTAAATTACCCTGGCGTTATTAACATTCGCGCATTGTGAATTGGTTGTCTATAAAATTATAAACTTTGTTATACGAGGTAATTAAAGTAATTATTACCCTCTCAATTGCTCGTTTCGAGCACCATGCCATATGAAAACAGACATGTCCATTCTCCATGCGGTTTTACCCACTGCTCGATTGATCATCTCCCATAATAACTGGGCGCCGACTATCTTTATCTATGAACCTCGTCGAGTGTCTTTTTTTCGACGACCTTTTACCATTCAGGTTATGATCGATTTTTTTAATCCCTTCTGTCATATGGTGTGTCAAGTGAACGTACAACATACCTTAACCGTAGATCTTCATTGAGCTGTTTCAACATTAACGAATCACTAATTGTCTTAATCGATCGAAGACTCTTAGCTCACGTTTCCAACAACGCATTCTAAATGCGTTAACGTCTCGATTATCGAGTCTAGGTTATCACATGATACTTTCATATATATTTTTTAAAATTTCATATATATTCGTCGTTAAAGCCACCATCAGTAAAATCTAACGTCCATTTTTCAAGATACGGGATGTAATATTTTACGCAAAATGCAGCTTTTTAAATGATTCCAGATGATTTCTTATAAAATATTATTAGAATTGAAAGGTCCTGTGTCAACTAAACGTTCTGTATTATATGAAATAGACGATTTTGTTCATGTTAAAATTATTTTTTATCGCATATGGAACATAATGACTGAAGGGATAAAATATAAAGAATGTGTGTTTTTTTTTTATTGCCTTTATAAAAAATGGCATAACTCGGTACATTTTTACTTTTAAGCTTACCGTAGTGATTTATGAAAAACCATAAAACGTGTAACGAATATATTCAATGATCAGATATAGTAGTTAAAACGATGAATTATATTAGTTATTCGCTCGGAATTTAAGATGTGGATGTAAATTAATACAAAAAACTCGAACTTAGACGCAGGATTAAACTTTTAATATTTATTTATTTATATGCACGTGTCAACAACGGCTACTATCGTCTAGAATCACGGTCATAATACAGTTTTAATTATTCGTCTCTTATATTGAATATTTTATTAAAGTGAAGTTAACTAATTAATCTGGATAGAATATTAGGATTATCAGTGAAAATGTCAGGCAAGAAAGGAAGAAGCTGTAATGAGACTCTACTAAGAATATTCGGCAAGGATACGAATAATGAAAATGCTAATGTTACATATATTGAACACCCGAATTTTTCTGCAACGGGTAACCATGCGAAAGTCGTGTATGCCCAGGCCAAAGTCTGCTGATGACTACATCATCTGTTCGTCTGCAAGGAAATATATTCTAAGGTCGTACACGTTGTTTAATTAGTTGGAGTTTATTTGTCGATGAAACGGCTTCACGCGTATTGACGCGCACCTAGGCATATATCCGTCGCATTAAGTTTAAGAGTATATATATATATATATATATATATATATATATATATATATATATATATATATATATATATATAAGAGTATTTGTTACGTAAAAACCTCGACTAACGAAAAATACGACCATCGTAAACGTACTTGAATTAAAGACTTGATACATGGCTGAAAGACTAGAGTGTGGTCCAACAAGAACGAATGTATTAACGGTTGAGGATAAATGGCAAGACGAGATATCAGCCCTGTTAAACGAAGCGAAACGTGAAAGTCGTAACTCAACGTATCTTCCAATTTTTGAAGCACAGCGTTCAGAAAAGGGCCTAAAAAAAATAACAAAAAAATATATACGTAATAATTAATCCGAATGAACCTTCGAATGATATAAATATTCGACTACCAGTTAAATTGCACGAAATTTTAAGAATTTATGTACCTGCGAACGTACCTATGCAAGGCGTCGTAGTAAACGTATAACCGGTCGGTGATTTTTTCGGCGAAACTGTTAGGATATTATGCAAACATTTATTTTTCGAAGAAGAAAAATCTAAGCGATATTCCGAAGCAGCTTCACTATCGCACGGCGAGGGTGGATTTGTTCTCCGATCATCGCAACCGCCCATATCTTCCGAATTCATTAGTCTTTAACCGGATGCGATAAACCGAAATAATATATACATATATATATATATATATATATATATATATATATACAAAGTACAACATAAATTAGAACGTCTGTCGAATTAAATTCAATTGTTGGATAATAAAGAAATTTTTAAAAGATAATTATAAAAGACTAATATTAAAATCGATACAAACTTGTATCAAATACGTATTATAAGAACCGTGATAGCAATTATGAGCATTTTTTTTTAAATAATCAAATTTGTAATAGATGACGATTTAAGATGTGTTTTAAAAAAAAACCAATAACATTATAAACTATTTTCTAGAGTTATTTTAAGAGTATTCGACAATTATATAAAATTTTCAGATAAATATTACAATCGAAAAATGAAACTGACGTCGAATTATCTATTTAAATAATTCAATTTCAATAGAAGGTAAAGTAATCTACAATATGCAGACGATATCGTCCTAATAAGTAATTCAAATAAACTGACAATTATTACGAACACATACAGAAATAGAAACGGCCATCACAAATCAAAAAAGTTGGCGAGTATTATAATAGATAATTTAAAGATATAAAAAGAAATACTCACAGTTGCTTTGATCGTAATGTACCAGATATAAAAGTTCGTTGAAATGTTAAATAATAGTCAAGAAAATTAACGAAAAATGTTTGAATAGGTGCAATAGATACCAATCAATGATCGTTAATTGGAATGATTTGGAAGATTACAGTTAAACTACATCTATTTTATAATATCAGTACACTGTATGGAGGACACGGGTCGACGAATACGGATATCGTGCTCCCTAATAATTTTCCGTATATTCGGGATATATGCTGTCATTTTTTTTTTTTTTTTGTAATTTTTGGTGTTATATGTTTTAACCTTCACGTTAACGATAATAACATTTTGCGTACACGATTAAATAGCGCTGTAAGAGTTATCATAAGAAACCGGGTCGCTTACATGTAGAGATCGATAAACAAGAAATTGAACAAAGGAAACAATTTAAATATTTAGGACAAATAGTGTCGGATGACTAATATTGTGACCAGGAAATCAGTTCACGTATTGGATTTGCGAAGAAGCTGGCGTTTAGGAAGAAACAAGATATATTAAAAAATGAATGCGTATAGACTTGAGAAAACGCCTGCTGAAAGCGTATGTATGGTCTATAGAACTATATGGTGCCCAAAACTCGGACTATGAATAAACGAAATGTTGCAAACGTTCGAAATGTGGTGCTGGAGGAGAATAGAGAAGATAAGATGGACGGACAAGATAAGAAATCAAGAAATTATGGATAAAATAAACGAAAAAGCCCCCTTTTTCCCATTAGTTGATTCAATACGGAAAACACGTTGGATTGTCCACGTTATAAGACATTGAGGAATACTTGCAAAATCCAAAGGAACGAGGACGTGGAAATCCCAGCAATTCATTCATAGTAACCTTACTACGAGACAGAGGGCTCGGTAGTTATTAAAAAGAGCCGTGAAAAATTGGGAACATTGGAAAAATATCATCATGGAAAAAGACCAGTATTAGGACTGAACTAAAAGAATCGAATAACAGTTATCATGGTTAAATGTGATTTAAAAAAAAAAAAAAAAAAAAAAAAAAAAAAAAACCGTTGGTATAAAATTTTGCATACATACATATGTGTTTACGTGTACATAAATAAATTAAATATTATGGAAAACTAAATTTTTGTAAACCTCACCTGTCAATATCGCGATAGGCTTTAAAACTTTCATATCCACTGGAACCATCGTCCGCGGATGGAAGGCTGGTGTGTTCGACATCATTGTCTATTTGTTTGTGATCTTCCAATTTAGAAGAAAATACTAAAATTATAATGTAATGTAATTAATAAATAGATGTCTACGTTAATTACGTGTTATCACATTTCAAAATTTATAAAAATTCTATAGAACAATAATCGTAGATTTTTTTTTTTTAATTTTAAGAGCAGACTTATTACCACCAGACTACGTTATTAATATCTTCTACAACTATTACAAACATTTGGTAGCTTCTATTTAAAAATAATTTTTTCTAGCATTTTTTTTTTTAAATTTTATTTTATGCGTATAAATATTTTCTATCACATTCAGTATTTTTTTTTTGTTAATAATATATGCGATTATACACTCGCAGTTAAAATAGAAAGAATACGAACATGACGGATTAAACATCGATTGTGAGAAAGGACATCGGTATTTTTAATTTTATTTATATAAATTCGATAACTAACTTATGTGTCTCGAAATGTTGGCATACGTATCATAGTGGTGCGTTACAAAAATTAATAATTTTACAATTTTATAATTATATTTGTATTAACTTTTAACGGGGCAACGTTGATATATAATGTGTTTGCGTATAAAATCAGTATCGAAAGGCAATAATAACGAGCATTAATGAAAATCATTTCGTCGAATTCGTGTAAATAGCTTCAATAAAGGAGTGAAGGGGCTACATATTCTGTCAAACGTTAGTTCTGTAATAAAGGATGTATTTTTCTTAACATTAATGTATTTTGTAGTTTAATCTAAGCGTCTTACTACAAATAAAAATAAATATTAGAAGAAAATGATTTGAAACGCTAGAAAAATTGGGAGTATGAATAATAAAATGAAATTGTAATTACAATTCATCTAAATATACTCAATTATCAGGCAAAGAACGGCATTCTCGTAATGCCCTCTCCCAAACACTAATTACGAACTGATGTGTTGTCCGACTAGTCGTACACATACGACGTTTAAATACTTATTTTAATTTATTCTTTAGATAAAAAATCGAATTTTTAATAAGCAACGTTCAAAATAATTACTCGTTGGTGGTGGACTCTCTCCGTCGTAAGGGAAAATCCAAGAGGCGGTTCCTTTGACGCAGGATTGGATTCGATTGCGCGCGTTTCTTACGTAAGCGTAGTAATTATTGTAAATTTCGTGCTCTAAATATTTCGAATTATATCTGTTTTGAATAAAAAAATTAAAAATAATCGTAATTAAAGAACGTAAACCGAAAAACAAAAAACAAAAAACAATAATTATATGTAAACTAAAGCGATTTAATCCGGTAATATGATTAAAACAATAGGAATTTATATAATGAATGAGAAAACGCGCGTGAATTAATGAAACAATAGAGAAAAGAGATCACTGAGAGATTGCAATTAAGGAAGTAAGAAGGGAAAGTTGTTCGGTGTAGGTGACAATTACAAAATACGTGATATAGCAGAATATCGACAGGATCGGAATAAAATGGGAAGTGGGAAATGTCAATTCTAAACATGCGTCCAGAAAGATGTTTATTATCGGAACCGAAATGAGTATTAGCAGAGGGACAAATTTAAGATAATTAACGAATACGAAAACACGATAGAAATTAGTAAGAGAATGAGGTATTAATCTGCCAGCACATGACTATTTATGAAACACAAATTAACGAGAATCTTAAAACGTGTGTATAGTTAGCTAAACAGGAATTTCGTAAAGATCACGCTTTAAGACGAAGTGTGATTTGCAACTGTTCGGATACACATACGCAAGAAAAATATGTACAAAATATGTCCAAAGGATGATGGCATTTGTTTAAGTGAGCGTACGAGCTGACGATTTGCATTAGAATATCGATGGGATGGCAAATTGCATTCATGCGATCGCAGAACAACTGCGTATTCGATCAAAATATATACACGTGTAATTGATCAAATTAATTTATTAAGAATGTAAAGAAAAATTTAAAAAATTACATAAACCGTCATTAGCCCATTTTCACGGCGGCATGTAAAGAAAAATAAACTATTCGTGTCTACATGTATACACGCGCGCACACACAAATACATATATACGTATTTATGTGTATATATGCAAAAACATTTACATGTGTGCATATATATATATATATATATATATATATATATATATATATATATATACGTAATAAATAATGAATAATTGAAGTATTTACTTGGAAAGATTAACAGTTAATGATTGAAGTTTATCGGCGGACTGACAAAATGGATCCATATACTGAAGTCTAGTTCGCTGAGAAGACATCATATGCGTACAGGGTATCAAATGGCGTAACACTAATTCCAACATAATTTCTTCACAGTTCAAATCTATCATGGTTTCCAAAAGAGAAAGCGTCATCACGCATAACTGTAGTAAATTAAAAAGAATATTTATTATTTATTTATTTATTTTAATTTTTATAGTGCCCGTGTAACTACTGCGGCTATTACGACGCTGATGACTTAACAGTTATATGTAGTAAATCAGGTTGGAGGAGGAAAATAATAGTATAATTGTGGGAATAGTTGAAGGACTGTTAGAAAGGAAACCAGATAAGGAATGCGGACGAATGTGGGTCGATAGGGATGGAGTGTAGTAAAATATAGCTAATAAGAGAGGGGTTTATATGTAGACAAAAGAGGCACAATAGCAGGGTGTGGGTAGGTTTGAGTAGATGGTCCCATGAGAGTGATATTTCGCAAAGATCGAGCTTACTGAGTGCTATATAGGTGGAACGTGATAAATTAACAGGTAGTTTTCAGAAATCAACATTAAGATTAATAAAAAAAGGAATATTTAAATATAATTTTATTGCGTTATTAAATATTTAACACATATACATTTATAACACACACATATATTATTCTCGAAATAATACAGTACTGTTCCAAATTTTCTGAAATAACGTACAACACATCAACACACACACACACATATAGATACATAAATTTTACACGTAAACGAAATCACAAAAACTGGGGACACCTCTTTTTTCAAGCTGAAAAAACATAACTGTAACGAGATTCACTGAACAATTCGATACACAATGGCTATTATTAGCTTTGTCGATTTCATGTATTACTTAGCAAGTCTAAAACTAATTTACTGACCAAATCAGACATATGTTTCAGCTGACTAAAGATATTTCAGCACGAGAAATATGATTCCCGATGACTTCAAATCCAATCAGTGCCAACTAATTAAGACATAGACATCGTATCGAAGAGAGAATGTGTTAAATGTTATGATTATCCGTATTGTTAAGTATCAATACGGACGTTTCATACTTATGCCGTAATACTAATTTTAGGAAAATTTACCTTGGTAGTAGGTAGGTTTATTCTTTGTATCAGATGATCGATAACACGTTGACCGTCAAAATTTTCTTTCAATATAAATCTGACGAAAGCAAGAAGCAAACCGGGTTGAGTAACGGACCGTAATAATAATTCAAAATACGCTGTGGCCGCTATAACCTCTTCTTCCGTGCTCTGAAATTATTTGAAAAATAAAAGTTAGAAAATATTGTAATTATATCAATTCGAGTCGGGAACAATAATTAAATAACCCCTTATATGTATACGCCCATTATAAACTGCGACGGACATAAGTATGACGCCGTTCTAGGCCTATTGTAATATGTCACACTTTTTTTTTTTTTTTTTTTTTTTTTTTTTTTTAAATATACACGTATAACAAATCCTGTCGATAACATTTAAAAAATTATAACATTGACACGTGCGTAATATTAATTTATTACTTACTTCAATCATTAATAATAAGAATTTACATTACTCTCGCTGACACATTAATCACTACACTATAACGAGAACGTTAATCATAATAAAATTAACTTATAATTAAAAAACGAACATTTGAAAACTAAATCTAAGCGTTATTTAAATAATATTTCAAATTATACTTCCCCGAGTATTACAGCAGATCTCTGTATCTTATAGTGAGAGAAATCATAAGTAATATAGTAAGAATTTTTACTTTTAATACCGGGTGTTCTTTATTATTTAGAAATATCGATAATATTCTATACACGTATACGCATATTACAATTAATCGATATTTTTAAATAATGAAAGGCATCTGGTATTCAAAATAACAGAAATAATAAGTATTTATTTTTGAAATATTGATTAATTATATGTGTTCGCATATGTATACTGGTGTAGAATTTTCTTTTTTCATAAAGTTTATAATCGATGTTTTTTTTTTGCAATGATTATAATCTTTATTGCGACATTGCATTATTTTTGAATAATATGAAAAATATATATAAAATAAAATAAAAGTATCTCTAAACTTACTTTTAAATATGGAATTTGTCATCAGTAAGTCTGAAAATTTTTTTCACGATGCGAAATATACCCACACATACATACTCACGAGCTATATATACACTATATTATATATACATATATACATATGTATACATATGTATATATATACATATATATATATATATATATGTATATATATATATAAAAGATGAAATGACCGAAAACCCATGTTGTGTAAAATATAAATAAAACGAAATACAAATTATAAAATTCGATTCGATTACAATTTTGATTTATAAAAACGTACGCGAAAAAAATCGTTTTGAAGGATAGTGAATTCAAATGACAGATTCAAAAATAAAGGAAGTTTAAAGATTTTAGTTCTAATGATTAATATTTCATTAAATTTGGATTTTTATATATGTGTGAACTTCAAACGCTCGCGTAATGATTTTTATAATAATACGTATTCGATTGACATAATAAAATACATGAGTTTTAAAAATATTTACTAAAAATTACTTTTTATATTATTTAAACTGTATTATCGTACCAAAAATATTTTTTTTTTTTCATATCTTGGTATATCGTTTTTATATATCGCATATTATACGAAGCACTCTTACAAAAATCGAAATAGAATTAACCGTATTTAGCTTAGGAATTAATTTGCACAACAAAATTCGTAATTTAACGTGGAAAATTGATAACGCACGACAAAAGGAGTTCGTTGTTTATACAGTTTGAAAATGTCTATTACATCTAAAATCGTCTACACGACATTTAGTGTTTTTCTTTAAAAGTCATATGCGACTGTTGTAAAAATAAAAGATGTTATCAGTTAGTTATAATAAAAGAATATAGTTGAATAAGTTCGGATAATAAATGGTTTATTAAGACTACGTGCGACGTTACGTATCGGTACTGCAATGCAGTATGGAAAGTTGTATATTCACAATCACGCTTCATACGAGGAGCAAAGTGGTGGAAATGCATATATATATATATATATATATATATATATATATATATATATAGCGAGAGAGAGTAGTATTTTGAAGATTTCATACAGAGACCATATTACGAAACAGATGTGCAGCAAAAAATGCCGAAGCAAATGAAACTGCTATACATTATACGCTCTAGAAAAGTAAAATAGTACAGTCATAGACAGACATCCGGAAAGGTATTATTTGATCCAACTTGTCCCGAATAGTGTTACAGAGGGACATTGGAATCTAGAGTTTACAGACGTCCAAAGGACAAGGACGGTTGATCACCTAACTTCGGGCGGAGATGGCGTGAAATGGTTTTTCAATATTATAAATTCAAGTTAAATTTTACTGCACAGAATAGACGTTCAGTTTTAATCGTCGTTCAAATCTATATGTAAAAAGTAAGTTAATTTAAAAAATCGTCGTCTACGCATACCTTACATCGTCAACCACGGTTTTTGGCGTTCAGTAGATCAATAACATTAGAAATATTCAAACAATTCAAAATAATTACATCCAGATTATAACGAACAAAGCAGAATATTTTAACCACTATATTCTTCAGTTCCCACATATTTGAGAAACCGTTTAAAACCGAACACAGTGTGCCTTAAAGTTTTACATTTCGTGCAAAATGTACGATTTGAACTTCATTAAAATCTATCGGAGATTACGACTATCAGTGTGAGGAACTTCTTCGTATATATATATATATATATGTGTGTGTGTGTGTGTATTTATATTTCCGCTTTCACGTGTATACATAATTTATATGTGTTGCATGAACTAAATCCATCGTGTTTAAGTATGGTTTATTAATTTTTATGCTCGTTAAACATTTCGACATTGTGTACACATTATACGTACGGATTAATAACTTCCGTTCCCTCTTTCTTCTTTTAAACAAATTTTATTTCGATTACGAACTATAAATATTTTTCAATTAAACCGTTTATTATTATAATTCTTTTTATATCGGTGTTGAGCGTTCCATTTTGGCATACCTTTAAAATAATAGATACACTAAAGTAACAGGTAAATCAGGACGGTAGTGTAACTTTAAAAATTTAAGATACTATTATTTTTAATTTAGTAAATAGATCGTCCTTAAAAGTTTTCACATATACACACACACACATATATATATATATTAATAAGCTTAAAACAATAATAAATGCCTTAAATCTCAAATTTGAGATTTCTAAATCTCAAATTATGGTTGTTTCTGGTCGAGATAAAAGTTTTGATCAGATAATTTATGATAACATTAAAATTGACAATCATGTGTTTAGTTCTACTGATCACATAAAATATCTGGGTTTCATTATAGATAATACGTTAAATTATAATAAGCATATACAATATATAAATAATAAAACCAACAAATATTATTATATATTTAAAGCTCTTGGTGGTAAATTATGGGGACTTAACTATAAATCTAAGGTAATTCTTTATAAAGGTTTAGTACAGTCATTATATACATATTGTGCTGGTGTCTACTTCAAACATTTAACTAAGCAGCAAATACATAATGTAATTTGTAACTGCCGTAAATTTCTTATTGATTTAACCTCTTCTTATATTACTGTATCAAATATAACATTATATACTATTGCTCGTATCTTACCTATTGATCTTTATATTAAAAAAAGATCTTTAATTTTTAATGCAAAAAAAAATAATTATGGTGTCATAAGTAAAATAGTTCTTAAACAGTTGAATACACAAATTTTAAATGAATTTAGTGTAAGATACAAAATTTTAACAAAAGATAAATTAATTAGTAAATTTTTTCCGAATGTAATAGATCGTTTTAAAAATAAAAAGATTATAGTAAATTTTTACATGACTCAGATACTTTCTGGTCATGGTTCCATTGGATATTATTTGAATAAATTAAATATAATCGGTGATAATAAATGTCACAACTGCAAGTGTAATGTAGTTGAAAATGTGCAACATATAATATACAAATGTAACAAATATGATCACCTGAGGCAGTTGTATAGTATTGATTGTACGCTTAAACCGAATGAAATTATTTTATTAAAGCAATTTCCGGTTTTTATCTTGGAAATATTTAAAATTAAGTACATTTATAGATAATCGCTACTAGTAGCAATAAGCAAAAATTTGCATGCTACTACAGTTTTTTTTGTTTCAATTGCAATGTATATGTTAAATATATAATAAATAAAAAAAAAAAAAATATATATATATATATATAGAAGAAAGAGTTTCATTTTATAATAAGGCACGAATAACAAGTGGTTCATAAAGTTAAGTACCTTATACTTTAACAGTTAACTGAAATAGTATTACTAAATCTAGAAAAGTAATGAAACAAATGTTAAGCTACAGGAAAAAAAAACAAACAAAAACCGGGAAGAAATTAAATGAAATACGGTAAAAAGTAAAACAAAAATATACGAGGTACATACGCACATATATATACACATACACATGTATATACATACACATACACACACATACCGTATTAACTATACGAAATAAATAATTTACATAGACACAGAATTAAATGAGTAACCTATGCTCAATTGTACGATGTTTAACGCATGGTAGGGCTCAGCATATTAATCTATTTCGACGTATTCTACACCCATCGTAAAACTTTTCCGATAATTTACTAATATGAGAACAGAGCTATTAGATGTTTAATTCTGAATACATACCAGCGATTTTTGTATAACTGCGACGATCTAGTATAATTCTGCAACACTGCGATTTTAAATCGTTTGTAATTTTTAAAGTGTACTGTTTGAAACCGATAGCCAAACAGGACACTAATCCGGACCGAATAATATGTGTATATAATAATTTCTTATTAACGGCAGATTAAAGATTAAGTATACGAATTGCTTTTTTTCGTCTTATCAATTACGTAATTAATATTATTATTAAAGGACAAACAAGAATACAGGATAACACCTAAATATCGAACTTCCGCCAGTGAATACTTTTGTCATCAATGTTAATTTCCGCTGAAGGTAATTGACGTCGCCTTGTGAAGAATACAGTTTCAGTTTTATCAGTGTTTATGTTTAACCCCCCCCATCGTCTTTAAAACTTAAAATACATAAATGTTGAATATATTTGACGTAACTGTCGAAAGGCTTTGCAATAAAAAACTTACTAGTGATTAAACTGTGTTATATTTTGTTTGGTTTATAGATACACAAAGTTCAGTTCGTTATAATACTTTTAATAGCGAACTGAATAAAAAATGAAGCGATAAATACATTTTAGTAAAAGCTAATAAAAAACAAAAGTAAAACGTTCAAATTATCACCATCTACCGAAACATTCGCCCCGCGTTAAAAAGCTAAGTTAACATGTAAAAAAAAAAGAAAAAGAAAATATTTATAAAGAAAAATAAGTTAAAGCCCAACAGCGAAAGCCAATAAAAGAACAAGAAAAAATTACAGTTCTAAAAGAAGACCCCAAAAAATAAGAATGTCACTGTTTTGTTTACTGACCAACTGAAGTGGTACGCGATAAACACTTTCCAATCCCGAACAATCCTACAACATAATATACACATAACCCGGACATTTAAAAACCAAAACAGTACACCACGGTGACCAACTCCGTTATTGTCACGTACGAAACACAAATAAAATTAAAAAAAAACATTATATATTCATATATATATATATGAATATATATATATTCATATATATATATATGAATATATATATATATTCATATATATATTATATACTTTTACACAGAAAAAAGCGTTAGTTCTAGGCCAACGTATAATACGAATATAATTTTGTAATTCGAGGAAACGAAAAGAGATGTACGGGACAGAGGAATTCCAATTTTTTTTAACCATAGGAAATACGTATATTTTCTTTTGTTTCGGTTTGAAAACCAGCAAAACAAATTATGCAGCTTTCTTTATTAATTCTTTAAAAGAATCCTAATCGATCTTCTAAATTTAAGAATTATATATATATATGTAATATATGTATATATATATATATATTAGATGTTACCCACGGGTTCGCCTGTGTAATTATTTTTTATAATACAATATCGCTGTCTGTTTCTTCTAACTCTCTCTCTCTCTCTCTCTCTCTATATATATATATATATATATATATATACACATACATATATATATATATATATTAGACGTTACCCACGGGTTCGCTTTGTAATTATATCGCTGTCTGTTTCTTTTAACTATCCACGCCCTTAACGCAACAAAACGTAGTTTGTATTACGGGTTTTGGTGGGTACATTCGAACCGAAAAACGTGTTAAATTTTAAACGATTTGACAGCGATATCGCTGTCTCCTACATTTTAAAACTTTAAATTATTGTAATTTCTGTCCTATTTGTCATATTAATGTGAAACTTTCGGATTAATTTCTTTGTCGCAGTTTCCATCGTTTATTATATAGGCACCGAGATATGCGGATTCCGAGGACTGTTAATTGATATCAGTTATTAAATTCAATATTTCTGGTAGTATTCCTGCTCTACATCAACAGTTAATACTGCGCATTTTGAACGATTCAACGTGCGATCTGTCTGTTCTTCTGCTAATTTTTGTGGGAAAAGGAACGGTTTGATGAGTTTTATGATCACGTAGAGTATGATTTTACTAGTGAGTCTAATTAAGGCGATTAGTTTATAATTTCTGAACCTGTTTTCATTTGCCCACGTTTATTTTCATGTACTTCAATGTATAACGATTCTGCCCAATCTTTTGGCTATTCGTTGGTTGTGTGAATATTATTATTTTAAAAGAATTATCATTACGATTTAGCAATAAGTCAAATAATGTGATTACAGTTCAATAAATTGTCTATTTTCTTAAAGGGATTTAAGAATTTCATAAACTTTATTTTATATATATATATATATATATATATATATATATATATATATATATATATATATATTGCGAGAATGACTCCAAATCTACGTATGTATATGGATTTCGGATAGTTCGATACATTTTCAATCATTATTTTGGGTATCGATTGTCAGACATGTTTATATATATAAAAGTACCTGTAAAATCGCTGGTCCCATTACAGGTACTAAGAACGCTTGGTATATATAGTGAGTTAATTGAGTTCGAATACTTGGATGACAAATCTGCGATATAGCGTTACAAAATTCGAGCGAATTCATAAAATTGGTTAATTCTTTTAATTCATAAACGTCGTCAGCCGCAAATCGAAACCAATCTGGCGAATCGATAGTTAACTTTCGCGGCAATAGAGAATATAAACCGCTTAGTCCGGCGGCTAATACCTGCGCGAAATAAAAAATGAATTTTAATTCCGTTATTAAAGGAGAAAAAAGAAATAGTTCCAAAATCTTGGATTATGCGAAAATCATATCAGAAGTTCGTTTTATTTGAAACTGAATGCAAATATGAATTATATTTTGAATTTGTGTAAATTTTAGAACTCATTTTGTTTTACATAGCAAGTTCCCTTCTTTTTAAGTTACCAACCGATACGTGTGCAAAACTAAGACGAGTTATTCATATACATTCTTTATATATATATGTTTAATTTGTAAAATATAGCTTAATTTTTCATGAATCATAAATGAAAAATATTCCTTTTTTTTAAACATTTTTTGTATAATTATCTAACTATATATATATATAATACGATTTATATAAATTATCATCTACGTCGTATTTAAACATAGTTTATATACTTGTTACGCTATCGAATTATTCATATTCGTCGAAATTGTAGCAATTTAATTTTTCTACGCGCACGTAAGTAAATAATTCAAAACGTGAACGTGAAAATTGCATCGACACTCATGATGGTTCCAAAACCTCAACGAATTATTGGAAGAGAATTTAATTAAATAAGACTTCTTAATTATACAACTGTTTGTTACTAACAAACGTTACAATTTATTTCGTTTTAAAAATTTGTTCATTTTTCATGTCATATTTTTGTGTTACGAAATAATTCGTGAAATAAAAACCTAATCTTTTTTTTTTTTTTTTTAAATGAGGATACCCATACAGCCTACCCAGGGTGATACTGTAGTTACTAACTCATATTTTTATAAAATCGGACAACTTCTCAAGAAATATCGCTATGTCCGGAAACAAATATAAATTTTCAACATGAAGAAGGCACAATACGTTATACGGAGGACCATTACGAGACGCGCGCAGTAATTTAAGGTACAGTTCAGAGCGCAATGTTATTAGAGATACTTTTTTCCTATTCGAAGAACACGTGATCAGGATTGCAAATTGCACGTCCAGCATGAAGAGTGCAGTAAGTAGTTTCTCTAAGTTGCACAAGGAACAAGCAACAAGTAATGCCCGAACCGAAATCTGCTGATAAATACAATTCCTGCTTAATGTTTTAAAAAAAAAGTCGAACCATGGAAATCTAGGAATAGAACGGTTGCAATTGATAGTACCTAGTAAGAGGCGAATGCTGTATACATTCCACATATGTCTGTTCCCGGAATTTTTTATGTTCCGACTGTATAAAATGTATGATATCAAGAGCTGAAACTGAAGAGAATACCACAACATTAGAAGACCACTAGCTAATGAATCTAAAATTTCATTATCGGGGGATTTCTCGATGTCCCGGTACCCATAAGAAAGACATAAATATAGTCAAGTTTTCCAGATGATTAAGGTTCAACATGATGAATGAAATCAATGAATCTGACGCCCTTCCTTTATTTTCAATAGCCTTCGAAATGCTTTGTGAATCGGTGATAATGAGATAATTACCTGGAAGCTTCATATAAATTAAGAATGATAAGAACAGAAATACTGCTACACACTCAGCGGTAAATGCGGAACAAAGATAATTTGTACGCCCTGCTAATATTATGGGATGAAAACCGCTGTACCAGTTCCCTGAGCCGACTTCGATCCATCTGTATAAATAAGGTTGTACGTACGAAAATTTTCAGTGATAATATCATCGAATGTAGTCTGGATCAGTGACGCAGTATAAGGAACAAACCGGATCATATTTCTCGTACGAAATAATATCATTAACTAGCTCGGATAATTACGAATATGTTCCGCTTTCCTATTAATATCAGTTAATGTACTTACATTTAAGTTACTTCGATTTATGTTAACAAGTTGCAAATAAACATTATTCGAGCGTTTATTTGAATTTCATCGAGGTAAAAAATATATGTACACATATAAATAAGATAGCTGCACCGAGTAGGCATAATAAAAACAGGTTCGCGTTCGTATAACATTCCGGATGTTATGTTTTATCTGTTTAAATCTAAGACATCGGGAAATAATTAACGCGTAAATATATAATTACAAAAAAAAACACCTCTATACAGATTATCGAACTTACCGGACATATATTGGATTGCGAAGTTATATAGTTGGCAATGACCGAGTTATTCTGAGAAATAGACATACAAATCAGTAACGAATCCCTAGCTTGCTCGCCGATCATACCATCTCTATGTACAAACTGGACCAGCAGCGAAAATATATCGAAACCGCTAAAAATAAATTACAGTGTACTAATCAAAAATAGTATAGGAAATAACGTAAAAACAAATTAAGATAGAGACAGATGAGATTAATTTTAACGAATATAAAATAGCGTTAAATGAAACAACCGCATACTCTATAATGACGATTGTGTTGAACTGAATAAAAATAAGAAAAAAACTTTTTTATTGAATGTACTAGAAAATGAACCCGACAGATCAAAACATACCTCTCACGAATTAAGATACAAACTGCAACATTTTTGATTCGCCGACCGTTAATTATATCTCGAATTTTCTACATATACTATGGAAGTCTCGCGAAAAATTTAAAATCGATACAACTTTCGTTAATTTAAATTAAACGTAAAGATCACTGCAGAATATAGTTATATCGAAAATTAATAATTGTTAAGTAGCTGTCGTATCACACATAACGTTAATATTTCATGTTCGTATTTACATTAAAAAGTGGAACGGTTAAGAGATTCTTCGAATAAAATCGGATTAAAATTCAATCGCATTATCGATTATCGATCTGTTTACAAATAATTCGAAGTTTTTAACTGCGTTTCGACGTTTATGAGAGTATTATGAAAAATACGCAGCCACGATGACACTTATTATTACTGTATATTAACGTAACAATTGTTTCATTAGACAAGTTAACAATTGAGTTATAAAAAAAAAAAAAAAAAAACGCGCGAATATTGTTTACAATATCGGCGTATTTGTTTTCATAACATCGTGATAGATTAAGTTTAGATTAATAGAAAAAAAAACAATATACTGTTTACACAGAAAGATGTATTTAAATATTAATAAGACGGATAAAAGTGGTCTTGAATTTATTTTGTCTTTAATTCATTTATCACGAAAAAATAGCCGTTTATCGGTGAACACCGAAATACTAACCGGTCTACGCTATTTTCATTTCGTCGTCGTAGTTCGTAGTCATTATTTTCACGCGATAATGGAAAAAACTGCGACAACAATTCGGGACGTTGAGAACACGAAAAACATAATTGATTAACTAATACCAGTAATCGCTTTTCAATGTCGACTGAGACGCAACTTTCGTTAAATGAAGAAAGCAATATACGTAAAGGATTTAAAAATTTTTGTTGTACCAATAAATCTTCATTTATATTTAATAAAATATCGTACAATCTTAATTGTTCTACCCGTAAACTATTGTTACACCTGAAAAATAAAACAAATATTTAAATATCAAAACGCAATAATTACTATTGTAACGATTAAAACAATTGTTACTAACGGAATATGGAAAAATTTACTAAATTAAAAAAAAAAAATTACTTTCTCGTAAAATATATTTTAAGTTAAATATTATCACGAATCGTAGAAGTAACGGACATAATAGTACAGACGATCGGATTACGCTTATAAGTTATGTAAAAAAATTCAAATTACCTGCATATTCTTACTGAAAACGAACATAACCGTTCCAATAGATCTTCCGCGAGCAAGTATTGAATACACGACTCTATGACCAAGTTAGAACGTAATTCTAAATTCACCAAAGTAATTATCTGATTTAGGTGGTTAACTATAGTAAGCAAATCGTCGTATTTAACATCTCCCGCGTTTTCTAAATAATCACTCTTCGGAACATGTTATAATAAACGAAATAAACATTAGTAGGCTTGAAAACGTATATACATAAAATTACTGGCGGATTAATTTAATTTTTAAAATTATTTACGTATAGTTACAACGTAACAACAGTAAAAATTACATTAAATGTTAATTTTAATAAATATCCGCGGCATTGTTTAAATCGTGCCTACCTCGTATTTTTTTAATATGTCACGAATTTGTTGCCAATGCTTTTTAAAACTGTCGCAACACGCCGACAAATGTAACACCTTATATTGTTCATCTGAATCTGGTAAATCAGATTCAACCAAACTTGTCGAGGCTGTATTTTCTTTGGAAAAACTCATTACTTTTATTCTCGCCAAAATGAAACATTTTCACAAGTAATTATCTCATACCAAAGCATTTAATTAATAATTAATAACGCAGACGTTTTATCGTACATTACGTTAATTATCACAGTCAACCGATAAGACTAGGACAGATGAAAACATCATCCCAATAAAATATGTACATATACAACGGTCACTAACTACGCCAACTTTCCTCGCAATATAATTAACGAGATCGTAGTATAAATAAATACATCTTGATTCACGACAACCCAGTGTAAGTAAATAATAGAAAACGAAATTAATTTATCGATATTCATATTTATCGATAAAGTACTGTCCTCGAGACAAATAAATTTTTATAAATAATAAATATAAATAAAGAATGTTCTAGTGCGTAATTTTATGAAACAGAATATTTAATATTAAAAGTTAGCGTTTAGTTTATATTAATTTATATGTACAATGAGTAGTAATGGTTTTATAACCTAAACTCAATTAAAAATAAAGGAAAAAAAAATTAAAACATGAAAATCCAAATTTTCAAAATATAAATTAAGAGTGAATAAAACGAACAATGACAGTACACAACGCCAACAAAATCTTCGTATTTGTTTATATTTTCGAGAACAATCTTGTGTAAACGTTAAATATATAATAAATTAAAAATGTCATTTTCAGTGAGTATTATTGCCGCTATAATTGTATTATTAAAATTTTCTACCGAGTGTTATATTGTATAAATGTTATAACTTTTCTAGGTTATCGCATTCCATTATTGTATATGTTATTGAATGTAACATGTAATACGATCGTCTCTGATTTATTTTTTATTTATTTAGCGTGTTGACGATCATAGAAGAAAGTGGGACCGCGGAGAATATGAAAAGCTTGCAACTGAAAGATTGGCTGATGCTTTGGAACAGGAAGAAAGAAGTTATCACAAACCAATTGTTCGACGGGAATTATTAAAACAAAGAGAATATAAAGTCGATCTAGATTCAAAATTAGGAAAGAGCGTTGTTATTACAAAAAATACCCCTTCATCGCAATCCGGAGGGTGTGTAAATTTTCTATTTTTATTAATTTATTTCGCACGGTTAAAGAACCTTTATTGGAGGTTTGTACACGTACTATTTTTATATTATTACTTCGAATACACGAGTCGATTTAAACCTATTAACATTTATTTGTATTTTATAATGTATTATATATATATATTTTTTATTTAAATTTAGGTATTATTGTAACGTTTGCGATTGCGTGGTAAAGGATTCGATTAATTTCTTAGATCACATAAATGGCAAAAAACGTAAGTTCCTATTCTTTTCGAACTCTATATGAAAATACGTATTTCTTTAGTTCTATCAGAAAATTATATTTAAACTTTAAATAGTTTAAACTATTTTTGTATTTCTTTTTGATAATATAGAATATTAGTCAATTATGCTAATTCTTTAATCGTAACATTCTACTTCATAGAAACGTTGCATTTTTCACGCCTAATAGAAAACAGTTTATTGAATTTTAAATTATTCTCGTTGCAACATTTTCTATTCGCATTTATTATTTGCAAATAGGCGCATAGTGGCATTCATCCTGCTTGTCCTTTAATTTTTCCGACAAATTCTTATTTCATTATTGTTCTTTGTATATTTTAAACAATTTTTTGAATTCAAACAGCAACTTCATAAAATGTATTTCCTCTTTTCTTAGCCGGGTAACATAACTTCTAGTCTGATCGTTTAATCTTTCTATTATACATTATTTATATTTGGTCGTCGCTATCATAATTTCGTTTCTAGACTTTTAATTTATCAAGAGCTTAACCGTAATTTTTATCCGTTCTATGCGTGAAAGTTAATTTAATACTACTATGTTCAATATTAATTTTGGGTTATTAATATTTCCAAGTTATATAGTAACATTGTGAACTATTTTATCGATGTGTTTAAACACCTTAAGAAAACCAATCGTATATTTCGCAACTGAGTAAAGGTTTTACTTCAGTTTTAATTTAAATTTACCGTTTCAAGTAATATAGTACCTGTAATTTTTGTTTACAACGTATCTCAATTAATAATTTCTCGTTCGTTATTTATTTTGATCGTATATTATACTACGCAAGAAATTGATAATTGTTTTTGAGCGACGAACCTATTTAATTAATGAAATTGTTAATTTTGAAATAATCGAAACCTGAAATAAGTCGATTTAATAGAATGTCCATAAATATAATCAGCTGTGTTTTTTTTTATAAATTTTAACATTTTATTTTCCACGTATTTTGTTTTATCATCCTCCTGGAGTTATTATTCGAATTATTATTTTGTTTTTAGATCAAAGAAATTTAGGTATGTCCATGAAAGTTGAAAGGTCTTCTTTGGATCAGGTTAGAAAACGATTTGAAGTTAATAAGAAAAAGTTGGATGAGAAAAGAAAGGAATACGATTTGGAACAGAGAGTAAAAGAAATCCGAGAAGAAGTAAGTATACTTTTATAATATGATGCGACGAAAACGTGATTCCAGACAGCTCTGTAATTAAGTTCTAGAAATGGGACTGTTGAAAGTAGAAGGTTTTTTTTCCCACTGTATAACCGTCTTAAATTTACTTTACGAATATTCACTTTTAACCGTTTCATGTATTACATTTTTGTCCGTATTTAATAAAGCGATAAATTAATTTATTAAAAAGACTAATTTTGTATTATAATAACGAATTTAATCTGTAACGGTAGCATTTATTGTGACATGATAAAAGTTCAAAGGTTTATAACATTAATAAAACTTTTCAAAGAATAATATAAAATTAAAGTGATCGGAACGCACAAAACTATTAGTTACTGAGCATCGATAGTAATAGTAGAAATTTTCCCTATACATTTAAAAATACGAGTCCTGCTCTGTAAAATACGTAGGATCGCACCTGGAGCAGAGGTTAACCTGGAAAAACCATATTCCAGCCAAAAGGAAACAACTTGAGCTTAAACTACGGAGTAAAACCCGGCTAATGCAATGGAATTCGTTATTATCGGTTAAAAATAAACTGTTAATATGTAAACTTATCTTTAAACCTGTATAGACATAATTGAAATTTGGGGATCATATAGCAAGTACAGACTGAAAATAATCTATCGTTTCCAGTCAAAGGTCTTACGTAAATATAGTCGGAACGCCATGGTATATTTGCAATACCAACCTGCACATCCAGATGCCTGCATGTCAATCGACAGGCTGCCGATCTTAAGAGTAATTTCACAGAGTTCAAGCGTCTGAAAAGATCCTGTCAAGTCGATTTGCAACATCGTCGATAAAATACGATTAGTATAGAATCGCCGCTATTAGGCAGCATTCTATTGAAACACTTGTAAAATATCAATGTTATTTATTGTCCTGTTACTGTTCGTATGCAAAACCAAAAAAAAAAAAAAGAATACGTAAACATATTTAATCGAGCGTAATATATAAATAGAAAATTCTTAAAAAAAAATTAGTTCAAAATAATGCATAGTTATACTAAATAAATATTATTTATAGCGATATCAAATCATTTGGATATATTAACGTATCGATATTCTGCTAATTCGAATGACAGATTCGATGATAATCGTTTCGTTCCTAATTTTTATAATGCGCGATTTATTGGTGGTCTGACAGTTTCAAAAAATATCTAAAAGACATTTTGGCGTAGCAGAAGCAGAAAACTGTGTAGCGTATAACTCTGCGGATACGGTTTATCACATCTTGCAAGGATGTAATTATAGGGGGTATATTTTTTGATTATAATCTAACAGAAAATATAACGAATTTAGTCAGTTTTGAAATAGGAAAAACTATAATTTATTACATTGAGGAGAGATTAGTTAGATATTATAATTAAGTTTAAAATTATAGATAGAGATGTAATTGAAACATTGTAAATGGATTTTATAGTAGCAATAAACTTAATTCCATTGCCACTTTAAACTTTCATAACATAAACTTCTAATTATTCAATAAATATATTGTTACGGAATGAAGAAAAAGAAACTGTTCCATGTTTCGTGGTCTATTTTCGTATACTTTGGATTTTTAAAAAAGACCGAGTATGGTGACAAGATTTTTTACTGGTACTTTTAGTTATTATATTAACTTTAGTCTTAATTTTATGATTTAATAGTAGACAAAATTCTAAATACGTTTAGAAGAACAGATTTTATGTTTAAATAACTGTTGTTTTTTTTAAATGAATAATATATACAATTTTACATATATAGTACCACGTTTTATTTTAAATTTAAATAAATTAGATGACAGATATTTTTACAAGATTTTATAGTGACATTTAAACGGGAGGGTAGTTCTTTTGATATGAAAGTATTTAACTATACGTTTTATAACATTGTGCAGTGATCTCCAAACACAACTAGATCAGTCTAAAAAAAGGTCAGGATTCGCCACTGATATACGTCTATTAGTGATGGGCATAACCTACTTATGACTGACGACTAATCCGTTTTTTTTTTTTTTTTTTTTTTTATATAACCGACTAATTAGGTTTTCCAAAATAACTGAATAAATCAGTCGTTTTCTGAAAAAATATATTTTTTTTAATTTGTTTATTAATTTAAGCAATTGATTAAATATTATTATTTTTTTATATATACAATGTTTACATATATTTTATAAAACCTCTTAAGATGTTATTTTGTTCATATTGGTAAATACAGTAAGTAATTATAATTTGGTTTAAATAACTTAAGGATATGGAACGCAGAAAATATTAATATTAGTACGTTAGAACCGGATGTATATCAGATATTAGCAGGTTTTGCTAGAACCGATTGAAAACTAGTCGAATTTTGAAAACGGCGATTTTTAGTTATGTATTTACCTAGAATATATTCATTTTGTAAAATACCAATTATATATATATATATATATATATATATATATATATATATATATATATATATATATATATATATATATGTTCATGTCGCATTAAAATACATTTAATTTATTAACGGTGTTCTAAAATATGTATCCTGATTCATTTTACAAAATTTCGAACAATTCTAGATTATTTTATACTAGTAGATTTTGTGAAAAGTCCGGATGTATATCGATGTTAGTAGATTTCAGTAGAATCGATTGAAAATTAGTCAAATTTTGAAAACGATGATTTTTAGTTATGTGTTTACTCGGATAAATTATTGTTTCTGTAAAACACCAATTACATATATATTCATGTCGCATTAAAATATGTTTAATTCATTAACGATGGTTTAAAATATGTATGATTATGCGATTTATTTCAAAAACTTAATACTGCTCTAGATCATTTGTTTTATTAACTCTAAAAATGAAACATATTTTCTAACTTTGTTTTAAACATATTTGGTTTATTTCAATATGTGCCATTTGTTATATAACTTATCACATTTAGGGGATATTTTCATTTGATATATAGTGTGTTTACATTGTACTAATAAAGAATTTAAGTAAATTTGACCAAATTGGAAACTGAATAATTAGTCGGTTTTAAAGAAACGGTGTTACTAATTAGTCGGTTACGGTCATCTCTAATATATATGTATATACATTATATGTACGTGTGAATGTGGTTGCGTATCGTGTTTATTTAGTTTTTTTTTTTTTTTTTTTCTTTATTTAAACGTAGGAAGAAAAACTGAAAGAATATCGACGTGAAAAACGAAAAGAAAAAAAAAGGAAACTGGAAGATGAAAATCTGAAATCTGGCGATGTGGATCCGGACTTAGCGAATGTGATGGGATTCTCAGGATTCGGTTCGACTAAACGAAAATAAATTAATTATTACTCGTACGAACGTTATTATCCTCCTGAGTACGTATGTTCAGAGTTTAATAATAATTCGTTTATAAATGTACATTATTTTTTGTATCGAGAT
This sequence comes from Coronaproctus castanopsis, assembly GCA_032883995.1. Taxonomy (NCBI): domain Eukaryota; kingdom Metazoa; phylum Arthropoda; class Insecta; order Hemiptera; family Monophlebidae; genus Coronaproctus; species Coronaproctus castanopsis. The sequence goes on along the minus strand of CM065053.1, from coordinate 44,735,303 downwards.
AATCTCTAGTTATTTAAATAATATATTTAATTCAGAAAATAAAACTTTATTTATTTATGCATTTATTTAATTTCAGTATTTTTTAAGATTATTTTCGAATAATATGAAAATTAGAATTGTTCGAAATTAAATACAACGATGTAAAATTAAAAGCGGTGTAATTAAATTTTCGAAATACGAGAGTTTTTCTTTTTTTAATATCGTGTATTGCAGTGTAAATAGTAAATGTCGATTAAATAAAATGTTGAGATACTAATATCAAACAATGTAGAGCTATAACTGGGTTTAATAGTAAGGATGTAATACATATTTATTATAGAAAGTGGGATGTCGTGAGAAATTAGCTGTTGTGTGAATTGTTTAAAACACTTCAAAAATACCTGGTCTGCATTCGCTAATTTATCTACATCGGCAGGATGAGGATAAAAAGTGCGAAATTATAAGATTGTATCGGTTAGCCGATTTCTTCCAAATCTGAATCTGCATGTCGTGGTAAAGAAATTTCGTAGCGCGTTATCTGGAACCATTAGATCGTAGAACAATGGATGTACAATTATCAGAGGTTGTATCGATCTGAAATATGGCGATGGTTTGACTATATACTACATAAGTATTCTTAAGCTAGGAAATTCGCCAGAACGGTATAGGGTGTGTGATCGTAACGCCTATTTGAAATAGTCTCAGCAGCTCGATCCGCTCTATTATTACCGGATACAACGAATTGTCCAGCAATTCAAGCAAACGCGATAGAGATACTGAATTCCGACGACGATGGTCTTCTGCTTGTATTTAGACTGGGTCTTACCACAAGAGAATAATTTAATCGACGATTTATATCGTATTGGTGGTTATTAAGAGAGCTTTATATACATATATATATATATATATATATACGCGAATCCTGTTTAAAATCTACAGAAACCAATCAAGGAGTACGTCAAGGCTGTAACCTTTCTCTGTTACTTTTTAACAGTTACATTGAAGAAGCAAATAAAAATAATGATGTAATAAATATTAATGGCAAGATATATAACACAATTAGATTCGCCGATGATATAGCAATAATAGCAGAAACAGAGAAGGGGCTACAAGAGTCTTTAAATGAGTTAAGCAAAGCGCTACAACAAAAATGTAAAATGAAAATAAATACTGTAAAAACTAAAGTGATGGTTAGTTCAAAAAACTGAAATCAAAGATTAAATATTGCCTTAAATCGAAAGAGTTTAAATCAAGTAACGGAGTTCCTCTATTTAGGAAGGATAATATACTCAGATGTTAGAAGTATGAAAGGTATAAGGAGAAGAATAGCCCTAGCGAAAAACGCGTTTATGAAAAAACCGTTCCTCGTTCAATTAATAGCAGAAAACACTTCGTAAAAAGGTTTATCTGGAGTATGGCATTGCATGGATCGGAGACATGTGGACTGCTTTAAAAAGAGAAAACGATAAACTCAGAGCGTTCGAAATGTGGTTAAGAATAGCATAGACGAGTAAAACAACTAATAATGAAGTTTTACAACTAATAAATAAACGATGTGAAGTAGAAAATGCGATAAAAAAAGAAAAGAAACGAAATGGTCGCGCATTTCATCAGACATTCGAAATGGATGACATTAATTGAAGGAAAGATGAACGGAAGACGAAGTAAACGCAGAACACGAATTGGATATATGGAGTAAATTAAAAATGGCGAAAGTTATATCGTTGTAAAAGCACGAGCATGCTCAAGACGGACGGTTTTGTTTTTTGAATAGCGCAGTTGGTAACACTGCTACAACGCAAACCATGTATTTCATGTTTAGACGCGATAGATTCGTTTGTCTTCAGTTTCAGCTATCATGGCATCCTATAACGAGGAGTAGCGCGCGTTTTGTGTGGAACGTTTGACGTAAAGTTATTAAACTGCGGTCATTATTATTGCAATCACAAACGAATCGAATATATTAGTTTATAGTTTACCGACATTTTGTTTTGTTAGTTATATTCGAATATGACCCTTGAAAGTTGTGCTAGTGACTGGTGACGATATTTGGTAGCTTGTGTAAAGTTCTAAAATTAACTACCCCCCATCCCCTTTGAAAATTTTACCAGTTTGAAAATCGAGTATCCGAACGCTTTCTAAATTTCTAACTAAGGGACCTGGATATAATGTTATAAAACTAACATTCTGAGAAATTTTATAAACACGAAAATGAAATATTTTCTAAATTCATTACCTTATAACGTAGTTATCGAAAAGATTTACTTACGACGGTAGTTTCTTATAATGTTCTGTAAAACTGACTAAATTCTATTAACCCGGAAATACGGGAACGTTTTCTAAATTCGGAACTTTATTTATAATTTGAACAATGCGAAATGTAACGATCTTTAATTAAAAATAAACAAAAAAAATAAGTATTTAAAATCGATAAAGTTTATATATAAATACCGTAAAGTTTTTCCACCATTATGTCATTATCGAGTGAACGTAAAAAATATAATATATACAATTTATAAAAAAAAAAATATATATATCATTAGTCGCTGCAGTCTCCTTTTCGCCTCTATCTGCTGCCGTAATTTTTAAATCGCGATAACTCCTACACTATCCATTATTTGTCCAGCATTTTACTCGGCCGGCCTCTCCTTCTTCTATCATGCCTTCCAATATTCGTAGGACCAATCCACAGTGTCTTAATGACCTATCCATCTATTTCTTCTCGTGCAGAAGTGGTTATAAAATTCTTTTCTTCCTTTCACTTTTTTCATAACGTTCTGGGTTGATATTTTTTCAGTCCATTTGATCTTCATCATGCGTCATGTTTTTCCGCTTCCATAGAGTGCGATACTCCGTATGTTTTTATTTTACTCATTTCTATTCCCATTTTACTGCTGAATATCATTTTCATTTTTAATAATTGTTGTTTCGCTATATTTAATCTATTTTTTTTTTAAATATATAAAACAAAAAAAAATTCATGCTTGAACGAAAAAACGGTTATTTATAAAATAATCTAATAACGAACGTAGTAAACAACACATTTTTTCACTTCGCTATTTTTGTAGTATCATCTAAATTTCTTTTCATATTTTTAATGAATCGTATACGTTATATTTTTTTACGTCCATTCCGATAATGACTTAATAGTCGAAAAACTGTGTCCGATCGTCTTTTTATATATGAATATTTAATTATTTGAATTAATTTTTTGTTGTTTATTTATTTATAATTATAATTAAATTAAATTAGATACTCGCCGTTCGAAAGAATTTATTACGACAGTTCGTTGTGTAAATTTAATTTTATTCTACAACTTTCGAAAATAACGAAATTTCTAATATAATTGCAAATTTACGAAATAATTATCATTCGAAACAATTTGTTAAGTTATATAAGGTTCGATAAAATCAACTCTTAACTTTTACGATACCCGAAAAACAAAACGTGCTTTTATAATATATTCATGAATAAGTGTATATATATATATACGCAAGCGTTGTATTTATGTGTTTGTATATATGCATAAGATACGTGCAAATGATTTATATAAATATCGAAATTTATAATAAATTTAAGAATGAATTACTTATCGCGTATAAAATAATAATCGTCGATCGAACGATATTTTCTATAAACGTATTCTATTAATAAATAACTGTTTACGGATTCACGTTCGTTGTGTGCACTGTCGAGCCGAGATCTACACTTGTCGGCTGAAATGTTGGCGTCGATTCTGACGACGGAGTCAAATCCGGACAACAAATTCCGACAAATCTGAACGAATAATAATTCACAACAATTAGATAAATCGTATACAATGTAACAAAGAAACTATAATAATAATAATAATAATAATAATAATAATAATAAAAATAATAATAATTCGAGATAAATTAATGGACTTCGGGAAGACTGGTAAAAATACTTAGAATTGACGAAAAGAAAGTAATATTGGTAAAAAACGGCCTCGAATTTACCGCGCGTATTTTTAAAAATATACCGTTTCCAGTTATAGCGAACATTATCCGGGCTCATACTGGGGTAGTAAAAACAAAATTTAAAGATAAATATTTCACATTTATCGCGCGTATAATTTTGTCCGGTTTATTAGCTGACACTACAGAAAAATGAGTAGTCTATATTTTATTTTATCCATTTGAGCGCATTAGCTATCGACATTAAGCCAGCGGGGAAAGATAACTTTTGAAAAATTCGATTCGCCGAGTTATATACCGTAATTTTGCAATATTCGTTATTTGATTCGGTGTATGGAATATCAACAGCATGGTCAGCGATCATGCACACCTTCGTGTCATTTGATGAACATCTTCCAGATTCTTCAGATATGAAAATAACAGCATTCTCGAACGAGCAAAAATAATTCGCAGGTTTCGAAAATCTCTACGATGAAAAGATGAAGATTGCCTTCAAAGTGATGCATGTCAGTTCCGGTATTCGACGATGTTGCTACATTTAATAATAATATCGATGCCGAAAAAGGAATTAATTAAGAAAAATGAGATTTCTCATTCTGCCGCTCTACAATCTACGGAAACTTTCGTCAGATTATTTGGAACAAAGAGGATTTTACAAATGTCGATATACAACGAGAAATGAGAATTTCGGTTTTTTTTTTTGAAGCGGTAAATGTACGTTAAAATGAAAATTCCTAGTTTGATGTCGTACTAATGGCCAAATGTCGGTCGTTTTTATGTTCTAGTAGCGATGATAATTTTTTCTCGAATAAAAAGCATTTTTTTCTTTAAAAATCAGATAATAATCGGGAGTTAACTCTATGTTAACTACTCTTTAAGATTGACTTCGGTACATTCCACGATTCGTCTTGAATTTTTTTTTTAAACTTTAGCCATATCGAGGAGAAGACCACCCCCCCTAAAATACGCATAATTCCTCTGTAGCCGATATTTCTTCATTCTCTGGTGGTATTATTCTTTCCTTCATCGGTCTCGGTTTTCTTAGTTTGCTTTTCTTTAAAACTTCCGAAATTATCAAATTGTTTATTTTCAAAGTATTCGTCGAATTATTTTGGTTGTCTTTCTTAGAAGACAAACCGATGTATTCGCGTATGTTGATTTTGATCATATTAATAATTGTCAATCATGGAGTAACCCCTTAACTTACCTACCCTTCTAGTACTCGAGGGTTTAATATTTAGCAAAATCTCATAAAATATTATAACTCAAAAGTTACAGAATAGACACTAGTTCGACGATAATAGATATACCTCAAAAACAGGCTTGACTTTAATTTTGAAAATTTTTGGAATGTAGTGATTGAAAAAAAAAAAAACAATAAAAAATAGTTAAAATCACTTATTTTCTTTATGAACAAACACAAAATTTTTCGGCTATTAAATCGTTACCAAGTGAATATAAAAATAATTTAAAACTATATAAACTTATATACCAAATGTAAAAAATGACTATATATACGCAAGTGTTAAAACAGTATTTGAAATATGTGATAATGAATGTGATAACACAATCAATAAGTAACATGAATATATTTTTTTTTTTTTTTTTTTAACACAACAACAATATGATTACTTTGTATAAATGTTATATTATTGTACTTTGCCTTATTGTTGTGTAAAAAAAATATTACTGATTGTTGTGTTTACCACGTTCACTATCTGATATTTCAAATACCGTTTTAACACTCGTCGTGTGTATAGTTTTTACATTTTATATTTTTATAAGTTTGTATATTTTAAATTATATGTAGCCGAAAAGCTTTGTGTTCGTTCGTAAATAAAATAATATTTTAGCGAACTTTTTCTACCATATTATAGAAAATATACATATAAAAGCGAGGTTGTTGGAATTGAGACCATTCAAGAAGGCAAATTAAGTTGGTCATATCCATCGAAATGAAAAATATCATCCTTTGCAATACATGTAGAAATTGTTGGCAAAACAAGCGTAGGCACAAGCAATGATGCACCCACGGATAGAGGGATACCGCGGTAAAGCCTTCCTCAGAGGGCTTAGAAAAGTATAAAATACATATCGTATAACGTGTAAGCTCCAAGTAATTTCACAGCTAAAATGATAGTTGAAACAGACGAGAATATTTGAAAGAGCTCGCGTTATCACTAATAAAACTTCATCCTAGATTGCAAAAAGTACTGTTAGAAAATACTCCTTACATTCTGTCTATTAATGACGTTGAAAATCTAGCTGACTGTGCAACACAAAAAAAAAAATGACCGTCGGTTGAGCCGTTCGGCATTCGAATCTGACCCAATGACCAGTGCGTTTTTTTGCCGTTGTTATTACTTGTTTCGTTGTTCCTGATCGTTTATAGCCTGTTTTGCCTGTCATATTTTGTTACACATTTATTTATTTTTTTGGGGAGGTTGTTACCCCAGGTACAAATCTTGGGTGCGCGCCACTGAGCACAAGTAAACTTCAGTGAATAATAGATTTACAACGATGCCGCCGATGTACACAAGCGGAATTAAACAATGCGGCTATGGATAAAGTGAAAATGCCATTAATTTCGATATAGCGTAGATAAGGAAGATAAAATTCTTGCTGAAATATCTCTTTTATCCATACTTTACGCGATTTAATTATTTATTTTGAAAAAAAAAAACCAAAGTAAAATGTTTGGATTTTAGTTGAAAACATACGATTACGGGTTATTAGAAAAATGTAAAAAATTATACATAATAGTAGTAATAACGAAGGTTATTAATTAAATTAATTATATTATAGTCATATTTAAATATCGCGAGAATATTATATATGTTCATTTTCGACGATATATTTTTAATTAAAATTTAGAATTTCATAATACTAACCGGGCGTCTATTACGCATTGTTCTCCGTACGGAATGAAATCTTCGAACGAGGCGGTAATATCCGACAGTACGCAGTGTGCCAAATGACGACAATGCGCTTGAGTTTTATTCGGCAATAAACAAATTTGATAGGCTGCGTTAGGCTGAAATTTGAGAAAAATTATCGCGTTTCTTATTATCGATTATTTGAAAAGGTTGGTAAGATTGTTTAATTTAAGACATATTGCACGTTTATTTCTCAATTTTTAAACGTAAATTTATAACATTACTCGCTTAATATTTATGTTATAATTAAATATGCTAAAGTGTACATTTCTATATTAGCGAAACTAAGGCTATTATCGAACATTGACCTCTCAATCTACAGATGTCTATATAGCTTTCTTCGCCTTCTTCCGTTCCAGGTTATTATGCGTTTTGCGCGTTTAACTTCTTCCGCGTGTTTTATCGATGTCGTACCTGGTTTTTCGGTCTTGTCAATCTTCTTCCGCCTAGCGATAATCATGCGGTACATGTTTTGGTACTTTTATTTGTCTCCATTAGAATAACGTGTCTACCTCCTTGTTGAAAACTTTTACTAGATGTTCCTTCTGATCCATCTTCCAGATTGATTAAGGGAGCAGTGACTGAGTGCTCTTTAAGGATATGTTTTTTTAGTTGTCGAAAGGGAGTTGTTTAAATTTTTCAGGAATCTTTATACAATGTTATTTCTGCCTGCGTCTTGTTTTTAGATACGATCATAATTTGAACGAAAGCTACGATATTTATAACGCTGCCATAATTTTCGTGCTCTACGTGTATAAGTTCTCTAATCTTTAATGGTAGATAGGTTGAGTTTTTTTCTGCCACAACGGAAATACGATGTAGAACTAATAATTTTTTAGCGTCGTTGTCAGACTACCAATATGTGCGTCTACGTCGGAAGAGGATTTTTAATCGAGTTTTGAGGCCTGAACTTTTCTACATAAGATTACGAAATAGATTACAATTTGTTGTGTTATTAGTTGTACATTTTCAACGAACTAAAGTAATCTAAAAGGATCATAACTGGATCATGATCAGACGTCATGTATAATTTTTCAATTCGTTTTGCGATGAAGAGATTGAGTTGATCCGGCTGTGTATTATTGTGAGACGACCCCAATATGATGTTGGTTCGTCGGAAGCTATAAATTTAATAATTGAACTTTTTACCCTTAGGATTTATTTGTTTCGAGCTTCGTATGTTATGTTCGGTATTAAAATCCCCTAAACATACAATAGGTTTTTTTTTTTTTTAACGTCCTAGATTAAATATTTGAAATTTTATTCGCAAGCAGCGTGCATAATAGGCAGTACGTAGAAGCGAATGTTAGATCATAAAATTGGTTTTTAAGTGTTACCGATGCAATTTGTATTGCTGCGGAGGAATTATCGTAGGCGACGCAATGTTTTATAACCTTTTCTTATCATTACAGCAGCATCATCACGAGTAGTTCAACCAGGATATATATGTTATAACCAGGAATCGAACATGAGCTGTTTACCGTTTCCGTGATAAATGCCACACATCAATACGTTTTCTAAGATTCTAACTTTAATTTTTTCTGCCGAAATCGACTTGCGTCCCATGGTATAATTGCCTGGGATGATTGATAGAAGCAGTCATTTGGATTGAGTTAAAATTAAATCTATAGTAAGCGAATTAATTAACGGATTAATAATAGTTTTGACTTCATCTAAGAAAGTGGGTAAACATTCTGTTAATGTGTTTGAAGGATTTTCTAACGACCTGTGGATGTATTTTGTGCTTGCAGTATGTGTTTGCATAACTAATTTGGTTTTTTTGTGTAGCTTTATTTGTAATAATATTATTTACATTGTTATTATTACGGTCATTATTTGTATTCATTTGTTACGGACGCACGAAACAAACGTGAAACATGAGACACGTGTATGACAGATTTAAAGGAAGATGTGAATATAAAAATCACCGCTGTTTACGAATGAATTGTAAATTGTAAGCCGTATAACGGAAAACTATAAATGGAAAAGTAGTTAAAAGCGTATATGCAGATAAGAATAGACTGCAGAAACGGAGGGACAGATGCATGCTCGATACAATCAACAATGAAGGGAAAAACATTTTGGTACGAAGATAAAGATGGGAAAAAGGAAAATAATGAAATTTACAAGGACAAATAGTAGCGGGGCAAAAATGAGCATTAACGAATAGAAAATGCAACCGAAAATTACAAACGACGGAAGAGATATGAAAGGAATAAGAGCAAGAATTGCAATGAACAGGATTTCACCGGAAAGCCTACTAAAGAACATGAAATTATCGACGGAGCTAAGGGAAAGAATTACGCTGTGCTAAAATATGCGGCCGAAGCGCGGGTTGTTAAGGCCGAATCAATAGAGAGAATTGCGCAATTTTAGTAATGTACTCTCAAAAATTACATAATTGTACAGAACTCGGAGATGAATCAACTCAGTAATGAGAATTATTATAACAGGTATACTGTAAAGTCAACTCCGGTCGCGTATCTACCACTTCTGAGTAATATATTGCCGCCGGATATCCGAAGATGGAAGGCTGCGGTTAATATAATAACAACGAAGCGCTTACGATACATCTAGATACAAACGTAGCAGAGCGGTTCAAATCGAGTGCATAAATTTTAATTTCCGAAAAATTCGACGAAATTCGGGCTCGAACACACAGCCGGTCTGATGACAATAACCCATCAAAAACTCAAGCCTCGAACCACCGGGATTTGATCTACTAAGAAATTTCTAGAGACTAGACTAAATCGAAGATGTGTAACAATGGTTGCACAGAGGGGTTATGAAGAACAACGCCAACGTGCGACTGCGGAGATAAAGTCAATCATATACTAATGTCGGATGCGAACATTAAATAAAGGTTGGAGAGAGATCGCGGAGCTAACTGATCAAGCAAAAGTATCTGTAGAATTGATTAAGTAGCAAATGGCTTTTATTTGTACCCGGAAACATACGAATAAATAAATAAATAAAATTCGAAATATATATCCGTAAAGAATCTGAGGTTCCTAGTATAAAAGAAATTTCCCAATTAGTCTAGGACTTGAAATGAGACCTCTAGTATAGATGCAACATTCGATGAAGTACGGAAAAATAAAAACGAAAAAAAAATAATGCTCTAAAGAACACACTTGAAATTTGGAAAACCACGAATTCGGCCGCTCCTTAAGGAATGTAGAAAATAAGGATGGTTTAATCTCATTATTGTCAGTAATATATAATTTCAAAATCGACCAGAAAAACATGTAGACGAAATTGCACCCAGTATGGAATTTTGTCTGACTCGGATCTTTTTGCACTCTTAGTAGTACATCCCCATAGTTGGAACGCCCTGATTGGTTTTATTATTTGTTGCTATAGTAACCGTTTGCATAACGGAGAGTTCCGATGTTCTCGATTTGTTCGAATTCCCGTGTAATACGCTTATTCAAATGCATTCCGAAGTATCTGGCCGACTCTGCTTCAGGTACAACTCGATCACCTAGGTATACTGCGTGATTGTACGAGATTTTTGCCAATAAAGTCGAAATTAGTAGACGAAACCGTTAGAATTATTTTATAACGTAAATTACGATATATACGTACCAGATCGGACGGAGCCACCGAGTAGGTAATGTTAGATGATGGATATTTCACTTCGGTCGTGCCGTTTAGCCAAACGATGTCCGTTAAATTTAGATGCAACGGTGACGGTGTCGGTGTCGGTTCGTCTGCGTAAGAAACAAACGATAAGAGTAAAATAATTAAACAGATCGCCAAAATGGCCATTATAAAAAACGTTCTCGAAATTAGTATATAATATGAAATAACGGGCACCGGTCGATAATTCGAGAATATTGTTATTGTCGAAGTTTTATAAACTAGTACAGTCGGTGCGGTTACTAGTTGACCGTGGAGAACATCGTAATAAACAGGTTGGTCCGTTATAATTTAGTTAGCCTTAAATACGCCATATCATATATAATATACAGCCTTAATGGTAACGTAGTGTTCGTGTTAGATAATCCTTCATTTTTCGTTTACTATTACATAACAATCAGATCGAAGGTATACGTGATATGGTCATAAAACACAATCTCTTAATATTACAATAGGATTATTAAAAAGAAAAAATCTTATTAATGAAAAAAAAAATTATAAAAGTACGTTTCACACTTCTATACCAAATTCAATCTCTCCCCTCTCTCACCTCACTCATCTCTCTCTAGCTCTATATTATATCTATATATATATATATATATATATATATATATATGTATGTATGTGTGATGCGTATATATACGTACATAAATATAAATATGTGTATGGAAATGGTAATTTATGTATTGGTAAAAGCTTCTCAACTGTTAAATCGTCAACGGGACAACTAAATATAAATAAAATTATAAACTACTTGTGTATTTATAAATTGCATTTATTAAATTTTAAGTTCGACGCATCTGGTGTCACATCCTATTTATTTTTATTTATTCTTTATTTATACGTTATTATTACCAAGCGACTTTATTTTATTATTCCTTATTGTTGAACTTACTTTACACACTCACATGTGTAATATATATAAATATATATATATATATATATAAGGTGATTCAGAGAAGACGGACGATTTTGTCTTTTGAATAGCGAAATTGGTAACACTGCTAGTAATTTTTTGTACGCGCGTTTTGCGTGGAATATTTTCTGAGTGAATTGATCAGGACAGTGCAAAGAGAGTTTCGAAAAGAATTCAAAGTTACGCGGTGTAAACCATCTAGTAATTCAATTATAAGGGGGGATGAAAACGTTCGGGAGACAGCTTCTGCAACGGATAAAAAACGTCCTGGACAAAAAAACCCGGTTCGTACACAGACATCGATAGAGTTCGGGCAGCGATCATTCGGAGACCGGGAGCTCTGTTCATCGTCATGTCGATAGAATCTGTTCGCCGTGTATGACTGGAAGACTTGAAATTTCATCCTTATAAACTGTTAATAATCCAGGAATTAAAAAGTACCGACTATGCATAACGAAAACCTTTTGCCGAAACGATGCTGAAAAAATTGAAGACAGATCGATTTAAACAATCTTTTGACGAGCGATGAAGCTCATATTTAGCTATACAGAAGTGTCGATAATACTGTTCCGAATCCAATCAGAATTCAATCGAACAGAAGCCGTCACCCAGCGATTGGGTAACCGTCCGGACTAGAGTGGGGAACAAAGGGGCCTTATTTGTTCACTGGTGCTCTCAACGGAACTCGCTATATCGGGATGATAAACTCGTTTTTTCTAACCTCACTTCGTCGACGTTCTTGTTATCTAGGTCGTACATGATTTGAATAAGATAGTGCGGCGCGTGTCACTATGTTCGGCAGAAACGCTCGCAGTACTGAAAGAACCGTTTGGTAACCGCATCCCCGTCAGATTTGACTGTTCTAGATTTTTTTGTGGGATACCTTAAGAGCCGCGTTTACAAAACACGTTCACGACATCTGAAACAGCTGTAAGTTCGGGTTACTGAAGAAAGCGACATATGCTCGTAAAAGTGTGTTCGAAAATTTTGTAAAAGGACTGAATGAATGTATTGTTGCAAGTATCTCTATTATGAAATTTCTACCAAATTATACGTACGCGTATATACAAAGATATCTCCATATCCGCGGATTCGGTACCCATGGTTTTAGTTATCCGCGCATTGGTACTCAGAAGGGTAGTAACGGACCTTCGGCAGTTTGGACATAGTGTATTTTTTTATACGTTTCAAACTAGTATTTTTGATAATATATTATGCTCTTGGCCGTTCTTAAGAAATTATCGACATCGATAAGAATATTAGGGTAGTGTTTTCATCACCTATAAGAAAACTTCATTATTACAAACCTTAATAAAGGCTTTACTCAATGCAACATGTTCTTATATTCTATTTAAGTTTTTGATATGTTTTTCGGCGACAATGAACAGAGAGTTTAGGTCCGCTATACATCCAATTTCCACAGTTCAAATAAGTAATCACATCGAAAATGTATCAAAATTTACACCGACGCATCCAAATCGTAAACTTTATCGTTATGCTGTAGTTTCAGTCTGCGTCTCTATCACTCTAATACTTGGTATTTTCTGCTGAACTATACGCAATATATCTTGCTATTCACTGCTCTCACTGAATATAACAAAAATCTTCTTTACAGATGAGTAAGTTCGAACATTTATTTCGAAACAAACCTCATGTATCCAAACGTATGTCAGAGCGTGCAAGAAACGTACTACAAAATCTTCAATATATGTTACCAAGTATTATAACCCTCCAAAACTTCCACCTTGGATCAAATTCTCAATAACAATAAACACCGAATTAAACAATTATACTAAAAACACTACCTCCGCTCATATTTTAAAATCCAAATTCTATAAAATTCTCAATCAAAGATATGCTAACCGCGTACAAATATATATATACGGATGCATCTAAATCTTTAAACTGAACTACCGCCGCTTCCCTTGCAAATGATGAAACTCGCGTATACCAACTACCTGCGATAACATCCGTGTTTATACAGCTGAGCTTATTGCAAGTTATAAAAGTCTAAAATACATTTTAAAACAAACGGTTCCTAACCAATACGTTGTGTGCACTGATTCAATCAATGCATTGCAGTATATCCAAAATCTAATTAAGAATACTAACAACTTAAAATATACTTAAAATATATTATATACAAATTAACCTCACACAATAATAAGTTGGGCTTCCTTTGGATACCAGCTCATTCGGGAATCTTAGGTAATGAAAATGCAGATAAAGCAGCTAAAACACTCAATGGAAACTTGAAAATAGTTCCACACACTTAACTGATTTACACGCAACCACCAAACAGAAAATCACAGCACTGTATCAGAACTACTGGGAAACACATTGCACACGTACACACCTCTATCAAATAAAGCCAATGTTAGGATATTGGATGACAGCACACCAAAAAAAAACAGGCGTGAGGAAGTGGCTTTAAATAGTATACGCCTAAGGGCATACACCGCTCAAGTCTCGACATCTATTGAGATCCTCCACCTGTTTGCTCAACGTGTAACGACTAACTAAGCTTACAGCATATATTACTAGAGTGCAAAAATTACGAAAAAGAAAGGTTAACCTGCAAACTAACGGATTATACAATAGACACTCTACTACAGGATAATATATCGAATACTTGTTAAAATTTATTACAATCACCGGAATAATTAACGCAATATAAACTCAACAACAGACGCAAATGATCTTAGCAATCGAGCGTCTATGAATAAAAAAAAATAAAAAATAAAAATCTTCAAATATGTTCCGAGTCCCTCTTTTTTATCATATGTTTCAACTGTAACTCTAACAAATTAGATGCTGTTGGTATAGAAATCTTAAATCTCTTATATCATAACCCCATTCGTAATATAATTTTGTTATGGATCCGATATCACACAAGTTTTCTAACAAATGAACTATCCGACAAAACGTCAGCAAAGAAACAGCCACTATCCAACTATTATCCATTAACTCCTATAGCCGAATCTCGTGCAATCGCTCCCATCAAACACAGAACAAATAAAACCTTTTTGATCTATGGGAACGATTAATCACCTACAGCTATCCGCTCCTATTGTTTTCATTGCAGATCTTTTTTTACACAGTAGGAAGGACCAGATAGTTCTATTTAGTCTTCGTATTGGTCACACTGCATTCGGCTATATTATATATAAAACAGATCCACCACTGTGCGCGTTCACTGCGTCCAGACACTCTTAACAGTCGCACTTATTTTTTGAATATCCAACTTTATAAACTCGTTTCTTGTTGTTTATTTTCTTAAAAAATCACTACATTCCACATTTGTCAAATCAATTAGGTAGCGTTGTATTTAACGGTCAACAGTAAAATAATAAAAAAAAACAGTAAATGAAACATCAATGAAAATCGAAAAATGATCGTAGTTCAAAACATATATATATATATATTTATATACTTACACAATTCGGTGAATATGACCGGTGTTGAAGACGCTGCGCCCGCTAAAATTCAAAACAAATATATTCATTTTAAATCGTAATAGTTCAAACGTTATTAACAAATATACACTAGTGTAAATAAGAATTCTTTATAGTAGCATATCGTAATAAATTTTAGATAGAAATTAGTAATTATTGTATATATTATATCCAAGACGAGGGGCACGGAATGAGCCTCCGCGCATGCTGTGAAATCAAAAGATGTGAAATGAATAAATTCAAGACAGCTGGCGCCCCTTGAAAACGACATCAATTTTGATGTCGGCAAATCATCCCATACCCGATCAGAAATGAAACGACCCTATTCAGGTTCATCACTACAAATAGTGATTAAGTCCAAACATTTCAGAATAATGTCCATAAATATAGAAGTTGTAACAGCTACCTAGGAATATATATCGCCTAATTTAATTATACGCGAAAACATTGATATGCTCCTACTTCAGGAAACACATTACGCAGAGACAAACCGGGAGTCCAAAATATCGTGAAACTGGCAATTGACAGGCCACATGGAAAATATGGCAGCGCAATTCTAGTAAAACACGATATCGACGTTATTAGCACAACAAAATCAGAGGCCGATGATATAGAAATTGTATCTATTGATACAGGTAAATGAACAGTGACATCTGTGTACAAAGCGCCAAACATTGTATTTAATTCTTCAAATGCCGTACAAAAGATTGAGATATTGATGATTTTAATAGCCACGTCGTCAATTGGGCATATGCTGCAAATGATTCGAACGGTCATCTCGTAAAAGTTTGGGCGGAGAGAAATAAGATAAGTTTGATGTTCGACTCAATCCTTTAACAGCAGTAGATGAAAACGTATTTGCCTTCGAAAACATCTTAAATTTGTGCGCTAAAAAAGTGTCTGATCCAATCCGCATACAAGGTTAATAATATGATGCAGCGGTCAAACTGTCCCGCACTAATGATACAAAGCTACTCTAGAATTTAAGATAAGCGGGACTAACTTTACAAATGAACTCCATTTGACGGCGATAAACATACCTGCAGTGGCTGAAGAATATGAAACGTTTGTAGTGGCGGTAAGAAATACTTAAAAAAAAACATATATCACGCGCACACACATATATATATATATATATATATATATATATATATATATTGCAGCATGAAAAAAGATATCCAAAATCGATATGAAAATTATATAAAGAAATTTAATTTAAATCCCTTCGACGAAGAAACGACAAGAATAGGTTTCGAAATTTCTAAAAAAATGGTAAGTGAAAGATGTAAAAATGGTAGAAAATCTCGACCTTAGCAAAGATAGTCGTAAGGCGTGGCAGCTTATGAAGAAACTACACTGCGAGAGTACACGATAAAAGGGTGTCGCAAGCGTTGCCCGCAAATGAAGTTGCCCACCAGTTAATTCTAAATGTGAAAGCAGGACAAAAAGTTAAAATGAAGAAAAAATCTATTATAAAATGCCCATCCTTAGGGTCAAAACACTTTGACGAACCAATTACGGAGATCGTGATCAGAAATGCTATAAAAACAGCTAAAATTAGAAAATCCACCGGGATAGCCGGCATGTATGTAGAACAGGTAAAACACTTAGGGAAAGCAACCAGAATCTATAATGAAAAACAGAATACAAAAAGTCGCAGTTTGAAAAAATTAATAGCTGACAAAACTAGAAATTTGGTCTTTTATTGAAATTATTCTGATCATGTTAAATAATAATGATAATGTAATATATGTATATGTCAGTGGAGGCTCGTATCTAGCGGTTGCAATTACATTTTACCCTCTCCCGATGATACACGCACAATTTTTTTTTTTGTTTCAGCAATGAAAAAATTCTATTATTATTAACATAGGTCATTAATAAAATGAACAACATAAACCAGAGAGAGGTCATGAAACAGTGGAAATGCACACAGTAAAAGAAACATCAATAGAAATTCGAAGAAGAGAAACAGAAAGAGATGAAATATAATAGACTCGTTCGTTGGTCGTATGCGTACGCAACTGCACTCACGTGTTATAAACAAAAACTTAATCTGCCGGTGGTAAGTGTATCTACTTCGAGGATTCTGCTTGCAACATTCGCTAATACAGTCCTATGTAAATAAGTAGAATTAGGCGCAAAATAGTAATATAACGCTGTATATGGCTTTCCGATGCCTCTTCAGAATGCATCGAGCGTGCAACCATCAACAGTTGTAACTAGCCGTTTCAAAGCATTTAAAAAAAAAAAAAAATTGTATATCTCCATGCGATTTTACGATAATTAACTGTTTGAGAATTACACGCATTTCTTTGTCCCTTGATTATGTTTTCCACAGGATAACATCTTCTAAATTTGTTAATTTTATTAACTTGCAGTACACCGTAAAAATCAAATCGCACTTATCCATCAGTAATTAATGTACGCTATAATTGACCTTTACGGTTCATATAATAAATAAATATCGGTAAATGGAAGAAATGTTGAAATGTAAAAGTTTATAAAAGATAGTTACATATCTAATGTATATATTATATATACACGTATATGAGCGTGTGAGAAGGGGTGACTGTTATAGAGAGAGAGATTAGAAATATAAAATCCTTTGTACTTTACTTACGAAGTCCAAAATGCGCTTGCATCAAATCCACCGCATCGAAACTGGCTGCTGAAATAAAGGCAAAAAAAAAATTAACGAAATTTTAACGGTAATAAATAATTATTTTACTCACCGATTAACGCATCACCTTCATCTTCGTAAATATCTAAAAATTAATATATATATATATAATTAGCAAAATTTTAACGAAGTAATTAAATTAATGTTTTTTCTTAGAATTACCGACGAGTTCGTTCAAAATTCCAAGAAGCCGATATTATAACCGGTGGGTCATCAGGAGGAGAAACGAAATTTATGGGGGAATCGAAAATTATAAAACTGGGTTGTTATACGGGGGATACACTTTCCAATCAGCGAATATCGCCCACAGTGTAATTAAAACAAAATTTTTCTAAAATTTCTCTTTAACCCACTCTAGATTTTTTTTTCGGATTAGGTTCCCGAAGTTGTAAGATTAACGATTATTTTCGACAAAAATAAAGATAAACAATGAAAAGCACATGTTTTCCTTTTTCTGAAAATACTTCGAACCGCGTATAAACGAATTGCTTACACACACACAAAAAAAAAACCACACACTAATATACTTCTATATCTATACTCATATATATGAGAATGTAGAGTCTTTCGTAACAATTACTGCATTGGGCTGTTTTTATCACACATAAAGAGGAAATCTCTTTTTTTTTTTTAAATTTTTGTCTGTCTGTCTATTCCGATTTAGCTCACAAACTATTAAAGTAATAATGATGAAATTCGTACAGCTAATCGCCTATATGATCGCATTCGTTCTAAGCTTTATTTCAGATTGATATCACAAATAGGAGAGGAATTAGAATAATTTTAAGTTTCAAAAATCTCTGTCAGATCGTTCGGAACGACTACGAAACGCAACACACGACCTCCGTTAACCGAACATTATATATATATATATATATATATATATATATATATATATATATATATACTTGCTATCCTATTTGTGATATTAATGCGAAACAAAGCTTAAAAAAATAATTAATTTCTGGTATGTATAGATAATATGTATACCCGTTCGTTCTGGATTTTTTGCTTTCGTGTAGTAAAAGAAAGACAGTGATATTGTATTCGAAAAATAATTACACAGGCAATTTTTTGCTTTCACGTAATAAAAGTAAGATACAGGGATAGTGTATGAAAAAAATTATTACACAGGCGAAGCCGCGGGTAACTTCTAGTATATATAAACATATGTATAAACTCAAATCCAAGGATAATAATATTAACGGTTATAAAGTGGTAGACAAATATAATTCTTTAGGTTCCTCATTGTAAATAGCGAAGAGTGCGAAGAAAAAATCAAAGAACGCTGACACTGGAAATATATACAAAAACGAAATTAATTATTTGGAAAAAGATTGCATTCAGTAAACGAAAAAAAGTAAAATTGATCAGTAGCTTAATTTTGTTCAATAGCGACGAACGAACAAAATTGAAGCAAATTCCAGGCGAATGTTTGTAGGAGGGCGTTTAAAATACCTTGGACAGTACACCGAACGGATATTGGTGTTAAAGTCTAGGTACGTTTATTAAGGAGGATTAACAGGAATGTAGTAAAATTTTTTGGACACGTAATAAAGAAAACAGGCTCACTCGTACATACTATCCAACAAGTAATACCGGATGAATATAGAAAGCGAAGAGGTGTTCATGGAATAATAAAAAAAGACGAACTGATCTCACACTGGTCGCAGTTACGAGATATGCAGCATGTTTGGCAGAGTGCAGAAAAGTGGTCCATACGATTTTATATAGATGTCGCAGGATTTTATCAAATACTTTCGGCGTATAAAGGATGTAGAAGAAGAAAGTATAAACTGTTATAAGTACAATTATTTCTGTAATAATAACACTAATAATAATAATAATAATAAAAATAGTCTTGAACACGATTCGAATTTTTGAAATTGCAAGAAATTCGAACAATCATCATCAGGGTGATAATATGTGTATATTATATATATGTGTGTGTGTGTGTGTGCGTATCTTTTTGGGATGTATAGTTACATAAACGCGTATGTATTTATATTAATGAAATATGTACAGTACGAAAATACTATACTTAACAAGTAAACTTAGTCACAGGTTAATAAAAATAAAAGTAATATCTTAAGAGTAGAAGAAATCACAACTTTTTTTTCTTACTAAAAAACCCGTAAGTACCGCGTGCACATGCAATTATTAGAGTTGATTTTTTAACGCTGAAAAAATTAAAAATATGCAATATTCAAAATTGAACGTTTCAAAGTCGTAACTGTTCAATCTATTATTAAATATTCTTGTAACAACAATTTTTTTCGAATTTTTGTAACTATCTTTCAGAACTTTGAATTATACATATATATATATATATATATATATATATATATATATATATATATATATATACATGAAAGTGCTTGGGTTAGTAACCATCTCCAAATACCAAAAAAAAAAGAGTAAATGTAAAAACGGAGGAGTTGAAGTCGCAGTTGTGAATGCTAACAATTTTTTTTACTTCGTTGGACGGGAATTTTTCGACAGTCTTAAATTCTAAAAATTTGTTATCGTTTTGTTTTTTGCTTTTTTGTTTAATAACGCATTGCAACTTTTACAAAAATTGTGTGTAATGCAGGCGTGACTTTTAAAATTTACACAAACTCTTCGCAGAATTTGATAGCTGTTGGCTATTACTCGACATGTAATCGAAATTTGGCTCATCTTGACTACGACTTTATCCCCTCTGTTATTAGTCCCTACGACATGTTATTATTGTGACTATTATTTGTAAATGTCCGTTTGGGTAAGATGATAAAGTTATGTTCCCGGTTAATTCTAAAATTCACGCAGGTACAATAATCATACTAACGATCAATTCCTCCGGTCACTCTTTGAAACTGACTTGGGGACGCATAGGCTGTCAAATGTGATCCGCGTTTAATCGTCGCTAATTGAAATAAAGAAATAAATATAAAAGTATTTCAATCAATTCGGCCATCGCGTAACATATTGTTAAGTTTTTAACAACTACTCGTAATTACCCTATTAATTATGTACACAATCAGACACACACACACACACATATATATATATATATATATTTCGTATACAGGTTATATTATTGTACCGTAATATATCATTTTACACGTGCGGATTAAATTTGAAATTTGAGATAATACATACAGGGTTTCTAGATCTTCCATTCCGATTACTGGCCTAGTTATAAATATATCATTCCGTGCGCTCGATTAAAATAATGTTTAAAGGTATCCGTTTTAATTTAATTAAGAATTTGTCGAATTTGCGTATAAAAAAATTTTAAAATTATCCATACGCAATACGTACATTTATTAGTCGGTAGAATAAATTTTAATTTTATGTTTTTGGCCGCAGCTCAGAGAGCCAACTCCTTATTTTATTACTTTATATAGAGAATGCATGCCACGAATTCAGATACATATACCGCGAATTTAACAAATTAACACACGGAATATTTTTCACTCGAAATTTAAAGATTAAAACCGAATTAGCGCTACATAATGCTATCAGATAACAAAGGTGACCGATAATGAAAAGACAAACACGTAAACTGGTATTTTGTCATCACAGACTACCACTACGCAGTGTAAACGGGATAATATGGAAGGATCACGTGATAAGAACGAAATACAGTTGTTTTTCTATAGAACAATATTTAAGTCAGAAGCGCGTGAAATGACTGGAATACGTGTGATCCGCATGGGAAACGAATACCCAAAAAGGATGTTGTACGGTGTTCGTACGAGAAAAGATCGTGCGTACGAACGAAACTTCCGTTACAAGGATATTGCCGCGCACGACCTGAAGAGAGCAAACACGACATCTCAACGTCCGTCGAATGGGAAATTCCCCAAATGTAGAAAACTGTTGCCAGCAAGGAATCGGAGCTGTAAAGAACAAGACGAAGATAGCAACACGGAAGAATTGTAGTTAGAGTGACACGTTCGAGTGTAGCGAATGTAAATTTACACTTCCCGTAACCCGACATCGTCGTCAGCATATTAAACAGCGGCCTACTTAGAGGATAACCTCGTGCGAACGAGTGCGGAGTTGAAGAAGAAGATATATATATACAAATATGTATCCGAGAAGATAGTTGTCCCTTCTGTATAACATAATATTACCCGTGTTGCATATAATTACAGTCTACATTTTATAGGAAAAGAACGTACAATGGGATAGTACATTCGACAACGAATAATAATCTATTATATATAGGAAATTAAAGTAGTCTGCAACTAAATATAATGTTTCTGCGAGGGCCCGATCATTTCTATCGTACGTCACTAAAAATTGTATTTTTCGTATGGAATTTGTTAATTGCAGCGATTAAAACTGATTGTTATCGTTTCTAGTCCTCTGTATTTTCAACTGCGAGTCTGTACGTTACTTCTATCATTTTGCGCATTAAATATTTTTCTTCCTTCTCTAAATATCTTCGACCACGTTCATTTTTTCCATACCGTTTTGTTTTAGTGCTTCCGTATTCGTACCTTTCCGATCACGGTTTCCGCTATATGCTTATCAGTGTTGACATTTCAAATGCATTTAACCTTTTAACGCTTTCTAATGTTCATGTTCAAGATGCATATTTTAGTACTGATATGACATAGCTGTAAATTTCTGTCTTTCAGCGGGCCTCCAAGTTTCTAAACGTTCGTTCAGCCGCTCCGATACAATTATTAATTACCTTTATTAACAATATACCCAAATATGGATATTATTCCACCGTCTTCATCGGTTCTTTTCCATTTTTTAACTTTAAATCCATTGTCTTTGTGAATTTCATAGGCTTTGTTTTTTTTTTTTTTTATTTGTTTTTACGCCATATTTCTATCAGGCTTCATCCAGTAAGTAGCATTCGGTCATCTGCAAAACTTACGCATCTTATCAGACATCCATTTATTTTGTATCTTGTTTTGCCAACTTTTACTCCTTATGATCTCATTTGAATGCATGTTGAATAGCTTCAATGGTAATGGGCGACATTATGTTACACTTAAAAAAAAAAAAAAAAAAAATTGGCACCTGTTATCTTGTAATTCTTCCTCCACTTTGTTCGACGTTTGGTTTCAGTATATGTTTTTAATCATTTGTAGATCATTACTCTCTATGTTACATTTTTGATATATATATATATATATATTCTTCTTAATCGGTTACCCCAAGGGGGCATCGCGATCATATGGTAACTGTGTCATTTTGCGGCATGCTTCTCTGTCGTCTGTCCGTCGCACGCACTGATGTACTGTTAATCCGCTTCAGTTTCTTATTATATCTGTCCACCTGTGCTGTGGTCGGCCCTTCGGTCTGTTTCCTACCAGCGCATAGCCTCTCCACTTCTATTCCGGCATCAATCATGCAAAGTAACGTAAAAAGATGCATTTTGCCATGCCATATATATATATATATGAATTTAGTATGTTTTACCGGTTAAAGGCTTTTTCGTAATCTAAGAAATATGTGATTAATCCCCGGTTTGTTTTAAGTACACGTTGCTCTGTACTTTTCAAAAGGACTTTTTTTTCGTGACGAACTCATATTGGGTTTGGTTGAGTGCGCGCCCAGTTTGAGTACTATCCTAGTGTTTATGTTCGAAAGAAGTATTTTAAGGGTGTAGCTGGTTATCGAAATTGTGCGATATTCCTCACCTGTTTGTGATATATTTCCCTGTGTTCAGATATTAAGATGTTCGGGAATTTTTCCTTCGTCGCATATTTGCTTTTCAAGTTTCTTATTTACAGATTCATCCGTTTCGTACTCAGCTATATCGATGTTTTTTCTATTTCTGTCTAGATTTTCGTTTTTCATTTTATATTTTTCGTACTTTAAAAATTCTATATTTCCTAATTTTACCTAAAATTAGAGAAGTTATTATATGGAAATGCGAAAAGTATGACTAAATTGACTAAATATACAGCGAAGTGATTCGAAGTCTGTCGTGTAATCGAAGATTCTGAAAGTGTTCTATAATGATGCAGATCTGCATTAGCGAGAAAATACATTAAAGCGCAAGAAGATATATCTATACTAATATACTGTGATTTGCTAATATTTTCATTATAATCATCGCGTTGGGCTATTTTTATCACACATAAACGGAGAAAATCTATTTTTTTTTTTTAAATTTTGTCTGCCCGAATTTAACTCAAAAACCATTAAAGCGATAATGATGGAATTCGCGTAGCTTATAGCTTATCTTATCGGATTCGTTCTATATTTTGCCGGTGTTGGTAGTCGAACCGGGAAACGTGTTAAATTTTAAACGATTTGGTCGAGATTGAGCTGTTTACTAATTTTTAAAACTTTAAATTATTGTAATTTCTGTCCTATTTCTCCGATATCAATGCGAAAGAAAGTTTAAAAAAAAAAAATAATTACACAGGCGAAGCCGTGGGTAATTTTTAAAATATATATAAATACGAACTGCGTACGTATGCAAATAAATATAATGCATAATACAATATGTTCTGATAAATACCCATCGTACGCACACAATTTGTTTAATTCTAATTTTGTTTCATTCGAACAGAAATTCTCACCCCACCCTTAATGTCACGGTATTATTCGGGACTTTGCAGCGTACATCTAATTCTCCTTTAGAAGCATTGAACATTTTTAATAGTATAAACGTCTTTAGCTTACTCGGATACCCATCGAATTTATTGCTAAATGATTATCGTCTTGCTGGGAAAGTAAAGAGACCACGAAAACCATATATTGGTGTCGTTTAGCCGGTAGTGTATTAATCTTCAAGTTGAGGAGAACAGGTCAGACGATGTCCCTTACCAAATTTATAGTTGATGTGACTTTACTTTTATATATATATATACATAAATATATATATATATATATATGTGTGTGTATAAAATGAAAATTAAAAAGAATTGAGAATTTGAAAGTTATAAAATAATAAAGGAAAAATAATAAGTTAGTCGGTTTTGAATGAAAATGATGATTTAGTAATTGTTTTTGTTTGCTCCATGCGTTTTAGGAATGGCAACAATTAAATCATGTACCTGAGTAAAGTATCATTCCCTGAGGGTTATAGTGTGGTTGGATCGGACTAGGAGCGTAAAACTGCAACGGTTGCTCTGAAAATAGAAAATATAAATAATCAAGTTAAAACATATTTCTGAACACGAATTTTTACCTCCGTATAATCCGACTGAACTACTGTGAATGCTAGCCGGGGCAGCATACATCGGACCTTGACTAAGTCTAATCGGTATTATCGATGGTAAATGTTCTGAAAGTAAATATTAAAATAATAATCAACTGATAACGTTATCGGTTTTAATCATTCGCGTCTAT
Organism: Coronaproctus castanopsis; assembly: GCA_032883995.1. NCBI lineage: Eukaryota > Metazoa > Arthropoda > Insecta > Hemiptera > Monophlebidae > Coronaproctus > Coronaproctus castanopsis. Next base: position 44,710,443 of record CM065053.1, on the reverse strand, counting down.
TACGTAATGAAGGGCTCCACTCGAGCGTATAGTAGACCGTAGATACGTCTAAAAATATGTACTAGGAGATCGTTAGGTTCCATATATTACATACTTATATATTATTATTATTATTATTATTATTACGATTAACGTCCGATATTATTATTATTATCTTCCTGCTCTTCGGCGTCAATGGTAATCACTTCGGCATCTATGGTAGGGATCAGTTATAGCGGTAGTGGGAAATTGTTTGAAAAATCGAAGTAACATTATTTATCAACATTTTTGTCAATTGTAATCGTAAATCGATATTTTATATTTTTTAACTTTTTAAATATTCACTCGATTATTTGACCTAACAGCTGAAAAACTTTGTGATTTTTCATAAAGAAAAATTTGATTCATTTTAACATTGTTTTTTTTTTTTATCGTTTATTGCTGTCCAGGGGCACTAGAGTGCAGGGTTTCTACCTAAGACTGTCAACACCCGTTCCAATGTCCGACAACTATCAAAGAAGTACCGAGAACATTAATGACGATCCCCGGAGGCTTATGAATTATTGCGCAGTAATTTCATATAGATGTTACATTTATGTGTTTCCTATTGGATTTTATATTTATATGGCGTCTTGTACACGACGATAATAATAATGATGATTAATTATCTGATAACTAGGATGATTATTATCAATTATTAAAAAAAAAAAAAAACAGGAAATTATAGCGTAAAATTCACAGAAATAACGTTACGATAAGTTAAGAGATAAGAATCCATCGCTAAATTTGGCGAAATTGAGAAATTACTACAGACCTCATTAAAATTAGTAAATAAACAACAACGTAAAAATATTTAAAATCATATATATATAAAAAAAAATAGCGCAACACTTTTCGACTATTAAGCCATTATCAAGTGGGCGTAAAAATATAAATAAGCTGGATTGTAGTTTAGACGAGCATAAACTTGCTTATTTATTGAAAACTATTTAAAAATTACTTCTAAATTGACGATGCGCGGACAATAGACGATTTTTAAATAGATTACAACTTTGCAAATTGCGCTTATAATTATGTTTACAAACAACGAAGTAGATCGATATTTCTCCGTTGAATCGCTGGTGTCGATTAGGTTATTATAGAAATTGTTTTATTTAAAAAATTATATAAATAAATTTTATAAATTATTTTCGAATAAATTTTTTATAATAGTAAATAATTTTTTTTATGTTATTATAGTTGTTTCATTTGAAAAATTATTATTGTTCGAATTTTTTTTTTGTTGTTATTTGCTTGCTCGAGGGCCGGTAAGACCGTTAAAATTCTCCATCGCTGTTCTGTGTATAAACTTTTTCATTGTTAATTTATTTACTATTTTAGTTATTTCAATATTTACCTATTAAATTATTTAAAATATTTGTATTATTTCATTTCGAACTAATTTGCGCGTGGGTAATCGTCGTTTGTTAGTTTGGTAGGTTAGGTTAGATTTTAGGTTTGTCTAGTATGATTAATGAGAAAAATGAGAGTAGCGCGTCCCCCGACTATATTCAGAATCGACAAAAATCGCAGTTTGATAAAAACGACTAGCAGTGAAAGTCTGCTCGAGTTAGATTGAACTAACGAATTTTTCCGGAATCGTACGAGAAAAAGAATTTCGTGCACGTATATCGTCGTTGAATAATTTATTCGACGAGTCATTTAAAAAAAATGACATTTCGATACTTTTGATTGGTGATGGTATACATTTTTTCTCAGAAGGTAAAAATCATTATATTCCTAAATGTCGGATTCGACGCTACACCGCTTACTATTGGAAGTGATATTCATATTGCGCCCCGTAGATAGCGGCAGTATGGGAATTTCCAGTTATCTAGTTTTACAAAAAAAATTTCGAGTCTCTCAAAAAATTTCCGCAAAAATAATTCCATTATTATCAAAATGTAAAAACAAATGGCCGATTTCGAACACGATCGTCTAAGCTACAATTATCTCAAAAACTTTTCGAGTATCAAGTCGCTATCGAGTGAACGTGAAAAATAAAATAAAAATATAATATACACACTTAAAAAAAAAAAACATAAAACGAAAAAACAAATATAAAATAAAATTCAATATTACAAAATATAGCAAGTGTAACAACAGATTTCACTATAAAATGATCTAGTAGAATTCGATTGTGAATGTAGTAAATAACACGATCGACAAATCAGCAATATAAAATTTATACATAAACAATTGCACTAAATAGGCAGAAAAATAAAAAACTTTCTTTTTAATATAAAAATTGATTAAATTTATAATATATTTCTTGAAAATTCCTCATCAACATTTATTATTGAATTTAATAAATTATTATTTTTTACATATTTTTTGCGTCCACTTGATTATGACTACAGAGGCGAAAAGCTTTTTGTAGATTTTTTTTTTTTATATATAAAGCGATTTTCCTTTTTGGTTGTTTAATTATTTTTTCAAAATCACTACATTCCACGCCGTTCAAATGATTGAAACTATTACCAGATTATAACTTTCAGTTTAAATTCATATACACGTGCATATACAATTTTCCGCAAAACGATTTCTTATAGGTATCGATTAAAAAAAAAAAAAATTGATACCTACCTAATCCCGTGTCGGATACTTTGCCGGGATTCTGTGAAACCGTTTCGTTGGGTTTCACCACGACTAAAGACGTCAGTGGTGTTACAAACGAATACTAAAACAAAAGTTAATATATGATACATACATATATATCTAATTGTTCGCACGCACGCGCAAATATATATAAAAAAATACGTCCGAATAAATTAAATGTACGCATATATGGGACGGAAATTGAATCATGTACTTGATATAGTTTAATTGCAAATTAATTTAGTTTTCGTAGAGTTGACACGAATTAACCACAACAATCATTCGTATTCGATAAAACGTGCAACACATAAAGTATAAACACAACACATTCACACAAAAGTATGCAGCCATACACGAAAACTCTCGGACTAGATGCGTTAAAAGTATTTTATTAAAGTCTATATTAAATTATGAATAATAACAGTAATAAAAACAAGAACGATCGTATAAGAAAAATATAATAAACTTAATTAATAAACTACTAACATTTAGCTTCTGTTTTTAAATTAGATTCAAGCGTATTTTATAAGTTAAGTATATATTATTGTTTTAATTTTTTATAATGTGGAATGTAGTGATTTTTTATAAAAAATCAATTGAAAATTAGTTAAATCACTAATATTTATTTAAAGCTTTTCGACATTTACGCCATTATCAAAATATTTATTTTTATTTTACTTGTAAAATTGTGTTTTTTAAAAAATTTTTGTGTTTGTATATTTTTATATTTTATATTTTACTTTTGGACATCATACATCGCAATAGTAAATGAAAAATTTAAAATTCCACCAGTATACAACTTTTACAGAATCCGGAAAATAGTATTGAAGAAAAAATTAATATAAAAAAACAAAATTAATAAACAAATATATTGATATTAAATTTCAACAAATCAAAAAATAGACAGAACTGAAGCAGACAGCATTTTCGGATCATATTTTCACAATCATCATCACATATTTTTAAGTAATTATATTTAATTTATATTTTTAAAATTATGATGTTTTAAAATATTTCACTTGATAATGGCGTAAATGCCGAAAAGCTTTGTGTTTTCTTTAAGAAAATAAATATTAGTGATTTAACTAATTTTCAATTGATTTTTTATATATTATTGTTACATTATAATTGTTATTTATAATTTATTCGTTATTATTTATATCGCTTTAACTTGAATTTGGCGTAATTGACAAATAATTTTGTAATTATTCTTATTGTTGTTAGAGATTTGTACTTTTTAACTTTATATATATATATATAATTATATATATATATATAATCAAATCAAATCAAATTTATTTTAATTTCAATATACACCAGTACATTTCAAAATGGAAGAAATATAAAATAAAAATTAACTACAAATCGAATACGAATAAACAAATAAAATAAAATAAAAAACGGATAAATAAACATTGATAAATTAAAGTACTACTACTAATAATAGTAATGGGATAGCACTTAAATGATATCGTACACACAATTCATCTTTGATTGTGTATATGAAACTAAAATAAAGGGAATAAAATCGCCTATGCGCAACACTATGCGACGGCTGGATTATTATTATAATATTAACAATAATCGACATATTTATCCGAACTTAATTATTAGTAATCCACATAGCCTTTATATAAACAGTTAATCGCAACACCTGCAGAGGACCGAACCATGCGAGAGGTTTTGATGAATGTAAACTTTAATTTTTCTTTTAAATTTTCATAATTAATTAGTAACACTTTTCTCGTCTTTGTAGCAGATATTTAGTTAATTCGCCTTCTTTTGTAATTAATTAGGCTAATTTTTAGTTCTCTAGGCAATTCATTGTACTCCACTGCTCCGGAATAAATTGCTTGCAACCTCATTCTTGTCTTATTATAATGAGGAACTATCGCCTTGGTTGTACCTCCTGACCGTGTCTTTCCATTATCCATATGCCAAACTTATTACCATTTTTGAGAACAAACTGCAGCAAAATTAACGTATATAAATCTGGTACAGATAATAATAATAATAATAATAATAATAATAATAATAATAAAAGATTAGAAACATCGAAAACTTACTTTTAGAGATAAATTTAGAGCCTTCTGTTTATATGTCGAATTTTTCTCATCACTTACTGCATCTTGATCTAATAACTCTTGTATGTATAGGTAAGCCCACAGTTTCTCCAAGTGACCTAAAGTATGTTTTTAATTAAAGTATATAGATTATATATATATAATATATGTGTGTGTGTGTACAATATAGCTTTAAGTATTATATATATATATAATCACGGTAAGTCAATCAACGATTAATGATGAGTGGTGTATACCTATTCAAAACGTATATAACTAATGAAGCGTGATTTTTTTACCGGAACAAATTTATATATATATATATATATGTGTGTGTGTGTTAAGTATGAGCATGAATAAAGTGCTATTTTTTAATTTAATACATTATTTTTGATTTATAATTTAAAGTGAAATAAGTTGTTACAGATCGCTGTACCGTAAGTTTTATTAACGGCGGTAACTTCCGGAGGAGATGGCAAAATTTCAATCGGCGGCATCGGGAAATAACAAACTGCGAGCTTGTCATCGACTCCGGTAATATTTCCGGATATGCTTGTAACTCCATCGGCTAGTTTACCGGCAACGACTAGTTCAGAACCGGCGAACAAGTTGTTGAATTTTTCTCTGGTAGTTGAATTTTCTTCTAGCTGAATGGTTGAAGAGTTCATAAAATTAAGTAGGTAGAAGCATATATATATACATATATATATATATACATAGGGAGCATTTGCTCAGAATATAATATTTTAGTTTTAGTTATTGTAAATTTTTATTTATTAAGTATGAAGGAGGAAGGCAAGGATGTTCTCTTTCGCTGTATCTATTTAACGTATGCATAGAAGAACCAATCAAAAGGATGAAAACAAAATCAAAAGAAGTAAAAGTGAATGGGATACGAATGTAGTGCATACGTTTCGCGGATGATATTGCTCTATTAGCATAATCAGAGAAGAATATGAATAAAATGCTTGCAGTTTTATTAGAAGAATTAAAGAAATGAAAAAGAAATATCAATAAAAATAAAAAAAAAGGTCATGAAGATCAGTTAAGACGCACGAAATAAAAAGATATAAATGAAAATGGGTAATACCGAATTGAAATAAGTCGCAGAAACACGTTACCTACGAAGTGTGATAACAGAAGTATAGCAGATATTAAAAGACGAATAGGACAAGTTAAATGAGCATTTAATAACAAAAAATCAGTATTAAAAAATAAGTACATTAATATTGATTTCCCCAAAAAAATTTGCAAAAACATACGTTTGGAGTGTGCTTTGTTACGGTTGTGAAAATTAGTGATTAACAGCGCAGAAAATAAATAAACTAAATTCAATGGAGATATGGATTTGGCCTAGAATAACGAAAACATCCTGGATAGAAATTAAAACAAACAATGAAATCCTAGAAGTAATACACGAAAAAAGAAGTTTAATAAATCATTTGGAAAATAAAAATGTTAGGTCATGTAATAAGGCATAGTAACTTTATAAAATGTATAATACAGGGTAAAGTTACATGGAAAAGGCCAAGGACCAAGAACATCTATAATGAAGAGTGTGTATGAGAGCTTGAAAATATCAAGAACTTCGGACACTGGCTACTAACAGGACACAATGACTGTAGCGACAAGGCATTGCCTTTAGTGAATACAAAAAAAAAGTATCAAATAAAATATTTTATTATTATTATTTATTTATATATATATATATATATGTTTTCATACGCAAATTTATGCTCATTTATTTTTACACAACGCACAATCACAAAGATATACATATGATTTACCTTAAATGACTAAGATGGCATTATGGAAGGCAAGGCTGAAGGAAAATCGATGCAACCATAGAAGCAACCAAATGAATATTCACCTCGGGATAATAAATTTCCACAGCTAATATTGAAAAACTTAAATCGAATAACGACTATGATTGCCATGGCTAATATGGAAAATCTTAAATGGAATAACAATTATGATAGGAAGAACGACAAAGACAACGAAACTATAAAAAATAAAAATAACGACAGATGTGAATGCGTCATGATACAAGATTCACGGTATCTATTAGCCTGCTTATTGTTACTATTGAGATGCAGGATGTATGATATGACTATAGGTACAATCTATACAAGTGTTTTGCAAGGATGAACTGCTTCAAATAATGCAAGAGACGATATGTACAAAATGTGTTTACTTTAATTCAGAGGTGATTACACTATCACGAAAATATTCATTAAAATTATTAACAACTGTCTCAATTTCGAAATTAAAGTTGGTAGGAACAGAAAGATACTGCTGAGGTACGTTATGAGTGGTAGGAGATACGAACTACTGAAATTAGTCGTTGAAGGAAAAATTTGTGGAAACCGATCTCTAGGTGCGACACGTAACTCGTGGATAGGGATTTACGTCATTGGATGCAGCGTCCTAAGATGCAATTTTTAGCGAAGTTGTGTTTAAATATTATATGTATATATATATATATATATATATATATATGTATGTGTGTATATGTTTGTATGATGTATATATATAGTTTCGTAAAGTTTAGTCACATACAAAAAGGCTTATGATTAAATTATAACAATGATGGTAATGGTAACCATATTCTTACCAGAATCTTTCATCACTTTTTCCTTTCAATGTAACCATGAATATACTTTCGTCAATTTACATATATATATATCATCAGTGACTAAGGATATTGTGACCATGATCAGTCACACGGCTGACCAGGCTTTGCCAATAAATATGGTCGCGTACGATATTTACACAATTGTGGAACCGCGTTGGACCATCGAAGAGGTCCAAGACCGCGCTCTCTTATACCAGCTACTACACTATGAACGAATAGCGCCTACCTATTTTCGTGTCTAACTACAGGACCAAAGAACGATCGGTTTTAATCTTTTCGGGTTGCCAATGTCGTCCAATATGGAAGCATTGGTTCTCCTAGCTGTCCATGAGATACGCAGCATTCGTCTCCAACACCGCATTTCTAGCGTCTATATGTTTTCTGCCGACACTGCTTACTGACCAGACCTCCGAGTCATATAGGAACACCGAGAAAACGAGGGAGTTCAATATTCGTATTTTAACAGCTTTACTAACTGCGAAGTCGGTCCAGATTCTATTCAAATGGTTCATTGCGCTTCGGGTTAGCTAAGTTCTATGGCGTATCTACTTCTATAGGCGCCGTTATTTACTACTATAGAGGCTAAATACGTAAACCGGTTTACCGCTTCAATTCCATCAATTTATTGTAGCGCGGGACAGTTATTCTTTGGACGGTTGATAATCATAATCTTAGTTTTGGCCTTGTTAACGAGTAGGCCATATTCCGCACTAATTTTTATTAACCGATTTAAAATATGTGACATTTCGCCCACGTTTTTTGTCACTAACGTTATGTCATCTGCCTGCTGGAGATTATTAATGTATACTCCTCCAATTGAAATGCTTTCATTCCAGTTTAATCCATCATTTTCTGTTTCCATTTGGAGAGTTTTGCGCATTAAGCATTCACTGTAGAGGTTAAACAGTAGCGGTGAGAGGATACAACCCTGGCCAACAGCTCGCTCAAGATGAAACTAATCCGAATAAGTATCTTTATTAATGCAAACATTTTTCATTTTTTTTTTTTTAATATAAACACTTAATCAACCGCACAAGATGAATAGTGCACCCATGTCTAGTAATATCGATCACATTTTCGGCCAGTGCAGTCAAATGCTTTCTTGAAATCTTTGAAACAGTATAGGTGGGACATTGTATAGTCTAAGATTGAGAACCTGTTCTCTTGTTTCTCTGCCTTTTGTAAAACCAGCTTGCTCTGGCGGAATCTGATTGTGCATTAAAGAGTACATGCGATCATAGATAATTTTGATCATCACTTTGCTTATGTGAGATAATAGTGAGATATATTTGTGTGTGCGTAAATGTATATATATTTCAATTATTAGTTTACCTGTCCAGGAACATATTCGAAGGAAACATGCGATAATAAAGGCGACGCTACTTGTTTGTAAAAATTTTTCAATTGCAAAGCCGTATCCGTAGCCAGGTATATATTTCGAGCAAATCCGTTATTTGACAAAGATAGTTTACGTAAGAAATTATAATCTATACCATCGCCAAGAGCTAAACTAAAAAGAGCGTACCTGTAAAATATAATCCGCACAATAAATTTTTAATATACAAATTTTGAAAATACCACAAAATGAAAATTCTTTAAAAATATACAAACATATATATACATTGTATATATATATATATATATATATATATATATATATATATATATATATATATATATATACATATATGTATTTAAAAAATATATATACAAATATATCACTTTTAACAAAACGGTATCGTTATGCACATATATAATACTGTAACAAAACGATATTCATTCGTTGACAATGATAAATATTTACGGTCATCCAGTCCACTACTGGACATAGATTTCCTCCAGTAATTTCCAATCGTTTCTATTCTGTGTCCCCGCCTATATGAGTATATATATATATTGCATATTTAAGCACTTTCTTTGATTACGGAAAATTTGGCGTTCGTATAATATGTATCACTAATAAATTAATTTTCATTCCTATTTTCATAAATCTTGCATAGTGTGCATATCATTTACACATCATAAATGGTTGAGACATTTTACATATACTTTTCCTTACTTTCTATCCTTTTTTAAAAGTCTAAAAATTATTTCTATAGACGTTCTGAACAGTTCAAGCGATGTAGTATCGACCTATTTGATGGATCTCTTTAAAGAAATCTGTTCAGTATTGCTTCACAAACTACATGTTTATAGTTGCAGCTGATAAGACGCCATTAGTGGCAAAAGGAGACATGATACAAGTATTTATAGTTTGTACCATCTGGGATCTGGAGCTCTAATCAGAATTGGGCGCGTCAGCAGGTGGCCAGTAGATATACTGATTAGCTGCGAATAACCAATAAGCAGTCGCGAACAAAGAGCGGCTACTGGTGGAAAACCTCTTGCAGGTGATTCCAGTAGTGACATGATAATGAGGCTCGAGGGTGTAGAAGGACAGCTTGGTGAACTGTCTAATTAAAACTCTGCATAAACCTGTTAACTGTCTCATCCTTGGCTAGTCTAGGCCGCCATAAAAGTTTAAACAACTCTACTTCACCAGTAGAACCTGGAATTGGGCAGTAGCAATTTCAGTACCAAATTAAGACATAAATGAAATTATCGTGGATTGGCTTAATTTTGGATTATCAGGAGGCGTAGATGAAGATCGTCAAATACGGCAACTGAACAGCGATGAGGAAGGTAAAGGGAACCCACCTCATTATATTTTCTCAGGATCTATTTTTCCCCCCTACATATATGATGTGTTCCTCTGATATAAAAATAAATTCCGGGGTAACACTCCCCCGTTCATATCTCCGGGTGGAGAGTACCTGAGAAGGATATGGCGTTGCAGGAAAGAAGAAAAAAGAATTTTTAAAAATTGGATGTGAGAACCCTAAAGAGATGTGGAAAGCTGGAAAATTTAAAAATGGAAATAAAACGAATGTGAATCGATATAATTGGGAATCGATATTCTGGGTATTAGTGAAATAAGATGGTCCACTAGCGGTGATTACTGGTCTGACGAATATAAAATAGTTCACACTGCAGCAAGCAGCGGAATGGCAGAAGTGGTGTTTGTAATGCAGAAACATATAGGTAAATTAGTAAAAACAATATGGATGTAGAATGAAAGAATAATATTGATTAGAATTAACACAAAATCCAAGGACACCGTTATTGTGCAAGTATGCATGCCTACTACTTCAACAGAAGATGAAGTAGAGATTGATAAAGTATATGAACAATTAGAAGAAGTTTTAGAAAAAAGCAAAGGCGATAAAAACCTAATTTTTTTAGGAGATTGGAACGCGGTAGTAGGAGAGGAAACATCTAACAGTAAAGCAATGAGAAATTACGGGCTAGGTGATAGAAATAATAGAGGGGAAAGATTCGTAGAATTCTGTGAAAAACATAAGCTGTTATTAACAAATGCTTGCTTTGAACACCATAGAAGAAGATACACTTGGAAAATGCCTGGTGATATTGGAAGATATCAGTTAGATTATATAATAGTTAAGCAAAAGATTTAAATATCAGGTTAATGATCGCAGAGCTTATCCTGGAGCTGACATGGATTCTGATCACAATTTGGTAATGATGAAGTGTAAATTGAAATGGAAAACGTCGAGGAAAAAAGGAACTGTGCAACTAAATCTGCATAAGTTAAGAAATCCAACTATCGCTAGAGAATTTTGAAGAACAATTGAATAAATCGTTGATACCGATAAGAAATGAAGATATTGAAGGCAACTAGAGTGCTTTTAAAATGGTAATATTGAAAACCGCGGAAAATAAGCTGGGAAAAGATAGAAAAAACGCAAGGAAGCCACGGATTTCTGAAGAAATAATACAAAAAATTGATGAAAGACGGAAATACAAGAATAGCAAATCGCAAGAGGATACAATAAAGTATAATGCGATAAGAAATTAAATAACTTAATAGCAAAAATCAGTTTAAAACACTAAAAGTATATTTCTTTAAATTTCACGAAGCTTTTCGGCAACTACGCCGAATTTATATTTTAATTATTATTTTGTGTTTTTTAATTATTTATTTTATTTAAATATCGCTTGATAATGGCGTAGTTGCCGAAAGGCTTCGTGAAATTTAAGGAAATATACTTTTAGTGATTTAAACTGATTTTTGTCATTAAGTAATAAAAAATCACTACATTCCACAATCTAAACTTTAAGAAATGAAATAAACCGATTGTGTAAGCTAGCGAAAGAAGATTGGTTAAATAGAAAACGTGTTATGAAATAGAAAAAGAATTCAATGAAGGAAGAATTGACCTGGTTCGGGTATTGTTCATTCTGTTATTTTATTAAATAAGTCTCGTTGTATTCCGGTCCATTTATTGATGTTATCCTGCCGAGAGATCTTACTTACCTTCGGTTTTCTCCTTATTAAGGTCTGCGATATTTTTCATTTCTCAGAAAATGTCCTAAAAATTTATTTCCCGTTTTTTTGTTTTGCTTTTCGTTTATTATAGTTATTAGTGTTTGATTAGTTTTCCTCAGTTTTGACGTATCTTCATTCGTCCACTGTATTTTCCAAATTTTTCGGTAACACACCACTTTTCAACGGACGAATTCCTCAACGGTTCGCATCAATACAGAAACACTTTCTATTTGTTCTCAAAGTTTTACTTACGATTTCAAAGAACATTTTTGAATTTCACAAAATACATCTCTAGCCATTTGGATGCAAGTTCGCATTTCTTCATTAGAATCGCGCTACCTTTTTTTCTATCCAACTACCTGAATATTTATATACTTTTCTATCCACTCGGTTTCTTTTTTACCTAGTTTTACATTTGAATCTGGTTGAATCGAAGCTATCGTGTATTTTTTTTTATGTTTATACTGGTGCTTTGTTTTTTCACTGAAGCAATTATATTCAACAGTTTCTTCAGTTCTTCTATATTTATATGGCCAAGGCGCCAGTGGAATATATATAACAGAGTTAATTTGTACTACTAAATAACAATGTTACCTGTTGTAATATATATAAAGAAGAATAAATCTAGATGGAGATAATATTTGGCAAGTTGAACCGTACACCAATCAGCTTAAAGTAGGAAGTGTACTTTTAATCACATGTAGCATAAATTCTGACGTTTACGAGAGGAATTACGAAGAAAACCGGAAAAGTGCGATTAATGTTGAACATTGTACTTAAATAGGAATGAAATCATATTTGGATCAGAGAACGAAAGAAAGTATATTATAGGATATACTTACTAAATACAAACGGAGTTGGACTGGGTATGATGTTCGGAAAAAATTGGTGGTCGAAAGAAACTTTGCCATGTTGGCTTAATAAATCGCACGCGAAAAGGAAGAAGACTATTAAGACGATGTAAAGATGATATTTTACAAACAGTTCTTGTCAACGGTTCATTCGAGTGCAGAATGAAAAAATTTGTACTAGCCGTCGTCAAACAGTGGACTGACATAGACGTATAGTGAAGTAAATAATGACGTTCACAAACTCATATATATATATATATATATATATATATATATATATATATATATATATAAGCCGCGGTGACAGTTATTTCAGCGCTCGACTACCGACCTGTGACGGTCTAGAGCTTTATCCTAATGTCTGACCTAAACTTTTTCACTACCATGTAACTCTTAATTATTACGAAGCAAGCCACTCCGCCCTGTATAATAGTGTCTTTAGGAAAGGAACGATTTCCCAATACTTTTCTTCATTCTTGTTATTTTATAAAAAAATATAAATTATAGACGGGGCGAAGGAAAAAACATGCGTGATAAAATATATAAATGTATAAAATTTCTTGCTGTAGAATTTTAAAATATATAAAAATACTTCGATTATATTTTTTGAATTAACGAGGGAGGCATAGTTACAAAAAAAAAAACAAAAAACGAAATGACGAGATAAATTAAAATGAAATAAAATATCCAAAAAAAGAATACATATTCTTACTTCTCCTTATTTTGTTTCCTTACAGCCTTGATAATTTCCTCCGTATCCGATAGTTCCACGTTAGGTTGTCCGTCAGTCAAAAATATGATCAAAGGTTCGGCTCCTTCCGCCTTATGCTTTTGCCCCCATTTTGATATTTCCAAGGATTTTCTCAAAGCTGCGATTATGTTCGTGCCTAGAAATTGAAAAGAAAAAAAAAATGAAAATATTACGCGTATTTTTATATATGCGTGTAATGAAGAATTTGAAACGAAATTGCAATAAGAGCAATTAGGCCGCTGAATAGAATATATGTGAAGTAGAAAATTACTGGAAGATTTCGAAATCGCCAAACATTCATACCGATAACCGCAAAAAAAATTCAACTTTGTTGTCGAAAGGGGCCAATAGTTCTGCTTAAAACGGCGGTGCAACTCTTAGTGTGTAATGATGTTATTGCGTATTTCGAAGTTTACGAAAAGTCGTTTGACACAGCGCATCACACTGAATCGATGCGAAGTATAATATCGACAATAAAGATGTTCAAATAATTACGAGATTCCGCTGAGAACAATGTACAAATGTTTAACCATCCGTAAAATATATGCCAGATGGAAGAACAAGGTATATTTGTATATGAAATCGATTAAATACATATATATACGCATAAAGTGAAGATTTGGTATCCGTACCAAGTAGCATTAGCTCTCGTACGAGAATTATTATAATAAGATTTTTAACTAAAAGTTAATAATTAATTAAAGTACAATAAATTGCGGCAAAAAAAAAGTGAAACAAAAAACCGTGCTAACAAAGATATACAATCCGTTAACGTTATCGTTATTGACAGTTCTTTTAATAGCGGCCCAGTTTACCGGTGGTCAAGTATAACGAAGCTATTATTTTTTTTGTAATAGGCGGTAGAATTATAATATGTTACGGTTATTGGCAGCTTACCTCCAGTATCGTTCAAAGTTTTAGCAAATTCTTTGGCTTTGGCCACATTGGCTGACGTAGCCGGTATAATAAATTTTTCGTTCAGTTCGTCTTCCGGAGGAGCTACCGTTGTAGTTGTAGTCGTAGTCGATTCTTCATTGTACATCCAACGCGATACAGTTTCGCCATACGTACCGTTCAACGTCCATAGCTGCGTTATAAGTAAGAAAAAGAATAGGAAGATATCTTAGAAATAATCCGAAATAAGCGTTGATTATAATTAATTAACGAATAAGGCTACTGCGCGTTACAAAGACAGGTCGCTGGCTAGATTTTTACTTACGACGTCACTAAGTGATCGGGTTTAAGACGTTTAAGGCGTCTTGATCGAGACTTATGTATTCGGATGATTACGGAGTCTTTCATCACGTCGGTAAGCCAAATCAGCGATTACCTCATTAACCCGCTTAATTTTTAAATCAGCGTGCAGTGATTCGATTCGTTTCGTTGAAACCACATCGGTTATCGTACGAAGTAATTTATTTCGGTTCGCTTGAATAATTGTTCGAAGCTTCGGTGCAACTTCACAGCTGAATTCCGCGCGTTGGCCTTATTAAATTAATCGTTTATTTTCTAACTTCATTTTGGAATGTGTCGCTCTCTATCGTCGAATATGTTTGGCGTACTTTGCGCCTAATCTGTTGAGCTTCTACATCGATGTGAGTTCTCCGAGTTAGCTTAGCATCCGGATGCAGTACTAAGTTAGCAACTAGTACTTTCTGATTATTTATGAAGACTGCATACTGCGGGTCCCGTTTACGCAGAGGGAGAACTAACAACGAAAATTGTAACATTACTTATTTAAACAATTGTCCATTTATTTATTAGTGTAATCTCAAAAAAAAGTGGAAGTTATCTATAACTATTGCTAAAACGAGCGATACTATTCTTTTGACATTTGCAACTGTTTTTCGCCACTTATTTTCGCGCCTTATCATTTTCAATTTATTTTAGTCGATTTATCATTAACCTATTGAAGCCATCGATAGATTTATGGATTTTCGCTGCACCGTGCGTCGCTCCAACGATGTGTCATCTTAATGGTTTTATATCTTGTCGGACACTGATTTTTATTGCACTATACTTGATTCCTGAGAGTCGCTTCATCGCATTTCGAATATGATCGTAAAATAGCAAAAAGACCACACAAAAGTGTTAGCACTCTATTTATACTACCTTTTTTTCCTTTCTTTTTTACTCGCGCATCGACTATTATCGCTTTTTGTATTATTCCAAAAATCACATTCTGTTGTTACCCTTAAAATCAATGTTCAGTATAACTTCATGAATAGACTATGAATGTTTTTTTTTTTTTTTTTTTTTTTTTTTTATTTTTTGGTGGGGGTTAGAAATTAAAAAAACACAACTACTCGGAAATAAACAGATAAAGTTTGGTTATAACTGAACGGATGTAGAAAATAATAATTAAAATCTAGATTAATGAATAAGTTCTGAAATTTTTCCCGATGCAAACCGAGTTTTTTTGTTTTTCGAGAAAATAATCGTAGTTTTCAGTTGCAACCTGAGAACTATTTTGTACATTTATGTCTAGAAAAAACTCCTCGTTGGCCAGATTTAAACGGTCTACGTACAGATTCGTCTTCAGACATTCTCCTTATCTTCATTATTATTATTATTATTATTATTATTATTAATATTATTATTATGTGGAAAATCGACGTTATTTGCTACATCGGAAGTTGTTATTTTTATTATTATTTTTTTCCGGGGGGGGGGACAATGACCGGTAGCCAAGTTGAATGAAATCTGGTTGTTTAAAAATTTCGGTTGTTCCATGAACAATTGCCGACTTATAATTAGCCATTTTGAATATAATTATATAATTATTTCAGGTAAAAATGTAGAACCGAAAAACAAATTATTTATCGACTACTATAAATAGAAACGAAAAATGTAATCAGCGCACACTTTCTGATTAACTTAATGAATTATTATTATTATTATTATTATTATTATTATTATTAATACGAACTTGAACGGAATCGGAGAATAAAACGATGGTGAAGAAATCATTTTCTCCGATATCGCCTAAAATTTGTAACAAGGCTTCCTTCAGTTGTTCAATTTTCCGGCCTTGCATAGACCCGCTAACGTCTAAAGTGAATATTACATGCTTACGTAAAGTCTTCAAATCTGTCGGAGCGTAAAAGTGTACGAAATATCCTTCGTCCAACTTGAAATCGATTAAAAATAAATAATTCGATTTAGAATGAAAAAATAGAGATAAAGGTTAGGTTTGATATACAATTAAATTTTTTTATTTTTTTAAAAACGTATATGTGATTAAACTTATATTAATACACGCACATTTATATACACGCTTTAACGTTTCACAATTGTTAAGCGTTTGCTCGTCGACAGATTTACTTATAAAATATCGATTTCTTAATATATATGTACTACAAACATTTATTAATTTTTAGATTCAGCCAATTTTATAGTATTTTATTGGGGGTTTCGTTCCTTCTCGGATAAAAATATATATTTAAGTGTAAATTTTCATCTATAATTAACTAAATAATTCATCCAAGTTTCCGAGGCGATTTAGAACAGAGTGGAACATTAAAAGGCGAATAGGGAAACTTTCATGGAATCACTCTGCAAAATACGGAAACGAAAATAATTAACTAATATAAATAGCTAATTATTAATAAAATAAACCCAAATTAGCTAATAAGTAGTGAATTATTAATATAATAAATCCGAAATTACTAGTAAATACTTAAATTTTAATATAATAAAGTCAAATTCAGAATAAATACAAATGAAGTGAGGTGCGCAACAGGGTTGCTTATTATTATCATCGCCGTTACTCTTTAATACATATTCGGAAGTAATTATTAAGAAAACATATTCATACATAACGATGGTATCAACATCGAATCATACTTCAAATACAACATATATGCAGACGATACAGCGCTAATCGCGGATTAAAGTTACAATAAACGATCGATCGAGTCACGACAGTAAGTAAAGTGATATAAATGTAAACGAAATTAGTTCACGGCAAATGGTCAGCTAAAAGTTCTTAAATTGTCATCTTGGAATCTGGTTTCACGAGGATAACCATCAATCGATTACGAACGCGCGCAAAGAAAAAACAAAGAAGACCATCTTAATATGAAAAATCTGTTCACCGGAAACACACTAACCCACGGTTAAGACTTCGACCGGCGCTGCGTTAGGTATCGCTCATATACACGCTTGAAAATAAGGTCGAAGCGATGAAGATATATTTTGAAGACTTCGTATCGATACAGAGATAAATCATTAAGAGCTATCGCAGATGCAATGTAAGCAATCTAGGTGTTATACCCGTGAAAGAGATACAATTAAACAGCTAGCGAATATGAACTGTATTATCAGATAAATACTTTAGCTGTTGCTCTGCCGGATAACTCGACAGAAATCAGACGATTAAAACGAACAAAATGGACCTCTTATGAATAATCAGCGATAAACACGAGAAATATTAAAATAAACGTATTTGCAAAAATAATCCTCGTCTGCTGCATAAGGAATTAAAAAAAAAAAAAATTAAAATATTTCACACTTCAAATTATACTAAAAACGTCTTAACGTAGATTTTTGTATTTAACCGTAAATTTTCGTTCACTACACTAAATACTAAAAACAACAGTCTGTGGAAAGTGTGCAAATACTATCATAAACCACACGAAGCTTTTCCTCCACTTTATGACACTGTTACAAATAATTATGCTTACAAAGACTTTGATAAGGTAAAATTACTTGCTAACCATTATTTTAAAGTGCATGCCCAGAACGCACTCATTGGGACTAGTTATCATTCTAAGAAAGTTAAAAGTACAATCTGTAAGTTTATGAAGTATAATCAAATTTCATCTGGTATTAATTATATAAAACCTAGGGAGGTTCATGCTAGTATAAAACTGTTAAAAAATAAAACTTCAGTAGGTAACGACAATATTTCCTCTATATTAATTAAAAGATTTCCTGTGAAAGCTATAAGATTACTAATATTATACATGCTATGATTAAATATGGATACTATCCACGTACTTGGAAAATTGGTAAAATTATAGCGCTTCCAAAACCTGGGAAAGATTCTTCTAACATCAATAATATACGACCTATTACTTTACTCAGTAATCTAAATAAATTGTGCGAAAAAATAATTTTAAAGAGGTTATATGAGTACGCTATTTGCCACGATATTATTCCTAAAGTACAATTTGGATTCAGGCCAGCTCATTCTACTACTCATCAAATCGCGAGAATCGCAGAACACATTACAGATAATTTCAACCGTAATAAGCATACTGGATTGGTTATGTTTGACATCGCTAAAGCATTCGATACTACTTGGCACAATGGCATTATATACAAAATGATTGTCTGTAATTTTCCATTGTATTTGGTTAAACTTGTACAAAGCTACCTAAGTAACAGGATATTTTATGTTGAAATTAATGAAGCGCGTTCTTCCAGCAAGACTTGTCTAGCTGGTGTACCTCAGGGTAGCGTCTTAGGACCGTTTCTATTTTCGCTTTATTTTTACGATTTTCCCAAATTAAACAACATCGAAGTTGCCCTTTATGCTGATGATAAAGCTTTATTCTGTAGTTCCTTTATACCACGCGCAATTAGTAATAGATTACAACAAGGATCTTCACGAGTTTTGAAATATTTCACTAAATGGAAAATTGTCATCAATCCTTTAAAAACAGAATCGATACTTTTTACTCGAAGACGACCTTTGTTACCCGAAAAAATTAATATTAATGGCGATCTTATCGAGTGGTCTGATCATGTTCGTTACTTAGGCGTAATTTTCGATAAAAAATTGACATTTACTAAACACATTAATGCTGCTATTACAAAAGCGAATAAAACTATATGTTCAATTTATCCGCTTTTTAAAGGTAAATCTCACCTGAATATTGATAATAAGTTAATTTTATATAAAACTATTATCCGTCCAACAATTACTTATTCTTGTCCGGTTTGGTGCTCTGTATCTAATTCTAATTTTAAGAAACTGCAACTTGTACAAAATCAATGTTTAAGATGCATTTTAAATGCATCTCGTTATACGAGAATATCAGATATGCACCACATGTTAAATATTCCATATATTAAAGAACATATATTTAAATTAGCGAACAAATTTTTTCAAAACTGCAGTGTACATAGCAATGAACTAATAACGACTATTGGCAACTATGATTCCAGGCAGCTTATGTTCATGTATACCAGGTACAAACATCGTCGTATTAAACATAATTTGTTGTAAATTAATATATTTGTAATATGTTCAATCGTTATTATTCGTAATTATATAGTTAAGTTATTTTAACACTTATTTATACCTCTGTACGCTTTATCTTTCATGCGCTTCGAAAAGAGTTTATTTTGTTTTGTATTTTTTCTTTTCTCCGCTGTATATATATGTGTATATATGTATATATAATTTTTATTTATTTATTTTTTTTATTTTTTATTTTTTTTTAATTTTTTTTTTGTTTTAACTTTTATGTGTGGTGTTACAATTTTTACCTTTGTATCGTTTTAAGTTATATGTGTATATGTGTATGCATGTACGTATATATTTGTATGTATATTTATGTATATATATATGTAATTTTTTTTTTTTTAATTGTTTGCGGGTTTTATAAATTTTCCCCCGCTTATCATACTTACGTTTAAACTATAGTGTTGTTATTTTAATTTTAATACTGCGGTCGAGGCTCATGCCGGAACTCTACTATGTAAATATTTGTGTGTACACGTTGTAATTTGATAAAATGCATTTTTCTTTTCTTTTCGTTTCTTTTCGTTCATTTATTCATTCTAAGTTAAGGCTGTGGAAAAATTTAGCTCGATTTTTTTTTCTATTATACACCGGTAGCGCCATAAATAGTGTCGAAGAATAAAGCGATAAAAATGTGATTAATCTAACGTCTGCAGCGAGACAGATTCTCAGTGAGAGTATCATTATAGACGGAGCAACGAATTATTGAGTTATTTCATTATTATATATACGTCAGTTCATCATTCAACTTTCGATGGATGTTGCGAATTATTTAAAATCGTTTACTATTGTAATTTGAACTATTTCATTTTTATTGGAAGAGCATGTAACATTTCTTTTTTTTCATCGTCTTCTTATAGGATTGTCAGGGATAGCAAATGCAACATACGCGGGGGTTAATGTTAAATTATGAAAAATAAAATTATACCGGATTATATATAAACTTCATCGACATGTGGTATATATTTAGGCAGTGGCGTAGCCAGACTTGGTTGATGATTTAGTTTAAACAAAACTAAATTATAACAGTAGAACCCGAGTTGAACTTTAAGTAAATAACCAAAACTCAAGTAGGTTAAACCCCGATAAGCAATCCAACTTCCCGTTGTTATTTTTATACTTATTAGACGTCGAATATGTAATTCTATTAGAAGCAACAAGAAATATTTAACGTCACTATACTAATAGCATGTTATAGAGGACAGAGGGAGATGCTTACAAAGTACAATAAATTCCACGCGAAAAAATAAACGATAAATAGTGATTTTACATTTTTCGAAAAAATAATACATACTTAACTAAATTTAAAATTTAAAATCTATTCTTCGCGTTTTTCTACAAAATTCTTCTAGTACCTCCTATATTACAAAACTATTTATTCACTTCAAAAACAACGAAATTTAAATAAAATAAATGAAAATTAACAAAAAAACAAATGCGAAACTGCATTTAACAACGAGTATATATTTACCCCCTGGCTACCCCACTGTTACGTACTATTATGTGCATGCTGATTGTTTGAATGTGCTGTTTTTCATCGACGCAGCTCAGTATTCAGAGCGGTGATATTTTGTAACTAAGTTAAGTATTTGGTTAAATTTAATTTTATTTCGGGTGTTTTTTATAATTTTTATTTTCGTCTACTTTTTGTTCATTATTATTAAATTATGTAAATGTTCATAGGCCGTTTTTAACTACCGGGCCTATTATAAGAGATAACGTGCGTCTAATTGAAGGTTGCTTGAGAGAATTTTAAAATACGTTAAAACGTTTTTTTTTTTCTACTACCTACTTTTATTGGTTCGGGACGTTATTTCGGTATTTTTTCTTCGTTCGAACAACGTATTAGCCGATGTCTAATTATAGATTTTATTATTCTTTAAAAAATTCACGAAACTCCTACCTCATCTTTTGTTTTTTTAATTCTGTTTTTTTTTTTTTTTTTTTTTTTTTATCATAGACGTGATTATTATTTCACAAAACGCGTTTCGTTATTTAAGAACTTATACATTTCGGAATAAACAATATAAATCGCTGATTCATTCTCGCTCGAAAGCTGTACTGGTGGTTTTAGCGATTCGGCCGAAGAACGTCTTATGTAAATAGACGACTTACCAATATTTGACTGGGATGAGATATTCTGTCGACGTCGTAACGAACTATGAATTGACCGTTCGGTCCGGATTCGGATATTTGGGCTTGTTGCTCAACCGTAGGATTCCACGTTATCTTCGCTTTGTTCTCAGCCGGTCTTTCAATTATCGCTTGTTTATTTTCTGCGCGTTTAAAATGAACGGTGATGTTAAAAGAAAAAACCTTCCCATACATTACACGCGAATTATTTATACTTCTTACTGTAAATATATATATATATATATAGGTATATATATATATGTATGTGCGTTTTTATACGTGTATGTATTTTATATATATATATATATATATAATAATAATAATAATAATAAAAATATCGACACTCGTGTTTGAGTTAAGTTGTCCTCATGAGGATTATGTAAAAAAAAAAAGAACACATAAAAAGGAAGATAAAAGGAATTAATGAGTACGAAAGCTTTAAATCGGGCCAATACGACCTCAAATAGTACAGCTGCAACGTGCGGATATTTTTGAAGTTTTTAAAATGCAACGTGCGGTAATTTTTGGTGCTTTTAGTTTTATCTTTTGCTTTTACGGCCTCGCAGTTTCTGACGCATGTCGTTGTACTCCAATGTAGTCTGTTCGTTACCACCTGCTTCCAGTTATTTTTTTAAAATGAACTTTACCAGTATTTGATCTTTGCATCTCCGGCGTGGTCCTTCTTTTGCCTTGGATGAATTCTCCGTACGGTATTCTTTTCGGTCTGTCCTCCATCCGTATTACGTAGCCTATCCAGCGTAGGCCAGTAATTATTCTACGAAGTTACCTCCACTACGACGGAGGACGTCTCGATTTGATATAAAATCGTCCCATTTTAATAATAAGCCCTGTATAAATGCCGGTGTTTCGCTTTCATACGGAATATTTGTAAGTTACCTTCTAAACGGATATGTTAGTTGAAAGTTTTAAACGTCTTAAAAACACGCTTGTTTAATTTAGCCATGGCCGCTTACGCACGGTTACATCTGTAGTTAATTTCTTCATTCATTTGTGCTGTAGACGATACATAAATAGATGTGGGTATATATCTATATATCTATATCTACACACACGTATATATATATATATATATATATATATATATATATATATATATATATACATATATATATATATATAAACAAAAAAAATTAAAATCGCTAAAAATTTTATGAAAAATCACATCGAGGCTATTATCGAGTGAACATTTAAAAATAAGAAATATAAAATAAAAAAAATATGAATTTAAGATTACAATTCACGGAAAAAACATACCTGTAGTCGAATCATCAATTTCATTACTAGTTTTCAAATCCGGAACTTCTAATGTCACGATGTTGGAAGACTCTTCAATATTTACTACAACCGACAGGTATTTAACGATCTGAAAAAATTAGTGAACATGAGAAGAATCGAAAAGTCACGGGCCCTGATGGCATACATATGATCATGATGAAATAATTATCCTAAACAGAATAAACCCCGCCATCGGATATTGAAAATAACCGAATAAACTAGATTTAGAACAGGAAAGAGCAGTAGTGATCAGGTACTAAAAACTTCATCCGCTATATAGAGAAACGATTCCAAGATAAACAAATCACACGGGTAATATCGATTTCATCAACGCCTGAACACTGTTCGAAAAAATATATCACACACCAGAAGACTGCAAGTTAACAAGAATATTGACAGAACTTCTAACAAACAAAAGATTCAATGTACTATTCCGAAGAAAAAATAAGCAGCTGGATAATCAGAAGAAATAGCCTACCACAGGCTAGTGTATTGACACCATTACTACTTAATATGCTCAATCAAAAACCTCCGGAAGAACAAAACGGCTAATATTCGCAGGTGAACTGGCCAGTTGAAGCTCGAGATAAAACTCATACAGACGTCCAAGGGCAACGATTAGTTAGGACTCTAGATGACTATTTCAAGGAAAACTCTCTAAATCCAAAACCCATCAAAATAATGGTAGTTCGCGCCTTTAAACAACACAAGAGCATACGAACTGAATATCAACTGGACAATGTAAATCCAAAATATCTAGGGGCTTGTTACTCGTTCGTAAAGTAGTTTGAAATAAGAAATAAATCGTAAAACTACTTGCTGCATAAACTCATTTCCTCTGCAATGGCCTTATCAAATGCAGCATATGCAAGCCAATCTAGAGCAGATCGGCCCAGGCACAAAAAAAAAAAAATAGTCGATACAGCGTTGAACAATCTCTATAGAATAGTCTCCGCGTGCTTAAAACAACAACAACAGGATACCTTTATAAGGATAGTAGTATTGATCCATCTGCAATACGCGAGGAAATAGCAAAAATGAAGACAAAGACATTATTTTTCCGGCGTGTATATAATTCGAACAAACTGAACGTATATGTCGGATGGTCTAGACTAAATTCAAAGAAAGGTTGGTGTACATAGTGCACAATGTCAAGGATATGGCAGACACCGCGATAAGAGCGAACTTATCAATTGTGGAAAACACGACGTGAAAATTGAACAACTCCTATACAATAGACGTTAAACGGGATAATACCTACACGCTAACTATACGGATTTCATTAGATAATATCAAATGGATTAAAACCAATACCATCAAGTGGTCGAGTGATAATATCATAGGTAAATGCCCAACATACGGCCAAATTTAATTATCAAATATAATATCGACACGATTACATAAAAGTATTAATGACTCGCATTTAAATTATTCATAAATTTTTTTTTTTTACGTTCTCAACGGTATTTAATTATTCGATTTAATTTTAAAAATAAATAATCGTATAAAATAGAAAAATGGTAAAAAAAAAACAACTTACTTGGCCCGGATTCATCGAAATAGCGTTTTCGTACTTGCCGAGCATTCTCTTCAATAGTTGTTCATAGGTCAAGTTGAACGTCACTTTGTCTTGAGCTTCCACATTTACCGAAACAGTGAACACGTTAGAATCACGAGCGCTGTAAATAATAATAAAAAAATTAAAGTCAACATCGATCTAAAAGACACGAGTGTCGATTTTGACTTAATCTATACCGAGATGATAAGAATTAGTCGATTCGCGATTAAAATCGGAGAATTTTAGTTGTTTAATCGATTAAAAGTATTAGAAAACGTCCCGGCAAATTTCAGGTTTCTACGCTAGTGTGAAAACGTCCTGAATGAATTATAAAAGAAATCCGATACAATTCCAATTAATCGGAAATTCTTTATTTTACTTTAACCGAAGAATTAATTTTCAGCCGACGTTTACGCTACGATACAGACGTCTGGCTCACAGAACGATAACGTATACACGATCACATATTTGATTACATATTAGCCTGAAGTATAGTAAGACATATCATCCATTTATTACAGCCCCCAGTGGAATCATTAATGTCTATTTAAATTTAAAAAAAAAATATATATACATTATATGTATAATATATGTGTATGTTAAAAGAGCATATCGAATGAAAGTTATTTTGTACTATTAAGAAAATTTAAACGAAATAGCTGAAAAGCACTCAACGGCTACGACTATATTCCGATTAAAATACTATTATAAACGATTGAGTCAGTTAGGTTTCAACCCGACACGTAGTTCGAAAACCAGACACTGTTACCGATAATTTTATTCTTAAGAAACATATTGGAATGTTATTAAACGATGCTGAAATACGTCTCTAATATAGCCTGATCCGATGGAATACTACATAAAATGATTAAATTTTAATTTCGTTTATAAATAAAACATTTTAAGCGATTAAAAAAATCGTCAATTAAACAACATTTTTCAGCGATATTCCACACGAGTACTTTTCTATTTATTTTCAGTACTAAATAAACGATTTTCTAATCCGTCATTTCTTAATGCTACATTCTACACCAATACTAATTTAGCATACCTCTTTTATAAGGTTGTGATATATATATATATATATATATATTTGTGCGAGTCACGCGAAATAAATAAAAATACTAAACTCTATATACGTAATTTGTAATATACATGCAAACACACACATACATGTTTAAAGGAAGCGCGTTAGATAATGTGACAGAAGGTATATAAACATCGATGATGTTTTAATGAATAATTTACATTATACCGTTGATACGAACTTAATAGTAGTGGATTAGCAAGGAGATCCGCAAAAATTGGTTGAATCGTATATGTTCCGCGAAAAATACGAACTGTCAATTAATTATGACAAAAACAAAAGTGACGCTGGTGAATAATGCGCATAAAGATTACAATTCGGAATACGGTGGTACTAGAGCAAGTAGATAAATTGAAACATCTCGGTTGTTCAATTACAATTACCGGTTGCTCAAATGTTGAAATAAAATGTAGAATTGAGAGAGGGCATAACTGAAAAA
Organism: Coronaproctus castanopsis; assembly: GCA_032883995.1. NCBI lineage: Eukaryota > Metazoa > Arthropoda > Insecta > Hemiptera > Monophlebidae > Coronaproctus > Coronaproctus castanopsis. Next base: position 44,684,374 of record CM065053.1, on the reverse strand, counting down.
CTTTTTCACGATGTTAAACTGAGAATGGTTAAGTGCAATGTTTTTTTCACCCTTTACACGTCGCAGAAACTTGCACTTTAAAGGCGGATCAAGTCACAGCTATATAGACGATTACTCGCAATACTGTGGACAAAAAAAAAATATATATATATACAAATAAGGAAGTTATGGAACGGATGAATAAGAATGCTATGATAACGAAAAATAAAATTAAGGAAAATTAACTACGATAGTCATTATTTGACGAGGTAACCGAAGTATGACAACTCCAAACAATACCGATGGACGCTGTATGTTCGTGGTGTTGGCCGTGAAAGGATATTCGAAAAATGGGCGACACTTATCCATGCTGGAAGATTTTTCCACGTGGCACGACCCCCCCGGCAAGCATGAATAAAAGAGCTGAAAAATATAGACGACAATCTTCGATAGCGAAGATGACTCAAGATGAAGAAGAATATATACAAGCTATGTTCTTAAACGCGCGTAAAATTAATAATTCGAAATCATTTCGGGTAGAAAATTTCTAAGGTAGGATCGTGTATTCTGTCGCTATTATTGTTGAAAATATTTTCAGTAAGAAGAAAAGTGTACCACAAGTAATGAATGCCGAAGAAGTATAGGGTGACCTAAAGAAGACGGACGGTTTTGTTTTTTGAATAGTCCAGCTGGTAACACTGCTACAACCTAAACCACGTGCTCGGCTTTTAGTTTCAGTTTTTCATGGCATCCTGTAAAGGAGCGCGTTGCGTGGAACGTTACCTTCGGCGTGAATCGATCACGACGGTACAAAAGAGAGTTTCGAAAAGAATTCGAAATTACGCGATTTTTTGTCTTGCGGGGGGGCTACCTCGAGAGCTGCGTTTACGAAACACGTCCAAGAGATCTGGAAGATCTGAAAATTCGGATTTCTGATGAAATTTCAAAAATTCAGCGGCCTACGCTCAAATTTCGTAATGACTGAATGAACGTATTGTTGCAAATGGCGGTCATCTGAACGATGCTGTGTTCCGCAAATGATTGTAAGCTAACCTCTCGTTTTGCTATTTTTTTAAAATAAAACTTCATTCGCAAATTTTGGACGAGTAGTTTTTGACTTATTCAACAAACGACTTAATCGTCCGTCTTCTTTACGTCACCCTATATAACGTGATAACTAACAAAATGAATAGTAAAATATTCGAGTTACCCGACAAATATAATATCGCGAGCAATCTAACAACTAGATAAATTTGATGATCTTGGTCGTAATAGTCGGTATATGCAGAGACGTAAAAAAAAAAACAAAACGGTATAATTAGTCTATAAATGAAATTTAATTACATCGAAGAATTTATAACAACTAAGAAATTAAATAATAGTATACATACAAGAGCGAAAAATGTCTTAGTTGTTTATTTCCAACTAAAAGAACGAAAAAATCTAGAACAATACTTAGAAAAAACAAACCAAACAATTTATCAGACATAAGGGAGTCCTTAACTATATATATATATATATATATATATATATATATATATATATATATAAATATTATCGCGGGTGCGTATGTGTTACATAAAATTGACGCGAAGAAATACAATGACAATTGTACAAATGGATATCCTAAGTTAAACAGCGAGATAAGGTTTTAACTTTAGACATAACAATAATTCGAAAACATTATAAGAACTTCGAACGGTTTGTTTTTTTTTTAAATAAAAGTTGGATGAAATTTTATCAGACGATATTACGACAAGATTAACGAGGAAACACACAGACCAAAATTTACAATTTTTTTTTGTGAAAATTTAAACGATTCACCTTATCGAGAAATATTTAAACGAATTCGTGCGGAAATCGAACTTTATAATAATAATAATAATAATAATAATATTAATAATCAAATTCAAATTCAAATTTTCAAATCAAATTTTATTTTATAGCAATAAAGTATTACACCCGGTAAATCATAATGAAATAAATGCAATAATAAGAAAATGGAAGTAGAAGAAATAATTATAAATAAACGATACACTGGTCCGTACTTCCGACTCTTTTCATACACTACCGCAGTGTAAACATGGAATCCATAAACGTGTGTATTCACGTGTACATAAAATATACATAAATATTTACACACACGTTAATCATATTTCAAAGTGCTCGCTAATGCGCATAAGTTGCGGCGGATTTTGTTTGAAAATAATATAATACATTTAAAAAATATATACATATATAATAAAGACGAAAACCGAATACATACACACACACACACACACACACACACACACACACGCCCGCATATATAATGATAATAATAATAATAATTATAAGATTATTACTATTATTATTATTACTACTACTACTACTACGGAAGAAAATAAGATTAAAACTATTCAACTTTACACGTATTTCGATTTTAAAGACGTCACAGATTACGTATATATCGAAAAGATTTTCCCTAATGTTAAATTAAAAAGAGGTTATGAAAAAATTGAAAGATATAAATAGAAAATATAAAACATACATTCGTACGTAAGCCAATGAAAAGCAAGATATAAGAAATAATTTTTAAAGCGATCGATCTGTATAATTTAGTTAAATGACTACTACGCTACGTTGTAAAATAATATTTTTACAAAATCATGGGATTTTCAACGAAATAAATGAATCGTGTTTGTATATATATATATATATATATATATATATATACCTATATTATATATATATATATATATAATATAGGTATATATATATAATATAGGTATATAAATGTGTATATATACAATCATCATTTGTTACATAACGAACCTGGTATCCGTTCACAATTAGCGAGAATTCTAATCTACAAATTGTATATACAATTTTAAATTAGCTTTATTAACGGATATTTTATTTATTTTTTTATCAGAGTACATATTTTGTTTACGAATACTGATATAATTTAATGAATATCACACGTTGTGATTTTTTATACTAACTTTAACTATATAATTCAACGTGTGTGTTCGTTCTTGCGAAAAAACGATACGTCATAGGTATTAGATTATTTTTGATTCGGTCTTTATCGAATTTAATTTTTATCAAATTTGTAAGGAAAAAAAAAGTAATTATACGAGAAACTTTTAACTTCAAAAATAATTTATCGTTTAGTAAATAATAGACATATATGTCCCTTAAAAGGAAACTCGAACGTCAATCTATGGTATGATTAGGGGATAAACCATTACGCTGGGCAACTTGTTCGAAGTATCTGGCAGTTACGTTAGACTCTAACCACTCAGAGCATCTTCGGGATGTTGTTTCAAAGGCAATCCTGAGTGGCGCGAACTGAGTGGGAGATGCCGCACACTCCAGCGAAGCTTTTGTACAAAGCGATAGTAATACCGATCGTCACTTATGCTGCATCGGTCTGGGTTCATTTTAAATTAGTTAACCTAATAAACCGAGCATACATAAAGTCGTTGGCAAAGCTGCTGCGATTAGTACAATCAATTAGAAGATGCTGCGATGATACTGTTGCCGTAGGAACAAAGCGAAGGAAGCTGATAAGCTGGTAACTGTGAATGATAGCTATATGGTCAAGTTTAAGACGACGTAAAACTATATTTCAGCTTGCATATAAGAAGGAATAATGAAACGCGCAGTGTCTAATTTTATCGATGATAATTTATTAATAATTGACATATATACGCTCGGACAGACTGCCGCTCTTCTACAGGGGCGGAATGACAATATTTAGATAAGGGAGCATGATTGTTTGGCAGTCCAGTCGGTCGCATAGCTGCAAAATGAGAGTGGCCAGAAAGCCTAACCATTATCGCCGGATGTATTGGTTCTGTCGACCGCAATGACTTTATGATGATCTTATTGGATATTAACGAAAGAAATGATAATTATAGATAGCAAGAATTGTCGAGGATAAGTTTAATTGTAGAGGAATAGAAAATGATACTTACCTCATTTCTACGTGTCCGGCAAATTGTCCCTGTTCTACAGCCGCTTGATAATCTTTTTTAGCCTCTTCTTTTTCCTTTACGTAGGCTTCGTACACCTTATCTTTGACTATCCTAAAATTCGATCGAAAATAACAAAAAAAAAAACCAAGTCGAATTAATTATAAATAAAAATAATAACGATATTATTAAAGAAACGATAAAAATGATTAGTAAAAATCGCTATTCGTTAAATAATAAAAGTATTTTTGATTCATTTATTTTATGTTTCTAATGCTAACATAGTTGGAAACATGTGAAAAGAATCTTATTATAACGGTGTAGAAAAGAACTTGTCACCCATGTTATTCATACATAGAAGAAACGATGAAAAAAACGAAAGAAAAAGTTTTAAAGTAATACCAATACATGGGGAAAATATTAGTATGCTTAGATTTTCCGATGATATCGCTGTACTGAATTAGAAAAAGAACTAAATAAAAGTGTTAATGGAAAACACGCTGCAGGAATATAATATGAAAATAAAATAAAGACCAAAATATTAGTACGCGATAAATATAATAATATAAGGAATCAATTTAATATCGATATGAAGGGAGAAAAAGTAGAACGAGTAAACGAATTTTGTTAGGAAGTGTAATAACCGAAGATGGTAGCAGTAAAAGGGATATAAAATACAGAATTGCCCAACCTAAAGCAGCGTTTTATAATAAGAAAAGCTTATCGACATCGAGAAACATAGATGTAGCCGTTGGGAAAAGACTGCTGCAAGTATATGTATTCAGCGTTGCGAAACTTGGATAATGACGAAAGACGAGAAGCGAAGACAGATGGCATTAGAACTCTGGTGTTATAGAAGATTATTGAAAATAAAATAGACAGATAAGGTAACCAACGAGATAGTTTTAAGAAGAATTCGTGATAAACCGACGTTGTTAAAATGAATAGTAAAAAGAAGAACCCAAATGACAGACGACACGAAGGGCTAATAATTCGTCTAATAGAAGGGATGCATCCGGGAAAGAATGTTACATTTCACAGATACTCGAAGGTATGACGGCGTCATCGTATGAAGAACTGAAACGGGTGGCACAGAATCGACACAGATGAAAATCAATAGGAAACCAATCTTACGATTGAGCACAATATGATGATGATGATGATAGAAAAGAAAGAATTACAATTATCTAGGGTTAGTTAATTATGTAGGAAGAAAATATTAAAAATATTTAAAGAGCGCAACAACAACAGGGGTTTATAAATTAAATAAAACGTCTATATATATAAAAAGCCGAACAAAGAAAATCTTCGATTAATGTACGAGTTGTTATTTTTCAAGTTAGTAATTTACCGTCTTTTTAAAACTGTTACATTCATCGTTATTATATTCCTGAATCCTCCGACTGTTGTATGGAAGGAAACTTTTAAGTTTCTGGCTCTCGTTTTCGGGTGTCTCTTAATATTCGAGCAATGTACATTTACCATTTATCTCTGTACACGGTCAACCTTATATAAAACGACTTTGAAATTTCCAACTCTCGACTTGGGGGTCTTGATATGGCCTCGGGTGATCTTTTACCAGTCCTTCGATTACTGACGTCGGATATTTGTTCTTTCTTACGATACGCTCCATCCGATTCACCTTCGATGATGGTCTCCGTAGTGCGGAGCTTTCTTCATTTAAAATGCTCGAGTACGTCTATATTTTTATTTTATCTAACCTTTCGAGTCGTTCTTCGTCATTATATTACGGCTTGTCTGCCTTTATATTTTCCGATTACAGCGGACTCTACATACGTGTATACGTTTACCTAGTACTTTTCGTAGTTCCGAAGCTCACATTTGTTTTCAAACGTTAGTAACGTTTTCTTTCAACTTTATTTCACGTTCGAGCATTATTAATGTACTAAGATGTCCGTAATAATCGTCTAATGTTATTTTTATTTCTTTATCGCGGTTAGAGAAAATTACCGACGATGAATTGACGGACCGGACTAAGAGAAAGGATCCTGCGTTCTCAATAATATCGGACGTCTTCGAAGATAAAATGAAGCGTGACAAACTGTTTCAAACACTGTGTTGTACAAGGAAAAATAGCTGGCAAAGCTCAAATGGGACGGGGCAGATTTAACGATGATAAACACTTGATTAGTTGATTATTTAATATGGCGTATATGTAAAATAACACGCGAGTGGCATCCTGTAATGCGGACAAAAGAGCCGACAAAATAATAATAAAAATCATTTTACAAATTTACACGTACGAATCTTTGCATCGTATTATATTTCCTAAATGTAATTACGGCAAGACGTTATCCGCTACTATAATTATGTAATAACGTTCAAGATTTACAAGCGACCGTGTAATAGTGAGAACACGATGTTAGGAAAGACTGATTTATTACGTATTTCCGGTCGTAATGGGCGGTTCTCAATGGGCATATTTAATTAGAAAAATTGAACCAGTTATTTACTGATCTCTGTTAAAGCAGAAAATTAATAACTAGTGCGCGATTAAATAAAAATTGTAAATTATAACGCGCAACATTCGCAGTATAAATACGAACGAAGAGCAGGTTTCATACGAGCTTCCCTTAAGCAACGCAGAATGAAGAAATTATTCGATAAACGAATCTTATATATATTCGAATTAAGTTATAGACGTGTGAAATCTAACGGAAACAGCTGACCCGTTATAAGATCGTTGTAAGATAATTATTAGTCTTTAGCGAAACAGGTACTACATTAAATGAAAAAACATCCACGCCTCGGAGCAAAAGTGAAAATTAAAGACGTTTTAAGTAAACTAGATACAGAGTTTTTTTTTAAATTATTACGCGCGTGTGTATATATAATCTTATCTATCGATCTTTATATGAAAAAACCATTTTTCATCTTTAACGATAAAAAAAATAATCTAAGTTTGATATACAAATTTTAAGTGAACTTAATGTAAGATACAATATATTAACAAAAATTAAATTAATAAATTATAATAACAAATCGTTTTAAAAGATTGCAATAAACATTCAAAACGAATGAAATTATTTTAACAAACCGGTTTCCGATTTTTATCTCGAATTTATTTTAAATTAAATATATATACATATAGATATGTATATATAAATAATTGTTACTGGTAGTCGTAGGATAAAATTTGCAGGCTACTACATTTTTTGTTTAATTTACTTTTATTGGCGCGTTTTATATGGGAACTCGTATAACGAGCGGGATTCGTATTTTTTATTTTCACGCGCACGTAAAATATGTACATAGGCAGGCCTATTGTCACAATGAAGTTGAAACCCTTCATTCTTTCCCACATACTGAATTCCCCATATAGGTGTATACTCGGTTTAGATACATACATACAAACACGTATAGAAATTATGTTACACGGGCGTAAGTATGAATATATATATATATATATTGGCAAACGTTTTTTGCATGCTCCTATTCTTTTACCTGCGCATGCGCGCACGGTTATCCCTTATTTCGTTCAAATATTCGCCGCAAAAGGATGTATGTATGACGTAGATTTGAAAATGAAACCATCTGAATCATCGCCACTTCAAGTTAAGCATAGCGGACAATGCGTTCCTTTTCTTTCGGAAATTTGTACGAAATCGTGAGCTTAAGTGCCTGTTTGGGAAAACGCCTTTAAGTTTCATTGCGACCGGAGGCAGTGAGTTTTTAAAAAATGCTAGATTAACCCAGATATGTTCAACGTCCTTCCAGAAGGATGAATATAAGGGTATCTAATTTTTTGTTTTTTGTTTACTTTTATCATTATTTATTTATGTCGGCAGTTAAAAAACAGCCTAGCGAAACCAGTTTTGGTGTTTTATTGCACTTGTGACGTGTTCAGTAAAGTTTCACAAACAACATTCTTGAAAAATGGCAGCTACCATCGACCTTGAAATCGATGGGTGAGTATTACTACATTATTTTTTATCAATACAATATAGTAAATGCGTGTATATCAATATTTATGATTATATTCATACTTGCTCAATGTTATGATGTCGTTTTAAAAGCGGTCCTTCCATAACGACATTGGGCATGAACACTATGTGTATATATATATATATATATATGTATAATTTTTTACTAATAATGTTCGTCCATTTTACATTTTTGTACTAATTTCGTCTGTATTTTTTTTTTAACAATGTGAGTTTATTTATTTTAGGAAACAGATCGCCCTTAATGAATTACTTATGCTTGAGGGAAATATTGAAGATGAAAATGGAGTTGATATTGCACTTTTAATCCCATTAAACGCTGTAGATGATATTACAGATGAGGCTTCAGGTGAAGAAGATTATCTTCGAATTGAAAATTTACCTACTAGCTAATTAGCTGTACCAACATTAATCTAACCAGCTAATTATATTATAGTTCATTGATGATACTAATCATTTTCATAATGAAATTATTAATTCGTGTAACTTTTTATTTTTGAAATCACTAATGTACTTTCAATTATTGTTCAATGTTTAATGTTTTTTGTTTCAATGCACCGGCTGATGAATTACTGTTCTTAGCACCATCTGATGATGAAATACTCGAAAAAAAATGACCTCAAATACAAAGAAAGGGAAATACAGAATTGTAAAAAAAAAAACACAAGTAGCTATAAATAGGCTAGAACAGATTATCCTAGAAGTGAAGAAGACTGGCTACCAATGATAGCGGCTAATTTTCAAGAATGAATACCTCTAGAGTATTTTGAAGTGTTTTTTTTTTTATAATCACATAGTATAAAATATACGAATCAATATTATGCAACAAAAAAGAACCACCTGGGAAATTGTTCTGTTAATGAAATAAAGTGTTCTATTGCAATTTCGCTTCTTCGTGGATATAATTTCTTCCGCGAAGGAGAGTGTATTGGGAATTATTAGATGGTGTTCATAACAAATTGGTGTCCCAAAAACATTATCTAGAAACAGATTTAAATTTATTACGTCAAATGTACATGCTTGTAAAAGTGATAGTTTAGATAAAGAAGATAGATTTGCTAAGGCCTTGCCTCTTGGTGAAAGCCGTAAAGGAGCGTTGCAGATTATTCGTTCTCATTTTGAACATCGTTCTGTGAATGAAAATACGGTTCCATACTTGAACTTCATCGAACAAAGGAGCAATTTAACCGTGAGAAATTATCAGATTTGGATTTAAATTTTTGTGTAGTAAAACTAGCGCATGATATAAGTTTTCGTGGTTGGAATCCTACCAAGGAGCAGGAACATTATCAGCTAAATACAATGACAAAGGTTAATGCTATGGTATAGTTTCATCTTATATTGACCAACTAGATCCGCGTCCTTACAAAATTTATTTCGATAATTTATTTACCTCTATTGACGGGATAATTAGAAGTAATAGAATTGATAAAGTTTGTAACATAATTTGATGCAAAGAAATGAAGAAACAACAAAATCTACAATACCGGTGCGTTAAGTGCGAATGCGCACTTGGCGTTTCATGTTTTGTTGCGTTTCATACGAAATAATTTCTTTAAATATGAAATAAGAAGATAACTTCAATTGTTTTTATCTTATCTGGCCATTTAAATAATAAAAATAATATATGATTCGTAATATACGTTACTTTAGTTATAATTGAAAATGTATCATCACAAATGAAAGAAACGTATCGAAAAATCTGTCAGTAACAAAAGTGATGGGATAAGATGACGTGTAAGCCCAACGACCTTCTGGAAGGACGTTCGTTTTTTCACATACTAGGACATAGTAACACAAAGCTTTTGTACGTCTTATTTAAACAATAATTTCGAAAATTGAACAATATTTAAAAAAAAGTCGCTCAAAAAACATTTAGAACATCTGGGTTAAATAAATAAAGAAAAAGATATATATATATATGTGTGTGTGTGTAAATACATACGTATGTATGGTATATTCATTTGTTGGGTATGTTTTATGCGCGTGTATGTAAGTGTGTATGCCTTTTTAGTCGAGGACTAGGCGATAACATTTGAACAGTCGTTCTCCCTACTTTAAAATATTGATTGAAGCAACGAGGTCAAAAAGAATACTGCGTATAAAGGCTCTTTTTTTTATTTTTATCGTTATAACTAAACGGTATACCAAAATGGAAATTCAGGAAAAATTACGCAAAAACCTGACGGTTTTTATATAATTCTGTCAGTAATTTACCGGACCAGAAGAAATATTCTCTTGGGTACGATATCCCATTAAGATCGGTATCTTAACGATAAAGTTAAATTAATAAATTAATTCTTAATCATGTTTCGGCCATATCAATAATTTGACAAATTTTACTCAATAGCGAACTAAATAAATAAATGACCGTATTACGGTGAAATTGAAAATTAAATTTTAAATTTAACTTCCGAATTTCAAACTTACGCCATTATTGTGTTCGTATATTTTTCTTCTCCACATTTTGGAACTAATAATTCTGATCTAAAGCTGAATTAATAAAAATTCGGATATATATATATATATATATATACATATATACATGTTCGAAATTTTTTGGTAATATGGTTCCTTATTCTGAACTTACACGGTGTGTCAAGTTTATCGATAAAATTAATTTTATAAAGGTACAGAGAGATATACGCTTGCATATATTAATGCGCGTAAATGAAAATGGTGTTTGATCAACACGAAGAACCGTAAAGAAAAAATTTATATGTTCGTAGCAACATTCTGCAATGTGTGACTTAAATTTAAGATGATAAAGGGATGAGTAACAAATTCGCTTTACACATCGGATATAAAATGTGTTTGTAACTTGTAGCTGAAATAAAGTAATTACATAAAAATATAAAATACTATTTAAAAAAGGCCAATACCTTACAATTAATTAGCAATATGTGAAGAAAACCAAATAAATACGTCATTATATGAGAATAAAATGTAAAAATGTGATACAGTTATATATATATATATATATATATATATATATATATATATATATATATATATATATAAAGTCGTCGGGATAGCCTAGTGTCTATAAACACGGACTTCTATACGGAAGGTACCGAGTTCGAATACAAAAATTATTATCAGAAAATAAAAATATAATAATTCTAATATTATCACGATGAAAGCAATAGCAAACCACCACGCACAACAGCTAGTAATAATATAGTACGATACAAAAACATGCGGTGGTGCTTTGTGTTCGCGACAACAAGGCGATTACAAACTTTTCTCCCGGTCTGTGTGTGTGTGTATGTCTGTCAACGTTAACCCCATATTACGATTGCCTTGTACGCTACTTACACTGTACAACAAAATATGTATAGTAAGTAGTCGCGTGCCTCCGATACGGAGACGGCATTTAATGATGATATAAACTGAACAAAAGAAAGACGAAGTACTGACCACTATACTAAAAGATACGGGTTACCGTTTAAGTTAATATAAAAATCTGAAAGTTCGATTACCCAATCCGGATGTTGTAATCTTAATTTACATGAATTAATATTTTTCTCCATTTTTTTGGCGATTATATATTCCATCGGTATATTTTTTCACGTTTAAATCGGTGAATTATTTAACTTGATCGATGTACTAGGTCATCGATGTGGGCATTTATTTTTCCTTCTATCTTTCCTTGCGCAATTATCTTTTCCTTATCTCTTATTAGAATCGTACATTAGTGACAGATATTTTCATGTACGTCATGATCACGCGTCCTGTCCTCTGAGCTGTATCCCGTCTGTACGGGTGTGCCTCAAGGCTCAGTACTTGGACCTACGTTGCATTTAGTTTGTACAGCCGAGGTAGCCGCACTTGCCGATGACGTGGCACTTCTTTCTTCTGATACCGATCCAAATAGAGCGAATAGTAATCTTCAAACAACACTCGTTAGAGCTCAAAACTGGTTTAACAAATGGAAGTATAAGAATAAATGAGAACAAATCTGTAAATGTATACAGTTTACTAACAGAAAATCTAAATCTCCCCTAGTAAGAATCAATAACGCACAAATATCAATCAGTGCAAGCGTGAAATATCTAGGCATACACTTGGATAGCCGATTAACATATCGATATCATATCCAAATAAAAAGGAAATAACTAGATGTACGTATTAAGAAACTATTTTGGTGAATGGGCAGAAGTAGTGTGCTGTCTATTGACAATAAACGTCTTATTTATACTGCGATTTTAAGGCACGTCTGGACATACGCGGTGCAGCTGTGGGGTTGCGCAAAGCCGAGAAACATAAGAACTATATATATACTGGCGAGAATAAAATCCTTCGACTGATAAAAAATGCGCCTTGGTATGTAGCACATCTACCATGATTTGAACATTCCTTATGTGTGCGATGTCATTAATATGCACAGAACTATGCTGTGTGAGACTGCAAAATCATCCAAATACCCTTGCATTACGACCGTTGGATACTCCCGGCGGTATAAGACGCTTAAGACGTAGAAAAGCCTTGGACCTAATCTGAGGTTGTGGTTGCCGGATGTGTACCAGTGGGTAGTATACCTTTCCTGTTATGCTCTGACGAAATACTACTAAATGACCTTGTTGGTCAGCTTGCAGTAATATAAAATAAAAATAAATAAAAAAACTGTTCCGCTCGAACTATATGACCGAAGAAATCTACATACCGATTTTAATATGGACGGTTCGATTCTCTCAGCCACTTCTGAACAGAATTCTAATATCCCGCTTTCATTTTGAAGAGATTAGCATCCCTACCCTCGTTGAATTATTAATCATCCACTTTTGAGATCAAGGTTTTCACAAAAAAAGATTGACCATTTTCGAAATTTTTTACCTTTCCAAATGTGATGCGTAATATGAGATTATTAAAGACGCCAAGAATCGCCGCATATGAAAAAGGATGTACCCAATCAAGGGGAAGCGAATACGCTATGTTTTATATATATATATATATATATATATATATATATATATATACACTACAGTTTGTTTTGTTATTACAAATTGACGTCAGAAATAATAATTTATATATATATATATATATATATATATATATATATATATATATATATACTAGGGTAAAAACATCTGCGAGATAAAGCTTTGGCATTAACTATAAATAATAGAGCGGGAATAGGTCTTTTAAAACGATCACTATCCCCGTTATTACGTTTACAGTGGTAAAATTTCGACGAAAACCGACCTCCTTTTGAATTTGTCCCTCGTCTTAAATTATTTCGCAGTAGAAAATTATTGATTTCGAGTCACCCTTAGTTTTGCGATATGAGCAGAATGCCCTTTGTACGTGTACGTATGTGAGAGTAAATTGTACTACCCTTTTAAGAGAAAAATTTGTGTAAAAAATTCCTACTTATTTTTTTAATATATTGCATATAACTAAAGTTGCTTTGAAAATCTTTATACTGGAACAAGTAGCAAAACTACGTTTAATTAATTCTGTACGTAATGGAAAGTCAAAAGTAGGTTGTTATTAAATGTAAAATTAAAACACATTTTATATATATTGTACATTTTATTCACATATTTGTCGGCTGCGTTCTTCCTACATATATGTATATAGTAATAATTTAAGTTTAAAATTAATTCCGCTATTACATTCCTATATTGGAAAATGTACAAATTTAATTTGGTTCTTCTATATAAAATTTAAGAAATTGTATAACTCGCGTACCATAATAAAAATTACTTAATAACCATTTATTACCAAATATGACAGACTTTTGTAAGCATTCGATAGATATTACATGATACTTAGCTAAGCCACCTCAGTGGACTGTGCCATAGGCACGAACTGGTTGATATATAATTGCTTTAAATAATAAAACAAGTAATTTATTTTTCTCGATTTTTTTACTACGTAAACTTTTACTATTCAATAAAGCTGCCAGATTTTGTAATTTCACTAAGCCTCATTATAGCCTCGTTATTTAAATTTCTTTCAAAATTATTCCTATATATTTTATCCTAATTAGTATAGATTACGTACTGCGTCGTTATTCAAACATAATTGATTACTGATTAACCAATAGGATAATTTATCAACATCTTCTTGAATTAAATTTTGCTACAACTTTCGATATCTCGAATCAATTGTTAACGAGAATTGATTTAAAACTAAGAAGGAGTGAAAAAACTTAAGTAGGAAAAAATATTGCAAACAAGCGATTTTTAAAGACAAAAATTATATAACAGAGTAACCCGTTAGATAAAACAGCTAACCGAGAAGGAACAGGAAAAATTAATTAACAATTAAAAAAAAATGTACACGTAATAAAAAATCATCAAAATTGAGTCAATATGGTGATGAAACCGGAAGGACTATACGCGTATGTTTAGCAATGAATGTAAGTAAAGAGCCCGAACAAATCAAAATGAAGAAAAAGAAACTGGTGGGCAAAATTCTACGACCGAGATGTGATCGGGAAACGTTGAAAAAAAAAAGAAATAATAAGGAACTGTACGGCCGTATTAAAGTACTGTCACTTAAAAAGAGTGGAGACGGAACACTTAAGAAGACGAATTTTCGAATACTTCGATAAAAACCCTAGGACGCAAATTGCCTGGTTGCGGGAAGTTAAGAAAGATCTTGAGCAAATTAACAGAAGAAGACATTATTGAATACAGGTTCAGAAGCAAAGTTAATAATTTCCAGAGCTTTGAAGAAAAAGTGAAGAAGAAAATTGTTATTAAATGGGCGGATGAAAGGAAGTAAAAAATAAAAAATACTGGCAAACAGCCATCGTGAACATATTTTACCACGTGGTCCACAGCTGGCAAATCGCAAGGAGATATTATATTCTTAATAATTCGTAATAACGTTTACTGAATACGTGTAAAATATAAAATAATTCGGAGTTTACCGGTGCGATAAAAATTTGTAGACTAATTACAATGCAAAAGATGGTGTGGGGAGACGTTGAAAATTTTCGTTTTAAATATACGTCTTAAGATAAGCGAAATAAAATATTATTTTTCAACGTTAATTGATGGTAAAATTGAAACTAATTCGGATAAACATAACTCCGCGTTTTATCTAAATTGAAGCTATTTCGTACAATCTCGATAATTAAATTTTTTAAATTCTCCGTTAATCGATAACCGACAATTTAATTTTATCATTCGGTCGTTAAAATTGGCGTCGTAAAATTCATATTATGTAATCCAGTACGAAGACTGCAAGGATGAAATAATTATTATTCTAAAATTAGTTCATTTTATCTTTCATTTACCTATAAATTATTATTTTTATTTCTGATAAAAGGTAATTATTCTTAGTTCGTCGTGAACTAAATTATATATATATATATATATATATGTGTGTATATGTATGTATCGTCGTCGTAATTGTTCGTCGTCGAACGTCGTGACTAACAATTGTACGTTTATTTTTATGTAGAAAATGGGCTGTAACCTCCTGTAGGCCCAACTTTCGAACCCGTCTATTCTATTAGCGCAGTCTATACAGTGAGGAACCAAGTCTCGCACGCATAAGTAGCAATTGAAAACACCAGACGGTCCAACAGTTTTTGTCTTTATAGAAAATGCCGTATCTTTCCACATCAATTATGTTTACAAACGTGAAATAGAGCGAAATCTCGCTATTGTAGCGGTCAACTTCCGACTTTATCGGTTGATTAGGTACGTTCGGACAGATTTGTTTTGACCAGTTAAAAGTATGATTTTAGAAGATAACCAGGATGGGCTTAGGTTAGATTCGGTTAGGTTAGAATCGGTCAGGTTTATTTCGTCTAGTTAGAAGTAGAATTAAAAGGAAAAATGAGAATGGCGCATTACCCGGGTGACTGATAAATTGAAATTTACAGTAAGATTTAGTTTTAAAAAAAAATTTGATTTTATCGAAAAATTGCAATTTCCGAAATCAACTTTTTTCAACGCTGGTAATTTTTATCAAAATGCGATTTAAAAAAAAAAAAGTCGCTAACAACGTGAAATTAGTGAAAATGAATTACCTACCGAATAGAAAATCTGCGCTATCTATAGATAACAAGTTGATGATTTAGAAGCAGATATTAAAGTCAATCTGGCGTTACGGATGTTCATTATGGGGCTGTTAAAAAAAAAGACGAATACTGATATAATACAGCGGATCCAGAATAAAATTAATCACAAACGTGACGCTACACGATGATCTAGCGCCATCGGGTTGCTAGATAATTCCCTGGATGTTCGACGACTTATAAGATATTGGACATAGCATTATCATAAAGCTAATAGACAAGTACATTAGCGATTATCATTGGATAATTAGATCTACATGGTAAATAGCCATAAGCTAGATATGCATTATAGCGTTAAAAAAAAAAAAAAAATTGGACAAGGTCGTATCAACTGCTAGTCACACACCACTTTGTTTGTATGGCGGTACAGTGTTGGTTAGATGCGTATTTGAATATAATAAGTGTATTACGAATGGATAGTGAACGTTAAACTAACGTGTGTAAATTATAATTTTCACCGTGGAAAATGGAAGAAAAGTCTGGGGAAAACAAAAACAAAATAGTAACAAGGTAGCATAATAATAAATAATTGACGACGAACTGAGCGAAATAAGGAAGATCATTCTTGAGATTATCACCGTGAAATTTAACGTTAGAATCGTTTATACGTACGAGATTGTATACGCGTATATCTAAAAGAACAGAAACGTGTGTCTGCTAATACCCGGCGGCGCTATTCAATATTTATTCAGAATTCATAGTATAGAATAAATTAAAGAATAATAGGAGAACGGCAGATAAAAATTACAAAATTCTCAGACGACTAAGTATTAATTGCAGACAACCAGATGGTAGAGACATTAAACAGCGTAGCATCCAAATATGGAATGGAAATAAATATTGAAAAACAACGATATAATGTGCAACACAGCAAGATTCTAGAAGAAATAAATATATCAATTAATGGAATGTCGATTCCTTCAAATATTTAGAACACATAATAAGAGAAAACTCATATTATAGCAAAGAGATTCGGCGAAGAATTGTAATGGTTAAATAGACGTTTAAAAGAAAAAGAGATGTAATAAAGCAGAACACGCTGTGTATATGATTAGGAAAACGAATTGGAGATTTACAGAAAATTGAGACTTTTAAAACGTGCTGCAGGCGACGCATGTTAAAACTTTAGTGGGTTGATAAAATTCCAAATGAAGAAGTATTTAACAGGAAAAAAGTTAATCTTAAAAAATATTAGAAAAACAAAGATGAAACGTATAGGGCAGGTGTTAAGACATGACGACTTATTGAAAAATATTATAGAAGAAATAATACCCGTGTATAGGCCGAAAGGAAGCCTAAGACAGACGCTGATGGACATAAATCCAGAAGTAGTCGGATATTAATAGCTACGTTGAACTGAAAAGACTAATAGTAGGACAGAAAACACGTAGGACTTGGACGATAGGGGCGAACCATATATAAAATCATTATTAATCATAGTAATTTTAAAATTTCTAATTTCGAACATTTTGTCATATAATTTTCATTTCAATTTTAAATTGTTTCAAACTCTATATCATCTCTAGCACTAGCTTCCTAAATACATTTTAACTAAGAAATCTATATGCTATTATGATTATATAAATATTTACTTCTTGTGTGTATGTATGTTTTAATTATTACTACCAAAAATACGGTTATACTTACATAAGAAATTTCGAAATAAACGCCGATTCCGGCAAAGTGACGGTAAAACTGATTTCTCGAGATTCATTGGCTGGATTGGCTAGTCGACTGGAAATGATCGTTTCCGCGTACCGGTACTTTATATTGGATATTATCGACAAACTGTACATCTGCGACGATGGCTATATCGGACAAAAAAATAAACGTAAATTAAGTAAATGTAAAATCGAAGAGATATAATTAATTTAAATCGTACTTATTTGAAGAGAGAAATAATTATATATATATATATATATATATATATATATATATATATATATATATATATATATATAAGTCGACCAGTAGATTTATCTAGGCTGATTTTATTCGTGAAAAAGTTAGATTATCCGCCAATTTAATGGTGCTGTGTGGTGGTTTGCCATGGCTTTCCACGCTATAATGTAAGGATTATTTTACTTTTTTTTTTTTTTTTTTTTAATGATAATTTTTGGCCATCGTTCGTATTCGAACTCGATACCTTCCGTATAGAAGTGCGTGCTCTAGCCACTAGGATGTCGGTAGGATGCCTCGCCTAAGCGAACTACGTCCACCGGACAATTGATAATGGACCAGTCTCGAACCATCTAATCTTCCGAAAGACAATAGTGTCGTTTGCTAGTGCCCTCTCTGAAACCACTAACCCGATACTGATTTACAGGTTAATTTTGGACAGATAACCGAATTGGCTAGAGTTACCTTTTTTTTTTTTTTTACAATTAAAAATTCTCGTCTCTGATCCGATCCGAACGTAGGTCGCACAAGTAGAACAAAATCATACGGCTGTGCTACGAGCCTTCTATACGTATTAAGACACAACTATAAAGGATTATGATACTATTACGCAGATGTCTACTCTAATCGGTTAATTTTCATAACGTAAACGAAGATAGTCGAAAATTTCTAGTTGATTTATTATTTCTTCATTCATGCAACTCTGCTTCGGATATTGCGATTCAAACCACATTACGTTTTTTACCTTTCGATCTTTATATAATATATATATAAAATATATATATAATATATATATAATATATATATAAAATATATATATAATATATATATAATATATATATAATATATATATATAATATATATATAATATATATATAATATATTGGGCATAACCGACTACTTCACATAATCGACTTTAGTAAGAATGTTTTTTTTGTTTTTTTTTTTTTTTTTTTTTTTTTAAATAAAACGATTAAAATTATTCGTTTTTTTATTTAATCGGGTTTACTTTAATTCATCATTAATACAAAGTAAACACTGCATAGCGAATGAAAATATAAATGATAATAAGTTATACAACGATTTTAAAAAAAAAACGAATTCCAAAAACCGATTTATCAATAGAAAATCGCATACACCCAAATCGGATCAAAATCGTTCAATATAACTTTGATATGTTAAAGAAAGTTTGAATATATAACGATTAACAGATATATGTAGGATAAACTAAATGCATTTAAAATAAAGTTACAAAAAATTATATTTCGGTCGAACGGTTACTAACGGATAATCCGAGATTGTATGAACAAAGTAAAATAATGATGCAGATTTTAAAACTCTATCAATAAACCGAATATATTTTAATACGTCGTGAGTATATGTATTTGTCGGTGTTTTACAAAATCGATAATTTTTCTAGTAAAACGATCGGTTATTGTTTAAATAAATTAAATATTTCGGAAAATGACAAATAGAAAAGTTTTATCAGACATAATGTGGATACGTGTGTAGCAGTAAATGAAACTACGCGGACAATTGTATAACATTTGATTGCGGTCTTCAATCAAATCTGATTGGTTTTTATTATTAATTTCGGAATGATTTAAACATTTGTAAAATAAGTAATTTCTACTAATTTTTTACAGGCTATTCAACCTTTATATATATATATATATATATATATATATATATATATATATATATATATAAATATTACTGAAGCGAAGAATATTGTCCGGGTACAAAAACAACATAATGAATTGGGTTTAATCTATCTTTGTTTGTCGGTTAATATTCTATATAGAGTACGAATCGTTCAAATCGTATAATAGTCGCTTTTAATAATATAGGAGTCGTTGGCAGACTCAGTACGCGGACTAAAGCATTGTCCCTATTACGATGACGGTAAATAATAAATTTTGTACGTTATTTATGAAATCGTGTTGCAATATTGACGTTAGATGTAAGTCGGCACATTGTTAAGTAAAATTGGGTGTTTAATTTGAAAACATACCCGATCATTCGATAGACACTATTGTAATATTATAATAGTTTTCTTTCTTCATTATTATTTTCTGTGTTTTTTTCTTTTTAATTACACCACGGGGACGTATATATGTATATGCGATAGTCATTACGTCATACAGCAATTACTAAACGGTTAAATGACCGGTTCGATTTGATACAAGCTAAAATTTAAACGACCACTATTGAGGCTTCAGTAGGATCTTTTCTATCGGAAGATTTAGGTTAAGGGACAATCTAAGCTGTATATACAAAGTTAGGCAGGTGTTTTATATAATCGGAGCTTTTGTGTTCGAGTATGAAATACATATTACTAAACGTCATCGTTCGCTTTTATTTAACACAAGTCATCGTCATCATTATCATCATCATTATCGTGGTGGTGCCATAATGTTTTACCAATTCTTTTATTACCGTCTACTACTTCGGTACAATTCCACACTGTAGTTATAGTTAAGCTATACCGCGCTGCGTCAAATCCTGTACGCGTGTTATACTTTTCCTCCCTGGCAAGGCTATTATCTGGCCTCGTATAAGAAGGTGAAGTTATATTGTTGTTCCGAATGTTTTAATTTTCGTGTTCTTTTTAATATTTCTTTACATTTATTTAATCGATTTAATACTTGGCGCAGTTCCGCATTTTGTTCGTCCATTGTAGCCCCATTTCGAAGGCCTCTAGTATCTTATTTCTAACATCTTGGTTTAAACACCGTACAGATCGAAAATACGTAACGTTTGATTATTTCTAATTTTAATTCTATATTTATTATACCACTAATGCGCAATATTAAACTTTCGTACGTTCATCCGTATTACTACAAAACCGAATGAACGAACAACCAGATACACACGGAACTCTAAAAGTTAAGAAAAATGACATAGGCGCATCAAACGTGAACGAGAAAGTAGATGATAACCGAGATGTGAAATGTTACTGAGGAAAGAATAATCGCTAAAATTAAACCAGACGAATACAGATAAATAGTATAATAACGAAAAACATGCGCAGAAGACGAAGATAAATAGTAGAACATAAAATGTAAAGATTTTCCCAGAAACGAAGAAGATACTCGATATGGTTAAACAATACAGAATTGGGGCAGGTGTCAAATGTGAAATACTTACGTCAGCAACCTTGCAAAACGAAAAGAGGAGTACGATCGAGAATAGAACAGGCAAGACTAATGGTCACGAAAATTAAGAACGTGCTGCCTAGAAAAGAACAATACCTCTAGATCTACGGTTAAGAATATTCCGATGTTACGTATTTTCGGGTCTTCTGTAGGAGGGCTGCGAATGTTGGACACTAGGACTTGAAAAACATATCGAAGCATTTGAGATGTACTTATGTAGAAGAATATGAAAAATTCTTGGCTCACAAAAATTCGGTAAATGATTAATTCCTAATCAAGTAAGAAAAACCCACAGAAACTATTAAATATCATTAAGGACAATGGAAGCTGCGATACTTGGGACACATTTTGAGAGCAACTGAAATTTTATGGAAGGCAAAATTGCTCATAAGAGATTGTATTGCAGACTTACAATGTTCGTATGTATGATGATCGATTCAATTACTACGAGCTGCTATGTATAAAAAAAAAAATTTTGATTAGTTTTAATAAAGTAAATAAATTATTATTATTATTATCATCCTTGTTTAAAATAGCGCCTAGTGTAGGACTTTTGAAGTCGATTTTCCGCTCTGCATCGAACTTTAGGCATTCCGTCAATATTGATGTCTTATTGATAGTTGACATAGACAGTCGCGGTACATGTTGGCGGCGCGTTCTTTTCAAAAATGTAATCGTTCGTTAATCGACTGTGTCTAATTCTTGTACAATATTACCTCTTCTCGACGGTTACGGCGGTAGGATGTGTGCCATTCAGAGAGAATCGGTTTTATTTGTATTGTTGAAGCGTTGTTCCCATTCGGAATGCCACGCTAGCTTTATGGTTTTGTAAAGTTCTGTTGAGATTTGTTTCAATGTTAGTTTCATATGCGATGGATTTTCATGTGTGAGACTGTGTACTTCGATGTTAAGGTTGCTACAGAGTAACTTGTAATGTACACCTAAAACGGTCTTGGTAGACGTTTTCATTCTTTTACTAAAAATTTTGGGACATATACATTGAAACTAGATTAAAATTTGTGACGAAGTTAATTCCATACCGCACAGACCAATTTGGATAACTTTACATTTATAAATTACAATCGATTGGACTAGAGGTATAACATTGTACGAAGCACAGACGTTACTTCCCTGATATTAGATTAGTCTAAACTTTGTCTCAATGAAGCCCTATTTTCGAGCACCATACCTGATGTTCTATATAGTATTTTAATTTCGATTATTTATAACGTCTGCAGTTTATAATTAACGTGTTCATTCGATACGAAATACTCCAAATGATTCGAATATAGAAATATTTGGATTTCTTTTTTCTAAATTTGGTGAGGATTTTTTATTCTAAAACTTGTTCCAATTTGAAATTTCCCTTCACCATTTTTATTCAGTTATATGCTTGTATACTTAACGTTACATCATAGACTGAACCGTTGCACCCCTTAGACCTTCCACATTTGATTGATTGGCGAGGTAAGTCGGAGTGTCAATGACGAATGATATCTCCAATCCTGTCACGACACATATAGATAAATTGTTTATTGGCTATGTAAGCAAGATTATAATTATATATATATATATATATATATATATATATATATATATATATATATATATATATATATAAACCTCAATTAATTTAAGGCGTGCAATTTTAATTTCACGATTAGTTTTTCTGTTAGATAAATATTTTCGTTTTTTTTTTTTTTTTTTTGTAATTTTTTTTATGTACTTAAACAGGAGCTCGCTCAGTTTTACATATAATCGATTATTACAATAAAAATGTTCTTATTTTGACGTATTATTTAATTTTGAATATTTTCTTTTCTATATTTCCGTTTTTAATTTATACTAAAACGTAATCTTATTTTACATAATGTTTGTACAATGATGAGTAATATTACAGTTTGAATCGGATTGAATTATTATTATTATTATTATTTTCACGTATGTAAACTTTTTAATGAAATGTCATAATCAAATGAAATTGAAATTGAATTGATTCTTTTGAAAAAAAATAAATAAAAAACGAGCTAAAATAGGAAACAAAAAATTTTCTTTATGAAAAAAAATCACATTATTCAGTCATTATCAAGTGTGAACAATCAAAAAATATAAATTATAAAGACATATGCAAATTTCTAAAAATATAAAAAATATTGCTTAAGTACGCAATGTATAAAAGAGAGATATCAAAGTGAAAAAACTAGTTTTAAATCATCCGTGGGTGAGTGTGGTAACAAATCGACCATCGGCGGTATAAAATTTAAACATAAACTATAGCGAATAAAATATAAATAAATAAAAACATCCGAAGTCGAAAAATTTATTAGTGATTTTAACTCGTCAAGGTTTTTGCTTGTTGTTTATTATTATCGTTAAAAACTTCCTATATTTCCAGGTCAATAGCAGTTTTGTTACATTAAAAGTATTTTACTTCCGTACGCATGCGCGAAATTCAAAATGGCCGTACTAAAGTTGAAATATCGATTTTTAAGGAAATACGGCAACGACGCTTCAATTTAATGAAGGAGAAAATGTCGCTTACTCGTTGACTGTAGGTAAGTTTAAAAGCGTCGTGTATAGATATATTTTAAAAATTGAAGCATTATACCCAGTGATGGCCTTTTATTATTCAAACAGATAATTTTCTTTTTTAAAAAAAAAATATCGCGTACTTTCAGATTTATAAAACGATTTTACGTTAAATTATTCGCGTTCGTTAAAACCTTTAATATATAAGAATAAATATTTTACCGAGTGTTTTTTTTTTCAATTTTATTTTTTTAGGCTTCCACAGTATTTAAAATTTATAACGTAGTTTTAACAAAATTATCTTAATTTTAACTATACGAGTATAATTAACGATAAACCTATGTAAACACAAATGTATATGCGCGTGTTATGTGCAGAGAGTAAGAATTGGTATATTGACAGGAAAAGGAACCTGTAGGGGATATTGATTATAGAAGAGAGACATTGCAGGAAAATGTGATTTGCATCGTACGGTTGAGGGATGTGAACAGAACGGAAAAGCATATAGATACATTTGAAAAAGCGTATAGTAGACGATTTTTTCCGAAGCCTAGTCAACATAAAAATTGAAGCACACCTACTTTTGCAGTTCGATATCATAGCATCACACTAGGAAGATCAGACTGAAGCAGTTTATATTGAATAACATTATGGGGATTATTCCGACTAACTTTCCGCAGTATTCATTATGTGCTATCTTAATAAGTTCAATTACAGAAGTATAGATGACGTGTGTGAAGTTATCGACAGTTGTAGGAATATCGTTAATAGATAATAAAAATCAAAACCATCCTAATACGCTACCCCGATGGACGAGGTTCTTTTAGGATAAAGAACTTTAATATAGGGCGACCCAGAAAAGACGGACGGTTTTAATTTTCGAATAATTCGAAAACTACTAGACCAAAATTTTCGAATGAAATTTTATTTAAAAATAGCAAAACGAGAGATTAGTTTGCAATCACGTCGGTATCGTTCGTATAGCCGCCATTTGCAACAGTTTCATTTAGATCTTTTTCCAAAATTTTCGAGTATAGCTGAATTTTTTATATTTCTTCGAAAATCCGCGTTTTCAGATTTTTCAGATCTCGTGAACGTGTTTTGTAAACGCGGCCTCTTAAGGTATCCCCACAAAAAAAAAATCGCGTAACTTCTTGTGTTCGAAACTTTCATTATTAATTTATACCGTCGTGATTGATTCACGTGCGGAAAATAACCTTCCACGCCAAACATAGGATGCCGCGATAAGACTGGGCATAAATGAATCTCTCGTGTGTACACTAAGCGTCGAGAGTGTTACTAACTGCGCTATTCAAACAACAAAACCGTTCGTCTTCTCTAGGTCACCCTATAGAAGCTATTAGTCGAGCGGCGGACTATATCGAAAAGCTTTCTGCAATTTTCCCGAGTGGTATATTTTCTTTATTCGTGACTTAGCTTTTGTCTCTTATCAGGGTTTCAAGTATGAAAAGTGAAAAAACCTGTTGTCCAGCTTCCGATTTTCTTTCGAATTATAGATATACCTAAATTTCGGTTTAGAAACTTATTTCACTTATACAACGTTAATTTTTAAAAGCAACATACATACTATAGGTCTAGAAATCGAAAAAAATACTTCTTTTAAATAATACCTTCTAATATGTCCTATTCACTCTCTTCCATTATATGTTTCATCTGTGAGTCTATCGAGTTAAAATTGCTATACAAATGTTAACTCTATTAAACCCGGTCTTAATATTATTTTGCCACGAATTTCCAAGTCACACCAGTGTTTTTTCATCGACGAACTGGTAGACAAATCGGCTAGGATTCAACCGTATCTTTAATTCCGAAACTCGATAATCACTCAAATCAAATAACGAATTAACCCTATTGCGATCTACGGAATGAAATCTCTAGTCACTTTAGTTTTCGTTGGAAATTTTTTCCGCATATTAGAAAAGAACGTAATACTTATCTCTACTCAGCACAGTGGTGATTCTACATTAACTTATAAAAAAGAAACATAACCCCTGCCATTGCGTGCTCGCTGAGTCGCGACGTCTCTAACATTTCAACACCTACCCTCAATACTCTACATACCGTTCTCGATAATTTATTGTCAATACTTCGGTGTGCTCCTGGCCGCATTAGCAGAACCCGGTACCATGTTAAAAAAAAAAAATGAAGATAATCTCATTGTTTACTGATTTTGTAGGATACAAACGTTGTCTCTCATTTTACAAATGACTTTATACATCACTTTAGCTTTCGTATTAAGCCTACGGTTTATACACATGATGTTATTAAGAACATATATATATATATATATATATATATATATATATATATATATATATATATATGTAAATGAATTCTAATTTCGTTTTTGTATTTAATGATTTTCACAAAATATTTGGCCAGTATAAGAGAGTAACAGTAAAATTTATACATATATATATATATATATATATATATATATATATATATATATATATATATATATATTATAATCTGACGGATGTAGCCAATAAGCAACTGGGATGTAATTTATGACAGGATGGGAGGTGTAACCCTTTCGTACTGCAAACGATCTATGTTTTTTGTAGGATTTTTTGTGCATTAGAAGGAATACTGGATGATAAGGATATATTAAGATCGTCAATGTAAATCCGATTAGTTGCAGGCTGCGAGATATAATTTGCTATGTCATCGATATATAATAAGAGCCTTGTGGAACACCGTTTTCGATCTGAACTGGTGTTGATTTTGACAAGCTGATCATAACTTGAAAAGTTCGGTTGTATATAAGTAGTTGCCTAAATTACCGGATATTTATTTTTATTAATAGTCCATGTCGCCACAAGCGATCAAATGCTTTTTCTAAATCAAAGAATACAACATATAAGTGCTGTTTATCGCGTTGTGATGTTAATATCGGCCTTTGTAAAGTGAGCAGATGATTTATAGCCGACCTCGTCTTACGCCCACCAGCTTGCAAAGGAGAAAGGAGATTGTTATTTGCAAGGAAAAATAATAGACGCCTATTAACCATCTTCTCCAGTGTTTTTGAAAGAACACTAAGAAGAAATACTGGTCTGTAATTATCTCGGAAGAAGGAATTTTTATTGGGTTTTAATATTGTAATGACTATAGCTGAATCCCAGCTTTTGGGTATGATGCTGGATCTCCATATTCTTGTATAAATTGAAAAGTAACAGTTTTGCACTTGGTGGAAGGTACTTTAACATATAAGGATGTAGTGAATCTGGACCTATGTAGATTGAACTGAAAGTTTAGTTCTGAAATGTTAAAGTCAGAGTTGTATGGTGGAGCAGTATCTTGCGGGAAATGTATTTGCTCTTTTTCAGCCGCTGATTTTGTATCAAGAAAAACGGCTGAATATGTCAGGGATGAAGATTGGCTTGTAAAGTGTTGGACAAGAGAATTGGCTACATCATTTGGATCAAAAAAATAGTTTTTCCACCTACCTTTAATGACGTAGGAGTGGGTATGGAACTTACGGCATTAATTGTTTTTTATTTCTGACCACATTTATAATGACCTGATGCCGACTATGGAATAGAACAAACGAAATTGTTCTAGGATTCGAATTGTTTTGTTTTGATGAGGTTACGAGCTGTAGTGCGTGATTTTTTGAAATGAACTCGGTCAGTGAGACCGTGAGTGTTTATATTTCTTGAGTGCACGTTTGCCTTGTTGAATTTCTACAGCAATCTCATTGCACGACCATGGGACCTTCCTTGGACGTATGTTTGAAACTGATTTGGGTATAGTTGTGTCAGCGGCTTTAAAGATTGCCTCAAGGAATATGTTTAGGTTACCTTATAATTGATAACAAGATATGTGCACTTACGTAATCCGAAAATAAATTAAGGGATTAGCGTAATATAAATAATTATTTAAACAACGTTTCTTTACGTTTTTTTTAATTTTTATTTTTTTTTATTTATTTACACAGACACGTGTGCAAACATGATTTCATAAATAAATTAATTAATTATTAAAATTAATATATCTCAATCGTGAGTATAAAGGTACGCATGTTGTTCCACAGTACACACCGGTGGTGTTTAATTCAAAGTCTTTAACGTTAATCATAATTACAATTAAACTGGATTACAAATTTTTAAAATTAAACAATATGCGACGTGGCCTATCAAGTCTAAAAAGGTTAAATCGAATACAATTATTGATTTGTACACATAACTAAATGTGTTATATATATATATCTATACTAATACATAAAACTGTAGTCTGTCTGCGATTTGCGAATTTTTTCATTATTATCAGTACGTTGGGTTATTTTTATCGCAGATAAACAGATAATCTATTAACTAAAATTTTTGGCAATTTCTCTGTCTTTCCGTCTGTCTGTTCCGATTTAACTTAAAGTAGTAAACAATGATATCTCTGCCAAATCGTTTAAAATTTAACACGTTTTCCGGTTCGAATGTACCTTCACTACCAATACCCGCTTTACAAATAACGGTTCCTTGCGTTAGGAGCGTGGCCGAAATAACATACGGATATGGATATGGATATATATATATATATATATATATATATATATATATATATACAGTGGCGCACCCACAGGGACGGGCTACAGGGCATACTCAGAGAGCTTAGAAAAGTATAAAATACATATCAAGAAGGCTCCTAATTGTAAGCTGCAAACAATGTTGCAGCTAAAATGATGGTTGAAACAGAAGAGAATATTTGAAAGAGCTCGCGTTATCACTAATAAAACATCATTTTGAAGAGCGTGCGAAACGGCCTAGATTGCTGAAAATACTGTTAGAAAATATTCCTTACATTCTGTCTGCTAATGACATCGAAAATCCAGACGACTATGCAACACAAAATAAAAAAAATGGCCGTTGTTGAGCCGTTCGGTATTCGAATTAACCCATACCTTTGCTGTCATTTGTTTTTTCGTTGTTGTTCGTGATCGTTTATAGTTTGTTTTTCCTGTCAAATTTTGTTACACATTCCGCTGTGTATATTTTATTTATTACGAATGTTCTATTTTTTTGGGTGGAGGGTGATGTTTGAGCCCACCACGGATACAAATCTGAGTGCGCCACTGTATATACATATATCTTGTTAAAATAGACAGCGATATTGTATTAAAAATTATTATACAGAGGAAGCCGTTGGTAACTTCTGGTATATATGTATATATATATATATATATATATATATATATATATATATATATAAGGCGTGTGTGGTGATAATGTTACTCAATTTCTACACCAGCGTATTATGTAATTGAACGAGTTAATTAATAAACTAATATTAAAAAGACGGAATACGCTGTTTCTGACATAACAATCGACGTAATAAAAGATTTGCCGCTATAATTTAAGATAGGAATAAAACTTCCGTTACGAATCTTAAAGCTGCTAGAGGACAATAAAGGACGTAGAATGATGGTCGTGGGTAGTAAATAAAAGAATTCGCCGAGTAACCGGTCGTAAACGATGCATGCAACGCAGGAAAGAAAATAGAAAGGTCATTTATTCAATGCAATACGTTAATCGAGTTTAATAGTCGAAAGAACGAAGCAGAGCGAAATACATAAAGAAGATGTGCGTGCGTGTGTGTGTGTGTGTGTATTTGATTAAATCAAAAGTAGGTCACGCGCGTTCAAAATTAATTTCGTAGTTGAAAACGGTATCCTCGCAGAATTTTATCAAATCGATTCATCCGACGAAATGCAATTATCAGGCCTAAACTTTATTTAAAATGATAAATTAATAACCTCCGTCTGTTCGCTGACGAACACACCAATGTGTAACGTATGAACTGACATAAAAGTATTCGTCAATTAATATCACGCCGCGATCAAGAACATCAGTACACGGTATAGATAAACATAAACGTTCAATAGTACGTGGGCGACCTAGCTTTGGTGGGAATTTTTCTTTCGACCCAGTGTTTTTCCTTAAAGTTATTCTTACGTATGCATATCAAAAAATATTCTCGAAAGATCTGATACTATAAATCGAAACGGTACACGAAATACGATATTTTAATTATATTATGTCGCGTGTATCGTAGACTAGAAAAAGGAACAAGAGATTTGAAATTTTTCAGGACATATTGTAAGCGGCGAAAATCTAGAAAAAATACTAGCCGCTGAGTAAAATACCTGGTGCTAGAGGAAGAAACAGAGTGCCTACGAGCTGAACTGATGACTGACGGAATCAATTTGGTACGATAGTGTAACAGCAGTCACTACAGCTCAGAACCGGAATCAGTAGAGAGCACTCGTAGGTCATAACAGTCAGAACTGACTGAATACAAAATCGATGGGTGGATAAGAATGGATGCCGTAAAAAGGAAAATTTCGCAACATTCAAACGATTAATGCGATCCGGCTGAAATTTTATATATATATATATATATATGTATGTAGTCGAGTATCTTGGAAACGGCTCTAACGATTTCGATGAAATTTTCAACATAGTGAAAATGACCGGTAGGTAAATTACGAGTTTAGAAATTTTGTATCAATAACTACGAATTAAAAGTTGATACGGCCGGCTTTTAAAAAAAATCAAGAGAAACAAGATATTTCAGACGTATAACGAGAAACAACGGTTCGATGGAACGAACAATAATACAAAGTATCGTAAATGGTAAACGTCCATAGGGAAGATGGCATACACGTTATATTGATCAAGTAAAGGCATCAACACGATATATTATGTCGAAGGCGTTTCAAACCGCCAATAATAGATAAAACTATAATGCAACTTGCATAATGTTACACGGTGTCACCACATCGTTAGACAGTGATTATAATGATACATATATATAATATATATATATATATATATAATCTTTGAACTGAGTTAATTGGAGTTGTATGTCCTACTATATAAACGTTTTCGGCTGAAAATAGGAGCGTTAAAAGATAACATAATATAAAGTAAACAGAATCAAATATAATTACGAATTAAGTAAACGATTTTAATTACCTAACTTCGAATTACCTATGCGAATTTTTTCACGCCTTATGCGTCTAAAACATGTGCCGCTATGTTTTAAAACAGCCCAGATTATAATGCTGAAAAAACCAGGTAAGCCGGAGCAGGAAGTTACATCGTACCGTCCTATATCCCTATTACCAGCAATTTCCAAACTTTATGAGAAGTTAATACTAAAACGGCTGTTGCCATTAGTTGCAGATGAGATACCGATCCACCAGTTTGGATTTAGGAGACGGCACACTACAGTCGAACAAATACATCGCATCGTAGCGATTATTAACAAATCGTTTGAAAATAATTGCGCCGCTGTATTTCTTGACGTTGCCCAAGCCTTTGACAAAGTGTGGCATCAGGGGCTGAAATATAAGCTGAGTAGATTATTGCCAGGTAATATATGTCAATTGTTAGAATCGTATCTAGATGAACGGCAATTTCGTGTCATTCATCAGAATGCTATTGTATACTGGCAGGTGTAGCGCAGGGGAGTGTCCTCGGACCTCTGCTCTATCTGCTGTATACTAAAGATTTGCCAGTGGATGAAACAGCAACAATTACAACATTTGCTGATGATACAGCGATACTTCCAGTTAGTGATAGCCAGCTTGAAGCAACGGCTAAACTGCAGTCTGCTATCAATCGTACACAGAAATGGGCATTAACCTGGAAGATTAAGCTTCATGAACAAAAATCTGTTCACGTTATGTTTACATATCGTCACACCAATTTGAAGCACCGCGTATACCTAGAGAATCAGCTCATTCCGCATGCGGACTAAATACCTCAGTATGCACTTGGACAAACGACTAACATGGGATGTTAGGACAAAAATTAAACAGATCAAGATCAAAACAAAATAATTATACTGGCTTATTGGACGAAATTCAAAGCTCAGCACCATCCATAAGCGATTATTGTATCAGCAAATTATTAAACCGATATGGACGTATGGTATTCAATTATGGGCATGTGCCAGCAAAACAAATATCAACAGGATATAGGCTAGGCAAAGCGTGATCTTGCGAGCCATAGTTGATGCATATCGCTATTCTCGCAACGATGATATTCATCGAGTCATCGAGGATTTCGCAAAAAACATGAACAGCGGCTGCAGCAGCCTGTAAATGCTGAGGCTGTTAAACTGTTGAATATCAACGATGACATCAGACGATTAAAATGTCGACACCCGCATGATCTGTCGTGTAAATAAATTAAAATTCAAAAAACTGCGATTGTAGCTATTGAGTTACCGGATAGCTCACGTTTGCATTTAGTATATAAGTATATGTATTAAATGAGCACTATGTAAATAAGAATACTTATTTAATCTGTATGATTAAGATTGTATTGTAAATATATATATAAAAAAAAATATGTATTAATACTTTTTCATCATCGCGACGTTGACGTCACGATTTAATTCATCGTTGCTATACGTTATTACAGACGGACGCGCTAAATGTAGAAAGCTGTGAAAGCTTATATATATATATATATATATATATATATATATATATATATATATATATATATTTATTTATTTGTTATAGCGCCGTGTGAAAGTGCGAAGC
Organism: Coronaproctus castanopsis; assembly: GCA_032883995.1. Taxonomy (NCBI): domain Eukaryota; kingdom Metazoa; phylum Arthropoda; class Insecta; order Hemiptera; family Monophlebidae; genus Coronaproctus; species Coronaproctus castanopsis. Next base: position 44,652,272 of record CM065053.1, on the reverse strand, counting down.
TGTTACGGCACTGATGACTTAGCTGCTAGATGTAGTAATTGAGTTTTGAGGAGGAAAGTAATTGTATAATTGTGGGAATAACTGAAGAATTATAGGAGAACAAACTAGACAGGTTACGTATGTGGTCGATAAGAATCGAGTGTTAGGCAATGCAGTAAAAGGTGACAAATAAGAGTGGAATATGTGAGCGTTAAACGCGTTTGAAATGTGAGCGCTGAAAGCATGATGGTCTAGACGACAGATGTTACAGAAGTAAACGCTACAACGGAGTGGTATGGAAAAAAGAAGAAAAACTATTTCAGAAAAAGGAATGCTCGCTATTCGAGGAAGATTACAAAGGAAGGAAAATACTAGAAATGATAATAACCAGTTTTAACAACGGACAACCGATAGAAATTAGTTAAAGCAGTTGAGAAGAGAAATATAAAACCACGTCACTGACAAGAAGACGGTAAAGAATAGGATATACGTCTAAAGTATTTGAAAAAGCTCTAAATATAGATTCGAATGAGATAAAAGTACCAGACAAAGGTTAATCACCTTTGCAACCCGATACTATCGTTTAATCGTCGTCGTCTACGGTTCTGACTAAATCTACTTAATTCTGGTAGTACATTTTTCAATATTATCTATCCGAAATTATTTGCAATAACTCGTATTTTTCAACTTTCATGGACATGAAGTATCGAAAAAGTAAATGAAACCATTACATATTCCAAGTTAAATTTTTACGTACTAAATTTCAAATATAAATAATATTACGTCTTAAATTAAGAACGAAAATTTTTTAAAAATTTGATAATGTGGGAAATACAGAAGAAAAACAGCAAAAGGCTGTTAAAAAATATTTGAATCTTAATATTGAATCGATCGCGATTAAAAAGCAAGTTATATCAAAAAATTTACACAAATGTGTATAAATTGTCCTTGATTATCGCTATTTTGAAAATTTGACGTTACATGTGAGTAAACGACATATTATTATAGGGTGAGAAGTTGACGAGGAGGAATTGATACCGAGATAAATATTTACCTTTTTTTTCTTAGATTTCATTCAATCGCGCAGAACTAAAGGTGATATACTTGGAAAGGGTAGACCTGGCTGGGAATATGACAAAATTCTAACACACCGCATCTCTAAGGATGAGAATTATAATTGAATGGAAAACCTTGGATAGAACTAATTTTCCGCCCTATCGCGTATATTAAGGACGTATTGTCAAAAGCCAGTACCGACCAAATCAGAATTTTATTACATTTTCAGTCGCCGGAGAATATTTTTTAGATAATTAGGAAAAAAAATTTATCACGAAATGTTTTACTACGAAATATAATTGAATTAAATTATTTACTCCGAAATACACTTTGTTGCGCGAATTTACATTAATTAATTAAGATGAAAATTATTTGCTCGCAAATATACTTCGTTGCATAAGTAGCTCGATTAATTAAGATTAAAACGAATAAGTTCTTATGACATTCGTGCAAACAGCGAACATACGAATAAGACGTATTTATCCAAAGTGCAACGTAATAATGATAACTAATAATAAATTGAGATTTCCAATAATCATCATTAACATCATCATTATCATCATTAGAGTAGTCATCAAAATTATCATCGTAAGAAGTTAATAAGATGCGAGGTTATAGACGTAACGATTATTAATTAGCATCGTTTTCTGTTTACAATTAGAAACGCTACATTAATATTAAAAATCGATTTATCAAATATTACCTCCTGTCAGGGAGGCTGTTATCGATATCGAACGAATAAAATTAATTACTTCTACCTTAATTATAAGCAGATTGAAATTTCGAGATTATTTCATAAGTCATCGTTGATCGATTAATCTCGCTGACTGTGTTTCCCCCTTCAGAGCAAAAAAACTGTTTTCATCGTCCACCAAATTAAAACTGAATTCAGAAATTTCGAAATTCAAACGAATAATACAAACCATCAACGTGGTAGGTAATTTGTTTCATCTTTAAACGTTTTTTTTCGAAGGATTTACCTATTTACGTACGGATATGTATAAATTTTATTCGAGTGTTCGAAATTTTTGTAAAAAAAACTGAAGGGACGTATTGTTGCAAATGCGTATGAACGATTTCCACGAATAATTTTCTGTTAATTTCTCGTTTTCCCATTTTTAAATAAAATTTCATTCAAAAAGTTTGGTCAAGTAGTTTTTGAGTTATTCAAAATACAAAACCGCCCGTCTTTTCTCTGGATCAGCCTATATTTTCATAACGCTTCCTCGATTATACATTTTTATTTTTTTATTATCTTTTTTTTTTATTAATTAAATCTATTCCTAGCCAATCGGCTATCGGTAGATGTTATAACAATTGATCATGACGTGAAGGGAACATAGTCCCATGACTAGTCCCTATATTAGTATCTTATGTTTAATCATTTACGTAATATTCATTACTATGCCAGGTCTCTTAATTCTTCTCAGCCTGCGAATTTGCATTCACACCAGTTATTATGACTACGCGACCGTTTCTGATGTTTGATTGTCATCTTTTTAATTACGTCAGGTATGTATTCTATGCCAAGGTCATCGTGTATAATTTTATTCCTTACATACCATGGAGCACCGACGATTAACCTAAGAGTAATATTACTTACGTTAAAGAACAAACTACTACTATACAACCAAATACTCGCTCCAATATGGACGCGAATTATGGGATAGCAGTAAAAACGGTAATATAATGAAAATACCGAGATATTTAATTTAACGAAATAAAAGAAAAATACATATATTTTATTTAAGATCGTTTTTATATGGAAACCAAAAGAAATATTTATTAGAACCGAGAACGGAAAAATTTCTAAGGTACTAGAGAATGTTTAAAACTAATAACACAAAAAATAAATCAATAATATAACACTAATAAAAAGAAATTATTTTTTTGCAGGAAGTTATATTTCGTGTAGATTAGTACGCATCGTCCGAGTAAACAAATTAATTAAAACTAGATTAAACCGAATCTTCTAAGTCAACATTTCAGAGAATCATTTGAAAAATTGTTATTCGTTCGAACATCATCGTCATTTAACTCTTAAAACGCGTATCACAATTTCGAAGTTCAACATATTAATATATATATATATATATACACGTAAGATAAAGGTTTTTTTATGAAGTTACTTTTAACGACAGCTAATAAGAAACGTAAGAATATACCTTTGATACTTAATAAGAGATTTCTTCGAATTTGGAACTGTTATACGCAATAACGATCGGTAAAATCAAAGACTATAGGAGACCTATTTAAAAGAACGGACTAATAACATTATTTTCGGGAATAGATGAGGGCTAGAATGGAAAAATTGTTATATCTAGCCGGGAATAAAAACAGATTTACAAAGATTATTCCCCAGTTCTTCGCTTAAGGTAGAGGTCAACCAAAACACTCGAAGAAGACCATGTAGTGTATATATTTTATATATATATATATATATATATATATATATATATATATATATGTATATATATATATATATATATATATATATATATATATATATATATATATATATATATATATATATATATATATGCATCAAGGGGGAGATTGTGAGAAAAACCTGTTTGTTCATGAGCAGAAATTACAGGCGCTGGAATATGAAGAAAAGTAAGAGCATAATAAAAAAGATAATATAATAATTCAGATGGAAATCCTAAGGTCCGACTAATATTAATGACGTCATACGCACAAATAACATTTTCAATTTTAAAAAAGAAAAGTCGGCGGTGGATGAAATGGTTATATATATATATATATATATATATATATATATATATATATATATATATATATATATATTATAAAAGTAGAAACATATATATTTGTACGTACATACATTAATATTAATTACTACGTTCATTATATCTTCCGACAAATGAGCGTTTAGATGATCAAAAACAATTTTCACCGTAAATAGAATTAATGAAGAGTGTATTAATCGCTAACGGTTTAAACATTTTCTGCTGTATAAAATAGCCTTAAGACCGATCTGGGTGTATGGTATACAACTATGGGGCTGTGCAAAAACATCTAACATACAGAAAATATAGCGATTTTAAAATAGGGTATTAAGAACTATTACTGCAGCTTCCGGGTACGTATCAAACTTAACCCTCCATAAAGATTTAAACGTTATGTTTGTGGAGGATGAAATAAAAAGACAAGCAAACGAACATATCGCACGAATTATCGTTCACATAAATTTACTTGCTACCGATTTTCTGAATGATTCCGGTGAAATACGCAGGCTGTGGCGAAGCAAGCCCCTAGACTTTGTCCAACCAGCATAAGTTTAGATCGAGTACTGCTGAGTACTGTCCGTCCACAAAACATCACTCATCTCATTAAGTCAATCACCAAATGATCTCTAAGATTGGTCAGTATGATGGAAAAAAAAATGCAATCAGGCTGGTATATAATCAGAGGGCGTGGTGTGCAATGGTTCATAAATCTAACAGATTGACCAGTAGTCACTAGATATAAATAAATTCGAATTGCGTCATAAACATTTTTCGTGCTTTAATATAATATTGACGAGTAATTCGCCGAATCTTTAAAAAATAACGTCGCTATACGAAATATAGCCGTACGTTAATAAATAACCGAATAACGACAAATCTCTTTCGACGAGGTTCGCCATATCGAGATTACCGAGTGCAATCAATTAATAGGAACCTCGAAATTTAATCAACAAACGTCGCGGGATACGAATGAAGCGGTTACTAGACGGCGAAGAATGTATAGATGAAAATGGTTTTAATACTTTTTGACAAAAAAAAAAAAAAATGTTTTACCTAATTATTTATTTTTTTATTTAGTTTTTTTAAAGGTGCAATTAATTTATAAAAGGGTAAAACGTAATTTTATTTTTTCTAAATATATTTTATACCCTATTTTAATTTCTGTAGTAGGCAGGAATAAGTTCTTAGACGATCGTTTTGAAATAAAAAAAAACTAAAATATAATAAAATAAAATATATATAAGAAGAACAAAATAAAAAAATAAGATATAATTGAAATAAAATAAAATATAATGTAATAAGTGAAAAATGAAATAATGTAAAGGATCATACAATAAGAACAAAATATAACAAAGTAAAATATAATAAAACAAAATAAAATGTAATAAAACCGAATACAATATAATAAGTACAAAATATAAGTAATAATAAAAATAAAATAAAACACAATATAATAAGAACACAATAAAATATAATATAATAAAAACAGAATGAAATATAATAAAATATAATATGATAAAACCAACATAAAATATAATAAAATAAAATTAAACATAACATAATAAAAACAAAATGTAATATAATGAGAATAAAATAAAATGTAATACAATAAAAACCAAGTAAAAGATTATGTAATAAGTAAAAAATAATAATAATAATGGAATGAGAACAAAATAAAATAAGATATAACTAAATGAAATAGAATTAAAATAAATATTAAATATAATAAAAAATGGAAGTAAAATGATATAAAATATGATATATTAAGAACAAAATAAAATGTAATAAAATAAAATATAATAAAAACGAAGAACCAAATACAATATAATAAGAATAAAATAAAATATATCAAAATCGAATATAATATAATAAGAACAAAGTAAAATATATCATAAAATATAATATAATAAAAAACAAAATTAATAAAAACAATGTAAAATATAATAAATTATAACAAGAACGAAATGAAATATATTGAAATCGAGTATAATAATAGAAAATAAATAGTTTATACGTGTATGAATATATATTAGATGGTAAATATAATCGTCGCGAGTTAGAAGCCAATAAAATGTACTTCTTATCGGACGTACATATCCTATAGCCAACGAAGGTTATCTCAAATTAACCAGTGTTTTCTCCTATTCGTGTAAATTACACATCTAAGAAAGACACTGCGTCAGCGTATGTACCGGTGCGTCTGTACGTTACGCGTATGTGTGAAATGCATCCTATTCGATTTTTTTTTTATTTTATACGTCAATTTTTTTTTGTTTTAATCCGAGTTAAATATGAACTTTGAACTCAAAAATAAACGAATATAAATGTAACGATAATTATTTATTATCGTAAACGATGACGCGTTAACGTTCGATAATAATTAGAAATGTAAAATATGAAAATCCACCGGCAACTCACACACGTACACAAACAAAATAAGAATATTTTAAAATTTTCAAAACTCGAACTATTAGCCGGGAATTTTGATTTATATTATTCTTACGTAGAAAAAAAGTAAAGAGAGATCTTAAATTATTCTTGCATATAGTAAAAGCTCACTGAAACGGAGATCTTCGCAATTTTACGTAGCGTGTCTAATATAAACAATATCGGTTTTTAGACGAATGTAGAAAATATTCGGTAGGTTTATTTAAAATTGATATAATTTTGTCAGCGTTAAAATTTCATTCGTCGTGTACAGTGCCCAACGACCGGAATACCATTTTATTTATTTAATAAATACAAATTGACGTTTTAAAAATCGAATTAACGTTGGATTAACGGAATACTGTCGGCGAAAACGATCACTAGGACGATATAATTCTTGGATAACGAAAAGGCGACGTGCAAAAGGGCACGCAAAGTAACCGAAATAGAAAACATTAAGGCTTAGTATAAATAATGTTGTTTTTAAAAATATATATATATTTAAAAAACTGAATAAAAGTTTAAAGGTAATGAAAACATGCTGCAGGTATATGAAAATAAACAAAATAAAGACCAAAATATTAGTATGCGATAAATATAATAATATAAGGAATCAATTAAATATCGATATTAAGGGAGAAAAAGTAGAACAAGTAAACGAATTTTGTTACTTGGGAAGCGTAATAACCGAAGATGGTAGGAGTAAAAGGGATATAAAAACAGAATTGCCCAAGGTAAAGCAGCGTTAAGAAAAGCTTGTTGACATCGGAAAACATAGATCTAGCCGTTAGGAAAAGACTGCTGCAAATATATATATTCAGCATTGCCCTATGGATGCGAAACTTGGATAATGACGGAAGACGAGAAGTGAAGACTGACTCTGGTATATTACAGAAGATTATTATTACATTAGATAACCTAAATAACACAAGAAGGCTGAAACGGAATATTGTTTAAACAAATTTTATTCATATTTTTCTGAGGCTCCTGTCACTGGACGGATAACCTCTTCACGTTAATTTTCTTTCATATATCAGAATTACTGGATAGTCCAAATGGACTAGTTGTAATTATGTAAAATAAAAATTAAAAAAAAAAAAAATAAAAATAAAATGGACAGATAAGGTAACCAACGAGGAAGTTTTGAGAAGAATTAATGAAAAACTGCCGTTGTTAAAATGAATAGTAAAAAGAAGAAGCCAAATGATAGGCACTGCGACACGAAGGGCTAATAATTCGTCTAATAGAAGAGATGCATACGGGAAAGAATGTTACATTTCATAGATACTCGAAGATATGACGGCGTCATCGTATGAAGAATTGAAACGGAAGGCACACAATCGACAGAGATGGAAATCGATGATCTTAGGATTGAGCACAATATGATGATGATATATTAATATATATATATTATCAAAACAGTCTACCAGTTTTACCGGTTAGAGTACCATCAGGAGTGAATGAAAAACGATAAAAACTAACTAATCAATCTCTGGTAAATAAAAGAGAACCCCGGTCTAAATTCGGGAATTTGTTTTTTAACCGTCTGCAGGGAGAAATTTTGATTTCTAGGATTTCAAGGGAATCAACGACAATAGTGTTTGTGGAAACGTGTAACATTTGAAAATTGAGATCAAGTGAGTGATGTGTATAAGGTGTAATGTGGGTCAGATTGGGAAGATCAGTTTTTCTTTTATCTTGTTCAAATCTAACGTTAAAATTCCTGGTAGTTTTTCATATAAAATCTTTACTATACATATATATATATATATATATATATATATATATATATATATATATATATATATACGACTCTACGCTTACATACAATATTCGGCCTATGCTATATAATTTTATTTGATATTGAAAAAAGTTTCATCACTGTTGCGCAAAGTGCTAGTCAAAAAATTTTAGCAATCCACAAAATTTCTTGCGTAGTAGATTAAAATAAGCGTACAATTGAAATTATGTAAGTCGAAAGTTATTTCTATCGTACACTCTTATCTCCTATGTGGTCCGAAATACAAAGAGTTTCGCGGTCAGCAGTTGCCACCGTGCCAAATTCTCACTTGTCGTCTTGACTGAAATGAAAGGTACAAAAATTTTCCGTGTCCCGTTAGTAATTGGATAGAATAGAAATTGAGAAAATTATTCTAAACAACTAAATATTAGCAAGCACATCGCAGCTCTCAAATAATTTCTTTAATTAATAATATCTAAGAAAAATAACCGGGTGTTTCAGGCGTTTTTTCTTCTTATTCCGATAAAACGTTTAAAAAACGAATAAAATTAATTTTATTATTAATTATAAGATTAATTCTTAAAAATTATAATTAATATAGGGCGTTTCTTAACGCGTATAATCTATGTAATAGTTTACTTAGTAGAAAACTTTATTTCTGGCACACGTGCCTGAAAGCGTATGTGTGTGCTCTTGTGCAAAGTCGAGTGTGTTTAATCTTTGCCACGTGCAACTAAAATATTCATGTAGATAGGATATATATATATGCGTCCGTATATATATATATATATCTCACAGTTTTTAGTACCGGCAACCTCAGTAACAGCGGCAGTTTTCCTAGTACTGTGCCCGGTTTACAGGCACAGATCAATACTGGAAAATGAAAAGAGCTGCAGAAAATCGGTTGGGCTGGCAGTTACTTAGTATGGAATAAAATCATAGGACTGCCAAACATACCATGATGATATATATATAAATATATATATATATATATATATATATATATATATATATATATATATAGATAGATAGATAGATAGATAATTCTTTCATTTATGCATCTAGTACACGTTAAATTGTAGCGTTAATATTATCTGGTTCACGAATTATATGTGAGTTTACGTACACATTCGATAACTGAGGGTGAAATTGGCGTATACAGTTCGCGAAAATGCGAATGTACAAATGCCGGTTGTTACACTATTATATATTACACGTAATAGGGAGTAGTACACTTATTAAGCCTTGGCGACGTACTGCATCCGTGTAAATGAAAAAACCTCGAAACCCCGTTAATTCGAATAATAACATTTTAATAATAATAAAAAAATTAATTTATTATTAAAACCAGGAGGATGGTTTGATTCGAATATTTCAGTTGCACAAACGTTACTACTTTTTCTATATCTAGCGGCTGTAATTAAGACAAGTAGGCTTGTCGTTTGGTTAATTAAATTAATTCTCGTTCGCCGTCGACTTTTAACTCATCATCACCGTTATCATTATCATCATCATCATCCGCGGTAAAATTTACTTCCTGGCGATTTACCGCGTAAATATACGAAAAGAATTACTTTGACGAATCAACGGTGACGGATGATTCAGCTTTGAAAGAGAAATAATTCTAATTTGTATGGGCAACGTGTATAATTTTAGAAATATGACACAACACCAATTATCATTTCCTGCGTCACTCGACTTGAAAAGTATAGACATATGTATCTATATTAACTGTAAGAGGTAGTTAATGTATTAATGATGTTAACGTCTGAGACTAAATAACGACGTGTAAACTATTAATTTGCGAATTTCGAGGTTGATGATACAAAACTCGTTCTCGTTCGCAATAATATGACGTATCGCGAATTCCTTTAACCTACTAATTGACTAGTTACAGGCCCTACCCGATTACGAAATATTCTACACTAAAAGCGATAACAAACTTTATTTTGTTTTATTAGAAATTTTGTCTAAAATATTCGAACAAAACATAATTAATTTAAAAGATGGTTTATAAGAAAGTTATTAACGGGACAAGTTGAAACGTCAAATGCAATAATCCCGCACAATCCTCGTGCTCTTCCGATTATACTTAGAATACGTCATCTTTTAGTTCAGTTAAATAAGGTCAAGAGCACGAACTTCTATACGGAAGGTACTTGAGTACGATCAACGACGCAAAAGTTATTATCCGAAAATAAAGATACAAAATAATAGAATAATCCTAATATTATCGCATGGAAGGCAATGGTAAACCCTAGTAAAATAATATAGTACACAACAAAAGCACGCGGGGCTACATTGTGTCGGGACGATAAAGCTATTACAGTCGGTTATCCCGGATGGCTGAATCTATGCTAACGCCACATTACGGTTATCCTGTATATAGGATGTACAACAAAATATGTATAGGTATATATTCGCCTAGCTCCGATACGGAGACGGCACTTGATAATGATGATTATAGTAGGTGATTTTGCATTGATTCCTGCTAACCTAGGCATTATGGGTTAATCTCACAATCGACTGATTCATTAATCCTTTTTATTCCATACTCTTCTTACGTCGATCTACTTACTACGATCAAAATTGCTCGTGAAGAATATTATAGCATTGACTTACGATGTCTATAAGTTTTCTATCCAGACCGATTATACCCTCTATAAATTGGTTTCATAAACTGAATACTCCGATTAGATGTAATACGATACATAAATTTCTCCGTATTAACGTGCACACTACGTCTCGCTAATAATCGGTTTCCACGTTCGTTATTTAAAATGCACGTTCTTCATTCTTCATTCAGTATCCACACTACCGTCCTTAACATTTTAGGTTTTACAACCAGTTGAATTGCTTACATACTTCTTATTAATAAATATCCTGCTTACTTTCTTCTAAATATTACTGGAATTTTCTTTAAAATCATTTTATTGTTGATAGCGACAGTTATTTAATACGTTCCACAGTCGTATATTTTCTCCTAACTCTTACCAATATTATTTCTATTTACATTCGAAGAATTTATATACAATTCCACGCAGTAAATAGCGCGAGTCACTACCGTATTTAACAGATATACGTTCGATGGGGTAACCACCGTGAAAGCTCGACGAAAGTTATAAAAACCATTTAGGGAATAAATCGCGAATTTACCACACCCGTATAAAGAGGATAATATAACTAAATCTTCGGGGGGGGGGAAACAATGAAACCGCGCACGAAGGAGGCGCACGATAAAAGCGGCTAAAAATAATTTCGGAATAAGTTGGCTGAAGTTACTGAAACAGAACGATCCTTAAGGATATTCACCAGTTACGCAACAAAGGAGAGATGATGCGAATAATTATGGAAATACTTCCGGAGAATAGGTGAAACAAATTTTCAACTGTAGTTAACTTTAGTATTTTTGTTTAAATTATCAAAACAGAGGTGAGACAACTGGATCGACTGTTACCTATCAGCCGGGTACGCGAAAAAAAGTTATAAAAGTAGAGAATCGCTGAGGAAATGAAGCCTGGATATGAGTAATTTATCGACAGTTTGTTTAGCTTGTACAGATGCTTCGGTGATTACAACTGTTTTTTTTTTTGTTTTTTTTTTTTGTGGCGGGGTTAGAACAAAGATAAAATAACTTAAAGAACAAGCGGATAAACATGGGTGCAAGTTCTTTAAAAACAAATAGACGAAACAAATTTACTACAAATATTACGAACACTCTTCGATTAAATAAAAATGTTCTATGTTCGAGCTCCGAACTTATTAAACTATTCGCTAATATTAATAGATCGCGTACCGAATTGAAACACTACCTAAATGTTATCAAACTGGAGGTCTCACAATGAACGGAAAATAAACGGATAAATATTAGGACCAGTACGAAGTACCAATTCGTAAAATTAGATCTCGGACATGTGGAAAAAAAAATGAAGCAGAATATTCTACCGGGAAATACGAAAAGTTCATAAATCACCCGACTAAACCGAATATTTCGCCCGAACATATTAAAGAAGCGATTAATATTGAATCCAGAAGAATGAAGGTCGATAATTCAAGTACCGATAATGATTCGGAGAAAGAGTAAACGGAATAGTGCAATTAGTTCGTTTTTACGTAGTCAGTCCGGATAAATCTAAATATTCGGTTTTATATAGATTAAAGTTGTTTGCAGATTTTGAAGGTGAATCGAGACACCGATAAATTCGGCATTTCGAACGAAATCGTTAGTAGATAACTGACCTTTATAAAATATTATAATTATATACTCCTATGAAATGTGGACACGTTTCCAAAGTAGACTTATAGACGACCGGGAACAAGTTTTGTTTCCATGCCCCCCACGTTAGCTTAAATTATTACATCGGTAACATTGTCCTCGAGGATGAAACGACTACACTTTTGTACCGTTATCCAGGTGAAAGAAAAACACATAAATTTAGAACGCCTTTCCTGCGATCGAATGGCCAAGCATCCGGATATCGGATATTAATGCCAAATGTCAACGAACCTCAGATATTTTAAGCATGCATACATATACACACACATATATATATATACAAGCAAGATGAATAATTTAATTAATTTGTTTTATGTTCATGTGGTCGCACGTATCAAAGACGACCATCATTTAATTTGCAAAAATCCAGAACTATCCGGATTCTCGTTCTTAGAAACAAAAAAAATAATAAATTATTTTACCTAAAGGTGAGAAAACAAGGATAGAAAGAAAAATAAAGAAAGAAAGTTCGTTTGTATTATGTTTATTATTATCACGATTATTATTACTATTATTTTTATCATCATCATCATTATTATTATCTGTATTATTTTTATTATCATTATGTATTTATTTTTATCTTTTTATAAATAACAATCGTATATTTCAGAAAATTGTATGCATAACGGTGCAAAGGACCGTTAATAACTCAAAAATAAATAAATAAATAAATAAATAAATAAAGTGTATAGTGAAGATGATTGATAACAGGAAAATTATATATCGGTTAATCTGTATATATTATATATCGTTTATATATTGATAAATAAATGAGTATTTCAAACTTGGGTGTAGTGCTTTGCAGATAAGGACAACAGTCAAGATGAGAGAACATATAGTCCCAACCTCTACCGCGTGCGATATGTACAAAACTTAAAACTTAACAACATTATAATTTAGTTTATATTAAAAGGAGAAAAAGAAAATCACTTTATTAAAACGCTTGCCGGTGAATTATGATTATATTGACCGTTAGTATTATCACTATTGCAACTATTGATAAAAACCCACTATTATTAATATTATTATTATTATTATTATTATTATTATTATTATTATTAAAAGAAACATTATATATATCTCCCATGCGGTCCAGTGGCTAGTCTGGCTTTTATTATTATCGAAATATTTAACTCTAATCGCCGTTTCCATTAATTCATTTACTTTTTTAATATTCTCGTTCGCTTTGCTTCCCCTATTTCGAATTTACTATTTCATATTCAATTTCACCTCTTACATAATACCGGCGTAGTAATGAGGTTGAATGTGTGTGAATAGAAAACTCGGTTGTTATCTGAATAACATTTTGTGGAAGAAATAAACAAGAACGTTGTTCTTCCGTTCGTTTGTGTTGCGGCCTATTTATTAATTAATTTTAATCGATAAAAATTTCAATCGCAATCGTTGATATTCGCTAACTTACCAATTAATTTATTTACATCAGATTTGTATTTCATGCGTTTCGTTATGTTCCGTTTAAAATATTTTCTTTTCGATATTCGATTATTAACTGTCTTTTTTTTATTCGCGAAAGATTAATATTTTTCGTTTACTTTTTTTTTTTACGTTTTCCTTTCTCCACTGTTAAAACAACCGCCCTGTATATTTTATTAATTGTAAATTTACCCGCTAGTACTCGCGCGGTTATGCGCGTAAATTCGAATATAAATTTTAAATTAATTATCGAAATGAATACTAATAAAATTTTTTATACAAAACTAATAAAATTTGACGTTATAATTATCATCATCGAAAAATCATCAACACGTCCATGCATCTGTGTCGATGCTAGTGATGATTCTTAAAAGCTCTACATGGACTTCCGTGAACGATCTGTTCGATTGTTCGAATCGCAGGAAGCGTCGATTTTAATTGTTCACCTCGTTAACAGCTGGTTACGAATCCTTTCAGTCCGAATGAAATTTTTTTTCGCATTAGCTTCAATTCGTCTCGCGATCAGGGGTACGCGACTAGTTCTCTTTATTCGGTCGTGAACTAGTCTATTATTTTCGCCTCTCTTTGCCGTCGTTGAAGGCCTTCGCAATAGGAACATTTACCATAGTGTACACTTAACTTTACAGACAAACTGTTTCAAACGAATGTCTAGTTACAAAGAAGTCACCGATGATCCTTGTACTTCTGTCACTATTTAATTGTTGCCATTTTCCCCACGATCTGGCGCAATCTTACCGCGTATAGATAGGCCGGGATTAACTATTTCCGGGATTATCCTCATTGCTGTATTCGGCTGTATGTCCGACCATGCGGTATGTGACAGGGATTAAGACATCGTCATATAGATATCTATATAAATATATATATGTATATATCAGTTATGGGCATAACAGACTTATATAACTGACGATTAATCCGTTTTTTTCGTTGCGACTGATAGCAAACGAATCGAAGAAAAGAAATGATAGAAATATTTCAGACAAACGAATGAACGAATGAATGAATGCAGGAACAATAATATATTTGCAAAATATTTTCCGTTTACAAAGAAAGTAAACATTTAATAAAATTTTCTGTACCGAATATATCGACGATTAAAAACTTAATACAAAATATAATCTTATAAAATATTACTTAAATTGACGCCTTAATTATACGATCCGAGGAAAAATTTTACTAGAAAAAAAAACCCCGGCTCATTTAAAATAACAGGGTCTTACCGTATAAAAAATATAAAAAATATCTTAGCTTATTTATCAATACTAGAAGTAGAAATAAATAAATAAATTACGTAGTTACTGTAGAAGGATGTGTTTTATACGCCTATGCTTATATCTAAAAGTTCAGGAAGAAGAATCCAAAATATACCCGATACGCGTTGGTGTCCCGCAGGGCAGTGTTTTAGGGCCGCTGTTCTACATACTTTATACAGCTGACCTTCCGGCTTCAAATAGCACACTAACTGCTACTTTTGCAGATGATACTGCTGTGTTAGCTTCCGATACCCTCGAAAACGTTGCCGCTAGTAACCTGCAGAATTCCTTAGATCAGATATGCAAGTGGACAAAAACGTGGAAAATAAGTATAAATGAAAACAAATCGGCTCATGTAATATTCACAAACAGAAGAACAAATAATGCTGCGGTTACAATAAACAATAATCAAATACCGATACTAGATGAGATCAAATATTTAGGTATGCGACTCGATCAGAAACTTACGTGGAAACAACACATCATTGCTAAAAAGAAAGAGATTAATAGCTTCCATGTATTGGCTTATTGGAAGAAACTCGACGTTAACGATCGACGATAAATTGTTAATCTACAAAGCGATTATTAAACCAACTTGGAGCTATGGCGCCCAATTGTGGGGTTGTGCAAAAACCACTCACATCAAAATAATTCAAAGATGCCAAAACAAAATACTTCGTATGATAACGAATGCGCCCTGGTTCATAAGAAACGATGACTTGCATAGAGACCTAAATGTTCCTACTGTAATTACAGAAATTAGACGGTATGCACTTCAACATGAAGACAGATTAGGCATCCAAATACGGAAGCAATTATTACATTAGATAACCTAAATAACACAAGAAAGCTGAAACGGAATAAGCCTTATGATATTGTTTAAACAAATTTTATTCATATTCTTCTGAGGCTCCTGTCACTGGACGGATAACCTCTTCACGTTAATTTTCTTTCATATATCAGAATTACTGGATAGTCCAAATGGACTAGTTGTAATTATGTAAAATAAAAAAAATAAAAAAAAAAATGCTTATATCTTTTATACCTGTGTCGTAAAGCTCGGTAAATCCCCTACAGAATTTATCGTTAGAATGTCGGCAAACAATTTTTTTCGTTTTATCCTTAATCGTTTCCTGTACGTGAGGGAATTTTAACGCATCGTGGAGAGTTTCGATTGAAGTAAATCGCGAGGTTTATTCAAAATTATTCCAAGGCAATTGGACTCTTTGCACGTGGTTTATAATTGCTGATATTTGGAAGGCAAAAAGTAATTTCGATGAAATTACCTTTTCGTATAATAAAAATTTGTTTTAGCGCAGATCTTTTATTAAATATAAGGGAAATAGACAACCCATTTTCCGTATTGTTCACACAATCGTTAATATGTTTTGTAGAGTCTCTATGATGACGCCTAAATGCTTCATATTTCCAGTCAAGTTCGACGTTTTTTATTTTAACGAAATGCGTCTGGTAAAAATTAGACTCTGTTTTCTCAACTTTTATTTTCATGTGAGAAATATTACGATTCGGAATCTATCTACATGAAATCAAAATAATTGTAATGTTTTTTTTTCCTTTTAATAAGAATGGACTATTTCGTAGATCTACATATACGTCGTCTTAATTATGCGCTGTGAATATGTATGCGCTCGTAGATGAGAGCGTGGGTGTGTTTTATAACACAAGATTTTCGGTCCTACGGTAGAGCAAATTCACAGAGTGCAGAAGTATATTAATAATTGTTTCGACCGGAAACAGTATTGTTCTTCTGCTTTCCTGGATGTTAGTCAGCCCTTCGATCGGGTGTGGCACGAGGGGTTACTTCTAAAAATAAAACGCTCTTTGCCACATGCATATTACATGTGCTATTGGCTTCATATCTAACAGATAGATTCTTTCAGATTAAACTCGACGGTGATGTATCTGGATTTTATCCTGCTGAGGCTGGCGTTCCACAGGGCTCTGTTTTGGATCCAATTCTATTTCTTTTGTATACACATGACCTCCCAGTTAAAACCAACATTGAGGTTGCAGCATTCGCTGATGACGCAGCATTGTTTGCAAGCGATAACGATCCGATAGCGGCGTCGGAAAAATTACAGGCCAGTTTAAATCACCTAAAAAAATGGGCGCGACAGTGGAGAATTAAGGTTAACCCATTCAAGTCAGTACATGTCACGTTCACAAATAGACGCGATACATGCCAACCCGTTTATCTTGATGGTCTTATTCCACAGGAAAGTAAAGTTCGGTATTTGGGGATGTGGCTTGATCGATGAATGACGTAAAAAACACGCATTAAGATGAAGGTTAAAGAAATAAACATAAAACTGAGAAAGATGTACTGGCTCCTGGGCAGACATTCCGAGTTACCTCTCAAATTATTGCTGTATAACGCAGTTATCAGACCGGTGTGGACCTACGGTATATCCCTTTGGGGTACAGCATCGTTGTCTAATATTAACACGATGCAACGATGTTAGTCAAAAATATTAAGAATTATAACAAATGCGCCATGGTATATGCGTAATGACAACCTGCATCGCGACCTAGGTGTACCATATGTGCGAGAGGTAATCCAAACATATAGTGAACATTACTTGCACAGATTAGAATACCACCCGAACCGACTGGCAGTTGACTTACTAGATAGTGGTAACGATGTTCATAGACTTAATCGATACACCCCCTTAGACCTTCCACATCGTTTTGATTGATTGGCGAGGTAGCTCGAAGTATCATTGGTGAATGATATCTCCAATCCTGTCACGACCCATATAGATAAATTGCTTATTAGCTATGTAAGCCAGATTGCAATTTTTATACAATTTAGAAAAAAAAAACTTGATGTATGTATACAATAATATATATATATATATATATATATATATATATATATATATATATATATATATATATATATATATTCTATATACTTGTAAATGGTCATGCGTGCTTCGTACTTTCGACTTAAATGACTGTAATACATGATTGTAAACACATCGCTGAAATTAAAAAGTTGCATATTATATTCAAAATAAATTCGATTCGGTATTTTAAAATTTATTTAATAACCTACTCGACATTGATTAAGGCTTTGTAGTGTAGTTCTATTAAGAAATTTTAATTGAATTAGGCATACCCTTCCTACGAAACGCGGTACTAACTCCTATTTGTATAAACTCGTACAACTTCTCTAGAAATATCGCCATGTCCGGAAATAGATATGTAAATTCTCAATATAAAGAAGGGACAATACGTTATAGGGACAATCGTTAACTATTAATATAATTATTATTATTTCTTCTAATTATTTCATTTATAGACGCTCGATTGATCATTTGCGTCTTAAAGTCGGTTATAAACTATTTATTTAATGTCTGTAAGAAACTATGGACTATTATTATTGAAGCAATCGATCATATCCGTCGAGATGATTAATTTTCATCGAATATCTTTTCATTTTACAGTATAATCTTTTGTTTTCCTTCGATTTTAATAAGTTTGTTCCTTTATCTTCTCCGAACTCATTAGCCTCCTGAAAAGAAAAAATCCGATTAATTTATTCGTTACCTTATTATCGGTCGCTTCTCTTTTCTCTCTGATTGGCGAATCTGACGACAAAGGAGAACGATGATAATCGTCGTGTATTTCGCTATTGCGTGAAATCGACCAAGAGGCGACATCTCGACGGTCGAGCGATCTCAAACCGGCTTCGCATAGTAGTAACCGGCTCGAACAAATTAAAATCAGAAATAACGCGGATGACCATACGGCCGACATGTCAACGGCCGAAGACTTTACGCTGCACGAGAAATATTCAAATATTTATCGGAATGACCGAAATAATAAGAAATAATTTATTATAATCGACTTTTTTTTTTTTTTAAGATAAATTAAATAAAACGATTAGAACAAAAAAATTACGAAGCGCATCGACAACGACTAGTAACGAAGTGCTAGAAATAAATGCGAGATTACCGAGTAGAACAGCCCGTATCGGGTCGGAGGCTGCTCTATCGTAGCCGAGTCGCCAGAAAGACCGGCACCACCCCCTGCGCCCTTGTCGCGCGCTAGAACGATTTCTGGTCCCACTCTAATAAAGCGAACTTGCGCGAGTGAACAAAAACCGATACGAGAAAAGTACGTTTCGTTATCGAGTGGGAAGAAACTCAATTACTTAATTATATCGTCATTAATCAATTTTTTTTTTTTGTTTATAGAAGTTTAACGTTTCGTGTATTATTTGAATTAGGTCTTCCCATCATCGTTCGGGGAATTAATCAATTTTTTTTTTTTTGTTTATAGAAGTTTAACGTTTCGTGTATTATTTGAATTAGGTCTTCCCATCATCGTTCGGGGAATTATTCCGACTATGTTAATTAGGAAATTATCAGGCGCATTTATAGCCATAATCGTAATTATTCTACCGTAATAATCACTCGGTTGTATTTTTAATATACTAATGAAATTTAATTCGGTTCGGTTTGTCGTTATGATTATCACACCCGATCAAAATTATAACTAGGCTGTTTTTATTAGAGTACCTCGATATTTGCCGAAACATTTTGCAAAACGCTACAGAAGGTCTGCGACAAATATTGCTGTTCAGCGATTCCGCAAAACCAACTTTTATTTAGTACCGAAAACAAAATATAGGCCGAAAATGATTATTTGCTTTTTCACATATAAAAAATAAAAAAACGCGGATGAAATTATTATTTTATTTTCATTTTTAGTCGCGTAGAAGTAGACAATTTTTTTTGTAAGATCGTTCTATGCAATAGTGACTGATTTGGCATTTATCAACGTCCGGCTTAGAAGTCGCAATTACGAAATTTGACGAGGATTGCCTTCTGAACAAGTAGAAATTACGGAACGCGCGCATAAATTCCTGGCAAGAAGGATTCTTCGAGATGAGAAGAATCCTATAAGAATACCGGATATATCGAGTTAAAGGGAATAAGTAATATTTGAGTTGAAGGAGAAATAAGAACAACTGAAATTAGCGCGTCCAATTATGTTATTCGCCATCTGCTGAAACTTATAACTTTCCTTACTTTATCCAACCTTCTCCCTTTAATCTATCCTTCCGTGCCACTGGTCTTAGAAGCAGTATAAGGCACGTTAAGTAAATAAATAAATAAAAAAATTACGTCGGCAGATGTGGAAATTCTTTTTAAATTTGTACGTGTATATTTAATAAATCCGTAATTTCGTACGCTGTAATGTTTTTTAATAAATAACGAAGTTTAAATTTTTTTCTTCTTTATGAAAAATCACGAAGCTTTTCGGCTGCCTTTAGGCCATTATCGAGTGAATATTTGAAAAGATAGAAATATAAAATGAAAAATATTAATTTAAGTTTAGAATTCACAGAAATCAGTAGTATAAACCGTATTAATAAAAGAATCTCCGACAGTGAATCTTCTATTAATAGTTTTAATTTTGCCGATTTTTCTGAAGTCTTCAATCGATATTTATAAATATTCACTCGATGACGGCCTAACAGCCGAAAAGCTTTGTGATTTTTTGATAAAGAAAAATTTTAGTGATTTTAACTTGTTTTCTTTTATTGTTCGTTTTAATAAAATTCATTAAATTTGTCTAAAAAAAATTTAGTTACTATTATATTTACTCGAGTAATACTCGTAATTTACGATACAAAGTTTTATACGAATCATAAGGCTTTTTTACGAATGCCGAAAATGACTTTTTAATTGCCAAGAAAATGATGAAAATGATTTTTTAAGCGTGGAAAAATTTAATTTTTATCGCTGAAAAATCCGCACTCTATTAATATTCACTCGGGCGTCTCATTATAAGCTTTTGCTCATAATTCTTTTTTATTTCTTTCTCCTATCCGTTTCTTCGTTACTCCCCCTTATCATCTTTACTTATAAGTTTATATGTTTATCGTTCTTTTATTTATTATTATTTTTTTTTTTTTTTATGAGTAGCTGTTAAGGTTATTACTCGAATTATCAATTACTTAGAGATAATTACGGAGTTTAGCATTTATTATAAAGTTGGCGAGAAAGTGGAGATTGTTTACAGCCGTGATACGTGTTTTCAGCCGATTGCAACTATATATTAAGTATAACAACAATATGATAGACCGTTAGTGGTAAACAGCAAATTTTACATATTGCCGGTGTTTGGACACTTAGTAGATACGTATGCATACTCAGCGTGTGACCAATATATATTGAACAGATTTTATCAATTTTCGAAGGTTGCTAAATCCTTCTTTATATTTCCAAGTATACTTGGCCGGATATATGGAAGGACTGATTCCACGCGTCTAGAATTTTCTGGCCATAATATTTTGCGTTGTCTTCTCCTAGAGTTATCGGTAAATAAGTTTTGGATATTGTGCCGCACGGTGTACCTCATCGTGCCATCCCTCGATGACCTGGAATCGAGACGAAAGTGACGCCGGTGTTACGTTCACTTAATTCTAGAACGCTGTGCAATATTTGGTTTACCATTGCCACAGTAATATTTCTCGCTTCATTGTACCGTAAAGCCAAAGCTGAATCAGTATCACATACTGACCAGCAGGCATATCTGCGATTAAACACTGGAGCAAGGCTATCATATTAGCCGCTAGGACTGAATGATCGGTAGACTGAAAGAATGGATCTTGCTTCCGATTAAGAAGGCATCTCCGGATCATATTGCGTTGATTGTAATAATAGAAAATATTTTTATTTTCGTTGTAACTGTTAATTAATTTTTAACTTCGTGCGATGTATTCAATTTGAAAATGAGTTTATTCTAAGTTGGCACACCGGCTATTAATTTATACAATATTATACGTAGATTTATTATTAGTCTACGATCTCATCCGAGTTTTAAAATTCATATTTTGCTTCGCATATTCTACCGTAAGGTACGTTCATAATTTATATTCCAAATGTGGTTGTTTAATCGTTTGTTGTTACACAACGCTGACTAATTTGAATTTGTACACACGATACTCATTTGTGAACATTACATATTGTAGCTTTATTTACCTGAAATATATTGTTTAATTGATTGATTGATTGCTTATTATTACTGTTCGACGCTATCGTTATTTAAATTTTAGCTTAAGAATTTTACAAACGTCGTCGCAAACGGCTAGTAAATTTTATTAGGATGATTAGTTCAATTTATCATGTTAGTTTAATTGATTATGCACGATGTCAACATTAATTTCAGTATTGGTGCTATCCGTAAGTTTGAATACAGTACAAACCCGGTTGTTATTAAATATCTGACTATTGTCGAGATAAAATCATTTTTCTCTCTCGACTGAAGATTTAACGGATGCGCGCACCTGTTATATATATATATATATATATATATATATATATATATATATATATATATATATATATATATATATATATATATGTATATATAAGTATTTCATAGGTCAATGGAACATGTGATATTTATGGATTCTTGAAAAATATGAGCAATTTATGCATATATTTATATAAACGTCGCTAGGTAGTACTTATAATGTATATACTTGTATACGGTTGTATGATTTCATATTTGCAGTTATTTGTAGTAAATAAGTTAAAATGATAACAGTATCATATTCAAATAACCTTGACTTGGTCTGATAATAATGATGACCATTGTAATTTTATTATTATTATGATTACACTATTATCATTATACTATTGCCGTTATTATTGCAATTAATAATATTAATAATTATTAGCTTAAGGATTTAAGGATTACTATTTATCGTTAAAATAATAACGTTAGAATTAAACATATAAACACTCTGGATGATTTTCACTGTTTTTGTATAAATATAATCAGAATTGATAGATTTCACGGTCAACTAGAAAATATATAATTTTGGCAGTAATAACATTTCATGTACCATGTAGCGGACAAGGTGACTAAATTTGTACAACGGTCATCTCGTTAATAAGAACACGCCGGTCCAACGATAACGAAGATCTTGTTCTGTATAGAAAATTGTCAATGTTCCACCGGCGCGATAATTATACAGATCGGTGTCGCAGGTTAAACCACATCCGTTTGTTGTAAAGTTGTGTCGCATAACAAATGATCTTTAACGGAATGTTTATTAAATACAATTATACTTTAGCGTCCGGTGATGGAATATTTTAGCACCAACACCCTACTACTACCGCTAATATTCAAAGCTGCTTTAGATACGTTCTTTAGAACTAATTGTCGATATAATATCAGCAGTAAATACTTCCCATTGAATACTTGTACGATTATTTATTTTTGATAGCGTGCAATTACTAAGTTCCGCAATGCAGTTTCGAACACGTCTATTTATTTGTAAAAATCCGTATATTTTTAATATTTCCACCGAGTTTTGTATTAATTCATAATCAAGTCTGCTTAGGATACATGTTTTTTGTAGAGTTGGATTAGTGTCTTTCTATCTGATCCCCAGGATGAATGATTTAGCAACTTTAACATGTTTAGCTTTCGGTTACAGTTTGTTTTTAAATTATTTATGTGTTTTTTTCCAGTTTAATTTCCTATCTAATGTCAGTCCTAATAGGTGTTATCTGTATTTTCAATCGGTATTGATTCGATTTGTTAGAAAGGAATACTTAAATTATGTTTTGCGCTAAATGTAATTTATTTAGTTTTAGTAATAGAAAAGGCGAGAGCTTTTCTACATAATCAACTTGCCTGACTCCGTCTATCGTATTTATTATTAAGTGCACTCGTATCTATATTTCGGAGAAATTGAATAATGTACCGGCAATTGGGTTATCGGTTAGAACATCTTGTAGTGAATTGCAACTGAAATTTCGTTGAGGTCGGTATGTGGATTTGGACATTCAAGAAATAAATGGAGTACTAAGGTGTCTGGACGCAGCGGGCGCACAATGGTGGACCTGTTTTTGTAGTCATAAGTCAATGCAGTGTGACCAATGCGAAGACGAGATAGAACTGTTCGTTTGTACTGTGTAAAAAAAATCTCCAAAAAGGATGAGAACGGATTAAGATGATTTGTTTTAACATTCCATAGATCACCAAAAAAAACAAAACCGTTTTATTTGTTTCGCGCTTGATGGAAGCGATTGCATCCCTCTTTACGTAGTACATATCTATAATGTACCTAAGTACGTCCTTTTGTTTGTAATTATGAACTTCTACGTAATAAAATCCGTATTATCGTTAGAAATAAAATTGTCAAAACAGAAGTAAAACATTCAATACGAATGCTTTAGCGTTCATTATCGTTACTCGGATTTCATCAAGACAATAACTTTTCACGATAAAAATAGCTAACTCGGCTATAGATTCAGTAGGTCGTTTAATAAGTGAGAATGTAAAAAAAAAACCGCGCGAACTGCCCTATATTAGAAAACGTTTTATCCCTTACGAATTTTCAAACTGAGACGTTTGCTTATGTCACGTAGCACATGTTTAATTGCAAAAGTTGGTAAGATCTAGGACTAAAGAGGTTGAAATTTCGTCGATATTTTCTTACTGGCTTCTTTCTATTCTCATCTAAGTACAGTTCCTAATCTTCCTGTAGTCAACCATTCAACAGCGTCTGAATCGAACAAAAGTTTCTTTTTAGTAGAATTGACAGATTTCAAATCTTGCTATTCAACGTACGATTATATAACCGCTTTACCGCCTCGGATCTTTTTAGAACTTGAGTTAAACGTGATCCTTGTTCAGCCCGAATGTAGGCGGGATATCAATTCTACAGAAATACAGAAAGTTTCGGATGCTATATATCGATGGCTCTAAATTTTTAAATAATATACTAGATCCGCTTGCGCTATTCCCTACCAACGATTTACTCTATTATCTCTGCTGAGATTTATGTTATCTTCCTCGCTATCTTATAATTGAAAACCCAATCACACATTGCCCTCAATGTGCGACATTAACAGACTCATGCTCGGTAATTGATTATCATTCCTTTCATCAACGTCCAATAGCTAAGATGATCATCAATGTGGTCAATGAAACTAATATATCGACCGATAATATGTTGGGTTTCCGGCTACTCTCATATTGCAGTGATACGGCCGACTGGGCTGCGAAAAAGCAGCAACCATGCTCCCTCATCCAAATCGTGCCGATCAGCGTTTAGATGCTTTCGATTAAATCATAAGCGTCAGTCTCTCTGGAATGTCAATTACAGATAAATTAAGATAGATCAAATTAAACACTAAGCGTTTTATTACTCCTTCCGACTTATCGCGGAAAGCTGAAATAACTTTACATCATCTTAGACTTGGTCTCATACAGCTATTACAGTTACCGACTCCGGCGTCAACTTCTTTCGCGTTGTTTCATAGAATCTAAAAGATTTTACTACTAATCACTGCGTACTAAATTAACTCTGCCAAGTACTAACAAATTACTGAATCAGGATCAGATAGTACGCATCTTATTCTTAACGGCCTTTCACTTCTAATCTAAGTCTTTTCGTCATTCGCGTCTCCGGCCTTGCAGCAGCACATGGCGCACGTTAACGGAAAGAAGTAATTTAGCGATACACGGTCATTAACGATGGCGGAATTTAATACGACACTAGGTGAAAACCCGAAAATTAATTTAAAGAAAAAATGACTTCTTCCTACTGCGTCACTAATGAAAAAACTGAAAAAAAACAATCGTGCGTCTATGATTAGTCTTTACAATAGCCACCTATGTGGAGCAGGAAAATCACGTTCGATTATTCGAAAGCCCGTTGTTTATAGAGAATTAATGACGTCATAGGAATTAATTATTAATAGGATGTATGCTACGAAGAGAATAGAATTGACGTGACAGAAATCACGATAGCGTATTTACAATGCCGCGAATTGTCGGAAATAATTTCCCAGTTACTCGTATGTGTTAATTGAGACGGATTAACGATGTCGTTGTTTGTAGAAAAATATGCCTCGATGACGTCATCATTATAATTATAATTTTTGTTATTTTTTTCACGATTACGGTCGTTATTTATTATTTACTAATACGGAACGGAATATTGTAAATTACGAAAACGAAAAAAACCCACTCCAAAGGGCATCCTAAACGTTTTAATGTATTATTATTATCATTGACATCATCAGTTCTTGAAAGTAATTAAACGCAGAATGAAGATTCTGTCGAGAATGAAATTTCTGCAATATTATTTCTTTACTATCGGACGTATATAATGAAATGTGAATAGTAACATATTCGAAAAACGAGTTTTACATAATAGAAATTAATCTTCGTACATAAGAAGAAGCAGATGAAGCTTTATTTCATAAAGAAATATACGTAACAAGGGCTTCGTAAAGTTAAGTGTACCTTATACCTTATAGTGTTACGAAATCTAGAAAATGAATGAAACAAATGTTAGGCTAAAGAAAAAAAAAAACCCTGCCAGAAAATAAATAAAATGTGATAAAAGTAAAACAAAAATATACGAGATACATATGCACATACATACACATACATACACATATGTACATATGCACAAGTAAATACATATGGACATACATACACATGTAAATACATATGCACACATACCGTATTAACTACAGAAAATGAATAATTTACATAAAAATTAAATGAGTAACCTAATGGTACAAATGGCATATGGTAATCATCTACGAAATTAATCTGTTTCGATGTATTCTACACCTATCATCGTAATACTGATATAAGAAGCTATATAAGATGTTTAATAATTCTGAATGCGTATCAGTGATTTTTTTGTACACCTGCGACGATTTAGTATAGTTCTGTAACAGTGATAATCAGTTGTAATTTTTTAAATGTACCGTTTAAAACCCGATATCCAAACAATGCGTAGGTTAATCTCCGGGTCGAATAATAATATGATGTTTTAATTTCTTATTAACGACAGATAAATACGATCGTCGATTAAACACGGATTGCTTTACGCGTGTTATCGATTAGGTAATTAATGAAAACTATACATTTTAGTTTATAAAATAATTTTAGAAAATACCTCGAGTAGATGAAAATATACAATAATATTTTTATGTATAATATCTCTTTTCGGACGACTGGATAATTTTCAACGAATATTTCTAGAATTGAAACGTTTAAAGTCGACCAGACGTCCATAAAAAATATGTAAATTAAAAAAAAAAAAACTGGATGTACCTTACAGAGGACATTGCGTCTGAAAAGGTTACACGGTATATAGAAGGCTGTAAAATTCTGGAACAATTTCATCGAGGCGGTTTTTTTTCCACGACTGTATATTACGTATTCGCTGTAAGAAATTTGTTTCTAATAAGCGCAAATTGTACGCCCGTTGAGAATAAACGACAATACTGTGTGTCCGTGAAAAATTCAACGATTCCAGAAATACGTAGAGAACTTGCAACCTGGTGAACGGAAAAATGATAAAGTTCGATGACTTTTTAAAGATTGCGCAATGCAGGTGATATTCCGAGAAACAATTAAAAATAAATTATAACCGTCGGAAAGTTCACCTTATTGCCAGTACTGCGATCTCAAAGAAATTGATAATATACATCATACTATCTTCAAATGCTGTGTGCCTTTAACGAAATAAGGAATAAATACCAAATTAATGAAAACTTACCTTTAGTTCTAAATGTAAAAAATGCTGATCATTTGTTAGAGTATTTTCATATTATTACGAAAAGGAAATTATCTTTGAGCCTGCCAGCGCCTGATCAATCCTCTTAATACATGTGTGTTTATATGTGTATATGTGTATGTATGTGCATGTATGTATGTGCATAAATCTTATTAACTAGTCCTTACACTAATGTTTAATAATATTATAAAAATAGTAATAATATACAATGACGATAATACCTTTTTATACAGTGTTCTTAATATTTAAATCTTGTATCTTAATTTATACCTACTTACGCTATATGTAAGCAGCTACTTTTTGCGATATAATTTAACTAAAGTGAACCTAATATATAATGTGGCAATTAAGTTTGCTATTTTTTCTTATTGTACATATGACATATTTCACGGTAATAGCTGGGACTATGTTTTGTCATCCTGGCTGTTGCCCTTAAATATAAGTACATTCGCAAAGGACTTGAAATATGAATTTAAAACCATTATATGTTGATTAAGTATATAATTTATCTTAAGTATTACTTTTTCTGTTTTTTTCTGTTTTTTCTTTTTTTTTAATAGTCCTTTGCCCCTTTATATACACAAATTCTTGTAAATAAATAAATAAATATATATAAAAAAAAAAAA
This sequence comes from Coronaproctus castanopsis, assembly GCA_032883995.1. NCBI lineage: Eukaryota > Metazoa > Arthropoda > Insecta > Hemiptera > Monophlebidae > Coronaproctus > Coronaproctus castanopsis. Next base: position 44,624,111 of record CM065053.1, on the reverse strand, counting down.
AAACTGTGTAAGTAACCGAAATTTTTTTACAATTTTTTTTTATTTAATTATATGGCTTAATGAATGTATTAATGATTTAGTTAATCTAATTTCATGTATTTCATTTCGTTAAACATTTTTGAGATTTAATAAATAAAAAAATATTTAATACGATTATTATTATAGATTGTCAAATCTATATGTTATTAAGTTGACTTTGCGTAATTTTGATTTATTGATATGTTGAAAGTGCTGTAATTAGTTAATTTGATTATTTCATAATGTAAATGGTAATATAAGTAAACTTTTAATTATCATCTGAAACCGTCGGAAAGTGCGAAGTAAACAAAACACCAGACTACGGTTGTGTTCGGATGGGAAAAAAAACCCGTACAAAATCGAAAGAATTGCAACACCGCTTATCAATTTACGAATTTGTCTGCAAAGCTGAATAACACGGATAAAAGAGCGTATCTGATAATATACGTGTACACTGAACGTAGTCAGTTGTTTGAAAACGAGAAGTCTAAGTAAAATTCGCTAACAATTATATATGAAATTAAACAATGCGTTACAGCGTCCGATTATTAATAATAATAATAATAATATTAATAAGGAAGGAACGAGGAACACAAAGTGTTAGGACCGTATAACTATGGTATGAGAAATAAAAGAGAAACCCGTTCACGAGTTAAAAATATATTCAAGATTACTCCCGGGCGTTTATTTTCCCGATGAAAATTGTTAACGATCTTATCTCAAGTGCCAGCTAGTTGAATCGCAATATTCAATCTCGGTCGAAACCTGTATTGTGAAGTAGATGTCCTTAACTTCTTTACCTTCTGATCTTACTATACTCAAAATTCATGCTCCAGTATTAAGTCAAATCCATCCTACACAATAAAAAATATATATCCCATTACCTACGTTCTACAGCACCTTTTCCCAATATCGTCGATCTCGCCCCATCCTTTATCTTTCGATACCTCTCTCCTGGAACTATGTTGTCCTACTTCTCAAAGTCGTCTACATTCCTCGTTTGAAGATTTAGTAAAGAAATACGATCATTACGATAAGTTAAGACTGTGCTGAAAACTCATACGGTTGCGCATTTTTATATTCATACAATGTTATTCGATTTCCACTTCCATAAAATTTCAGCGTCTTTGTACGCAATTTTAAATTGCTGTCGATTTGGTTATTGGATAATCCTATTATCTGCACCGATTTCTCGAGCTCCGTTGTCTTCAAAACAGATCATACCACCAACATCCTTTTGCAAAATCCATCTTAGTCAATGGGGTAGAAAAATTATTCACCTCCGGATTTCCAGGTATAAGGACAATGCAGCCGCAAAAGAAGCTCTCTAATATCGCCTATTCCAGCTATACCAGTTCCCTTCACAACATACGATCTAAATTATCCGACAGAGAAAACGAAACATTCTCGAATTTGCAGCGATACATCAACTGGATAAAGTCAACCGCTTGTAATAACTCAAAACAGGAGAAATGAAGTGATCCTGTGACGTTCAGACCACACATTATTTACCCACAAATGCTTATTTACTAATAAAGACCGACCCAAGTGTACTTGCAATATTCCAATCTCACTTGCTTCTTATCTGCCCGCTATATTCCTTCGAACGTACAACTTTCCAAATACTGCCTCAAATATTTTACAACATTCTCCTACATCCGAGACTCCTTCCCTTTCTTCATTTATCTAAAATCTACCCATTAACATAAATTCCACCTGTGCTTCCGTCTTAGTAGCAGTACACGGTACGGTTACCATGAAGAAGATCGTCTTTTATTAAATGCTCTTAATCAGCCCAACAGCATTTTTTTTACTTAAATCACCTGAATAAACGCACCGACCATCTCAAATGCTAACGTTTTTTCCACGTCCACCGAGATTATTCCTTGCGCGTTTATACAAATAAAGCAACTAGATACAAAGAAGAAAAAAAAAACTGCTGGACACGACAACTGCGAAGATTGCCAAAAAATGAAAAGCTATTATATTAATAAAACACATTTTTTCCGATACAGTGGAAATTTGCTTCCATAATATTGATTCCAAAACCGAGTAAATTTCAAAATGAAGTGTCCTCTTACAGACCAATTAGCCTGCTACCGGTTATGTCTAAAAACTGCTCTCAGGAAAATTAAACCGATCCTCGACGAAAATAAAGTGATACCAGGCTATCATTTCGGCTTCAGGAATCACTATAGCACCAGTGAACAAATACGTAGAATAGTCGACATCAAATGAAAAGTTTTGAGGAAAAGAAGTATTGTTCAGCGATATTTCTCGACACGGAGAAGACCTTCGATAAAGTATGGCACGTTGGCCTTACGAATTAAAACTTAAATTACCTCACGAGTAATACCGGCTAATGAAATTAAAGATATTTCCATGCTAATATTAATGGGGTTTGCTCACGAATTCATTCGATACAATCGGGAGTGCCGCAAGGCAGTGTACTTGGACCAACACTATATCAGCTCTACACATATGACTTCTCAGTTAATACAATAGCTATGTTTGCCGACGAGCTATTCTCTCCACCTATCGTGATAACAATTTAGCAGCTGAGCAACTTTAAAAACACTACACGCAGAAAAATAGTTTAGTCTGTAGAAAGTTAACTATGACCAAAAAAAAAATTCGAGTTTTATTTACCTTAAATAAACATGAACATTTACCGATTAAGTTAAATGGACACGAATCGTATAATGTAAAATATCTTGGATTACACCTCTGGACATAATTGGAAAATACACACTAGTGTCGCTGGAAAATAAAGTATTATTTTATAAAGCAATTTTAAAACCAATTTGGTCATTATCCAGATTTGGGGTACAACGAGCCTAACATAAGTATAATGTAAAAATGTCAATCAAAAGTCTTGCGGAATATTTAGCCCCAATGGCCGCATCGACGATATACACAACCATCTCTACCGTCTGTTAAGTGAGTAATCGGAAGCTGTGTTGAAAGATATCCGCATCGGCTTGAAACCCATATCAATCCACTAGCAGCCGACGTCCTACGCAATGGCGCGTGTCATTCAGATGACTAAAGAGACGTAGTCAGATTTAACCGTACCGATCAAATAGTATTTCGTATCACACAAAACTATAAATTAAGGAATAAGCGACCGCTGGGAAGTATTCCGTTAGAGCTTTAAAACCGATCAGTGCTGCCTATTGTTCAACAGAAGAGATTGTATACATAAGCTTTAAAAAAAAAATTGCTTACAATTATCAGTATATCTGAAACTGAATATTCAATCTCGGTCGAGACACCCCATGTTACTTAGATCGTATCTTATTATATGATCTGAATAATGAGCACTTTTTATAGAATAAACTCTATACCAATACTTTCCCGGTTTCAATATAGGAACCATTACCGGTGATGAGCACAACGTGATTACACATTAATAGATTAACTAAGCCGCTTTTATCGGTAGTGTATTAATCATCGTTTTATGGTGATCCTGCGACCAATCGAGTTATTCCGTCTGAGAGTACAAGTCTTTCGATCTCTTGATGAAACGTGGCATTGTTCTTTAAAATTTATTTATTTCGTCCATCAATTTCGAGAAAATAAAAAATGTTTTAAAACGAACCTAGGAATTCGAATCAACCGTTAAAAATAAAAATTCGTATTAACGACGTTCGTGAAAAACGATAAAAGTAAAAATGGAGAAATAAAATATCATATCGTGTTTTATTCCTCGGCTGGCAAATCGGCGTCTTAATTATTTTCACTGCGCGTACGTGTGTGTCTGATGGCAGTAAATGAATGCGATGAAATTACAAAAAGGAAGCTCCGTAGGAAATCGTGATTTTTCGCGAATTTTATGAAATTAACGATTTGCCGAAGGAAATAAACATTTTACGATATAGGCGACAACTAGATTTTAAAACGTTAAATACGTCGTTAAATAAGTGAAATTTATATCCGATTGCAGCGACGTAATAAAAAAACCTCGTATAGGAACATAATTTTTCGTGGATACCGTTCTATAATATAGAAGCCGACGAATCGATAGTTGCGCATTCCGAATAGGAGCAGACCGTTTAACCGATCGTAAAAAATCTCAAGCGGTACTTCGAATGCGTGTACGGTAATCAGCGAAAAATATCTATCCGAGTAGACATCGATAAAATAATAATAGGCAAACCTCGGCACATATCGAAACAAACAGAACGGAAGCAGTCGTTTTGACGACGTAGTTGCCGTCAGACGCCCCCTTTATCGATAGACTGTGTCCTGTTAACGAACAATATGGAAAACGATAAAAGATGAGATTGTACGATTTACGAAATTTACCGAAAATGAGACAAAATGATAAAGCACGTTTACACCGTTAGCCGAAGAAATCGATATAAGCAAAATTCTTAGTCTACGAGAAATATCTTTGACAGTTTTAAAAGAATTGTCAGGAGTAAAAGACATTATCAGGCTAACATACGTTTTTAACTCGTGCTCACGTCTTGACTACGTACCATCTTGTTTCGAGAAAGCGCACATTACAATATTTAAACAATCGGATAATCCGGACTATAGACCACTATTACAGGGTGTGATATCCAAATTATTCGGAAAATTGTTGTCATAAAGTGATTATTAACCCGACTAAGTTGCGTGTCTATTATAAATAGAACATTCGAAGATAATATTATCCGGCGGATGTAGTAGAATAGTTTTTATAAAAAATTTGGCAACGAATGAACTTGTAATCTGAGCAAAATTTTACCAGACAATCTGCGCAGATTGTTCGAATCAATCGCCGATGCTTGATGTCAAGTTTACGCATAATTGAAAGAAGAACAATAATATATTATTCGCACGTTTAAATATTTTCTGTTTACAAAAAAAAAGTAAAGTCGCCATTCGATAGAATTTTCTGTACCGAATATGTCAACGATCCAGAATTAATACTAAATATAATCTCATAAAATATTATTTAAAATGACGTCTTATTATATAATTGCCGGAAAAATTGTAATACAAAAAAAACCGGCTCATTTCATAATTGAAACGTCTCTGTTTGCTTGTCTACCTAAAGTGCACGTTTTCTAACCCGCATATCGAAGTTATCGATTACGATAATTCGATATAAATATATCCTGTACCGTACTCTGAGGTTGTACTTAGTAAATCGAGTCGTGCAAAAATCCAGTGTAGACAGAGTATTATTTTGTTGATGCACTTTGCCGTTGTCGTAACGACGATGTCCCATTGTGCATATAGCATCGGTCGATGAAGCTACTAAACGATTAAGCCCAGAAAGCAGATTCGTCGACACGTTGACGTAGAAGTGATCCGACTTCTTGACAGCGAGAAGATATTTGGCGTTTTAAATAACGCTATTCATTAAATCTGACGACTTGGTAGTAGTGCGCATTTACATTAAACGAGTTTAAATGTATACTTGCGTGTGTGCGCATATACACCTGAGTATATGTGTGTATAGGCGTATATATGTACACATGTATATATAATAATATTATTAAACGATATCCCAAAGATACCATTTTTACATGCCGCATTATATGCTGATGACTTATACCGCACTTCACATAGGAAAGAAGTCATTGGTAATATTCACATTATCAAATAGGTTTTCATCTGGTGTACGTAGTGTTTTACGATACATCTATGCGAACGTTACATTCTAATATAAACATCGTAAGGTTAAGCGCAGATTTTTATAAGTAATTTAATTTAAAAGTCAATTACGCGATACTAATTTAAAATTAACTTTAATTAAAGCGTTTCGTTCTTTTATGTAGGTTTTTCGTTTTAATTTTTCTTACGTAGTTGATTTATGGTAAACATTTAATTTTAATTTATATTCAAACTGTTTTATATTTCTTAATTATTTTCTAAGGTTGTTATTATTAAGGTGCTTAAATGAATTTAGTCGTAAAACTGTAAACAATTTAACTATTGAAATAAATTTATTTTTGTTCATTTTAAATATGTGTAAATATATGTATATTTAGTCCAGAATATGATTCAGTGGAGTACAGTCGCAGGTTACAACGGTAGATTTGACTCGAAACAAAATAATTATATATATATATATATATATATATGTTTTATAACAATTACAATAGCCTGTATTTCCCATTTGAAATTGAAATTTACAAATATTATTTTTTTAATGCTAAACTAATACTAATATGTATAACTTTTCTTAATACTAAACTAATATTATTATGTATTTATTTAAGGCTAAACTAATATTAATGTATTTAACTGTATTACGGAAATTGGTAACCATTCGGTACATTTCTTGGTCCATCTGCTTGTGTCCATTCGAACTAGATGTCCAGTTCCACTTCATTTCCAGTATTTTGCGGAGAGCATCTTCTGTTTTTGACTTATTTATTACCGATTTTGTCCATCCTTGCTATCCTGATAATTTTTCGTTCCATAGCTCTTTGAGCTATTAATATTTTTCTACTTTGTCTAACTGTCAGTGACCATGTTTGCGGACCGTGGATGCATGTATTGTAAATCTGTGCTTTTCTTTCGCGATTAATATTTCGATTAAATATTTTTTTAAAATTCAAATTCTATCAGAAAAATTAAAAAAATATTAACATAAGGAAGAAAACTAATAACATTAATAGAAGATAGAAAACATTGAACATGATCGCCAGGGTATTATAGCAACGGATACAGAAAATTATACGAGGATCAAAGAAATCTGACGAAAAATACTGCAATAGAAGGAGTTCTACGTTTCTTAGAATATGAAATAAAGTATGCGGTGGACAACTTAAAAAAGGAAAAAAAGGGAGTGACGGAATTATTATGAAATCGGAACTCAAGGAAAAAATGTTTTAACAGAAGAAATGACAAATCTGTTTAATATGATATTAAAGAAAGAGATAATACCGAATGGTTGTTCACGGAAATAATATTATTGCATAATAAAAAGGGGGAATATAAGAAATTACAGACCGATAAGTCTTCAGCAGACGTTAAAAAAATATTTATGAAATTAGTTTATACAAGGATACGAGTACAACAACAACCAGATCAAGCAGGTTTCAGATTTGGATTTTCTACAATTGATAACCTACATACTATTGTATGTAGGTTCGGCTAATGCTGATGAATATAATATAAAAATGTATTTTGCATTTGTTGATTTCCAAAAAGCCTTCGGTTCGGTTTATCATGAAAGTTTGTATCAAACTGTGGGAACCCAAAATATACACCCTAAATATATAAGAATCATAAAAAACGTATACGATAATGGATACGGAAAAATTATGTTGGATAAAGAAGGAGAGAAGTTTCCTTTGGAAAGACTCATTAGCACCAGAGTTTTATTTAATGCTGCGCTGGAAGAAATACTTAAAAACTTGAATTGAAGAAAAAATGGAATAAATATAAACGGCAATTATATATCAAACCCTAGATATGCAGACGACGTAACTATAATTTCAGCAAAAACAATGTTAATGGAATTACACGAAGAATCAAAAAGTAGGGGGTCTGAAGATAAATTATGAAAAAACGAACTTGCTAACGAACGGAGAAAAAATAAAAATTGGAACGATACACTGGGTGGAACATATTTAGGCCAAATAATATCATTCAAAGATCCAATAGAAAAAGAAGTAATAAATCACCGAATAGCGATAGAGTGAAAAAAATTCTGGGCATATATATTTTATTTATTTATATATTTTATTTATTTGTTTAATAGCAGTACTTATTGCCTTTCGGCTATGACCACTTAATTTACATTAATTATATATAAAACATTAAATTCGTACAAATAAGATACTCGTACAGTTTACGTGTTGTATATACATTGTCCTGGAGAACATCCTTCATGTCATCTGTGGATATGTTATTCAGTGCTCTGCAATTTACATATTTGTTGCACTTTAATAACAGGTGGTGTACGGTTACAGGTTCATCACAGAGTTCGCACTCTGGAGGTTCGTCGTGTTCGAAAATATATGCATGCGTAAGTTGAGTATGTCCTATTCTGAGCCGGGCTAGTATTTTTTCATATATTCGACTTTCTTGAATCGCCGTCCTTAGAGGATATATATTATTTTTTACCGACCTCAGCTTATTTATTATGTCGGAACTGATCCATATTTCGTTCCATTTCCTTAGTGCGCAGTCCATGGTGATCGAACCGATCTTTGCCCGGGGCAGATGGAGAAATCTGATCATTTCAAGGTTCAGTTCAGCGAGATCTGCTCGGACCCTCGCTGTCATAGAGCTCGTACCTGAAAGGTCCATTAATGATAAATTAGGATGATTTATCTTCGTCAGCACGGTTGCTCCGTAGTTAACGGTAAGTACTTGTCTTCGGATTTGTAGAGGTGGTTCTCCTGCCAACGCTAGTATGCTGGATGAAGGACTAGTAGGATAGTTTTTTAAGTAGTGATTTCGACGCCGTACGATACAGTATACATCCATAGTCCATTTTTCACCGGATAACTACGCGATAGATCCTCAAAAGCATGTCCGTATGCGGTCTGCACTTTTTTCCGTTTAAGATCTTTAGTATGTTTAAGGACGTCGCGCATGTCCTGTGCAGTTCTATAATATGGTCAGCCCAATCTGGAGTCAAAAATGACACCAAGAAAGGCTACACGACGTTGGAATTTAAGTGTATTATCATACAATTTTAGCTGTAGATTCGGTTGCTGTCCATTCCGACGATGGAAGTCTACGCAGTGTGTTTTGGAAGTAGAGAATTTGAATCCAGTTTGTTGGCACCAAATCTCTAGATTATTTAATGCTATCTGAAGCATTTGTTGAGCAGTTTCCGGATATCGGGTTTTATAAGAGACGTTAAGATCATCCGCATATAATCTGTACGTCAGTGGAGTGGAATACATGTCGTTATATCGTTAATTGCCATTAGAAAACAGTATACACTAAGTATACTCCCCTGTGGGATGCCGTTCTGCAGCTTTTGAGGATTTGATAGCGAGTTTTGTACCCGGACCTGGATCGTTCTATTAGACAGGAAGTTCTTTATGAAAAATAACATATTTCCATTTATTCCGCAATCTTTAAATTTTTTGATTATCCTGTATGCCCAGGTTGTATCATAGGCCCTCTCAAGGTCAAAGAAAATAGAATATAAATGCTGCTTATTACTAAATGCGTTCCGAATTTCTGATTCTAGATGTATCAGATGATCAAGCGTTGATCGACCTTTCCGGAATCCACATTGGTATGGGCTAATTACCGAATTTGTTTCTAAATACGACATTAGTCTATTTGCTATCATTTTTTCCATAATTTTACATAGCACACACGTTAAAGCTATGGGTCGATAACTGGTAGGTAAGTGTCCACTTTTGCCTGGCTTTAGTATTGGAATGACGATTGATGTGGACCAGATATCAGGGAAAGTCCGATCCACCCAGACTTTATTGTATATCTGCAATAACGCATTGACTGCAGTTTGTGGCAGATGTTTAACAAAGATAGCCGGTATATCATCCGGACCCGGGGATGAATTTTTCTTGAAGTGCTGCAAACTTTCCTGCAGTTTCATTAAAGTAAAAGTATCATTGTACGAATCTGAAGTTCTATCATCTAAATTTATATTAAGTCCTTCTTGTTCTATCTTGAACTCCTGAAACGCCGCCGGATAGTTAAGATTAGACGACTTGTCCGCAAAAGTAGTAGCAAGAATATTTGCGATCTCTCCGGGGGATGTAATTGCAGTGTCGCTAACTGATATCCATGGTATTGAGAAGCTTGTTTTGTATCCATTTAAGGTTTTTATCTTCATCCATATGTATTGATTGGATGTCTGCGGATCGATGGATTCTATAAATCTGTGCCAACTTTTCTGTTTTTCTGTCCGTATGATGTGTCGTGCCTGCGCACGTATTTTTCTGAAGTTTTGTAGATCCTCTATTAGTCTTGTAGTTCGGAATTTAGCGAGCGCTTTTTTCCTATTCTTTACGGCTTGCTGAACAGTAAAGTTCCACCACGGTACCTTCTTTGGATTGACTATTGCTTTTGAGCGCGGAATCGCTCTTCGGGCTGCTTCTAATATAGTATTGTTGAGGTTGTTTAGCGTCAAATTGATATTGCCGATCTCGTTCACTTGTATATTTGCGCATATTTCCGTAAATAGATTCCAATTGGCCAGTTGTATCTAGGTGGTTTTTGAGTTCGGTCTTGGGTAGTACACTGCTCAGTGGTAATAATAGGGAACTGGTCGCTCGAACACAGATCATTGTGAACGGACCACTTCAAGAACGGAGTTAACGTATCCGAAGCCAACGTCATGTCGATAGCTGAAAAGGAGCCGTTGAAGGAGTTAAAACGAGTTGGTGCTCCATTATTTAATAAAACCGTCTGCTCATTCTCTCTGAGAAATTTCTCAAAGATCTTTCCTTTGTTGTTAGACGTTTGCGATCCCCACATGGGGCTATGAGCATTAACATCGCCGGCAAATATCCGGGGATCCCGTATTTGTGTGATTATCGAATGTAGGTCATTAATTGTAACTTCTTGATTTGGAGGGATGTAAATATTACCTATAGTAAATTGTTTGAGAAATGTTGAATTTGGAACGTTAATCTGTAGTATAATGTTTTGTATGTCTACCGCTAACGACTGATGTATTGTAGGAACTACAGAAACATGCACTAGAGTAGCCACTCCACCAGAAGCTATGCTGCCACTCAGGAAGTCTGCTCTATAGATATTATAATTTTTTATGGCGAAAGATTGTCTATCTCTTGTAGACAGATCACTGTTGGTTGGTAGAAAGTGATTAACTGTTGCAATTCAAATAATTTAGTAAGGACTAACGTTCCACTACAGAATTCTTATCATCCTGATTTTGATTGTTTATTCGTTGCATCGTTCAATTTCTTTGTAAATTTTGTTATTGTAATTTTTAACGACCTTTCTTCCGTTGCTTCATAAATTATGTTTAGTTGAGTAAGTATGTTGCTTGCAAGATACGTTTGATAATCCTTAGTTTACTGATTACTTTTGTTACTGACTCCGATTTTTTGGCCTCTTGCAGAAGCATTGTAAGTTGCTCTATATTCAGCATACCGGCTGTCCGATGTTGTTCATTTATCATATTTTGGAAAGGTAGTAAAGCTTTATCTTTTTTCTTTATGTCCTCGGCTTGATTAATTTTTGGCTGTTTGGATGTTGATCGGGGGTCTTTTCTTTTGGCCTTTTTTGTGCCGATTTTGAGCCTTCGTGAGCGTAGGACATTTCTGTGTTCGAAGGCAGCTCTTTTTATTATTAAAGGCGTTAAAGTCTTGGTCGGAGTGTTCTTGACCTCTACCGATTGTTCCTCTTTATCAGATCTGTCATCCATAGTTGATGCGGTCAGGATGATTTTCTCATTTTCCTTAAATTTCTTGCCTTCGATAGTTAGAAATATTCTCGATTTTTCTCCATCATATTCAACTAGTAAGGAATCAGGGATTTTTTGGACTTGTTCGTCCGCCACTTTTATGTAAACGTGTCTGCGAAAACTGCAGATATGGCTGAGATCTTGTTCTCTCAATCCGGCTCTGAGGAACGCCACAGCGGATGTCAGTTCGATGTTGTTTCGAAGGAGCAGGTTTTTGATTATTTCATGCGGTACATCCGGCGAGACATTTGATAGAATTAACCTTTTCCACGTATTTACGTATCTGCGTAATTTGAATATTTTACCGTTTACATTTATTGCTGGATATATATATATATGTATGTAAATATAGTTTAAATTTTCTATCGACACAGCAAACATTTTAACTGCTATTTTAGTTCGAAACCTTTTAATCGTAATTCGAATCGATACCGTTAAATATCGATACCGATGATTACCTGTACAAGTAGTGGGCATACAGATATATTCACGTCGACGTTTTAAACAAGATGCTGGTTTAAAATTTAAAGCTCGAATTTAAAATTTCCTAATCGTCGAATCACGATCATCGTGACGTCACGTACTTGTTTATTTTAATCTTTAACAAATAAAATCGCTTCATTTCTACATACAACGTTCGAAGGTTATCACGTCTAATGCTGTTTTTTTTCCTTTTTTTTTTTTTTAAACCAAAAATTATAGTTGATTTTATTTACTACGATTGACAAGATTGTACAATATTTTGTTATAGCAGGTTATTTCGACGATGGATATTCTATCTTTTAGTAAATGGATAGAGAAACCTTGAAATTAACGCCTAAGGAGATGCCCTATACAGGTACAGGTCGTTTTGAAATTACGTCGTAATGCTATCGAGTCACGAATCGTTTGAAAAATTACCTGGAAATCTTTGGGAATGGTGTAAACTAAACGACGGAATTAACCGGTTTGTCTTATATTATTCCTGTTTTCGGATATATCGTAATTCAAGATGTACGAATTTATTTCTGGTGATGATGGTGATGACTATTATTATGGTTATTTTATATTATTATCCGGGTGAATTATTATAATTCCGAAGGACTTGCAAAGACTTGCAAACACAGTTTTGTGTTCCATTTGTACATAAATTTATTCGTAACAATATTAAGGCTCGAATTCGTAAGGTATGTATATATACGAACAAATAATAACCTTTGTTTAATCTGTAGTTAGGACGATATCTTAATAGCACCTCGATACTCCGGTATTTTCTGTCTATACGCGGTATACGTCGCTATATTTATCCATCCTGAAAACAACAAAAATCCTTCTAATGCGTTTCGATTCTCTCCCCCCTTCATCGTGTGTTTCAACGAATTTCTGTGTTGCTACGGATAACTTTAATCTCTTATACGGGGTAAAATCCAGCTAAACAGTCCATTATTCGACCCTATCCATTAGCTCCTACATTCGAATCTGATGCAAATGCAGAAAAATGATCAACTTCTTTTTCTCGGAGATCATTTTTTCCTTCAGTCGCAATATCCACTATACGATGCGTCGAATAACAAAAAATTTTTTTATTATTTTCTAGTTGAAGAGTCTCAATTTTAAAGATATTTTTATATAAACACGTTGAAAATTATCTATCTAAAAAATTGATTACGTCGTGAACACTCGATACGAAATTTATAATTTTGTATCCAAATTTTCTATCGAACGACCGAAATATATACAGCAGAAACGAACAGGTCTATCCGCCTGCGTCACATTGACACTCGTAGCTACATTATAAATAAACCAGATCGCTAAGACCATAACATTATTAACCAGAATGTTCGCAATATTTATATCGGACCTGGAAAGTTTATTTGCAATTCGCTGCAAAAGCTCCTCCGAAATATTATATCCAATAATTAGAGTTTCGTCCGCTCCTGGCCGTAACAGCGATACACCCGATAAAAATAAAATCCAAAATAAAAACCTAGAGTGATGTTACATTTCGATTAAATGTTTATAAAATTAAAAAACGGGTTTGTTCGTTCGATAAACGAGCTTACTATCGCGTACTATCAGTTACGGACTTTGGAACGAACGCAAAATAATTCATAAAAGAAATACTCCAATTAGCTCGTGCATTGATAACGAAATATATACTTGATCGATATTGAACTAAGACGACGCAGGTAAGGAGTACCGTATTACGTAATTGAACGAATTAGCGTGAAAAATGACTAAGTAGGTCGTAATTCGAAATCTACGCGCGATTGTATTTCACCGCATTCGTAAAGGTTGATAAAGTTTCCATTTGCACATCCGCGATGTTCATTCGATTAGTTTGATCGCGATTAAAATTGCACCGTGCGCGTCTATCGAGATGAAGTTTCGGAACTCTGATTTTCATCATCGAATGTTTATTAAACGATGCGCATTATTAAAAAATTACGTCTTCATTTCTTATCGGCCAACTAAACTTAGAACGCGAATGTATTTCCGATCTATTCTGCTGCAGGTACTGGGCAACGTTATGAAGTTCTGTCGCTCCAATTGTATAAAATAATAACAAGCGAGACAAGAATTTGAACTTAAATAGAGCAAATAATAAAAAAAAACAACAAGTCAGCTATCAGCCCACATTACGAAATATTTAAATTCTTTCATTTTTTTTTGTATCTTTTAAAACGACCCCTTTCCCATTATGGGGTTTACCCTTTGTCATATTGATTAATTATTTTTCCCTCCTCGTGTTCGCGTACCGATATAAATCTATTACGTTGTTAAAATCATTATTATCATGAATAGTCGATTATTCTATTCGCGAGTGTGTGGATATTTATACGACTGTTGGTGTTATAATAATGTAGATATGTTATGCATATTATAACCGTAGGTTTGTGTTCTTCTTAAATAATGTAGATATGTTATGCATATTATAACCGTTGGTTTGTGTTCTTAATGCGTGATTTCATATGTACTACTATTATAACATGTAAAGGGTGTTTTCGTTTATTGCGATATTTGAAATTTTACAATATTTCCTTATACTACGTACGTAGATATTTCATATAAATTTAATGTACACATAATACATATACAGAATCTATACGACATAAATAAATTAAACTTTATACATTCTTTAAATAAAAGGTAATAGCTTAAATTAAAAATAGGTAATATTCTTTATAATCTAGCTAATAATATTTCCCTCTAGTTTATATTGTTTTAATTACTATGCTTTCTCGTTTCTTCTCTTTCTTCCTTTTCCTGTTCTCCTTCCTATATACCTCCTTTAATTCGATATCTCGTTCTCGTATCTTGTAATTCTTCATTGGAAAAATAAAAGCGAATGAAATAAAAGTATTCAATTATCTGCGCTCTCTCTTCATTTCTTTTTCCTTTCTTCTCATTCCACAATTTTATTCTCTTTTACTAAAATTCTTCTTCATCTTATCGTTATCACCTCGTTGTTCGTCGATAATAATTTAATTATTTTTAACAAACTCCTAGGGTTTTATTTCGTTTACGATTTAGGCTATTTTATTATATAATATAGGCGTTATTATATGCTACTCTGTTCTATATATATATATAAAAGGTTATTATTCCCCTTTGACCAGCATCGTTCCTTCGTACCTTCTGCTTTTTCCGATATTATAGTTTTTCTACTTATTATTTATTTCTATCTTTACAATACAATAGTTAAAAATATACCATTTTTAGTAATAATGTATCTAACCTTACCAGAAGACTTACGTATTGATTCATCTTGTAATTATTACATATAATTTTCTGTTTTTTTTTTAAATAGTTTACGCCTTTAAACTTACTTTTTCAACCACAAATGAATATATTCCACATGCGATTGCCGTAGCGCATTATATGCTACTTTCGGTGTTTGTTCACTTAAATAACGTTCTAACTTACACATTACAGGGATCACAAATCTTCGATTTCTTTTTTTTATATGTGTATTATATGTTCATTCCATCTGAAACTGTTATTATTATTCCGACATATTTGAACGTTTCTACATGTAAAACTTTCCAATTTTATGTATACGTTTCTCAGTAAAGCTCCCTTAATATATTCTTGTTATTTTATCCGCATCGGCTTTGTTTTTCTTGTATTAATTTTTAGTCCTCTATCGTGAGTCCGTTTATATCTTTTTCTAATAAGTTAGCAGCTTCCATTATATCGCTGTGTAGTATTACTACGGCTACTAGAAAGCACAGAAACCGATGTACGTACAAGAGTAAACATAATAAACAAAATAGTAGAAACTACACGGGGAGCACCAGCAGCAACATTACGAACTTCAGCTTTGGCTCTAGTTTTCTAGGTAGCAGAGTACGCAACACCGGTGTGGCTGAATAGCTGTCTACAAAATTGACGTGCAATTGAATTCGGCCCCTGAGAACTGTAACAGGAACATTTAAATCTACACCATTAGCATAGCTTCCAATGTTAAGCAATATTATGCCGACGGAAAGAAGCAGCGATTGAGAATGGGAAAAATATAAACAAAATGCCGAATTAACGATATATCGGGATACAGACGGAACTAATCGTTTAAAGTTGACAATAAGACTATAACAAAATTAATAGAAGATATTTAAACGGAATTAAAGAACGGAGAAAAGAATTTTATCAGGATAATCCGGACGAGAGAGCAATCATTCGCAACCCAGGTGACAGACTCGGTTAGACCTGTCGAGAAATATCTGGACAAAATTGAATATCTTCCGAACAGAACGCGGAATATGTCGGAAAAAAATGAAGACATATGGACTCGGGGATTATTCAGCCTGTAAGTGCGAGGAAACAGAGCAAACAATGGAATCCTGATGGTATGCCAGAGCTTTGAAAGATGGTTAGGAACAAATCATCAAGTTGACTGAATAAGCGGCGGATTGGCTGCAAAAGCTGGACGTTGAAATATTAATGTAATTAGTATAGATGAGTTAAATTTAATATATAAGATACCCTAGATATACGATTAAATAAAAAAAAAAAACCTATAGCTAAATCATCTGCACATCTAAAGGCTGTTGAATATTTAAGTGATTTATATAATTCATTCGTATATATATATTCAAATACAATATTGGTGACAGTATACTTCGGTACTCACTTATTATTCTCTTAATGTCACACCACAAACATTTACTACATTTTGCCGGTTGTTTTGGGAAATTTTTAAACAATATTAAATAATTTTTCTTTACTCCGATCATTTCTAAATCTTCGACTAATACGTCACGTCTTACCGCGTCGAATGCCCTTGTAAAATCTACGAACACTACTAAACATTGCTTGCCTGTATCGTGGTTTTTATTTATAAATTCGGAAAAAATTATCAATAATGTCG
This sequence comes from Coronaproctus castanopsis, assembly GCA_032883995.1. Lineage (NCBI taxonomy): Eukaryota > Metazoa > Arthropoda > Insecta > Hemiptera > Monophlebidae > Coronaproctus > Coronaproctus castanopsis. The sequence continues at coordinate 44,607,372 of CM065053.1, read as the reverse complement.
TCGTAGATTTATTCTCTCGGTATCCATACTGATGTGAATTTATGATATTGTTATTTGATAAATAATTTTTTAAACATTCTCCTACATATTGTTCTCTTGCTTGAGGATGTTCCTATTGTTATCGGTCTGTAATTGTTTAAGTGTCTTCGTGATTATATACACCGGCCTTATAATTCCGATTTTCATACCTTGCGGTATATTTCCTTTGCTTTTATTTATTAATTTTGTAAGCTTGTAGATATTTTATCATAAATCTTATCCTGTCGATTGTTTTTTAAATCGTTTTTCCTATCGTTTAATTTTTTCTACGGTTTTTTGTAATAAATTACTTTCCCGTAGCTTGTTATTTGTGTCCGCTTCGCCTAATTTCTCTTCGCAAGTGTGAATTTGATTAACTCGTTGTACGAAAGTATCCGATATTTTTTATCTGCCGTTTCTTTGCCATCTCTTATGTATACTTTCTAATTATCTCATCCACTATTTCTTTCCGATTACCACCTAATATATTCTTTACTAGCCTCCGTGTCTCATATTGCCACTTACTTTAACCATTTTTTTTTTTTTTTTTTTTGTTAACTTATCTGTTCCTTAATTTTAACTTTCGTTTTATTTCTCTTTTATTTGTATAATTTCTCCAGTTTCTTATTCCTTTTCCTTAATTTTTGTAATAAAATATCTCGTTCTGGTACTTTGAGTATACATTTCTTCGATATTTAAGTTCTCCATTATTTACCATTTCTTCATGTTTCAAACTTTCTCTTAATTTCGCATCACCAATAATTTTTTCTCTATTTTTCCTTTCTTTGTATTTTGATACATTTTCTGACATCCTATTAGATAACGATCACTATCGTTTATTAACAATGAACTTACTTCTGTTCTTTCTTTGACTTATATTGCTACGTGATCAGAGATTTTGCGCAGCTGTCATTTACATATTCTTTTCTTGTGTTCTCTCTTATTATATTAATCCATTTACATTTTCACCTCTATTAACAATATTATTTACATTATTTAAATCTATATTTATATCCTCGATCATTATTAACTCCTTCTTTATGCTATTTGAAAATCTGTTATAAATTCAAATTTATCTTTACTCGGTTCAATTAATGAATAGACTATAGACATTTATAGTTATACGCCATACATCACATAATGGAAATGTCGGTACAAGAAAAAACGTAACGTATTAACGACATTTACGATATCGTCTAATGTTTATCTTGCTTATTGCGGAACGAATCATTTAATATTCGCCGCGAGTAATACAAGGTACTTCGGGCTGGGGTGGTCGTCTAGTATAAGATGGCAAAATTATCGAAATTAATTACGAAAGAAGAAATACAAAAATCATCGATGTCTGCGGAATCTCGCAAAACGACGACTGTAGCTTACAAATCAAAACAACAGAACGACTAAAAAACGTGGATATCAGAGTACGACGAGACGGGTGAACGAAAGCATTAATTACTGCGAGTAATTTTGACAACGACGAGAGAGTTTTTCGGAGGAGACGAGTAAACCACTTTAAGAATCACTTTTAATTCATAGCAATTAGTTATAACTTATTAACAGTTAGCGTTCGATGATAGATAACATTTTAGAATAAATTTGACCTTTCGATAGATTTATTAATATTTTAACGTTAGAAAAAATCGAAACAGTTTCAAGGAAGATTAGTTTTTTATACGAGATTTTAACGTTGTGATAGAAAGGAAAATTTTGTATCGCCGATCGTGTACTTGTGACGGTTTCAGAAATAGAGTAAACATTTGTAGTCGAATAGAACATCACGGCGAGAAAGCAAAATTCAATCAATTTCAGTTGTGTTCAGCGGTCAAAGGCGGAAAATATAAAATTCTTTAGACGCTACGATACTTGAAAGACAATATAATCTATCTCGTTGCGCACATATTAAAAAGAGTAGCTATGAATTCGGTAAACACACGCATCTGATTCGAATGCTGATATTTTCGGTTGTCACAAGCGGTTCAGAGCTACGGATACTATTTGTCGAAAGCTAATCGAAGGGGCATCGAAATGATACGTTACGAATGCGCGTTAAAAATAGCGTAGACGATAAAAATAAGTGATAAATGAATTCGATACGAGGGAAGGAAAAATCTTAATTATAACAATTCTTAAAAACAGAACGCCGGTCTCATGTGTTACAGAAGATTCCATCGAAAAATTCATAATATAGGCTAAAGTAAGCGGAAGAAGTTCGAGATAATACAAATCGATGCGTGAATGGACGAAATAAACAGACGGTTAGGACCTATCGAAATATCCGGCGGGAGATCGTGTACCTATACGCTTTCTTTTCTCGTAGGAATTCCCATCACACGTGGTTAAGGTCGATTCGAAAGATCAGTGAGTTCAAATTCGACCAATGCTCAACATGCCGTGCTATTGTATCAAACAAAGAAGAGAGGATAGGTTTGATATTAAATTGATTAAAAGTGCGAAGAATATCGACTCGTTCATAATTTCAATAAGGATACTAGAATTATATATTAGTCGGAATAGTTGAAAAAAACTTAATTCGAGGAACCAACGAGTCGGTGACCCTAGTAATTTTGCGAACAACGACGAGTAGAGAACTGACGCATTAAAACGTAACTTTTATATTACTTCGTCAACGGCACTGCTGATCACAGAAGTAGAGTCGGATTAAAATTTAAAATATATTTTCAAAACGATTTTCCTTCGATCTTTACTCAGATACGTTTCTGTAATCATCGCCAGCAATGATTTTTTTTTCCTAGTGTGCTAAATAATTAGAAAAAAATTAAGTTTTTATTCGTATATTAGAAAGTCCGTGTATATATATACATATATATATACACGGACTTATATATATATATATATATATATATATATATATATATATATATATATAATATATCGTAGCGACAATTTCCTGTCATAAACAATATCGATCATAAAAAAAAAGGAAAGAATGAAGGACAGATGAGAAATGATTAGAATGGAAATGGTATATTAATCAGACGAACGAATTGCCTAATTTGGGTGTTCAAGAAGAAAACTGTTGATTAGCGCCGAAATGACTATCGTTCCTGTATTTAATTTCACCGTTGTTGCTAGTATTTCTTTCGTACTTAGTAAATTCGTAGTGTTCTACGATCTGTTTGATTAAATATTGCAGCTCCTCTATGTCCCCCCCCTCTGTCAGGATGCATAGTACACGGATATAATACCCTTTAAATTTAATCGTATGTTTTTCAGTTATTTTAATAAGTAATACGTCTATTTGATGTTGGATTACTAATAATTCTATTTCTCGTCATCTAATTCATTCACGTTATACGTTGCAAACTTTTATTCTATCCGTCGTTCACGTTATTACACACGATTTATCTTCCAACTAATTAAGTCGCTCGAAAATTTTATGAAATCTTTTTTCCCGCTTCTCATTTATGTTGTCTATATAGAATTTTATCGATATCATTTTCTTCAGTTGATTCAATTATGCTATGCCATTTTGTTTAGCAACTTCGCTATAATTCTTGTCTGTTCAACTTTTCGCTTATTTTCCGCGTTTGCTTCTTTTCGTGGTAGTTTTTTTCTTTCTCTTAAAATGGCATATTTATGCATTTGTTTAATGAAAATTTACGTGGTTATTTTTTGTCTTTTTTGCATTCTATCGAGCGACGAGAGTCCTTCTACATTTTTACGCATTGAGGATTTCTATTACATCTATTTTTGAGGCGACCGTAAGCTCGACAATTTTTACATTGTATAACTCCTTTTAGTTTCATCCATCGTTCCACTGTTACTATTCAATCAAAAAATTTTTCATTATTTTTATCGCTTCCACGTTAGATTCGCGTACAAAGTCTACCAAAAACATCGCGGTGCGAATTATTATTATTTTTTTTTATTACTAATTCAACCGTCACTTACTATTGTCCGCATATTTGATACTTTTTCTTTGATTCCGGCAAACTATCCTGCAATTGTTTCCTCATTCACGTTTTAAGGAGTACCTTTATTCACCATTTTAATTGGCTTTTCGCTATACATATATATATATATATATATATATATATATATATATATATATATATATATATATATGGAATTCAATTTTGTTTCCTTCCTAGTATCTAATTAATTTTCTATGGAATTCCACGTTGTCAACATCTGACTTGATTCGCCGCCATTTCCTTGAATACAAATGTATTATTATTATCGTATATTTATTTAAATTTTATTACACACTATGGATATCCCTGAAAACATCACAACAAAAAGTGCAACAACATCTAGATGGAGTCTTAAATTGGATTAAGGATTCGGAAATTGAACTGAATAAAAATAGATAAATCCGTATGAATTTTATAAAAAGGTAAATAAGTTATCGACCGATAATGATAAATGGAGAAACCGTCGTCCCCACTGACACATATGCTAAGTACCTTAGGCACTGAAACGAAAAGCTGACGTGGACAATTCACATCGCCAATAAAAATACGACTATAAAAATAAAAATGGCTGAAATATATCTCGGTTATTAAACCAATGAAGCACGGCTTATTTTAAGTAATAAAATTTTACTTTATAATCAAGTAATCAAACCTATATGGAATAAAGGTTGTCAACTCCATTGTGCTAAGCCGAGTAACGTACAAAGTATGCAACGAATGCGGAATAAGGTTCTTAGAAAAATAGCGGGCGCTAGATGGTATGAAAGGAATTCAGTTATCCATCGTGATTTCCGAGTTCTAGCGATATTGAAAGCGATCGAAATAATCGCTAGAAAATATGAACAAAGGGTACAAACACAACGGCAGATATGGAAATACATAAGCCGAAGAACCGTAAATTCGATATGCGGGAATTAAAACTAACGAAACCGCTTGAATTGGCCTAGAAAGATGACGATGAAAATTAATCTGTTGCGAAGATGATTTTAAAGTGAAATACCATGTTAAGTGTTCCCGAACAGATCATTTTTTAATATTACGTTTGTGATGTTTCTTTAAAAAAAAATCTTTACTCATTAATAAGTTTACATATTTTAGACATTATGGAAGGTCTGTAAAGCGATTTAATAGACACGAATGATAACATTTTATATAAAAAGAAAGGAAAATTAATCAGCACCTTCGTAACAGTGCAAAAACATAGAATTTTTGCCGAAAACTACGAACATTCTTTCCACGGTAATATGAATATTTGAAACTTGCATATCAATCGATTTATATTTTTTTATTGAAAAAATTTGTCGCTAGTCAATATTGGCTATTTAAACATCTAAGAACTCATCACCCGTGTGCTGTACACGCCCGAATTAAATCTAGGATCTTTTATGCCTCTTCAGTTATCTAGGATATTTTATGCCTTATGTTAGTATATGCATTAATTGTTTGGATAAAATCGTATCCGTTTTAGATGTATATTCGTAATTTATCGTATTTCTTCATGCGCAATATATACACGTACGTCCCGATTTTTGGTAATACGTAAAGCATTTTGAGTTCAATTTATGCCGGTTAACTAATTTTAAATTTTTCGAAATTATTTGCGCTATAAGAATGTGGTAGTGCGCAAACATATTTAGGCAAAAATAAATTTCTCGCGTGTAAAATTTTGAATTTTTATTTATTTAAACAATTTATAGAACTGTTAATTAAAACGCCTTTACCCGAAACACGATATAATAATGAACAAAAGAAAGAAAAAATTCGGTATTTTGAAGATACAGGTTCTCTTAGCAGACCACATAGACGAGCTACACTGTAACTGCTTGAATAACGTTTTAGAATATCCCAGAAAGAAATATGAAAATGACAAAACTGAATGGAAATAATCGAGGATGAAAGAACGAAACGATAACGTTGAAAGCGTTGAAAAAGCGGAAAAATCTCGAATCTATAATAACGACGTAGAGAGCCTCGACCTACATGCAAAAATGAAGACTCGGATATGGTAAAAGAAAGTTTAAACAATTTACTATAGCGCTGAGCGCTTAATCTCGGAATCAGGAGAGAAATGAAAAACAGACTAAAAGAAACGTGACTAAGCAGAAAAACGCGGCGGCTCTTCTACACGAGTAAAATTATGTAGAAGTACTCGAGAATTTGAAACGACTACTCTTGAGGAAGAAGCGACGGAAGAAAATGGATTTAATATACTTTGAGCGCTTGACAAGAGGAAACATGATAATACGAACTATATCAAGGAGAAGTTTTTACTACGAAGAAGAAAACGACGAGTTGAGTATACCGACGATATCAAATAGTACAAAAAGCACTAGAGATCTTCAGAATAGTCGCACGTGCCCATAGGACAACGCCGACATTATGATGACGATAGTGAACTAAAACGAGGCAAACTGGTACTTAGGCACGTGTGTGTTAAGTTTTCAACGTCATCCCCTTTATTCCTTTTGGAGTAGTATACTCTTTAGAGTTGAGAACAATTTTCGAGGAGCTGGTTACTGTTTCTGATGCATCGCACAGTCGTTAGAAAAGTCTAAGTTTCCCGATTTAAAAAATAGAAATATTTTATATATATATATATATATACATTAATTAGAGCTTCTTTCTAACTACAGATTAAGTTATCGAATTTATTTGGACTTTTTTTTTAAATACAACTGGTATAAATTAATTGGTTTGTATTCTAACTAATCAATAAAGTTTATGTTAAATTATTTAATTTAAATAAATTCCAAATAATATGTTATCTAAAACATATTTTATTTCACACGTTATTATATTAAAATTTACATATATAACCGCGTATATTTACATATACATAAAAGTATGATAAACCCAATAAGAGAATTAGAATTAAATTATATGCCTAATGATCGAATAGAATGTGCCTTTAAGCGCAAATTGCGATCAGTATTATCTGTTAAATAATTTCTTAATTTGAAGAATGTAGAATTTAGTTATTTTTTAAAAAATAAACAAGAAAAAAGTTAAAATCACCTAAAAATATTTATTTATTTTCATTTTAGGGTCTTCTTGAAATTTTCGTAATTATCTTATATTAATCTTTTATTACAAACGTTACAATTTTAATTTACTTATTAATTTTTAATCCACTTATTAATTTTTAATCCTTTTTTTTCCGATCAAATCATCAGCTTCCTTTTCTTTTCTAAATTCACCAGGACCATCATTAGCATTAGGACCAAATCTATATTCAGCTTTTTCTTACAGTTTCGTGCGCAATCTTCCACTTTATTCTTCCTATTTTTCAAATACTCCATGTACCACTTTACTAACCCACTATTATCGCAACTACAACAAGGTTTGTGCACTGTCTGTTCGATTTTTGACATATTCACACACACACACACACACACATATATGTCTTTATATAATATCCAAAGTTCATAATACATTCTCAAACGTTTTATAAATGAAAACTTCGTGTTTTTAAAGCTCTGAAGAAACCTAGACTACCTTACCATATATATTACCTGATGTTAATAATATTTTTTTAACGTCTTTTTTCAATAAAGTATTTGTTAAACTTTTTAAATAAAACTCTGAAAACTTTCATTGGTCTAAAGTTTTATCTGTTGTCATTTTGAGTATTGTGTATTTACTCTTCTTAATTTTTAAGATTAACTAATGATTTTCGAATTTATTTTTTTTTGTTTTAATTTTAAATTGTTTAACTTATATTTTTTCTTTATGTATGTGTACATGTATATACATTTCCTTAATTATTTTTTAGCATTAGTTCTTTTCCCCGATACTGGGGAAATTCATTTCGAACATGTTCCGAGGAGGATACTACTAAACTACTAGTACTGCTACTACTACTACTACTACTGTGTCAATCGAAAAATGCTTTGCCACATTTTTCGCAAATTCATTTAAATCAATGAGAAGCAACATTGAAGTAAGATTTAAGAATTAAATTCATAATGTAGTTGAATTCTTTAAATATATAGGTATTATCGTAGATAACAAATTAATATTTAAATACCATCTTGATAACATAATATTGAAAATGGATACTAACTATTATAAAATGTTACGAGCCTGTCAAAATACATAGGCTTCACTTACAAGCACAGAATAGTATGAATGTGGCGCAGTAGAAACTGCAAATCATGTACTCTTTGTATGTCCTATTACGGACCATTTTAGATTTTACAATAAAAATAATTTTAACTTACAAGACGAATACACTGCCGGATAATTTCAATTATTTGCTTTTAATATACTGCACAAGAAATTCCAGGGTTACTAAAGTTCTTTACTAGCACTTTGCGAAAGAGTGATAAAGCTTATCACTAATATTTATAATGAGTATATTTTTGCACGCGTACATGTATGTATGTGTGTTTGTGTGAAATTTATATGCCTATAATGCTTAAGTTGCGTATACCCACATGTGTATATATGTATCATCATGGATAATTCCTATTTTTGCATCTAGTGCACCTAAATTATAGTTTAAATATTACCTTGTATAAGAAGTTATAATTGCATATATGCATACTTTTAATGACTGGGAGTGAAACTGGTGCACAGCCCACGTAAATGCGAGTATGAAGTGGTTACTATATTATTATATACTATAGAGTATTGTAAAGTAGAGCAGTACACTGATTAAGCCTAAACTGGCAGTGCAGTGTATTGCACCTAAATTTAACAAGTTGTAAAACATTAATTTGAATAATAAAGTATTAATAAAAAAAACCTACTTTTTAAAAACGTATATTTGTATATAACATATAAATGCACAATTTCACTCACACACATTCTTTATAGATTAATTTTTACAATTACTTCCGTCAAGCTATAAGCTTGTCGAAGGGTTTAGTTCGCTAACATTTATCGCGCGTTTATTATATTTTATATATTAATTCACAGTTTTCATATTCGCACACTCACTCATATGTCCCATTTGCTCATTTACCCTCATTTATCTCTCCCAATCACACATACAATATCATTTTAAACAAAATGTATACATATAGTAGCAGCACTTCGGTCAGGTGCTATATGTCTATCCCTACCTATTTAATTTTGCTCATAATATCTCCAGCTAGTAGCCAGGTTTTAATTTTTCCCTTCAATTTTCTTAAATTTTTTTCCTGCAGTATTTCATCTGGTAACTGGTTGAAAATTTTTGTTATAATATATTTACTTGTTTGCTCACCATATTTTGTTACTACTACTACTACTATTATTAACAAAGATTATTGAAAATAGCTTGGAAAACAAGAATATCTGTACAGCTGTATTTCTGGATGGTAAGCAGACTTTTGATAGGCTGTGGCATCAGGAAATGTTGTACAAGGTTTCCTACTTTCCCACCATTTCTATCTAATATTTAAATCGTATATACAAGAGAGCATTACGTCAAAATAAAAATATCCTAAAAGATGTTATCGAAGGAAAGATAATGGCGAAAAAGCTACGTGGAAGACTAAGAACAACATTTATTGATACAAAGTGGAATACAGACATCCGGAATTAAAGAAGAAAACTCGCGACAGGCTAGAATGGAAGCGGTTGATACATGCTGCGAACCAGCCTATGATGCACTGATGATGATGATGATGATATAAGATATATAGTTTCTAGTTAAAATTGACGATGAATACTCACATATTTTTCCAGTAAGGACTGGCGTATCGCAAGGAAGCGTTCTTGGTTCAACATTAAACTTAATTTACACGTCCGCCCTCACAGAGCTTGGTAATGCGAAAGTAGCATTGTACGCCGATAACGCGGCAATATTAGCTGTGGATAAGTGTGAAAACACAGCCACAGAAAAACTGCAGGAGTTACAGCATGTAGTGGTTTGGCTAAAATAGTAGCGCATAGTAGTCAATGAAAGCAAGTGAAATATTTCTTTTATAAATCGAAAGATTGAACGCCGGCCAATAAAAATAAAAAATGTTTAGTGTGAAATATTTGGTCTTGCATTTGGACATTAGGCTGACCTGGGGTACACATATTTAGAAAAAATCGAGCATTTGAGGCATAAAGTCACGAATGCTAACTAATAAATCAGGGTTATCGTTGGAAAATAAAACTCTACTATATAAAACAGCCTTAAGACCGATCTAGGTGTATGGTATACAACTATGGGGCTGTGCGAAAACGTCTAACTTACAGAAAATATAGCGATTTCAAAATAGGATATTAAGAACTATTACTGCAGCTTCCGGGTACGTATCAAACTTTACCCTCCATAAAGACTTAAACGTTATGTTTGTGGAGGATGAAATAAAAAGACAAGCAAACAAACATATCGCACGAATTATCGTTCACATAAATTTACTTGCTACCGAATTTCTGAATGATTCCGGTGAATTACGCATAAGCCTTTAGACTTTATCCAGCCAGTATAAGTTTAGAGGAAGTACTGCTGAGTACTGGCCCTCCACAAACATCACTCATATCATTAAGTCAATCACTAAATTACCTCTAAAGTTGGTCAGTCGTGATGATATATATATATATAATATATATATATATATATATATAACTAACAATAATAATCATAGTGATAATAGCAGATTAATGACGTTATTAGTAATAATTAAGACGAAATGATACATAATATAAATTGATCCGTAATCGACGAATTACTTCGATGTAATTTTCGATAAATTATTATCAAAGTTATTATCGATCGAGTAAACGGGTTTTCCCTCGGACCAGATAAAAGTGTAGTATGCGCATACATATATACGTAAGTATTTATATAGAAATACGCGGACATAAGTGTTACATGTCCACATATAAAAATGTCCGACATTTAAATAATATAAATCATTACTGTGGAGGGTAATTTTTTTTTATTAGAGCTGTCCAAAGCGTGTTGTAACTTAGTGCATGACAGATTTATCGCAGTGTGCTGCAGGATTATAACTTCTATCGGACAAATAATCTGCGAATATTTTCGACTACAGTTATTTTTTTTTCGGATTGATATGCTAATTTTATCGATCAATTATTAATATGACCTTTGCTAAAACAGTATCTTCTTTGGTAATTTTATTTATAGTTGGGCTGACGACATCGGTTCAGTCCAAATCTTTTAATCATGGTTAATGCGGTGGAAACAAATACGAACTGCAGATTCAAACGCCATGTTAATTCTAATGAGGTATTTATACTAACATATAAATTTATATTATATATATAGATAGATAGATACACACATACACATAAATACACGTGTACGTACGTGTATGTGTAAAAACTATTAAGTTATAAATCATTAATTATATTCGATTAAACGTTAACAAACCTACTCAACAGCTACAATATGTTCGAGGTTTTAAAACGAGTTAGATAATAATAAACAATACATGTATATAACGCGGTTAATTAAATAATGAATTATCGAATTCAGTACAAATCGAAATATATAATTATTATAAAGGGATGAAATATTACACGCTCGTAAATATGACGAAATGAAAATCGTAAAACAATACAGACCAAAATTAACTGCCTACTCTACATGGAATTTTAATGCTAATAAAATTGTGTACAGTTTCTGATTCAGGTAAAATGCTTTAAAAAATGACTTAGAAAAATATGAAAAGGCCAATGCCCTCGATGAGCAACGTCCTTTGTAGGAGATCCAACTTTATGATGATGATATATAAATGTATATACATATATATATATATATATATATATATATATATATATATATATATATATTACGACGATCGTCGTATGTTCACTTTATAATAAATCTAAATTTATTATATTGAAGGTGGAAAACTAATATTTAATTTAATTAATATAATAAAACAATATATATATAATTATTTATTTAATTAAAGTAAAATATATTAAAATTATTATAATATAACCAAACCGGATTTGTAGTAGATAAACTATTATTATAAAATAGTTAAAATTAATTTTAGTTAGTCAATGGAAAAAAAAACAGCAAATTAGTTTGACCAAATAATTTTAGCCAGTAAATAATGAAGAAAAATGTATAAAAAGGGATGGTTGTTCATTTTCAAGAGAGTTCGAGTTTTTCAGTTAAAAAGTTCAATCGTTTGTTTCTTAATCAAGATGGTTAGAATGAAATGAAGAAGGATGGTTGGGCAGTAATTACAAATCCGGTCAAGTAAATTTTTTTTAAATTATTATTTTTTATAACTAATTCATTAATAAATATATAATAGTTTATTTTAATATAAATAAAAATTTTTCTTTGTAAATACTTTTTTTTTATTAAATAATAATAATAATAATAAGAGTAATGAGCAACGTCCTTTGAAGGAGATCCAACTTTATGATGATGATATATAAATGTATATATATATATATATATATATATATATATATATATATATATATATATATATAATATACATAACAAAGTAAATACACAATATTAAATGACTAAAGATTATATATGTAAACGCGATGTTTTTACGAGATCATTTGTACAACAGGTATACTAACTAAAAAACGTCAATATTTATCCATTTTGGTTACTACTATATATTTTAGATTTTAGGAATATAATTATAAATTTTAATGTCAAGAAAAAAGAGGCTTTATACCAATAGGAAATAGCAATGTAGAACAAGTTACCGAACTTATATATTTAGGTCAACTAATTCCATTTAAAAGCAAATTAACAGCCGAAATACACGGCAGAGTGACAATAACATGGAAAAAGTACTGGATCATGAAATCAATATTTAAAAGCAATATTCCACCAATCTAAAACGCGTTTTATATATATATATATATATATATATATATATATATATATATATATATATATATATATATATATATATATGAAAATTATTAGAAAAACTACAAATTATAAAACATAGAAGTAGTCATAATTTATTAAATAATATGATCAATTTCGATGAAGAATTAATTTTAAAATCGGTTTTATTAGTAAATGTTATTGTAAAATTATTATTATTTTTTTTTTAGTAAATTAAATTATATGCGACTAGTTAATGTAAATTAAGTTTTTGTTACATTAATATCTCTGTTAATTTATATGTAACGATTTTTGTATATGCTTGAAAATGACGTGATTGTCGGAAAGTTTTGCATTAACAAAGTAATTTTTATAGTGATTAATTTTGTTTTTATTTTGGTTTGTTAATTTGTAAAATCACTACTCTCCGATACATCAACATTAATGGAACCGGAATCAGGTGTGGAGATTTATAATATTTCGGTTAGTAAATATGGTATTACAAATTAGGACTAATAAAATATTTAAATATTCAAAAACACGCGATAAAATCAAACAAATTAGAACCGAAATTTGGTTTAACCACAAATGTTTAAGTTACAATATTATACCGAATTATATTTATTTTACTTTTTTTCTATTTTTTTTTTATTTCATTTAAATTCATTATAAATGCCTGATGCTCGAATAACAGGCTTACAACATAAATAAAAACAAAACGTAAAACGCTTGGAAAATGACGAAACATGGCTCTGTACTAGTTAAAAATGATCATACACGAGTACTCGATAAGTACATAAAAAAAATACTAGGCACATACTCTACACGCTTAGGTATATTAAAGGAAGAATACGTTAGCGACACGTGTAACATTTATTTACATAATCATATAAGCATACGCACGAAACATATACAAACAAGCTCATATATACCACAAACATATATACACACATATACATACATAAATATATACATATACATGAATATACACACGCAACATCAATACTTAGTGTAACTTATTCATCTAATGTTTGCTTGAAATTCTATTACTTAACAGAAATTTTATCGACAATTTTTTTTGTTCGCCGTTTATAATTTATTAGATTAATTCTAAGTTGCCTACGCAGCACATTAAACGCCACAGCCCCGGCGTAAGCAGATTGTTTACGAATCCGTGTTTTCTTAAAAGATGGAACTTTTCTACTGACACACATCTCGAGACCTAGTAATACCCTCATTAAGTAATATATTAAATTTAGTCCCATTTTTCAATACAAAATTAAGCAAATGCAATCCATACAACTCTCGAACCGCTATAAGTTTTTGACTATCGGTTACATGGCTATAACCTAAAATTTAATTCTGCAAAACTTGAATAGGTGTTATGTAACAGTCAGCCATGCCACCCAAATTTTTTATTCTATATGATAGAACTAGTTCGCTAGATATAAGTGAAGTAAATGTTAGTAAGAAAAATAACGCTTTAAATAATAAAATACATAGTTTAATTTTCTTAACTTTTCTGCAATATACAAAACGAACGTCCGCTCCGAACTAACCTAGAATCCAATTTAATTCCAAGATATTTAATTTCGTTTACTCTTTCGATATGAACATTACTTTTCAATTTTGACCTCTAATCTTTTCCAAATATTTAAATCTTGATTTGTATAAATCATGTACTTAGTGTTTTACCTACATTTAAAATTAATCTGTTATTAGTTAACCAATCGAGAACACAACTAACATCATCTTGAAGTAATTTTTTAAGTATATGCGGGTAACGGGAGTCAACTGCAAGTACCGTATCGTCTGCATAACTAAATAAACGTCCTCTTATATTTAAATTGCACAAATCATTTATATATAATAGAAAATGGTAAGGCCCGAGTATACTGGCCTTGTGGCACACCGGTACTTTGCATTACACTATCACCGCCTACATTATTTATTTTTACAACGTATCTTCTATGACAAAGATAAGTCTTAACTAATTATATACGTTTCCCCTAAATCCGTAATTGTACAATTTTCTCAATAAAATGGGATGTGGTCTACAGTATCGAATGCTTTACGTATATCAAAATAAACTGAAATAACCGATCTCCCTTCGTCGAGACATCTAGAAATGGTAATATTATTATTAAAAATAAGAATAAAATTACACAAATCGTAAAACATAAAGCAGAATTATGTTGAATTAAAGCTAAAATAAGTAACTTACATAAAATTCTTAACTTATTTAATAAAATGAAAGACATTTTAATAGAAGAAATTAAAAATTATTATACAGATGAAGTAATAAATAAATAATAAATTTAGTAATGTTATAGCAAATAAATACATTAAACAGAAAATAAAAGAATATAGTGATATAGTTAACAAGAAACTCAAGAATCTGATTGATAAACAATGTCCTCAGAACAAACATCAATATCATGAGTTCCATGATCGAGTAATTAATTTATCCGATATAAATTTAACAAAATGTCACTTGAATATTCTTAATAAAAGCATAAAATATATAGACAAAAATAGTGTCAATATAGACGAACAAGAAGAAATTGAAATAAACGACAGTAGATTGTGAAAATATTATACAAAATGTTAATCTAAATATACGAAATAATTTAAGGATAGAAGTTAGCAATAATTTGATACAAATGAAAAATAAGAAAAATCAACAGAAAAATACAAATTAAACAATAAATTAAAAGAAAAACTGAAGCGCAATAATTTAATGCTTAGTAAAGCGGATATAGGCAACATTAAACCCGGTAAAAACAGAAACTTCGGTGTTTCACCTCAACTCACAGACATGTTAAACTCGACGGTAAAGATTTACCTTGTAACCGAACGCTAAAATTTCTAGGCGTCGTTCTTGATCGAACTCTCACATACAAAGAGAACTCCGAAAAAATAGCTCAAAAATTGAAGACAAGAGCAAACTTTATCGCTCGCCTTGCAGGTACAGCTTGGGGAGCAAAGACAGAACTCATCAGGACTGCTACACTGGCACTAGTGTTTTCAGCTTACACTACCGAACGTAGCACTACGCTTAGTAACCGGTACGCTAAAATCGACTCCTACTATGTGGCTTCCAGTGCTGGAAAATATATTTCCACCGCACATCCGCAGAGAAGAAACACTCAAACGAGAATGGGCTAAATACAACAGTACGCACTCTCACGTAGCAAAATTTATCAAAGATCCCCCACCTACACGTGTCTGCAGCAGGAAAGGTTAATGATAGGTTCCCCTTTATCACCTACTTTAGCAGAAATATATATATGAATAAACTAGAACACATAATATCAAAAGAAAAATAATATATTTAAAAACTATATAAAATTTTTGGGGGAAGATATGCAGATTATATATTAATTATTTGGAATAACTAGTCTAATACTAATAAATTAAATAAGTTTGTAATAGAATTAAACAATTTTAATCAAAACATTCAATTTACAGTAGAAATAGATTATAAAAATATAAATTTCTTAGGTTTATATACCAATATAAACAATAATATATTAGATATTGATATACACAGAAAACAAACACTAACATATATGTAATAATACCAATTTTTTTTTTTTAATCTTCCGTACCATGTACTGCTACAAAGGCTAAAAATACGGAGTCTATTATTCCGTTATTATACGTGTGAAGATAATTCAGTGCGAACGAGGAAAGTGATAAGAGTATTTTCATTTTTAGGTAAAAAGATTTCATTAAGTGTCTTGGGAAACTGTAATGAAGAGCGAATAGAGTTACACAGAGAACAGTTAATATAGGAGTGATAGTGATTTAAACATTACAGGTTGAACAAATCGGAGGATAGGTTTTGTATAGGATATAAGAATGAGTTAAACGAGTGTGACCTGTACGGACAGGGAACAGCATCACTTCAACCTGTCTTGTGTAATTGAGGTAAACCGGAAAATGTGAATATGTTGCTTCTTCCTTAAATTTAGTATATCGGAACATGCTGCTGGAAGTAATCCTGAAGGAGACATGAAGGCGGCTTCTTTCGCAGCTCGATCTGCTTCTTCATTCTTTCCATATTCCCTATGTCCAGGAATCCAAAGTACCTGCAGGCTTTGCTTGCTGATTATAGAATTAATTTTTATAGCCAATGGATGCATATAAAAAATAAATAAAGATGTATTTATCAATTTTTAAAAACATAATAGTTAGACTGCTACAAAACATATCACGGATACCGAAAACATGATTCTTACTCTGTATAATATAAAGGCTAGAATACAAAATCAGATATAATAAAGAACAAGATAAAATCACAGGAAAAACCACCACCAAAACTTGCATGCTAATAACAAAGCTAAAACATTAAAATTAAAAGATTATACATATTTTAACACGTAGTACTACTAGTAATCAATAATTGTATATGTAATACCTAGTACATAATAGTTTAGCTAATAAAGAGTCGGTGACACATTATAACAACGTATGTTTAATCCGTTTATGCTTATAACGCTCATATTTTAATTTTAAACTAGTTCTAGTATAATCACCTATATCATTAATTATTTTAAATTTACTCAATCTACAGGAGTCAAAAATTTTTTTTGTATGGCGCTTAATTACATCATTTATACCTGGTAAATGTAAAATACGATGCATGCGGTCAGTCCTTGTAAAAATAGGGAGACTAAGTATTATCCTACAGCACTTGTTCTGCAGTCGCTGCAAGCATGACGTGTTAGATCTGGAAGTGTACGAGCAGATTGGGCAAGCATAATGGGCCTTACAAAAGACTTATATATTAATAATTTATTAGCAGAATTAACCTGGCAACGTTTATTAAAAACCGGAAATAGTTTAAAAAGTGATGCATGTACTTTGTTCGATATGTATTCAATATGTTTGGTGAAAGTAAGACCTTTATCTAGTATAACACCTAGATATTTAATGTGCGTTTTCCATTCAAGAGATGTGTTGTTAACCACTATGGGTGGTAAACAAGCAGGACGTCTTTTAGTGAATAAAATCGATTGAGTTTTCTCAGAATTGATTTTGATTTTCCATTTATTGAAATAAGTATTTAACTTCATATAACCATTAGTTAATCTTCTTTTTATTGTGTCAGGTCTAGATGCTGAGCAATAAATTGCCTTATCATCCGCATATAAAGCCAACTCTAGCTCACAAATTTTGGGAATATCATTAATATAGAGAAGGAACAAGAAGAGACCTAGTAAACTGCCTTGCGGTACTCCAGCTAGTACCGATCTAACATCCGACTTAACATTATTTACTTTGACAACAAAATATCTATCAGCTAAATAACTACGAATAAGATGGACTAGATACGCAGGAAATTTATATTGGATAATTTTATATATTAGACCAAGATGCCAGGTAGTATCAAACGCTTATATCTAAAAGGAGTAACCCTGTGTGCTTATTGAACCCATCGGTGATAAAATCGGTGACACGCGCTAATTGCAAAACAATTGATAAATTTTGTCGAAAGCCAAATTGTTCTTCTAAAAAATATTATTATCATACGTAAACTTTTTTAGTCTGTTTAAAATAATTTTTTCGGCCACTTTACTAAAGTTACTGATTAACGATAACGGGCGTAAGTTTTTAGGATCGAATATATTTTGACCAAGTTTAGGTACTGGAATTACTTGAGATATTTTCCAACAGTTAGGAAAATTTGATAGCAGTAATATAGAATTCATTATGGTAGTAAATTTGACAAATCCCTTCCTCGGCAAATTCTTAATAAGTACTACAGAGATATTATCCAGCCCTACTACGTTTTTACTTTTAATATTTTTTATAACGTTACGTATTCCATTAACCGTAGTCAAGTCATCTGTTAAAAATTGATGGGGTATTTTTAAGTACCTCTTGACAGCAGAACTAATTTTAGTGTGATGGTAGTTAGAAGCCATATGACAATTTTAGCTATGGATGTGGTAATAGATGTTGGCTAAGATATTACTATTTGACCCGGGCATCTTAGCCTATGTGACGAGTAAATTTTAGTTTCGCTTATACAAGCTATATGAATATTCTCATCATATAATAGCTGGCCAAGTTCTAAAAATTTATTTTTGATGGAGTTAGCATTCCAACCCATGACATTAATATCTAAGTATGACATTATTCATAGCTGATATATTCAATGACAGTTTCCGCTATTACGGCGATCTTATTAAATGTGTCACCAGCCTGCTTAATTCTATTTAGCGCTAATTTAACAAATTTACAAATTTTAACTAAATTAAAATCTTTAACTAATTTAATAATGTCGGAAATCAACGTACCGCTCGATACGTCAGTTGTACCCGAATTACGATTCTCATAATTATCAGGTGAACCTTTAACAGTTTGCGCATAGGATCTACTACTAAATTTAATATTATTATTTGTACTACTACTAATATTATTATTATTATTAATGTTAGTGTTCAAGGATGAAGATGCATTAACCGTATTTTTGAAACTGTTTACGCTGTTTTATGTTGTCAGCAATTGAGTGATAAACTGGGCACTCTCTACTATTTGCTTGATGAGAGCCATGATAATTAATACATTTTAGATTTGTGTCCGTGCAGTTTTCTGCTGGATGTGAGCCACTACATCTAGCACATATGATGTCTTTATGGCAGTTAACATTAATGTGGCCAAAAGGCAAACACTTGAAACACTGTATAACTTTATTAAGCGTCCTATATTTCTCCCAATTTATACGACAGTGAAGCACTGTATTTATATTGAGCACCTGTCTAAAAGCTGTCCCAGCTGGGAAAAACACACTATATAGCGGTAAAGTCGTTTTAACATTTTGTTTGACTTTAAACATTTGCTGTACGCTTAACACAGGTAGAGTCAGTGAAATATGTTGCAATATCTCCGCTTGTCTAAGTACATACCAAGGTACTTGACTGAGCCAGCCTGCGGAATAGGTTCGCAACAAAATTAAATCTCTGTTTGTCGGTACGTGAAAATCACATGTTTTGATTTTTCTTCGTTGATCTTAATTTTCCAATTTATTTCCCATTCATACACTCTATAAAGCGAGTTCTGCAATTTATTTGTTCCGTCGGACTGACTACTGGTAACAGCTACAATAGCTGTATCGTCAGCAAAAGTGGCCGTTTTCGTTTGCGTGTCCGTTGACAGCAGATACAAGATCGGATACGCAAAGAGTACGCTTCCTTGAGGAACTCCGGCTTCTATTTCATAGGACGCGGATGTCGTACTTCCTTGCTGTACTCTAAATTAACGTTTTGTCAAATATGATATGAGCAGTCGGCAAATGTTGCCCGGCAGTCGGGTGTTGGTTAACGGTACTCGGTGTTAAGAAAATACGCGTCCATGAGAGTAATTACAGTGAAATCTTCAGCTTGGCATCCGATACTATCTAATGATGAGGCGTCAACAAGCTATACTGTAAGAGAATGATCGAAGTATGAAGTGAATAAAATGTTGTAAATACGTACTAATGTTTATATACCGCAAAAATTCAAAAATCAGGTATGTCGTCGTTCTAAGTTACACGGTTAACTAGGTTAAGTTAATCAAATATTATAGAACAATTAAAATAGGCGGTTCATCATAGAACGTGATTCGTTTAATCTATAATGCAAACGTGTAAATAAGAAGTTGCTGTAGATTTAATATTTTCGTCATATCCGAAATAGCACGCATTAAAATATTAACTAAATTTATCGTATAATTTTTTCCTCTATACTTTTTTACAAATTACGAATTGTCAAAGACTATTAGTCATCACAATAATCTAAATGGGGGGGGGGAGAAATATACTATAAAATGAATCTCTCGAAGGGACTCTAATAATTTTGATCGATCCGTCTTCGGTTAATTTATAATTTAAAAAAATATATATGTCCTAGTCATAAATAGGCTCGCTCTTTCGTAATTTGCTAACTAGAAACCAGATAAAAAACGAAAACTAGATTTTATTCCGCATTTTAATTTTCCGTTAATAAATTCAACTTCAACAATTAATTCCGTTAAGGTTTAACAGATAAATAAATAAATAAATAGATAAAATAAAATAAATAATCTCGCCGTTCGAAATAATTGCGATGCTTAGTGAAAAGAAAACACGTAATTAATAACGAAAAATGATGGAATTAAAATTTTATTACGTTAATATATTTAGCGCCATCTTACAAACGTTATATCAAATAAAGTTTACACAATACGCTGTTAGATAGCGCACATATTCGTTTAAAATTACTTATTTAAGAGTATAAAAACAATTAGAATAATTAAACGTTTCGTTCGCAACATTTAAAATGATTGCCGCTACCAACGACCACTTAAGAAGACTGTTCATTCGTTCTTTGAAATGAACTTGTTCTTCGAATCGATTCGCGAACGAATTAACTATCTCTAGTTTCAAGTACTCGGAACGAGTGCACCAAGTCATATTTACATCCTATAATCTACAGCATACGTTAAAGACGTTTCAACATTTCAAATCGCATTCTACTATAATCGCGCCATTATTCTTGAGAAGTATTGTGTATACCCATTCCTAAACAGATTTAATTAATCTATTTCGAAGAAAAATAAAAATAAAATATTATAACTAGCTTTACTCTCTTTATTTATCTACTGTGCTCGTCGAGTATAGTGATAGCAACCTCTGCTCGTAAGCTTATATATATATATATATATATATATATATATATATATATATATATACATATATATATATATTTAAAAATAATTACCCACATTTACGTCGAAATTTGTTCGGTGTAAATTTTCATATACACGTATGAAAAAACGAGATCTAGACTTTACCGTTTCAATCACCATGTCCGGTATATGGTACGTGAAATTTCAATACCGACAATTTTATCTTTTTTATTTCTTGGCCGACGTAAATTGTCAGTTTTAAAAATATCCATATAAATACATCGAAAATTATCTAGAATTTACCTAAGAAGCGATATTATATAAGCGACACCTGTATAAAATTTATAATTTTGTTTCAAAATTTTATAACATGCGACAGTTAATATTGTTCAGATTTCGATAATAGCCGCCAGTTTGAAAATGAAAATAGCGAGCGTTTTGAAACGAAAAAGTGGACGAGGTTTACGCCGGAAATAAATTTCTGGAAGGTACAGTAATACTACCGTTAAAATCGTATTTATTATTTGGATTGGTATCAAAATTATAAACAGGCGAACGTGATCTAGAACAATTTAGAGGCAGGCAGCACCCGTCCGATATTCCCGAGTGACGTTTAAAATTGTCGTAATGAAGCGTTTATATTCGCTTTAATCGAAGATTTCTTTTATGATTTTTTTTGTAATTTATTTTATTTTTTATCCTCCTTTATATCAGACACAAATTTATGTCATCAACGAGATGTTGTTTTTTAAGATGAAAACGTGTCCATTAGCGAGGTGTCCTAATTTAAATTTTGAATTGACTATAATCCATCATCGTTCTTCTTTCCAATGTTTTAAACTTTACTGTTTTCTTCAATAAACATCTACGGGTAGCCGAAGATTTATCGCGAAAATTGTTTGGCGGCACGATTTACTAATTTTGTTTTACGTAGCGTTTAATTTGATCCCTAATATAGGGGATCTGAAAGTTTCCCCGTGTAAGGTACAATCGAAGATATAACAGGATGGAGATACGATTAAACGGACGATTTTAT
Source organism: Coronaproctus castanopsis (assembly GCA_032883995.1). NCBI lineage: Eukaryota > Metazoa > Arthropoda > Insecta > Hemiptera > Monophlebidae > Coronaproctus > Coronaproctus castanopsis. The sequence goes on along the minus strand of CM065053.1, from coordinate 44,584,964 downwards.
TTCGGAAACGCTCTATCCTATTTACAACTATTGACATTAGCAGCAATCTACAATACGATATACGTGTAGGTTATAATAGCTACTTTATAAATTAGTAGCTTACTAGCGACAAGCTCGAATATTTTTTTTTTACTCGACATCCGATGCGAATGTCTCGATATTACTTCTTTTTCCGAGTATCAACACGTTTAGCCAATTCTTTACTTTAACGTTATTTCGAATAAATTCGATGCTTCCTATTTTAGATTTTTTCTAAGGAACAATCCAAAATATACGGTCACGATCAAATTAGCGTACAAAAGATAAAAAATGAAAGCAACAGTCGCCCTGGAAATTCTATTTAATCGATGCGTACGCCTCCGAGCTATTATCACGTGTCGTGGAGAGTATCAGTCACGGGTACCATCCCGGGAAGGACGCCTTTCAAAATGTTAGACCAGTGTGTGTGTGTTTACTCAGTAATGTAAGATTTTTGAAAAATTACTCCTATTCAGTCTAAGGGCTTGTAGCCGAGAGGAAATCTATCATAACCGACTTGCAGTTTTCGATCAAAACTAAGTACAACCAATACAGCTGGCTAATGTATGTGATTTACTCGTAACTTTAACCAGCAGAAACACTCTGGTGTAGTCTTGACGGATATAGAAAAAGCGTTCGACGCAACATGGCATAATGGAATTATGTATTAATTAAATATAATTCTCTTCCATATCTCGTATTTATTATTAAATCTTATTTAATAAATAGAAAATTCCGCGTGAAACTGGGAAACTACAATTCTGGCATACGGTACATTAATGCTGGGGTAGCTCTAGGTAATATTTTAGGCCCATACATTTTTACTATAAACATTATACCGACAAACATATAAATATTTATACTGATGATACCTTTTTTATGATGGTCATCTTATAGAGAATATACGCGATAAGCGATAGATTATCAAAAGCAATAGATAAATTATGCAAATTTCTCTATAAGTGGAAAATCAAAGTTAATGACGAGAAAACGGAGTCAATAATTTTTACTAGACGGTAGGCTTCGTTAAATCATTTCGTTAAAATTGAAAATGTTTGTGTATGGATGTACACGTCATCGAACAGAGATTTAATTTAATTTAATTAATTTTTAATTAGTCGTAAAATCCGATGTTTTTTCGTTTATTTGATTTCTTTTTCTAGTTTTATATATTACTACATTTTCAAATTTTTATGTTTTTCGCTACATTACACAGTATTATCATCCCATCGCGACGTGATGATGTTGTACTAACTCGGCTCAGAATTGGACACACTGCATTAACCCATAATTACATAATAGAAAAAAAATTAATTCAACCGATACGCTGCTACTGCTGACGGAAGCCTCTAACAGTCGAACACATGCTAACAAACTGTAGGCCACTTCAGAAACACCATCCTGAGGGCAATATTTCAATTCACACAACACATAATCCAATGGAACTTGAAAAAACATTCAGTTTTTAAAAGTAACAAATATATATCCGTCCATTTAATTGAATTAACTCCATAACCTAAGTTATGGTACACGGCACCTAAAAAAAAATAAAAAAAATAATAATTAATAATTGGGTTCAGACTGTAATTGGCGTGAGCTGTAGCGTGGACTCAGAAAATAAAAAATTAAATGAACAATACTTCTACGTAAAGGATAAAGGAACCGAGGCGAATGCATTTTATAAAGCAATTAATTTTTAAACACACGCACATATTTATATATATATATATATATATCAAAGACATTTTCCGGAGGATGCAAGCGTTTGTTTTACAGTATTATCTCATAAGTCTTATCTATACATAAAGCTAGAGATATGAGATAATATATAGAATTACACTCACAAGAACTTGTTTGTTAACACGAATAACAAGAAACGGTAACGATCATTCAGGATAGCAACCGGCATTAAAGAAATAATTGAAGTAAATAAGAAGGAAGGTAATGGCGGACGAAGGAAGATTATTAAGAACTTTGTAATACCATCACAACTTGAAAAAATAGTTTGTAGGAAAGTGAATCTAGAATTTCAGATAAACTTGTAGAAGCGGACAGAAAAGTGGTAACTGAAATTTTGTAGCAAAAAGAACGTTCCAAATGATTAGTAATGTAAGTCGGAGGTACGGTGTCTACAAAATGTGTAAATGAGTCCGTTGTGATGTATAAATGAGTATTAAGAAGGTTCCAAATATATAAGAAATAAGAGTTGAGTATGATTAATGGAAGAAACAACGTTTTTCCACGTCTATCTTTTCTTATTCAGAAAAAGAAGTCACGTGTAATGATATATTGATATTTGTATAACAACCAGTTTCTTCTGGAAAGACTACGACGGAATTGTTTGAAATAATTACTTGAAAGATTTTTCAAACAAGGGGTGGAAACAATTGGAGAATTTGTATATTTGCTTAAAGAGATCATACATCTCTTCGGTAGAACCCATTTTTGCAGGTAGGTAGACACCTGTGTGGATGCTTAAATTTGCGGAAAGCACAGCACATTGCCGCAATAGAGCCAAATGAATTTTTCTTTTTTTTAATATAGATCAGATTTATATAGTTCATGGAAAATTTACCGATAACAGATGTTGATAACGTTTAAATCGAACAAGGAAGTATATAATCTAGCTGATAATAATTCAAAATAAATATCCGCAGTAATAAAATACGTACACTTACAAATATCTATATACATAAATCCATCTTGTATGTTAATATTATTCGCCGTGTTTTATGCAACAGTTGATAACAGATACAGATAAGAACATAGAAAAATTCTCAGTGGAATAGAAATAGTAATAATAATAACGTATACTAATAACGGTATATAATCCGCAACTAATTTTGGGAACGTTGCAGTTATATACACGAGAATAGGCGGCGGATAACGGATGTCCTCGTAGCCAGCCTACCTATATATATATATATATATATATATATATAGTAGTTAGTATTATCCGTTGTTGTAGCAGTGTTACCACAACTGCACTATTCCAAAAAGAAAAATCGATATAATAAGAATAAATAAAAAAAAAAACACAAAAAAAATAATCACATTCAAAATCGTTCGAGATTTTAAACTCATCGTGAAAACGGTGCAGATAGAATATTTGCGTGTAAGAACAAATAAAAATAGTAATCGATAAACTTAAAATTTTAATTTAAATATAAATCGATTGTATGATAAGTGGGCTACTACATTGGCTATCTTTCGTATTCGTCAACTGTCGTCAATTTCTAAGTAATCCAGAGATATAACCAGTAATACATAAATTCTTAGCAAAGTGGCGACCACGGTAAAGAATAAATTAATATAAATTCTTTGCAAAGTGGATCTTAAAATTTCGTTAAAATGTGCCGACCATGACGTGGGAAATTTCAAAATTTAATTTTAACATATATATATAAAATCATCATCATCTTCCTCCCTCGGATCTATCGATCGCCAAATGTAAAATTTCTGTTTTTTTAAAGTTTACCACTAATTCTAATGCATGATAGGTTTCTTGCAGGCATGTGAGCCAGATTTGCAGATGTTCTTTCCGTTCGCATGCTAACGTATAATCATTGGCATATTGTAAACTCGTAAAAGATTTAGTTGCACGTTTGGTTTTATACTTAGTAATACTGTATAAGCCGACATCAAAACGGAAATTTATACGCCTTCGTCTTGTGCATTTTGTTTGAATGCGTAGTGGACCATGCTCATGTAAAAGTTGAAAAGAATTTGTGCAAATCGCAACCTTGCTTAACTCACGTTGTAGTGATTCCAGAAAACAGCTGCTTCCATTCCATCGTGTAATTGTTGTATTAGATTTAAAATTTTGGAGGGTACCTTACATTCTTCGGACATGTCCATAGTGGTTCCCTGTTTACGGAGTAGAATGCTTTTTTAACATCGATAAAGCCCTTTGTACAAGTTTGTGTTCTTCTCCCCCACTTTTTCCATTAACTGTCGAATAGAGTAGATCATTTTCGTTGTGGACCCTGTCTGTTCCTTTGAGAGAAAAACCACCGAAGAACGGCTCCAGACGTCTTTGTAGCACATTGCTGAAGAAAGCCGAATTTTTGAAATCTGTTAGAATTATTTCATCTCTCCAAATGAGCGTGTATAATTTGTAAGGCATGTCACCATTACTTCTCCGCTTATTTTGTATACATCAGTTGGGATGCCATCAAATCCGGGTGTTTTAACATTTTTGGAACTATTAATTGCTTATATATATATATATATATATATATATATATATATATATATATATATATATATACATATATATATATTTCTTCTTCTTCTTAAACTGTCCCATGCATATCGATCTCTGGCCGTATCTGTTTGTCTTCTTATTTCTCCGATTTCCGTCCAGTCTTTTATATTCTGTATCCAGGATAACCTCGGTCTACCCCCGACTTCTTTACCGTGCTATTTTTCCTTGCAGTATTAGTTGCAGCAATCCGCATTTGTTTCCCCTTAAGACGTGTCCTTCTGCAAACGCTATAGTATATTTTTGTTACTTATTTTTTCCGTCCAGCTAACTTTCAGTAAACGTCTATATGCCCACATTTCGAACGCCGTGATTTTCTTTAGCGCAGCTGCTGCGAGTGTCCATGTTTCCACTCCATATAGCAGTGTTACTCATATGTAACATTTGACTATCCGCAGGTTCAGTTTTAATTTGATATTATTGCTACATAGTACATTTTTGTATTGTTGGAATGTGTTCCTATTCTACATCTGATTTCGGCATCCGAGTTCCCCTTTTCCGTTATCTAGCTTCCGAGGTATTTGAAGGCCGAGACTTTTTCTATGTTTTTTCCATTTATCATTATTCTGTCTGTATTACATTCTTCTGATCTAGTTATTTCCATATATTTTGTTTTTTTTGCATTTATTTGAATTCCCATCTGTGTTGTACACCTCTAATTAGTTTCTTCAGTCCTTCTCTGGAACTGGCTATAAGAACGGTACGGTCAACGAACCTAATGTTATTTATCAGTACTCCATCGACTTGTACCCCTTCTTGTGAGGTAGATATGGCTCGCTGTAGTATCTGTTCTTAGTATATATTAAACAGCATAGGTGATAGGATACAGCCTTTTCGTATACCATATTTGATATCTATATCTTTTGTTTCTTCTGTTCCCAGCCGTACTTTGGATTTCTGGTGGTAGTATAGGTGCTTGATACATGTCAGTTCTCTTTCATCTATTGGCGTATTTCCTAATAGTTCTAACATCTTGTTGTATTTAATCTTGTCAAATTCCTTTCCAAAATCTATACATTCAAGGAATATGTCTTGACTTTGGTCATGGCACTTTTTCACCAGAATCTTGATGCAGGATATTGCTTCCCGCGTGCTCATCCCGTTCCTAAATCTAAATTGGGTTTGCCCCATATGATTCTCCAGGTTTCCATAAATTCGGTTTTGGATAATTCGTAAAAATATTTTTAATGCATTACTCATTAAACTTATTAATCGAAAATCAGCGCACTTTTTCGCAGCCGGTTTCTTTGGAATTGGTATAAAAATAGATTGAAGCCAATCTGTAGGAATTTTACCGGTCTCATATACTTTATTGTATAACTTTTACATTTTTACATGTGTCGCGTCCATTGCTTTAAATACTTCCGATGTGATGTTGTCTGCTCCTGGAGCCTTACGGTTTTTCGCCTTCTCGATGGCGTTCCGTACCTGTGCCTCTGTTATTTCTGGTCCTGATTTATCTCATTTTTTGCTTTATCTTTACTATTTTCTCTATCAAATAGTTCTCGTACATAGTTTTCCCATAATGTTTTTCTATCATTATTATCCGCTACTTTATATATATATATATATATATATATATATATATATATATATATCTAGACTGGTCAAAGAGTGTTATAACTAGACCATAAAAAAAAAAAATATACATATATATAAATCATAAAATAAACGTAAATGCTAACGATGAATTAATATATTAAGTATCGATAATTAATTTACGCGGTACATATATAGATAATTAATTACTGTAATACAAAAAATAAGTAATTAATAAAAATTTTTTTCAAAGGTATAATTATAATGCTAAAGAAAAATATATTTAAAAATATGTAGATTCTCTTCAAAAATGTCGATCGCTAAATGTCACATAAAATTACAGCACTTCATTCGTAGGTTATAAAATTAATTCAATAATAATAAAGAACAATGATAAAAATAAAGTTATATAATTAACATAATTATCTATTTCTATCGACAAATTATTTAACTAAACGCCGATATTAAGCCAAAGTGCTTAAGTAATATTTAATGTTTTTTAAAATACTAAAAACTTAAATGGTCGCTTTTGTACGTAAATTTGCAGTTCGTTAAAACGAAATTATAACGTAATGTTAAAACTGAGTATTGAAAGAAAAACATATTGTTTCTTCTCTAATAGTGTAGTCAGCGCTCCTATATGGAAGCGAGACGTGGACTATAAAAGATGCGGATATCATCATTTGAAATGTGGTGGTATCGAAGAATGTGTGAAAATAACTTGGACAAAGAAGATTAGAAATGAAGAAGTTCTAAAATTAATTGGAACTGACAGACTGTTAATGGCTATAGTGAAAAAACTTAAGATAACTTCATTTGGATATTTTATGAAAGGCGAAAAGTACAAGCTTGCTACAAACGATAGCGATGGTATGATTGAAGGACAAAGGAAACCGGGGAGAAACATTATATCGTGGTTCGATAACATGAAGAAAAGAATCGACCGGAATCAATAAGACGAAAGGATTAGTCAAAATAGCAAGAAATTAGAACTGGCTGCGGCAGATTGTCAGCATGATGATGGCCCGAATCGGGTTGTATCATTAGAAGATATATATGTCTGTTTTTTTTTTTATTTATTACGTATTAATTTTAATTCTCATTTTAGGCGGAAACTGCTTCTATTTATGAAAACACCGAACAGCATCAGGGACTGTTATTTTCATCCTGGTCACTATATTACACATTGTACTTATATAAGTTAGATATTTCAACATCATTTCATACCCAGCGGGTCTGTGGAACTATACGCACGCGTTGTATGAATTTTATTATTGATACTTTTTCTCCACAAAGATATTATACATTTATTGTAGAATACATACGGCTTCGCCTGGGTAATTATTTTTTTTAAGCTTCGTTTCGCATTGACGTCACAAATAGGACAGAAATTAGCGATATCTCTGGCAAATCGTTAAAAATTTAACCCGTTTTCCGTTTCAAATGTACTTTCCCTATCAACACCCGCAATGCAAACAAGTTGCGTTTGTTGTGTGCCAATCTATAACAAATCGCTTCTGGAATTCAGACATTTTTTGAAGTCGTCATCCCAACGTGTAAACGGTCGCGACTTTTTTTTCGAACGGTACGCCAGGAACCATTCCGTTACTTTCTACGTCTGATCTCTGTATCTTATGACATGTCCTCCCCACGTCCATTTCAACGCGCGTATTGAAGTTACGACATCCCTATGATAAATTAATCGTTTTTAATTTGACTCTATTTAGTTTTTCGATTTGTAATATTGATCTTTCTAAATTGTTTAGTAGGTTCTTAGAATATTTTCCTGTCTTTGCGTCATCGACCATGTTTGGGAGCCATGCAGCTGTTGAACACCACGCTTTTTAGATTGGGCGGAATATTACTCTTAAAAATTGATTTCATCATCCAGTACTTTTTCCATGTTAGTGCCACTCTGCGGTGTATTTCGGCTGTTAATTTGCTTTTAAATGAAATTAGTTGACCTAAATATTGTTCTATATTGCTATTTCCTATTGGTATAAAGCCTGTTTTTTCTTGACATAAAATTTTAGTTTTTTCGTTATTTATTTTTAATCCCGACTTATTTCCTTCTAGCTGCAGAGAGAGAAACATTTGTTCCAATTGGTTGAAGGAGGATGCAATTAGCATAACATCGTCTGCAAAGCGTAAGTTGTTCAATAATTCTCTATTTAAATTAATGCCCACGTCCGACCAATCTAGCGCTTTGAAAACCTCCTCTAAGACGCAGTTGAACAAAATTGGAGATAACGGATCTTCGGCGCACTCCGCGTGGTGCTAATGGGAAATATTCTCCATCCACATCTGTTACTATTGTTATACATTTTCATTATTAGTCTTATTAGCTTTCTTTGACAGCCTTGATTCTGTAGTGCTTGAAATATATACGATTGCTTTACACCGAATCAAAGGCCTCAGTATATAAACATTAAAAATAACGGTATATTGTATACTTTTCTCTATTAATTGATTAAATAACATGTAAGTGATCTATCGTTTAATACGAGCTACGGAAACCCGCCTGCTCACGAGGCTGGTGCGGTTCTATCTGGTTTTCCGTGGTCGCGACCATATTACGGTAGAGAAAATTTTTTATATTGTTGGTATTATTGGTTTATAATTTTCTATCTTTTCTTTTTTACCTTTTTTTTATGTAGAATAATTATGTCAGATTTTTTCCAAGGCTAAAATAGCGTTCGTGTAGTGCCACTTGCTGACGTTAGCTCGTAATGACGGAAGGTATATGTACAAGTTCGCCCCCTAGGACCATATATACCCCAACCGATATAAATACCATTTACCGAGGTGCGTTATAGAAGGAAGCATATACGGGGTACAGATCGATAATTTCGAATTTGGTCAAACATTTCTGTTTCGTTCCGCTCTAACCGAATCCATTTGAACTAGGTAAAATTTTATATTTAAACGCGCGTGCTCGTTATACGCGTGCGTAAATAAGATGTGGTTCGTATAGTAGCGTTTATGACGTGGTAATTTCCATTACCCGTTTGTTATCTTCTCAGGTTCTGACGTGTTTGAGTTTCACGAAACGAACACCATGTATTTTCTGGCGATTCCTTGGTAAGTAAATATTTAGGTCAAACATTTACCTAATCACTTTTTCTTATTTTTTTTTAATACGTTCCCATCGCATATATGGCTTGTAAATTTTAAATGTTAACGAAATCTATTTTTAAATAATAAAGGTCATTTGAAAAATAATTATACATCCATTTATAAATTCTAAATAAGAGCGTCGTACGCGAAATATTAGTTTAACGGTTTTTTCGTCTTCCCTCGTCGATTTATTTAATATAATTATATCTAATATTGATGAGCGTTAAAGGAACACGTCGAAAGTGTTATACGGAATAATATTAAAAAATACCGCGGGTAGGTAAAGTTTTCAATGAAACTGCGTGAAATGAAGAAAAAGAAATAGCGAATTGACTGCGTTAAAGCGAAAAAGGTCGTATAACGAGAAGTAACGGAATGAGAGTTATTACGAAGTACGTTTCAAGGAAACATCGATGAAAAACGGAGCCAAAAAGACGGTAAAAAAAATACGATCAACTATTTCGGAAGTCTTAAGAATAGCGAACAATCGAGGTATCGGTTCGATCTAATTCGAACAATCGGAAAAGGACAAAAAGTCGACCGTATTGTCTAAATAAAAAAGCTCATCCACGAAGCTCGATCTTAAATACTCGAATAAATTTAACCCTACTATTATCGTGTATAGAAAGTAAATTTTTATTTAAAAATCCGCGAAAATGTAAAACACCATTTGTTCGTTTAAACGAGCGAATAAATATTAAACTGGAATTTTATTATTTAAAACAATCAAACTGAATCCTCAAAATTAATATGTAAATTGGTCGATAAATTAATACACTTATTCACTTACCATTTGCATGAAATGACGAGTATAATAAAGTTCGGTTTGTCAAAACTTGTTTTTTTTTTTCGAGTAATAAGTTCATTAATAAAGCCACACAGACTCGCTCGTTCAAATATTTGTCTCGACGATTTTATTAATATTTAAAACGATTTTTAAAAAACTTACGGACAAAAACAAATTCATTCATAAAGCTCGATTCGTTCGTTTCTAATAAAAAAATTTATCCCGAGTATACTTATTAGAATGATTTAAAAGTCCCGGAAAATTCAACAGAAAATTCTTTGTCGCGACTTTGTTTTACTATTTTCTCCGTGATCACTCGCCTTCTCTGCATCGCAACAGACATAATTACCGAAATTTAAAGCGACACACGAACAAGTCCGATTTATAATTCATAACGTAATCTTTTCCGAATTATTTGATTTTAATAATTTACTTCTAAATTAACGTTCGAAGGTTAAATATATTACGCGATTTGTTCGCCGGTTTTGGAAATGACGACCCCAGGACTGTCAGGATGATTACAGAAATGGGATGGGTGTTGATTTATGTGCACATTTCGTTTTTGGTTATTTTGTTCATCATAATGATTAACTGGAAAACGAACAGCAACGTGTAAGTGTCACATATACTCAGATTTCGTTTACTTTTTACTACTTCGAATTACATATTTATCAAACCTGACGTATAAATTAATATGTATATGTATATATATATATAACATTCACACACACACACCACCACACATATATAATTATATACATTATCAATATCCAGCAGCGATTGAATTGATCTAAAACACGGCTGTGGACCGTCCAACGTGATCACTTGGCGTCCTCTCTAAATCCGCGTAATTTTATAGGCTGGTCTTTTCTAATATAGCGTTTATAAACCTCATTCTAGGATGTCTTCTTCCGAATTCTCCATTAGGTAATCATGTTTAATCTCGAGTCGATCGTAGCACGTATACAAAACATGTAGTGTAACTTCCTATTGTCTAATATGGTTATTCTTGTAATTATATATATATATATATATCATCATCGTCGTATTGTTCGTTGCCGAACGTCGTGACTAGCTATTTATACGTTTATTTCTACGTACAAAATGGCTGGCATTCGAGGCACTATTTATACGCGACGCAGACGCGCGCGCATGTTATACGGTGTGGGGTGCCCACTGCCTACTGCGTGATAATTAAGAATTAAATAATGTTAAAAACTTTCAACGTGTTAGTTTCGAACCCCCGATCTTCGAGTTGACAGTCGAACACTCTATCAACTATGCCACCGCGACGTTATATTGCCAACTTTTACACATATAAAGACTGAACATTTCTCACACTAATTAGTGAACATCATGCTCTTTTTATCCCTTCACCATTTGAGTTTTTATACGTTATTTCTTTTGTTACAACGCACTCAATGCACTGCACATACTCGGTTTTTAAGTACACTTATTCCCTACCATTTGTTAATTATTGCGCAAATGCCGTAATGCGGTTCATATTAAACGACAATATTGATCATGCCGTTGCGATCGATAGATTGATTTTGTCAAAATTTTGTTAAATTTTATATTTTTGCTAATATTCTAAAATTCTCGTTTTTTCTTACCAATTTTTTTTCCGTTATATTATTATTAGACATTCGATAATTTCTCTGCGTCAAACCGGGACCGCGGATTGATTGTGGTTGTACTAAAACAAAAATTTATTCATCCATTCCAAGCCAATCGTACTTTTGACTAGAATGTAATTTTATTTCTTTTTTACTTGTAATTAAAAAAAAAAAACGAGGAAGAGCAATCAAAATAACAAAGCTCTCGTAATTGTTTATTTTGACCCGTATTGTTTATTCATATTTTTTACAGATATTGTTGTTCCGAGGAAACAAATATATATATATATATATATATATATTTAATTATTGTGTAAATCTTCATGTGCCGTTTGTAACTACAGGGGTTATTACAGCATAAGGAGACGTGTGTCTAGTTTATATGTATGCTAGGAGTCCGCTTTCTATTGCAAAAGCCAGAATACTACCTATTGATTGAGGGTTGTTTGAGAGTATTTTCTGTATCGGGCCCTGTATTTTGTGTTTTAGCCTGTGTGGTGTGAGTGTTTGGCAGTTATAGATTAAGTGTGTGACTGTTGGTTGTGTTGAATGTCCGCATAGGGGGCAGTTTGTTGGTGGAGGGATTTTGATACAAAGATAATTGTGTGATATGGCTGTATGACCCACACGTATAGACGGTTTAGGGTACCATATTCTTTTCTGCTTGTGCCATCTGGAGCCCACCAACGTTCTATGGCTTATTTTATGCTCCTAAGGAAGGTTGTTTTGAGGTCCAGTCGGTTGTCCATTCCTGTTTACTGTTGTTCATGATTACGTGTACTAATGGTGAAAGTAACCATAGGTCTACTTCATCACTACCGTGCATCCCAATGTGACTTGGAATCCATAGAAAACGGATTTCCCTTCCTTCCTTATGTAGTGTGTGTAGATTGTGTTGGAGTTCTGATATTATGGAATTTTATTGTCTTGACGGTATATTAGTTGAAGAGAGGAGAGGGAGTCTATTATAACCAATGCTTTTCGATGTGGAAGTACAGTTGATCTGATGTACTGAATACAGTACATAATTCCATACAATTCTGCATCCGGAGAAGTGCAATCGCTTAATCGGATTAAAACTCGGCTAACATTTTTAAAGTTGACTCTTTGAACAGATATTTTTATTTTCTCGGCCTTTTCTTTTTATTTCAATGTGACTTTGCGTGTTGGCTGTTAATTCTGTTAGACATGTTTTCCTTCAGTATGTTACATCCACTAACCGGGGGATATTAAAAAGAAATCCGTCAAGAAACCGGAACAACAGATTCAAACCGGGACTATTCTAGTCAAATCGCGACATACGACAATCCATATCCATCATTGAAATTACGCGCATAATTTACGTTTATAATTTTTAACGATGAAGGGGAAATGTATTAATTAAAAATTTAACAGTTTAACAATAGTCTACATTATCAATATTATTAAATGTACAGTATGCCAAATAAATGAAGCTCGTTAGAGTTTCATAGCTGAGGTTAACTCTTGCTCCATATTACATTTACATTTTGCATTCATAACGACTATTTAAATATTTCCGAAAAAGTGATACGACGACATCCTTCTGTTATTTTTCCTCCTACCAGAGAATCGATAATCTGTCAGCTTTTCTATTCTTCGATCTGTTTATATCTAAACGCTCCCCCTTCCTATTATATCTGATAAGCGATGGACTGAAATAACAACGTAGGATCCCTAATTTCGTCTCATTTCCATGTTTCAGGCGATTTACGAACGCCCTAAATCTTTCATTTTACTTACACCACCTTACATATACGCTAAAGAAACGCATTCATACCAATCGACATATTTAATATGTTCGTGGGTATTTGTCTTAAAAAATGTAATAAATAATCTGTTATAATTTGTTATAAATAAAAATAAACAAATTTCGTATTTCTAAAGAGGGACTGCGTATTATGTCCGAAACTTTAAATTTTGCAAAAATTAATGGCAACTTTTGAAAAATTGTGATAATCTTGCTTTTTTGGAAATATATGTATATATATATTTATGCGTAAGCGTGTGGTTTAATATGAACTGTTAAAGCACTTTAATCGATGTAAATCTTAAAATTATTGTTTATTCCGAAGTTGGAGATCCTTTTTAGGGACATTTTACAAGAGCGCGCGTGAAACGAAAAAAGAACCGTCCGAAACACGAGCAAAGGAAAAACTCCGACGTAAATTAACGTTCTCGTTTGTAAGTTTTTATTTTTGTATTTTTAATTTTCTTTGTAAATTTATATAATTATATTTTAATGATTATGGAATTTCTTAAAGCGACAAAATCATTGACTAGTTTATTTGAAAGAAAATAGAAAATGTATTTTAAAAATTAAATAAAATGAAAACAGTTTTATACGATATGACAATGTACATATAATAAAAACAATCTATTAGTTTCACTGCTTACCGCATTTTTTTCATAATGCGACATATAAATGAAAATTTAGTAAAATAATTTCTAACCTTTCTGTTAAAAATAATAGCCTTTGGAAGATATGTAAACTATATGAAGCACTTCCACAATTCATGATCCTCATACTAACACATATGCATATAATAATATTCATAAAACAGAATTGCTTGCTGCAAGCTACCTTGAGGTTCACAGCAGAAATATCCATTTAGATTCAAGCCCTATCAGAAGAACAAAGTACATAAAGTTGTCAACAGATTTATCGCATCACCTCAGATAACAGCTAATATTAAATTAACTTTTCCCAAAGAAGTTTTTACATATATGTAAAATTAACAAAGAAGAAAAACTCGGTAGGTCACGACGGTATCCAATCTACTGTCATTAAAATGCTACCTCAAAAAGCCATCGTCCAGTTAACTAATTAGATTAATGCAATGTTTAAATTTGGTACTTCCCTTCTAGTTGGAAAGTGGCTAGAATAATTCCAGTACCAAAACACGGTAAAGATTGCTCTCAGATAAACAATATCCGTCCAATCAGCTTGCTTAGCAATCTTAGCAAAATCGTTGAAAAAATTATTCTGAAAAGATTATGTGACTTAATTCTAATAATATAATACCTAGTAGTCAATTTGGATTTCAACCAAAGCATTCCCCAATACAACAGATAGCAAGAATTGCTGACTCTATCACAGATAATTTTAACTTCAATAAACATACTGGGATGGTGTTATTTGATGTGGCAAAAGCTTTCGACACACCTGGCACGACGGTATTATCTATAAAATGATTGTTACCAGATTTCCCAATTATCTAAATAAACTGATTAATAGTTAATTAAGTAATCGATCATTTTATACCATTATAAATAATGCGAAATCAAGTAGCAAATCCTGTTTTGCCGGCGTGCCTCAGGGTAGCGTGCTGGGGCCCTTCTTATTTACATTTTTCATACATGATTTCCCGCATATAAATAACATTGCGGTTGCCTTATATGCTGATGACACATCGTTGTTCTGCAGTTCCTACAGGCCAAGTACTATCAGCAGTGTGTTGATCGTGTAATTAAGTATTTTTCTAAATGGAAAATTACTCTTAATCCTTCCAAAACTAAAGAAATTTTCTTCACTCGTCGAAGACCGTTTTTACCGACCAGATTTTACGTCAGTGGCGTTGATATAAAATGGTCTGACTAGATACGCTATCTTGGTGTCATTTTAGACAAGAGGCTAACCTTTTCCGAGCATATTGACCAAGCATCATTGAAGACAAACAGAGCAATATGTTCAATCTACCTCATTTTCAATCATATATCTCACTTAAATATTAATAATAAACTAATAATCTACAAGTCAATCATTAGGCCTATTTTAACATATTCTTGTCCAGTTTGGTCTTCAGTCTCAAATGCTAGTTTTAATAGACTGCAATTAGTCCAAAATCGATGTCTTAGATGTATCAATGTCCCCGTATACACTAAAATATCATATATGCATAGTGCTCTGCAGATACCGTATGTAAAAGACTATATCAACTATCCCAAAAATTTTTCTCAGTTGTAGTGTGCACCGTAATAATTTACTTCCAGCAATAGGAAATTACGATTCCATGGAACTAAGTATTAAATATACTAAGCATATCGACGCATTAAACATAATGTATTATTCTCATAACGCTTATAATTTGTTCGCTTTCGTTTCCATTACTTATAAATGATATTACCGTATTCGTTATATAATTATTATTTTTTAAATTACCGCTTTTCATTTGTGATGGTTTTTTGTCTGATTTTTCCATCAATACTATTTTCATCTTGTATATTTATTATTTACCAGTTTATATTATTAAAATTTTTACTTTCATAAATGGAGAGGACATCCGGTACATTTATTAAATATTATTACAACTTACTAATATAACGTCAAATATACGCGTTTTTACATTTAACATAATACAGTGTGTTCGTTAAACATTAAAATTCCTTGTAGATTTTCCTATTTATATATATTATATATAGGAGTTACAATTTTTATAACTAAGTTTATATAATTTTTCTATTAATTAAACTATTAGATAAATTATTTGTTCTGAAAAACAGTGTATTGTAATATTCCTTTTTAAGAATATTGTTAATTAACTAATACTACTGAAGAAAGGTAATTTTATCCACTTTTAAAATTTCCTCAGGATAGGAAAATGTATTTGTAGGTGCAGTAATTAATTTCTAGCCATGGGCCAATATGTCACTAGAAAACGTTGAAAAATTAGATTTTCGAATACACAATGGTATAGTTCTTATACGCGTTAGAAGTGTGACCCAAAATATGCACGTTTATTTTATTAATGGACTTGTTCATGATTTCCTCTTCTAAGGTCGCTTATTGCTTTTACAAAAGATGTGCTTGAAGAGTTTAAACTGAACATCTGCCTCCTGCACTGCTGGCATCACATCATGACAACTCACTAATATTTCTGGCGTTATTTATTTGAAAGCGTGGAAAAGTCACGTACAGTTTTATTCAATATGAAATACTTTGCATTTTATCAAAATTTTTGATATTGTGAAATGCTTCTACTGTCGGGTCATTAGGTAGTTCATTTTTGTCTATTACATATTTACAACCTTTATAATTTGCACGATTAGAATTAATGCTTAGATTTTAATTTGGATTTGTTTACCTACTTTTGACGCAGTTAGCTGTTAAATGCATCAGGTGGAATTACGTTGCTTAATACCGATAACCACGCGACAGTAGTTAACCTTGTCGGTTATTATTCTCCTCACTACGTTGAGTTCGATACCAATTTTCTTTCAGCTACTGAGAATACCAAATGTAAAGCCTACGTTCTTAACGTTGATATTGGAACTTCCCATGTTGTTCCTGTGAGCTTGTGTGTAATATTTTCTCTCGTAGTGTTTTTGACGTTAATGATAAGTTGTGTCTCCAACAAGACAACCAGGGATTGTGGGATTACTTCATATTGAAATTTACTGCCATTGACAATTTTTAATTTGAATGATTGGCGGCAAAATGGATGTTGGAGGCGATAGTTTTTCTATTCGGTCGTAGTATATATTTCTTAAATTACTGTGTTCAAACTTCAATGTCTTCGATGATTTTTATTTCATTATTCAAAGTAGCTAGAGGCAGATAATCTATGTACAAGAAATTTTCTAACGTTGCTGTCGATAAATCGGAAGTGCATGCATTTTCAATATTTTCATTTTTAATTAAAAGATCGCTGGGAAATAAATAAATTGATCGACGATCGTGGCCAAAATTTGTTTTACTCTATTTCAAATTTTATTTTAAACTGGTTCGTTCCGTTATAGTTTTTTTTTTCAACCGATTCTTTGACTACATCCTTATTTAGGATTAGACGCCCAATTAAATTATTGTTGTATTTTCGTAATTTTGACGTGAAGAGTCTTTTTTTGTAAACATGAGATTATTGATACAGTCATTTTAATTTTTACATATGTCTTCTTCTTCTACTTTTAATGCCGCATGTTACGCAGTTCATAGGATATTCCAAAAAATTTCTCACCTTAAAGAATCCATCGATATCATTAATATTAGTCCATTCATAGTTTTTTTTTTCAACCGATTCTTTGACTACATCCTTATTTAGGATTTGACGCCCAATTAAATTATTGTTCTATTTTCGTCGTTTTGACGTGAAGAGTCTTTTTTTGTAAACATGAGATTATTGATACAGTCATTTTAATTTTTACATATGTCTTCTTCTTCTACTTTTAATGCCGCATGTTACGCAGTTCATAGGATATTCCAAAAAATTTCTCACCTTCAAGAATCCATCGATATCATTAATATTAGTCCATTCATAGTTTTTTTTTTTTTAATTTATGTCTTCTTTCTTATACCAACTAATCTTTTACAGTCAGTTCTTTTTTTTATTATAACACGCAAAATATCATACTATTCTCCTCTTAAAATATAAACCAGTTATATCATTCTACTTTTACAATTCTTTCGATGAAATTATTGTTTACGGTTAGATACTCACAACGTTCTGATCACCTCTTTAACAATCATGAATTCGATGCATTAATTCGGATATAATATTCTTGACTTATAACAGAGAGTTGGCCTAACATACTTTGTAACTCCTGGAGACTTCTCGATACAATTTCTGAATCGTTTGAATATCTCAAATTGCTGATTCTTTTTGTCATTCTTTAGTTCTAGCTGGAAAATATTCTTTATATACATGTTAAACAAGTGAAGCTATACAACCACCCTTCCATAATCTTCAGCGTTTCATAATTCAGATCTTGATTCATTTCTAACTTCGTCTCTTACAGCCTTGGACAGGTTCTATATTATTCGGATATCTTTCCCATCCGGTGAAGTTTCTATTAAAGTCTTGATTATCGATATTAATGAAACGTATATCTTGATAATAATCGTAGAATTTTTGCGGTAGTTATCTTAGGAGCCCCGTGTGTTCCGAAACCTTTTATAAATCTAAACTCATTTATTGTTATGTAATTTTTATATAGAAATTATCATTAGATAAAAAACCATGAGAATTCAAATATTGTTTCGTGTAAGTTGTAAAATAATTTAAAATTATTATTATTTTGCTTTAATGAATACACATATAACTTTATATGTAAATAAATAAATAAATAAATATATATATATATATATATATTCTTATGTGATCGTTTTGTTGCATAGAATCATGGCGACGAACTTATTCCAGGTTGGATTGAAACAAATGGAGTTAATTACAAACTACATTTCAGCCGTATCTAATTTTGGAAATAACCACTAAAATGCTTTTCACATTTCAATGGTTTTAATTATGTTTCAAACTAAGAAATAGTATAAAAAATAATATGCTTTATTTTATTATTTACTAAATATATTTGATCTATGAACAGCAAAACATTGATAAGTATTTTTCCTCTTACTTTAACTACTTAAACGCATATTCTAAACATCATAAAACGTGTTGTATTACTTAGTGCTACTTAAGATTATTTACTACTTAATGGTAGAAATTATATAAAATATTTTGCAAATACTGTAAAATTTATAAGAGTTGTTGTGTGGATACTTTATATATATGTATAACCTCAAAGTTTTCCGAAATAATGTGAGAATTACGCACAATTGCACTGATAAGCTGTGTCAGAAAGGTTTTGCTATATCCTTTAGAGCTGACTTTTCTGCTGGACAATATTGCAAAGGAACAAACTGGACAACTTTTGAATATCAGAGAATTGATAGAGAACTACAGAGAATATAATGTTCCAGGAACACTATTCTGCTTTTTGCACTACAACACGGTCTTCGATAATGTCAAATGATCTAAATTATGGTAGTCACTTTATTTCATTTTACACTGAAATATTTGATTAGGTGAAAAAAGGCGTACGGCAGAGATGCTGTCTATCATCTGTGCTGTTTTCAATATATATGGAGAATATACTGTAAATAAAGAAAATTTTATTTTAACTTGAAATTGCCATAATAAGAACTGTGTTATTAATTATTAATACAAGTTATTTTAACATGATTGTTTCATTTTCAATAATAAAAATTAAATTATAATTATAATGTATGTATGCATTTTTGCCAGCGTAATACTATAATTACAATTAGTCTATACTTTAGCATTTTGAAAACTAACTTCGGAATTTTCGAAATTAGATAATTGTCAGATTTATAATTCAAATTTACCACCCGTGTAGCATAGTCCGTTTAATCGCCATTCGTCTTGAGTAACATTCCTCCGCTTTAAATATCATCTGCAATCTCCTTTTTTCTTTTTGACTCTGCGCGTAAACGAAATTGAAGAATAAGAAGCAAATAGAATTGACTGTAGACGAATTTAATAAATGTATCAAGCAGCAATGATATCTATACCTCGATCAAAAACAGGATGTGAAATCAAAATGTCCCTGCCGAACTATTAAATAAAATTAAAAAAAGAAGAAACATTACGAAACGATGGCAAATCTAACGTGATGTGTAACAAAAGATAAATAAAGTAAATAATGAAATAAAACAAATTATGATTAAATTAAATGAATAAAATTTAAAATATATTTAGAAAATTAATCGGCTAGAGAAGAAAGTAATATTCGTCGCGGGAGGCTATTAAATGGATCAAACGATCGCATAAACAAAATTTTCCAAATAAAACTGTAAATGATTAATGGCTAACATGTGATCGAGATAAGGTAAAAGCTTTTGAAGAATTCCTTATGGATGTGTTTACGTCTAGTAACAATGAATGTAACGATAAAGTCGAAAATATGAAATTAGAAAATATTGCTTATTTTAAACCAAGTGAAATTTTAAGAAAAAATATTAATAAAAATGTTACGAATACTTAAAAAACCACCAGGATTCGATATTATTACTAGTAGTATTAAAGGAATTTTTTTTATATATATCTTCTTCTAATCTAGAACTGATGTGTCTAACCCGTCATCTACCAGATGTAATGAATGTGAAAAAAAATAAATAAAAATTTTTTTAGGAGTCGGTCCAGCAACGGAACTCCCATTATCTGAAGTCGGTGATACGTTTTCTCTTCAGCCTTTTAATCGCCGATTGAACTTGCAAACTTATTGTCAGCGGATTTTCGTGAGTTTCCAATCTCGAAAGGTAATCACGAGCAGCTCGTTGGGTTACCTACATATTGTATCTGAAGATGTTTATGCAATGTGTAGTTAGTAACATACCATGGAGCGCCAGCTATCCTTCGTAGTATCTTATTCTTGAACCGCTGTATTTTTTGAACGTTCCTCTCAGAGGAATATCCCCATAGTTCGCAGCCATATAGCCAGATTGGTTTAAGTACCGCATTGTACAATAAAAGTTTATTTTTAATATCTAGTTGCGATCTGCGTTCTAATAATTAATTTTGCTGTCTCGATATTTAATTCAGTCCTTTTTGCCGTTATATGCGATGACCATGTTAAAGGGATTCATTTTGAGGTATTGTTGTTCCACTTAACGAAACTTGACATTTTTTTAGTTCAATTTTTCTTTTAGTAAATAATAAATGTTTGCATTTAGTTTCGTTAATTGCTATTTTCCAAATGCTGAACCATTCAGCGATCTGGTCTAGCGCAACCTGAAGATGCCGAATGGACGCACTAGGACACTCGTGTGAAGCTAGTATTACCGTATCATCAGCGAAGGTTGCTGTAAATGTATTTTCTGGAATATCTCTCGTAAATACTGACTATAAGAGTGGCCCCAGGACACTGCCCTGAGGTACTCCAGCCTGAATCCTACGGTGAGATGATTGACAATTATTAATTATTACTTGAAAATATCGATCGTCCAAGTATGATTTCGAAATATTATAATATTCCGTTGGCAAGATTGTTTGCATTTATAGAGAAGGCCTGGATGCCATATCAAAGGCTTGTTTCACATCGAGAAATACAGCGGAGCAAACCTTTTTTTCCTCAAGACACTGTTCAATTTGGCTTACAACTCGATGAACCTTCTGTACAGTCGAGTGTTCAATGAGGAATCCGAATTGATGATTCGGTATTGCCTTCTCTTGATCAATAATCTTCTGGAACCTTTTTTGTATTAATTTTTCAAAGAGTTTAGAAAACATTGGAAGGAGAGAAATGCGTTGATATGATGTAATATTTTCTGGAGTGGTTTTAATATCATTTTAATATTAGCAAACTTCAATAGTATCGAACACACTGAAATCTTAGCATTGCATTGACTTTAAAACAAAAATATTTAACTTGATTCTGAGAATTAGTTACTACAGAATGTTGCACAAGCTATTATGATACCTAAGCCAGGGAAGCAACTGACAGAAAACCAATCATACAGACTCATCAGCTTGTCACCGGTTGTCTCGAAATTATTCGGAAAGTTACTTCTTTAAAAGACGCAGCAGCTATCACCAAAGAAGACGCAGCTTCGCTATCAATGTTAAAGTAACATAAGCGGAGTAAAGTTGCTCCTAATGTTATTGCATGAAAACGGAAAAGCAGGGGAAACTCGCTCCCTAGTGCGTTCGTGTGTGTGTGTACATATCATAATTAAATGATTCGGATGTTTGGCCGACTGAATTTTCGAGACAATGCCGACATTCCTTCTTTCGGCCACGTGATCAGAATTAGGAATTGCGAAATAATGCGAATAATTCTGTAATTATCAACGTAAAATGAACATGCGGGGTCTTAGCTGACGGATTGATTACGATCGATGAATGATATTAAAAAAGTGTGGTAAAGAACTCTCGTACCTATCCACAGCTAATTACATTTTAGACCATTTTCGCGCAGGGAGAAGAAAAGTAAAATGTGTCGTTTTCAAATTGAAATTTGCAGGTTTGCTCTCAAACATGTCAAAAAATATGAGTAGCGCATCAATTTTGCAGATCCTGGACAACTGTGAATATTAAAGACGGTTTAAATGTCGAAAATCATACGGCATAGTGAAGTAATTAAGTCCGAATCATTCTTCGAAATTCTCACTTTTCACATGTAAATTTTATCATCGTATTTTCCAAAAACTATATAGTCCCCGTAATAATTTTAAAAGAACAAAAAATTCAAATCGTGACAAAAAATTGATAGCAAACTTGCACGAAGATCTTGAATAAAATGTTGGAAAGAATATACAGAAGGTACACAGCGAACCGCAGCGCAAAATAAAGATAATAAGGTGATACGTAATACATTGGAAAAGTTGGAACGGAGAAGCGATAAGTGTTAGAAAGAAAACGATAACACAAAGAGGGAAAATAAATAACAGACCAGTTTACGCCACGAAACAGTAGAAAACGATAGAAGAAAGAAGAAATATTAAGAAGAGGAATGAAGAATACGGAAGACTAAATAAACGAATCATTAAGAAATGTGCAACAAAATGACTGGAAGAAAAGTGCCAAGATGTATACAACGAGAGGAACTTATCTAAGTAGAGAATAAGATGAAAGCGAAGAAAACGACGCAAAGATGAGAAACACGAATAAAAATTATTGTGAAGGCGGCATCCTGGACTCCATTTCAAATTGGGGGATATCATTCATCGATCATACTATTTAATTATAAAATCATATCTTAATTATGGTAGCAATCCGTGGTTACTTTTTATGTTTTTTCAATTTAATTTTATAGATTATGATATTAATTCTAATTAGTAACGTATATTAAATTTGTCTTCGAAATAACAAGGTACGGTTATAATCATGGTGTCCAGTTTAACCAGTGTTTGAAAGTTCGGTATTGTACCTTTTAATGGAAACAATTGTACGTTTAGTTCGTGGAAATTTAGAAATCCAAAGCTATACATGGCTATATAGAGAAGAAAACAGACAAAACGTATAATAAAGAAGATATTTTGGCTCAAATGATAAGAGTCGCCTGTTTATTTGATAATGTGCTCGAAGACATCAAAGATTTTATAACTGCGTATGATATGTGGTTAACATTAGACAGAAGGTAAGAAAAAGACAATTTGTGTAATAAATTATCATTAGAAAGAAAATAGAGCGAATTTAAAGTAAAAACTGATACGGATTTAGAAACTGAAATAACACGTTTTGACGAACTAATGCGCGTCAAATGAAGGTGATTGGAAATGAACCAATTGAAGAAAGTAAATGTACAAAGTTATTGAACAGCTTACCTGAAAAATACGAATCTATTGTAACTGCTATCGAAGTATTTACACAAAAATTGTCATTAGTAGATGCAAAGGCTCATTTGGTAGATTTTGAAACCGAATTAAAATTTGAAAAATTAAAGACTCACAGGATGAATCTGAGCATATGTCAGTTATGGTGACGCGCGGTGGTCGTCATAGTAGAAGAAATACAAATAGATATCCAGCTGCACATCGTGATCTATTGTCTGCAATACGCATACGGATTTTGCGCTATTTTGGTTACAAAACGTTCTGCAATTAGGAAAACTAATATTGAGACTACCCGGTAAAAGACAAAAAGAGGGATCGAAGATGATCAGATCAAATATTGGATTTAATGTGTCCAAAAATAACAACATTAACAGCACGCAGCAGCTTGGCAATGGACAGACGCCAGTGGAAAAAACCATTCACGAGTTAATTGGATTATCATGATCACGACGTCCTATCGGATATAACGACAATTCATCATCATCAACATATATATATATATATATATATATATATATATATATATATATATATGAAGTCAGTCGCGGCAAATATAGTGTCCGTCGTGTATTTTTAATTTTATAGAAATAGTTACTAATGATTATATTAGCGTAAACGTTCTTACGTCTACATTTATTTCGATTCCACTGTTAATAGTACTAGTAGTAGGAACAGTAACAATATTAATAATAAGAGTGATGAAAGTGGGAACTGTTATGCCCCTGTTAACGATAATACCAACGCTACCCATGAAATAGAAATGGAAGAAAGCAACAATCTTAAAGAACCCATTAAATCAGTACCACCATTGAAGATCGTATCAAAACCGCATAATACTTGGCAAATAATCCCTACCCGTAAAAGGGCGCGGATTCCAACGCCGGAATTATCACCACAAATATCTTCAAAATGTACGAAAAAAAGTAACAGGTTCTGGCCTTTACTGAACCATACAGATTCTGATACTAATCAAATACTCGCTCAAGAAAACAAAGAACCGACCGTATTCAAAACCAACGAAGTTAAAAACTTGCCGAAACCACCTCCTATAATTATATACGGGGTAATTAACTACAAAGAAATGACAAATTGCATATCTTCGATTATAACAAAAGAAGAATACACTTGCCAAGCCTTAAACGATAACAAAATCAGACTGAAAACCAACAGCTCTGACAACTATAGAAAAATAATCAAACTTTTGAAAGACCTAAATGTAATCTACCATACTTACCAACTTAAAGAAGAAAGAGCATACCGTGTGGTAATTAAAAACCTTCATCATACGATTCCGCCCGATGACATAAAGGATGCGTTATATGAAGCAGGCTTCGCAACAAGGAATGTAATAAATGTACTTAAACCTAAAACAAAGCAACACCTTCCAATGTTCTATGTAGACTTAGAACCTGATAGCAACAACAAAAACATTTACAACCTACAATACTTGCTCAACACGAAAATCAATGTAGTACCACCGTACGCAAGTAAAGGGATAATACAATGCACGAGGTGCCAATCATTCGGTCACAGTAAAACATATTGTACATTACCATACATTTGTGTTAAATGTGGCGAACAACACGAAACAAGGAACTGTCATAAATCAATGGATACACCTGCAAAGTGCATCCACTGTGAAGGTAGCCATCCGGCTAATTACAGAGGATGCACTATATATAAACAGTTACTACAACTAAGAAACAATTCTAACAAGATACCGCAACGAAGACGAAAACAACAGCCGCAGCCAACTGATACAAATTATTCACAAACTATCGGTCAGCCTGATTCTAGACAAAGTAATCATATCTCTAATAGTACTTTCGCTGATGTGCTAAAGGGTCGTATTAAAACTAACCAAGAAACAATAGATCCTGATAAGAATAATCGCGTAACTAATAACGAGATTATCAGTAATGACAAAAATAATAACGATATTATAAGACAGCTCACAGAATTCTTAACTGAATTCAGAACCATGTTCAATCAACTAATTCAGCAAAATGGGATGATAATCAACATGCTATCAACGGTAGTTAACAAATTAATATAAAAATGAGCAGGTTTCTCAGAATAGCTATTTGGAATATCAATGGTCTGGACCAACAAAATAGATGTATTAATGTTATCTGAGACACATTTCACTGATAAAAGTTACGTTAAAATTCCTCAGTACACCATTTATCATACACTACATCCAAGTGGTAATGCACGCGGAGGTACAGCTATCCTTATAAAAACGTCTATGAAGCATTATGAGATGAATAAATACTCAAAAGAATACTTACAGGCTACTACTGTAAAAATTGACACCTTGTTTGGTCCGCTCGCACTATCGTCTGTCTACTGTCCTCCAAAACATAATATACAACAAATTCACTTTGAGGAATATTTCAAAAGCTTAGGAAATAAATTTATATCCGGTGGCGACTATAACTCAAAGCATATTTCATTTGGGTCACGGCTGACAACACCGAGAGGAAAACAGCTTCACGCATGTATTCAGAAAAATAATTATTGCACTCTATCAGATGGAATTCCATCATACTGGCCAACTGACAGAAGAAAAACTCCAGACTTGCTGGACTTCTTTATCAGTAATGGAATTAATAAGAACCACACATTAATCGAATCCTCTCTGGATGCTACCTCCGATCATTCACCAAAAATTTTAAACATAAGTACCAGTACAATACAAATAGCAACAAAACCAATACTATCTAACAAGAACACCGATTGGACAGCATTCCAAGAGTTTGTAGAAAGCGGAATAAACTTGAAAGTGCCGTTGAAAACACGAACAGATATGGAAATAGCTGTAGAAAACCTTACTAAGTGTATTCAGAAGTCTGCATACTTAGCCACGCCTGTAAATGAAGATAAAATGATTACAAGAAAACATCCGAAAGTAATAAAGAAGATGATCTCGGAGAAAAGAAAATTGAGAAGAATTTGGCAGATCGATAGAAATCCCGTTAATAAAACTATTCTAAATAGAGCAGCTAGACAATTAAAAAAAAACCTTCTAGAACTAAAAAACGAAACATTTCGAGAGTATATAGAAAATCTAACTCCGACTAAAACAACTGATTACAGCCTGTGGAGGGCTATAAAAAATATAAAAGCAGATCACACCTATCAGTGTCCCCCTATAAGAATGAAAAACAAAGAATGGGCACGAACTGAACAAGAAAAAGCGGATGTCTTTGTCGAATACCTAGCAGGAATTTTTGAACCACACAAAAATGAAAATTCTATTCATGAAAAGAAATTAATGGAATATCTAGAAACACCATTGCAGATGTCACTCCCCATTAAATTAACATCGCCTATGGAAATAA
Organism: Coronaproctus castanopsis; assembly: GCA_032883995.1. NCBI lineage: Eukaryota > Metazoa > Arthropoda > Insecta > Hemiptera > Monophlebidae > Coronaproctus > Coronaproctus castanopsis. The sequence goes on along the minus strand of CM065053.1, from coordinate 44,558,194 downwards.
ATGCACAATTAAAACAACTTGATATAAAGAAAGCTGCCGGACACGATTTGATAACTGCAAAAATTCTAAAAAAATTACCGAGGAAAGCTGTTACTTTAATAACACTCATTTTTAACGCAATCCTTCGTACGGGATATTTTCCGGTGCAGTGGAAATTTGCTTCAATAAAATTGATTCCAAAACCGGGTAAACCTCAAAATGAAGTGTCCTCTTACAGGCCAATTAGCCTGTTACCGGTTCTCTCCAAAGTATTGGAAAAACTAATTCTCCGGAGAATCAAACCAATTCTTGAAGAAAATAAAGTGATACCAGACTATCAGTTCGGATTCAGGAATCACCATAGCACCATTGAGCAAGTACATAGAATAGTCGACATCATAAACAAAAGTTTCGAAGAAAAGAAGTATTGTTCAGCGGTATTTCTCGACATCGAAAAGGCCTTTGATAAAGTCTGGCACGTTGGCCTATTGTACAAATTAAAACTTAAATTACCTCACGAGTACTACCAGCTAATGAAGTCATACCTAACAGAAAGATATTTCCATGTTAATGTTAACGGGAATTACTCACGAATTCATTCGATACAATCGGGAGTACCTCAAGGCAGTGTACTCGGACCAACACTGTACCAGCTCTTTACATACGACTTTCCAGTTAACGAAAATACAGACACAGCTATGTTTGCCGATGACACCGCTATTCTCTCGACTCATCGTGATAATAATTTAGCGGCCGAACAACTTCAAAACCATCTACTACACGTAGAAAAGTGGTTTAGACTGTGGAAATTCAATATTAACGAATCCAAATGCAAGCAAGTTTTATTTACTTTAAATAAAAGCAAAAATTTACCGATTAAGTTAAATGGGCAAACAATTTCCGAATCGTGTAACGTAAAATATCTTGGATTACACCTTGATAAACGGCTTACCTGGAAAAATCATGTTATTGCTAAACGTAAACAGCTCAGCATTACATACCGAAATATTTATTGGCTGATGGGCAAATATTCAACACTGTCGTATGAAAATAAAGTATTACTATATAAAACAGTCTTGAAGCCAATCTGGTCATATGGTATCCAGATTTGGGGTACAACGAGCAACTCTAATTTAAACATAGTACAAAAATTTCAATCTCAAGTATTGCGGAATATCGTGTCAGCGCCATGGTATGTCCGCAATGACGACATACACAAGGATCTTCGTATACCGTCTGTTAAAAAGGTAGTCAAAAGCTGCGCTGAAAGATACTTGCATCGACTTCAAACCCACATCAATCCACTAGCAGTCAATGTTCTACGTAACGGCGTGCAATTCCAACGACTGAAGAGACGCAGTCAGATCGAATTGGGAAATCGACCGTAGCGATAAACTAGTTTATATATATTATATATCATATATTATATTATATTGTATAATAATACTAAGATAAATTAAGGGATACGACCGTTGGGAAGTGTCCCGTTATAGCTTTTTAAACAGATCAGTGCTGCCTATTGTTCAACCGAACAGATTGCACGCATCTTTAAGCGTTAAAAAAAAAAAAAAAAAAAAAAAAATTTCGAATTGAATAGTATAATACCATCGGCTTGCTTATGAGCCAGCAGGTTTTTGTTCTTTATCTCATGATGACGTCAAAGTGCCGGTGTGTGCTCCGCCGAATACCAGTCGCAAAAACCGCGGTTATCCGAACGACAATATGATGTTAATAGTTCTTCAACGTTCACTTCGAATTCAAGAAAAAATAATAATAGCAGCAAAACCCAATTACAGTTTATTGGGGGTTTTGCGTTAAATGCGAGATGATATCACTAGAGCGATCCCATCGGCAGATATTCGCTGTAGAGCTTCACCTGATAGTAGAGTTGAAAACGAATAAAATCGAAAACATTATATAAAGTAAAAGCATATAGGTACCGTATAATAAGCAATATGCATCGATCCGTTAATACAATGGATATCATCAGTACTCTGCAAAATCATAGAGTAAGAAACAGATTTAGAATCTGAAATGAACATTACCAGCGGGTATAATATCCAAACATTACTCAATACGGCAGTATAAATAGAAGTTCCGCATAAAAACAATATCCACAATGTTTTACATGTCAGTAATTTGACAATACTTTACAGAAATAAATCTTTCATCTCGGTTAAATGCGTCGAACAATGCACCAAAAAATCAAAATAAAACGGTTAATCGCGTTAAGTGCCCCGGAAACCACCTTGCCAGTTAGGGGTGATTATAAAAAACTTCGTGCATTTGAAAGAACACTTACCTAAGCAAACCTAGTATATCCTTGAAAATGATAGTACAAAATGTCTAGGTGTGTATTTGAAAGTTCGACTGAACTCGAAAACGCATATAAAGATGAAAGACAACTCATAAATCGCTACAAATGTATCGGTTAATTGATCGACATTTCAAGATCAGTCTACGTAATAAACAACTTATATATATATATATATGCAAATAATTAGACCAATATATGGACGTCTAACAAACGACTCCGTCTTCATCCGAATGAGAAGGCACGAAATCGTATCAATTAACTAAATAGTTCTATTTATTTTTTTGTACAAAAATCGACGAACGTAAATGTACACATTATTTTATCGCCAGTACTAATTTATACGCCGAGTATTAGAATCGTAGTAACAAATAAATTGAATTTTATAATGCGGAATGTAGTGATTTTTTATAAAATAAATTAAATATATATATATAACATTTTCCGATATATATCTTTAAAATGTTTTCGAGATATGTCACAAATTTGCAGTTTGATTTTTAACATACGTGTTTTATATAATACTCCATCGTCGAGATATAAATTTAAGATTTGTATTGATAGTTCGAAAATTGGATTATCCTTTTAATTTTATTTTTATAATATATTTACAAGAAAAATTATTTTCTTTAAAAGCTAACGGTAAATCGTAGGCGTAGTATCTAAATGAAAACATATTCAGCTTCCTGTTCGAACTTTAACGTGGACTCCGAACGTATGTTGGTACCAGTGCGAATGAAAAATCGAATAAAAAACGAAAATAATTCGTCATCGTTTATTATCGTTATCGATTTGAAAATGTCGCAATTGAAACGCTAGTGGAACTACTGACGCGATTTGATCGACGGAATTGATTATTAATCCGATTAGTTTTATATAAGTCGATAATTAATCGGTTAGCGGTTTTTCTGAAATTATCGCTTATCGCGTAATAGATGAAAAATTTCGAACATACGTGAAAGTACGTTAAAATTTGGCAGATCGTTATAGTATAGAGTTCGAACAAATATGTCGATTTAGTAGGGTAGCGAATCAATAGTAACGTATAAAACGGTGAATTCGTTAGTATCATCGTAATCGTATTGTTGACAAAGACGGTGCCAAACTCGCGAAATACGAACGTATAAACAATCGTCGGTAAGATTTCGGATATTACGATTAATACGGCTAAGCAGACGATGATCGAAGTAGTTCGACCGATTCGATCGTCTAAAGTCGTTCTTCGGTCGATCGGCTGATTTCGTCTTAATCGATTACGTCGCTGTTTTAGCATGTCGATCGATAACAGAATAGTAAATATTTCGACTAAAACGCACGGTATCGTTTTAATCGATAACGTCAAATATAAATGATATTCGGCCTTTAATAAAATTCCCGGTTTCTTAAATACCGATTGCCAACGAGATACATCGTCGATAAAAATCAGACAATGTATTACGAACGGTATTAAATAACAGACGATTATTCCTATAGAAATTTTTCGCCTAGGACACCGAGTACTAATTCGGAGCGGATAGGCGACCGCTAAGTATCGGCAAAACGATAAATGACATTCTAACCATAAACCGACATCGCGTAAATAGCCGATTATCGGACACACGAACCTCAGTAACAGGATGAATATTAGCACATTCCTTCCGGATAGAAAATATTGAACGGCCAGTAGGACACTACGTAAAACGTCGTTGACGGATATGCAGACGAAAATGACGGCAATGGGCGATTTTTTCATCTTTTCTCGACGGAATATAATTATATTGGAAACACCGAGTAGAAAACCGATCGTGTTGAACATTATCAACGTCCAAAACCCGTATTCGTAAAACCTGCGAAACGAATGTTTCAATTAAAAACTGTTCGACTTTGTTATTTTTTTTTTTTAAATTATATATACACCAAGAACGATGATGTTAATAGTTAAGAATAATTATTATTATAAATATAAATTTATAATTTTATATACGTTATCGTGATATACTTTTTACAAACGCGGTCAAGTAACTTCACCGGCTACTGAATTAAATCAAGACGTCTTCTTCTTTATCCGCCGTCTCCATCGAGAAGGTTGGCGATCCACAATTTGAAAGCATTTCGATCAACGGCTGACCACCGTGGAACAATCCAACCGTGCAAGTTTTTGTCAACAATCTTCATGTAACATTTTTAATCTATTCTCTCATGATGTGACCTAAATATTGAAACTTAAACCTTATAATATTCCTTTTATTTATAAGCTTTCATCAACAGGCCTTCAACATATCCATAACTTTATCTGGGAATCGCATCAATTTCCAACAAAATGGAAACTGGAAACTGTAATTATACCAAAACACGGTCAAAACAGTAATGAATTGGGAAACTTTAGACCAATATCCTTAACATCTGTATTATGTAAGCTAATGGAAAAAATGGGTCAACCGAAGCCTGCTGTAGATCATTGAACAGCAAGAACTTACCTCATCAGTTCGGCTTCCGTCAAAAGAGATCAACAGTAATTATATTAGTAAAAAAATACAATTCTATATGGAAAAGAAAGCTCATGTTTTATCGGTATTCTTTGATCTTCAAAAAACTTTCGATACAACGTGGAGACGGAAAATCCTAGGTACACACTATATGACTGGTTAATCGCTGGAAATATGTTTTACTCCGTAAAAAACTTCTTAGATAATCGAAAGTTTCAGGTCGAATCGGGAGTACTTATTGAACACAACACCCACTTGAAAATGTTGTCCCACAAGGCTCGGTACTTAGCCCTTATTTAAAATTATGATAAATAATATTTCATTAACGGTACAAAAACCCGCTTTTTTCAGTATATTTGCAGATGATATAGCAATCTTTTTACTAGGTCAAAACATTTCAGTGGGTGAAAAAAAATTGTACAGGGCACTGTAACAAATATAGCAATTTGGGCAGCGGGAAACGGTTTGATACTTTCTCAGTCAAAAAAACGCGGCCGAATTAAAAATTAACCTATAAAAACGAAATCAGTCACGAAATTTCTAGACTTACTACGGGGTAATGAATTAAAATGGAAAAAACACGTAAATAAATTACTGGTTTCAATTTCTGCGGACATGAATATGCTGGGTAAAATTGGCTCACACATCATTCGGAGCGGACAAAAATTCCTTACTACATTTATTCAGATGTCTTATAAGATCAAAGCTGGTCTACGGAAGCGTAATATACAATACAACCATCAAAATCTTTTAATATGTTCCGATTCATTTACTTCCATCGCGTGTTTCAACTTTAATTCTTCCAAATTTCATCGTATTGCCATAAAACTCTTCTTATACTAACATTCTACTCTAAAAATAACTCTAATATGGACTCCAAATCACACATGTTTTACATTCGATGATTTAACTGATAAAGTAGCTAAAGAAGCAGCTCGAATTCAACCTTATCCTTTAATCTCTATATTCGAAATAGATGCAATCGCCTCCATCAAATACGTAACAAATAAATTGTTTTGTGATCTGTGGAATGCAATTCCCTCAACAAATCATCTTAGATCTATTCGTTCCTCTCCTCTTCCTTGGAAGTATTCTGTGCATAGCAGAAAGAAACAGGTAGTACTGTCCCGTATCCGTATTGGCCACACCGCACTGACTCGTTGTCATATTTTAAATAAAACAGATTCACCATTGTGCGATCATTGCGTCCGGACGCCCTTAACACTCCAACACTTATTTTTTGACTGTCCACAATATTCCGTACACCGTCCCCAAAAATTCAGTTGTAATTCGAACAGTTTTATCTGATGATCCAACTGCTGTGGAAGCAACACTTCAGTTTCTTCAAACACTATAAATATGATCAATCTCATCTAACATCTCATATTTACTTTCGTGTGCTTCTGGCCATAGTAGCTGTACATAGTACCCGACCAAAAAAAAAAAAAAAAACAACAGAATTATGTTGGATTAAAGCTAAAATAAGAAACTTACATAAAAATCTTTGAGTTATTTTGATAAAATTAAAGACAAAATAATAGAAGAAATCTAAAATTACTATACAGATTTTTTTTTATTATAATTGAGTAATACAATCTTAACACCAGGTTAAATAATTATTAACATTAACAAAAGTTACTTAACGAGCAAGTAGAAACATGAGTGGAACTACAATCCATTGACTGTAGTCCAAAACTATATATATATATATATATATATACATATATACTTTTTACATGGACAAATCCCGTTGTTTGAAGCGTTTAAGCCTCCTGATGTCTAGTTCAGTGTCGAGAAGTTGTATTGCCTCCACGTTGACGTGTTGGTGTAGCCGCTTCTCATGAGTTATGGCAAAGTCTTTGATGATTTCGTCGATCATCTTCATGTTGAGGTCTCTACGAATGTCATCATTCCTTGAGTAGCGATAAGTATCAACGACAGCTCGAAGGATGATGTTTTGACGTGTTTGGATCATATACCTTTTACTTTTTTTTGGCACATCTCCAGATTTGTATGCCATAGGTCCAGATAGGTTTGATAATTTGTTGATACAAGAGTTGCTTACAGTAGATATCCAAGGTGGATGGTCTACCGATCAGCCAGTATAACTGCCTCATCTTGAGTTTGATCTGATTTGCCTTCTTTTTAACATGTGTTCTGTAGGTGAGCCTCGAGTCCAGGTGCATACCTAAGTATTTTTCAGATGAGCTCTGTGGGATCTGGGTACCATTGAGCCTTACACAGTGCTGGCTGTCTATTTGTTTGAGGGCGTGTGTGACGTGTACTGATTTAAGTTCATCTAGTTTAATTTTCCAGTCACAGGTTCATTTGGTGACTTTATCGAGAGCCTTTCTGCAGGTTCTCAGTAGCTTCGACCTGTTAGCAACTTACTGCTAATATGGCGTATCGTCGGCAAATGTAGCTGCGGTAGTGTCTTTAGTCAAAGGTATATCTTGTGTATACATCACGTACAGAAGGAGTACACTGCCCTTTGGTACTCCTGCTCGTATATCGTAGAAGTTGGAGTAAGTTTCTTCTTGCACTACTCTGAATTTTCTGTTAGCAAGGTATGACTCAAGTAGCCGACAGTAGTTACCAGGAAGGAGTCTCTTTAACTTGAAGATTAGCCCCTGATACCATACTCTGTCGAAGGCTTGTGATACATCGAGGAAGGCCGCAGAGCAGTATTTCCTTTCTTCCAGCGCTTTCTCAATAATTGATGTAATTCGATGTACTTGATCGATTGTTGAGTGATTATTCCGGAAACCAAATTGATGGTCTGGAATGCCTGTTAATGGTTTGAGACGCTTAAGCAGCAGTTTCTCAAATAATTTTGATATTGCTGGGAGTATTGGTCGGTATGACGCTACTTCACTGCTTGGTTTTTCTGGTTTTTTGCGCATGATTATTTGAGCGATTTTGAAGCACTGAGGTACGTACTCAAGACGCAGACAGGCGTTGAATAGGTATGTTAGTATGACTATTCCTTTCTTTGATAATTCCTTTAATATTCCAGGAGAGATTTAATCAATTCCAGGCGCTTTTCTCGGATTAATATTATTTTCAATTTCTTTGGCTACTTCGAGCGGAGTGACAAATTTGAAGTCATCGTTGTCCTTATATCTAGCATAAGTGTTTGTATTAGATTGGATGTCATGCGGCCGAAATGTCTGATAAAGATGTTTAGCAAATAATTCTGCTTTATCCGCATCTTTTCGTATCCATTTTCTATGCTCGTCCTTTAGTGGTGGAACGTGGACAATGGGGCGTTTCAATCGTCGAGTAGCTTTCCATAAAGAGTAATCTTTATCCGCTTCAAGAGAAAGGTTCTGTAGGTGATTTTAAAATGTTTTTCTTGCTATTTCTTTAATTAGTTGATTTAATCGACGACTAGTTCGGTTGAAAATGGTTTTATCCAGTGGATATCTGGTTCTATGGCACGGGCGTCGAGTTTTTCGGCGTTCCGTGATAAGTTCGCGAACTTCGAGTGGGTAGCTCTTTCCTACTTCGTGGGTTGAGGTAGAGACCGGAGTTGCGGTGGATGCTGCTTTTTTAACTGCTTCAATAAATTTTTCGGCCTGTGCATCCAGCTCTGCTTCAATCTGATTTTGAAATTAATGTTTAGATCTAATTTGTTCCTAAATAGATCCCAGTCTGTCTTTGTACTAGTCAGCATTTTCCTTTTCTGCTTCTTGATGACTGTATCGCTGATCGTCAGACATCAGGTCAACAATGTTTACAATGTCCATGAAACTCGTTCCCATTCCTTTAGTGATAAAGAAATCGATGAGGTCATGCACTTTCCTGCTATCTGTAGGCCAGTAGGTAGGCTTCTGAGCGGATAGAAAACTGCAATGTAGGCTGTTGCAAGCATGGATAAGCTATCTTCCTTTGGGGGTTATACATCTTGATCCCCAAGCTGTATGCTTGGCATTGAAATCTCCTCCGACGATAAACCTTGGACCAAATTTGTTAAATATTGATTCAAATTGCCCTTGCTGAATCGAATGTTTAGGTGGGCAGTAAGCTGACGCTATGGTGAGCTCAGTGCTCCCATGTGTTACGATTACCACAGTGCTTTGGAAGTATTCTTCGGCAATGTGATCTTGTAGGCAGTGAGAAATGCTGTTCTCCACTATTATCGCTGCACCAGCGTGAGCACGTCCACTAGGATGTGGAGTGTGGTAGACTTGATATCCATATATCTTAACAACATTTTTTGTCGTAAAATGCGTTTCAGATATCAGTGCAATGTCAATTTTATGGTAGGAAAACTTCTAGCTTCTTGCATCGTGCGAGAAGTCCATTGGCATTCCATGCTGCAATTCGAAATGCCGAGTCAGTCATTTCTTATTCTTGAACCGTGGTTGCACCTGTTTGGCTACTTACTTTCAAGGCTGTTGAGTCGTGTTTCCACCAGTCTTGCATTAATTCCCTGAAGCAGTTTGACATCAGCCAGTGTGGGTTTTTCTTTACTCTGCTGTTGAGAGGGATTTGGCATCCCAGTTGTTTGCTTCTTTGGTTGGGAGAAAGCTTTAGCAGCATCTGTGAAAGACTTGCCTGCTTGCACTTTATGTGCAGGACGTTTATCTTTTTGCTGTAGTCTCTGCGTTGGTTTTACTTTAGGTTTATTCTATATTTCCTTTTTGGCCAGATATGCAGAACATCCATTGTAATTGACAGTATGTTCACCACCACACTTTGCGCATTTACACTTGGTCTTCTTTGTCTTTTGGCAGTCTGTTGAATCGTCATTACCAGCACATTTGACACATCTAACAGCCTTAAAGCAAAAGCCTTTAGTATGTCCCCATTCTTGGCACTTTTTACATTGTGGAATGTCTGTGTTTTTACGCGGTGGTTCAATTTTCATTTTGTGGTACATTAAATGTTGGATTTCATATATGTTTTTATTATTCTCTTTGGTCTCAAGATCGACAAAGAACAGAGAATAAGAAACTGTTCTCTTCCCCTTTTCCTTGTCGTTTAGACTTCTTTGACTACAATGTGCCAATCTGAGCTAGTTCTGCCTTGATATACTATCGGTATCAGTTGAGGCATGTAATCTTCGAATAACCACACGATAGGGTTTCATTGCTTTACAGCGGTATGTGTGAAAAGCGATCTCGTAGAATGGGGTTTCCTTACTGTTTCCGTATTGCTTTTGCAATTCTTTTAGAACACTGATTGCACTTCGGAAAAAGTGTCATTATTCGGTGTATTAATTTTAACTTGGTTGTTTTCTAAGGCTTCGTACGTTACTTCTTTTCCCCCGGCATTCTTTAACAAGATTTGTGTAAGTACATTAATATGTTTAATGTTACTTACGAAAATCGGAGGTGACTTATCTTTTTTGGCTATTGGGTTATAGATGTCGTAATAAATTCAGTAACGTACAAAAGAACTACAGTTAACGAGAAAGTTAAGAATTTAATTGTGAAACAACGTTCTTAGAATAAAAATAAATATCGTATATTCCAAGACAGACTAATTAATTTATCTTATATAATTGTAACAAACGATAATTTGAATATGCTTAATGGAGGCATAAAATATATAGACAAAAATAATGTCAACATAGACGAACAAGAAGAAATTGAAAAACCGGCAGTAGATTGTGAAAATATTATACAAATTGCTAATTCAAATATATAAAATGATTTAAGGATAGAAGTTAGCAATATTTTAATAGAAATGAAACAAAAATGTAATAAGAAAAATCAACAGAAAAATACAAATCAAGCCTTAAATAAATTAAAAGAAAAACTGAAAAACAATAAACTAATGTTTAGTAATGCGGATAAAGATAGCACTGTAGTAGTAATAAAGAGAAACGATTACTTAGAAAAAATGTATTTGTATACACAGGTTTTGGTGTTCCCGTAATCTAGTTCCGCGCTATTATTACTGTATTTATTATTTCTTTTTGTTTTTCATTTTGTATACGTAGTAAGAATTTGTTCGGTATACGTAATAATATTGTTTCGACATTGATTTTGTAATTTATATCGCGTGCTAAATACACTTTTTATTTATTATTTATTTAACATTAATGGATAATCATTAATTTAAGAAAATTAAGAATCCCATCAACAGATTTAATGAATAGATCAGAAAAGAAATAAAAACAAATGAATGTACTACAGAAAAAAAATAATAAAATCAATTATCCGTTAATCATTTATCTCAAGGAATTCAACTGCATAGAAATGAACTAAAAGCGCCTGTCTATCAGGGTTAATAAACTAGACAACATTAACAATCAGACCATTAGATAATTGTATAAATACTCCATTTTGTAAAGATTCTAAAATAATTAAAAAATATTTACAAAAAATTCTCAATTTGAAACAGAACTTAATGTTAAAAATAACATATAGTTAATTAATAAATTAAAAGAAATAAAACTTAATAAGAAGGATTTATATCACTGGATATAGGTTAATATGTATAATAATATACCAACAAATGACATAATAATACATATAGAAGATAATAAAATATTTTAAAGTAAATTATCAATAAACTCCCATTTAATAATAAATAGTTAACTATTTTTAAGTAAATTATTAATAAACGCCAATTTAATAATAAATAGTAACTATTTTTATGTACATTATTAATAAACGACAATTTAATAATAAATAGTTAACTGTTTTTAAGTAAATTATTAATAAACTCCAATTTAATAATAAATAGAAACCAACAGATGATGTAAATAAGATATATAGAAGATAATAAAATAAATAACAATAAGTTTAAAGATTACTTTATAAAATTATTAAAAATTGTATTTAACCAAAACTAAATTTAACAATATGCATTACAAACAAAAAGAAGTGTTGACGATGGGTTCCCCTTTATCAGCATTTTACCGGAAATATATATGAATAAACTAGAAAACATAATATCTCGAGAAAATAATATATTTAAACACAATATAACATTTTGAATAATATATGTAGATAATATATTAATTATTTGGAAGAACAAGTTAAAAACCCACGAATTAAATAAATTTGTAATAGAAAAAAAACAACTTTGATTGATACATTCAATTTACCGTATAAATAGGTAGTAAAAATGTAAATTTCTTTGATTTAAAAATCATCAACATAAACAATAATATACTAGATATGTGTTTTGTTACATGACGAGCTTGGGAAGAATGATTTATATTCGGGATAATAAAGATGGTTACCTTACCCGGATTCCTTTCTGATAAGTCAGGATAATGAAATCTTCCCTATATTCGTAAAAAACGACCAGCTTAAATGTTACATTTGTAAAAATGAAGGCCACATCGTAGGGGAGCGTGACTTACACAGTGAGATTCCAAAAGTTAACGCTGATCCAATAAATGCCTGCAACCAACGTCTGAAGCAACGAGTAAAAACCTGGTAAAAGAAGAAGTCAATGGTATACAACCAATAACTTGTCCTCTGAACATTCTGAATCCCTTCGCGACAGTAGTAAATAAAAAAAAAAGAGACCCACCTTCCTCAGATCTTGGAGATTCAGTTTACATATCTGAAAATAATAAACTATCTACATCAGAAATATGTGTCGAAAATCAATTACAACAAACTGTAACAGGAAACTATAAAATACTACAAACACCAAAAAGAAAAAGGAATTAATAAAAAAGATAAAAAACGAATAGCTGCTAGACATATTTTATTACCAGCCGAGGTTAATGTAAACGACGAATTCATCAGCAAGGAATATTCGGTAGCTTTCCAAAATTTCGCACTACTATTGGACATGGTAAATGGTGTAAGCAACCCACTCAATAGGAATTTACCGACGATGTACAAGGCGTTATTAAAATGATAGAAGAAAATCGCAACCTTATAACGGATAATTGGTGAATCAAAAATTAGACTGACAAAATTGAAAAAGCGTTTACTACAAAGTATTTCACAAGATGACACGAAAGATACAGAATTGTATGAGTTTGACTCAGTCATGTCAGTCTAAATTTTGTAACTAAATCACAGATTGAGCACAAAACAAACAAAAACTAAAATGAAGGAGGATACACTTGTTTCGTGGAATTGCAACGGCATATATTTACACTACGAAGACTCTAAGCTTATACTATCGGAATATAAACGCATCTTAATAATAACCAAAATTTCAACATTCTCAACTATAATATGTGGTTTACACTACAGCATCCGATTACGCACGTAGTGGCATATTGCTTGACGTCAAACTTAAATTACATAGCGAATGTATTGCATTAAATACTGATCACCTAGCACTACCGATAAACGTTTACTTTAAGAAGCAACCGATTACATATTTTTCAGAGGAAATTAGTACAGCCACATGTGGTCAAGTGAAAAATTAAATTCAAGAGGTAAGATCATAGAAAGTGCAATAAACATGTTTAATTGCTTAATTCGAAGGAAATAACCCATTAAAATTTTTCGTACCGAACATGGTCCAATATTGATGTAGCTCTATGTTCTCCTCAGTTAATAAATAAACTATAGCTTTCTTAGTTTACAATATAGCATCCGATATATAAAAAAAGTACTTGTAACGAGGTGAACTGTATGAAATAAATATAACGACTAGTAAAACTCAATTCTCGAATTATAAGTTTTGGTAACTTTATACACGTCGAATAGTTCTGTTATTTACGGTACTATACATAAATCTAGGTCGACGGGATAGCCTAGTGGCTAGAACACGAACTTCTGAATGTACCGAGTTCGAATACGAAGGATGACGCAAAAATTATCATCAGAAAATAAACATATAAATAATTCTAATATTGTCGCGTAGAAGGCAATGATAAACCGCCACGCACAACACCATACGCGCGCTAGTAACAATGTAGTAAACTAACACACGGGGCTGCATTGTGTCCTGACAACAAAGTGAAATCAGTTCTCCCGGCTGTGTGTGTCCATCTGCACTAACGCTGTATTATGATTACCTTGTACGCTACTTATATTGTTCAACATAATATTTATAGGTACGTAGTCGCCTACCTCCGATACGGAGATGGCAATTACATAACTCTCTTCTTCTCAGACTACCGAAGTCTTTGTGAATAAATAACAAAAACACCCCATAGTAACGAAATATTCGGAACTAACATCGGAAGGAACGAACTATTTAAGTCATGAATTAACTAACAAATTCGTTAGAAATGGACCGTGTTATTTGAGGCAATCGCGTGCGTAACAAATATATCGGTATTTGTCGATTATTACCGTGCAATTATTCGTACTTATAAATTAAATGATAAACCTATATCGTTGAGAAACGTACATGCTTCTGAGGCTACAAGATATTACATATATATATATATATAATATATGTGTGTGAGTGTGTGTGTGATGTATTATTACAAAAAGGTAATCGATTTGAGTGCATAATTTTTTTTCTTTTTCATTAAGATTATCATGACGACTAGCGTTTGTTTCAACTTTCAATACTGATAACATGTACAAATTATGCCAACAATGTACCTTATTATTATCGATTCAAAAAGCAGGGTGTCGTTTATAGACGTTAAATGGAATGTGTTAGATACATTAATTGGATTAGCATTGGTGAAACTTAATAATCTGGAACGTGTGGGAATATTTGTGCTCGTCTTGTGGGTGCCGGGTCATGAAGGTGTATTGACTCATTAGCTTAAAGACCCGTCATCTAATGGCGTAAAAATCTCCATAGTCTCTCACAAGGATAAAATTCACTCTATTCAGCAATAGCATATCATTGGGAAGTGATGTACAACGAGAACGTTATCAATTACGCCTTACTTATTACTATCAACGCCAACCGTCTCTTCCTACACTTTCGCGGTTCTATTTGTTTGAGATTAGTCGCAGGGGAATAATATTCTAGTTTTCTGAGCTATTATCTCATTACCTTCTCCATGTATTACACCTCCGTATAATATATCGTCTCTTCTCCATCTGTATAATCTATAATTATTCCCCCATATAGCAACATTTCTAGACAAGTCAGCGTCTTTGATTAGCCTATAGTATTATGTTGGGCAGCCCGTAAAGGCGTCTCCATTAAAAAAAAAAAGTGTAGTCGTTGACAATGATGATGATGAAGTTGAAAGCACGTGCGAAGAGGTACGCTTCCAATGAAGCGACTCCGAATTATTTCATTAATTCGCTAAATCATATTTCGACGTTTAAGTCGTCTTAAATCTTCAGAGTTGTCCAGCAGCTGTATTACTTCAGTATTGGTGCGCTTTTTCAATCTTTTTGCATATTTGCAAGCAAACCTGGTAATTTCATGGATGACAGAATGTCTAAGGCTTGATGTGTGTCATCATTGCGTTCAAATCGATATGAGCGGATGATCGTACGAAGTGCATTTTGGCGTGTTCGCATGGAATCTATATTAGAAATACTAGTATAACCCCCACAATTGTATTCCATAAATCCAAATAGATTTAAAATTGGCCGTGTTCAAAAATCGTTTCAATAGATAGCGTTGAATTCTTTCCTATTAGCCGATAAATACTTGTAATTTTTGCTTTTAATTCCAAACATTTCTGCCGGACGTAGTGCTTCCAAATTAGATGCTAATCGATGTGCATCCCTAGGTACTTGACTGTGGAATTATCTGCTGATTCGGTTAATAAATAAAAACGTCGAATTGGATATTATGTCCTGCCCCATTTTAGTAGTTTGCGCCACACTATCGCTGTAAATGTTGTTTATTTTTACTACGCATATTTCCGTTATACAAATAGGTTTTAAAACAGTTTAGTCCTATAAATCCGAGTTGCATAATTTTTTTAGTACAATATCAAAAACTTTACAAATGTCAAAATGAAATTACCGATCTTGCTTACTCCAGACTTTCGCTTATGTAGGATAATAATAATAACCTCATGACCAGGGCGTAAACTGTTAAAAGCACTTGCACTGCCATTTTTACGGATCACAAGCCATATTCACAATTTTTTTTTTATTATTCTGAAAATGTTTAAGTTATATGCGATATTACAAACTTATTTATCATCTCTCCTAAACACCCCATTATTGCCAGACATAGGCGACGCGTTTAAACAAATTTAAAACGACAAATTTCTGACAACTCCTCAAAAAGTACAGAAAAATCCCCGGTATCAATAAATGACAAAGAAAACTTGAACAAAACGCCCAGTAGAAACCGCAAAAGAAAGAAAAATTCAACGTCATCAAAACAGAGAAGCGCCGCCGTTAGTGCAGATGAAGAAAAAACAGAATCCGACAATCCACATAACACCGATTATAGCTCATATGAATCGGATCCCAAAGTCAGTGTCTTTAAACAACCTGTAGCCATTCAACTACAACAAGCTCCGATAGAAAACGATTCTTCAATCACACACCGCAACTGTCTAGCTTAGAAAACTATTTCGCTAACGATCCAAATGACGCTAACAATTTAACATATAACAAATTTATTCAATTCCTGGAAGGGACAAATTATGCAATTAATCAAACCTTCTCTGGAACATAAATACATAAAAAGTAGATTCACGAAAATTATAAATAAACTACAGAGACTTAATAATACCGATAAAGAAATTTCTGATTACCCTTCCTCGCAACAAGAAGACGTATAAAATAAATTTAATCAATTAAAATGAATAATACAAATCAAAATATAACAATTATAAATTGGAACTGCAATGGTATTTTACAACATTTAGAAGACTTTAAATTGCTCCTATCCATGTACAACCCTACAATTGCGTGTATCCAGGAATCACACTTACGGCCAAACCAAACTATAAATCTAACCTCTTACAATATAATATATAAAAGTGTTAATCCAGTAATGAAGGCACACGCTGGAATAATCTTAGCTATACGAAAAGATGTCAGCTACACTGAATTGAACCTCAACTCAGATCACATACAGACCTTAGCAGTACGCATAGTGTTACTCCGTTCTCTGTATGCTCAATTTATCTCCCACAATACACAAAAATTGATATAAATGACTACTCTAATATAATATCTCGTCTTCAGCAGCCTTATATATTTACTGAGGATTTTAATTCACACAGCGAATATTGCGGTGGCACTATTACTGACGCAAGAGGCAGACTATTGAACGACATAATAGATAAATACGACCTTACAGTACACAACACCACAGAACCAACTTACTATAGTGCTACTCATAGGTCATGGAGTACAATAGACTTCGTATTCAGTTCTAATCAAATATCTCATTTAATAGAGGTACATCACCACAATGACATGGCTAATAGTGATAATTAACCAATAATAATTTCTGTAAAAACAAAAACTGAAAAATTTGAAGCAAAACCACGATTAAACTTTAGTAAAGCAAACGAGAACCTATATAAGCAATTATGTCGAACTAAATTAAAATTAGATCTTGAACAAGATATAGATACAATTGTTTCATCATTCACAAAACAAATAAAGCAATGTGCTGCGGATACCTTTTACGAAGTCACTTCCGAAATTTCGAACACCAGTTCAGTGGTAGTCAAATAAGTGCTCTGGGGCAATAAAAACCAAGAAGAAAGCTCTCAAACAACTAAAACAAAATCCAACCTTAGAAAATCACATTTCTTTTCAGCACGCGCGTGCAAAATCGAAGTGGGTACTCAAACAGGAAAGGAAAAAATCTTGGGCTGATTATATATCAACGATGACATACAAAACACCAGTTACTCAACTGTGGAGAAAAATAAGATCAATAAGTAAAATACGTACCTCGGAAGTACCTACACCCATTTTAGTGAACAATCAACTACACACAAAAGCCGCTCAAATAACACAGCTTCTCGCAGAACATTTCGAAAATATATCTAGTGACAAAGATCTGCTGCCTTCTTCAATAGAAGCAAAAAACAAAATTGAAAGCGAGCAGTTAAACTTTCTCTTTTCAAATAACGAAGTATATAATAGAAATATCACCAAAATAGAACTTCTCAATGCTATTAAACTCATGAAAGTATCTGCGCCCGGTTCCGACGAATTCAACATTCTTTTCCTAAAGCACGCTCGTTTATGATAAACTGCTTTCAATCTTTAATTGTATCTGGCATACTCATACCTTCCCCCAATAATGGCGAGAAGCCATCATAATTCCGATTCAAAAGGCTAACAAGAACCCACTGTACCCTGACAATTATCGTCTAATATCATTGACATCAGTGCTGTGTAAACTACTTGAAAAAATAATTAACCTACGCTTAGTATGGGAATTGGAGAATAGAAATCTGCTGTCACAAAACCAATTCGGCTTCAGACTATCATGCTCGACATTAGAGCGATTAAACTATCTTCACGCAAAGATACAGAATAGTTTTACTCGACGCATGCACATGTTAGCAGTTTTTTTCGATATTACGAAGGCATTTGACCATATTTGGAAACGCAAAGCCCTGCTCAGTTTACCCAAATGGGGATTTAAAGGACGGATCATGCACTTCATTCAAAATTTCTTATCGTCACGCTGTTTCCGCGTCCGCTTAGGCTCGTTATTATCATCGTCCAAAACACTGACTAATGGCATTCCTCAGGGATCTGTAATCAGTCCGAACACTATTTATCGTCGCAATTAATGATCTAATTTCTTCTATTCCATCATTAGTTGATGCCACACTATTTGCAGATGACTTCTCGATATACATCAGCTGCGACAACTTAGCGGCTGGTGAGCGAATGTTACAAATTACAGTGAATCGGGCCCAACAATGGGCCTCTCAAAACGGTCTTACGTTCTCGTCTTCCAAAACAAAATGTGTACATTTCTGTCGCCTTCGAACGTGCAGAAAAGAACTAAGTCTTAAAGTCTTACTGTCAACAGCAATACTATACCGCAATCTACATCGCTGGATTATGGTGTACCTATCTACGGTACAGCGAAGCGTTCAGTCTTAGCCACACTGGACTCAGTGCATCATACGGCGGTAAGAATAGCGCTGGGAGCATTTCGTACAAGCCCAACTATTAGTATGCTGTGTAAAGCATGCGAATGGCCATTGAATCTCCGTCGAGAGTATTTGATATCAAAATTCTTCGTCCATCTTCAGTGCAGACACAGATTATCTGGATCTTGTGGAATTAAATAAATAAATAACCATCCTCAACAATCGGTACTCCTTCATCAAATAATTTGTCAAATTCTATCGAAAAGACACATCGACATTCCGAATAAGATTGTTTTTTACAAAATACCTCTACTTCCGCCTGCAATTTTAGCAAACATTCGTACCGATACCACGCTAATAAAATATAACAAAAAATCTGTACAAATAATATCTCAAGCCTACGAACAGCTGCTGTTAGCTTACACATAAATTCTACACTGACGCATCCAAATCGAGGGAAGGAACTGGATATTCTGTCGTTCACGATGGCGAGGTCATCAGATACACTTTACCGTGTGGCTTCTTAAAATTAGCCGTACAAGAAGCAATACAAATGGAATATTCAAATATTGTAATCTTCACAGACTCACTTACAGCTATACAAAGTATCAACGATCACCAATTAATTAAAACAAAATACCATCCTGTGAGTCAAGAAATTCACGCAGCCGTTTATAGATCCAACCTAAAGGTAACCTTCTGCTGGATTCCGAGTCATTCAGACATCATTTACAACAACATAGCTGACAAAGCAGCGAAACAGGCAGCAATTATGTTTCCAGCTCCATCGGTTGCTATTCCTGATGTTTTTAGCCATATAAAGCATCGATTCGGGGATACGTGGAAGAAAGCATGGATAGATACTCCTACGAATAAGCTACGGAGTATCAAATCAGACACAACTCTCTGGAAAACGTTGATACAACCATCGCGCCGTGAAGAAGTAGTTCTTACCCGGCTCCGTATCATACAGCTCTTACACACAAATATATCCTAGATCGAGGAGACGCCCCATCGTGCTGTTATTGTGGCCAGCAAACTGCAACTGTTGTCCATATTCTCTATGAGTGTCCTATCCTCCAATCTTATCACATAACCGGCCTTCTTCATTCTCCATCCACTATTTAAGATAATCCTAACATGATCGATCACACCTTCCAATTAAGCGTACTAAATTCTTTCCCCTAATATAAATATCACAAGCGGTGTCTCTGTGGCCACAGTAACAGTACAATTAAAAAAAAAAATATATATATTTAAATTTTTGATGACTATAAACCGACTCAAAAAGCCCCTGATACGTTTAGCGAAATGAAAATACTATTGAATAACTGAATTCAGATTAATTCTCAAATTACTTTAAACATTTTAACACGAAAAAAATATGATCAAACATAAGTTCTTAGGAGAAGTGAACAGATTTACTTACCTGGGTAATGAAGCCGGTCAAATCGGCCGTTAATAAATCTGTTGTAACTTTTAAGTTATTAAAAATTTCCGCTAATGTTCTGACACCGGTTAAATTTAAAAGTTATCAAAAATTTAAAAATTCTTCTACAAGGCCACTATTACAACATTTAACGTTCTCGGTAAAAATAAAGGTAAATGAAAACTGAAATTACAAACTTCGTGATCATACACTACTTACAAATTATAAATACGTGCGCACATTTACCGCCACTCAATTCATTCTGATTCTGACAATGGTATAAGTAAGTTCTTAGCTAAAGATATATTACGATATTTATATAGAAAATTTTGAAAAAAATATAACGATTGTACACGGATGAAAACTGTTAAAAGTTTGTTTCAATGTTTCTGCGGGATATGAAGTAATATAAAATTTCACGTATTTAGAAGTTCGTTAATTAACAACGGATGAGGTACGAAATAGCAAACAAAGCGCAAGGATATTTCCGCCAATAGAAATATCATAGTAAAATTTGTAGAGAATAAAGCCAGGCGTGATAGGAATTAATAGTTTCGAAACGTATTAGCTAATGTCGTCTAATAAAATATTTTGGCAATGTAATTCGCGGTAAACGAGAATTAGAATCGTTTTCAATATTTAAGGTTCCAGGGAGCAGACATAGAGGACGTTCTCTCAGCTTTGAACAGATGTGATAATAAATAGCTCTACGCCAATGTGTACAACGAGCAAAAGATCGTAGGACACAGGATACAGTGATCGATTTGCACATGATCAGGACATCTGATTGCAGTTACCGGATAGAAGATATATTATATGTGTGTGTGTGTACATCTATGTATTCAAGAAAGGTTTCATGTATCTGAAATGAAAATAAGAGAGCGGGGGAATGAACAACAGGCTAATCTTATGCTAAAAATAAATAAGTTAAAATATAAGATTATGTTCGAAAATCATTAAATTAAACTAAATTAAATAATGTTCACTTTACAAAATCGAAAAATCGTACGAATTTTGATAGTAATCATATTATAAACGAGATATACTTACACAGGTTCCCAGGTATTTTCTACCGTGATATTTTCCTTTGTATCGAGTGTCATTTAATAGGCGATGAAGGTAAGTAAGCAAATTGGATAGAAATACTAGTAAGTTTTAAAAATATTTCCAAAAATTTCCTTACTAATTTTTAATTCGCTGAAATTATTAAATAAATTTCTTATTAAACGGAAATGCAAACCTAATTAACAAACACCGCGTTATTTTTTTTCATTCGTTTATTAGACATTTAGTTTTAACTTTAAACGATTACGTGTATTCGGGGAATTAGACGCAACAGCCGTTATCGGACGTGTGCTTTAAAATTCGATATCTGTATTTAAATTTAATCACAAGATAATTCCCCGGAGAATAGGAGAATATGATAAAAACATATCTTGCTCGTATAATACTAAACAGAAGACGTTTAATTTATTCAATTGAAACCGATGCCCGGAAATATTGAAATTCTTTGATCCTCAAATTGGCCGACTATCGACCACCTACGAAGGAATTTCATTTCTAAACATATTTCTTTTCGATAATTTCATTCTCGGCGATGTTAATTTTTTCCAGATTAACGCCTGCTGGTAAAAAAATCTGTGACGATGAAAACACGAAATGCTTGGATTGTGTTTTTTTTTTTTAAACATATACTTAAATCCAAAAGAATAAACACGTTGAATTCGAAGACATCGTTGGAAAATTAACAATACAAAATCGGAGTATTAAAAAATAAATGACGTTTGCAAAAATAGGAATAACTGAGATATAAAGGTTTATAAGAATTTCCGTATAACGCTATAAAAACTGTATATTGCCTCGCAGTTAAAAGACCTATTGTTAAGACGGAGATGACTTTCTATAAGGCAATGACGAGGATAACACTACACTGGTGGAATATTACGAAGAATTATCGAACTGGAATAAAATTATTGATTATTCGATTAATGTGGGAGTGGGGAGAAATACAACGGGAAATTAAGGAAATGTCCAATAATTAAGCTCCCGGAATTGAAGGTTTACCGTTAGAATCGTGTAAACACCGAGCCGATACAGTTGTAAAATTAGTCCTTAAATTAATATAACAAGTACGATTAGCAGAAAATGTGCCGAATAATTAAATCTATGTATACAAAATAAAGAGGTAATAAACATTATTTTAGACAATTATTTGAAATCGACTCGTCCTTCGAAATACCCCGTCCAAAATTAACGTCTCCTCAATAATTTGTTGCCGTCTAAAATTTAAGCTTTAACATAAATTCGTTAGCTGGGAAAAATCCAATCGTTGCAAGTGCTGCATGGTCAACGTGTTTTTTTTTTTCTGTTTTCCCATTAATTGTATACAGGCTCATCCTATTAATTATTCACGCATAAACGGTAATAGCGCCTATCTAAAGTATATTTTTGATTGTTAACAAACATGTAATTTTTCTTTTATTTTTATTAACCGTATTTTTAACATTACGTAATTTAAATAAATTTACTTTTATTTAAATAAATTTACCGTTATTTGTAACTTTTCTACGCACAAATTCTGATACGCATTTGTCGTACTAATATTATCCTAATTACAAGCTCACTCGCAGGGAACTATCACTAACATATATTACTATCGTTTGATATACTTTTGTTTCTCAGCCACACTAGCGTTAACACACAGCACACTAGTTTTCCGCACCGTTATATACAATCCGATCGATATATTTGCCCAAACCACTGTAGAATGCTCTGAAACAATCTTAGCATAGATACGCGAAGCCTTGTAGATGTAAATCCGTCTGTTCGAAACTGTGGAATCAGCATTACAACAAATCTTCGCTAAATCATATCGAATCGTATAAAGCTATCCTGGCAATCCGAACAGGAACGGCGCTTCAACGGCAACAAACTGTACAAAGTAAAACCGATCCTTTCCGAATTGCACACATGTTACCGTCGAGATCGCCGAGAAGTATTATTGACTCGCTTGAAAAACAGTCGACTAACTCAATATATATAAACAGATCGTACTATAACCAAACTAAATAGTAACACATACGAATCAAAAAATTTTCCAAAACGAGATCAATACTAAATGCGTTTGATGATATTAAATTGAAAGTGTACATATCAGCGGTCGCAAAACTTGTAAAACCAGAAAATATTTTATTCGCATCGCGTATATCTAACAACAGAATATGCATATATTTAGCTTCTAAACTTATTGCAGATTCTTTCGCGCATAATTATAAAAAAATATTAGTATCAAATAAAGAAACATTTGTGCGGAAACTTATAAACCATTCGAAACGACTAGTTATTTCAAATGTTTCACCTCACATTCCTCATAAGGTAATTGAGCAAGCATTACAGGAACTTAGCATAAAATTAGTATCGCACTTTCATTAAAGCTGGAATGTTTGAAAATGGATTTGAACACATTTTTAGTTTTATACGTCAGGTATATGTAACGGAAAATGACATAGAAAATCATCAAACACTAACAATACCAAATTCGATATTAATAACGTTTGAAGGTGAACAATTCCGAGTATTTCCTTCCATGGAAGAACCAATGAAAGTGCAAAGTTTACCTGCCGTAGCAAAGGAGAAATCAGAAAACAAGACGGGAGATATGTACTCACGATCTAAATAAGCAGAGTAAAATACACGTTCAAATAGGCGCAGTAAAAACTGACGCACCACCGCATACTGGAAAAGAACAATCTACCATAAAGCGGCCACATCAAATATCTCCAGAACCACAAACACAGATGCCTTCAATGGAAAAACTGAATCAAAATTTCGATCAAAACGATGGTAACAGTGACCAATCTATTACAGCAAAATCAAATACTCAAGAAAAAGAACAGCCTAGAATAATTAAAAAATCTAAACTAACAACAAAAGATTTGTTAGCACCTCTTGCAGAAAACATAATAACTAACAAAACTTATCCATTATCATTTACAAACTTCACTGTATTAATGGATATGATCAAAGGGGAACCTCTGGATGTTATACGCGGCTTCACTGATGACATTGAAGGTTTGAAAAAAATGCTAACAGAAAACCATGGGCTGTTACAAAATGCTGCGATGAAAGGTCGTTTTGTAAGACTTTTTAATAAATTAAATAAATCATCGAACGTCTCAAGAGGCAGTGCCTCAGAAACTGATGAATAATATTTATAAATTTAACTGACCCAAAATTAACATTTTACAGCAAGAAAGTTAAATCAAAAGAATGATTAAGATATTACAGTACAACGAAAACGATTCTAGTTTAGCTAGAGATGTATTACTTAGTAAAATTATACTGAAGAATATAGACATTACATTTATTTGTGATAAGTGCAAAAGCAATTACATTCCGACTAATTATAAAAAAATCATACATAATAAACTCATGATAATCTATCGATCTGGAATACCGCTAAGTACAGTTTATATACACAATACTTACAACATTATAATTGTTAAAATTTTTAATATAAACATAATTGTAACATACATTCCGCCTAACAACCTAGCTACTTATTATTTTCAATTCTTAGATATATACATACGAAACAATAATTTGAATAAATTCATACTGTTGGGAGACTTAAACTCGCGAAATTTATTATGGGACACAGTAAATAATCAGAGTGGAAAACATTTATTGAATATAATACAAACCTACGACTTAAATGTATTTAATGTTAAAAATAAGCACACATTTCAGAGAGGAAATCAAAAAAAGTGTAATACATTTAACATTGGCAACAAGTAATATAGTCGACTTAATTGATCTTTGGGAAGTCAGTTACGAATTATATACTAGCGATCATTACTATGTTACCTTCAACATATGAGACGCGGAATAGTACTATCAAAGCTATTAACTACAATAGATTAGCAGTAAATTTAAGAAAGCACGCATATATGATTGATACTACTGTAAATTGTAAGAACATAGCAGAAATTAAAAGATGGCTTTATCAATTCCAAGATTATGTTGATGTAGTATTAAGAAATTCATATACTACTATAAAATCAGAGGTATACTGGTGGAGTACTGCCCTGCAAAAGGAAAAAATATTGGTCAACAAGTTGTACAAGAAGTATAATGGCTGCAAAAATATAGGAAAAAAAACAATTATTACAACAATTACAAAAAGCATTTTAAGCGATATGATTAAAAGTGCAAAACTAAAAGCTTGGAAAAGGCTTATGGATGATAAAAACGTTTTTGGACTTAAATATAAAATATTAACGAACAAGTTAAAATCCACAAGCATACCAACATTACATAACCACGCGAATACGGATCAAGACAAGGTTGATTTATTGATGTCGAATCTATTCCTCGACACGAAACCTTTCAAAATGGAAACTTACCATCGTAAAACAAAAATTGTATTCAGCAACGATGAAATTGACATAATAATTAAAAAATTGAAAAACAAAGTAGCTACAGGAATAGAAAAATTATCCAACGGATTTATTAAAAAATTTCACAACTTTTTCCCGTGTGTTATTGCAAAACTTGTAAACACTTTTTGAATTTAGTCATTATTCAGATGCATGGAAAATAAATATTGACATTATTTATAATGTAAAATTCTCAGGTGATTCTGTGTTTTTTTTTTTTTTTTTTCTTAGTGACCATCAGTATTGGAGGAGGGGGAGATTATGATTAGAGTAAACTAATCACGGTTCGGCGTGTATTCCTCAGTATTATGTTGTTTTCTTCGCTTCACATTTAAACGATATAATATAGCAATAAAGATTTATTCGCTTATGAAGAGATGCGAGAATTAAACCGTTGGTGTATGAGATTGAGAAACATATTAATATTTTATTAATAAAAAATAATGTAAATACAACTTATGAATTTAACAACACGCAATATCAGCATCCATACTATTTGCATCAAGAAACAAAGCTAACAATTAAACAATTCAAAATAGTATCGGATGAATATTATGTTAAAAAATATCAAAGGTTATGGGATGAATACAATGGACTAGCGAAACAATATTTTCCCAGTGTAAACAGAAGACTAAAAAATGTTGTATTCGCGCCAAATTATTTCAATACACAGTTTATTAGCGGACATGGATTATTTAAAGACTATTTATATAAGTATGGAATATCGCGTACGAATAAATGTGCAATATGTAATTTAACCGATCATGTAAAGCATATACTGACAGGATTACGTCAACGCTGATTTCGCAGATATAAATGCAACAGAATTGGTGGATAAGCAGTTCAAAATATTTGACGTTTTCACAGTATCAGAAATAACATACCGCAAAATACATCTACATATATTTTAATCAAATTAATTGTATAATATCACCTTAATGTAAAATGGGCCGAACTGAGTAAACTTAATTGGATGGGCTCTTTTCAGTTCATTATTTATAAATTACATGTATATCACTTATAAATAAGTTTACCCCATCGTAATTTACGAACTGGGGACCCAAAAAAAAAAAAAAAAACTAACTCACGCCACCCTCTGGAATATGCTGAATGCCTGTGAACAGTAGCTGACGTATTGACCGAATGCCAGAAATATGCTGCGGAATAACAAATGCGTTTTGGAGATGCAACCCTCCATATAATATTAAATAATGATACTAACAATAGTAAAAGTTGTTTATATTCTTAAAACTAACCAAACTATATATAATACCGTATGATAAATTAGCGTGTACTTTTAAGACGTACCATGCAGTCGAACGTCTATAAATAAATAAATAAATAAATAAATAAATAAATAAATAACTAAATAAGTAAATAAATAAGTAAATAAATAAATAAATAAATAAATAAATAAATAAAACCCTTACAAAAAAAATTACCTTCGATACTGGAATTTGTCGAAAGTGCTATTTTTCGGTTTTGTTATTTAGATGAGCTGTATTTTTTATAATACAAATATTTATATATATTTTTTTTATCTTTTCATTTCAGATAATTATGTATATATATATATATATATATATATATATATATATATATATATGTATATATGTATATGTATATAATTTTCACATAGCAATTTTTCAGTTAATTCCTTTTTGTTTTTTTTAATAAATCTTCTTAATAGTTATTTCTCGTGACGACGTAGAAACAAAACATTACTAATAAACGTAATTAACTAATTATACACAGTTCGTAATCTAGTCTGTTTCTAAAACAACGTATATTTAATATGAAACTTTTACTTCGTCCCGCTCCGTACACGATACAATGTTCCACGTTTAAATTGTTTCGTAATATTTTACATAACGCGAGGTGGACCCGTTGGGAATTGTTTCTTAATAAACGAATCGAACGTACGAGAGCAATCAATTCGATATTGTTATTCGATTAGTTGGTTTTCTATCGGATTTATCGGTTCTGTTTGTTGGCTCGTCTAAATCGACGGCAGCATTGCGTATAAAGAAAAACTTTGTACGTTTACCCGTTTTTAAATCTGCCAGTAATGAGTTTCTATAAGACTTGGACGTTTTTCGTTATTCGTATAAGCCGTTATTAATGTAAGTCTGATTTATTACGATATCGGCTGTAAATTAGTTCTAAACTCGAGAAATCCGATTTAGTGTAAGTATAATAAATTATTCATTTTACGATAATTTTTCACGGGAAGTTACCATTCGAATTATTTCGCTAGTATTTCGTATTCATAAAACTAACACGATGTGTGCGTGTGTTTTGTGTGGGATAGCTTCCGGGTAATTATCTCATTATCACCGACTAATAAAACATTTTTAAATCGATTGAAAATGAAGAGAAATCGTCACATCGATTTCATTCATCACGTAGAAACTTAATCATCCGTAAAATTTGGGTATACTTGTGTTCTTGTTATGGGTGTCTGGACATGGAGCAATCATCGACAATGAAATTGTAGATTCATTAGCTAAAGGGGAGTCTTCTAGTAGCACGGTATTCCCTTCTTTTTCTACATATGATATCATTTATACAGTCGAAACATAAGAAAGACATATACACGGAGCGTATAGTCGTCTCTTAGTGGGTACTATCAATTGTAACCGTCTCTTCCTAGATGTCCGTAGTTTTACTTTAAAAAAAAAAACGTTAAGCGGAAAGGAATTGTACAGCAGATTACGATTCGAGCATTATTTATTGCCTGGACCATCTGTTCCTTATGCAGCTCAGAGAAACTCCTTACTGGCCTCTACATACTAGACGTACAATTTGCAATCCTGATCACGTGTTATACCCTTCTTTAATAACGTTACGCTCTGAACTTTACCTTAAATTAGTGCGCGCGTCTCGTAACGGTCCTCCGTATAATGTATTGTCCATTCTTCATCTTGTTAATTTACATATATTACCGGACATAGTGATATTTCCAGAGAAGTTGTCCGAGTTTAAAGAGAAATATGAGGTAGTAAGAACAGTATCACCTCTGGTAGGCTGTTAAAAAAAAAATAAAAATATATATATATATATATATATATAATCAGCTCGATGAAAAAGACGAAGGCAAACCGACCTTTCTTGTTTGGTTTACTCGGGAACAGTGTCGATCTTCTAACATTAAACGATTTAATTTACTTTTTATTTAATTACTTCATACCCGTTCAGGATGCCGGGGCGAAAGGTTTTCGTTTTTAATTATCGTTTCCCGACCGGATTATTTTTACGACAGTTTTCTCACAGTTTTATCAACGAGAAGTTATTTCTTGATTAGTTTTTTCACTGGGGTCCATCGCTGGATGCTAACCCCTAACAAGTTATTTCGCGTTCCAGTTCAATTGCTGGATGGCTACCTGGACAGTTGTAATTTTAAAAATTATGAATTTTTTTTTTGAAAATAATAACTGTTTACATATTTACTCCCTCTTAAAATTTCTTTTGTATCATTAATTTTAACTCGGCGAAAAAAAAATGACATAAAACATCTTAATTTCATTTAGTCGTTAGCAGAGAAATTAAGCTGAAAGCAAAAGTTAGTATTCTGATAGCTCTCAAACGTGATCTATTTTTAAAGTGGCGTATATTGACAAAATTAGTCGTGTACAGAGAGCAATAGAGAGATTTGTACTTGGAATTAGAACCAAATTCGTTAACCATAAGGTGTAAAATCAAAACGAAGGACATTGCGAAGAGACCAGTCAGCCTAAAATGGAACTGAGCTGTTCACATGTGATTCGTCGGGATGGTTTTGCCGCAGATTTAACAAAATATAGTCCAAATTACAATAAAAGAATCGCGGGCAGACAACCGTTAAGGTAGGCTTTAGATAGCGGATGGACTTGGTTGCGATTAAGCTCAGACAGAACGGAATTGAAGAAAACGTGTCAATTATACAGTGTTCATAATGATGTCTAACTGTTATTATTATTTATATGTGTCCGGTATGCGTGTTTAATATAATATTGTTAGTATGTTTATTAATGGAAGTCACAATACGTTACTAGTTGTCGGGGAACCGTACCCGAGATAAACTTCCTTTCCACCCTATTCGATTTAAATTTTTGATTTAATTTAGTTTAACGCAAATTATAAATCCAAGTTCAAAAAGTACGAGATGACAGTTTCGCCTACAACTTTATTTCGCCGATGTAAATAATTTAATTTTCATCCAATTTAAACCGTCATATGTATTAAGATTATTATTTCAAATTAGATTTACCTGAAACTAAATGACAGATATTCGTAATTACAACTACCGATAACTTTTTTTTTATAGCGCGGTAACCGACCATTAACACTAAATGTTAACGTGTTAAATCCTTATACTTTACATACTCGCATTGTACGTTATATTTCGGAACGTTTAGAATAATCTGCGAACGGTGGCTGTTTGAACGCTGATAGTACAGAATGATTTACTTTGATTGGAGCACTTTAAAACCTACAGCAATAGCGTCGACTCTAGACTAGCTTATATACAAAGCTGTATCGTCAGCGTATAGACTCTATAATGCGAATATCGTTAAGGTATAATAAGAAAAAGCACGACCCTCTAGTATCCTTTCGTTCGGCAAAGCGGCCGATGAAGTCTTAAGAGCATAATGCTAATGTTTAGTTCTTATACGAAATGTTCTATCGGACAAAATGACTTTTTCAATACTAACTTCTAAGTTTATTTTAATTTAAATATAACATCGTTAACACGAAAAGAATTTAATAATCAAAACCATTCCCATATGCCGATTAAAATTAAAATTATCGGTGATATCGTCGCATAGAGTTAATGCGTGAGTTGAGAAATATGTTTATGCATTCGGAGCAGCGCCAGTGGCGCACCTAGGATTTGTATCTGGGGTGGGATCAAACATTCTCTCTCCACATACAAACAACAAAATAAAAAATTCGTAATAAAAATGAATAAAATATACACAGCCAAATGTGTCACAAAATTCGAAACAAACTATAAACGATCACAACGAAACAAGTCGACTAAAAAAACGCACTGGTCATGAACTTTACGACCATTTTTTTCGCACAGTCAGCTGAATTTTCAATGTCATTAGCAGACAGAATGTAAGGAATATCTTCTAACGGTACTTTTGCAATCTAGGCTGTTTTGCACGCTGTTCATGATGAGGTTTTATTATTAGTGATAACGCGAGCTCTTTCAAATATATTCTCTTGTGTTTCAACTATTATTTTAGCTGCGAAATTGTTTGGAGCTTACACGTTATGCGCCTTTTTGATATGTATTTTATATTTTTCTAAGAGATCTTCGTGTATGCGCCACTGGGGAGCGCATTGATATTTCGATTAGTATTATATTTCTGCAAGTTTATTTAAATTATAAGACTATTTATATGCCGTATATTAGTACGATTAAATATTTATTCATCGAGCTTATTACTATGTTACCATATTAGTGTACTATTTCCGACACGATAATTGAAATCTCCCAACGACAAATATTCACCGCTTCGGTGAAATATTATCTATAGAGGCAAACAAATCGGCGTGGAAAGACTATCTTCAGAATCTATCGTAGGAGCATATAGACACTGGTAAGTTCCGTCTTTCAACTTCAGCATTAATTTCGTTATCCGTAAGTCGGTTGGCTGGGGTAATTATTAAATTCGACCGTCCGAGTGTGTGTGTGTCCAGGTGGATAACCTTTTGCAAAAAAAAAAAAATGCTCAGGTCTTTAAATACCGCTAGTTCTGAACTAATATATCGATATAAGAAGCTCTTTCACGAAGTGTACAACCTTTTTGGTATATCGTCGTTCTCCTTTAACCGTTCGTATCCCAGTTTTAATTTTAATCTATATTAACGGTTATCTCAAAACGAATTAACCGCCAGATGATATCGAGGTAAATAACGTGGTCAGCAACTACTGAGGGTTGTGATAAACATGAATATATAGTCCTCCTGAAGTAGACAGAAAAACAACGGCTCCTCGTTATTTATGAGGTCGAGGTAAAAATAAATCGACAAGAAAACGTACCACCGTAAATGAAAGAAATCTATAAAGACTACTGAGAAGTAGTTTTAAATTTATTTCTAAGATAACATTATCGCATTTGTTCCATTTTTGTGTATTTTCGCCGTAACGTAGTGTACTTTTTCATTTTATCTGTCATTCATAATCTCGTTGTGATTTACAAATATTAAAATATGATGCCATCTTAAAAAAAAAAGTAATACAAATTATATTTAAATCACTAAAAAAAAACAAAAAACAAAAAAATCGAATCATGATCGACTACAATAGTAGTTCGCGCGCCCACCGTTGTCTTAAGTCTTTGAAACAGCACGATCACGATTCTATAAACTTAAATGAACAAAATTCTCAAATATATTTACTTCATCTCATCGATCACGAATTGAAGGTCAAAAACACATTTATATTATATATATATATATCGTGCTTAGTAGACATTTTAAATATCGGAGTTTATTCAATAAATTATCCTGATTTATCGATTACTTTCGGTCTTATATTTAAACCGCTGAAATAATAAATTTAGCATTGGTAAATTGTTATGTGATAAACCGATTTCGATTGTAAGAAATTTTAAATATTTATGAGTAATAAGAGATTGTAAGATTTTGAAATTTTAGAAACGTCATAAAAGCGTGTTATTAAAAATTCAACCTGACTTAAGCGGTGTAAATTATAATATTCATCGTTAATACAATTAAATAATTTCTTCTTCTTTACGCCTTCTCCGTTCGAAGTTTGGCGATCATCTCAGCTATTGTTGGCTCGGATGTTGCAGCCTCCTGTAACTCTTCTTTTGAGCATCCATACCATTTCCGCGAGTCAGCTAGCCACGATATTCTTCCTAATCTTCTTCTGCTTTCTATTTGACCATTTAGAATAAGCTGAAGTAGGTATTTTACCGGGTGTATGTGACCGAAGTATTGCATACATTTCAAGTGCATCTATTTTCTTTTCAAATAAGCATCCAGCTTTCCATATACAACAACACCGACCAGACATAAAAACGTACAAGGCGCAGTCGCGACTGAAGATCAAGGTCCTTCGTCGTCATTAAAGTTTTTCGTATCTAGGAAAACTTTCCTCGCTTTTTCTATCCTTGTCCGTAGAGTTGACTGATCAGTATACTGAACCAGGTGCCAAGATACTTGAATTTAGAGACTCTTTCTAGCGGACAGCCAGTTCCCGGTAATTTAAAAGTCCGTCTTTCCGATTTCCTGTGCACTATCAACCATTTCGTTTTATCGGTGTTCATCTGAAGGCTATATACTAACTTTTAATCTGTCTAACATATTTTCAATTTGATCGATGTTGTAAAACAGTATCATCAGCATACCGAATGTTGGATACCTTTTCTGAATCGATTTGAATTCCATTCATTGATCGCTTTCTTAAAAATCGCTTCCGAGTATATGTTGAATAACGGAACAAAATAAAATGAACATACTTTATCTCTAATATATTTATTCAATAGAAACAGCTACCGCCTCCGATAGCAACGAGTGGACTGTTTTTATTAAATAAAATTTATTACGTTATAAAAGTGTTTTTATTTAATTTCGTTAAATTAAATACGTAAAATAATTATTAATAGTCATATTTTATCGCTATCTACTATACACGTTTCAGTCACACACACACACACACGATATATATGCGTACATTTAAAATATTGTACAGAAAATTCGATCTACGTATTCATAACATATTACGATAAATTTCACTAAAACTTTATCGACCATCTATCGGTATTAATGTAAAAAAAAAACATGATTCCTTCTTAGCGCGCGTACAATATTATTACAAATACGTGCGCCTCTATGAATTTTCCGTACTCGTTAAGAAGTGACATAGATGGGAAAAACGAGCGATAAATATAAGACGAAAAAAGATTAAATAAATTAAAAGAAAACGGTTAAAATAATAAATAATAATAAATCGTCGACGCCCTTCAACCGGGTATAATCGGTCATTTCGGACAAACTTTGAGAGTCATCAGTCTCGTTACATATTAATGATAATGCCGACGAAAAACCGAAGTATAGCACGTGTCAGTGTTGCTTTTTACAAAAAAAAAATAAGCCAACAAATAAAAACAATCTTTATAATCTGAACGACCTTGTCAGTTTTATCTTTTTGGTTTTTTTTTTACCCTTTAAAACGTCATTCGATTTTATTTAATAATTTAAGACATTTTTTATTCTTTCGTTTCTAATAAATCTTCGTCTAGCTGGAAAATATTAAAAAAAAAAAAAAAATATTAGTTATTAAATAACCTATATCGATTTGGCCGAATTACGTTCGACTTTTAGCGGTTTCCCATACCGACTATCCGATTGACGTGATTTTAGTTACCGTAGTTCGATCGTAGGGCCTATATTTAACCCTACTCCTACACTTGGTCTGGAACGGTTTTCAGTTTTTTGTTTAATAGGTTGCAATTAGCGCGTATTGAATTTCACTCTTTCGAGCCTGGATATTTCCAAACTTCGCCCCAGGCCCCTCCTAGGTATCCATGATTAACTGCATTGGTAAAGTGCAAAAGCACTTTGTATATCGGTCGTGTTGTTTTATTTCGAAAATTCTGTATCGAATTAAGTAAGCGTACGAAACTGCATTCGATCAGGACACCGATATTTCCAATTGCCACCAACTAGAGTCATCGGCCAGAAATGCCGATAGCGGAAACAACTTAAACACATCCAAATATCGTGCGACAGATGTGAACTACGAATACACGGACACACCCGTGCTAAATGTATTTCATGTTAAATATTAGGAACTCCTACTTCCAACAATCTAAAGACAAATAATAACTCGGTCCTTCTTCGGGCATGTTGATAGAGCAAAATTATAATAGAGGAAAAAATGGACGGCAGCAGGAGAAGACGTAATTCAAGATACGTCGATCAAATAAAGAGACGGACTGGATTATCATTTAACGATCTTGGTCGACGGAAAATCTACAGATCGCTGTATATAACATCAGATTATAGATCACGACGCTCGGACTCGTTCAAAATTGCTAGTATCCAGCACTTTCGGGCTCTACACGCAAGTCCTGGAAACATACCTTTTTTTCCACTAGTCTTTTCTTAACATTATGGATTTAATTGCTACATAGTTAGTTTATCGACTGTAAATGATTTTGATTGTTCAGAACGATCTTCCGCAGCTTTTTTTAGATCGCACAGTTCATTCTGGTTGTTAAACAATGGTGACGGGTGTAAAATTAATCGCACGGTTTGCGATATCATCCGGAGGTATTGCATGTTTTTCTTTCGTCATTGCATTTTGTTCTTTCCCGAAATTCTAGCTAACAGTCGCTGCGCTTTTGTACTGCAACGAGTAAAATTTACAATAATGATAAACTTTACGGTCTTTTATCCAATTCTCCGATTAATTTATTATCACCTACTGTCTTGTGAAATATACGCTTTCTATCGCATCGAACACTAATCCACAGAAGCTTCCATAATTCGCCGGTCTTAGTTCACTAAGTCTCGCTTTCTAAAATTTATTAAAATTTTCAATTCACTTTCCCGATTACGCTGAAGGTTTCGATTTTATCAAGTTTATTTCGAAACCGTAATTCGCGATAAAACTTCACAGCTCAATTAAAATCGGCTGTCCTTTTTTATCTAACGATACTGGAACGGAAATTTGAAATTGCGCTTCTTTTCCACCCGCCGGAAATAAACGAGTCGATCCGTTTTGCACCGTTTGCTAGGAACATATTTGCTTTATCCATCCAGTCGATAAGAGGTTTTCCGGTTAGGTCGTTTTGATTATACCCATCACGAGTGGTAGGGAATTATCGCACGTATTATTCATTTGCAGCCGCTATGAAAGGAGTTTACTCGGTTGTATATTATATTTCGACCTTGTTACGTATATAAAACACACATATACATATATATATATATATATATATATATATATATATATATATATATATATATTACAATTTACACTATTGGGCTAATAATTGCTTCGTTGTTGCTAAGAAACAAGCAAATAGAAACACATAAAAGCGTATGCATAAATATATTTATATATAAAAACAGGAAAGCAACACAGCCAGTCATTCCGTATTAGCTGTTCGAGATGCGTTCCAGATCTTCTCTGAATTATCCATTTTTGAATTATTATTTTTTCTGATTGATGAAAACCGTACTTTCTAGTTAATGGACCTTCTCTTACTATATATATATATATATATATATATATATATATATATATATATATATATATATATATATATATATACATATATATATATATATATATATATATATTAATATATATATATATATATATACGCACAAACACACGCTTCACATATACGTATGTATAATATGTATACGAGACTTAAACAATTGAAGCTAAAGATTCGGCAAAATTCATTCTGAAGCACGTATCTGTATCACATACATTTCCTTCTAGAAGTCACTATATCGATTGATTTTCTCGCTTACTAATCAGCAAACATCGCAGTAACGCGAATGCTAGTAACCAACTAACAAGTTTTCAACGCGTACAATATGCCGGAACCATGGTTTGCGCGAATAAATAAAATACGTACAATATAGGATGGGCGGAAGATCGGTGTGAAAAATATCATTTCGAAGATCGGGGTGAAAGGAATTTACGAGTTGGTTGTCAGAAACCGAACTAAGTCACTGGTCAGTTCGTAGAATATTATTCCGATACGGATTTTTCTCCGTCAGTTACGATTAAAACCATATTTTAAAAAAATATATATATATATAATATATGCGCGCCAATAGATGGAGTTCGCGGAATGGACGCTTCGTAAAGATTTACGTGAGTTCCTTTAGTGGTTTCGGTTAACTTAGAAGTTATGAAAACAAAAAAAAAAAAACATTTAGTAATTCGCTCGTTTGTAGTTTTTCCGTTTCTCGTGAAATGGTAACAAATTATAAATGAACTTCGCTAT
This sequence comes from Coronaproctus castanopsis, assembly GCA_032883995.1. NCBI lineage: Eukaryota > Metazoa > Arthropoda > Insecta > Hemiptera > Monophlebidae > Coronaproctus > Coronaproctus castanopsis. The sequence goes on along the minus strand of CM065053.1, from coordinate 44,521,687 downwards.
TTCGCGTTTATATTATCTATTCTTTTTCTATTTACTGTTCTTTGTGTATTCGTTTCGGCTGTCTAAATGGCCAGCAAAAGAATTTGAATATAGGAAGAAGGTAATATATCATTCGGTATCAGTTGTGTTCGTATTATTTTGACGTAAATTAAAACATCGATAACTGTCGACTGTCCATCATCGGTCAAGGTGCTTTTGTAGAAAATGTCGAACTAAAAAAAAAAAATTAACCACTTCGATATTGGCTTTACAACGAGTTACATGTTAATAATTGTTTTTAGATATTTCGTAAACATCGTCCGAATTATTACCAGTCGTCGTGAAGGATACAATTAAGGTATTTATTTATTTCAGCGTCGTACGTATCACTTTGCAGAGAAATGTTATATCGATATATTTTTTGTTTTATTAAAAAATTATCTTAATCTATTTTAAAAAAAAATAAATTGCCTTCGCGAAATCAGCTTGCCGCTAACAGCAACGGTTACATGGTATATTATATATATATATATATATATATATATATATATATATATATATATATGTATGTGTGTGTGTGTATATACGCTTAAGTTTAAACAATTTCGAGATAGATAAACGAAATACTTCGAATAAAAGTCACTCACGATGTGAATTTATCTGTATATATATATATATATATATAATTCGTGCTGTTTTGAAAAATATTTGGGTATATGGGTGTAGCAATCATAAGCCTGTACCTACGATGATGAACCACAGAAAACGATAGATCAAAATTGTTAGACTCACAAAATTATCATTGTATATCTGGTTTAACTGGATAGGGTAGAATCCATGTAATACATGAGTATATATATGTATATATATATATATATATATATATATATATATATAAATTTAATGTACTATTATTTTGTATATTTGCATAAGTAATCAACATAAAAGAAAATATAACACCATGGGGTTACAAACATTGTGTATGGGGGATTACCATAATAACACAGTAAGAATATAAAGAATAAAAGAAAACATTAAATGCTGCAGGAAAAAAAAAACAAATAAAAACCTGCGGCTAGAAAATAAAGACGTTTTCTAATTAAAAGTAATACATGATAGTATAGAAACTTAAGTCTAAGATACAAAAATATATTGTTTAGGTTGTAAGTTCTTAAATAAATACTATGTATGAAAAAAAAATAGTGGATGACACTGGTGCCGAAGGTGCTTACTAAGTAAAGGAATTAACTAAATTATAATTAAAAATTATAATTAATTACTACGTAATGTTATATTTAACTCGCCTGTGATTATTTTTGGAATACATGAAACGAAGTTGCTTAGAATCGTAATTGGCAATCGAGGAGACGAGTACATTGTTTCGGTATGAGTATTTAATAAAAAAAGTCAGTCGATAGCTTTAGAACAAAATCTCTAATATAGGACAGGTCAGTTAGCTTTGTGCATGCTGTCGATTCTGGCATAGCAAGATGCATTGAGAATACATTTGATGCATCTGTTTTGAATGACTTGTAATTTGTTAAAGGAGGTTTTTGGTATAGAGTTCCGGACAAGCGTAGCAAAGTATTGGACGGATTAGTGCTTTGTAGAGAAACACCAGCGCAATATGTGTATAGTGACTGTACTGAACCTTTATGCAGAATTACTTTAGACTTATAGTTTGGCCATCAAGCGAAGCCGCAAACATGTATTGATACTGCCCTCTATCGTATGCGGAGTGTACTAAACGTTCTGAGTCTTGCCTTGTCCACGTTTTAATATCACGAAACAATGTAGCTCTTCTCCTCCCGAATTTTTTTCTACCTTCAATACTTCCCGTAAGAATAGTTTGCAACGAGGAGTATTTTTCCCACTAGTCAAGTGTTCGAAATATTTGAGTTTTAGAATTTTTATCAACTTTAACCAATCCACGATATTTCTTCATAGTAGTGAAAATCTCTTCCTTATGCATCTTAGAAGTCCAGGATATTTTCATAATCCGTCGGTAAGGCAGTTCAAAAGCAAGCAATCGACTCACGGTGGTTTTCTTTATGATTATTTTCACACACACACACACACACACAATATATATATATATATGTATATATATATCTTCTTCTTCTTTCGTTGTCCGTATCCGGATGCTGTGAACTTATGTCATGCAAGCTATTTAGACGTGGCTCTAGTTGTGTAGATCCTACGTTTTATTTATATTTTGTTATATATATATATGTATATATAACAAAATCCTGAATGGTTCGAAATTATCAAATTATATATAAACACGCGAAATTTTATCTCATATATGTATTATGCACATGTATGTATATATTTATTTAGTTATGGCTAATTTCGTAATCTAAACTATGTTTTTGTAATATTACGCAATGTGGATCAAATAATTTACTACGAACGATGTTACGAAATATTATTAAATTATTTTCGATTAATAATGAGAATATATATTATATAATATATATATATATATATATATATATATATATATATATATATATATATATATATATCACGCGTAGTTTAAAATAAACCTGGTAAATTTTAATTATCTCGTAAGTGCAAGTGATGCATATACATATAGATATGTATTGATGAAAACATGAAAAATGTAACGTAAAAATAAGAGCGGTTTTGTAATTATAGGGAATGACAAGATTGAAAAAGTAACCCTTAGGCCAACTAATTTCATTAAAGAACAAATCTGTAGCTATAGTATAAAAAAGTACTGCACGATGAAATCAATTTTTTAAAACAACATTCCGCTCGTTCTCCACAGGGTAGTTTTCAACTCCCGTGTTGACTACTGTTCCGAAACACGATCTCCACAGCAAAAACATGAGAGCATCCTAAGAACGTAATAATTTTGAAAGGTCAATAACGAACATCGAGAAACTAGACAAAATTTCGTCGTAATAATTGCAAATTATAATGCGAATAGTTCTTTGTCGATGCACTTAGCAACGACGTTACAGTGCGAAAATCGCTTAAGATTACTATTAAAATAGCAGCTCCTATAGACTCTTTCATTTCGAATATTATTCATCCGTGAATTATCTAAAGGCTACAGCAGAGGCCGTCTTGTCGAATGAGGGATAATATGGAAATCGCTAACTTCCAAAAAAGAGATTAGTAGTTAAGATTTCTGGAATACAACGTCAATTCTATGGTAATGTATGAAGAGTTCAATGCACGCTAACTATAATATTACGAGAAACGGTTTAAGATTCCACGTGTGCTAAATAACTGAGGATTAAATAGGTTTAATCAAATATATATATATAATATACATATATGCATTTTGAATTGTCCATATATCACTTTGCCTTACTCTCCGATTATAACTATATATATAATCTACACAAATTAAAATCTTGGTATGTTTTTGTTCCCATAAGAAGCAACTAAGGATAGAGGCACGAGGAAGAAGAAGTTAAATCGAGGAATAATGACGGGACATGCGTAAGGAACATGATTAGCTCAGTATGAGAGGAGTATGCATCTTCAAAGAGAACTGGAAGTGAGCAGGTGAGGTTGAGAGACAATCTGAGTGAGGAATACAGTCAATGTGAATACGGAAGACAGAATGCGTGACGAGGAACCGCAGTTTTGTTGATAGGTGTGAATGGGTGAGTCATGTATGACCCAGCCGCAAACTGCTGAAGACACTGCGGTTTGGAAGCGAAGTATTCCAAGGTAAAACGAACTCTTGATTTGGCGAAGCTCACTTTATGAGGAGGTCGATTGCTACTTCTGTTACCACGAAGCGAAAAGACTAGATTTGACATATCAATACCTGGAACTTCGACGTTTGGAGTCGGCTACAATGTAGCACCCTACTTTGCTGATCTATCTGGTAGTTCATTCCCTAGAATCCCGGCAAGAACTGGAGTCTACAAGAAAGACACTAATCAGCTCGGTTTGACTAATAACAGCCGTCTCACTTCTCATCATATGTATTAGATATATCATCATCTTCAGTCGTAATCGCCCTAAGGGATGTCGTGACCATTTTCATGCTACAGCCTCTTCAATTTTTCTTCTCTATTGTATCCGGTTTGCAGCTTCCCGTTTACAATCAGCCATATAATATATATATATATATATATATATATTTATTTGTTTATTTATTAGTTGTTCCATAACTTCAACATGTCAACGCCAACTGCGATGACCGATTTCTTGCATGCTGGTAAACGACTTGCGAAATGCGAACCGGACGAGGAAATCGTTGTAACCGGTGCCGCCGGTATGTTCCCGGAATGTAACAACATTTACGAATTCGCTAGCAAGTTAAACGACAAACTGGATTTAATAACGGACGATGATCGACGTTGGAAAATGGGTGAGCTATAAACTCTAAATTTTATATATATATATATATATATATATATATATATATATATATATATATAACGAAATAAGTTTAAACTTTAAAGATTTTATAACCGTTAATCGGGTTCGTAATTAAATGAGAAACTTTTAGGCGAAAAGTATCTTCAAAATAGTTCGCGCTATTAATTTAAAAGTAACGGTGGGTACGAATATGGTTTTGTGAATGTGCAGATATTTCAGCAGACGCCTAAGACGACTGCTGAAGATACTTTGAAGAGGAAGAAAGAAGCTTTATTTCATAATGGTGACATTCGTAACAAGGTTCATAAAGTTAAGTACTTTATATCTTAAGACTTCACTTACATTCGGTATATGTATTCTACACCTATCGTGAAACTTTTTCGATAATTTGCCAATTTGTAAGAAGTTAGGCATAAGATACTGAACGTGAATAAAGGAAACTGGATAGTTAATTGAAGCAGCAAGAAATATAACACCAAACTCAGCTAAAGGAGGACGCAAGACACCAGAAGAGGATATTTCAAATTACTTGCTAGTGGACTGAGATATATATGGTAGGTGGCATTGAACATACGATATTTCATTCTCGGACCTTCCGTTGGAATATAAAATTAAACTTAACAAATATCTTATTATACCTTAGGCTATCTTATACAATTATTCATAAAGTTTCTTTGGCCGGGAAATTCACGAGTGATACATAATTTTAAATTTTCATTCTACTCACGTGGAAGTCAAACGCGAATTCTAATCCTTTGGTGTGTTTTACACTTCGCATATATACATTTTATAGCTTTGAATTACTTGTAATATAATCATTTATTCATGTTTCGAATTAAGAATACTTGTCAAAGCACACTCATTATACGCACACATAAATATGGTGACTGAGTGCACTATGTAACTCGTTCCGTCTTGTCCCTCCATCGTTGAGCACACTTAATGAACCATCACGAACAATTATTTTCTCGACGTTCGATTTTTTTATGGGTATATATTTATATATAAATATATTTTAACAGCCGATAGTTCTTTACCGCTTTATACGCACGCAAATATTAAATAAATTATTAAAAAGAAATTAAGCTCAATTTATAACATTAATAGGTAATAATAAAATCACGATCGCATTAATTTCGACGTTAGAAAGCAGTATTTCAGTTAATTCGATAAGTTTACATTCGGTATATATATATATATATACGCATTTATGTAACATAAAATAGGCATGAAAAAAAAAACGAGATTCGTTTAATAATTTGCGTTTAAATTAATATTTTTTTACTATTCCATTTGTGTAAGTCGACTTTAAGCATTATAGTTTGTTATACAAGACATTAAAATTAACTTAATTTTTCTCTTCGAATATTGCAGATCACCCGGAAATTCCGAATAGAACTGGAAAAGTTTACGATATCGATAAATTTGACGCTACATTTTTCAGCGTATATCATAAGCAAGCTGAAAACATGGACCCGATAGGTCGCATCTTGCTAGAGAAGGCTTACGAAACGATAATAGACGCCGGTAAATAGAACAATTATTTTCGCTAACATTTTTACTAATATTATTTCTTTATTTAAAGCGACCACGTTTTCCTGAAAAATGGTTTTCGAGCCTTGGACATCCTATCTGTGCGGATCTACGAAATGCGTGCTGTTTAGGATATACATAGCGTTGCAGGTTTTTGACGTTGTCGTCGTATGTGAATCTATTTTATTAAATTTTTCCTTTAAGCGGGACAATTACGACCGGAACAATTGTTTATTTTTTTTTTTTTTTTCATTGCACCGATAAAACTAGTACCACAAACGACGGCGATAACTATAATTTTAGCACATTAATTAATTATTTCCAACGAGACGTTTATATTGCGATACGATAAAATAACGAATAGGTATATAGATAATAATTAAAGTATTATAACGCGAGAGCAATACGTGAGGTAAATATAAATAATGATTAAATAATGTCATTTAGAAGTAATGAAGTACACTAAATAATACATAATAATGAAATGTATAGCGCAAGATAATTCCGGTTGCTAAGTAATCGGGGAGAATATCCTCGGCATCACTTCTTAGTCTTCTAGCTGGATTAAGTCCTAACGAGTGAATTCGGGCAATATTAGGATTACTGCTACGTTCGCTAGTTTTTCGTACTGGCTAATGTAAATATCTCGGACAATTTACAAATCATTATGCGGGATTAATAGAATGGCGCGGACGTGATTACGCACGAAGTATGTTCGACTGTCGTTGCTGTATTCAGATTACTCGCACCAGTTAATTTGTATAATTCAATCAAGACGAAATCGACGGACCAACCAATGCAGAATCAGACAGTGATTCAAGTAACGCCTCCATCATCACCACCATCAATAACGATACAGGAGATACAAACGACAGACCAAACTACACAAACAAACGATGGTACACATTTATCCTCTTCGACTATCATAGACCAGCAAACTGGAAGCAACAAACTAGTCAAAAACGTGGGTGTCCAAACTTCTTTACCGCAGATCACGGCAACCACATCCACGTCTTATGGAACGGATCAACAGATGGAGGGAATCCAAAGCGAATGATCTATGCCCAAGTACTATTCGAATCGGGCGGTTTTGTACAGCAGAATTTAGAATATTTGATTAATCTTGTTTGGTGTGCTGGAGCGTTTTTCCACCTTTATCACGTATATGTGGATAGACCATAACGCGTAATATGGATTATACTCGATATATTAACAATCGTATAGCGATGGCTTTCAACGATAAATATACACTTATTACACAGAAAACAACGTCCGTTAAGTAAAAAATTGGTTAAAAGAGATCCAGACAAATTAGAAGCTTTTGAAAATTGGCTAATGTTTACAGAAAATTACTCGGGTAGAGAAAATGAACAACAAAGTAGTACTAGAAGGATTTTTTTCATTTTCTTATATATAAAATTACAACCCGGTTTACATAACCAATAAGCAATTTATCTATATGGGTCGTGATTGGAGATATCATTCAACAATGATACCCGGAGTTACTGCGCCAATCAAGGAAACCGATGTGGAAGGTCTAAGGGGGTGTAACGGTTCAGTTTATATACATCGTTACTACTACCTAGTAAGCTGCGAGTCGGTTCGAGTGGTAAATCTGTGCAGGTAAAGTTCACTATTTGTTCGGATTACCCCGCGCACACACGGTACATTTAGGTCGCGATGCAGGTTGTAGTTGCGCATATACCAATCGCGCGTTTGTTATAATTCTTCATGTTTTATGTTAATATTAAACATCGAATATCCCAAAGGGATATAGGTCCACGTCGGTTTAATATCTGCGTTATACAAAAATGATAACAATATACTGTTTCCTGTCTAAACAATTATTTATATATTCCTGCACTCTATGTATTTGCTCTATCGTAGAATGGCCTGGACGAAGCCTAAGCTCGTAGTCTGGAATCGTACCTTGCAGCGGTCCCATTAATCGAGACAGCAGTAACTGCTCAAACACTTTCGATAACATCGGTAGAAAGCTATAATGTCGAAATGAGGATATTTCGCTGATGGGGTTAAATGAAAAAAGAAGTACATAATATCCGCAAGAGGCCATTTAAATAACTAGGTCACACCTTAGGCCTGAATCAAGATATCGCGAAGGACGTTATCGAAGGCAAGGCAAAATAATAGGATAACAACCACGTCGTGGAAGATCATAAACAGGATTCATCGACACATAGTGCTAAAATCCGGAATTGAAAGAAGAAAACTTGAGACAGGCTTGGATGGAAACGATTGGTACATTGTGCGATACGGGCTATACACTGATGATGATGATGATATTATTATTATTATTATTATTATTATTATTATTATTATTACGTATGTTGTATTAGTTTACATTTATCTTATCGTCACGAGTAATTATTTGCTGGCGAACCGCCGTTTTCTCGGCCATTGTAAATTAGATGTTTTATTTTTTTATCGATCGTTATTACGTTATTGACCTCTCTTCTTAATTCCTCAATCTGTGAATATATATATATATATATATATATATATATTGCATACCGACTCTTAGGTCATTAACGCAATGGATAATAATTCTATTCTCTGTTTGAGCAAAGGGTAGCACATTAAATTGTTGGACAATCATGATTATTTCTGAATACAGTCATTTTTTCCAGACTTCCGTAGTTCTCTGCTTTTACATCTCCTTGTATTTGTTTTACGTATTTTCGGTCTTCCTCTTAATCTTTTCCCTTCCATGGCTCTTTCTATTATTTGTACTATTCATTGTTTCCATATATATATGTCCAATCCATTTAAGCCTCCTTAGTTTTAGTGTTCTTATTAGACTTTTTTTTTTATTCATTGATCCGTACGTTACGTAAATATTTAATATATACATATATTTTTTTACTGAGTAATATTTAACAGTTTAAATTCTAGAGCTACTTCTATAATCGGTTGAATCAACTAGTGTACAAAATATTATACGCGAAATATTTTACGTCATATTTTCACCAGTTCAATTTTAATCATTAAAATGTATAAATCTGTAGAAGAAATTCATGAATCTTAGATTTGTTTTTATTAATTCGAAATCATTCGCACGCGATTGATTAATTCTCGTTCGTTGTAGGATATAATCCGCGAGAGTTACGCGGTACACGCATGGGTGTGTTCATCGGTTCGTGTTCGAGCGAATCGGATCAAGAATTAATGTATCGTGAAACCAGCGTAGACGGACTAGGTATTAGCGGTTGTTCGCGAGCCATGTTAGCCAATCGAATATCCTATTGGCTCGATGTCAAAGGTACGAATTCCCTTTGAAGGACATTTCGAACTTTTACGCGTATCGATCGATTTAAATTATCGTAATGACTCATTTATATTTTCCCCTTTAATATATATATTTTTTAAATATATACCGCTCTATTTTACAGCTAGTAAACTACTTGGTAATCGATGTAATATAAGTTAAAATATCATAAATAAGCTACCTATCCAGTGAAAGAAGCTAATTATTAACGTAACATAAAATACACGCATACATTTCATATCAACATATAAACATACATACATAATTGATACACACACACACATTTATTCATACGAGGTCTTGAAAATGTTTTCTCTTAAGCGTACGGGCTTCGTTTTGGACATTTAGCAATTCCTTCGACGTATTATTTGGATAGTTTCCAATCTATACATCTCGGTGAAATCTCGGTTATTCTTTTACAAAATTTTATTCTAAGATCTTCACGAATTGCGATGCTGGTTATATACCACGGAGCATTAGTTGCGTAATATCTTATTTCGCATTCTTCGTATTGTTGAAGTATCGCTTTTTCTGGCGCAGCCCCATAATTGACAGCTATATTGCCAAATCGGCTTCAACACTCGTTTATATAGCAGCAACTTGTTTTCAAGAGATACTGTTGATACCTCCTAGCAGCCAATATAGTTTCTTTAACTTAACCATTAATTGATTTCTCTTTGTTATTATACGCTTCCTCCAAGTTAAAAGCGTTTGTCAAGGCGTATATCCAGATATTTTACATATTCATTGTGAGGGATCTGAGTATACCATTCAAGAGTATATTCTCGGTCGAAATAATTCTGCGGTTAGTAAAAATCACTCGAGATGACTTATCTTCCCCGTTGATTTTTTAACTGCAGTCTGCAAGTTTTTACTTGCATTTTTGGTACATTTGTCTGAGCGCAGGATCACTGTGTCATCAGCAAAGGTCGCTACATCGACATGTGACGGTGTAGGGATATCCGCTGTATAGATAAGATAGAGAACTGCAGTACGCCGGCCTGTAGAACTCCTGCTTATATATATATATATATATATATATATATCCCTGAATGGTCGTCACTGTATTTGACATAAAAATATCTTTTATTTAAGTATGATGTAGGTCGAAATAAATATTGATAAAATAAGTTCATTTTTAATCTTTATGATAATATAATAATAATGATGATGATTATTATTATTATTATTATTATTATTATTATTATTATTTTAACAGTGCGGAATGCAGTTTAAAAAAAAAAGTAAATAAACAACAGAATTTATATATATATATATATATAAAAAGATCCCAAAGATCGTACTTGTTCGATTGGGATAATGTCTTCGATATGATATGTTTTATTCGATTATATGGCCCATAAAATGGAAATTGGATAGCAGTTCTCAGCATTCGATTGATCCCTTACTGGCTTCAATATAGCTCCATTATTTTCGAATCCTTGAGAAGCGGAAGAAGTTTTGTAGTTAACAGTGTTAAAAAAGTGAGTTATATTCTTATGGAAATGTTTTACAGGTATATTTCCCCTTTTCCAACTGCTTTACCCGTTTTAAGGTTTCTAATCGCTTTATTGAGTTCTTCTATATATTAACTAAAAATTTAGACATTAATTTATAAGATAATTATGTAATAACTTCTATTTATACCCGAAAACGTACGAATGATAACCAAGCCGTAATCAGTTGGACGTAAAAAAAAGAATAAAAATATATAGAATCTATAATTATACGAAATATAAAAGTAAAAACTTAAACAAAATATAAATACTTAATTCGCGTGTACAATATCGAAAAAAATGAAAAAAATCCGATATGTTCAGTATTTTAGAAGAGTTTGCCGTGGACGTGCATTTGATAAAAGAAAAATACACGGACAAAAACAAATGTCTAAAGTCTAATCTCGAAACAGTTTGAAATAAAAACTGGAGTTATACCGGGTAATCGCCTCTTTTATTCAATTGTATCCCGGGAAAAGTAACACGAGAATGGAGGAAATACTCCGAACGGGAATAAATGAAAAACGTGGTCCTCGCTCGGAAAAAGAACAATCTGAATATAGACTATTTTATATTTGCGGATGATTTAGCACTACCTGCAGTACGTATAGAAGATGCGTCAACTAGAAATATCGAACGATATGATGAGAAAAGTCACTTTTAAAAAATAAAATTAATGGCAAATTTCGTCAAATACAATAATGGTGCGTACTCGTCGAAAAGAAAAAAATTTAAATACACGGAAGAAATAATTCAATTTAAATTCATGGGCGTTCATTACGTAACGATCGCGAAAAATGGTGCGGGCCTTTCAATTAGCCATTTGTAATAAGAAATTGAAGAAAAAATTTTACGTTATAAAACGGTTATAAAAAAAAAGTTTATACGCAGCGCAGTGTCTAACAATAGATCCTTGTAAATGAATAGATTAAAACCGGAATAATGCGCAAGATATTCGAGAAATGACGAAGAAAAATGGAAATTGAGGAGTAATATGAATACATGTTAAAGAATTGAAAAAATCGACCGGACTATGAGCAAAAGACAATATCGTCGTTTATATGGGGATAAGTGTCAGTTTAAAAAAGTTTTGATTCCTTCGACGAGAGTCAAAAAAATTTGGATGCGCGCTGCAAGTGAAGAAACAAATGGAACGCGTGGACTCTGAACAGGAAATTAAGAACAAATATCAGTTCGTTCGAAAGGTTTGTGGAAAACATAGCGAAGAAGACTGGAAAAATATTTACGAAAGAAAGAAGACAAAAACATTCCGTAAGAATGAAAGAGTAGCGAAGAAAACGAAGCAATCGAAGGAAACCAAATTTAAAGTTTCGTGTGTAATGTTTCCGTTATCCGTAGTTGGTCAAACTAGATAAACAAGATGAATCTAACACCGAATGCGGTCAAACACTGTTTTCACTTTGCTATTTGTTGTAATATCGTACATTTGTCATGAAATTTGCTAACATAGCGATATTTTCCACTTGGTAAATGTTCGTACTCATAATTCTTTCTAATATTTTACTTAATATAACTTGACGTTAGCGAAAATTTCTCAAAGTGGCTACACTGAGTAGCAAACTTGTGAACGACCAAACCGGTTTAGATAGCAGCAGTAGAGTGTAGACAAGAGTGTAAATGAAGTTGATTGTTTTCGCGGTTATATCGTTTGTATAAAGCAGCGTTCTTGTTTGTAATCATAATTACGTTTTTCCATGAAGAAAGACTTACAGGTACCATCTTTAAGGTTACGTAAACTCAAGAAATTACAGAATGTTGTCTCCATATAGGGAAACAACGTTACATCCAGAGAAAATTAGCGTATGGTGCGCGATGAGCGGGAAACGGATTTTTGGAACACTTTTCTTTACACAGACTATTTGTACTGAACGGTATCAGTCAATCATTCAAGATTTTGTTACACTAGTTGAAGAAGATGAAAGTTTTACCTATTTTCAACAGGATGATGCGAGGGCGCATTTGTCGACAAAGACAACGGAGTTCCTTAGAGAATTTTTTGGAGACAGAATCATCTCGCAAAAGGCAAAACATCATTGCCCAGTTAGATCTCCGGATCTCATTCCATTAGATTTTTTTCTATGGAGTTACCCAAAGAATAAAATTTATGAAACCCCCATCGCAAATATCGAAGAGCTTAAAAAAAAAAAAAAAATGGAACGAAATATCAGAAATTTCTGTTGGGACATTGAGGAAGGTGTTTGCCAATCAATTGAAACGCTTGGAAAATTATGGATATCATTTTTAACATTTATTGTGAACTACGAGGTTTGAGAAAATATATTATAATATTTTTAATGATTTATCACTTTTTCCACCCACACTATTTTTCTCCTATACCAACTCTAAAATTCACGTGGTATTATAATCATTTTTTCTTATGAAAACTTTTTATACCTGTTCGGCTATTTAAATCGTTCGTAATAATAAGCTGAGATTTCTATTTATTTTTAAATTTAATATTATCAAAATTAATTCCCTACAAAAATTGTTCCAACTTAAGATCATCAGACTTAATTATAATCGATTAGATTAATCGACGAATTACGTTTATTAGGTCCGAGTTACGCGGTTGATACGGCTTGTTCTTCTAGCTTGTACGCTCTTCAACAAGCGTATCAGGCACTCAGAGACGGATTATGCGATTCGGCTCTGGTGGGCGGCAGTAATCTTTGTTTGAATCCGTATCTATCGTTACAGTTTTTTAAAATGGGCGTAACCAGTCACGATGGCAAAAGTAGAACATTCGACGAATCAGGTAAGTAAAATCGCCGTGATCGAATTAAACGAAATATTTATCCTTATTTTTCGTAATGTATACGCAATTACGAAGTAAATTATAATATTATAAGTAAGAAGTCTACAATTGTTTGGTCCGGTTTGAATTAGTTATTGATAGGGACATAACGAGTGAAGAAAAGGAACTTATCAAATTCCGACCATTTGTTACCGATTCACGACTACGATGCTGTTTTAGTAGGCATTATATGAGCGTTGCAGGTGTTCGAATAGTATGCCAGTAAAATTGCTCCAAATTTTAAACCCTATAGGGAAATTATGCGTGTGTAAAGCTGAAAGACAACTCTTGAAGTCCATTAAAATGACGATGTTTGTTGAGAGACTAGTGATAGCTTCGTATATATTGCAATAGCATCATAATGTAAAAATATAACAAAAATTATCTTATAAAATTCCGAGAAAAGATACAGCCAAACCGATTACCACGTTTGGATCCGTCGGTATAAATTTGGAGAAAAGTAAGACATTTATCGATTAGTAACGAGTTAAACATAATATTGACACAATTACGACCGGGAGTATTGAATACTGTCGATGAAGCTGAAAAGACGTGCACTAATAGACGGAGGAACGATATTAATGCAATAGGATGAGGAGTAAAATTGAGATTAATAAGAAAGAATTGTATTGGTAAATTTCAAGAGGTTATTTGCTGATGTCCATAATAGGGACGGTGACTAAGAGTAAAATGCCATGAGTATGGCTAAGTAAATATCGGAAACAAAAATTCTGTCTAGTGTAAGCATTTGACGAACAAAAATTTGTTCTTCGTACACATAACGGAAGTATTTCAATGCGGTATTTAATTAAATACAACATACGTCTTTTTTCATGGTTACGAATCGTATCCAGCAAACGGTTATACCAGAGGAGAAGCTGTTTGTATGATTTTACTTCAAAAATCAAAACACGCGCGCCGAGTATACGCTAGATTGGTACACGCAAAGGTTAGTTGCGACGGATTCAAAGAGCAAGGTATTACGCATCCGTCTACTCCGGCTCAACAACAATTATTGGAGGAGTTTTATCAAGAATGCGAAGTACCCCCATCGGAAGTCGCTTACATCGAAGCTCACGGAACCGGAACTAAGGTGAGTTTTTGAAATATCAACTCGACTTTTCTTTTCAATCTTGGTCAGACTTCGTTCCAACCACGGTAAATAGAATACACGGTAGGTATCACGAACTAGTTGCGCAGTAGTCAAACGAAATTTTGACGTCACCGGTGCCCGCTAGTTCAGACAGTCGACTGTAGTGTAGTTGTCGTTCCGTTGTTTCGCGTGTTCTTCCGTATTATTTCGTGCTTCTGTCGCCGCTTGTTCGAATATTTTTTTATTTATTTTTTATTACGGTCAACAAATTATGCAATTTATGTGGGTTTTTTTTCGTTTAATACTGCCTATGTTATCAATTTTTATACATATATTACGTCATCAACATAGAAATGGTTAGATCGTTTTGATACTATATTATTATTAATATTTTTATTATGCCTTGTCATCGCTGGGTGTTCTAATCATGGCAGAAACGCTCATAAATTAGGAATCAGTTTTCATCGGTTTCCCAAAGATAAAGCTGTAGGGAAACAGTGGTTACATATGAGCAAAAGAGCTGATGACTTTAATATTGAAACTGCCCGCGTTTGTTCTCGTCACTTTAATGAAAATGATTTTGAACGTGATTTGAGATCAGAATTGCTTGGGTACAAACCAAAGAAAATTTAAAAAATTATTCGATTCCTCATTTGCGAATACCAACATTAATTGAATGCGAGTCAGATATTCGAAATGAACGAAGTGAAAGGTATAACAAACGTGAGTCTAAAAAAGTTGTAAATTCTTTGTTAGGAAGCAACGCTAAAGACATAGGTTTAACAAATAATGAAATTTGTTCATCCAATAACTCTGATATTAGCGATAATAATAAATTTATTAAATTACAGTTAGAAAATAATTCCTTAAAACAAACTAATGAAAGCCTTTTAAAGGATTTAGAGACAGCGAAGGCTGAAATTACGAGTTTAAAAGTTCGGCTAAAAGCGTTTGAAGGAACTTTCTCGAAGTGTCAACAACAAGTAATCGTTAGTGGAAAATGTTCCAGCTGGTCTTCTGACGACATATCGAAGGCAATATCGTTAAGGTGTATTTCAAAAAAATCTTTCAACTTCGTAAAAGAAGCCTATAAGTATCCCATTCCAAGTGAAGTGAATATAAAACGTCGTTTTGGGCGTATTTGTAGTTGCCCCGGGTTTTATAAATTTAAGTTTAAATATTTTGACATCACATTCAAAAGTATTTACGGACTTTGAAAAAGATGTTGTACTTTCATTCGATGAAATGAAAGTTCAATCTGATATATGTTACGATAGCATTTCGGATATAATCCGCGGTCCTCATTCTTACGTGCAGGTTATGATTATTCGTAGCCTCGTTGGAAAATGGAAACAACCCATATATTATAACTTTGACTGTGCAGTGGATAAAAATTTATTTTTTGAAGTCATTAGAATGATAGAATCTACAGGATTCAAAGTTCGTGCGTTTGTATGTGACATGGGCCCATCAAATAGGAAACTTATGGCCGACCTTGGTGTTGATAATGTTAAAACAAATATTACGCATCCGCTTTGTGAAAATCGTAAGATCTGGGCTTTTTACGATGTTCCTCATGCGTTGAAACTATTGAGAAATCATCTTCTTGATCAACGATACAAATTATCTAGCGGTGAAATTGTAACTAAAGACATTTTTCTAAAATTAATTGAATTACAGAAACAAGGAGATCTTAAATTTGCTTATAAGATTAATCAAAATCATTTACTTCTTTCGGGGATCGAGAGACAAAAAGTCCGGATAGCAGCTGAGTTACTTTCAAGAACAGTAGGCTATTAGTTATACACTTCCAGGCAACGATCATGTTGTAAAATTCTTAAAAACAATTAATGACGGTTTCAATGTGCTGAATTCGAGAATTCCTTTTCATCCAACTAATGAAATGAAAATCGCATTTGGTAAAAATTTAGTGAAACAGAATGAGACATTGGAAAAATTGTATAATTTGTGCACATCGATGAGGGTAATCGGTAGATCGAATTTGTTACCATTTCAAATTGCTTTTCAGGTTTCTATTCGAAGTCTTCAGCGGATGTTCTCTGAATTATATTGTGAAGAATATTCTTACATAATGTCGGCGAGGTGCAACCAAGATATTCTTGAATCTTATTTTTCTTTGATTAGAGGCTTGGGTAAATTTTATGATCATCCCTCGCCAACTGCTGTAAATCAAAGAATTAAGTGCCTTCTTTTTAGTAAAAATGCGGGTTCGATAATAAAAACTGCTAATTCGTGGAATGAAGCGCTGGTAACATTAAGCGCCGACGTAATAAATGAAATTGGCGAAGAATTAGAAAAAGATATAAATTTTCACGAAGAAGAAAATGACTTTACTCGCGTGATCGAAACATTATCGGATGATAAAGAAAAGTCGGCCCAAGTAGAAGGTGAAAACACAGATCTGTTAAAAATGCTAGCTGGTTACATTGCATATCGTGTAAAAAAAAAAGGACTAGATACTGTTTTTAAGTACGGGCATCCAACAAAAATAAATCCACCTAAGCAAACAGACTGGCTGGCAACAATATCGAGGGGTGCGTTAATGAATCCAACCGAGCAGTGGACAGGACATAGTATATAATATGGAAAAAGATTTTAGCAATTACCACGGCAGTGATAACATCAATAGGAATTCAGAGGTAATGAAAACATTGATCAACATTTTAAAATTGAGATACAGCAGCATCGGAATTGATGAATTCGCCATTTCCTGTTTCGTCAGAACACGAACATTCATCAGAATTAAGACGCTAAACAAAAAGAAGTCCAGTAAAAGAACAATCTACGGAAGCAAAAATACCGACGATGGACGAAAAAAAAGGAATAAATTGATAAAATTGCAATAACTAAAATTTGGTGAGTGAAATATTTGCTTATATAAATAAATTTTTATCATATTTTTGGTATTATTTAAAATATCCAAAAATTTAAATGAAACTTGCCTCATACTACAATTTTTAACGAAATTATTGCGTTTAAACAAGTTGAAAAACAAAACAGCGATATACTAATTGCGTTAAATAATGTTAATAGATATAATGTAATTGTTATAAAATTAAAATAAATTAATTATATCGAAAAGAGAGGAATGTAAAATTGTAAATATAATCACAGCTAGAGTAAGGAACGGAAAGTAGCGTTTACGTTGTACATCGTCGAGCTCGACTGGACACCAATGACGTAATAGCTGCTAAGCAGCCTGCGCGTGATCCCTACCGTGTATTCTATTTACCGTGGTTCCAACCACAATTACCTTCCTAGCCATTTGTACTCCATCAACCTTACTCTATCTATATATTGTCCTGGACAACAATATCCTCCCAGCTCTGGCCATCTATATATATAATTATTCTCTTTTTTTATTTCTTTCCCCTTTTCGTTCTTTTGTTATCTTATGCATGATATATTTATATAAAATAGTGCTGGCAATGGGTAATTTTGGTTTTTATACCTAACCCTAATTATTGTAATATAATAAATAAAATAAAAAAATACCGCAATGAAAAAAGAAAGACGTAATAAAATAAAATACATTTTAGATAATAATTAATTACAGTATAATTTAAAGGTTTATAAACATTATAAATTTTAAGGAATAATTAAGTATGTGTTTAGAAAAATCAATATATGTATATATATATATATATACATATCTTTTTTGTTTATTTTCATTTATTTGTATTACCAGTACTATCTTCAAGTATCTACTAAATTTTCCCGGACGACATGAGATCGTTTAATTGGTGCATCTGTCATTTATTGTACTTAGTCATTTTAAACTAAATTATAGAAACATAACTAAAATATTAAGACGGAGTCTGTATTTTATTTTTTTTTATTAACGCAATTATTTCTAAAAATGTTGATTTACACTCCTAAAAATCAAGGAGTCCCATTAGCGTATTTAAGGATCGTAAAGTTAAAACTTCTTTTTGTGCAATCGAATACTAAAGCTCAATAGTTTATCGCGGGTGGACCACAATCACAAGCCAAGTTATTGATTATGATCATTTTGAGTTCATGCATCTGTCATGTCCATTGCGAATTCGGTTGGTTAGTATCCACTCCTGTCGTTTTAACCGATTCATTCTATCAGTATGTGTTTGTACCGGTTTATTAACGTCCATTTTTGTTGCCCATCACGATCATCTTTGTTAGTTTGTAGATAGGCGGACTTTCTTTATCTGATACTTATAGTCTGAACCGAATCCTAATTTAAGGGGGGGGGGATATTGCTCAGTATGGACACCCACGTTGTAAGCGTTGAATTTATTGTGCCTGTAATTAATCTTATTGCTACATTTTATCCTATTTGTGCGAACGCTATTTAACCATATCGTTGTGTCGTATTCTACGATACAACGAACAAGTGCTATCAGCGATATTCTCAAAACATTTGTTGATAATCCCCGCGTTGTACCACATAGTTTCTGAATGAAATTTTTTCCCGCATTAGCCTTAGCTGCTACCATTTTCACACAATTTTTACTCCGATATCATGTAGTACGCTTGTTCTTTATTAATGGGCTTTCCTAAAAATTTAACTCAAAATTTCTGTTTCGTCGTTAGCAGCGTTATTTAGTTCCAAACTTAAGAGGTGTAAATAATCGACCAGTATCTTCAGGTCGGTTTCAAATATTTTCTTTGCTATTCTAACATTTGCCGTCTTTATGATTAGTGTAATATCGTCGCTATACATAAATTTCCCAACTGCAACTGTTGGTAACAGCCCTGTGAGAGAGCATTCTTGTAATATCCGATTTGGCAGAATTTTATTTATCAGGATGCCAACGGTGTTGCATGGAACTACCTCGAGAAGATTTTGGAGCAATCCGTTCCGATACTCTATGACATATCTCTAAGAAAAACCGGAAACGTTTTCAAGTTCTTCTGGTAATTGTTCTCAATGTTAATGCGAATAAATTTTTCTAACACAGCTCCGCTTCAAGTAAAAACAGGATTATTCAACTGAAAATTTTGTGATGATTATTGGTTTAATTATGGAATTAAGAATCAGTATATTATAGTCGAAAGAAGATATTCAAAATTTTTAACATGGGGAAATGGATTAGAAAATTTATACGGAATAAACAATATGAGAGAGTTAACCGGACCCTTGGGAATGGAAACGTCCTTGAAAATCTTCGTTCAGGATATGGATTTTTGGTTTTTAGTTTAAATTAAGCAATAAGTTATTATATTAGTAATAATTATTCCATTACGAATGTATTAAATTTCTATATTTATATTAAAATTTTGTTTTTTCTAATTCAGGTTTAAGTAGGCCAGATTTTCAAAACACTCTTTTGTTTTTAATTGTTTCTTTCTTATTATTTATTTATTTGTAGCCCGTATAAAACTAATTTACGTATACTGCGTCTAGTAAATGTATTTTTATTTATTATATCGCATACAGTGATTTAATCTGAAAAGAATATTACATTAGGTTTCTTTTCATCTTCGTTCTAGGTTGGCGATTTGGAAGAAGCAAAAGCGATTTCGACGGTCATGTGTAAAGGTCGTAAAGGTCCGCTACTGGTCGGCTCAGTGAAGTCGAATATGGGTCACAGCGAAGGAGCTTCTGGACTTTGTTCGGTGATCAAATCTATCATAGCTATGGAATTAAAGGCTATACCACCTAATATTAACTTTCAAACGCCTAGATCAGATATTGAAGCTCTTCACAACGGCCAACTTTCGGTAAAAATTCCGACGATATTTATTCGATATATTTTACTGTTTGTCGATCATATTCGATATGATTCCTATATAATAAATAAAGCAAGATTTGACTATAGGTAGGATATATAAAAATTAGATCGTATAAATTCAAGTTTATTCAGAGAAACATCGTTAAAAAGCTTTGTATGGTGCGGAATGTTACGGGTGCCGTGGACGGTACACCGAATAAATGAGTAAATCGAAAGAAACTTAATAAGACGAACACCTCGTAGATTAAGTAAAATATAGTGAAATATTTTGCTCATGTAGTACAACGAAATTCGTCACTAGTAAAAGTGGAAGATGCACACTGCAAGCAAGATAATCTATGATCGAAAAGGATCAAATAACAATATTAACTGAAACGCAATAATACAATTAAAAAGCCAGGTTGGAAACCGAAACTATTGACAAACACAATGTGTGGAACATTAATCTTAAGGCGTCACCAAGTCCTCGGGAAGGAAAAGGGACTAACGGTAAGGAATATAATATATATGCAACATAAAAAATGATCCGCTATTCGAATAAAGTGTGTGATTTAAACATATCAAATTGTAATACATAATAATATGAAACAAATTTATAAGTTCTATATATTAAACACCGCTTTTACTACATTATATTTCACACATAAAATAAAAATGAAATGCAATGTATAACGAGTTGGGAAATTTTTTTAAAAGGTATATATATATATATATATATACATAGAGTGTCCTAATACATAAATGCAACGTGAAAAAAAGAAGATAGTCTATATGGGGTTTCCAGGTAGGTTTTATATGCAGGGTCAGTTCTAATTAGGTATATTGCAGTGTTTGCAAAATAAAATTGAATGTACTGAGTGGAATTTGCGGTACAGTTGAATATGAATGCACCTATGTAGGTTTATTATGACCTATAGAAAGGTTCGGCGAATTTAACACAAGAATAAGAATCTAATTTTTTTTTTTTCATGTTTGAAACAGCCAGGAGAAGGCCATTTATTTTTTGAGAAAGGATGAAATCATCCGCGTATGAAATCAGATCAGATGAATAGGATAGGTAAAGCTTCGAGTCGAAAGAAATGTAAATAATAAATCAGATTGTACTGAGTAGTATATAACCTCTAAACCAGCATAAATGTTTCTCTGTGAGAAGTGGTAGAAAGTAGGATAATGAAGGTACAAATATTCAATTCGGAAGAAGTTACAGGTGAGGCCTGGAGATTGTAAGTAATTCGAAGTAGGCTAGTTTTACACTCTATAATTTAATAACCGACTACGCCTGTTGCAGATGTTTGGAAAATATCCGAAATTAATACATCGATCGAATAATAAAATATATGAATTATTACTTCACAAGCCGTAATACAATTCTGACAATTGTCGTTTAGGTCGTGACAGAACCTACACCGTGGGATGGCGGCTACATCGGTGTAAACAATTTCGGTTTCGGTGGTGCAAATGCGCACGTTTTATTACTTTCCAATAAAAAAGAGAAAAGGAATAATGGCCTACCAGATGACGATATACCGAGGCTGATATTGGTTTCAGGACGAACTGAAGAAGCTGTTCAAGCTATATTAAACGATGTAATACAAAATTAATTAAAATATTATATATTTATATATACATAAAATCATCATCATTAAGTGTCATCTACATATCGAATTTGTTGTACAGTGTAAGTAGTGTACAAGGCAATCATAATATGGCTTTAGCGCGGACCCGAGAAAACTGATTGTAATCGCATTGTTATCACGACAAAATGCAGCCCCAAGTGTTTTCGTAGTACATTGTACTGTTATTAGCGCGCATATAGTGTTAGTGTGGTGGTTTACCATTGCCTTCCACGCTATAATTATATACATAAATATATATATATATATATGCATCACGATCACGATATGTCAATCCGCTGTTGAACGAAGGCTATACCAATGTTCTCCATCGATCCCTTCCTGTGCTTCCCTGAACTAGTTGACTCTCCAACAGTTTTTACAATATTATCTTGTCGTCGCCCGTTAGCTAATTTCTTATTTCCTACTGTAGACCAACGTTCATTACGAGAATATTTTTTCGGACTACACTTCGTTATTTCTTGGCCGAGATACCCAAAATAATTCCATCCAAGGTTGGCGGTGCAATATCCGTTCGTTCCGTTTACCGACTCCACGTTAATATCTCCAGTGATATTTACACTTCACTATCTTTCTTATACGTATATTGTGTTTACCTTCACAGCTTCTTCATCGATATACTCCTGTAGACTAATTTATTATTTATATTATATTTATATGTATAGAAAACAAGTGTTTTATATATTCGGTTAGTTTTGTTTTACGCGTTGAAATATTTCATTTGAATTCTGTTCGATCAAATTGTATACGATAAGTATTCCGTTTACGGTAAATCCTTATCTGCACACCGACGGCCGGGAAATGCTCAGCTCCCCTGTCCGTCGTCGTGCTCAAGCGGGTGATAAAAATCGAAACGAGGCAGTTGGGAAACCTACGGCTAGCACTACGGTATCGTGTAATAATTCACACATGCATGTGGAAGAGCCAAGTATGACTGCTCCATTGTACAATAATAATGATAGTAATCATAATAATAATAACAGTATCGATAATAGTAACAATTATGATGATAACGGTAGCGGTAATAATGGTGGTAGTAGTAATAACAAAGACAATGTTATAATAACTGTTCGTAACATAGACAAAGCAAACAATAATTGGCAGATTGCCAAAAGAAAGCGTCCTTCTCCTTTTTCACCGCAACAGGTGTGGAATGAATCGAAACGTTCAACATTGCCGAAATTTAGTAACTGAAATAGATATCAACCTTTTTTGTACGTAAGCAATGACGATGTCAATTACGAAGATAATGGAACGACGCATGTAGAGGCTACGTTATCTGATAATATCGGACAGCACTGATAATAAAAATAAACAAAAACGAAATTCCGTGTCGTTTACTAACAAAATTACTTCGCCTCCACCAATTTTGGTTAAGCACGTCAAAAATTATACAGAATTTATAAAATTTTTAACCACCTTGAAAGATGTAAAATTTACACTGAAGTCAACAAATACCGGTATTACAGTAAAACCAAGTTCACGAAATTGTTATCGCGCACTGAAAAATGCCCTCCAGCAAAACAAATACAAGTTTTACGCATTTCAATTATCAAAAGATAAAGCCTTCCGTGTAATCTTAAAGAATCTTCATCATACAACCGATTGCAAAGATATCTCACTGGCATTACAGGAATTGGGTTTCTCTGTCCCGTTCTGTAACCAATGTAATCAGTCGAAGGACAAAATCTCCACTGCCAATGTTCTTCAGTCTTCTAAAAATTCGGAAATATTTAAGCTAAATCATTTACTTTACACAGCCGTAACGATTGAAGAGCCACGGATAAATAGACAATTAATACAGTGTATGCGCTGCCAAAACTTTGGCCACACAAAATCTTATTGTAATCTTCCACCTCGGTGCGTTAAATGCAGCGGCAAACACACTTAACAGCAAACTGTCCTAAAGCACCAGAGGAAAAACCAACGTGTCTTTTTTGTCGTGGTGAACATTCTGCTAATTATAAAGGATGCGAATACTATAAGCACGAATATAACAAAAAATTCAAAAACAAAATATTATAAATAAAAACTTGAAAGCCCCGTCACTTGATTTATCTAGCTACAAATGTTACCAGGGAACTCACCCCTCTGGTACAGCAATGGGAGTGTTGCTGTACTTATTAAAAAGAACATATATCATCATCTAAATTACACTAAAATATTTCTAGCATAAAAGTACCTCTTGCGAATTTAAATAAATCAAAAATTATCGCCAATTCTGTGTCAACTAATCTTAATATGCCAGAACGAAGTTCTAACAATGAGGCAGCGGAACTGTCCACAATTTCTGATCAACTTACGAGTTTTTTGTCAGATTTCAAAGTTATGTTCCAGCAACTACTGCAACAAAACAGTACAATTCTGACAATGTTAACGACTGTCATTAATAAGTTAGTAAAATGATGGCTGGGTCATTAGCAATAGCTACGTGGAACGCAAATGGCTTAAAAAACCATAAGGCCGAAATTGAGTTATTTTTAAGTTCAAATTTCATAGATGTATGCTTAATTTCCGAAACACACTTTACTGAAAAAGATTACTTCAAACTTAATAACTATTCAACCTACTGCTTGCTGTACACATCCATCAGGCAGCGCCCGAGGTGGATCAGCTATCTTAATAAAATCAAACATAAAACATCATGAACTTATTCATTATAGAGAGGAGTACCTACAGGGGACCACCATCAGTATAAGTACGGCCGTTGGTGACTTGGTTCTGTCGGCTGTCTATTGTCCTCCGCGCCACAAATTAACAAATTTAGGAGTGTCTATGTACATTCATTCACTAGGTACTAGATTTATAGCAGGTGGGGACTGGAACTCTAAACATACAGAGTGGGGCTCTAGGCTTACTACCCCCAGAGGCCGAGCACTCAAAAATATTTTAGATAATAACAATGTGGGTTATATTTCATCAGGGGAACCAACTTACTGGCCAACTGATCCTTGTACATTACCCGATCTGCTAGATTTTTACATCGTCAAAGGTATATCACAACAATACAAAGATATCAGCCCTTCTTTCAATCTTTCTTCGGATCACTCGCCAGTTATTTTAAACCTGAGCGACACTGTTATCCGTAAAAATACTCCGGTAAATCTCTATAACTCTAGAACAGATTGGGAAGCCTATGGAGAATATTTAGAGTCCAATTTAAACTTAAAAATTCCGTTAAAGAGCAATGAGCACATCGACGACGCTGTACGTTACCTTACTCGCGAAATACAGACTGCAGCTACCTTGAATACACCCGGCAATAATCGAAAAAACATAAATAATAGTTGTCCTAAATTAGTTAAGGAGCTTGTCTTGGAGAAAAGACGATTACGAAAAAAATGGTTTCAAACTAGATATCCGCAAGATAAAACTTTGTTTAATAAAAAAACGAAATACCTGAAGAGATTACTTTCGGAAATCAAAAACGAAACCTTTAATAATTTCTTATCCGCTTTGTTGTGGATGATCATTCGCTGTGGAAGTGTTGTAAAAATATTAAAAAACCGATTACAAACATACCGCCGATAAGGCTAACAGTGGTGGCTGCTGGGCCAGGAACCCGAATGAAAAAGCTGAAGCATTTGCTACTCATTTAGCGAGTGTCTTTAAACCAATACAGGCGCTCCATCCAAGAAAATCCGCGTTGGATACTGATAACATAAGCTCGTCTATGCAACTTAACTCATCGGTGCTGCTTAACTATACGACTAAGTTTACGTCACCTCAAGAGGTGAAAAGTACCATAAAGTCCTTAAAGCGCAACAAAAGTCCAGGTTTTGACCTGATAACAGCGAAGTTGCTTGAGGAATTGCCTCGAAAAGCTCTAGTGTTGCTTACATATATATGTAATACCATAATTATGTATTGGAAGTTTGCTCAAGTCATCATGGTTCCGAAACCCGGGAAGGACCCGCACTGTATGTCCTCTTATCGGCCTATATCTCTGTTACCCATATCGTCAAAAGTAATGGAAAAATTAATATTAAACAAGCTACGCCCCTATTTAGATTTTAATAACGTAATACCGAATCATCAATTTGGTTTTATGAGACAACATTCCACAGTGGATCAATTGCACAGAAACGAGACAGGTTTGTACGGCGGCGTTTATCGATGTTGCTCAGGCTTTTGACAAGGTGTGGCATGAAGGCCTATTGTTAAAGCTGAAATCATTACTTCCACCAAATTTATATCTTCTGATTACTTCTTATATGCAAGATCGGTACTTTCAGGTACGTTTGAACACGCGCTCTCTGAGATTCATCCTGTTCTAGCAGGTGTACCGCAGGGTTCGGTCCTGGGGCCTACACTGTATTTGCTTTACACCGCCGACTTCCCCGTTACTAGGGATGTACACGCGACTACTTTTGCAGATGACACTGCCTTACTCTCATGTAACACAGATCCGAACATTGCCAGTAATAACCTACAGGAAGCATTAAACAGAGTGGAACAATGGTTTAAAAAATGGAAGATAGGTGTTAATGAGAGCAAATCCGTTAACGTTCAGTTCACAAATAGGAAGGTTATAGTTCCACCTGTTAGATCAATAACCTCACACTGCCTATTCAGCCGAGTGTTAGATATCTAGGTATGCACCTGGACAGTCGATTGACATGGCGGTACCATATAGACAGAAAAAAGAAGGAACTTAACATACGGGTTAGAAAAATGAATTGGCTCTTAGGCAGGAATAGTGTTCTCTCATTGACCAATAAGCGTTTGGTATATACAGCAGTTATAAAGCCAGTCTAGACCTACGGAATAGAGCTATGGAGTTGTGCAAAAAAAAAACAAATATAAATGTGCTACAAACGTTTCAAAATAAAATATTAAGAACAATGACAGGTGCACCCTGGTACATAACCAACACAACTCTACATAGAGACTTGAATATTCCATATGTGTCCGATGTTATAAAGCAGTACGCTCAAAGACATGTACTTAGACTGGAAGGTCATCCTAATACCTTGGCACAAAGATTGCTGAACACCTCCAGTGACACCAGGAGGTTGAAGCATAATAAACCACTGGACCTTGTTTAAGGTAGCAGGTGCTGGGTGAGCACTACTGGGTGCTTCTCCGTCACGTTATTACATGGTCAAAAATTTTGCTAAATGACCTAGGAGGTCAGATTGTAAAAAAAATTAAAAAAAAAAAATATATACTTTACACGCCAAACAGAGGCATATCAAGCTGTCGCGGTAGAAATAAAAATATTTGACAACCAGGAATTAATTATTACATCAGTTTATTGCTATCCGAAGTATTACATACCTAATGATGAATTTATAAAATTATTCAATCACCAAGGCAGCAAATTTATATGTGTGATTACAACGCAAAACACCTTCATTGGCGTTCGAGAGTTCCAAATAAACGCGGAGAGCAACTCTTCCTTCTTAATGGGAAACTATACTGGTCAAAGCATGCAAACCGGCTACCTGATGTATTGGATTTTAATTTCACCGAAGGAATTAAGAATTTGTACAAAAACTGTTCCACTATTACAGACTTGTCATCCGATCACGTACCGGTATTACAAATTGTAGACACAATTCCACTATACAGTAGAATATAAAATCGATTAACAAACCAATCTACCAATTGGAATAAATTTGAAAGTATAATAGAAAAACAAGTGGACTTAAATATAAAATTAAAATCGCCGCTTGATATTGATACAGCTGTCGATTATATAACATATATTATTCAGAATTGCTGTAAAAAATCAACGCAGCCTGCAAAGCTGTCCTAATTGCAATATATTACCTATTGAGATACGTAAATTAATCAACAAAAGAAGAAAAGCGCGCAAAAATTGGCAGCGTCACAGATATCCGTCTAATTATCAAATATACAGGACACTTTGCAAACAATTAGCAATTGTCCATTACAATAAGAATCGTTTTAATCATTACCTATCAACACTAAACAATGCTGACAGTTCAATTTGGAAAGCAACGAAAATTTAACAAAGAAACGTGATTCATTCCATCATATTAGGAGACCCGATACAATCTGGGCCAAAACTGATGAGGAAAGTCTTTGCTGACTCCCTTGAAAACATATTTCAACCCAGCAGCATGGAGAACCAACAACACACAGAGAAATTTATACAACGAAATAGCAGTATCATTTATTACTGTCGGAACTATATATATATTACACCAAACAAGCTACGTGTGTGTATCCAAGGTTTAAAAAACTATAAGGCCCCAGGAGAAGACGGAATTAACAATAATATCTTGAAAGTGACAGATCTGTTCGGGTTAAAATAAATGTCATGTCGAGCCAACGACGGATATTAGTGTCAGTACCTCAATGTAGTGTTCTCGGCCCAATTCTGTATAATATATACACGGTCGACATACCAATCACAATGTTTATCTTGCAAGCTACATTTGCAATTGACATTACAATACTAGCTAGTCATGTTGATCCTGATGAAGCGTCAAGATTTATTCAACACCATTTACCATTACTCCAGAAATGGGCCCTTAAATGGAGAATAATAATTAATGATCAAAAATCATCGCACATCACATACTAAACGGGAAACATGTCCCCCAGTAAATTATAGTAATTGTACAATACCGCAAGTACAGGAGGTAAAATACCTTGGAATAACAATCGACAGGCGCCTAACATGGAACTTACATGTAATCAATACCAGGAAAAAACTGAAATTACTATTAAGGCAATTATATCCACCGATGGGAAGAAAATCTAAGCTGAGTCTCGCAAACAAAGTTATGCTATACAAAACCATTATAGCTGCTATTTGGACATACGGCCTAGAAATATATGGATCAGCTACTAAAACGCATCTTGAAAAAATACAGTCGCTTCAATCGAAGATACTGAGGATAATGACCGATGCGCCATACTATGTTCGGAACAGTATAATTCACAATGATCTGGATGTCCCTACGGTGGTCGCGGTATATAAGCAGCGGTACAACAACATGCATAGTGCATTCAACAAAAATTTGAACCCATTAATATCGCGCATATCTACCACTGGACTTCCTTATAATCCGTTCAGAAGACTAAAAAAGAAACAATGCCGAGATGCACTTATAATTTAATAATAACGATAATATAGTAATAATAAAAAGTAAGTAGAGTTGTGTAACAACTAAGAAGAATATGTAACCAAGCTATTGGGATGTGCCGTTACTCGAACAGAGAATAGGATTATTATCCATTGCGTTAATGACCTAAGAGTCGGTATGCAAAAAAAAATTAAAAAAAAAATTAAAAAATTATATATACATATATATATATATATAGGGTAACCCAAAGAAGAAGGGTGGTTTTTTTCTTTTGAATAACACAATTGGTAACACTGCTAAAACGTAAACCGCGTGCTCCTCGTTCAGTGCGTACACATGAGATTCGTTTTTATCCAGTTTCAGTTATCATGGTATCATATAATGAGAAGGAGCGCGCGTTTAGCTTGGAACATTATTTTCGTCGTGAATCAATCGCGACAGTCCAAAGAAGCTTCGAAAAGAATTTGTGGGGGACACTTAAGAGCCGCGTGTACAGAACACATACACGAGATCTGGAAGACCTGAAAACTCGGATTTCTGAAGAAATTTCCAAAATTGAACCACGTCAACTTGAAAAGTCTTCGAAAATATTGTAAATATTGAATGAATGTATCGTTGAAAATGGCGGCTATTGGAACGATATTATGTTGCACAAATGAGTAAGCTGATGTCTAGTTTCCTATTTTTAAATAAAATTTCATTCAAAAATATTGGTCAAGTAGTCTTTGAATTATTCAAAAAACAAGAAAACCGTCAGTATATATATATATATATATAAATGACTAAACCAGGGACCACAAGCAAAATTTTTCTATGCCTCTTTAATATTACAGCATGGAAAGAGATAGAGAATTACACATTTATAGTTATGTTACAGTCATATTATTAAAATGACATACCCAGTTTAGAACCTCCTGTTTCAGATGTTGGGTATTTTTTTAATACATATACGTCCGATTTTATCCGACCAAAGTTGGATAAAATGGAATTTAGTGCAAGATGTAAGCGAGAATGAAATAAAATAAAATATTATAAATAAGCAACTGTTACATTATTTGTATCATCATAATTACACACTGTTATTGTTCTTACTTATTAAACAATTATGTTGTTTAGTATATATTTACAAAAACATTTTAAAAATCAATGTTAGGTAGTGAAAATAAAAAAGGAATTAAATCAAAAACTGATAGAACATGAGCATGTAAATCGCATTAGTTCCATTTTCATATGAAGTGTGAATCTTTTGCACCACTACACTTCCACTTATGCTGAACAGCACGTAACTATCGACAACCCTTCAGTAGTTGTCTCTAGCACAGTTCGCATTTTCTTAATTGTTTGCTTATTTCCTCTCAATCACGTTCAATTAATAGACAGCGTACGCATTCCCTAACGCTAGCACATTCGGTTGTATGATTTTTGTTCTACATATGATACAGAATTATACTCCGTCTTCAAGATTTATTCCTAAACCGTACTGATATCGTAAATTGTACCGGAACCCCCATAACCGCTGTACCAGCTCTAAAGAACGCAAAAGTTAAAAAATCATCTTACGAATTGCATACGATATTACTCCTCATCAATTATCACCGGATACATATCCGGTATCTGTCTAATGTGTCACGGGTCGTAAGGAAAGAAAATTCTTATTAAAATGTACTTTTACTTATATATCTTTTTTCTGTTTGCAGATTGAATCGAGGCCATTAGACGTCGAATACATTCGTTTGATACATCAAATACACGTCGAAGATATTTCGGGACACATACATCGAGGTTACACCTTATTATCGAAGGAACAAGGAAACCTCGTTAGAAATATTCAGGTGAGACATATCACCTACCTGGACGTTGAACGGAAGAAGAAGGAATTTGAATTGCGCGTTGAAATAAAGAGTCTGAAAATTCTGCCAGCCCAAAGACTTAAATATTAGCGACAAATAAGAACGAAAAACGTACATAAAAATTAGATTGGTTAAAATACATTCAACTCCGAAAGTGGGCACCAATTCAAAATCAGAATGTTAAAACGCGTACACGGTAAACAAAATAATATCCAAAAGTTGTTGTCGTTCGAAAATGGTCTTAAGTTTGGTCAAATTAAAAATAATAAAAAAAAATTATCAACGAAAAAGTTCAAAAGAAAATCGCTAGAAAATAGCCATCGTTAGATTCAACAAGAAAACGGGACTCAATAGTAGCGATCCATTACCAAACTTTAGAAGTGAAAACGAAACACTCGTTCACAACAAGACAAAATGATATTGACACGAACTCGCAGTACCGAGAAGTTAGCATACCATAGTATGACGAAATTCTTCTTTCTCGTCTATCTTCGTCTATCTTCGTCAATATTAACGTAATTTATTTTAATGTTTTACTCCTTTTTTTTAGAATTATCCCGGAGATTTACGACCTACCTGGTTTTTGTTTAGCGGTATGGGTTGCACGTGGATTTCAATGGCAGAATCCTTAATGAGAGTTCCGATATTCGCCCGATCGATCTGTAAAAGTCACGACGCATTGAAGAGCAAAGGCATCGATCTTTTAAATATCGTAACGACTACCGATCCTAACATCTTCGATTCTAGCATGAACTCCTTCGTCGGGATCGTTTCCATCGAGGTACGTATAAATTTAAAAAAAAAAATTTAATTAAAAAAAAAGATTTAAAAGGTAGTTTTACAATTGATAGCCGACTATGGATGTCGAAAAAGCTATACCCGCTTAACTCTATCTAAAGGATTATAATATTTTATCCTATCACTTTATTGCTGAATTCAGACGCTGCTTCCTTTTAAATATCCCGCGCAATCCTAAATTTTTTCCTTCTAGTCTGGTTGTATCATAAAGGACTGTTTATTTTGTCGTATCTTATAATTATTGTAGTAGTAACGTATGATAAAATATACAAACTAGCTCGCACTATTGTTTTTTTTTAGCCTTCTCTCAGGTATGATGCTACCGACGTGCTTCTAATATATAAGAAAATTGTTTATTTTTAACGATAAATTGTATTTGGTTGTCATGAAATTATCAAAATATTTACATAAACGCATTAAAAACTGTTCAAAATGGGGCACTATACAAAAAAGCACCTCCACGAAAACGCATACGCATATATATATATATATACACATATCATCATCGTCATATTGCTTGTTGCCAAACGTCGTGACCGGCTATCGTAGGTTTATTTTTGGGACGCAGACGAACGCGCATGTGAATGAGAGTTGATAATTAAAAATTAAATAATGATTAACTTTCTGCGTCGCGAGTAGGTTTCGTTTAAAAAATTATCGTAATTCTCGCAGATAGCGCTAGTGGATGTTTTAACCGCTCTGCAAATTCATGCAGACGGCTACATCGGTCATTCTCTCGGAGAATTGGGTTGCGCATACGCCGACGGGTGTTTAACAGCCGAACAAACGATCTTAATCGCATACTGTAGAGCGTTAGCTATTGAAGAAATGAGATTACCAAGAGGGGCTATGGCTTCGATCGGTATGATAATAAAATATTCTTTTATACGGTATTTTTCAATATAATTTTATTATTTTTATTTTTATTTAACAGCAGCTACTGAATATAAGTCTATTACTCGAATCATCAATTACTTCAGGATAATCACAGAGTTTAGTATTTATTACAAAGTTGTTTGAAGGTGAAGATTATATATACATCTTCAACTGATTACAACGATATTTAGTATATATTTCTGGCGCCGTGTTTAACAGCAGCTACTGCATACAAGTTTATTACTCTAATCATCAATTACTTCAGGATAATCACAGAGTTTAGTATTTATTACACAGTTGGTAAGAAGGTGAAGATTATATATACATCTTCAACTGATTACAACGATATTTAGTATATATTTCTGGCAGATTACGACAATGTGATAGACCGTTATCCGTGTACGTGTTGGATACTCGGTAGATATAAGTTGAGCGTGTGGCCAATATGTATTCTGTTGTCAGCTGTTTCCAGCCTCGGTGAAAAGATTTTACCAATTTTTTTAGTAAAATTTTATAGTAAAGTCAAGTTACATAGTCAAATTTTATAATAATATTTTATAGATAGTAACATTTTATGGTAAAACTTTAAATAGTAAAATTTTATAATAATCGTTAAATGGTGAAATCTAGTAGTAATATTTTTTAAAATAACATTTTATACAATAATTCTAAGTAATAAACAGCAAAATTTTAGTGTAACACTTTATATAGGAAGATTTATAGTAATTTTTTATACAATAAAATCTTTCAAAGGGGAGACTTCAACAGAGATTATATCAATATTGTTCCGCACATACACTGCGCTACCATGTTTTGGATGCGAAATCTCTACAATTAATTTCATTCCACCTATCCACAACACCGCTGGTTTTACATCACTTACATGAGTTTCTAGAATACATAGAATATCGCACTTATGTTCTTTGCATATGGTGGCCAGCATAACAGCCTTTCCCTTAATCAAACCTTCAATATTTTTGGAGATCACAAATTTATTTGTTAAAATTTTGTACAGTAAAATTTTATATAGTCAAATTTAATGTAGTAAAACTTTATATAGTAAAATTTTGTAGCATAATTCGGGAATATGATAAAAATACCGAAATAACGGTTAAGGTGTAATAATTTTCCATTCATTTATCGAAGGAATATCGTACGAAGAATTAATGAGAACTTTACCCACCGACATCGACGTGGCTTGTCATAATGGTGGCCAAAATTATTCGATATCTGGGCCAGTGGAAAGCGTCGAAAATTACGTTCAACAGGCAACGCAGAAAGGAATATTTGCCCGATCGATAAGATGCTGTGAAATTCCTTATCACAGTCGGTATATCGCTGAAGCGTCTAAAAAATTGAAGTATTATCTGTCGCAGGTAAAAAAAATATGACAACCCAATTTAAAAATGATAAAATGGATTTTTAATCATCGTGATATAGATACATGCATTGACATTAATATATTAATATTATGAAACAGATACGATGAAATCAATCTTCTCGTGGTAAAGTATATCAATTGACAACATAAAAAATTAATACATTAATAGGGATGCGATAGTGATGTACTCTGTCCCAATACTGTTTAATTTCTGCTCGGAAAATATGTTTCAAAGTTCGTTAGATGTAGTAAGTGAATGTATCAGTCGATAAATAATTTCAGATATGCTTATGTCGTAATTACGTTTTCCGATAATGTGCGGTATCTGCAAAATATGTTGAGAAAAATAGATCAAAAAATCAAATAACTAGAACTTGGGATAAGTATTGAAAAAACTAAATTATCAAAATATGTGCACAGGAAGTACATTTATGAATTCGGTTATTAACAAAATATTATTATTATTATAAATTGGACTCTGGAATTAACCAATCTGTCCATGAAAAACAAAAAACATAACAAAAAAAAAATTAACATTATAAAGTAACTTTACATTCTAAAATAAATTGAAATAAAGAATAATATATACCAGCATCATCTGAGGAAAGTAATGAACAGGCTGATGGCCTAAAGATATAAGCTTAGAAAATAAACGCGATTGTTCAGCCGAGTAGGAAGAACAGTTGGAAAACAAATGATTCGAATCCAGAATCATATCGGTATCGTCCGGGTGAGAGCAGGTGCTGGTTTCGGCTGAAAATCGAGCACGCCGATGGTAATTTAAACTTTCTGGTCACGTTTTTACTTGCAATCATGAAGGCTGATCCTACCAGTCCTTGAAAACCATCTTTAGATCTGTCAGTGTGCACATATAAAAATTCGGGCCACTTGTTTTGAATTATGAAGACATGTTCTAAGTTGGAAGAAGGACCAAGATAAGGCCATTGCCTGTGGGACTCTACAGTAGAAATATCCGTTATGATCCAGGCGAGTCAATATTTTATACTTTTGAATAATTCGAACCTTTCCGCGTATCGAATAATCGAAATAGTAGGTGATAGTTACTTAGAAACTGGAGATTTTTCATCAAAGGTGAATTGAGAGAATACAGGAGCGGGAAGTAATAAGGATTTGTATGGAAGAAATATATTGGCGGAACGTGCGAGCAAAGGACATGATTTAGATGTAAACCTCCATTTGTGAAAAATTTCGTGATATTTAAAGGATAAAGAGTTATTAGAAAAGGATGAAAATTTTAGGAAAAACTGATTTGCAAGTTGTTGGCTTCTCAACTGGATCGGTGAAATGAGATCTTACCAGAGTTAAATAGAACAAACTGATCACCACCCCACCGAGTATGTCGTAACATCTTCAATATGTTTGAGGCCTGAAAGACCTTCAAACAAAGTAACTGAATATGGTTCTTCCACAATAACTTCTGGTCTAATACTAGACCCAGAAATTTAACGGAATTTGAATTCGTGATTACATCACTTTTAAAACGAATCGTTGTATGGTATCTGGGTCACGTTGAAACGCAATGTCCCTATAGATGAAAAAAAACTCAAGTAGGGTATTGTGTCTGTCTGCAGAATTTCGGTGTCGTTGATTTTTAACTTTGAACACGTTACTTGCCGGTTGGTAAACTTGATGTGTTTGGCATTTTCCTAGGTTAAACTATACGTCCCACCACACTGCGGCCACTTGGTCGATTTACATGGTTAAATCTGGATTTGGATTAGACGCGAGGATAGCAATACCGGGGACCCAAGTGGCCACAATTATACTGGTGTACGCGGAATACCGAGTAGGTTGCCATGAGGAACAGATGATAAAATTTTTCGCTCTTCCTAGAAGTTGCTATCTCTAGTTAATTGCAAGGTTTTTATCTGATTTCCAATCAAAGTGGTGTCTACATTATCAGCCGCTGCCAGTGATAAAAGTGAACACGCTACCTGATGCTGTTCATCAATTACTTCATTGCTCTTACGATGTGGTCGATGATGGATAATGTATCATATTAAGAGCTGGCAACGTGTATATAAAATAGTATGTATGTACGTAAAGTGAAATGTTTGTAACAGGATGCGTGCGCACACAAAGTGATAAGTGCACAAACATTACGCTGAAAATACAGTTCGGACAAATATATGTATATATATATATATATATATATATATATATATATAAATGGAACGAACTTACCAATGACAGAATACTCTTTTAACCGGTATACGATTTAATAGAAGACTCTGAATTACAATTTAGTAGGTCGCTACTAATACGACTTATCTGTATTCCGCAATCACTCGAATACTCTGAAATATACAGATACTTTAGACTTATTTTAAATTCGCGGTTGATTCGAAGATCCCACACTGTAGAATCTCACTCGAAATTTTTCGTATCGTTAAATATCTTTCAAATCATCTTAAAGCATAAATGCTAAATTGTTAATAAATTTCTATAATAATTGGTGGTCTTCCGAGGTAGAGAAACTCGGAGATTGAATCGCATCTGGGAACTTCACACTTTAATCAGCTAACTGTTTAAATATGGCGAGCTTACTTGATTGTAAAATTCCGCGTCTTGTAGATTTTGTTCAGAAGTATTCTCGTGATAGAGTTCGAAAACTTCCATCTTATCAAAATTGCCGCGTTTCCATTCATCGTTAGGAGTATTGCGTTATTTTCTACGGCCTATTTATCGCTTCGATAATCTTCCGCGACGACTATTAATCTTTAATATTAAAATATTTCTCTATTTAATTTATTCGGTCGAGTTTCTATCCTCATTCTGACCGACCAGGTTATTAGCGAACCGAGAAAACGATCAGACAAGTGGATTAGTTCATCCGTATCGCCCGAAGTCAGTTTGACGGAGCAAATGAAATTACAATACGCATCGACCGATTACTTCGTCAATAATTTAATCAATCCGGTCATGTTCGAACAAGCCTGCAACGCGATACCGTCTAACGCGATCATTATAGAAGTATCGCCGCACGCTCTGCTTCAAACTTTAATAAAACGATCGTTGGACAAACAAATTATTTACATACCGTTAGCGCTGAGACATGTCGACAATACCGAGTATTTATTGGCGGCTATCGGCAAGTAAGTGTAATTTTTTTACATCGTGCGTTAAAAATATTTCCGCTTCAGGATATAGATAAGGTGCAATATCAAATTAAGAAATAATGAAATTGATGATTGGATATTCTTGATTATCCATCGGTCAAAACTTAGGTCATAATATGTAGCATATCTCTTGGCTAAGATCCCTTTAAACGATACGATGAAGCATGTGGAATATCTCGGGTTGACATTCGAACTTCTTAATATTTCGAAAAATATGCTTGTATCTTTTTCTCGTCATTTCTGACACGAACGAGGTATGTTGCCGATTATGACGATAATTATTATACGTATATGTATACATATGTCGTATGTCTACGGGTGGCATAAATATCCGCATCCAAATTTCATAACCACGATATAGCCGCATATGATACTGCACGAATATCTGTTCATTCGTTCCTAATCTGTGTGAGCACCGTGTGAGGATATGATCATTGTCTGACCGACAGTCGCAATATGGGTAATTTTTGCTATCCTATTTTTAGGATCATCGTGACCAGTTCTTATACAGACGCATCCAACTTTTCCGCTCTAGGTCAAATCTTAAAGGCATACAATACGGTAATTTTTATGTTTGTCCGTGTTCAATGGCAATTCTTGTTTATGACCCCCTTCTAAAACCATATTGGGCATCATCGATACATTGTTCTCTACTTTATTTTTTATTAGTAAGGTTTTAGATGCGTGCGTGACTAAGTTAATTACCCTGTAATCTTCATATTTTGGGTGAATTTTTTTTTAGCATGTATATATATTTGTTTGTTCTCATGTCTACTTTATAATTGCCGAGTGTAACCGAAAATCTTTGTAGTTTTTGTTTACAAAAATCACTCTTTTAAAAAGATAAGGTTGTTATCGTTGTATTTCTATTCGGTGAATTTTAGTCAATCGTTTTAAATACCAGATTAATTTTTCAGGATGTATTTAGCCGGATTAAATCCGAAAATACAACATCTATATCCGGAAGTGGAATTTCCGGTTAGTAGAGGTACGCCTATGTTGTCGCCTTTAATCAAGTGGGACCACAGTAAACGATGGTTCGTTCCATCTTACGGCGTACCGGATAAATTAAAATCGGGCGAAAGAACGGTCACGATTAATCTGAAGGAAAACCAAAATTACAAATTCTTAGAAGGACACGTCATCAGCGGACGGAATTTATTCCCTGCTTGCGGATACGTTGTAAGTTCCGGCATTTTCTTCTTTCTCTGTTTTCGATTGCGATTTTTTTTTATTATTTGATATCGTTGAAACTAAAATTCGTCGCGAAAATTTAATAATAAAACATCGTTCACTTTTTGTCAAACTATCGAACACCGAAGCTGTGTTTTCGAAACGTTACTAAGTGGAAAACTCGACCTAGTTTACATCTTTAAAGATTCCGAACGTGTATGAATCAACCGTGAAAATTTAAAATTTTATATAAAGTTTTTTTTTTGGGGTTTTTCTTTTCGCTGCGGAGTCCTTATTAAATTTTCGACGAATTCACCTCGATGTCCAGGAAGAAAAATCATTTATCTTAATAGATTCGTTTTCGCCCTTTCCGAATGTAAAACACGTCAGTGCAAAAACAAGTGGTCGCGTGAGATATGCAAAAATGAATCGAAGCGCTTTTTCACAATATAAACAAGATGCTTTAATTTACGAACAATCGTAGAAATCTGAAAGATTAAAACGGCATTATCGTTCGTTGAGAAGGATTCAGGATGAAGCGTTTGAAAAATTATCCACAATTAATACAAGACTATATGGGAATAGTTGAAAACATCAGCCAAGACTTTCTCGAATCCACTGATTCGAAACACAAGATTACAACGCAGGAAGTTAAACGTTTAATCGAACGTACGACGAACGAATAACCGGCTGATGACGTGAAAAGTTGTTCGCTTATAAATCATTTACTTATCAACTGAATTCTATCTACCGGCAATGGGGTTGTGCTTTGTTTTTATACCATATATACAAAAAAAAACGTGCTATAAGTGAAATCCATATTTTCTGTCATTTAGTACAAGAATGAAGATCATATGCATATAAAACTGTTAACGTTAATTCAGAAGTCGCACGTATTTCTCAATCGATGCTTCAAAGTAAACAAGCGATCATTAAACGCTGATCGAACATTTTGTTTATACCCGTTATGTAAAAAATAGCTATAAATTCGTGTTTATCACTTAGCCAAAGAAGACTACCGACTGTAAAAACTACCGAACAACAAGTCTTTACTGTGAAATAATCCGTTAACCACATATCCATGCAGTGGAAAAATTATCATCCGCTTCTGCAACATGTAGTAAATAGAAAAAAAAAACAAAAAAAAAAAACAGCTGACCATTGCACGGGGATTCTCGAAAAAAGCAAATAAGTGAAGTCTCTTCTTCACACCTGATCCTATCAGCTTAGAACGAACAGATAAAATTAAATTCAATTTCTTTTACTCGCTGATTTTCTGAATAACGATATAAAAGTTCGATCAGCGTTGAGTGATCGCTTGGTTACACGTTGAAGCATTGATCGAGAAACACATGCGATTTCTGAATTAACAGTTTTATATATATACGTACTTTTTTATTCTTGTGCTAAATGATAGACAATATTGATTTAAAAAATTGAAATGACTTATTTATAGCATTTTTCTACATATAACCAATGAGTATCCAAAATGGCGCAATCCCTACGATAGAGGTGCATTAGTTTTGATCTGTAGCCCAACGATGCTTTCCGTACAGTAGTAAGTTTACAAAGAAGAATAATCTTCCACAAAGGCAACGTATTGAAACGGCAAAAGTATTATCCCGTTGACGACACAATTCCTTTTATACTAATTTTTTTTTTTTTTTTTTGGTCCCCAGTTCGTAAATTACGATGGGGTAAATTTATTTATAAGTGATATACATGTAATTTATAAATAATGAACTGAAAAGAGCCCATCCAATTAAGTTTACGGTGCTCAGTTCAGCCCATTTTACATTAAGGTGATATTATACAATTAATTTGATTAAAATATATGTAGATGTATTTTGCGGTATGTTATTTCTGATGCTGTGAAAACGTCAAATATTTTGAACTGCTTATCCACCAATTCTGTTGCATTTATATCTGCGAAATCAGCGTTGACGTAATTGCATCCTGTCAGTATATGCTTTACATGATCGGTTAAATTACATATTGCACATTTATTCGTATGCGATATTCCATACTTATATAAATAGTCTTTAAATAATCCATGTCCGCTAATAAACTGTGTATTGAAATAATTTGGCACGAATACAACATTTTTTAGTCTTCTGTCTACACTGGGAAAATATTGTTTCGCTAGTCCATTGTATTCATCCCATAACCTTTGATATTTTTTAACATAATATTCATCCAATACTATTTTGAATTGTTTAATTGTTAGCTTTTTTTCTTGATGCAAATAGTATGGATGCTGATATTGCGTGTTGTTAAATTCATAAGTTGTATTTACATTATTTTTTATTAATAAAATATTAATATGTTTCTCAATCTCATACACCAACGGTTTAATACCAGCAATGACAATGCTAGCCATATAGCTAATTGTTCTGTAAGATTTGATTAATTTTATGGAAATCATTCTCTGGAAAGCTTTTAATTTGTTTTGAAATCGTTTGATATTTAACATATCATTATAGATTACGCTGCCATAAAGTATGTTTGGTAATATTATACTTTTATATAATATTATTCCCTTCTTATAGTTTATTCTATTGTTATTGTTATAAAGTTTATTGAATACCCTTATAAATTTGCTAATTTTTGTTGTAATATGATTGAAATGATTATAGAATTTTAAATTATTATCAATTAATACTCCTAAGTATTTGGTTTGTGTGACATATTGTATGTCTAATCCATATTGCGTTAAATTTAACTTTTTATTTTGTAATTTTCTATTGAACAGCATATAGGTTGACTTCGAATTGTTGATGCTGAGATTAAATGATTGTAACCATTTATTTATTGCATGATATACCTCACTTAATTTCTTACCTAATGAGATTTCATTTTTATCGCCAATTACTATTGCTATATCGTCCACAAAAGTAAAAATTTTTACATTGTTTGGAATCAGTATATTGTACATTTGTGAGAAAACTAAGTTCCACAAGAATGGCCCTAATACAGACCCTTGCGGTATTCCCATAACAATTTTTTGTTGTTTGGAATATGTACCTATTTCAAGTATTGCGGATCGATCTTGAAAGTATTTATTAATAATATTCAGTTATAAAAGGATTAAAATCCTTTTATACTAATGTCGATCGAATTGTACATTTCTTTATAGTTATTGGTTTGGGAAACATTCGCCATGATGAAGGGTCGATTATATACGGAATTTCCGGTAGTATTAGAAAATATAAAATTCAATCGGGCTACGAATATCCCGAAAGATGGTAGGTGATACTTATTTTACATAGCTTCGGAGAGAAGAAAATAGTAGTACGCCCATTCACACACAACAGCAAATATACATATATATATAATATCAATTTGTAAATGAAAGTAAATTTATATATTAATTCACACATATATATATATATATATATATATATATATATATATATATATATATATATATATATACGTGAATAAGGATCAGCTCGTGGAAACAATTGAATATTAATTCCGAAAAAAAAATTCTAACCGTTTTATTAAGTTCTATTTCACAATGGAAGTGCTATGAAAAAATGTAAATTACAGAACTTCTAGTTGAATGACAATCGTCAACTAATAACCACTATGTGGAAGACAAATGCATTTTGATGAAAGGTGTACCAAAAATAATTGAAACATCATAGATAGAACTGAGAAATTATTAGATGTTACAAACTCAGTGAAAAGCCACAGTAAAAGTAATTAGAAATACAAATATTTACAAATACCAATTAAAAAAAGAGCAAAAAATTTGAAAATCATTTATGTGATTGAGGAATACATATTTCCTCGAATTCCTGAAATCAACGACAGCTTAATCGAGTCTCATAAAATTTACGTACGACAGGTAAACCCTCATTATTCATTTTATATTCGATTTTTCAGCCTGACAGTGTTCATATTTCGATTTTATTCTCTGTGTATTCAAATTAATGATGTCGTTAAAAAACTAGTAGAGTTTTTAAACATCAGCTCTACATATATATATGTATGTTTTGGTTCATTAATTAGCTCAATCGACTGATATCTTTCCCCAGTACCTTTTACAAGAGCCGTCTAATTCATAGTGGTTCCGTTAACGATTTTTGACAGGTTACAATGATCCTCTAGATTTTAAATAGATTCCTTTTTATT
Organism: Coronaproctus castanopsis; assembly: GCA_032883995.1. Classification (NCBI taxonomy): domain Eukaryota; kingdom Metazoa; phylum Arthropoda; class Insecta; order Hemiptera; family Monophlebidae; genus Coronaproctus; species Coronaproctus castanopsis. Next base: position 44,479,329 of record CM065053.1, on the reverse strand, counting down.
CTATAATCGATAATGTTGTAAAATATAGTTGTATGTTCTCAATTGCTTCGTTACAACATAAAATATATAACAAGAGGCGAGGTGAATTGCAATATCGCGATATTTTTATTCAATAAAACGCGAGGTTTTAAAATAGTTCTGCTTGTAGGCTATGGTAATTTTGTTATTGCTTCCACTTATCATTGATTCGATACTAAAAGGAATGTAGAACGAAGAAAAACGGTTTATAGTATGACTGCTCACAATGGAGAGAAATATTACGAATGGAACTTATAAACATCCTCGTTGATTCCCACATTCATTCGAAGATTGTATAGATGAGAGTAATATGTATATATATATATAATTTATAAACAAAACAAAAAATATATTCAACATTTTATATATATATATATATATATATATATATATATATATATATATATATACGAATTTTATATTTTATATTCGTATGGGCGATAAATAAATAATTCAATTCATTGATATCAATCATCAGGTTCGGTCACGTTTACGGTAATGATACACAAATGTAGCGGAGATTTTGAAATAATTGAAGGTGACGTCGCTGTAGTGACCGGTCACATACACAAATTAGACGATTCGAATAACGAAGCTGCCGATTTACCAATCTGGGATGATGAAGCCGAACACGAGGATATTTTACCGTTAGTGGCGGATGACGTGTACAAAATATGTCGCATTCGAGGTGCCGGATTTAACGCAGATTTCAAAGGAATTATCAGAGCCAACAATTACGGTAAAAACTGGAATAGATTAAATAATTGGAGAAATTGTTTTTGCCCAGTCGCACCTGACATTTTGATAGAAAATGATAAATTTTATACAGGCTGTTTATTATACAATAAAATTTCATCTTTTTATCTACCATATAGTGGACGTAATGACTGAAAGGGTTAAGTTTGGCTTATTTTTAATGATTCATTTACTAACGTCAATAAATTTAAAAATAGAATCTAGGAAGCACCTTGTAAAATCATACATATGTGGAGCATATTGATGCAGAGGAACTTGGACGATCAACCGCCAAATGTGTGGAAAAAATAGAGACCTTCGGAACTTAGTGCTGGCGTAGATTACGGAAAATTAGTTGGATAGAAAAAGTGACAAACGAAAAAGTTCTTGCAAATATAAGCGAATCAAGAAGCTTAATTCGGAAGTTAAAAAGCGGAATAATTAGATGGATAGGTCACTTATACACAGTTTAAGTTTCGTACAACTAATTGAGAAATGGAAGGAAAACGATACAGGGGAAGACCAACGAGTAATTATATCGATCGAATAATAGAAGACACGGGAGCAACAACGTTAAAAGAAGAGCGGGAAAAAGACAATTTCAGTTGAACTTACTGGGATTACGAGTGATAAAGGTCATCCACCAATCCACAGGAAAGAAGAAAATTGTAAATATATTAGACTAACTGAAATTACGTCATCGATAATTAGTTTTTTATCGTGTAACATGCGGATCGGAACATTCCAATAGAAAATATGAAGTCGCTCTATTTCGCATACGCTGTGGACACACACTTCTTAGATACAAGCATTTCTTTCTAGGCCAGAGTGAACCGTTATACTCGTCGTGTAACATACCCCTTACTATTCCTCACATTCTCCTATCATGTCCTTTGTACTCAGCTCACCGTCTTACTGTTTTGCATCCTCTCTAACCGAAATCCTACAGTATTCACCGTCTTCTGAATCTAAACTAATAATTTTCCTTACTTTATAATCTTATCCGCTTAATCCAACTATCGGTGTCTCTGGCCTTAGAAACAGTATAAGGCACGTTTAAAATAAAAGACTGAGAATATTAAAAAAAAAAAAACTTGTTTCTTACAAATAAGTTACTCTATTATTTCGGTGTTATTATTAGGTTTATGAATTATAGTAGAAAAGTAGTTGTTAACAAGTCTGATGTTTGCAAAATACATAATGTGACTTTTTAATCAAATTTGTACTCCTAAAAAGATATAAAAAATCATATACTCTGTATAAAGCGTGAATACAAAGGAACTATAGCTAATGGAAGAAGTGCTATATAGAAACCAGTACTATGTACCGTCTTCACTATTTGACCGCAGTTTAAATAAGTACGTCTGTAAGGATGAGAATGAAGTGAACTTTAAGCAGCTCGTGCCAATAGCGACGGCAATAATTTATAAAATCGTAACTTAAATCAATTTATTATAACCATATTTCCCAGTACTGACGCAGGGTTCTCGTAAATGTGAAAAAAATTTGTTCCGTATTAAATCTATTAAACCTAATGATTCGACAACTAGTTCTGATAATATCGCTGAAACAATAACAACTGCACTTACTGTCGAACGTAACAAATATAATAAATGACACGCTCAAGTTTAACTCAATGCAGGATACTTCAAGTTGAAACAATTCCTAATTGAAGCAAATAAGTGTCAAAGCCTTGCAACATTACACTTACTTCCGATGCAGATACACGGGTGCTGTAAAGTTTTACACGAACAAACGGGTTTGGTCTATCGGACCCAGCACTGAAAATGTTTATTTCTGTTCTTGAAATAACTTTTTGTTTTCATTTTTTTTTTAATATTCGTTAAATATCATCCTTTTTCTTGTTCATCGGTTTCATAAAAATTATAATGCACTATTTGAAATATTTTTATTAGTAAAATAACATAAAACATAATTAATATACATCGCAAAATACTACCTAAGTAAACATCTAGTATTATCTAATTGAAATCAAACCATGCGTTAAGGTATGTTTGTTACGAACAAAAAAATATCAAAACGTTAAACTTTACTTTATTAACCGATTAAAAGGAACACGAAATTTTAGCCGTTATTTTTCCACACATTCGTCACATTAATTTATAATATGCTCCATAGCCAATTATTACAATGTTTACAGTAATTAATATTTTTAAGGTCTTTACAATACTTGCCACGTCTTTCCATCTGGTGGATGTATTCTTCGCTGCACTGTAAACGAGTAACACTAGTTTCATAAATAATCTTCATTCTGTTTTTTAATTGGCGGTGTATATATAACAACGTAATTTATGGATGCTGCGTTTAAAAAGCCATTAACCTAGTCATGGGCCAACGATTCGTGTTTCTTGCCACATCATATGAACTTGAAACATGTTGCATATTTTCAACTACTGAATTTACTGTATTTTGTTCTCCTGTTCGGATCTGGTTCGTGTTCCAGAAGTTTCTCAAATTCAGGATCATCAACAGAATTATCATCACTATCTAATTCGTTTAACTCGCCATCTGTAGGTTCCTTCGATAAAATGTAATTGTAAACATAAAACTAACATGAAAAGACGTATTATAAAATAAACCTGCAAGTTTAATACACGGGTTGGGTCTGTATAAATATTTATCACTACACTCACGCATACGTAACTAAAACTGCTTGCTGATGTTATCAGTATTTGCCAAGGACATTATGCTGAGTGAAAATTCAACTCTCAAATTTGTATTCATAGCAAATAAATACCAATGTTTTTTTCCGACTCAACCCGTGTACCGGAACCTACTCTGCGATACAATCAAATTTGCTGAAAAATTAATTGTAAAACGACTAAAGAATCATTTAATAAACATATACCCGATATTTCAACTCTAGTAGGCATCGAATGTCTAGGATAACGGAATTTATTAAGCACAATTTCAACCGTAAGGAATACACCGACTTAATACTTATAGGTGTGAGCAGAGCGTTGATACGATCTGACGCAGTGAGATTATTTGTATAAGACGACCTATAGTAAATATCCACCATATGTTATACACCTGATATTTTAAGATAGATTCTATTCATGTCCGTCGTGTTATTTAAGCTCATATTTATTTACACGGTATCGATACGATTTACCCTAGGAAAATTTGTATTTATTTAGCAATGTACGCTGTCGATATTATCTCATTTTGTAACTCATTCAGATCGAATAACATTTGTAATAAATTACTATGAGATATTTTTCCCTTGTTACGCGGAACTCTAAAAAACATAAAATCGCCATCAATCCCTCCAAAACTGAGACAGTAAGACGACGAATAACGCAACCATTTCTGCTAGTTTAAATGCTATAATCGAATGGAACGATCACGTTATTTAGGTGTGGTATTTAAATTTTAACGTACAAAATGCGCAAGTACGTACAATTATTAAAACTAATAAAAATATCTTTTCTATGTGGCTTTTTTGGGGGGGTAAATATTTTATATTCGGACAAGTATGATGAAACCATCTAAATCAGAACAGTGCGATTAAAACACGTTTAAAATCAGTTCGAATATCAATATATCTGCAGATTTTTCTACAGAGTTGAACCCGAACTGATTTCGCATGTGGAAAATTTCCTGTTATAAATTCCAGGAAATGCACAGTATTAACATGAACACGATAGTCTGCCTGTAATAATATATACATATGTAGAATGACCGAAAGTCAATTGACGTGGATCAAAAGAAAGTTATCTATAAATTTTCCGAAGTAAAACTCTAAACAAACTCTATATATATATATATATATATATATATATATATATATATATATATATATATATATATATATATATATATATATATATATATATATATGCTAATGTATGTGTATATTGTAACGACCCGTACGATATATATACATATATATAAATACATATACACATACATACGGATCGTTAGCATTTATTATATATTTTTATTTACGTTATATACTTAAATATTTAAATATAAATATTAAACATACAACGTTACCGACTTTCTGACTTTGAGGTATGTCCGGGATGCCACGTGGGTTGGCCCACGACCGTTAATATAATAAGATAAATTAATACAAAGAATAAAAAAAATGAACGCGGTTTTTATTTTATTCAAGATTTATTATATTTTTAATAAAATTAATTATGACTCTCGAACGGGCGCGATTTTCGGTTACGTTTATTTTTACTATTTAACTTTTTAAAACATAAATGAGGAAATTTTCTAATAACTTATTAATATAATGTAATTTAATTTACGGAACTGTCCCTAGCCTGGATGAATGGGCTTCACGATCGAAGTACCTACGAGCCATCCTCACTTCTTAACGTCACCGCTGTTTCGACCTACCCATAGACGATTCGAAAACTGACTGTGTCGACTGACAAAATTCAACTAACTCAACGGGCGAACTCGTGAACTAAAACTCCGACAAAACTCGTCTTTTTATTTTTATTACTCTCCAGGACTCTGGAGGCGACATAGGTATCTTATCATTGTTGTACTTATTATTTACTTTACTGTTGACGAAATGCCGGTTTCTTTTCAATTATTGTTTTGATCTTTTCTCAACCTTAATGGTTTTTTGTCTATTTCGACGAAAATAGTTGAACCAAGGACAAGTTTCGTGGTCCCTTATATTTAAAGGTTATATACTTATACATATATACATATATAGTCTTATATATATACTTATTAGTACGGCAGCCAGCATCAGGTAACATAACACATATATACATATACTCAACATACTTGCTTTCTAGGAATTCTATAGATATTAGAAATTCCTAAATTGACTATTTTCGACGGAACCCTCCGATCTCTCTTTTGGGCTAGCCAATCAGAAAATTCAGAGTTGTTTCTTTTGGTCTTCGACCAAAATGCCGACTGAATCCATTTTATGCTATATTTACCTTTTTCTTTTTTGCTCTCGCCATGTCAACTCTTGATTTATTATATACATAACCTTTCGGCATTTTTTATATACTGACTTTGACGAATCTTTTACAACTTTAATCTTACTGGCGCCAGCGTGCTTTCCCCAATACATATATATCTATACTTATATTACTCTAACTCCATTCTATTTCTTTTTTTATTATATTTCCTTTTTACTATCTCTTCTTTGGGAAAGTCACGTTCGCGACGCCGACCGGATGTACGTACACATATACGTATATATATACTATTTCTTTTTCTCATCATTCACGTATATATATTTAATTTAAATTTCGATATACATTTTAATTCTAATTTTAATTTATCAACTTTAATCATTCACTAACACAAGTAATGTAACAAGCATGGTTGTTACAATATATACATAAATTTATTTAAACATATATAGAACACAAGTTACATCGTCAGGAAAATACATCAAACTCAAAACTTTTTGAACTTCAAACGACTGTGCAAGTGCAAAGAAAATAATAAATTGTCTTGTAATCGGTGTCCCGTGACGAAATTTCGTTTTACTACATTGATTAAAAATAAATAACAATAATTAGAATTATTATTTTCAATTTGTTTTCCAAAGGAACGAAAGCTTACGTCAAATGGATTAATAATTACGTAACGTTTATGGACAATATGTTGCAAACTTACTTCATTCAGGTGGATACCAAAGCTCTATTTATTCCGGATTCCATGCGTAAGTTAGTAATAGACGTTAAGAAGCATTCGAAAATAGTTCAAGCCTTATCGTCGGACGATCCAGGTAATACGTGCTATCGGCGTATATTTCGACTTATACATATAATCGAATGTATAATTAGTGAAATAAATAATCTCTATATCCGTTAAACTAAATTTTTAGTGAACTCTTTTCGAACTGTAATAAAATTATCATAAATTGGGCAACCGCGACTACGGATTAAGGTATTTTACTGAATCGATATTTGTTATATCCTGTTACAACAAATAAAATTCCCGAGAATAAAATTCTTAATAAATTGTATCTTCACGACGTGATTAATCAGATGACGTCGGTAGAATGTACAGTAAATTGGAAATGAAAAATACCTAAACATTTTGAGAGGAATGTATTGAAAGCTATACCCCCCCCAAAAAAAGAAAGTGTATCGGGAAAAATGCCTAAACCTTTTAACAGAAGAATATAGCTTTATAAAAAAAAAAATAATAATAGCGAAGCCGTTACACGCGAACAATAAATCCAACGGAAAAGATTTAGACGATGATAGTATATAAACGAATTCAAGGAAAACTAATGTCTACTGGATGATCGAGTATAGATGCCATTGTATCTGTTGGAGTAGTCACGGAAAAAAACGTCAGCTGGAAATAAATAATATTCGACAACGTTAACCTAAACTTTCACATATCTAAAGGAGCTTAGAGTTTATTTTAGAGAAGAAAGAATTATTTTTGAAATTATACTGAAACTAAAAACTTATTTTATACGTGTAAAAAAAGGCGGGCAAGAGTAAAAAAAAAGTAGGTACGACGAATATTAGATATTTAATTGTTATCGTGAAAAGTTTTTCAGAAATCGAGGAGAATATAATAAACGTAAATGGTGTAATATATAAAAAAAACAATTAGAAGACGACGTAGCGCTGATGAAGCGAACATACGAAAATTTATTATTTACTATTATTAAAATAGATTAACGTGACGTCGCAGCTAATAATAATGGCTAGTGGCGCGCGAGAGGTGATAGGCTGTTGATGTCGTTACCGAGTAGAAGCAGGAGGAAAGTCGGCAACAGGAATCTCGGGAACAAATATTTTTTGGAACAAATGACGAGGACGTGATAAACAATAACAAGCGACATCGCAACGAGGCACGTAGAAACGGGTGATTCCGTTACAGGAGTTGAACATGTGTGCCATCTTCGTACGACCCAGTCGAAGTCGGGTAATGACCACGACGTCTTTGCCATACTGCGTATCCTGTATATTTATTGTTGAATTGACCGAACGAAAATGATTGATTAAAAGAATCGATTACGAAACGACGGATGTAAAATGAAACCCGCGACTAAAATTAATGGAAAATGATAAAGGTGCGGTAAATCCGAGGTCGAACAGACAGAAATATCGATAAACAGACAGACGTTGAAGCGAACTTGTCCACCAATAACGAAAGATGCCGTAGAAATAAGGAAAAGAGTCACTAAAGAGCGACTTTATTGAAATACACCTCGTCTAAAAATAGTTTTTTTTCTTGTTGTACCATATCTTCAATAGAAATATTTGTGATTATCCGTTTGGCTTCTGAGTGAGACCTGTCCATTTCTTCGTGTTTCCAATCCAGGTTTTCCTTCTTCTACCACACACCCGTTTTCCTGTAATTGGTTCGCTCGTCGTCAAAAAAATACGTTTTCTTCTTGTTGTACCATATATTCAAATAGAGGTGTTGGCGATTATCCGTTTGGTTTGTGTGTCTTCCGTCTTGAGATCTGTCCATTCGTTCGTGTTTACAAACCAGGGTTTTCTTCTTCTTCTACCTCCGTTTTCCTGCGACGTTTCTTCAATAATCATTTGCAGTAATATAAATAATTCGTTAAAGCTATATTTCGAGTCTAGATTAACAGGATGCGAAACGCGGACCATGCTGAAAAGAAGCAAATGTAAACTCCGAGAAGTTGAAAATAAACATAAAAAATGTTTTATATATCGTCAAAATGTCGAATGTTTTTAAACCCGTTCGGTGTCGCGATATCCACCGTGATCTAGTACGTGAAATGTTAACGCTGAATAAATTTTCCATTTTCCGATTGACGCGAAATGTCTCAATTTTAAAAATATTTATATAAATACGTCGAAAACTATCTGCAGATCACCCCTATGAAGCAGTATTGCGTAATAAACACGGGTGTATTTTTTTTTTTATTATCTCCTTCACAACTAGACCAGTACAGTAACTAGATACCGATGTTAACAGGATTATGATTTTCCAGATCCGGCCATCAGCACGATCTCGATTTTAACTAAATCAATATAGTTTCTCCTTGACAACCTCTTGCGACCTACCGGTTGTTGTAGAAGGTTCAGTGCAAGTTTTCATGGCCTTCAAATCTCGACAAGTGACCAGCTAGTTTTATTTCTTCTGTATTTGAGTAGTAGATCTTGATGTAATGCACGATTTGATACATACCACGGTGCTCCCACCAGTAACCTAAGCGTCTTGTTTTGATAACATCGTATATTCTATTAATATTACTTTCGGAAGCGCATCCCCATAGTTCGACTGCGTAAACTATACTGGTTTTCATGCGATATAACAACACTTCGTTGACAACCTGTAATTGAGAGTTCGGTTCAAGCAACCGATAAAGTTGCTCTGTTTTTGAATTTATTTTGGTCTTAATATGCATGAAGAGAGCTATGTGAGTGCTTCATCTAGGTGTACTATATGATATTTTACGGATGAGTAGGTGTGTATTTGCTTGTTTGTTTATAGTTATACGGTATTACGTTCGATTTTCTCTTTCTTTTGAAGATAATGTTACTGCATTTTATTACAATTTTCCGCTTATTGAACTATTTGATGATTACTTTGCAGATTTTCTGTGGAATTTTCTGGTTTCGCATGCGTCGACAAAAATTTATAATTTTACGTTAGAATTTCATAATGCACGATGTGGTTAAGATTTTTACGTAATTTTTCATTCCGTCGATTTTATTACAGCGATACCGGTGTACGTCCATACGAAACACGAAGTAATACACGGAGGCGGTATCGAAGTTCAAGGACCGGTATTCGTTTCCATACCGAAGAAGAAACAACCTGTAAAACCGGTGCTGGAAAAATACGAATTTATTCCCGATAGTAGTCGCAGCCAATTGGTAAGTATCGCGAGTTCGACATTTCTATAAAGTTTGATAGATTCATCGATGTTTAAGTGATTCGTGCGTCGGAGAACATTAAACGGCCAAAGGATCGTACCTAACCACATAGAATACAAGTTCTAAAACTTGAACTTTTTCGATTACTTGAATTTTTAATACGTATGAAAATACAATAAAAATATGTCGGTTGGCTTGAAATTATCTCAGTTCTAAAACTATTTATATAAAAAAAAAAACGTCAAAAACAGCTAGAATCGTTTAAAAAGCGCAACAAAGGTAATATTACTTTTGGTTTCCACTTGTAGCATCACTTTTATTCGTAAAAACTTGCAAACATCTATTAAAAAAATAAAAAAAAAAACGTCAACAAACAGGAGAAAATCTCCATAGATAAGTACGAATTAACTGCGGCCACGAAATACAGGCTGCTGACTACAGGAACACCCGATAAATTAACACACCACTACAAAGTTATTAAACGAAATTATGGAAGAAGTCTTAAACAATGATTGAACATACGGTTACACAGGTTCAAAATAATATAAACGACATTATGAACAACCGTAAAAGAATTAAAATGCGGGGATTAAGAGACGGCACCATTCACAAATTGGGTGGCACAACTCGAGGTACAAGTAGCCAAATATCCATCGTGGATAAACTCCAGACATGTAAAGGAGGTGGACACACAGTAAAATCAACATCAACCTGGCTTACAGTTTTAACTTAATGCTCGACATATTAAAAAAAAAATGAAGAAATAGGTAGAATATTCTAAAAAAGAAACTACCCAATTCATCAAGATCTCAATGTTCTCGGACGAATGAGCACCACATGTAACAGTGGAAAACCTAATCAGAAAACGTTTTAATCCGACAAACTCGTCGAAAAAAAAGTGCGAGCAACCGCAATGGCAACAATAACTAACACTTATCTCAGCCTACAAAGTAAAATATAAACTCGGGTAAACTGTTATAAGGGCTGGTGGATAAACGGGGGCAAAATTCTGAAGTTGTAAGACTTTCCAATATCAAAAAATGCGATTATGTAGCAGAGTGCAAAACTATTAACCACAGATTATAAAATACCAGAATGAGCTGATGGGTCATTTGCAGAATGTCAAAGAATGGGTTGAATATTAGAAATGATGGCTTCAGAATTCATACCTATAAGCTAAAATAAGTGGATAAAACACCAGGATTAAAATGTGGAATATGTAAAATTCAAATGATGAACTCTACGACTACAAAATGAGGTATCTCTAAAATTCAAAACACAATTAGAAAAAGGCGAGCGAAAATGAGACAGTAAATTTGTTTGAAAGAGTGAAATGTAAAATTGGTGCCTGTATGTGCGAGTGTAACGGTATATATACAGTAGTAATATAATAAATAAAATATAATGCTCGAGTAAAACGATATTGTAGAAAATGTTTGTTTGACAAACTATATTGTAGTCTTGTTTTTTGTTTATTTTATTTTCCTCAAAAATATGCGGTTGTTTGAAAGAGAAACTAGCAGTAGCGGTAATGTTAATCACACTATTATTTATTATATATCTTTGCTGTTTTTGGTTTTATACTATTATTATTACCTTTTGTTATTATAATTACTCGTTTAGTGCGGTAACTAATTTTAATTTATTTCACCACTAGCCCATTTAAATCCTTCCACGGAGGTCATTTCTCTCCACGTATTTTAGTTCTATTCCATTTTTCTGATATCATCTTTCGCCTTCCAGAACCGGTTGTTGCTTATAATCGGATTTCTATCAAAATAGTCAGGTATCTTTTATTCATCTATTTTTCTAGAGTCCAACTTATTTTTCAAGTAGTATATTGATTTCAATCCGTATTTGATTACGTCTAAATCATCCGCATTACTATTCTTATAAATCTTCCCTTCTTCCGATCATAATTACCTCGATATCTTCTCGCAGATTTCTTTCTTCATTTTACAAAACTATCTGACTTCGCAATTAAAAAAAATTCTATTACAGAAACTATCGTTATTTTTACAACACGACATTATTATTAGTATTGCTTTTTTAATATTATTTTTATGATCTTTATTAAAATATTGATTAATATCTTCAGAATTTAGAAGACGTCGTCAGAATTTCCGTACAGTTCGCCTTGGAGAACTATCCGATGACGAAGATTAAAACGCTCGAGCTAGTAGACGAATTCGCTGATCCTGGTCACGAATTAATTTCGCCTTTACTAGTCGACGTTATTAACGACACTATCTCAGTTTCGGTAAGATTACTAAATTTAGTCAGTCTCGTATTTATAAGAGTCGCGAAATTAGAAGAAATTTTTTTTCGGACTATTTTTCTATTCGCGTTTATCAAATTTACGAACACCGTAGAGTCCTGTCGTTTTTTTAAGTTCGGAGTAGAGTCGAGAAACTTTTCGAACTCGTAAATTGTCACATTAGTATCATTAATTACGGCACTCTGTTTCGGTCGAAAACTATAAATCGATACATAATTTCGAGAAATAATGCAAAAAAATTTCTGAAAGATGAAAATCCAAAGTTCGTATAAATCTCCAGAAGATAAAATGAAGTACAATGCGACCAGAAACGGAATAAATCGAATTTGTAAGCTAGCCAAAGAAAATAGGTTAAATAAACAATGAAATATAAAAAGAATTCAAACTATTGAAACAAAATATATATAAGTCAACAAATATTAGAGATTTGAACGATAAATTATTAATAGAAGATAATGAAAAAACTGAAAAGGTAGAAAAAGCACATTTAGAGGAATTGTACAGTTCGTCTTTAGGAATTGTAGAGATGAATAAAGAAAGTCAAGATGAAGAAAACGAAATAATAAGAAGTGAATCTAAAATAAATAAATTAGTCAACAAGTGTAGACAATTTTGCCGATTGAACTGATAAAAGCAGGAGGAGTACAAGCAAATAATTTTTTGTATACGAATTAATAAGAAAGATATATAAGATGAGACCATGCCGTCAGATTTTATCGAGGTAAAAAATAATTGCAATACCAAAAAAGAACAAACTCAGATAGATGCGGAGACTTTAGACATTAAATATAATAAGTCATGCATCAAAGATATTAGTCGAAATACTGCATAGAAGAATAGTACATAAAGCAAAAGCTATATATTTGGAGATGATCAGTTCGGTTTTAGGAGAAATCAATCTTAGCATTGTTAATCGAAGAAAGATTTAGGAAAGATTTAGAACTGTAAAATTACTTTTTATCGCATTTATTGATATACACAAAGTTTTTTGTAACGTAAATTAGAACATACCGATTAGAATATAGTAGAATATAGAAATAAGAAAGAAGATGTAAAATTAATATATAAATTATATAATAATCAGAAAGCAAGGGTTCAGATTGGTAACGTTAGATAAGGATGTGCTCTATCATCGATACTGTTCAATGTGTCTATGGTTAAATTAATTAAAGAATTTAAAGAACAAACAATGGGAAATAGTCTAAAAGTACAAGGCGAAATAATAATCACATTACGTTTTCCAGATGATATAACTGTCCTAGCGGAAAATCAATATCAACTGAAGGATACATTTTACAAGTAACTGAAGATCTATTTAGGAAATATGAAATGAAATAAAACAAAAATTATGGTATGTGACAAAAATAACAGTCGAAAGATAATAAGCATACATACACATTAACGGTATTAAAATACAAAAAGTTAATGAAGTTCACTACTTGGGTAGCAAAATCACCGGAGACAGAAGATGCGGGAAAGATATTAAAAAACGGATTAATCAAGCAAAAGCAAGGATTTTACGATTCGAAAAATATATTAACGAACAACGTTATAAAAATAAATCTGAGGAAAAAATATCTAACCTTATCTGTTCGGAATACGACAGCACAGTACGGATGTGAAATATGGACGACTAGTAAGTGGAAAACAATCACTAGAAGCATTCGAAATACGGTTTTCAAGGAGAATGCTGAAAATGCAAACTAACTAATGAAGTCATAAAGATATTTGGAGAAGAAAGAACATTATGGAAAACAATAATAAAACGAAAGGATGAATATGATTGGGCATAAGGCACGATAGTCCACAAAAGATGCTTATAGAAGGAAAAATGGATGGAGAACGAGGAAAGGGAATATTAAGGAAACAATATATGCAACAGCTAGTGGAAGACACTACCGGATATGCGGACATGAAAAGGAAAACAGGAAATCGACAATTAATTATCAAACCAGTCTTAGGTGACTACATAATGATGTAAATATAAAACGCGTATATTTGGCATTATATTAAAAAAGTTATAATAATATTTAATAAATGTACCGGAACAAATGCCCTCTCCATTTATGAAAGTAACTAATAATATAAACTGGTAAATAATAAATATACAAGATGAAAATAGTATTGATGGAAAAATCAGACAAAAAACCATCACAAATTCAATAGGTGATTTAAAAAAATAATAAGTTTAATTATATAACGAATATGTAATATCATTTATAAGTAATGGAAACGAAAGCAAACAAATTATAACGTTATGAGAATAATACATTATGTTTAATGCGTCGATGCTTATACTTAGTATATCTAATATCATTTATAAGTAATGGAAACGAAAGCAAACAAATTATAACGTTATGAGAATAATACATTATGTTTAATGCGTCGATGCTTATACTTAGTATATTCCCTGGAATTGTAATTTCCTATTGCTGGAAGTAAATTATTACGGTGCACAGTACAACTGAGAAAAAATTTTTGGGATAGTTTGAGGATATAGTCTTTTACATATGGTATCTGCAGAGCACTATGTATATATGAAATTTTAGTGTATACGGGGACAAATACATCTAAGACATCGATTTTGGACTAATTGCAGTCTATTAAAACTAGCATTTGAGACTGAAGACCAAACTGGACAAGAATATGTTAAAATAGGCCTAATGATTGACTTGTAGATTATTAATTTATTATTAATATTTAAGTGAGATTTACGTTTGAAAATGGGATAAATTGAACAGATTGCTCTGTTTGTCTTCAATGATGCATGGTCAATATGCTTAGAAAACGTTAGTCTCGTGTCTAAAATGACATACATAATGATGATCATAATATATATATATACACAGATATGTATGGAATGTACTGATATTCTTTAATGAGCAAAGAACAAAAATCAGGAATATGTAGCGTGACTTCTAACAGTAGGTAACATCGCACCACCAACATTTCGTCGAAAAAAACAGCCTGTAATTAACGGACAAAGTTCTATAATAGAAGTTACGAATGTTCCAATAGGTCATTGAAAAACAAGATAAGCCGAGAACAAACTGCCGGAAATTTTAACGGGATTCGGAGGAATTCGGGGAAGGAATGATATCGGAACAACCAGGGGATGTAGGCGATGAAGTCCACATTAAGTTTCGACCTAGACAATAATAACCGGATAATTATTTCCCGGAAAATGATAAAAACGTATCGATTTAAAAACTAACCGTCATTTAACTGTAGATAGATAGCCGTGTCCTGACGAACTTTTGGAAAATGCTTTAGTTTAAATGATAAAATTGACGAAAGCCGGACCCTAGCAGCAAAAAGATTGACATTATTATACTGTAAAAAGTAAAGAGATTAGATAACATTTTGATATCGGTTTAATGAATTATTTTTCTTGTAAAGTTGTGTTTTATTTTCAGATAGAAGCTGCAGCACAATTTAGCATAAGTCATTCGTCGTTACATGGCACTCTCGATCATATAACGATCATTCCGAACGAACGAATACCAGCCGATCAAAGTTTATTCTTAGTCGTAGCATCAAAAGTTCTTACAAGACGCGACGTAAGTAAAAATTAAAAACAAAAATCTATTTCGTCGGGTCGTCATGTATGTATATATATATATATATATATATATATATATATATATATATATATATATATATATATATATATATATACAAATAGTTGTGCTGCTCTGGTTGAAATAATAAATCGAATGAAGGTAAGACTTTAAAGGTGATTATAATTTGCTACAAAGTTCATTATTATTAATTCGTTATTTATTATATATGTATATATTATTAATCTAAATTAACGTGACGTGTGCAGCAACTAAAGCTAGAAGCGTGAGGAAGAGGAAGTTAAATCAAGGAGTAAAGACGGGGCATACGTAAGAACATTAGGTTATTTGGAGAAGAGTATTAAAGAGAAGAGGAAGTGTAGAGAGAAGCTTGCGAGACAATCTGAGTGAGGAGTACAAAGGAGAGTGATGATATGCTACGCACCTTTCACTGAGGAACCGGAGTTCTGTTGATCAGGTATGAATCGGTGATCCTTGTGTGACCCAGCCGAAGTCTGCTGAGGACAACATCGTCCATGCAGTTTGGAAGCGAAGACTTCCAAGGTAAAACGAAATTCTTGATTTGGCGAAACTTATTTAATGAGGAGATCGATTGTAACTTTTGTCGCCACCAAGCAAAACGTCTCGATTTTACACAACTACATACATCAATAGCTGGAACTGCGACGTTTGCGATCGACAACAATGTAGCAGCCTCTTTGGCTGCTCTATTTTCTAGTTCATTCCCTCGAATCCCGGCATGAGTTGGAATCCACAAGAACAACACTAATTGGCTCAGTTTGACTAATAACAGCCGTGTGTCACTTCATTGGCTGTAGAATGCTAATCGTTGCTAAAATCTGTATGTACATATATAGACGAATGAATGAATGAATAAATCGCTTTTTTAACCATTTCAATCGCAGTGTTCTTTATATAGAAATTTTTTAGCTAACGAAGTTGTTCATTTTCTAATTGACATGAAATATCTAAATTTCAAAAATATTAATTTAAAAGCATTGAAATTTACTTTGAGTTATCTAACAAACAATATTGTGTATTAAACATCTTGTACTAAATTTATTATTTTGTAGGTTAATCGTTATACTAAGCCTCTCCGCGCGAAGATCTCTCAGAATTGTTTCCAATTATATTTATGATAGACCAACCTATGCAAGAATCTTATATATATATATATATATATATATATATATATATATATATATATATATATATGTATACTTCTATACCGTTAGATCGATTTTTGGCATGGCCTAATTTTGAAAAAAAATGTACGAACTAAAACGATAAATATTCCGGACAATAGGAAGAATATGAAATTGCGCAGTAGGACATATTATCACTTAACGTGAGTTACTAACCGAATAGATGGTAAAACAAATGAGAAAATTTGGGGTTCAACGATTGATGGCATCCAAAGATGTTGGTGGCCTACATGGAGATTAAATAATAAGAGACAGGGCTCGATGTTCTCGCACGTTAGCATGTTACAACCAAACCGGGTCGAGTGTGAGAAAACTCATAAGTAGAAGATATGCACATATATCTCATTACAATCACATTACTCATTCTTATAACGTGCGTAGCACAAGAAACTTGAACTAATAATAATTCTATTATTTTAGGATTCACGCATACAATGTATATATATACTAAGCGGTCTGCATTTATTTCCAAAGCATTTTTTTAATTAGTAGGAGTTCTTTTACCGCGAATAACACAAGTGATTTGTCCGTTGCGAAAGTCTTTTACCAGTAATTAATCTACATAATGAACGGAGAGTTTTTGTCAATTTCCTCATCCGATATATGACCTATTTTTTATATGCTCTTAATCTGATTCACTATTCGGGTTCACATATGTATCCTTCTACGCTAGTCCTTGTCACTTTCAATATAATATTATGTACGAAAGGTTTACACTACACACCCTTATTTATACAGATAGATCAAAGTCAACTCGAGGAACGGGACTAGCAATGTTCATTCTAGCTTTCATTACTACAAATTATTCCAACAATGTTCAGTATTTATTACGGAATCTGCAGCGGTACTACAAGCCTTGCCGATTTTAAATATATTTTACCGATTCGAAAACCACGGTGACGGCTGTAGACAATAAATGGAATGTCTCAGATACATTAATTGTATTTGCTTTACTACAGCTTAATAATTTGGAACGTGTGAGAATATTTTTATCCCTCTCGTGGGTGCCGGGTTATAAAGGTATTCGAAACAATGAATTTGTTGACTCATCAGCTAAAGACGCGTCATCTAATGGCGTAGAACTCTCCTTAGTCTCTCACAAGAATATAACATTCACTCTATCTGTCGCATAAGGATTATTGAGAACTGCTGTACACTGAGAGCATTAGTTAACCAACCTCTCACTTGTTACTATCAAATTTCAACCATCTCCCCACTAACTTCAGTGGTTCTATTTTCTTAAGAAAATTAATTGCGAGAAATTGTACTCGTCAGTAGATTTTTGTTACCTAACCGTCTATTCCGTATGTAGCTTAGAGAAAGTCTCTTCTCTCCCTCCATTCTAAGCAAGCAGTCTGCAAACCCGTTATGTTTTCTTTTTAATGATCTTCTGTGATATCGTTACGTTCTGAGCTTTACCGTGTCATGTTACGTTCTCCATGTATGAAACCTCCGTGTAATGTAACGTCCCTTTTCCATCTGGATAATCTACAATTATTCCTCCATACAACAATATTTCTAAAGAAGTCAGCCTCTTTGATTAAAATGTAAATATTCCCAATAGTATAATAGGCCGTAAAGGGACCCCTTTAAAAAAATAAAAGACCGATACCTGCTGTCCGCAATCTCCCGTTTCATTTTAGGTATTACCAAAGCTATTTTCAATTGTTTTATAAAATTATATCGAGTTAGTTCAGTATTTTCTCTCTATGACTGGTGCATTACAAACACGACGATGAAAAACGAAATAATATTATTATTACATCAGCACAAACAACCGGTATTTTTGACCGCAAGCGATTTTTACACTAAAATAACTCTTATGCAACATACTGTATAATTACTTCGAATATAGACACGATACTAAACTCGGAAAAGATATTGAGAAGTACCACTAGGTAGCTTAGCGTAGTTCTTGAAAAACCAAAAGAATGAAATCATGCACCCGTCAAATTGACCGGTTGCCTGTAGTTAAAGTATAAAACTCCCGCGAATGTATCGGTATTCTGTGAGAAACGCGTGTTTTTTTTATGAAAGGATGTCTAAGGGAGTGTAAATCTGGCGGCACCATATATGTGTTCATGTTTCTATGTGTTTGTAATACACACGTCGTAAGAAATGTGTCACGTTAAGTGGCGAAATGGGATGGAACAATAGTCGATTTTCGAAACAAGTGAACAAGAGATTTCAAAATTTAGATCCTCTGTTTTGTTTAATTTTTCAGATAATGCACGATATCTTAAAAGCTTTGAAACCGAACGGATTTATATTAACCAGAGAAAAATCACAGCAAACGTCACATATTGATTGTGAAGACGTTCAAGTGTGCTTGGATAATGACATTAACAACGAACGTATTTTCTTACTAAGGAAAGTAAGTAAAATTTGGTATTGATTAATTTCTTAACTTATTAGCACGTATATTATATATATATATATATATATATACATATATAATACATATACACATATACGTTCAATGTATTATCTCATTGCTGACCTTCGTGATTGACGTTCAATCTTTAACATTCCTATAAGTTTCATTAAACGATTCAGAACCGACAATATGTTAAAAATGATGAAAGTAATGAACTGTAAATATCGTTCAATTTCATAATCGTTTTTAACTCATCGCGAATAATTAGGCGACAGACAAATGCTCATACGTTATGTGTAACCGCGTAAACGATTGAATTTTATCCTACATTTCTATTATTATCATCTTTTCTATTCATTTATCGGGATTCCCGATAAATGACGACTTTTCGCAAAGTTCGTTATTTAACGTGCATAGTTCAAAAATATTCATAATTTCATCTGAGATTCATGAATACTTCATAACCGAGTTATATTTTACAGAAAATTCGTTTTCGACTTTGAATTTCACGCAAGGTCTGTTTTAGTTTGCACGATCTGAAAATATTACCTTTGTTTATTTTTAATTCGCCGAATCTTTCATCTGCTCTTCAAGAGGCCACATATATGTTGACGTATGTGATCATGGGAATGTTTTAAGTTATTCCTTTTTACACGCCCTATCTACGTAAATATTCTATTTAACAAGAACCCTTCGTGTCGCGTTAATGAAAAATGAAGATAGTTTAAATATATACATACATATATATATATATATACACTTGTATTACATAAATTTAAGTATGCTCAAAAGCTGGTGGAATCATTTTCTTTTAATTTCCGAGCCGTCTAAAATAATTACTCCGAACCTTTGCTTTCGTTACGTTATAGAAGTTCGATTCAAAGTCATCCGTTGAACCGCTCGTAATCAAAATCTTCGACACAGATTTTTCGTGGATAGATGAATTGAAACTGGCTAAAACTGACGACTGTTTCAAACATCGACCGTTACTTATATATTCGGATCGAGAACCGTTTTCCGGAATTCTTGGTCTTATTAACTGTCTCAGAAGGGAACCGTATTACGAAGATACCAGGTAAAAATTACTTGTTATTATCATTACTAATGATATAATGTTATTTGGATTAAAACTAAGAAGATACGTTAGCAGAAATATTCAGCAGCCAAATTAGTTGTGTTGTTTCTACTTGGGTCGTGATAAACGTTGTATCGCTAATAAATTAAGAAAGTTGGAAAATTTATTTAATTACTTGATGTTTCCATTAATTGAGGCGGGATAAGATACTTTAACGTTAATATGTCGGAGAGTTGTGATTTTATGAATTGAGAAAACAAAATCAAAGTTAATCATTATAAAAACTATTTTTATAAAACACATTAGAAATTATCTGGTATTTTTTTTTTTAAATTAGTATTGTACGCAAAATATCGCTGTATATGGGTTAGATTAAAATACTGTTCAATATATATATATATATATATATATATATATATATATATATATATATATATATATATATATATATATATATATATGTATATATATACACAGTCGTATATTGATCATAATTGACCGTCGTGACCATTATGTAGCAATCAAATTTCTCCACAGTTGTCGATCATCTGCCGAGTGTACCAAATCTGGTATTGACAGTTTAACACGTCGGCATATTTGTTTCGTCCATCAGGTCATTGGCCGACCTTTTATTCTATGTCCGTTCATTCTTCCTAGTGTGACTGTCCTGTTTAAGTCTCGTGCACGCATTATATGACCGAAAAATTTGTGCATTTTAACGTGTATGTCTTGTGACAATCGTTTATCTATATTAGGACGCTTAATGATCGAGACGTTCGTTTGTTTATCGTGCCATTTTATACACAGCATTATGCGCCAGAATTTCATTTCAAATGCATCAATATATTGATGATCCGTGGAGTTTATTACCCATGTTTCGGAACCATAGGTAAAGATGGAGAACACCAGGGAACGAACAAGTTGTATTTTTGTAGAATAATTGATATTTCCATCCCGCCTGATATGTTGCAACTTATTCATAGCATTTAGACTCATCGCAGATCGTCTCCTTATTTCTTTGCTCGAGCCTCCTTTATTGTTGATTCGGACACCTAGATATTCAAATTCGTCGACGACTTCATATCCGTGTAATTGTTGTGAAGTATTAGATATGTTTTCATTATTACGATCCACTATCATAATTTTTGTTTTATTTTTGTTTATACGCAGTCCGAATTCATGGCTTACTGTCGTCAGTTTATTTAAAGTTGTACTTAATTCTTCCATAGATAATGCAAAAATTGCCGTGTCATCGGCATATCTCAAATTATTAATTTTTGCTCCACCAATTGAAATACTCCTTCCTCTGCGGCAAGAGTACGTCGCATTATATATTCAGAGTATATGTTATATAAAAGAGTGGCGATAGGATACATCCTTGTCTAACACCTTTGATATTTTGAAAGGTTTAGAGAAATAATTATCTGCTCGTACTGTATTATAATTTTTTTCGTAAAGTGATTTCACTAGCATTATAAGATGTTTAGAACACTCATTTTGGACAAAATTATCCATAGCTTGTCCCGTATCACGCTGTCAAAAGCCTTTTTATAGTCTATAAATGCTATATATACAGGCACGTAGTACTCTCTGGCTTTTTCTATAATTTGTTTCATTTTCAAAATCTGATTTCGCGTGCCTTTTCCTGCGACAAAACCGGCTTGTTCGTCAGGAATTTGCAAATTAAGATAAGACTTTAAACGCTCACTTATTACGTGTTATATTATCTTAGAAGCGTGTGGAATGAGGGCGATTGTACGATAGTTATCGCAACTTTGTAGACCCTTTTTTATGTATCGGTATTAAAATTGACGTGGTCCACTGACGCGGCCAATCACATATATTTTACTGCATAATTTATGTAGGAACTCAAAAGTGACTCCGGATAATATTTTAATTATTTCAGCAGGAATTTTGTCTTCGCCTTCAGCTTTTCCATTTTTTAGCTCGACAATCGCGTGTTTTACTTCATCGCGTAAAGGCATAGGTTCTTGTTCAAATTTATTGTCCTTTATTTGCGTTGAATTGCTATTTGTATTTCTATTTATATCTGTATACAATTGTTGACAGTAATTACGCCAATATTCCGTTATTTCACGTATGTCGGTTATTAACGACCCAGTGTTTTACGATACCCCATGGTTTGGCTTTCAATTCTCTAGTAACTATGCGTATTTTAAACATATCTTTAGTTTCATTCGTTTCCTTGTGAGCTTGTATTTGTTTACATAGGTCTCCATAATATCTATTCTTATCCTTTCTGCATGCACGTTGGTTATCTCTGCATAATTGCCTATACTCCACATCATTACCGTGGATTTTTGTGTTACTACGTCTTTCAATTAATTTTATTGTGTCATCAGTTATCCAGGTTTTCCTTTTCCGTATACTCATCGGATTTGATCCATCTTTTGTTCGATCGCTGAGGTCAGTTTCAGCCAAATATCATTAGGCGATTCACAATTCCGATTATCTTGTTCGATATTGTTATTTACTGCGGAACAGAAAGTATCCGGCTTATTTATTATCGTCCTATCTAAATGAGATGTGCATATAATTCTTTTCAATCGCATTATAAATTTCCCTCCTAACATTCAGTACTAGGATATGTTGTAGCATCCAATAATGATGACTTCCATCTTGATCTCACCAGTATGTAATCTATCTGGTTCCTCGAATTTCCAGATGGCGATTTCCATGTATATAATCGACGTGGATGTTTTTTAAAGCCAGTATTTTTTATGTATAGGCTATTTGTAACATAGAATTCTAATAATCGGTTACCCCTTTCATTTCTTTTTCCTAATCCAAATTTACCTATTACGTTACGCAAACTGTTCTCTTTCACAGTATCACCGATTTTGGCGTTAAAATCACCTAAAATTAACATAGGTTCTCTTTTACTGATTCTATTTATAATATTTTGTAGATTTTCATAAAACAAATCAATTTCATCGTCATGAGCTGATGCAGTCGGTGCATAATATTCGTAGTAGGTGTAAAGGCATCGGTTTAATCAACAGTTTTAATTAAATCATTCTATCATTTATTGCTTCAAATGCCACTACATAATTACTCAGTTTTCTATTAATTAAGAAAGCCTGACCCTTTTTGTGTTCTGTTCAGCCTGCATAATAAACTTTATTATCTGAAGTTGTTAGAAAGTGGTCGTTTCCTTGCCAATTAGTTTCGCTTAAACCAGTTTTGCTGATTCCTAGTCTTTCACATTCTCTTTCTACTATAGCTAGTTTCCCTACCTGGTTTAACCCTCTTATATTCCACGTTGCAATATTTAAAATATTTTTATCCTTCTTGATTCTTTTAGGTTCAGTCGCATATTTCACATTGCAAGTCTGAGCCATGACCTTGCAGCGCCGATCGTCCCTCGGGTCGCATGACACGGTCGCATATTTCACATCCAAGGTTTCGTTGTAACCTGGACGCCGATTGTCAGTCGGATCGCGGAACAAATTTGATTCTGAGTAATTCGTGAACATAATGGTTTTCTTGAAAATAATTAATGAGGTAGTTTTCCGTTGCTTTCCTCATCGCAGTACCGTAGTCGATTAAATCAATATGTGATTTTCGCCGTACGATTGTCCTAACTTGAACTTTACCGACATCATTTGTCGTCCACTCGAAGAAGGTATTGGTAACACAGCTGCTTCCCTATACCAAGCCTTTGGATGAAAATCCTAACCGCAAGGCAAAGGTTTGTTACAGAGGAGTAACATTTATTTAAGCTTTTTACGGCGACCTTACCCCGCCGAGGGAGAGACAGTCATAGGATTTTTGCAGACTTTTAGGAAGCAGGTTCTCAAGCTGCCCATCTGCATCCTCGTGTCTCTTACCCTGTCACTACTGGAATCACCTGCCCGAGGCTTTCCACCAGTAGCCGCTCTTGGTCCGCGACTGCTTATTTGACTAATGCCTTATTCGCAGCTAACCTACATATCTGCAGGCCGTTCCACTATCAGCCACCGGTGGACGCGCCCCACACCGGTTAGAGCTCAGGTCCCCAGAAGGTACAAAGTACCCTTGGGGATATATATATATATACACATATGTATATATAATATGTATATACAGAAAACTCATTCCAAGGTCGTTATTAAATCGAGTAAGAAAATACGATCAATTTGGATGGATCACCCGCATGAAAGGGATTACATCGAACTGTTTGACACCGTGTTAAAAAACTACGCTCTGAATTAAAAAGTACAGCGGATGACCTGATAGAAATTTACTATTACGGCAGTGGATCAGACTTGGGACTGCACTAATGATGATGATGATGATGATGATGATGATATCAGTTCTGTTCTGTATGTGCAATTATACTAAGAATTCTTTGTAACGATTATTCCAATTAAATTTTTATTCGTTCGTTTATTCATAGAATCCGCGCAAGGCCGAGAAAAACATTGAAAAAAAAATATTTTTAAAGAACTACGCTGAATTAAAAAGTGCACTGAAGATCCGGTATATGTTTACTATCACGGTAGTGGATCAGTCTTAGGACTGTACTAATGATGATGATGATATCAGTTGTGTTCTGTGTGTGCAATTGTACTAAGAGTTCTTTGTAACGATTATTCCAATAAAATTTTTATTCGTTCATTTATTGGAAGACCGAGAAAAACATTGAAAAAAAATCTTTTTAAATAGCTACGCTGAATTAAAAACGACAGCTGAAGATCTAGTAGATGTTTACTATCATAGCAGTGGATCAGTCTTAGGACTGTACTAATGATGATGATCATATCAGTTGTGTTCTGTGTGTGCAATTATACTAAGAGTTCTTTGTAACGATTATTCCAATAACATTTTTATTCGTTCATTTATTGGAAGACCGAGAAAAACATTGAAAAAAAATCTTTTTAAATAACTACGCTGAATTAAAAACGGCAGCTGAAGATCTAGTAGATGTTTACTATCATAGCAGTGGATCAGTCTTAGGACTGTACTAATGATGGTGATGATCGATGATATCTGTTCATTGTGCAACTACACGAAGGATTCTTTGTAACGATTATTGTAATATACTTTTTATTCGTTCGTTTATTTATTCATTTTTCAGATGTTTCTTCATAGCGGACCAAACGGCTCCGGATTTTTCGTTGAACGAACCGTTATATCGAAATCAATACGATAAAAATTTAGCGATCAACGTTTTCAAAAACGGTTCATTCGGTACTTATAGACACTTACCGATCGAGCAGAGATGTACCACGAAAGCCTATCAAGCGTACGTTAATATTTTACAACGCGGAGATTTGGCGTCGTTAAAATGGATCGAAGGTCCGTTAAATCCGATTACGTAAGTGTCGAATATAGTTTTCCTCGATGTTGCGTGTCATCCTTGCGCATAATTTATTTTACATTAAAAACAATATTAATTTAACACACGAATTTAATCAAGTAGATTATATTAATAACAAATATGAATACGAAGGCAAACACTTAAACGATAAATAGTTTAAAAAAGTACTTAATCAATATTATTTACAGCAATATCAAATTATGTGGAATACATATAATGGTTTAACGTATCAGTATTTTCCAAATATAAATGAGAGATTCCGTAATACTTATTTTATTCCCGATTATTATAACACACAATTTATTACTGGACATGGTAGTTTCAAAACTTATTTAAAACGTTTTGGTATTGCTGAAACTGATAACTGTATTCGATGTAATTTTGCGGATA
Organism: Coronaproctus castanopsis; assembly: GCA_032883995.1. Taxonomy (NCBI): domain Eukaryota; kingdom Metazoa; phylum Arthropoda; class Insecta; order Hemiptera; family Monophlebidae; genus Coronaproctus; species Coronaproctus castanopsis. Next base: position 44,453,513 of record CM065053.1, on the reverse strand, counting down.
CGGTTTATCATATCTTGCAGGGGTGTAATTGTAATGATATTGTAATAGAATGTAAAGCAGAAGAATTGGTAAATAGTAAATATAAAGAATTCAACATGTTAGCTATTAAGGAAATAAATAATAGAAAAAATTATTAAGATTTAATGTTCTTATATTGTTATTTTCACTATTCATTTTAGATGATAATAGTATTATATCGAATTAAAAATGTAAGTTAAGATTGTAAATTGAATTTAGAGTGGCATTAAACTTAATTGGATTGTCACTTTAAGTTTCATAATATAAAGTTGTATTTTTATCAAATATACTATTTTTGAAAAAAAAAATATATAGTTTTCCTCGCATCTTATTCGCTTTAAATAAAATCGAGCCGGATTATCCGCAGCAGAGGCGTTATTATCTATCGGATATCTGACTGGCTGCCTGCGTGAAAAAGAGTTTTATCCGAATGCAATAGTAGTTTATCACGCGGACAAAACTATTAAGCAGATCTAGATATAGGGTATGTCCGTTGTACGTGACAAGTTATTAGTCGGATCTGGAGCTATATGAAAAAACGACTGTTACACGTGACGAATTAGCGAGCCCATCTGGAGCTATCGATAAGCCTATTGTATGTCAGAAATTATCTAACCGATCTGGAAGTATCGATACGTTTATTATACGTGACAAATTATCAGACCCATTTGGAGCTATATGACTTGGAAATATGACGCTAGACCATTTTTAAAAGACCGGTAGTCCGATGGTATACAACGGATTTACCGTTTCAAACGTAAGAGATTCAGTAAGCGAACGTGTAAATAATTTTCTATAAACATGACTTTTGTCATCGACCGGCATTAATTAAAACGCGTGAATTAAGAATTATTATACTCGCTTAAATGTTAAAAATATGCTCGATTCATTCCGATATAAGTGACAACAACGTGAACGGTTGTCTCGTAATTCATCGGTTAACAGTTATTTTCATATTTTTAGATTGTGGAATGTAGTGATTTTATTTATACTTAATTACTAAAAACAGTTGAAATCACTAAATTTATTTAATTATGCGAAGCTTTTCGGCATTTACGCCATTGTCAAGCTATATACAATTAAAATTAACTATACAAAATCATAAAATATTAATTTTAATTGTATATAGCTTGACAATGGCGTAAATGCCGAAAAGCTTCGCATAATTAAATAAATTTAGTGATTTCAACTGTTTTTAGTAATTAAGTATTTTCATATTGTATTAAATGGAATCCGAACGAAACAAAATAATATAAAATCTGGCGATACTCGCACATATTTATATGTATATATTTATATTATATATATATATATATATATATATATATATATATATATATATATATATATATATATATATAGATGGATATCTTTACATGTGTATATTATACATTTGTTTATACATATACATTTGTTGTCAATCTTTCTGATATATAATGAACAAAAATGAATTTTCCAAAATACGTTTTCCTATTTTCTTATAAACAAATCATATATTATGATAAGAACGAAATATCATGTTAAAAAATTGTATTTATATATTATATATATATATATATATATACGTACACACATATATTTATATTTGTTTTTGCACATATACATATGTATACACACATACATACATACATATATATTATATATACATATATATAGTAAATATATTGAATGAGAAAGATATCAATATATATTGTGTTTTCAAATATTATTATCATCGTTATTATTCAAATTATCATCAGATACAAATCGAAAGGTAACAAAGCTTTACGGCACGTCTATTACGCTCCTTTGAATTTTCGTGATGTTATGATAGCCAGTGGAAAGTTAGCGGTGGAAGTCGTTTCTTCTAATCGTTTAGAAGTTGTAAGTAATATATATATAGTTTTTACTAATTTACGCTTAAGTTTGAGTTTCTTAAAACTTTATCCGAATTTATTTAGAACTTTTATTAATTTTAAATCACTACGTGAGTAACTATTACCTATATCAATGGTAGAACGGTAAGTAGAATCTGCTTTAGAATAAGTATTCTCGGTATCGCCCGTTAAAGAACTTTTACGGATTCAACTCGATATTTAGGGATACCAGCTCGACGGAGCTTCGCGTGGTCTAGTGTGAACTGAAGGGTGGATGAACTGCCTGGAATAGTAGTAATACAACTAAGTCTTTTCGATAGATAGCGCGCTTGTTCGCACCGAGTAATAATCTATACTAATATATAAAACTGTAGTGTCCGTCAGTGATTTGCGAATATTTATAATCACTGCATTGGGCTATTTTTATCACGCATAAGCATAAAATCTATTTTTTATAATTACATGTTTGTCTATCCCGATTTAACTCAAAAACGACTAAAGTGATAATGATGAAATTAGCACAGCTTATATACTATATTATCGGATTCGTTCTAAGCTACGTCTAACATTGATATCACAAATAGGACAGAAATTTCAATAAATTCGATGATATCTGTCAAATCGTTTAAAATTTAACATGTTTCCCCGTTCGAAAGTACCTTCACTACCAACACCCGCAATAAAAAAAACACATTTTGTTGCTTTAGATGCGTGGCCGAAATAACGGATCGATATATATATATTATAATATATATAGTTAAAAGAAAGAGAGAGCGATATTGTATTAAAAAAAAAAAAAATAATTACAAAGTCGTGGGTAACTCTTCTAGTATATAATAATAATTAATACGTGATCGCTTTTAAAATTTTTCAATTTCTAATAACCTCGTTAAACGTACGTAATAAAAAAAACCGATCGAGTCGTAATATAGCGATCTTTTATGGCTTACGTTTCGTTTCCGTCCGATTTAGGACAGCGCCATCGGTTGCGAATACGCTGGACGAGGACCAGACGGTGAACGTTATATGGGAATTTTAGTATCGTCTAAACATCCGATGTCTTCGTTATTGGAATGCGATCAATCTAAACTAGAATGGAAAGTACCGGATCATTGGTCTTTGGAAGATGCGTCTACCGTACCGGTAGTTTACGCTACGGTAATGCATTCGCGAAATTTAACCTCGATTATACTCCGATAAGAAAAGAAAAACGAACAAAAAAAAAACCAAATAATTAATTCGAGAATTAAACGATTAATTATTTTATCGCTAGTAAATTAGAGCTATTATTAATTAGTCTAATTAACTGACAAATAATTAACGAATTATAATAATTTTTTTTAATCGCTTTATCGCCGAATTATTCGTTTTTAAATGCATAAGCGATTTAGCGCCGTTAGTATGATCCTGACATTTTGAATAATTCTATCGAATCGAAACGTAAGTGTTTATAATAATATATATATACGTATATTTTATTATTTGCCTAATTCATCATATATCGTCAATATAATAATAATAATAATAATAATAATAAGTATATTTCAGCTTAATAAATAAATTACAATTCCCATTTATGTACACATACCGATCTTACATAATTGCTCATAATGTGCGATATTTGATTTAATATTAATACTAATATAGGAATAAGAAAAACAACTGCAGAGAAAAAATACAAATAAAAACCCTGCTTAACTTTACTAATTTATCTATTTAATGTATAGTGATATATATATAGTGAAACATATAACACATTTTCTTATACATATCCATATTTCCGTGTACATAATTCTTATTATATAGCTTAAGATAATAAACAAAATTTAATGTATAGCGTGGTTTCGAGCTAGGTAACCATGCAGTTTAGAGAAGCACATGCTTAATTCTTTTATGTTTATATTTTTTGTATTGTAGTCGGAGTGATTGTCGTGTGTAATTGCCGATTTTCCTTATTATGGTACTACACTTTACATAGAATTTGTTGGACTGGCTATTTACAATTTCAGATATGTATGGATGTTTTAATTTAGTGTGCATTTCTGATACTCTCGTATAAATTGGAGCATTCAGTATAATTCGTAAACACTTATTTTGGAATGCTTGTAATTTTTTCAAAGTTGTCTTGCTTACGCTACACCAGATTGGACAGGAATATAACAGTAATGGCATAAAATAAGTTTTATAAATTAAATATTTGTTGGCTGTACTCATTTTTGATTTCTTATTGAATATAGGAAATAATTTATATAGTCTCGTATGGGCTTTTTCAGTAGTGTGATTAATGTTGAAAATGTCAGGTTTTTATCAAGTATAAGACCGAGATATTTAACGTATGATTTCCGCTGTTCATTGGATATTTTTATAGAATGTTCTGTTTGAGGTCTACGTTTAGTAAAAAGTATGGTCTCGGTTTTTTGGTTGTTGATTTTGATTTTCCATCAAAATCAACAACCAAAAAACCGTCAATATATGCTTGTATAGAAAGTTATTACTCTGAATTAAAATTCGTAATTACGCCAACACTGACAAATTACGTTCGAATTGGTCGATTGAAATATTAAAATCGTATACGAAATCATATTTAAATGAAGATAAATGAACTAGATGCACGTATATAAAAGATCTATTCTAGTTAATGGCAAAACTAGTGCGCTATCCATTGACAACAAACTTCTTATCTATACTGCAATCTTAAGGTCTGTCTAGATACACGGGTGCACCTGCTGTGTAAAGCCGACTCGGCTGATAACAAATTCGCCTTTGCATGTAGCAAATCAGATCGTTCACCGTGATCTAAATATATCTTTATGCGAGGTTATTAAGAAATATGCACGGAGCCATGCTGTGAGGCTGGAAAATCATCCAAATACACTTGCATCAGGGCTGTTGGACACGGCCGGCGATATAAGACGTTTAAGTCGCAGTAAACGCCTGAACCTAGTCCAAGATCGTGTGTACAGAAGTGGGTACTATACCCTTCCTATTAAGCTCTCTGCTAAATACTGCTAAATTATCTTGGTCAGATTGTAGTAAATTTTATACTTAAAAAAAAAATCTGTCCCTGAATCATTTGCACCGTAAGTATGCGTGTGGAACGTGCTGCATCTTCAAAACGGAGGTAACAAACTGCGTTCATTAGTAATCAGCAGTACATTATACAAAAAAATAATTTGAAATTTAGTATCTAAAACTTGAAAGGACTCGAAAGGTTTTTACACACGAATTTTCGATTTATTTAACCCGTAATTCACGGCCTGCATATAAACCTAAATAAAACTAAGTGGATGGTGATAGGCTAACAACAAGTCTATGGTCTCATTATAAGTGTAAACTATGAAAGTATTGAAAGGTTCGGTAAATTCAAATATCTTGGTTGCTGCATAAATGAAAATTCAGATATGGATGTTGAAGTTAAAGCGAGATGCAGTTACGGCGCGAACAGCTTTCAATAAGATGACACATTTATCGTGTCATCGATCACTTAGTCTTAGCATAAGACAAGAAATTGTTCGCCGCAATCGAAACGATGCCTTTAAATAAAAAACAAATAAATCGATATGAAGCTGTAGAAATGTGGATCCATCGAAGGATGTTGAGAATTCCATGGACGGCCAAGACATCAAATAAAGACCTTTTAAAGAAGGCTAATATAAGCAGGATATTAAAAAAAATCACATTATACAAAGGAATGTGTCATATTTACCCCATATCATCAAAATATGAAGTACTCCAGGAAAGATGGAAAGTCCTGGAAGAAGGAAAACAGATTGGCTGCAAAATATTATAAGTTGGACAAACAAAGTCTACAGCAATTACTGACAGATTAGAGACAGCGCAAAGTCTGATCGACCGATTAGTGAGTGTGGCATGACGATTATGAATTTGAATTTCGTACAACGGCGTACATATATTTCTTTAAAGCCGCATTAAACATTTTAAAACTAATTCAGGAAAAATAAACAGGTTTTTATTATTTTTCGCCATTATTTTACCTAGAACAATCGCTTGTTAGGTAAAACAATTTTCATCATAGTGTTTGTATTTATTTTAATTTTATTTTTTTTAATTTTCGGGATAAAACACAAAAAATCGCATTTGCCGTCGGAAGAAATCAACGCGAATAAAATAAATTTCGTAAGGAACGAAAAAAAGTTCAAAAAACACTAAAATTGATTTATATCATATTTTTTCATATTTTATATATATATATATATATATATATATATATATATATTTTAATTTCTTTTACAACAGGCAATCCACGCGTTAATAATAGTCGGACAAATCAAACGGGGCGAATCTGTATTAATACACGCTGGAACCGGAGGCGTAGGGCAAGCCGCTATTAATATATGCGCTCATTACGATTGCGAAATATTTGTCACGGTAGGAACTGAAGAAAAAAGGGACTTCATTAGGAAGAATTATCCTCGCGTAAGTTAATATTCGATTAATTCGTAAGGCAAAGTTTGAAGGTAATCCGTTTATTACTCTACGAGTGTAGAATTATGAAAATACGGGTTGCACGTAAGAAATGATAATACTAATGAAAAATACGATTCATCATTATCATCGTATTGCTCGTTTACGAACGTCGTGACTAGCCGTTGTACGTTTATTTTTACACACAAAATGGACTAGCATTCAAGGAGCTAATTATATGCAACGTAAATACACGCGCATATGACATTATACGGAGTGGGGTGCCGCTGCATTCTCCGTTGTAATTAAGAATTACACGTACGATGAGAAACTTTCTATATTTCCAATCTTCGACCGTCGAGTTGACTGTCGATCGCTCTAACAACTATGCAACATCTGAATTGTAACACGCATGAAATGTTAATAATACCGGAAAATTAAAGCACGAACCCAGCCAAACTGGCGCATGAATCGAAGCCAACACCAGGTGTTCGCAATATTAAATAAACTGGAGTTTCGTTAAACCGAAGAATGAAGTATAAATCTGCTTCAAAATTGAAACGGCGGTTAATTCGTAACCGCTGCTCGAAGAAATATAGATTAATCTATTATTTATTCCTCGTAAGTGTACCATGTCGAAAAACATCCCATCGATGGCATGTGCAACATGTTAAACGATTACGTCATCTATTTTTACTGTAGTACGGGGCGACCTTTTAAATACCTGTATTTGTATGTTTTACCACTAGTACACGTTACGTGCGAAAATATCGAAACATATATGTATTCAACGTGAAGTCTCGACTTTTTTTTTTTTCAGATACCTGAAAGTCATATCGGCAATTCGAGAGATACGTCCTTCGAAAAGATGATCATGAGCCAAACAGACGGCCGGGGAGTAGATATCGTGTTGAATTCGTTAGCCGAAGAAAAATTACAAGCGTCGTTTAGATGTCTCGGAAGAGGTGGTAGATTCTTGGAAATCGGCAAATACGATCTTTCGAAGAATAACAAATTAGGTAAGGTTATGTTTAACGATATTATGTCACCAGACAGTGTTGCCAGACCAGCGGTTTTTACGATAAATCCCCCGTTTACCGTAACGACGTTTTCCCCCAAAATACTTCATATATCTCATTTTCCGGTATTTAAGTTAATTCGCTAATTCCGTTTTTTTCTGTATTTCGAATATTTAAAATGTCCGCTAATCGTTAGTTTTTTAACTGCCAATGTAATGTATCAATTGCAGCGGGGAATATAGAATTATGGAAAAGAGATGAATCAACGACAAAATTGGAAGGTTGCATGTGCCAATCGGCATGCGACAAAATACAAAATAAAAAAGAACAATCGCTTTGTTTATCTTTTGGAGCTGACGCCTAATGTCGCGGTCAGCGCGACACAAGTGACGTTGTAAACTTTTTGTTCAATATTTACAACGAAATATTTGATTAAGAAAGATAAACAATCTATTTCGGGTTATAAAGTTTTAGATATTGTATCGTTTCTACCGCTTTTTACTTTAGCCGTCTGGCAACACTACAACCGGGTAGCGATTATTTATTTTACTTGTAGTTATATTTTCAAAAAAAAAAAAAAAATGGGTTATCGACATGAAAGTATTCATGTTGACGAAATTTAAACTATCGATTTATAAGACGGTAGTTTTTAGACTCTTTCAGCCGATGCAGCTGTCATCTGACTCCTCGAGCGCAGATGTATAGCCTTAAGGCGTGTGCTTAAGGTACTTTGATTTGTATAAAAATAATAATAATAATAATTGGTATACAAACGGTACATGACAAAATAGACTGCAATTTCATTTGAATTTATTAGTGACGCGTTTTTTCTCAAATTTAGTAGAACGTGGCGTTTGAGAGTCATACGATCGGATGTTTACAATTTAAGCGGCGTAATAAAATTTCGTAATTCGAAAAATGCCGAATGAGGTTTACACTTACTCAAGATTAAATTACAAAGGCGATCTGATTAGATGTAATATAGGCCATTGGGTAACTCTGGCAGGATCATCGAAGAGGATCATTTGTATAGGAAGATTTAGGTTGAGAGATGAGCGGGATATTGTAAATTCGATGCATAAGTATATGATGGATTGAAGGATAACATTGTTGGAAACAGGAAACAGAAAGGACGGGTTATGGGAGATGAAATCCTGTGGAAGATATAATCATGGGTCAGAAAAATGTGACCAAATTGTAAAACATCTTTCGATGGTCACCATGGTTCGATCGATGACTTTATCGATTTTAAAATGGTTCGATTAAAAAATAATTACGATCTTTTTTTTTTTCGAATTATGAAACGCTGTAAATTTGTTCAATTATTATTGAGAACTATTTTATAATTAGGATAATGAAGAGATCCTTCTAGGAAGCGGTAGAAATTTGTTTGCATTTTCTGAAACTTTTACCTAAAAAAAAATAAGTTATTACGAAATCGCAAATAAGTTAATATACGATATTTACAAACGCAGATATACATAATTATTTTTGATAAATCAACAAAATTATTATTTTTTACGAGTAATTTAAATGAATGACTATATCTATCGAGTATTTTGTCAGCTATTTCATAATCGGTACGTGATAGTCGATTGTCACCAGATCGGCAGAATGGAATCTTTAAAAAAAAATAATAATCTTAATAAAAACCGTCAACCGGTTAAAAGAATGAACCGAAATAAATAATTTAAATTATTCCAACATCCAGATATTTTCATGTTGTTCATCTAACGACTATATGACTATAAATTTTATATATCGATTACTTTTTATTTTTCTGCCTTTTGATAGGTAAAACAAAATTATATTACCGATAGTTGATTGCCTTCTTTACCATATCCGCTATCAGCTTTGTTCTCGAGCTCGTTGATTTTTGTGAATTGTAATCTTAAATTAATATTTCTTTTATTTTATACATTTCATCTTTTTAAAACATCAGATGATCGTCTAACAGCCGAAAAGCTTTGTGATTTTTCGTTTAAAAAAATTTTAGTGATTTTAACTTTTTGTCGTTGTTTATTTTAATAAAAATCACTACGTTCCCCATTCTACATCCATTAAAACTTTATATACCGATATTGAAAAAAAAAAAATACATTTTTTCAAAGTAAACTAAGGCGAGGTAAAAATCGATGTTCAAAATTCATTTAAATGTTATTTAGTATAAATTTTTGAAAATAAAACTGTAATATTATTACATTTAAAGAAAGAATTTCATTTCGCGCATTTAACTAGACCGAAGGGTCTTCTGTAAGTAAAATTTGCCACAGATTTTTTCTTTACGTGCAATTAATTTCACAATTTACATGATATTATTCTGTTTTACCCACTTCATATATATGTATTTATAAATATATATATATTTATTTTTATATTCTTCGCTATGAATTTCAAAAAACATTAACAATTTTGTGTTTTTTCGCAAATTTATCAATTTAAACCGACAGCTCAGCCACGTTTATTAGTACTTTTCGTTACTTACCGTTAGAGGAATCTTCAAAAATTTTTCACAGGTATGGGCCAATTTTTGAAAGAAACCAGTTTTCACGGAGTACTTTTGGATAACATGTTTTACGCGGACCAATCTCAAATTCGTAGACTAGTCGACGAAGTTTATAAAGCCATAGATGCGGGCGCCGTTAAACCACTGACGAGAACAGTATTCTCCTACGAAGAAGTAGAAGCAGCATTCAGGTGACCTTGTTTTCAGTTCGTTAATATTTAATATATATATTTGCGATTTAACAGAAAAATGCAAATACCTCGAGTAATTCTTATAAAAAAAAAAAAAAAAAAAACCCAATATTTGATGTTCAGACAAGTATAAAAATACCGGATGATGGACCGGTAGAAGGAAAAAAATGGCAATTTCATCAGCTAAATAAGAAAAACTCTGTTGTATAATGAGATTTTTATCCAAAAAGCGATTGTATATCTAAAAAAATGAACAAATGAGCTCACGGAAATATCGGTAAATGACGAAGAAGTCTAGACATTCGTTCCGAATAGGAATGTAATGTGACGCGATAATTTACACTTGGACACAATCGTAATAAGTGCATAATATATATATATATATATATATATATATATATATGCAATGCCGACGGGCATAGCGTTCAGTACGGCGGCTTTCCGTCTAATTGCCAAAGTTAAACAACGATACTTGGATACTTGGATGGGTGACCGCCGGCTCAGTGTGTTGTGTGTATCTCCCAATTTGCCTGGCCCGCACGGGAGCTAAGGCTGTTTTCTCCGCAATTTATTAATTGGGGAAACCTACGTCCGGTGGTAGTATAGGTTTAAAAAAGAAAATTGTATATTATGTTCGCGATATTACAATAAATAATTTTTAATCTAATAACAACGCTGAAATAAAATAATATTAGAAACGTTAATTACGAGAAGACGAAAGTTAAAAATATAAATAAATAAAATAAAATACTTTTATATCGTATTTTTATTATATTTATAAATTAAATATCACGAACGGAACACTGGAGAAGTTCTCGTTATTATCGACTAATATTATTAGTTCGTTTAATTCGTATCATTTTAGAATTACCGTTATCGCAAAATTCATTTACTTATTCAAATTTAGATTCATGGCTGCTGGTAAGCACATTGGTAAAGTTTTGTTGAAATTACGAGACGAAGAAAATGATTTAAAAAGTAAGCCGGAAGCAATTTTGGTGGATGCTTCAAGTCGATATTCGTGTTCTAGCGAGAAGTCGTACATACTCTGCGGTTAGTATCCGATTTGAGGTTAAATGTACATTAAGTAATAAACATGAAATAACGTTTGAATAATAATCTCGAATTGATTTAGGAATAAAAATAGAAATTATTCGAACGCGTTTCATATCGCGTAAATATATACGTGTGTTTTCGTGTATACGTATATATGATTATCCCCTTTCATGCCTCTTTCTCGGCTTAACTTATATACGTGCGTACATATATTAAAGAAGGTCGTGGAAAATTGGATGGCGATGTGCTAAAACTTACAAATTTACGATACGCAGATGATACAGTTTTTCCGGCTAGTACACAGGTAGAAACGGCGGAACCGCTGTAATTAGTGGAAACTGTGAGCGAAGAGGCTAGTCTGAAGTTAAATAGAAAAAAAAATGTTCCATAATGGTTATCGGTAGAACTAAACAGTTAACTGGAAACTTTGTTTTATATCTAATAAGGAACGTATCCGTCTAATAAATGTAATGAAGAAATAAACCGCCGGATATAGCAAAAGCGGCAAAAAACAAACTGATAAAAATATTTAGAGACAATACGAATTTCCCATCATTTGGTATAGCTGCGAACCGGGGACATTAAATAAATCAGCTCGAAGAAGACTCGAGGTAAATGACAGCGTACAGAATAATGTTAAGAATTCCATGGACCAGCCGTAGATGCATCAATTCTGCAACAATTAAACGTCCAACCGTGTTAAAGAGTAACACCCATAATTTAGAATGTTGAAATTTTTCGCACATATTATTCGAGCGAGCTGACAGCATTGAAAAGACGGTCATTCAGTGAAAAGTACAAGGTAAACGTAAATTGAGTCACGGCGCTCGAAATTGAGCACACGATCGGATGGATATATATGTATAATATAAAACATGATTTTCTCACTACGTAGGGTCACACACACACACACACACACACACACAGTCCGTAAATTGATTGAATCGCGAAAAATGTCAATATTTCTAAATTAGTTTATTGATTACGGCGAGTAAACGTTTCATACGCTGACGAACGAATGACAACAAAACAATAACATATATGCTATTAACTTTTTTTTTTGATTTTTAATAATTTTATTTATAGACGCTCGATTGATCATTTGTATCTTAAAGTCGGTTATAAACTATTTATTGATTTATTAAGTTATCTGCAAGATTAAAAGATTTTTAACTTTGTTCGGGTTATCTTCGAGTGTTTTTTTAATCATAGTTTAGATTTTAGTTTATACGTTGGCTTCTGTATTTAGTGCATTCCAATAGTATGTGGTTTATATTTAATAGCGAATTCGTGGGCAGAATCCCCGTTGAGTAGATGTTGTGAAGTAACGTGTGTCCTGTTCGTAGTCTGGTTAGCGTTTTTTCGGATTTTCCCTCTTTCATATTCCTGCTTCTCTTCGGCTGCGAATAAATCGTTTGCCTTTTACTAATAACTGTTCATATCGATCGAGATGTGTTCCGTAATCTGGAAATGTTCGTTACGAGACCTTTTGGTATTTTCGATTTCACAGGCGGCTTAGGCGGATTCGGTTTGGAATTAGCGGATTGGTTAGTATTACGAGGTGCTCGCAATCTCGTATTATGTTCGAGAAACGGTATTCGAACCGGTTATCAATCGATGTACGTTAGACTTTGGCGGTCGTACGGAGTAAACGTCGTAGTATCTAAAGCCGATATTACCACCGAATCCGGAGTTCAGACATTAGTGCTAGAAGCGAACGCTTTGGGAACTGTCTCGGCCATCTTTAACTTGTCGGGGGTAAAACAGTTTTTAATTATTTTTTTTTTTACTTATTTTTTATTTAACACCATTTAAAATCTATTCACGAAATACAAGCAACCGCGTAATATCAATAAATACAAAACTGAATGCTGTCATTTGAAAATGTACCGTTATGGTAATAATCGTTGGATCAATAAACGCAGCTTTGCCATTTGGCGCCTAAGTTGGTTTGCGTAGTATTTGGGTTGAAAAATATGAACGCTAAGATGTGTTTCCGAATGTAGAACCACATCTCAATATCGTGTAGATTTAAATAGGACTCGAATACGTTTTACCAGAGAAGAAGACAGAGTTTAAACGGATACAGTTAAAATTCCGACTAAAATTCATTTTCTCGTACGCAATCTTTTCTCGATTTTTTTTTTACAGATGTAATTCTCGAAACTCTTTCCTGAGCCGAATATTTTTGAATAAGAATAATACATCATATTGGCTAATATCATTTAACAACTGAGAATCGGCAGATATAGGTGTGTTTTGGGTATTTTAGGAATTATTACAGAATCATAAGATACTCGAGTGTTTGAAGATTAATACCAGGTATCATTCGACGGAAATAATTATATTTGTAGGTTAAATTACAGCTTTCAGAGACAATTTCTTAATAGGGGTAATATTGCCACATAACTTAAAAAACTGTTTACCTTAATAGTTTTAACGCTATTAAAAACTTCATTACAGGTGACAAGAAGGAGAATGTTGGTTAGTTGACTACCAATCAGGTAATTTTTAACGGCAGAGTGAATTTCGTTCACTCGACTGCCAGAAGAAAAATTAGAATTTCTTTCACGAATTTCCTCGAATTCCGACGCTAATAAGTCATCGTTTCATAAATGACAATCAATCGTAACTAGGTCTTACGAATATTTATACCGTTAATATAAACGCTTTATCGCGATTACGAAGGTCAATGGGTCTTTACTACACGATATAATAGAAAATATGTTAGTTATCTGTTCTTTATATATTAATATTTTTCGAATCTCACAAAGATCCGTTTTTAAATTATGCGATTCGACAGATTTAAAATATTAATTTTTTTTATACCGTTCGTCAGGTATTGCAAGACGCTTTGTTCGAAAATCAAACTTCCGACAAATTCGCTAAGTCGGCCGCTCCTAAAGCCGTCGGTACTTATTACTTGGATAAAGTTACCCGCGAAATGTGTCCAAATTTGGAACAGTTCGTCGTATTTTCCAGTATTAGCTGCGGTCGCGGTAATCGCGGTCAGACTAATTACGGTATGTCCAACTCGGTCATGGAAAGAATCTGCGAAAAACGGAAATTCGATAATTTACCGGCATTGGCTATTCAATGGGGCGCCATTGGAGATGTCGGTATGATTGTTGATAGTATGACAGAAAAACAGGACGCTGTAGTCGGTAAGGTTAATACTTTTAATCGAGTGATAATAATAATAATGAAATGGTTACAACGCAGCGTTAAATAAAAGGAAGAATAATTTGTGATTAGAAATTCGAAACTCAATACCGAAACAAATTGATCAGTTCCCTCATCTGCACCTATTGACGACAATACAGTTTCCCTTAAAACATACGTATACACATTTCTCATATTCATCAGCGATGTGTACATACGTAGATACAATAGAGATAAATAAGAGCGTCACATATCACCGAATCATTCGTAACAGACAAAACCACTTAATGTTGATTTTGGCGTGACGTTATATATGGAGAAACCTTCTACTTTTTCTAACTCCATTACAAATGTCGGCAATCTGTCTACAATCTCTATCGACACATCAGTCCTGACTAATTGGATAGACGAACTGTCAAACAGGCGATTTTGCCTTTCCGCAACATATTATACTTAGAACAAGAACAATAATAATATATTTGCAAAATATTTTCTGTTTACAAAAAAGTAAAGTTACATAGAATTTTCTGTACCGAATATATCAACGATTCTTTCCTGAAAAAATTAATACGAAATATAATCTTATAAAATATTATTTAAATCGACGCCTTATTATACGATTGCAGGAAAAATTTTAATACAAAAAACCGGCTCATTTAAAATAACAGAGTGCGTACACTCCTTACCGTATCAACAATATACTTAAAAATATCTTAGCTTTATTAATAACTAGGATTTGTATTACTGTAGAAGGATGTGTTTTATACGCCTATGCTTATATCTTTTATACTTGAGTCGTAAAGCTTGGTAATCGTAATCGCCTATAGAATTTACCATTGGAATGTCGGAATATCTTACAATCGGCAAAAAAATTTTCGTTTTATCCTTAATCATTTCCTGTACGTAAAGGAATTTTAACGCATCGTGGAGAGATTCGATTGAAGTAAATCGAGGTTTATTCAAAATTATTCGAAATGGTTTTGGACTCTTTGCACGTGGTTTATAATTGCTAGTATAAGACGATATTTGGCAGGCATAGAGTAGCTTTGGTAAAATTACCTTTTTGTATAATAAAAATTTGTTTCGCGTTGAAAGCGCAGATCTTTTATTAAATATAGGAAATAGACAACCCATTTTCCGTATTGTTCTACTTACACAATCATTAATATGTTCTGTAAATGTGAGTCTTCTGTCCATGATGACGCCTAAATGCTTCACATGTTCCTTCCAGTTAAGTTCAACGTTTTTTATTTTAACGAAACGATTTAACGAAGGCCTACGTCTGGTAAAAATCATTGACTCTGTTTTCTCATCGTTAACTTTTATTTTCGATTTATGGTAGAATTATGACGTCAATTGCTTTAGTTAATCTATTACTTATAGTGTCTATTCTATAAGAAAATACCATTAGAGAAGTGTCATCAGCATAGAGATTTATATCTACTCCTGGTATTGCCGGTAAATCATTAATATATACAATAAAAAGGAATGGACCTAAGATACTGCCTTGAGGCACCCCAGCTTTAACGTACCTTATGTCAGGGTTATGGTTCTTCAGTTTCACATCGAATTTTCTATTCATCAGATAAGATTTAATAGTAAAAACAAGATATGGAGGGAAATTATATTTAATTAACTTACATATGATTTCATCATGCCATGTTCAAGACAACACCCGAATGTTTATTCTCGTTAAAGTTATCCGTAATTATGTCACAAACACTGGCCAATTGTCGTACTTAGTTTTGGTCTAAAACCGTATTGCGAATCAGCTATGATGGATTCTCTGTCACTAAATGCCCTCAATCTTACTAGTATTATTTTTTCAAAAACCTTACTTATATTACTGAGTAAACTCGCAAGTTTAACATTTTGAACTAAAGAGGAATCTTTCCCAGCTTTTGTCAAAGGTACCGATACTCTCCATGACACAGGATTAGGCGTAAACATGAATTAAATAGAACCACCAAAGCGACTTTTTTTGTTGGTAGATTTTTGATCATTTTTATGATAATTCGATCGTGACCAACTGAATTTTTCAGCCTGAGGTTGGAGATAAGGCTTTTAACCTCTTTAGGTGTTGTATGATCTACGAGTGAAATCACTGCAGGCGTGTGAAGTGAGTAATTGTTTATCGTCTGCTTCACCTTACGTTCGTGATACCGGGTTGACATCAACACATTTCGACTATGAAACTAAAATGCTCAACTAAAATTTCCGTCTTATCTTCAACGGAATAAGCTATCCTACCCGAATTGATTGGGTCTTTAATAGGCGGTAATTCGGTTTGGCCTCTACAGAAGTATTTATCGACTCTCCGTAAACTATTATCAATTGGAGAGAGATTTTTGAAGAATTTATCATACTGTAAATTTCTTTCGTTTATTAGCTTTATTTTGACTACCTTACTTAATTTGTTATACAGCTTCTTATACTTGAACTTATTTAGATCATTAGATCAGGTCCTCTCAAAATCTATTCTAAGTATCGCAGTTAATTTCTAATAATTCTGGATGCTTTTTATTCACTTTATTAAGAACTTATTTATTACTGACTTTTTGTATCCGATGAATTTTTAATATCCGTCTATATACATCTCGAAAGCTTCGATGCACTTTTCAAGTCCAGCATCCAGTATTCAGCTTTCGCAGCAATAAACTGAACAGAAATCATTCTTAATCGTACGTGTAAATTGAGTTCTCTTCCGCCGGGCAGCACGTTCTTAATTTCTATTCTTGATCTTACTTAATTTTTTTATTTACAGTTATCTTCAAGTTTGATGCCGAAGTATTAGATAGTTGAAACCCGCTCCATCTCTGTATCGTTTAACCGTATCGACCATTTTCTTGGTTTCTTTGAAAACACCATCATTATTGTTTTAAGTTCGTTGAACGAAAGTTGCTATACCATAGAGTCATTCACTTTTTGATTTTACCGTCATTTTCATCAAATGCTTCCTTAACGATTGACTCCGGGTATAAATTAAACAGCAAGGACGAAAGTATTCATCCTTCGTGAACCCCTCTTTTAATAGCTCTACTTTCAGGTTCAACTCCTTCGAATGTTTCTCTCGTCGACGCCTCTAACGCAACAAAAGATAGTTTGAAGGGCGAGTGTGGTAGCGGAGGTACATTCGAACGCCTGTTAAATAGATATATAATACTTTAAGTTATTGTAATTTCTGTTCTATTTGTGATATCGATGTGAAACAAAGCTTAAAACAAATCCTAGCTTTAAGCTGGCTAATTTCATCATTATCGCTTTAGTAGTTTTTGAGTTAAATCCGGACAGACAGACAGGCATTATAAAAAATAGATTTTATGTAATCCTAGCTTTAAGCTGGCTAATTTCATCATTATCGCTTTAGTAGTTTTTGAGTTAAATCCGGACAGACAGACAGGCATTATAAAAAATAGATTTTATGTGTATGTGTGATAAAAATAGTCCAATGCGGAGTTTATAATGAAAATATTCGCAAATCACTATAGTTTTATACATTAGTACGGATGTCGATCGATTGTATATATTTTTATATTTTATTTGTTTTTTTTTATAATCACCCGATAATGTCTTGACAGTCTCGAAAAACTCTGACATTTTCATGTAGAAAAATGTTCAGTATAATCACAATTTAAAGAAAATGAATACAATTTTTAGTTTATTTTATCTGTTTCAAGGTGGAACATTGCAACAAAGTATTAGTTCGTGTTTAGAACTAATGGATACGTTTCTGAAACAGAATAACGCGACAATCGTGTCCAGTATGATGGTGGCTGAGAAAGATAATCCGGGGGAAACAGCTACTAGCGAATGTTCCGTCGTGGATGCAGTAGCTAACCTCTTATGTAAGTATATAAATTCATAAATTCGCACGCATATAAAAGACGTAATGGATCGATCTATTTTATGGCGGCAGTGGATAGGCATAGACCGATTCTATCGTGTATGATTAAATATCTCGAATGGATTATTTTTTTTTGTTAATTGGTTTATTTTCGAAGTTATGTCCGCGGAATTATGTTCAATTACAGAATTTATAACTAATATCGATCAACCGACTGTTCATTATCATAACGGCATCGTAGACATAAATATAAGATATTTACGTATTATTTTATTTTATTTAGAATATATACCCTTTTCAAATTTCAGGTTTCCGCCGATTTTACCCGTTGCCAGCATTTCGAGATTAACGTTATAATCTTAAATGTTCTCGTTTATTAGAAAAATATACAATCACACTTATTAATTATTCTAGTACTTATAGTAAATAAATAAATGTTTCCCTTAAATCTAATTAAACTACATACTAAATTAATTGAATTAAAAAATAATAATTTATTTCTAACCTCCTTATGTTATACTTAACATCAAACCTCAAACGAAGACTCCATCCCATCATTATTTGTTATTTTCTTATATATATATATATATATATATATATATATATATATATATATATATATATATATATATATATATATATATATATATATATATATATATATACAGGGTGCGGCATAAAAACCGACCATATTTTAAAAAATTCTAGCGCGCTCTATAGTCAACGTAGAGAAACAAGCTGTGCGGCATTAGAGAGAGGAAGGACAGGAGATTTCTGTAGTACTAAACAAACCATCATGGGTTACTGATCTGCGGAACAGCGCGCATATGCCGTTGAGCAGTTTTTTCGCTATAACGATTCCTAGACGCTTACAGTTCGCGACTTTCGGAAAAAGTTTAAAATTAAAAGTTCGCAACCGATTTTTGCAGTTAAAACGTTACAGACGTGGGTTACAAACTTTAGAACAACTGGTTCAGTGTGTAAAAAAAAAAAATCTACCGGTCGTCCGAAGTCGGTTAGAGTGTCTCCAGTGGTGGCAAGAGTGCGCGCAGCAATTCAGAGTAGTCCGAGTCGTTCCGCCCGTATTCATGCAAAAAATCTCAACTTGTCGGATCGTACGGTAAGAAGAATACTTCATGAAGATTTAAATTTTCATCCCTACAAGATTTTGTATACATAGCAACTCTTACCAGCCGATTATGCCGCCAGAATCGCATTTGCCGAAGTGATGTTATCGAAAATTGAATCAAACGAAATTCCTCTAGACGGAATTTTAATTACAGACGAGGCTCATTTTTACTTAAATGGAGACGTAAATAAATAAAATCTACGGTATTGGTGTGATGAAAATCCTCGCATTATTCATGAAAAGCCCTTACAGTCACTGAAGGTAATGGCGTGGATGGGAGTAGCGGCTTCATGAAGATTTAAATTTTCATCCCTACAAGATTTTGTATACATAGCAACTCTTACCAGCCGATTATGCCGCCAGAATCGCATTTGCCGAAGTGATGTTATCGAAAATTGAATCAAACGAAATTCCTCTAGACGGAATTTTAATTACAGACGAGGCTCATTTTTACTTAAATGGAGACGTAAATAAATAAAATCTACGGTATTGGTGTGATGAAAATCCTCGCATTATTCATGAAAAGCCCTTACAGAGTATATATTTTAAATATATTATATATATAAATTTATGCGTAGATATTAGATATGATATATTATAGAATTTTTTACAGATTTAAAAGACACAAAAAGCGTGAGCCTGCGCTCAACATTGGCCGAACTCGGAATGGATTCAATGATGTCGATGGAAATTAAACAGACGCTGGAACGGGATTTTGAAATTTTCTTTACGTCTCAGCAAATTCGTAATCTCACGTTTGCGAAACTAAATGAACTACAAAATACTATTAAAACTGAAGTATCTTAGTATAGTTCAGATTTCATTTTAATCGTCAGTTTGCAATATGATAAATTTAGTTCCAACAAAAAAGTAGTTAATAGTCTACTTAGGAAATTGGACAGTATGTGTACCATATATGTTTATGTTTGTACGTGTACCAAAGAATATACTATAAATAAAATAAATTTTGAATTTTTGACCTGCGAAAAGTTTATTCATTTTTATTGTTGTAGATTTAAATACACAATTCTGGAAATTTCTCGTAGGAAGTGCACGCTCTTGAACGTTGTTAATACTATTTAAACAGACGAATCTTATTTTTTAAATTTCCTTTTTATTCAATTTACAACCGAATAATCGTATCGAACTGTGACTTACGTCAGTGGCACGCGCGAAATATTATCAGCCCCCCAAATACTAAAACTTTAATTTTATTCGGCAGTTATTTTTTTAAATTTTCCAAATTACAACTGGATAGCCATCCCGCAATTGGACTGAAACGCGAAATAACTTGTTAGAGATTAGCATCCAACGATGGCACCCCACTGAATCGGTCGACTACGTTTTAACCTATGAACATCTAGACTAGTGTCAAGTAGACGTTTGTATGCATTTCTAAACAGCTTACATATTGCTTTAAAGCACGTTGGATCATATTTAGGCCTCGATGTAACGTATGGTTCGATACGTACCAAGGTGGGAGATGATGAGTCTTATGGCCTTGTTCTGAAACCGTTGTATCCTATTTACGTGTGTATCTTTTGCGCAACCCTATAACATTAAACCTCTAAATAGGCGTTATAATTTTATTTTATAAACTAGAAGTTTGATTTCTAGCGACAAACTGGAGTACCTGCCAAGAAGCCACTAATGTTAACAATTTATCGATAGATAAAGTATCCTCTTTTATGTAACCAGAAAGTTGGCTAACGGAAAATGGGAATACAAAGAGATCTCAGACACAGAAATATTTAGAAGTATTTTATAGTGTAATAATATAAGCATGACATTGAAACTGCGTCCTTTCTTACTCTGGCAAACAATGTTATGACACATAGAAACAATCACAGCGACCGTTTTAAAGAAAATTTCTGATTTTGAAATGTGAGTTTAATGACGTACATTGAAAATAAGCCGTACAGATGAAATAAGCAATAAGAAAATCTGAAAAAAGTAACCTGAATTATTAACGATTATTAGAAAACGCCAAATAATGGACATATTATTAGATGCGGTAAATACGAATTACTACAAATAAAGGAAGTAGTGCAGATGCGATAGGCCAAGAATGGAATAGATAGATAATTTATAAAATGCTGGACGGGAATTTATGAAATAAGAAAATTGACGGATACAGCCTGAAATCGTAAATTTCCTGACAGCTCGGTCGCTAACGTCCGCTAATCGAACATGACGAGAAAAAAGAAGTACTCATCGCAGAATGTATCTTATTTAGAAATAAAAAGGAATTTCTGTCGTAAATTCAAAAATCATATTTTAGCGTTGCTAACAAAAATTATTTAACGCGTTTTTCGTTAATTTTTGGATTGAACACAATGATCGATAAAGCAGCTAAAGAATCCGCCATACCAGCACCGGCTCCAAACCTACCAATTCCAGAAAAAAACTTCATGGATCGGGTACGCAGTCAGCTGCAGTGTCAAACAGTGGCAAGATTCTCATGTCTACCGCAGTTCACTACGGATCGGAAGAAGATAACCTGGACGGAACATTCCAAAAGAAAATATGATCTCGATCTCTTCCGCATACGCTGTGGACATACACTTCTTACACATAAGTATTTCTTTCTAGGCCAGAGTGTACCGTTACGCTCGTCATGTAACATACCCCTTACTATTCCTCACATTCTCCTATCCTTTGTACTCAGTTCACCGTCTTACTGTTGGACTAGCATCCTCTCTAACCGAAATCCTACAGTATTCACCATCTGCTGAATCTAAACTTATAACTTTCCTTACTTTATCCAACCGTCTCCCCTTAATCTAACTATGCTTCGGTGCCACTCGCCTTACAAACAGTATAAAGCACGTTAAATAAAAAAAAAAGTATAAAAGGTATGCAGCGGGAACGATATTAAGCCGGATATTAATTTATATCGCGATCGACGATATTTCGTGTTCTTGTAGAAGGCGCTGGTGTACAGACTTATAACCTGATTACGAAATCTAGATTACAGTTTTCTACGTTCGTATCAACAACTGTATATTTCTGTAGACAAATTGTTGCCGCCACTTTATCAAATGGCTAAGAGAGTTTATTTTCTTAAGAGTATCCACTTGTATAATTTTACATATTGTACTTAAAATTTTAACCATTTTTTTATATATTAGGGGTTAAAAAGAACAAGAAGAGTTTTACAATCTTTCGCTTAACTTCTATATTTAGACATAGCAAAACTCATCACTTGGAATGTTCCTAACCGATTAATTATAACCGTTGCTAGTAATAAAATTTCACCATTTTCTTACGAGGTATACGGAGATGACAAATTAAATGCTGCAATTAAATATTGTATAATATATATATATATATATATATATATATATATATATATATATATATATATATATATATATATATATATATATATATATATATATACATTAATGTTGATGTACTAGAGAGTACTGATTTTATTAATTAACAAAACAAAATAAAAACAAAGTTAATCACTATAAAATTTATTTTATATATGCAAAGCTTTTTGACTATAAAGTCATTTTCAAGCAAATACAAAAATTGTACAAATAAATTAACAGTGATATTAATAAGAACTTATATATATATATATATATTATATATATATATATATATATATATATATATATATATATATATATATATATATATATCGATTCATATTGATTAGCTAGATGTAATTTAATTTACTATAAAAATGTTATATTTACAATAACTTTTAATTATAAAACTGATTTTAAAATTAATTCTTCATCGAAATTGATCATATTATTTAATAAACTATTACTATTTCTACGTTTTATAATTTGTAGTTTTCCAAATAATTTTCTTTTTTAAAATTTATATACTATGTGTAAAATTTTTATATTATCTGTAATGTTTTCTATAATATGTTTTTTATTCTCTACAATATTTTCCATGAAGTGACTTATCATCATTTTCATTTTTATTTTACACATAGAATATAAATTTAAAAAAGGAAAATTATTAGAAAAACTACAAATTATAATTTTTAGATTGCGGAAAGTAGTGATTTTTTATTACTTTAATTACAAAAATTAGTTAAAATCACTAAAATTTTATTTTCTTTGAAAAGCTTTTCGGAATAAAATCGGTTTTTTAATTAAAAGTTATTGTAAATATAAAAATTTTTTAGTAAATTAAATAACATCTGGCTAATCAATATGAATCGATATATATATATATATATATATATATATATATATATATATATATATATATATATATATAAGTTCTTATTAATATCTCTGTTAATTTATTTGTAACATTTTTGTATAGCTTGAAAATGAGATGTAAAAATCGAAAAGCTTTGCGAAAATAAAATAAATTTTATAGTGATTAGATCATATAAAAAAATGTAAGAACAAGAGGCGAGGAGATAATATGCTTAGTATGCCGCATGATAGACGTGTTACTCTTTTAAATTATAATATACATATATATATATATATATATATATATATATATATATATATATATATATAATTTTATTGCACCTCGCAGATAATTATAAATGTGGACAATATTTTTGGATTTTCCCGCATTCTTTTTTCATATCCATATGTACGATGGAGTGTGTTTACATAAGCGCGATACACTCAGTTTTCATTTTTTATTTACGCGACACATGACCGAATTGCTTAAATTATGGTCGGTTTTAATGTTCCAATTTAAGTACACACATACCTTATCATCTTAGAGTTCGTTTACTTTATAGCTTCATCTACCCCTCTGATTCTCTTACTCCTCCAGCACTCTTTTCCTATTATTTGTTTTGTATGTATATGTATATATATATGTATATATATATGTATATATATATATATATATATATATATATATATATATATATATATATATATATATAATATGTATATATAAATAAACACATATATATATGATGCGTCCTTATTTATCTTTGTGTACATGGCAACTTTTTCATCGTAATATGAAGCCGTAAAAGTTGGTCGGCGGCTGCTCTACATTTTAATACTCAATGCGCTCCTTTGTGCGGTAATTAGTAACAGCGATGTTACAACAATTTGAAGTTCGTTTATGGTAGATTTTTAATTTCTATTGAATTTTTTACGTTTTAAATTTTGAACACTACTCGCTTGATAATTACTGAATGTTTTAATTTCTATTCGATAATACACGAAGTTCGATGTGTACGGGAGAAGAGAAAACAACTCTGTTAAGCTGCGGTTCCACCGAAGAGGAGCTGCTGAGGAAATCGTTTTACACGTGCGTAAGTCGCATTAATTACCGTTGTCGTGTGTAATTAAATATAATATATTTCGTTTATGTCCATCACATACATGGCAATATGTATATATATATGTGTGTGTGTGCTTCATTTTCATAAATATATGTGTTCAAGAAGTGTACGCAGTGGACTGATTAATAATAGTGGAAAAGTATCCAGGAAATGTACTTACTTCATAAAGCTGGTAGTAAATATATATTAATCGTCGAGTATGTATAAATGATTTTATCAAATATACATGCATATATATGTGTAAGTATCTAGCAACACAACTATTATGCGAATTTTGTTCTGATCTCTATCTGTTAATGAGGTGGTATGATGCTGCAACTATCGAGTTGCAGACTGAAAAGGAGAAGAATAACTACGTTTAATTATCGATTGTAAATTTCCCCAGTACTTAACGCGGCTAATCGCAATTATTTTAGCTATAAATTATTTATATATATATATATATATATATATATATATATATATATATATATACATACATACATATACATGCGTAAATATCTAGCAACACAACTATTATACGAATTTTGTTCTGATCTCTATCTGTTAATGAGGTGGTATGATGCTGCAACTATCGAGTTGCAGACTGAGAAGGAGGAGAGAATAACTACGTTTAATTATCGATTGTAAATTTCCCCAGTACTTAACGCGGCTAATCGCAATTATTTTAGCTATAAATTCTTTTTACGGACGAAATTGTCTTATGAAACCTGTTTAACGAATATATCGTAAATTAACGACTTCGTTCTTTTCTATTTTCTTCGCATTTAAGTGGCAAGTTTTGTAGATGCTGCTGCTGTATATTGTAGTTAGACACCCGATTTAGCGCATATTGCAGCTTCGTTATTAGAGTAAATGACAAATTTTTTATAAATCCGACGAAAACTACTCAAAGAAGACCAACGTTGCCAGGTAGTGTGCTTGTTCGAATAAATTTAAGTGAATACGCTATCCGGGTGTTACTTTAGATAGGAGGTTAACGTTACGCATATGGACTATTCTTAAGACGAAATTTTAACAAAAAATAAATAAAAAAAAAAGTAATTAACCTAAAAAGCTATTTTTTAGTATTTTAATAAATGTTTGTGCCGCGAAAAGTGTTTTTTTATTTCCAGAATTAGGAATTACGATTCCAGACAACAGAAATTTATGTATACTAACTATAAACATAAACGAATTAAGCGTAATTTATTATTATAAATTTTAATTATTATTATTTCGTCAATTTTTACCTTTTTCACTTTTTCGTATTCTTATGCTAATATTGTCAATTGTGGCTATTTCATACTTTTAAAATCAAAAACTTACAATTATCATTTATTTATTTTTTAGTAAGCGTTAAGTAATTTACATTAGCATATCGCTTATGAAGAAATTTATGTATACTAACTATAAACATAAACGAATTAAGCGTAATTTATTATTATAAATTTTAATTATTATTATTTCGTCAATTTTTACCTTTTTCACTTTTTCGTATTCTTATGCTAATATTGTCAATTGTGGCTATTTCATACTTTTAAAATCAAAAACTTACAATTATCATTTATTTATTTTTTAGTAAGCGTTAAGTAATTTACATTAGCATATCGCTTATGAATTTCTCTGCTACAAAGCCATATGCGAATTCTTTATTCCTCAAATTGTGAACGTTGTACTTACGAATTTGTTTTCCTAGAACGAAAGAACGCATATGGAGACGTAGGTGATCTATGAGTCCATCACCTTCATTCATAGCGCCTGTTTTCATATGTGCAACTTTGGTTCTTTGCTTCGTAATTGCGTAGTCTAATATGCGAGGCGTATTCTCGGCTGGACCGAAGTATCTTTGTACGTATCGTTAGCTTGAAAGTGTGCATATTGGTTATAAACAAACCAACAGTTCATTTTTAACGCAGACTAGCAGTCTATTCCTTATATATATATAATATATACGAAAATAGAAATCGCATTCATCGGATAATTGGAACAAATATTTTATTACCAGTCGAAAGTAAAATATTGCTCGTGAAGCGAATAGTGGAACCAATTTTAATTTAAAACGGATTACGAAACCCGTCGATTTGGTTTAGTATAAAGAGCGCGATTAAATATAATACAAGGTGAGAATAAACGAAATAGTTTCTGTTTTAATATTTAACAAAATGGAATTTATAATACGTATTTGAAATCGTAGAATCGAGTGTCACTTCGATTGGCGTAGCGCTAAAGCTTTAGCATTCTGTTCCTACGACCCGAGTTCAAATCGCATCACAGAACGAACTTTATCGCGGAAAAAAAGCATCTAACTAACTCGGCTATAAATTCGATTGTTTTGTAAATGAGTCAGGTTGTTGGGAAAGTAAAGAAGCCTCGAGTATTGGCTTATCAGAGAGCGTTATTTAGCTAGTTCTCTAAAATTGACCTGTTCGATAAAGATTAGGCGTTGTCATCTACCAATATTCGAAGTTGCCTTGCCGTACTAAACATACATATATATATATATAATTAGTCAGTGAGCACGATAATTACACTAGTTATGTTTATTTATAAAAAAAAAAACTTACCAAATAAATTATTTTGAATTTTCTTTCAGCTTGTAGTCAGCATTATAGCATGCCAGTTATCATTTATATGTGGCGCTGCCCAAGGTTATTCAGCAATATTGACGCCCCAGTTGATGTACAATCAAAATACAAATTCAACGATTAGGATAAATAAGTACGAAGCTTCTTGGATAGGTAAGATTCTTTACCATACACATAAGAAAAAGAAGAATAAAATATGTTGGTTTTTTTTCTAAAAGATAAAAAACCATCGCACCAACATATACACGTACGCACTTATATGGCGCATGTATAAGGATATAAATATACAAAACTAATTCATGTGAAATATACGACAATACACACAACGCGATAATATTGACTCGCTTCAGTCGTCGATGTCAATAGTTGTTTTTTAATATATTTTCAAAAATTCCTACCAATATATCTCGTTCGTAAAATAGAAATGTGGAGTAATTTACGTGACTTTTAAAATTTTTTGGATCGTTTAATACATCTTTTTCTGTATCGAACGTATACGTCATCCCGCGTGCGATATAAATAATTCTTCGCTTCCGTATTCACGCGAGTGCGTAACATTTTCTTTCAACTTACTGTAGGGATCGATTTTGTATGTAGAACCTTCTGGCTAGATCAGTTCTATCACGCATAGAATAATGCACGACGAATTTCGTTTGTAGATAAACGAAGCGAATGTAACCAGAATTTTCTCAATAAGTTAAAATCCTGTCATAAAACTGACGCTGTTCGTTACGTTTTCCGTCTGTTACGAAACGCGTTGGATAAACTGCGAATTGCTCGAGTGGTACACTTCGCAGGGTGTTAGCTCGAGAAAAAGAGCGGATCAGAGCCTTTGTAGATATGGCAAACCTACAACCATATTGCGCATTATTTAACGCCTTTACCGTTTTGGTGCACATGAGCTTCCATGACCAACATACAAAAGAAAGAACATAACAGCGCACGATGAAAGCGCGAAGAAATTGAGAACACCGAGGAACTATTTTACTCTCACTTACCGAAGTTAAAACATCTGGTAATGATAACGTAGAATATAATTGATATTCTAGCGAAGGTGTCATCGTGAAATGTAGTGCAACGTAAGGATATCGAATTGTCAAAGGTAAAAAACTGAAAAAAACTAAACTACACATACGGAATTCCACACACCAGGGAAAAGCTTTTAAATAACACTGCGCTTGTTTGTACATCTGTTTTTCATTTATCAAACGAGCGCTAACGTGTAAATAAGTTTAATGCGCTAGTAAATTGTCACATACCCATTAATAACGGCAACAAGAAAGATCCAGATTTGAATCGCGACCTGTAACTAAACTTACTTTCCAATCTTCTTCCCTACGACATTAATAAAGGTTTACGTCTCCGTTTATAATTTTTAAGGTGAATTTTTCAGGCAGCGCATTAAATAATTGCGATCCCGTATATGAGAACTGAATTCGACTGGGATACTTATTCCATTAATTCATTATTAGAACTTCTAGCGGCACCCTGCTTTACCGAAATCGAAAATTTATTTCGATTCTGAAATACAAAGTCTAAAAGTTGCACCTCGTATAGTTCTGACGTAGTTAAAAAGTTGTTATTAAGCAATGAACTATTATTACCAAATATAAGTTTATTTACTGAATTTATCAAAGTAGACAAAGGCTGAATATGAGAACATAACCCCAGTGCATAATTCCATACGAAGCAACCAGGTACGACTGGCTCAAGTAGAGGATAACTTTTAAATGACATAAAGTCAAATATTTTCATAGAATCTTTCAGCAGAACTCTTAGATAAGTATATACGACCAAAGTAGACAAAAAAAAAGTAAATTAAAGTGAATAATTATTTATCCACGAGTAAGTGGCGTCGGAATAGTTTCTAGAGTGCGGGGGTTCAAACTAATTCGGGACGTATAAAGTTTATTATAAAGTTTTTCATCATTACGTAACTCTTAATTATCAGTACAATTGTACCTCACTGCGTATATGTGCGCGCGCACCTTATAATTACTGCGTTGAATGCTGGTCCATTTTAAAAAATATACGTATAGCTGAACAATACGACGATGATGTTGATGATATGTTGTAACCAGTGAACGTAGTATAAAAATAATTTTATTTCATTTAGTTTTGAAATTTGATTGATCGTTTTTCTTCTAGCTAGTTTGGGAACTATATGTCGCCCGCTTGGAGCGCTATTGGAAGGAATTACTGTAGAAAAGATCGGACGCAAAAGTACGATGATTTTAACGGCGATATTATTAGCCTGTTCTTGGATATCGACGGCAATGTCACGCGATGTAATCACGATATACGTTAGCAGGATATTAATTAGCATCGGGTTAGGTCGGTACGATACTATCGATGCGTTATAAATATTAATTACATCCCGCTTTATTTTCAGATCGAATGGATTCTTCGTAAAAATTTGAATTTAACAAATTATTTTTATATTTTTTTATTATTTTCGATTTTTCTCCGGGTTTTATTTTTTTTTTGTTAATAGTATTTTTCCTGTACGTAACATTTAATAATTTCGGTTAATATTATCGATTTCGTGTTTTAATTTAACCGACCATGTTATCATAGCGGCTGAGATGATAGCCTTGCTTCGGTGTCTGCTACGAATTACGGAATTACCTGCCGACCAGTATGTTATACTGACTGACTCAGTTTTGGCGTTACGGAGAAATTTATCTATGGTAGATCAAACATATGGTAATTGTGCTCACAAATTAAGTGAACGTAATACCGGCATCACTTTCGTCAGGCCACGATGAGGTACACCGTGCTGCACAAGGGCCTACCCAAGTTTACCGGGCGACAGTACTGGAAGAAGACAACGCAAAATATTATTGCCGGAAAATTCTAGACGCGTGGAATCGGTCCTTCCATTTTCGGCCGAGTATACTTGGAAATATAAAGAAGGATTTAACAAAACTGGCCATAAAAAATTGGTAACATTTGTTCACCGAGTTTCGAAACAGCTGTCTACAATATTGGTCACACACTGCACTCCTATCTACTGAGTGCCCAATCACCAGCAAATATGCGAATTCTCCATTCTACCGTATCGTGATCATCTGCCAGAACTTTTCTCAATATCGGTGCAATCAGCTGAAGAACAATGTACCGGATGTAAACAACAACTTCACAATAAATTCTAAACTGTATAAATCATCTCTAATTAATTCATATTTCCTATAGCCTTATAGGCAATAACTACTCGTTAAAAAAAAATTCTTCACGTTTTTAAAATATTCTCATCATTCTTTTTCTACGAATTTAAATATTCTTTAAATCTCATTACGAATTGTCTCGGCCTTTTTCTCCTATGTATTCTTTTTCACATTGATTACTATCTATTTTTCGTTTTTTTATTAGTAATCAATTTTGATCATTTATTATTATTCTCATTATGCTAAATGGGTGTCAGCAGTTAATTTCGAACGTATTCAATAATTTCAGTCCAAAGTGCTGACATCAATATATGACGCCTACGTCATCAATGATACGTTATGATCTGTAAGCACGGTCACACATAAGTTTACTATCAGAATAAATACCAAAAACATTCTTTAACGTTCTAACCATCCAAACGCTCAAATTCAGCTAATCTACACGTGTCCGGTCCGATGACTAAATATGCTCCGAGATATACTAACGAACTCTACGTCTGCAGAATGATGTAAGGTCGTACAGAGTTGTAGAATAATTCAAAACCGACAGACTGTTTATTGAAATAGAGGCTGTATATCTTCGCGCACGCATGTTTAACTGAACTCGAGTGCTTATTGTCTGTACAGATGCGGATTAATAAAAAAAAATTCTACGTTATTTTTGTAAAATATTTTTATTGCTCTATACGTACGACTTCCTACATAATTTGATAAACCTAAATAATTCATTTCATATTTTTCTATCTTTTTTTTTTGTTTGACTTTTTTTTTTTTTATATTTTATCAATAGGGTCGTCGTATTTATTATTTATCTATTACGTTTTTTTTCCATCATTTTCTTTATCGTTATTTGTTAAAATTGCGTTTTGCTCTAGTCATAAGATTCCATAAAACTTACTGAAATAAATCGTACGCTTTCTATATGATATATCTATATCGATATTTTGATTAATAACGTTAATCTTAAAATTCAGAAAACTGATTATTTTTCACCTATTTCTAATATAAATTGAACGTTTTTGTATACTTATTTTTGGGCGAAATAAATCGTAGGTTTTCTATATGATATATCTATATAGATTTTTTGATTAATAACGTTAATCTTAAAATCCAGAATACTGATTATTTTTTCACCTATTTCTAATGTAAATTGAACGGTTTTGTTATATTTAATATTACGTACAAAATTTATCAAAATATTAGTACGTATATGTGCGATGACTTTGCGACGTGTATGAACGAAAGATCGGATTTTAAAGTAAATTCGAATTTGGGAATTTGAAAATTATTATTCCACATTATTATTGAGTGTTTTTTTTTTTAATTATATAAATCTCCGTATGCCGTTACCACCGGGACTAACTTATGTGGTGAAATCTGACGTGTACAAAGGAAACTCGTACATCTGAAACAGATTCTCGTCCATAAATATTTAGTACGCGTCGAACAGTATCCACATAAAACATATAGTAGCGCTGTTTTTGTAACACCCGATATCGAGATTCAGCGGCAGAAAGTAATACCAATATCATTGAGATTGCGACTATAGAATGCATCAACATTACTATAACGTCAGTGTACAATCCACCTAATGTTGACTTGGTCTCGACCGAATTTCGGATATCAGAAACATTGTATCGTTATGGGACACGTTAATAGTCATATAGCACATCAACT
Organism: Coronaproctus castanopsis; assembly: GCA_032883995.1. NCBI lineage: Eukaryota > Metazoa > Arthropoda > Insecta > Hemiptera > Monophlebidae > Coronaproctus > Coronaproctus castanopsis. Next base: position 44,421,597 of record CM065053.1, on the reverse strand, counting down.
GGGAATAGAAACTTGTCCAAAGGTCGAAAAGTCGAAAGAAATAAACTCTTTGTCATTAATACGTGGAAAGGAATTGACAAGTTTAACAACGGTCTTTAGAATATAATCCTGATTTCCTTTTAGCCTGGGAATTTTTAAGCGTCAAATAATAGTTTAACGCTAAAAATTAAGATATTCAGTTATTCGTCTTATTAATTCATATCGTTCCATTCGCGACAGGTATGGTTATTTGCGTCGGTTTATACATAGCCGAAATATCGTTACCGAAACACAGAGGTACGTTACTATCGATGATTACTCCGGCTACCATGCTCGGAACGTTAGCCGTATACGCTTTAGGTTCGACATTTACCTGGAACGTAGTCGCAATTATGTACGGTATTTATTGTTGCCTTACGATCGTCGCTTTATGTTTCGTACCGGAATCTTACATTTGGTATTTGTTCCGTAACGGACGTTCTAAGGATAAAGCGTTACGAGCGTTATTACGTTTACGAAACGGCGATTTATCGCAAACCGGCCTAGAAATAACCGAAGCCGAAGTTCATAATCGTCGTTACGAATACGGTAACGACGAAATATCGTTTTACCGGCGTTTATTTCGTAACGATCCGGCCGTTTGGAAACCGTTTTTAATTTTGATCGGATTTTCGATCGTTCAACAACAAGCCGGTTATACGGTGATCGTTTATTACGCGGTGGATTTTTTCTCGCGATTCGAAACTTCGATAAACGGTTATACGTTAAGCGTCGCGTTCGCCGCCATTTCGACGGTCGGCAGTTTAATACTGACGTCGATCGTACACGTTTATAATCGTAAAACGTTACTAGCCGTATCCGGACTCGGAATGTTTACGACGATGGCCGGTGCGGCCGTATTCGTTACGTGCGAATCGTTAAAACCGTATCGATTGGTTCCGGTTATTCTGATATTCGGTTACGTATTCTGTTGTATGCTCGGTATGATCGATATACCGTGGATGATGGTCGGAGAACTATTTCCATCTGACGTACGCGGTTCGATGTCGGCCATGGTTACCGTATTCGTTTTTTTAATCACGACCGGAGTTATCAAAATCTATCCATCGCTGCTCGATTATTTAGGTCAGTCCGGTTTGCTGTGGTATTTCTCGTTATTTTCGTTACTGGCGGTCGCTTTTTCAGCCGTCTACTTCCCGGAAACTAAGGATAAATCGTTATTCGAGATAGAAGATAATTTACGACAACGTTAGTAACATCGATTCGATTTACACCGGAAGAGTACGTTCGTCTCGTAACCTACTGCTGTAAATGCCGTCAATACAATACGAGAAATACAATCTTAAGTTCATCAACCACAGTACCGCTTATTTATTTATTTATACCTTGATGATTCCACTCTGCAAATCCGAAGATTTAAACGCGTGGATTGATCGTATATTACAAATTAAACTGGAACTGAATGAAATCTTCGGTCCGGTTTTTCACCTTCTTACTATTTCGATCGCGTTTTAAATACCTAGAAATCGATATTAGCGTTCTTTATAAACCGATATAAGTGCATACATTCTCGTGATTATGGATTTATGACTATTTTGTATAACATTTAAAAAACACGACGGAACCGATCATTCCTAATTAACTCATTGTTACATGTTCAACAAGACTATCCCACGTGTTCATCTTGTAATATTCAACTTTCCTTATGCCATCTTCTCCTTTATTGTCCTACCTACAACATTCTCCGTTCTAATCTTAATTATCCTATCACGATCGATGAAATACTTTCCACTGATAACCTTAGTAATCTCCGAACTTTCCTCAATCAGACAGATATACTATACCTATTGTAATAAATTAATTAGTTACTTTTAACACTTAATGTATTAGCTTAATTAATAATTAAACCGTGCTTCTAGCCTTTGCAGCAGTATACAGCACGGTATATAAATTTATATATATATATATATATATATATATATATATATATATAAAATATATATAAACACGGATCTTAATGTTGGTAATATATATATTTTCTTAAGAATAATCTTCTTTCTCGATCAAACTCGTTACGTATACCATATATTGATCCTTCCAAACCGCAATAATAATGGTATACCGAGCTACCGAGAAATCCTAAACGCCACAATGGTATTCCAAAACATAATCTGCCTACGGTTTTGTGCGTAGTCTCGCTTTACATTCTTGTCCACATATCATGGATTCCGATCGACAATCTGTTTTACTAATATTAGGTTTTCCCTTTTTGTTGTATTTCTGCTGGATACATTCGTTCTCGTGGTTGATATAATCGATCCTAATGACTGCAATATAATCTTCACAGATTAGCTCTTCATCTGTTTTTCTGTTCACTTACAGTTGAGGCATTAACACTCTCATTTTCATAAAATACAACGTGTCGTCATGAAATCCGCTAAAAAATTATTTTCCGAAGTTATTAAGTACATTTACTAGTTTCCTAATTTTCATTTATCAATATTATATATTCGGATTTATAGTTTGTGGTTTACTTAATAAGCTGGAACAGAATATGTAACCATTAAAATATTTCGGTTTATACTTCTTTTATTTTTAAATATAGTTTAACACCATCAAGCTGCATATTGTTTTAAAAATTGGAGCTATTTATATACAACACAACGCTCAAACCGCAATTATTAGTATATCTGTTTGAGAGAGAACACCAGTGCGCGATATTAAATAGACGCGGGTCGGTTGACGTAACGCGCGGAACATACTCGATGGCAATCTGAATCGGTATCTGAATGTGCTCGACGGGCAAATAGCGATTAAAAATTACAACGAACTCTACTGACGCAATGTAATTATAATTTACTAAATCCTGACAAACACCGCTATTACTGAATCTTCCCCTCAAGGATTAGACTGATAGATGAAATATCTCATGACTGACGAAATCCATCCCGTATCCCTGGCAATGTACATTCTTAATTGCTCAATGGCCACATGAGCCAGTTCAAAACATTTAAAAATATACACGACGGATGACATCAAATGTAATTTTAGGTTCGTCATATGCGCGACTCGTATTTATTTATAATGAATTTCCGCATCTACATTATAATTTACGCTAATGATATTAATTACAAGTACAATATTGCACGATTTAATTATATATATATATTGTTTTGTCGGGTACCATGTACTGCTGCTATGGCCAGGAGCAGCCAAACGTAATTATGGGATATTATATAAAAGTTGATCGTATCTATATTTCGGACAAACTTGAAGAATTGGTTGTACTGCAATTGGGTTATCGATTAAAACTTCTTGCAATGAATTTCAACTGAAATTCTGCGGTCGGTATGTGGAGTATTGTAGACAGTCACGAAATAAATGTCGGAGTATAAAGGGTTTCTGGACGCAGGTGAGGCACAATGGTGAATCTGTCTTATTTATAATGTAACCATGGGTCAAAGCACTGTGACCAATGCGAAGACGAGATTGAACTATCTGTTCCTTCCTATTATGTAAAAAAGGTGCCCAAGGAATAGGATGAGAACAGACAGCTCTAAGGTGATTAATTGTAGGAATAACATTCCATAGATCACAAAAAAGGTTTTATTTGTTTTGTGTTTGATAGAAGCGATTGCATCATATTAAGATATATGAGTTAATGGATATGGTTTATTAGTTGTTGTTTCTTTAGCTGTTTTGTCTACTAGTTCATTTGGTAGAAAACCTATATGACTTGGGATCCATAATAGATTAAATTATACACACACACACACACACACACACATATATATATATATATATATATATATAAAGTTTAGATGTGGAATGTAGTGATTTTTATTACTTAATTACAAAAATCAGTTAAAATCACTAAACCTTTATTTAGATTTCGCAAAGCTATTACTGACATTTGATTGTGTTGTTTACAACAGTCATTGTCAGAATATTTATATTTCATTTTATATGTATAAATTTGTGAACTTATATTTAAATTAATATTTTGTCTTTTTTAGATCTTTATTTTTATTTTTATTTATATAACGCTTGATAATGGCGTAGTTGCCGAAAAGCTTTGCGAAATCTAAATAAAGGTTTAGTGATTTTAACTGATTTTTGTAATTAAGTATATATATAAATATCAAAAAGTTTGTAAAGGTAGTGATTTAAAAAAAAATAAAACAATAAAAAGTAGTTAAAATCATTAAAAGGTTATTTTCTTTATGAACAAACACAAAGCTTTTCGGCTGTTAATCCGTTATCTAAAAATGATTTTAAAAATACATAAATTAAAATAAAATACAGAATTTTTAGAAAGGAATAAATAAAACGATTTAACGTCAAATCACCGATATATCGAGACCGAAATTAAATTAAATACACGCGTATATTCGACTAAACCGAACGGGCGCACTTATAGAGTTTGTTAAGTAACTGTAAATAACTCGGACGATTTCAAAATTTATATCCGGATTTTTTGGAACGAAAGTATCCATTTATAGCCGTTTTATTGCTCCTTATTCCAATTGAATTCGAAAAAAAAATTTTGCACGAACAAATTTTATTGAATTATGATTAACGTATCTGGCGTACTATTTATTGTCGCGCAGCTTGTACCGAGCTCAACACAGTTCAATATGAAATACACGGTTGGAGAGAGAGAAAGATCGCGGAGCTAACTGATCGAGTAAAAGAATGGTTCGAGAAACTAGATATTAATCTTTTGAATTAATTAAATTGGCAAATGACTTTTATTTGGACACGGAAACGTACGATTAAATAAAATAAATATTAAAATAAATATGAAATATGCGGCTTGTCCGTGTTAATTAAAATGAAAAAAAAAATACGAACCTCTAAAAAATCCTAATTTAAAAAAAATATACAAATATCGATCAATTTTATTCGATATAATAGCGAGAATAATCCGAAATAATTTAAATTAATTGAGCGGTTCGGATCTCGAAAAGATTTTAAATCAAATTTTAGAAAAATTATGACAAAATTATGGTGTTAGTTGATTACTCTAAAGCACTCGATATCGTACGATAAATACGCTAAAGAAAAACCCGACAGTTCTATCAATATATCGAAGGAGAATAGGAGACGTATATACGGAAGTAGAGGGTACAAAAAAAAAACAGGACCATACTTATGTATACGGAAGAAACAAAGAAAAAGGACCCTATTACTAACGTGCACTCGATAAAATATTTAGAAAACTAAATTGAGATAAAAAAATTAAATAAAACGAACGAAGTATTTCTGAACAATCTACAGATTTCACAAGACTTGGTTTTATTCTTGTTTGGATAATTTTTTCAAATAACTTTTAAGTAATGGGAAACGGAATGATATGTACGATGGTACTTCATCCTGCGGGTTTCCAGGTTTATATATCATTATTATGTAAACAAATTTACCATTGTACGGGGTAATAGCCGGTACGAATTATTACGTTATAAATATATGTTGATAATATTATCACTTTTCTCGGCAAATTTTTTTATACTTTTGCAGTTATTAAGTCATATTGAGGGTATTTTACTGGATTTTTTTACTTCCATTGACGATACCGGTTTTATAGGTAAATACATTTGGACTGGTTCTTGTAGGTGATTGTTTATATACACCTATGCGTTAGTTACTGCGTTGTTGTCGCAGTGGAAAACTTCAGAGAGGCATTTAGCAAGTTTTTCCAGTTTTTTCCTTGTTGGTTCTTGCCCATCTGTGATCTTCAACTTTCAGTGGTGATTGTCGACGTGTGTGGTTGAATTTTTTTGTAACCTTCCATAGTGAATAATCATTATCCATATTGGCCGTCAACTGTGTAATATATTCTTGAAAGGTTTCGTTCTTCTTGTCTGAAAGCGCTTTCCTCGGCTGTTTAGTTATTCTGTTTAATGCATTTTTATTGATTAAGTTTCTATCGTTGTGCCACATTCTCCTTAATCGTCTTTTGTTTCGGCGATCATATCCATTGGTACTTTAGGATGGCTAATTGTACACAATTTACTTTCTCGAGAGCTAAATGTGCCGCTTCGTAAATGCTTGTAACAAAATTTCGATGTTATCTTCGGTTTTTAACGGAATATTTAAATCTATTTTGCTTTCGACTGAAATATATCTCAATTGGTATTTCTATTTGTCAGGATCGGTCTCGTAAGAAAATGTCTTACCGTACTATTAACACTTAGTATTTTCTGAGAATGATCGGACGTACCATCCATAGATGATTCTAACAGTAAGTGATCGATATCGACTCCTTTGGTGATAAAAAAAAAAAATCAGTAGGTCGAGTAGTTTGTTTACATCGGTTGGCCAATGTGATGGTAATCCATCAGATGGGTACAGCTACATATTTTTTTGAACCCACGCATTTAACTGCCTACCCCTGGGTGTTGTTAGGCGCGACTCGAAAGATGCGTGTTTAGCGTTGAAGTTGCCGTCAACTACAAATTTTACAAAGTTATTTCCAAGTTCTTTAAAGTATTTTTCATAGTGTTCTTACTCGATATTACGTTTAGGAGGACAGTAAATCCATGATATTTACCAAATGAGATTTCTGTCATTACAGTAGTTGCTTGTTGTAAACTTATTTGCTTCATAGTGGTTCATCGAGGTTTTTATACTTTTTATAATAATAGCGGTTCCTCCACGTGTACTGTACCATCCGGGTGGTCTGTGTGGTAAACTGTATAATAAGGTATTTTGACGTAGCTTTCGTTAGTAAAGTGAGATTCGGATATTAAAAGTATATCTACGTTATTACTTATTAAAAACGCTTCGACTTCATGGCGAAACCGGACCAGTCCGTTAATGTTCCAAATAACCTATTCTAAGTATTTTATTCATTTAAATGATAATTTAAATGATAATTAACGTGAAATGTCAGTTTTAAAAACATTAATACAAGTACATTGTAAGTTTTCTATGTAAAAAATTTATAATTTTCTGCCAAAATTTTAAAATGCACGACTTAAAGCGTTAAGTATTAAGTTATTGTCATTAGTTGTATAATAATAATAATAATAATAATAATAATAATAATATATACATACACACGGAATGGAAACGGGCTTATTAACATATATAATAATAATTAATATAGATATAAGCGAAGCAGACTTATTAACATATATAAATCCAGTTAGGTGCGGTTTAGCGAGTATTTAAAAAATTAATCAATCGAATTTAATTATTCGGCATGATTTATTTTATTTATTATATTATTACAATAATTTCACGAAATATATAAACGTGTTCTACTACAGTTAAACGAAATGCAACTTTTTTCTAGGGTACGTCTTCATTTTATAAGGACTTTTACGAAATAATTAAAACTAAATAAAACTATACTTTATTCGTGCAAGCCGTTAAATTTGAAAATAATCGGCATTTATATTGCTGGTAAATATTAATAATTGCATGCAGCGGTTAACGTCGTCGGCAGATACTTAACGGACAATTTCAAATGTAACTATTTTTCTTGTAAATAACAGTTTTAATCGGTTTCCACATTACTGTTATCTTCATATTTTTTCTTAATTCGCATTGGTTATTATTTGGCGCTGGGCTATTTTCCAATAAAAACCGTTCTGTACGCTGCAATAGCTAGTTCAGCGAAACTGGAAATATCTATTATATATATTAAGTTTTTTCGCGCGCTTCAAAGAAATCACTGGATGGAAATTCTCGTAAAGTACAATTCGGTGAGAATTAAATGTATAAAAAAAAAACAAAAAAAAATGTTTCAACTTAATAAATGTACGAAACACCTAATATCATCCGCAGGATAATGCAATCTTCTATCTGAAGTTCACCTGCAGTGGAAGATGAATTTCATTGAAAAATATTTTTCGGTTCGTTTCATATTCGTCACAGGCTTTATAACTCGAAGATCACTTGTAAGATCACAAATAATAATAATAATAAAAAACTAAAATTGTTGGTAACAGTTTTTTTAGGGGGGGGGGATTTTTTTACTTTTATTTTCTCGTGACAATGATCTGGTAATAAATAATGAAGTAGGGGAAATAATAATAAAGATTTGAAAGAGGTAAACACTCTGTGGAAACAAACGAATGTTTTATTGATTTTGAAACATGTTGCAAACAATTCAAATTTTGAGAAATACGATAAAGATACAACTAGAAAAGACTCTGGAATAAATGCTAATCATTTTTTAAACCGGTTAAAGAAAATATACGAATATATTAAGAAGGAAGAAAGTACAACGTGAAAATAAATGTAAATAAAACAAAAATTGTGAAATTTAGCAAACAGAATACTACTGGAACTGGATGAACAACAATTAGAAACGGTAAAACGGGGTAAAAATTTAGGAGTTCTGATTACAGAAGATGGACCTGATAACAAAGAAATAATTTTCAGAATAACAATGGCCGGAGAGGCGTTTGGAAATCCAGAAAAAGTTCTGAAAAACAGAAAGACGGATTTAGAAACAAAAAAACGAATATTACGATGTTTGGTTCGTGTTGCTTTATTCAGCGGGAAACCAGGACAATAAATGCGGATTGCGAAAGAAGAATTATCGCCGTTGAAATGGACACATATCGACACATGCTGAGAATCCCACAGACAGATAAGGTGACCAGAAGAAGTGCTGAGTAGGTGCAATGTCAACAAGTTGCAATTAATGGATTATATAAAAAGAAGACAAATTAAATGTATCGCTCACAAAATCCGAGAAGAAGGGCTTTAGCAGCGCAGGGTAAAATTTCAGGAAATGAACTTAGAGGAAGAACAAGAATAGAATTACCGCGAATACAGGAATTAAGGACTTGGTCGAATTAATCGAATCAGCCAGATGTCAATTTATATAGAGTTTGTGATGTGCAACCTCCCGAATGGGAGATGCTACTTTTATGATGAATATAAGAATTAGATCTAAATAATTACAATTACGAAGTATTATCAAGGCATGTAGACGGGTCTTTTGAATGAAATCTGAAATGTATAAATCAGTTTTCAAAACGTGCGAAATTTAATAAATTATCGAAAGCCAGTAAAATGCTCGTTTTAGTTTTTCAATCGCTATACAATGTAAATACGCGAGTATTATAGATTAACCGCTTTTCACAAATTTACGAAATTCATCCCGACTTCTCGCTACCTGTAATAATTCTCCTACTTTTGTAATTTCAGTTTGTGACTTAAATTTTAAAGATAAGAAATAGTTTTTTCCTCATTCGGTGTTTCCTTCTAACAGACAGATCATCATCGGTTAGAGGAGATGAAATGACGATACTCTGATAAAATGTCGCAGGATTTTTTTTGTCTATCAATTATGTCCGATTTTACAAATTGCAATATCTTCTTACGTTTCATATTTTTTTGCGTGTGTCCGTCATAGCTTCCAAATTCGGTGATAACGTCATTTTTCGGATAAGGTATGATTTAATAATTATAATAAAATATTTCGGTAGTTAATTATTGCAGTATACTTTCTTTCATCCTTAAAATAATCTTTATTAGCATCGCGATAAATATATCCAGTATTTTTAGAAATAATGTAGACAGGTTTATAATTTCACAAAAAAAAAAAAAAAGAATGTGTTCGATATAAGACAAAATTAAAAAATAAAGTAACTAACGGTCCTGACTATTAAAATAATTCAATTAGCGTATCCGACACATTTCATTTATTAGCTATACCCTTTTCTTCCAGTCGACAATAATAAGGTAATTTCACACAGAGATCCGATTCAATTAAAATTTAAAAGGCTCGTTGTACTGCTACACACTCAGCTAAACAACATTGGCGGAATTTGTTTATTTTACGAATATTCAGAGCTGGAATTAACTGTTGCCTTTCTTCGAGGTGACTTCGATCTAATTTACTATAAGAAGTTACCCCCAATGGTATTAATGACATATAATTGACCACAAACGAAGCCAAACAAAACCGGTTACTAGGCGCCTTCATTCGCAAAATGATGAACGGTACATGCTCGGAATTATAAAAGTTTTCGTAATGAAATTTTATACAAAATGGAATTTATTCAAATTAAATTCCCTACCAACTTTCTAATTTATATCGTGTCGACTAAATCCAACTTGGGAGATGTTCGATCCTGAACTACTACAGAAATTTAACACATTGCGATCGATGCCCGACTGATACACGGGCAATGCAGGTTGTTCCAAATGACGGCACTTTTAAAAATGTTTTATCTCATGTTTACGATTCCCGTCTCTCACACGGGAAATCGAATATTCCCGCGGTGACGGATGGGTTTCGCTTGTTTTTGCCCACTTTTCAAAATTTTGCAGTTAAGTTAAAAATTTAATAAACTCGATTTTTATCAACTTCAACCCTTGTACATTCGTTAGAAAAAAAATAATAAAAAAATTAGATAAATTTGGAATGAATATAGTAGTATTTCAAAAGTACCAAATTTTACACCTCAAAAAAAAATTTGAAATGCATTTTATGATGATTAGTCGATCTTAAATGTCGAATGATACAGAAAATTAGTAATATTTTCCAACAAAAAAATATTTTACAAACAATGATTATTTATTTATAATTAGCCGATAATCAAAAAATTATTTAAAAAATTAAAAAACCCTAATTGAAATAATAAAATATGAAACAAAATAAAGTAGACGCGCAAATATAATAAATATTGCTAAAATATAACCTAAATTGATTAACAAAGAAAATATAAGTAGAAAGAAAAAGATTAATGCCAAAAATCACATCTTGTGTGAAATTTCGTAAAACATTCGGGCAATGGAACTTCACATTGTGCGCATTCGTATTTATTTTCATCGGCCCATTAATCCTTTGTTTCTCTTTTCCCAGCATACTTTTGCACAACAGAGCTATATCCTTTTCTTTCGGCTGTTTCATGCATTTTTCTAGGAAACTGACACCCAAGTAATCTGCCATTTAAATGTTGTAGTATTGTTGATAATATATAATTGCTGCTTTTTCACCCAACTGAATAGCTCTAAATTCCTTGTAAATATATTCAGCTGCATTCAGGTATTCGTAACTTTCCTGTTTTAATAAACGAATTTACAGCAGTCGTGATGAATAAGTGAAAAAATGTTTTTTTTTTCGACCATTTTAATGTTTTACGCCGAAACGGGTAATAACTTTGCAATTGATCAGAATGATCTACCCCAGTTTTATTTCGATGATAATTAAGCACACACACTGGCTTGAACTGATAATTTCCTACAGTTTTCGACTTTACTCTCACTTCTTTCATATCTACATTGTCATTTGTAGAAAGGATTATTACTTCCGCTTTGTCCTTCCATGTTGTACATAACACACGACCATTTCTTTTACGAATCATTTCATTTTTGTTAATGTTTTCTACAAAAGAATCTCTTGGTAAACATTTTCGGCTACTCGTCACTGTACCGACCGCTGCAGTGTTGTTATTCCAAAGATTTTTTTTAAAAATATAAATAACATAATTACAACTGGCCTAGAGGCCATCTAACAATTTTTATGAAATGCGAAGTAGCGTGAGAGGGGTCAAACCCCCATTAGTGCTCTCCAAAGAATTCCAGTAGAAATTAGGATAAATCAAACGTCCTGGTTCGTTTTAATCGGCGTATCTGAATACTGTTAACTAATAAATTGATTGTCATTTGTATGAGACTCCAAGCGCCTTTTATACTGCTCAACCGCGTGTTTGACTTCGTCTTTAACATAAGGAATGAGAAGGTCACGATGTAAAGTATAATTCGAAACATACCAAGGAGGAGCAATAAGTAACCTAATGATCTTATTTTGGAACCGCTGTATCTTATTTATATGGCTATTTTTTGCGCAGCCCCATAGCATCAGGCCGTATGTCCACACAGGCTTTAGCATTATTTTATAAATTAAAAGCTTATTTTCAAGAGAAAGACTGGAGTGTCTGCCAAGAAGCCAGTACAGCTGCTTCAATTTTATGTCGAGATGTTTTCTTTTCTGCTCGACATGTCTGCTCCACGTTAATTTACAGTCAAGATGCATCCCCAGATACTTAACGTAATTCTGTTGAGAGATTAATTCCCCATTTAATGTAGCGGGTGGACAGGTTAAGTTTCGCAAAGTGAATGTGACCTGCGTGCAATTACTTTCGTTAACTGCAATACGGCAACATCTCAACCGGGTTTCGATTTTTATTAAAGACCGCTGCAGAGTTTCGTGGACTAGGTTTTGCTCTTTGGCTACAGCTAAAATGGCTGTATCGTCCGCAAACGTGGCAGTTATAACATCGTCACTAACATAGATAGTGGAGTATTCGTTTTCGAATTTTACTTGGCATGCACGATCCTCAAGGTACGATTTAAGGAGAAGGAAGTACGGATGAGGAAGAATTTTTTAAAGTTTATATAATAGCCCATGATGCTATCAAAGGCTTGCCTAACATCTAGGAACACACCGAGACATACTTGCTCGAGTGCTTCTTGCGGAATCCAAACTGATGATCGTGAATAATATTCTCCGATTCTAGGATAGGATTTAACCGCTTTAATATGATTTTTTCAAGCACTTTTTACAATATAGGTAATAAGGATATCGGTCTATATGACGTGACCAAGTCCGGTGCCTTATCCGATTTAGGTATTACAACTATCTGCGCCAGTTTCCATGACAGAGGAAAATAGTGCAGGCGAAACACTGCGTTAAAAATATTATTAATAAATTGTATCGCTTTGGCCGGCAATTCTGATAATAATTTTCCGGTTATTAAATCGAAGCCCGGGCTTTTTTTATTGTTTAATTTTTTGAATATACATTTTATTTCTCCTGGGGACGTTGGCGCATTATGGTGACTCATTTGAAAAGGAGCACTTAAAAATGTCATGATGTTGAAACAATGATGGACTTGTATAAAATCTGTCCATATATATATATATATATATATATATATATATATATATATATATATATATATATATATATATATATATATACATAGGGCATGATTTTTACCGAAATAGTTCTAACACAATCTGCTAACAACACGTTCTACACTGTTATTCACGTCATTCTGTTTACTCCAATATATTGCCAGATTCAGAATATAACCGGTTCGTACATCTGTCAATATATAAAATTCAATTTCATACTTTTGAGGCTTGTTTTTAATATACACCGGAAAGTGCACACGTCCACGAAATGGGCAAATTCCTTCATCTATGCACAAATGTTGGTCCGGTAAATACGACGATCTGCTCCTATTTATCAATTTATCTAATACAGGTCGAATTTTGAATAATGGATCATATCCATTCCTTCCTTTTGGTACATATCTGTGTCATTATTATTCAGATATAACGTAAAAATGATACACTTAAACCGATATATCGACATTAGGTTACGACAAAAAGGATTTGAGTAAATGTCCAGGTTTCTCCAATAATCATTTATTGTTGTTGATTTTTTAACCAAACACATGTGGAAAATTATGGCAAAAAATGCATACACTGTACATGCATTTGAACAAGAGACCCATATTGATCTTTTAGTTAGCTTTTTTAGCTGATTTCAAGAAACGAGAACCGTGTGCGATGCTTCATTTGCTATATGGAATAGATGTTTCAGATTTGTCTGGCACAATCGTCACTGTGGACAGTCTAATATCCTGACTCGGCCGTCACACCGACGAATTATAAAAATTCGTTTGCCAGACGGACTTCGTCAAAGGCGACATTCCTAATAAATAACCTTCCGACCGAAATGTGTTAACGAAACACCTCGCAAGCTGCATATTACAACCTGACATATTTCGTTAACGTCTAAGTGTTTATTACAGTGTAAGGACGCGTAAATCTTCGGGAACTGAGGGAGAAAAACTACGAGGCAGAAGAAATATATTCGATTTGATAATTTCATGCTCGTAGAAAAACTAAGCCGACTTCTAAGAATTGTACTTCGGCTCGGTTTTGAGTTATTTCAAATATTCAACCAGGCCGGTATGAACAATAAAATATGTGAAAGTTGTCAAATGTTGCTGAGGTTTTACCGATATTAAAAAAATAAAGTTAAAAAAAGCGGTGGAATATTTTGCGTTTCTGTTTAGAACGACGAGTCGAATAAAAATATGATAATATAAATGAGTATATGCCATAGGAATATTTAATTATTCATTATATGTAAATTGTCGAAATATTAAACTGTTTTTCTGTTTTATAAAAAAAATGTCTATATATATATAATTATAAATGTATATATATGTAAAGTGAATATATATTAAATATATTTATATACTCTATTTTAAGAATATTTTAAAATGTATATATATATATAAATGTCATTGCATAAAGCACGATAATTTCGTTTTGTTAGGTTAACAAAAATATTTTTTTGCAGCGCGTCTTCTTATAGTGGACAATCCGTTAGGGTAGCCGTAATTTAAACGATGGATAGGATTCGTTTCGAACAGGTAATTTTGAATTTTTCGACGTATTTCGAATAATATCGTCAATTTCTGATCGATTAACTTTTAAATCGGTAATTAATTTACAGAAATACTTACGAATATTTGAATTTCTGTCCGAAAAATTATCAACTCTTTCTTTTGATATTGCTTATTTGTTTCCGCGCTACGAAATATTTTTTATTTATTTCGATTAACCTTACACATATTTATTTAAACTTTCTGACGCCAATATTTGTATCTTCCAATCCATATCGTTAATTGTTCTGGGGGCCTCACGTATCTATCGACGACCTGCCTGTTCTATTAGGTCGTCTATCCATCTTCTTGTAGATCATCCTTGTTTCCGCCTTACAATGTATGCTAGCCAGTTCGTTATTTCCGTCTTCCGTCTGTAAATCGTGCTACATACGCATTTGCTATCCCGGATATTCTCGAACCCTGTGTTTTTCCTTATATCTAAGTTACCGATTTTATCTATTAATATTTTTCCGAGCAGCGCCCGTTCAATTTTCGACTTTCCCAATTTTATCCGTTAATTCTTTCGTTAAAGCCAGGTTTCCGCTCCTGTTTATTACACAACACTACTCTAGACAGTGTTCATCTAGATAAATATTATTAGAATTGAAAAATTTCACGGTCAACAACAGAATGTATAATTTTTTGTTAGTATTAAAATTTCACGTACCATATACATGATGACTGAAAGGGTTAGTATATCGATGTGTGAAAATAGTGTCGGTTTACATACTCGCGAACACTTAGAAAAATTAGCCGTAACTGGAAATAATTTATTCGACGATGGAACCGATTTAAAAAAAAAATATATAAAAAGAATTAAGAAATAAAACCCGTTTTTTTTTTGTTAATTATTAATTTCGTTTTTTTTTAAATTTCAACAGATGAAGACGAATTGCGACGAAATGGACGACAATAGTTCTCGCATTGTTATCGCTGGTATATCCGGTGTATTCCCCAACGCGGACGATGTACGTCAGTTGGGGAAACAATTAATGGATAAAAAAGATTTAGTATCGGAAGAAGCTGTGAAAATTGGTAAATTTTAGTTATTACGTATATGCCTAATAAATGCGCACCAATATATAATAAATAATATCGATTTATGCGTATTTATACGGAAACTTGATATATATATATAATGTTTACATATACATCAATGTATACATATATATAAACGTGTATTATTAATAATGCTCATAGAGCTTTTTTCTCCGAACTAGACAGTAGTCAAGGCAAGCCCTATATAAATTTTAATTACATTTTCGAATAGATTTCACGTCATAAATAATAATATTGATTTCCTCGAGCTGATAGAATCTCCCGAATCTACTATAAACTTAGTATCCTAACTACGTATAACAACCTCCCTATTTCGAAAAACAAGTATATAGAATTAAAACATCCGGCAAGATTCATGCGGCCTCCAGGCTTTGACAGGAACTCCAATAAGAGGTTATTCGCGAAGGTCTCTTTAAGTCTTCGGAGTAAGGCTGAAATTCTTACTAAAAAAGGATTTCAGCAACATTAACAAATTTCACGAGGGCAAACACAATGATAATCATTTCAGTGACAAAAAATGATCTCGATCACAGTTAGGATATCTGCTGCGAACGTTGTAGATAAATCAATTTTTAGAAAAAAAGTTTCTTGGACCTTGAATCGAAATATCGGGAATAGAAACAATACACAAAACAAAATTAAAAATATGAAATATTAAAAAGAAAAAATTAAAAAATTTTAATATTAGCATATCTGAAATAAAATTGTTTATACGCGCAAGGATGTAAAATTTACGTTATCTACTATATTACTTTAGGTCTCATTATTATTAACATTTGTCCATCTTACAATGTTTCTCAGCAACAATCGATATTCTAAAAGACGTAAAAATAGCGCAGTGGAACATTAGGTTTGCTTACGATTGTCAGGGAGAACTTGTATTAGGTCCTAAGCGTCTGTCTCTGTATTATGTGAGACTTGGCTTAAACCAAATCAGCAGTTTAGGATTCCTAATTATAAAGTCCTACGTCTAGAAGAGGCGAATTGTTGGCTATTATTATTCATATCTCACGGACAAATTTTACTATTAATATACCGAATTTTAGGAACGTTGTTCAAGATTTGGGATCAGTTTTAAAATACGTAAATTCTAATTTGACTTAATTACGGTGCGCGCTGCTTCGAAACGTAGAATTACATCTGTTAACTGGGAACATTTAATACGTAATCCGAAAAAGAATGAAATACCTGTTTTTAACTTTAGGAGATTTAATAAATTGTCGTCATTGAGGTTAATCTGTGAACAATTATGAAGGTTTTGAACTTTTATAAATGAACATATCCTTTACGACTAGCACGAATTGCTGGATTTAATCAGGTTCCTATTAATTTCTAATTTGGCTTCCTCTGGTATCTGTGAAAAGATTGATTGGCTAATAGGAAAATATCCCATGAGTAGTCTGCCGGTTTTCATACAAATTAAATTTACAGGCACCGCTTTTGTCGCAGAAGGTTTTTTTTTGTTTTTTTTTGGTTAAAAGGTTACAGTCGGATTGACTGGACTAAATACAAACATCTAATAGAAGAAGAGATTCAAAAATATAACGCACCCCATTTATGCGCTATATTTCCATTAGATCAATACTCATTGAACGGATTTTCAATCACCCGTAAATAAGTAAGCGCCTGCATTTCAGAGATTCACCGATCCCTTTAAATCGCCGATTAAATCGGTCATTGCTGAGTGTAATCGAACGAAATGATTTTTAAAAACCAAAAAAAGAATAATAGTATTAATACGAGTTTAAACACGAGGGAGATACGGCAAAGAATTAAAGGGTTTAAATATCCATTTCCTTCTTGTATAAGTCGTACGAACATCGAACGGATTAATGATTTCATAAGACAGTTTGAAAGTCCAGTTGATTCTCACATTCAGGAAGATTCGTTTGTTAATCATATTAACTCTTTATCAAAGCTAGAATACATCATACGTGAAATGATTTCGTAGTTTGGATCATAAAAAAGACTCTGATGCCGGAATGGATGAAATTTCCTACATCATGCTGCAGCATTTACCTGAGCAAGCTAAACTTCTTCTGCTAGCCTTTTTTAATAAAATTTCAAATCCTATTTTGAAAGATCATATTGTTTTAAACCCGGTTGGTCTCCCGAGACCTATTTCTTTGTTGTCGCGCATGGGTTAGAGAATATATTAAAATTTAGATTAGAATGATGGGCTAATAAATTTTAAAAACTTCCACTTTCCCAGTATGGTTTTGCATTAAGTTAATTATGTTATATATATACGTTCTTGCTATTTGTATTGATATCAAGTCAGCATACTATAATGTTAATCCTTCAACGTTGTATAATAAACTAGTAGGATTTGGTGTTAATAAAAATATATGTACCTGGATATTAATGGGTAACCAGCCTGAGATAAAGGGAAAGATATAATTCTATTTATTCCGGTAAAAGATAAGTACAATGATTTAAAATACTTTGCGAGTAGATTTTCATCTAATCACTCATTTGGAGAGCGGTATACAGCGGATATAGCGACAGTTTCGTTAAACATAATTTTACCGTACAGGTATTCTTTTCCCCGAAGAATTTTCCTCCTCGTAATGCTTGATTTTTTTTTTTTTTTAATAATAACTGTACTACCGCCGCGAACTTTATTATCTGGGCGAAGACGAGTGTAAGGCAATATTAAAAACTGTTTTATTTTTTTGTTCGAGTCGAAAAAATTACCGCTTGAAAAAGTAACAATTAAGTGTGTCCATTAACAACTCGAACTAGAAATGTGAATAAATCAAATGACGTACAAGAATTATTCATAAATGTCACCGAAAGACGGCTAATAATTTCCGAGAAGGCTACTACATGTTTTTACTTTTTAATTCATATAAAAAATTCGCGAATAAGCTGAAAAAATAGAAAATAAACATCAAACGGTCGACTAAATTAGAAAATCAACGTGTATATTTTCAGTCATTAACAACTTTAAATCGAGTACGTAGACTTGAAACTCTATGAAAATTTTTTTTTTTTTTTTTTTTTTTTTTTTTTTAATGATTTATAATACTGCGAGCTGTCCACCAAGGACATTTAGCAGTACGTTTAAGAGAATTGAGCATGAGGGGACAAGTATCCAGCGATACCTACCCGATTACGACGACCCTAAACGAGATCCTGCGGTTTCTGACGTTTTAGTCTCCTTATTTCACCGGTGGTATCAAGCAATCCCCTAGCAAAAGTATTCGGGTGGCTATCAAGTCTTCTTGCGTGTCTTTTAGCGTGAACTTTTATGACCTCGGCCACATAATCTATACGTAAATCTCGATGCAACGTTAGATTTGTTACATACCAGGGTGCTTTGGTTATCATCCGAAGAATTTTATTTTGTGACGTTTGTATTATTTTCAGGTTTGATGGTCTAGCACAACCCCAAAGTTGCACCCCATAGGTCCAGACAGGCCTTAGAATCACCGTATATATTAAACGTTTATTATCTGTCGTTAGTACACTGTTTCTCCCTATCAGCCAGTACATTTTTTTAACACGAATATCTAATTCTTTTTTCTTCATCTGTATGTGATGTTTCCATGTTAATCCGCTATCCAGGTGTAATCCTAAGTACTTGACCGTTGATCGCACTGACAGATCGGTGCTATTAATCCTGACGGGTGGGGGTGTAAAAATTGAATTTCATTTTAATTTTAAATGTTGCAGGAAAATTATACGGGCAGGAACTCGTCGGTATTCTTTAATATCTGTGTTCCATCGTCTCTAACTCGATAATTAGCGGGTTTCCATAATTTTTTTAGAAGTTTGTTAGAATATTCTTCAAAAAAATAACTTTCTAACTTGTATAATTTTCGAATAACGACGCCCGATTAAAAGTTCAATCATACGTCGGTGTTTTGTTCCGGGATGCATTCACGTGCCTTTTGCAAATCGTATTAAGTTTAAGTCAAAGGCTTTCACCGACTTAAAACAGAAGATTATCGTATATATATATATATATATATATATATTGGTGTCACGACTGCAACTTAGAAGTCTTTGGGAAGAAATTCGTCTATTCCCTATTGTCCAGAACAGCTTGTGTAATGTGATATTGTTGCTTTCCAGCTTAAATATGACAGGTATTAGCTTATTTGAGGTAGCAGCTTTTTAGTTTTTTTTTTTACTTGTTTTTCCGTCGCTTTTATTTTCTCTGTCTCAGTTCAGTTATTTGTTCAGAAATCAGTATTCTGTCCGGGACTGAGTTACACAAATGTCATGGTTAGCAAACTTTCTGAATGAATTTAGTATATTGCATTCACTTCGGAAAATAAACCCCTCTACTAACCAGAGTTTTGTACAAGCCTGAGCCTAACGTTCTTTGTCTTCCAACCATTTTTTTTTTCATTCGACGTGTTTGTTTTCGAACATCACCTTTTAGATCAGTAATCTTATGTTTCAGTTTAGTTTTATTTATGCTGTTTCGCCGTCGAGCGAATAATGTTTTACTCTATGTTCAATCAGTACATTAATTACTTCGATTTTTTCGCTCGAACTTTTCTATCACTTCGTTACAACTTTTGTACAGTATTTATTTCACCGTGTCGCAAATTGGATCACACTATTCGTTGAAGTCGATATCTGTGCTTCATAAAAAAAACTTGGCCGATAAGGTTCATTATAACTTATTGTTCTTTAAAATATTATATTTTCTCTTATTGAGATTACTCTTAAAAATCAGTCTCGATAATTCTTATTCATTTGTGAAACGGCGACGTACAAATAAAAGGTCAATTAGCATGTCGGTGATTTGTTTTGGGATGAATTCACGTAGAGTTTGAAAATCGTTTTATGTTTAAGTGTAACGTATTTTCTATAGCTAGACTAAGCCTTTCACTGTCTTGAAGCTGAAAATTTTTGAACCGTGTTTACCAATAGCATTTGACTAAACTTGTTAATACCGTATGACTGTAACAAGCGTGTATAATTCTGAGTAGATTTCCTTTTCGACTTCTTAGTTTAAACGTGTAGTACACTTTTTTGATAAGTTGCAATGTTAATTTCACCACTGTTTTGAATACTTTGGGTTTTTTTTTTTTACTTACGTAGGTCTGTATGTAATGCATCTTTTCTTGATGAACTATTTCTTTTATACTCGCACCATGAAACCACCAGTAGGATGATACTTTGTAGGTAGTAGTGAAAAACCATCCGTATTATCATTTATTTAGAATTTCGAGGCAGCAAGTACAACGCGTAATTGTATGATTGATTTAGACGGTTAAATGATCTGGAAATATTTTTAACATCAGCTACGGCAATCACTATTTCCACTGATCCATTATTTTACATTGTTTTCTAAGAAGTTAGTTTTTGCGTGTAAACGTTTAGAATATTACTCATAAATAATGTTTCATATATTACTTATAATTACCATACTAATTGTAATTGTTTTTTAAAATAATTTTATCGCGAATAATTTCTCTTTATTCGTGGTTTTATCGTGTAACCCCGCTGCCTCGAAACAATAAAATTGTCCGATAAAGATATTTTTCGCCTAGTTTGTAATAAAATAACTTCTGATGAAAAAGCGTTTGACACTGATGAAGATTTTGTTCCTAATTACCGGGTACACAGGATTGAACTACCGGTAAATGCAAATAGTAATTCGAAATGTTATCTGGAACAGAAGTTTTAAAATCAATCCCATTCCAGAATTTAACAACTACTTCGGTGTGACGAGTATACGATTTCCTTTATTTATACGTGACTATTGATCACGTAGTGTTGCAAACGAACCTTTTATGCAACACAAAAGGTGATCGGCTAAAATTTCACACCCACTTAATAATTATGAAATTAGATTATTCTTAGGAATAAATTTACATATTTCCCTCGCAAGAAAATATCATGAATACTACTATTCCGACATGCACGATCACTATATATCTAATTTGATGCCGGTGAAACTATTTAGTTTTCTGCTGAATAATTTACATTTAAATGATAACACCGAGACGTACGGTAAGCCGAATTATTGGTAAATTATATAAAACGCTATAGATTATACAAAATATAACTATTTTTAAATTTCCCGAATAAATCATTTAGCGAAAACGTTACAAGCGCAGTCAGAAATTAGCCTAAATGAAAATGTGGCTAGAAAGGAACACGCGCGACAAGCCTACATAGAGCGCGATTATAAAATACGGATGCTTTCAGACGAATCATAATTCGGAATTTAAAACTTACACCGGCAATAAAAGTAATTGAAATTGGTTTAGGAGACAGAATAATTTTAGATCTCAACCGAGATTTAAAACGGATTTCGCAAAAATCGAACAACGATAGACCAAGCTCTGTATTTACAGGAATCAATAATACAAGCATTTAATAACAAGCACCACCTATTAGCAGTCTTTTACGATCTCTCCAAAGCATTTGACACCACAACGAAGCAAAAAATACTGACTACCATGTACAACTGGGGCTTCAAGGGTCGACTTCCACTTTTCGTCGCAAATTTCTTAGCAGATCGTCTCTTTAAAGTGAAGATTAAAAATAGAGTGTCGGAAGCTAAACAACTGCAAAATGGAGTTCCGCAAGGCTCAGTTCTTAGTCCGACTCTATTCAATATAGCCATCAACGATATCATCGAAGACATTAAACTCCCAATTAAAACGGGACTTTTTGCCGATGACTTAGTAGTCTTCCTAACATGTGCAAACATAGAACACGGCGAACACATCATTCAGGAAGGAATCAATAAAATTACAGCAAGAGCGCAAAACAGTGGTTGGACGTTTTCTTCGGAAAAAACAAAAGCTGTTCACTTCTGTAGAATCAAATCCTGTAAAAGTAACATACATATCCTACTAAACAACACACCCATTCAAACTACATCTCATATTCGCTACTTGGGCCTTTTCTTCGACAACAAATTAACATGGAGAGAGCACATAAATCAACTGACGAAGTCATGCACAACCAAATTAAATTTACTAAAAAAATTGGCACACACATCGTATGGAGCTCACCGTTCTTCACTGTTAATGATATACCGCTCTCAAATTCGCTCAAAATGCGACTATGGAATCCCCCTCTTTTCCATAGCATCCAAGAGAGACTTCTCAAAACTAGATACTATCCACAATTCCTCGCTTCGATTAATTACAGGCGCGCTCAGAACATCCCCAATATCAAGCATCTACTGCGAAGTCTCAGAATGGCCTCCATCGCTTCGACGAGATCATCTTACGATAAATCTTCTGTTACGCACGATTGCAAATCCAGAGCTCCCAGCAACTAACAGTATAAAACGATCTCTTCAGAGTACATCTGAAACCAGATTATTAGGTTCAAGAGTAAAAAGAATTATATCCGATACTACGAAACCAATTCATACCGATCTATCAGAAGCTGATGAGCTATACAACATAGAAAGCAACCCTACAAAAATCCTTCCCCCATGGACTTCGAAAGACGCCGCATTCGATTTTACACTGCTCCCAAAAAAGCACTCTCACTTTGCCATCATCCACAATTTATTATCTCCCCAAAGGAAAAAGATATACTACTACGACGGTACAAGTTCCGCAGAATCCGCTGGTTGCGCAGTGGTCTTTAATCGAAATGTGATCTTTTCAACTTCACTTCCACCGTTATTCTCCGTTCTGTCCGCAGAACTATACGGAATCCTACTAGCGTTGGAACACGCGGTAAAATCCTACCATCACATTATAACGATAGCTACGGACTCCATGGCAGCTTTACATCACATTCAACGGAAATCAAATCATCCGATCGCAAACTCCATAAATACAATCGTACAGAACTGTCAAACGGCGATAACCTTCGTATGGATTCCGGGCCACGCAAACATACCAGGAAATCATATGGCCGATCTAGCAGCAAAAGAAGCTTCCAAAATGCGCCCAGCACTGCGTATTAAGATTCCACTCAGTGATATCAAGGAAGAAACCAAGGGCCTATTTTATAGGTTGTGGCAAAAAAGATGGACGGAACAACAAAGTACATCACACCTGCACAAAATAAAACCGTCAGTTCGCGAATGGAAGTTTCAACCTGAAGACCGAAGGGATCAGGTGGTGCTGTGTCGACTCCGGATCGGTCATACGCAACTTACACATGGACACATATTCCAAAAATTAGTCCCACCAACCTGTGATAGATGCGACGTTCCGATTACAATTCACCACCTCCTAACAGAATGTCCAAAAATCCCTTCCTTAAATATTTCATCAATTCTGGCCCAAGATTCCCCATCCGTTTCATCCTTTCTTGTTAAGCTTAGGTCGGTAAACCTGTTTAACAAAATTTAAATTTGCTGGCCGCGCTCCTAGCCTCGCTGCTGTACATAGCGCGGAAGAAGAAAAAAAAAAAAAAAAAAAAAAAACTTAAAAGTTGTATTATTTTGATGGATAGGTTTTTTTTTTGCTTACTTTAGAATGTTCGAAATGGGGCACTATCAATTCAAATCGAAAAGGATTGCCAACACTTGAAAACTATAAAAATATGAAGAGAGTTGAATTTTCATTTCGTGTAAATATAGCCAACCAATTAGCGATGTATGGAAAGATACCGAAGGTGTGAATGTACTAAGTTCTTCTCACCATCCATCGGAAGTACCCACTATGAAAAGAAAATAAAAAAAAATGAGAAGAAAAAAATTTTTACGTGTCAGCGGCAGAAGATAATAAACATAAACTTTGCAGGCTTGAAGAATGATTACACCATATAGATAAAAAGTGGTGAATGCGATTGTTCCGGAATTTCGTAGATTATTGCTTAATAAATCTGTTATTTACTCATTAAACAGATAGATATCACGAAATATTACAATAAAAATTTCCAGCGAGAAATATATAAAGCTATTCGAGCAACAAAAATATTTTTGTGCAATCAGTCGAGAGTAATTGGCTACAATAAAAATTCTAAAAAACTAATTACGAACATAGTTTACACCCGAAAAAAAATCATATACGTATGGATATCAACCATGAAAGTTTAAAAGTGTATTCGATAATAACGATTCCAACAACATAACAGATTTTACACACACCACGGTAGTACACACGCGTGAAGAGGGAAAAAATAATTAATAAATACGACAAAGGCTTGTCTGCCGACGGGTAAAAAACCCCTAATAGGAAGGGATTTTTTTTAAAAATAAACTTCATTTTATTTTTGTATTCGTATTTCTTTTACACTCGCATTTACATTGTATTACACGCGGATTTGGTTATATATAACTGTTTAGTAAATGATAAAAATAATATGTAACCACTTTGTGCGGGACAATATTTTCGATAATTATTGTAAATCATAAAATTTTTTTGTACACTTTTAGTTATGAATGACGCCGAAGATTTAGAAAATATTAAAACGAAAATGATATTATTTTCTGCCGCTCTAAGGGTTTTTTAATCTACAACAGCCTGATTTTCAAAGGATTAAAGGGCATTTATAAGTTTTTCTAATCTTGAAATCTCCAAATATAAGGACGCTGTGTGCTGTTTTACTGATGGCTCTAAATCGGGTAGGCGTGTGGGGTCTGCCTTCTCGGTACCCCCTGTCACTCATTGCTTTCGACTTCCTAAGTCCTGCTCCATTTTTTTAAGCGGAATCCTTTGCTATATTCAAGTGTCTAGAGTTCCTGTCCATGACGCAGTCTTCTTCTAAATTCCGTATTCTTTCTGATTCACTCAATGTTTTAAAGTCTCTCCGCAACCTATATACGGATAATGCACTTCTACAACGCATTCTGCTTGTCGATGACTTCCTTACTAGATCTCAAGTTTCCATAGTTTTCATTTGGATTCCCAGCTACATCGGTATTCCTAGAAATGAGGCTATTGACCGAGCTGCCAGAGAGGCGTCTTTGCTTCCACACATTTCCGCTCGCCTCTCTCTCTCTCTCTATAGTGACATTAAAGCTTTCCTGAAATCTCTCGTAACTAAATCTTGGTGTCGTGCATGGAAGTCTAATGAACAAAACCACCTCCTTTTAATCAAACCTAATCCACTATCCCAACTGCCATTTCCTTTTCAAACAAGAAAGAAAAATTATATCCTTACAAGACTCCGTATATCCCACTCAAACCTTACCCATTCCTATCTTCTTCATGGCACAGACCCGCCACTATGTCCCTTTTGCCAAATGTCTCAACTGCTCATACCCCACATACTAACATCCTGTCATGCTCGCACAACATTAAGAATCCAGCACAGCCTTCCTCCTTCTTTACCTCAGCTTTTATCTGAATCTACTGACCATAAATGGTGTCCTGTTCCTGGATTCACTGAGCCTCTTAAATCAGATCTAGGACCACAGTAAACCTGTGGGCGCATATGACCCGTTAGTGCAGCCGGCACCCGTATAAAAATAATAATAATAATAATAATAAGAATTTTATGTGGAAAATATTATATTTGTACAATATTCCCTAGTATGGCATATCTCGATTATTGTCGTCCGTATGACCAAATTGGTTTCAGTATTTTTTTTATTTTAATTTTTTTTTGTACAGTAATACACTGTGATCGTGTGACAACTGTGATTTTCTATTTTTCTTCTAAGCGTCAAATTTATATTTTCATTTGCCCCTTCATTTAATGTTAATCACTTCTTCAGGCATCTAATTCATTTTATATATGCCACTTTTGGTTTGCTAGCGTGTAAAAAGAACCACCCAGAATAAGTACATGTACACGGAGACTTGTGCCTATACATAACGTATACATACACGTAAATTTATAATATTCGTACATATATATATAATAACCAATAATGTTGGTGTATTGGAGAGCAGTGATTTTATGAATTAACACAACAAAATAAAAACAAAAACTATTTTATTAATGCAAAGCTTTTCGACAGTTACGTCATTATCAAGCGTACACAATAAAAACGAGACTTTATTTACATAAAGAAAATTATAGAATTAGCAATTTTCGGGAAATGGTAACTTGTCTTAAATAAAACAGTACAGTTGTCTCTCATTTTTAATTGTTGCATCTATTCACCGTGTTGTACATACTGCAACTCAAGCACTTGAGAACAAAGAATTTGCTACAGCAGTTTTTCTAGATGTTAGTGCAGCTTTTGATAAAGTTTGGCACATAATTCACAAAATTAAAATATATTTTTCACCGGGCTTTTGCAGACTACTCATGTCTTAACTGATCGACAGTTCTATATACATGTTGGATCAGCGACTACGCACTACATTAGCATTCGCGCTGGTGTTCCACAAGGCTCTGTACTTGGTCCTATACTCTTCCTACTTTATACTATGGATATTCCTCAAACTCCTGAGACAACAACAAGTCTTTTTGCAGACGACACTGCAATAATTTCACGTAGTCGCAGTTATGTTACAGCTGCATGTATTCTTCAAACAGCTGTAGACAATATTTCAACTTGGGCTCATACCTGGAAAATTAAATTAAATGACAGCAAGTCAGTACGAGTAGACTTTTCTCTCCGACACCATGGTTACATTCCAACTTATTTGGATGGTAAACCGGTTCCAGTATCTAACACTGCTCGCTATTTAGGTCTGCATCTTGATTGTAAGCTCAATTGGCACGAGCATATTAGAAGAAAACGGAAAATGTTGGACCTTCTGCTCTCCAACTTTCGATGGCTCCTTCAGCCTAATTCTGAGCTTAGTCTCGAAAGCAAGAGGCTCATCTATACTTCAATTTTCCGACCAGCATGGAGCTATGGTGCAGAGATCTGGGGATCCGCAGCCAAATCTAATCTCGAAATTCTCGAAAAATTTCAAAACATGTTCGTGCGTATGATTTCAAGAGCACCTTGATTTGTCTCGAACGCCCAACTTCGTATCGATCTCAAAATCGATCCATTTTCTGTTATTATCCACCAGAAGTCAAACAGCTACATTAATCGTCTTCACCTCCATCCGAACGTAGAAGCAATCTTACTATTAGATGATTCTAATGATACCCGACGGCTGAAAAGAAAACATCAGCTGGATCTTATTAATATTTAATTTTATTATTTTTTATAAAATAATTTAACTACATGTGAAATTCTCCTATAATTAGTTATGGTAAATGTAATTAGTTTTACAGTTCCGATAAAATCTTTATCATATAAAAAAAATCTATAAATAAATTACGAAACTTGCAAATGACATTGATCGTGTGGTTTCTCGCTTGTGCCGGTATTTGTTAAGCAATTTCCGGTATTAACGAGTAAATTCAGGACGGCATATATTTCTTCGCACTAGAATGAAAATATGTCGATTTTCGAAAATAATAAAAAGTAAATAATTAAAATAAAACGAGTCAGTTTTCATAAAAAAAATATATATATATTTTCGAAATATTTAAGCAAACTAATGGTATTACTATTACTATTATTATTATTATTATTATTATTGACCGCCCACTTTCCAACATGACATAATATTACGCTGTGCCTCAAGTGTCAATCAATAAGAGGTCCTCTCTCACTAACACTCTTGCCCATAAAGCAAAAAAGACAAGTTAGAGGCACTCGCGTTCGCATATATGTGTATTGTCAGTAGTCGGTCTTTGGTGTCAGTTCCACGAACACACTGTTATAACTAACATAAATAAAACAATCGAAGATCAGCTAATAGATCTTTGTAATATTAGGTCTGATGACAAGAATTTCATTGTGCCAACTGACGTTGAAAAACATAATTAAAAAATAAAACATCGTGTGAAACTGACGGAATCCATGCGGCAATGATTGAAAACCTATCGTTTACCTTACAAATTTAATCAATAGCATGTTCAGAATTACCCATTTTCCAATAAAAAGGTAAAATTGCTAAAGTGTTTGCGTTACCCAAACCAGGAAAGAGGATAGTAGTAATGTTAATAATGTGGCACCGATTAGCTAATCTAAGTAAAATTTCGGAAAAAATTATACCGAATAAGTTACAAATTTTCTCTTCGAAAAATGGGATTCTTAACAATGAACAATTTGGATTCAGATCAGGTTATTCTGCAGTGCGAGACAAGTTGCGAGAATTTTCGAGTTTATTATTTATAATTTTAATCTTCGCAAACACACAGGCGCGATATTGACTTAAAGTATAATGGTGTAGTATTATATAAAAAATTATCGAATCTCAATTCGCAAACCGATATTTATTGAAATTTTATCAGCAAAAATTATTCTAGTCATCAAAATGCTAACAGAACAGATACTGCCGAAAATAAAGACGTTCATTGAGTAATTATATTTAGCCGTTATATACCGAACCTGCCGTTAAAATCTAGAAGATTTACGGGGGATCGAATTGCGAATGGCATCGCGACCTTTAATAAGCTCGCGATAAATTTAACTTCAATCAACTCGATAGACTTCGTACAGTCGGGTAAATTTTTGAACGGCTTGTTGGAAATAATCTTGTAATTTTTTGATAAATTAGGAGTATTCAAAACCGGCTAAATATAGAATTAAAATGTTTGCATTAGTCGTCTCGAAGATATTTCATACACCTAATTTTGAGATTTATTATAGTGTACGACCGAAAGGACTATTTGCAATAAACTACGGATATTACAAAAAGAATTATTAATTCAAATACAACCGTTCTTTATAAATAATTTTCTAATAGTGAAATTTAATTACATTTATTTTGGTTGCTTTTTTCCATTATATCTCCGAAGATTTTTTCAAAATTTCATTTGTTTATATGAGATACATGCAAGTTTTTGGTGAAATGAATATATTCGTGTATTACAACGAGTATTTCTAAAAACGAGTTGTTCAAGCACGTATACTTGTATATATATATCATATATATCATTTCTCACATTCAACGTACGATATAACAAAATCACTGTAATCCTTTTGTATGTAAATTGAATTAGCACTGCCGCTTATCGTCTTCAACTTGGACAGATTGCGTGCAAAAAGAGGAAAGTAAAAAAAATATATATATTGGTTCGGAGAAGTTAAAAAGGACTTGGACGAAATGAAGATAGAAGAAGAAGAAATCTTGAGCAGAGAACTATTTAGGAAGAAAATTGAAAATTTCGAACGTTTCAAAGAAAAAAACTGGCGGAATATGGACGGATGAAAGAAAAGAAGAACATCGACAGCGAATGAAGAAGTATTGGCTGGAGAGAAAGATGATGAATCGTGTATAAATTATTTCACGTGGTCCTTAGATGGCCTAATTCGAAAAAAAAAAAAAAAAATATATATATTATTACATTAATCTAATCGAGCTTCTCTCTAACGAGCCGTTAAGCAATATGCACACAGCCATTCTGTAAGGCTGGAACATCATAAAAATAACCTTTCATCAAGGCTGTTGGACACCGTTAATGATATAAGACGCTTAATAGAAAACCCCTGCACCTAATCTAAGGTCGTGGTTACCGGATGTGTACCAGTGAGTTATAGCCTTCCTGTTATGGTCTTCTCACAAATACTGCTAAAAAATAATCTCGTTACACCCTTGCATCACGGCTGTTGTACATATACGACGCTTAAGATGTAGAAAACCCCTGGACCTAATCTAAGGCGTTACCGGGAGTGTCTATCAATGGGTACTATACTCTTCCTGTTATGCTCTTTTCCAAAATACTCCTAAATGATCTCGTTGGTCAGCTTGCAATAATAAGTAATAAAAAAAATACCTAACGACGTGAACTTAAATTTTTAATGATGAATTTCAGAATGCTCGGAAATTCCGTTGAAAATTGGAAAGTTAAAATCTGTAAATAAGTTCGACGCTGCATTCTTTCGCGTTCATTACAAACAAGCCGACGTCATGGATCCGATGGGTCGGATTCTGTTGGAAAAATCGTACGAAGCCATCGTAGATGCGGGTAATAAAAATCAGACTACAACGAAAACTGTAATTATTTTCGAAGTAATAAAACAATTATTGACGCGGTTTAGCCTAGAAAAAATTGGGAACAATAAAATTGTTCAAATTATTATTATTATATCGCGTTAACGAAGGCGTAAAAATTACTTTCAAATAAATCA
Source organism: Coronaproctus castanopsis (assembly GCA_032883995.1). NCBI lineage: Eukaryota > Metazoa > Arthropoda > Insecta > Hemiptera > Monophlebidae > Coronaproctus > Coronaproctus castanopsis. The sequence continues at coordinate 44,391,141 of CM065053.1, read as the reverse complement.
CCCGCACGTATACTATAATTATATTATCACTAAGGAACGAACAAATAATATTTACAATAAAATTGAAATATTGCATAGAAAATTATTCCTGACTGTTTGTCGCAGTTCGGGAACTTTGTACCGATGACCGATCGACGGATATAGAAGTCGTACTCATACCAGCTCCATTTTATCGCGGTTTCATTAAGTTACATTTCTGATATGTTCTCGTATTTTTTTTTTTGCAATATCACCCAATTATTAGTATACCCTTCAATTTCCATCGTAATTATATTGGTACTTCATTTTTAAATCATTATTTTCATATCGTAATTTAAATGAAAAAAAAATTAATCATAAAATATTATAAGCGAAATAAGGAAAAATCAGTTTATAAGCAAACAGTAATTCGTCATACACTTACAATGACGTTCAGAGTTCTGTCAACGGAATTGTATGCAACTTTATTTGTAATAATCTGAAAACCAAAATATAGCGTAATAATTAACACTAGATTTCTATAATCTAAACTACACGATCTATAAATCATCAACGTCCTTTCTTCGCGAAAACTATAACGCAAAAAACAGCGAGTGGCACTCGTACAGATACCTAACCATAAAAATATTAGAATAATTTAGTTCGCAACAACTACACCCTCCGATGCGACACAAACGGTTGATGATGTTTTGACCAATCTTCGGTGCAGAATTAATAAAGGCAATAATGGATAAATTAATTGTGCGATATCTTTTCCGTTGAGTACGAACTTAAAGAATCTAAAGCATACTAATAATTTTTCGTACATTCTTCCGTGACTTTAGCGTTAGAAACAGTGATATTAGCAATGTATTTTTTTTTCTTCTATCTAAATTGCACCTAGCTAATAATAACTATTTAGCAACTTTACGTATTTCTCATGCACGTAGCCTCCAGCCTGCCCAGCGGCGAATGTTGAAAAGTTGTATTAGAACTTTTGCCTTATACTAGATCAAAGAGCCTGGTTCTATGAAGCCGTTCAATTTCTTGCGAGTTGTCCAGCAACCCGATGGCCATGTTATTTGGGTGAAATCGGTGAGTATACTTCTATTCGTCATCGGATATTACTTCCTGAACTGACTTTACTCCGAGATCTTCGTTTAGTTATTTACCACGGTGCGTTTACAACCATCCGGTGGATTTTATTCTGCATTCGTTGAATCGTTGCTACGTTGCTCTTATTAGAGCAACCCCATAATGGGCAACCGTAGAATCGACTTTAAGATCTGATTATAAAGCAAACGTTTGTTCTCAGCTTCGTTTCGTTTTTTTTTTAATTTAAAGTCTCGAAGTACCCTGTTAAAACTTTATATACGTATTTCGCCGTAATTTAATTCGAATTGTTAATTTCTAGGAATCAATCCGAAGGAATTATTTGGAACGCTAACAGGAGTATTCGTCGGAGCTTGCTGGTCAGATTCAGAAAAAATCGAATTTCACGATAAGAGTTACTCTGAAGAAGGTTTCGGAGTTTGCGGACGTTCGAGAAGTATGCTGGCAAATCGTATATCGTTTTGGTTGGGAACTCATGGTAAGTAGAACTAACGAAAATCGAAATTTAATATAATTAATCTTCCGATTCTTCTTCAGTAAACTTTATAATATATATGTGTATGTGTGTGTGTACGTAGGTCCGAGTTATACCGTAGATACAGCTTGCTCGTCCAGTTTCTACGCTCTGGAACACGCCTATAAATCTTTAAGACGAGGTGATTGCGATTACGCGCTAATTGGTGGCTGTAATCGTTGTTTAGATCCGGTCATTACGACGCAATTTTTACGACTAGGAGTGTTGAGTCTCGGTGGAAAATGTAAATGTTTCGACGAAGCTGGTACGTTTGGTTCACGTAAAATAAGTTTTTAACGGAAATCAACGTAAATATTATTTCACTTGTTGAGAATTAGTATTGAAACTTTTTTTCATAATTATACTTGGAACGATTGTTTGAACTGAAGTGTATCGGGATCATTCGGCATTGTCCTTTCCAAATATTTTTTTTTTTTTATTTTTTTTTTTATTTTATTTATAGACGTTCGATTTATCATTTGCGTCTTAGAGTTGATTATAAGCTGCTTATTAGGTTAGTGTCTGTAAGGTAAAAAGATTTTTAATTTTGTCCGAGTTATCTTCGAGTATTGTTTTTATCGTGTCATGATTTAGGTTGTATTTTATACGTTGGTTTCTGTATTTTGTACATTCTAATAGTATGTGGTTTATATTTAATTGTGAATTGCATTCCGGGCAGATGGGTGGAGGGGTCCTATTGAGTAGGTGTTGTAAAGTAACGTGTGTCCTGTACGTAGTCGAGCTAGCGTTTTTTTTGTTTTTCTTTCTTTCTGGTCTGTTGCTTTCCAGTTTCCTAATTTCGGCTTAATCTGATATAGGTGTGTATGTGTACATTGGGTCTCCCAGAATTTTTGAAATGACATTTTAATTTTTTGTATAAGGACTGTATGTAAATCAGTAATGTGAGTTGATTTCATTGTTTTTATATTCATAGGAGTTGTTTTGACTATTTTATCAATGTTTTCATTCCCAGCTATTCCCGAATGGGCTGGTGTCCATAAAAGAACAAGTTCATTGTTATTTGAGATGAGGTTGTTAATAATGTGTTTTAGGTTGAAAGTATCTGATTTTGAATTTTTAATATATTTTTTAATATGTTTAAGAGCGCTGTAAGAATCTGTGCAGATTACATATTTATTCGGTTGTGCTTGTTTCGATATGTATTTTAAAGCTTTATAAATTGCACAAGAAGTTCTGCAGTAAAAACTGAGACTGATTCTGGTAGATAGTGTACTTGGAATTGGTTGGGTGTAAGATAGGCCGATGAGGTTTGGTTTGTGGACTTTGATGCGTCAGTGTATATTTGTGTATAATCGCCGTACTGTTTTTCCAAAATGTTGTAAAATTTTGATTTGAGTATATTTGTAGGTGTTAAATTTTTCTTATATTTTTCCAGTTCTGTGTTTATTGCTATTGTAAGCTTTGTCCAAGGTGGTATTTTTGGAGCTTGGTTTGTTTTGATTTGCGGTAATCGATATTGATGTTTTGCTAATGTATTGTTAACGCGTTCTGATAGGGGTTTGGAAGCATTTGGCTTGTTTAAGAAAGTATGATGAGATTTATTCGTTTGTAAGGACTGGGATGTTGGATTGAATGGTGTGCAAATTGATTGTGTGTAATATTTTAGTGCTAATATTTGTCTTCTGTATCGGAGTGGTAATATGTTTGCTTCCACGTGTAAAGCTGTGTTTGAGGTAGTGTGAAAGGCTCTCAAGGCAATTCTAATAGCTAGATTTTGAATAGAGTTGAGTTTTTTTAGTGTAGAATAGGCTGCGCTACCATATATTATACTAGCGTAGTCCAGTCTGCTTAGAATGTAGGATTTGTATAACTGTATTAATGTTTTTCGGTCAGATGCCCACGATGAATTATTTAACATTCTGAGCATATTTATTTTTTGCAAGCATTTTATTTTTAGTTTGTTTATGTGTTCTTTCCAACTTAGTTTCGGGTCCAATATTAGTCCTAGTATCTGAAGTGAATCTGTATTTTCTATTTGTATTGTATTCATGTGTAAGTTTGCTGTAATTACATTTCGTTTTTTGCTGAAAGTTATATGCTTGGTTTTTGATGAGGAGAAAGTAAATCCTTGAGATTTAGCCCAGTTATTTAAGTCGTTTATTGTATTCTGCAATAAAGGTTCGACAAATTTAGAATCCCGATTTGAATAGTATATTGATAAGTCGTCGGCATATATACAGTACTTTACTGGAGTTGGTATATGTTGTTTAATATTAGTCATGGCTATAATAAATAACGTAGGGATAATTACAGATCCTTGAGGGGTACCATTTTCTTCAATTTTTCTATCGGATAAAATAGAATTTATCTTTACTTGAAATTTTCGGCGATGTAAAAAGTTGCAAATGAAAATCGGTAAATTTCCTCTGTTTTCCTTATTAAATTCCAAATCGGTCGTCTGATCGCGCGTAAATGATTTAATTTAAACTTCACAAAGTTATCGATCCCATGTGTCCGTCCGCACACCTTATCTGGTTTCCTCTTCAATAGGCCATCAACTGTCTCCTCAATTATACAATTCATTTCCTTCTCCAACCACCATCTAATAACTATGTTATCAGTACAGTAATGGCTTCTGCAGTTATACAGGACAAATATAAAGTAAATCACTATATCCGTGTATATATATATATATATATATATATATATATATATATATATATATATATATATATATAATGATGTTTTAAGAGCATGGGGGTACCTATACGAAATGAATAATAATTATTAAAAAAAAATACAAATATAAATATTCTTACAATAGTCGAGGGTATTGAAATGTTATATAAAGTTAAAAATCGGTTTATCTGGTAACAATATACATTTGACAAAATTGGCTGATTGTCGATATACCAGATAGTTATAATTAAGAAATTTCCCGATACGTTAAATATAATAATGATCAGTATAATGACGAGAATAGAATAACCATATAACGGTATTCGTAAATAACTGAACTGTGTAAGTGGGAATTTTGAAGAGATCGGTACCAATAGCGTGCAAAGCAGTCAACCTAGTGTCGGTTGTTCATATTCGTAGTCGTAACCTAGTTAGATAATCGAACGTTAGTCGATTATGACGTTACGCGCTAAACGAGGTTAGACTATGTATATTCAGATATATATATTAAAGAAAATATTAAGTTACTAGCGACGATATAAATCTAAATAATACCTATAAATAAAATTTAAGATTCTCGTCAAAAGAATACTAAGTTAAAATCCTAAGGATTTTAATAATAAATCGCGGGAAATATTAAAAAAAATAAATAAAGACTGTCAATTATTATTGTGCGGTAATCGGGACGATATTGGAAATCCGCGAATAGGATACGCCTCCGTCCTCCAGCATCACCTCCGTTCCTGCCTGCGGTATACTATAGGTTATGATATTTTAAAAAAAAAATTTAAATCGGGTAAGTATACCTATATTTTGAATTTTTTATTTTTTTTTAATATATCGGTATGTAACATGATTTATTTGTTTGATGTATTTTTATTTGATTTTTTTTTTTTTATATTAACAAAAGCATAGTCAACAAATCGCAAAAAATTAATATTAAACGGTAATTTCAGTAGTTAGCTACCTTTACAGGCGATCGTGGATATCATTAAAACAAAAAATAAAAATGAAAAGTTTAATTTAAAATACTACCCAGGATTCGTTATAAATGGGCAACACGCGACGAGATCTAAGTACCCCGTAATCCACATCCATTGAATCCATTATTATATATATATATATATATTTTATATTTAACATTTTTATATATTTATTTAACACGCGCATTTATATATTACAGCGGACGGATATTGTCGTGCCGAAGCGATTTGCGTGATACTTTTGCAAAGAGCCAAAAATGCCCGTCGAATTTACGCCGAGGTAGTTCACGCAAAAACCAATTGCGATGGATACAAAGAACACGGTATCACATATCCGTCTTGTACGGTACAGCGAGATTTATTGGAACAGTTATACAAAGAATGTGGGGTCGATCCTGGCGACGTGAACTACGTGGAAGCTCATGCAACCGCAACTAAGGTCGCTTCATAATCGAAACTGGACGTCTATTTAAAAAAACAAAAATTAAAAAATTATTTTTACGTCGCCTAAATAACTAACAATTTTACCTGTTAGTATAACTCGTGTATTATAAAAACTTAATTATCACAAAGGAAATTATACCTAGAGAATTTCATCTGAAAAGAATGCTAAAAAATTCAAATCCACGTTGGGTGGTTGATTTCTAAAAATTGCGTGCACCAACATCTATATGCAGTTTAGTCGAATGCCTCGATAATAATCGTCTACGGTATCCGCAATGTCATTGACAATTGCTGATTCCTGATGTTATCGTTTCCAGTCTTATTTCCGCTGAGGCTTCCCTTCGATTTTCACCCCCTAACTCGCTGATTTTGCGTGCCACACGTTTCCTTTTTCTTTTTAGTATGTCATCTACCTTGATCATTTTTTCTAGCCCGTTTTTCTTGAGTACTTCTTTATCTGTCCTCATCTTTTTCTATCAGATTCGCCACATAATGCGTTTAATCGTTATACACATTCCGCATTTAAAGCTCTGAAGCATTTTTGGCTACAAACATTAGGCACAGTAGTTTTCATTTTCGTATCTACTTTTAATTTCCGACCTTTCGGTATAATGCCTGTTTCGCTATTGCAACGCGCAATTTAATTTCTTTAATATCGCTTCTGTCATTGATAAATAGAGCTCCGAAATATTTGAATTCTTCGACCGCCCCAATGTTTCCCCTTTTCTATGTTTATCTTAGGATGCGATTTACCACTAAAGGGTTCGTGTTAACCTCATTATTTTCGTTTTTCCAAAGTTGATTTGTATTATTTACTCTCAGGTATAGAAAAGGTTTATAGAATATTTCTGTATCGTATAATAGCAAAATTAATAATCAGATGAAATAATTTCTGAACAACGACGTACGAAAAAGAAAAAACCCATTTATTAATAATTATTAATAACCGTAAAACAATATATTGAACCTCCGATAAACAAAGAAGAACTCGAAGCAACGATTAAAAACCAGAAATTAAGGAAACCCTCAGGGAAGCACGAAATATATGCAGAATTCATTAAAAAAAAAACTTTGGTATGATTACAACAAATTGGATACTAAAGCTATTCAATAATATTCTGGATACGACAAAACTCCATCGACTATTCAAGGATGCCAAAATATCGGCTATATTAAAGCCGAAGAAGGATCAAGGCGTAAAATTATCGACACCAATCTCACTTTCAATCGTCCTTTTCAAAACGCGCAAAGAATAATATATAATCGAATAAAATACATTATCGATGATGTCATACTGAACAAGCCGGATTTCGAAATTCAAGAAACTGCGTGGACCAGATAAGCGCCCTAATTTAATTTGGATACCAACTCAACTAGAAAACATCTGTTGAATTTGTAGATCTTCCATCAGCCTATGACACTGTTTCGGCGAGCAGGACTTCTGACAAAGCTCCTTGAGATAATTCCTTGCAAGAATAAAAATTCAATATTCAATGAGATGCTAAGCAATAGGAAAATAACATCATAGATAGGAATATCAGTCGTTCAAGAATACTTAATAACCGCGCCTTCCTCAGGGATCTGTGCTTTCTCCGCTACTATATAATCTATACACCGCGCAACTTCCACTAACGACATCCAGAAAGTTTTTGTATGCGGATGATTTCACGCTAGCTAATCAAAATAATAAAATGGAAATTACAGAAAAGGTCCTCCAAGAAGGTATAGAAGTCTTGTCACAATATTTCATAAAATTAAATAAAACGGTTGTGTCGTGCTTCCATTTAGCCACTAATCTCGCAAAAAAAAAAAAATAACGTAACAGCTGATGGTTATATATAACTGCGCTATGAAGAAACTTCAAAATACCTAGGTACTACGTTGGACAGACAACTCACCTACCGAAAACATATTGAAAACACTGTCGCAAAAATACGAACAAGAGAAAATATCACACATAAACTGGCAGGAACATCATGCCTGCACACCAACTCTAAGGAAGCCAGCTTTATTCTTAGTATACTCAGTTACGCCATTCCAGCATGGCTCAACAGCGCCCACGTTAAGAAAATTGACGTCGAGCTCAACTCAGTGATAAGAATTATAATTGGTACTGTAAAGTCAACTCCCGTCGCGTGGCTACCAGTTCCGAGTAATATATTCCCGTCGAATATTCGAAGAACGAAGGCTGCAGTAAAGGATGAAATATAATAACAACGAAACCCTTACGATACATCTAGACACAAAAGTAGCAGAGCGACTCAAATCAAGAAAACCAATTCGCGGCTCTGCTAATAAAAATTCGTCGAAATCCTGACATGAACACACAGCTGGTCTGATGACAATCCCGACAAAAGTAAACTCATCCAAGACCCAAGCCTCGAACCATCAGGATTTGATCTACAACGAAATTTGTGGACTAGACTAAATCGCATTAGGACGGAACATGGAAGTGTGAAAAATATTGCACAGATGTGGAATTAACAACGACGCAACATGCGACTGCGGAGATTAAGACCAAACAGTCAATCATATACTGATAGAATGTCAAATGCGAACATTAAGTAACGGTTGAAGAGAGATCGCGGAGCTAACTGTTCAAGCAAAAGAATGGATCGAGAAACTAGATATTAACCTTTAGAATTAAATAAGTAGCAAATTGCTTTTATTTGTACCCGGAAACGTACAAATAAATAAATATAAACCCGATTTTACGATTCAAGCAACATACGGTGCCCATCATCAGAACTAAACTCTATTAAAAGCTTCTAAAGTGTACCGTCCTTCTTCATCTTAAATTATAGACTAATTTCAATTTTCAATAATCAATCAAAATAAGTTATCTATGTTATTATAAAATTCAAAATTTGACATGTATATACATATATATCACGCGATCGCACGAAATTGATACCTGTCTACTGCTGGATGTAATATTCTAATTTTCCTCCATCTGCTGCGATCACCGGTCACTTCCGTCCACTTTACATATTTTCGTACACCCGTCGTCACTTCTTTTTTAGTCAGCTCGGTTCCGTTTCAGCCGCGCTACACTTAGTTTAGTCTGCTACCTTATCCAAGCATTGGCTTTGCTATCTGACATCTTAATTCCCGCATTAATCTTTCCTGTTAGTTACGTCAAGTTTCTTAACTCTATATTTGTCCGATCCATATGTAAGCAACTGAAGGATGCCCTGTTCACACACTTCCTTCTTATTCCGCGGGGTATATTTTTATTCTTGAACACCTTGCTCGACTTTTCAGAAGTATAATGCGAGAAACATCATCTCATTGAACCATTGAAAAGGGGACTTATTTTGAATATAAATAATATGATGCAACGCAATTACGGCTGCTATTCATCTCGTTCAATTTATTCTTCCGAACAAATTTCCAAAGTGCTTACGACTAGGCTGTCCCCCCCCCAAAAAAAATTGTTCGTTTTAACTGTTGGCGCACGTGTTGACACTCTTTACAACTCGTTTTGCATCAGTCTGAATACATGCATCAATCGGGCTTACTGTGGTTTGGTTAACTAACTACGAATATTTAAAAACTACCGACCAACGAAGTTATCCTGAATTTATCTCTCGTAATTTATTTCTACACGATAAAGTTGGTTTCTCATTTTTTTATAATTGTATATACACCGATATTAACAGGTAGGCGATCCGGTTGAACTAGAAATGTTAGATAGCCTATATTGCCGGAGAAGAATTAGGAAGGAACCGTTGAAAGTCGGATCGATAAAGTCGAATATGGGACATTCGGAAGGTGCTTCCGGATTATGTTCCGTGGCTAAAGTAATCCTTGCTATGGAAACCGGAATCATTCCGCCTAATATTCATTTCAAAGAACCTAGGAAAGACAGTACCGCTCTTCAGGATGGAAGGATAACGGTATGATAACTTCGAATCTTAGCGCGTAAAATATAAACGTAGGTATAGACGATTAAGGCCTGATAAAACTGCTACACAAATGAACAGTCGATCGAGTAGGAAATACATTACGTTATATTCGTTAATAAATTAGCGCAACATATATATATATATATATATATATATATATATATATATATATATATATATATATATATATATATATATATATATATATATCAGTCGATAGTAAAAATTTGAAAAGAGTCGAGTACGGCAGATATTACGTTATAACCGGTATCGTTTATTTTCAAGACTGAAAGATTTCGCTCAAAATTGTCATGCTCGAAGAAGCGTTAATATGGGAAATCCGAAGACAGGAATGTGTTGTTCAACTTCTAAAGTTTAAATTATGCAAAGGAGAAATACACAGAAATTACATATCGGAGAATTAAGATATTTCGAAATTTCGTAGACATGACGAATATTAAGGATTAGCTACCATACCTTATAAGGTATAGTTGTGCGCTGGTAGATAATGTAGAATAGAAAAAACCTACAAGTGGCATGTGAGGACTAATAGTAACATTTATGGATGTGTAAATCGGGAACGAAGAAAATATTAGGATGTATGCAAACTGTAACACGATTAAAAAGCGACAGAAAACGCTGAAAAATATTTGGTGACCGAAGCGAATTGGTTAATTATCTGAGACTTACACATATACATGCATCGTTTATACATATACTTCATACATACGTGCGTAAGTATGTGTAATGTACATTTGTATATGTTTACATATATATGTATAGTTTGAGATGGACTGCACAAGTAATCAGAATGAACGAGGAAAGACTTCCGAAAAAATTCCTTTATGGTCAGCTTCTGGTTGGTAAACGCCGCACTGGACGTCCTCGTTGGCGATATAAAGACTATTTGCATCGAATATTAAAGGAATGTGAAATTGATCGCAGGAGCTGGGAAAAGCTAGCGATGGGTCGTAACATCTGGAGACAGACAATACGAGATAGTTTGCAGAAAGCGGATCAAAATGCTCAAGCTGCGGAAGAAAAGAAAAGGAATCGACGTAAAGGATTGATTGGAACGGTTCGAGTGGATAATATTAATAATGACGCTTTTACGTGCGATGCATGCGGAAAGGCGTGTGCGCAAAAATTGGTTTGATTAGCCACCTCAGGACTCATAAATAATTGATGGTACTCCATACTCGGTTAACGAGTGGATAATTTAATTTATTTATTTATATATATATATATATATATATATATATATATATACGGATTAATATTGTTGTTTTTTTATATAAGGGATGAAACAAAATTAAAAATTACTTATGTTAATAACTAAAAAGAAACCCTTTCGATATTTACGCCATTTTCAAGTTATAATTAAAAAATAAATAAAAAATACATAAATATATAATAACAATCAGAAAAGTAATGTGCGAAAAATAAAACCAGCTGAATGCGCTAAATATTAGTTGTTATTGTTTCGATATATATATATATTTTATTTATTTTACTTTTCTTATTGTTATTATTAAATATTTATTTAGAATTATTTTTATAAGGCGTAACTGGTGAAATGTTATTAATTATTAATATTAATGATTTTTAATTTCTTTCTTTCTTTAATTTATTTTATTTACAGACGCTCGATTACTAAGATCATTTGCGTCTAATGGCATTAATTAATCCGGTGTCTATAAGAAATTTTAATTATTTTTGAGGGTCATCCTGTAGTATTTCTCCTAGTGAACCGGTTGATATATTGTAAAGGTTTCGATGGTTTGCATATTTTGCACATTGCAGTAGTATGTGGTGTATATTGGAGTATTACATGTTGGGCATTTTGGAGCAGGTGTATTGTTCAGTAGGTATTGCGATGTAAGTAGGGTGTGGCCTATTCGTAATCTAGTTATAGCTACTTCGTTGCGCCTTTTATTTTGTTCTGTGGTTTTCCAGTGTCCTACGATCGGTTTGATTTGAAAAAGATGTGTGTGAGCGCACTGGGGCTTTTCTTCTTTTATTATATATATATATATATATATATATATATATATATATTCATAAGTAAATTGAGCTAAGGATCACGTTCAACTCCTTCAATGTGTATGCCCATTAACTATTTATTTTTGTAGATTCTAGCTCTTCAGTTGCTTTCAACTTTAAATTGCACACACATATATATATATATATATATATATATATATATTTATTTATTTATTTATTTATTTGTTACTATTATACAATAATTGGTCTTTATTATCCATTGTATAATATATACACACACATATATATATATATATATATATATATATATATGCGTATATGTGTATATGTATATATATATAGTAATCGAACAACTGCTATCATTAATATTGTAATTATTATTACATGAGCTTGTTGAAGCGATCGGGTCGCTTCTCAGTAAGCTGGTGGTATTGCAAATGGTAAACATCTTATTTATCTCGTTCGATCGATGCGGTACAGGCCGATATAGATTTGAAAACCGTTGGGGGCAGTGGGGAAATAATGGGCGTGATTTTTCTTTTTTTTTTTTTTTTTTTTTTTTTTTTGACGGGTACTATGTACTGCTGCTATGGCTAGAAGCACCCGTATGGAAAAATGAATGTTAGATTAAATTGATCATGCCTATAGCTCGAAGAAACTGAAGTACTGGTTCTACAGCAGTTGGGTCATCAGATAGAACTGTTTTGAATGAACTACCATTGAAGTTTTGGGGACGGTATACGGAATATTGTGGGCAGTCAAAGAACAAGTGCTGGAGTGTTAAGGGGATTCGGGCGCAATGAGCGCACAGAGGTGGATCTGTTCTATTTAGAATATAACCATGAGTCAATGCAGTGTGGCCAATACGAATACGGGAAAGTACTACCTGATCCTGTCTGCTTTGCGCCGAATATTTCCAAGGAAGAGGAGAGGAGCGAATGGATCTAAGATGATTCGTTGGAGGAATTGCATTCCACAGATCACAAAATAATTTATTTGTTATATATTTGATGGAGGTGACTGCATCTGCCTCAGGTATAGGTATTAAGGGATAAGGTTGGATTCGAGCTGCCTCTTTAGCTGCTCTATCAGCTAATTCACTTAATGTGAAACCTGTGTGGCTTGGAATCCATATTAGGGTTATTTTCAGAGTAGGGTGTTGGTACAAAAGATTCAATATTTTTATGGCAATAGGATGGATTTTGGAAGAATTAGGGTTGAAACACATAATGGAAGATAGTGAATCAGAACATATTAAAAGATCATTGTGATTTTCATTGACCGCAGCGGACACAGCAAGGTAGATTGCGTATAATTCAGCGGAAAATACCGAGTACTGTGGAGGCAAGCTGTAGCGAAGAATATAATCCTCTAAAACCACCGCACAACCACAATATGTATTAAGTTTAGATGCGTCGGTATAAATTTTTTTACATCCTCTGTATTTATCTATGGATTGTTTAATGCGGATATTTATTTGATCTGCAGAGAGTGACTTTATTGCGGAATGCATTAGAGATGTGTCGGTTTGGATGGAAAAGAGATGCCAGGGAGGATATTGCGTGTGATTTTTATAAATTAAATCAGGAATTTCTGGAATAGGAAAGTTATCAGGAAGTTGGAAAAGTGTTTGTAGGTGTATATTCCATTTTTTAATAAGGTATTTTCTTCTTAAAGACGGAGGCCATTCTTCAGCTTCGCAATAAAGACTGTCAATCGGACTTGTACGAAAAGCACCGATGGCTATTCTAATTGCTGTATTACAGATGATATCCAGTTTTTTCAATGTGGTATTTTTAATAGTTGTGCTGTATATTACGCTTCCGTAGTCCAGCTTTGATCTTATGAGGCATCTGAACAAATGTAATAAGGTTTTTTTGTCCGCTCCGAACGATGTGTGAGCTAATTTTCTCAGCATATTCATGTCCGCAGAAATTGAAACCAATAGTTTGTTTACGTGTTCTTTCCATTTTAACTCATTATCCCAGTGTAAGCCTAGAAATTTCATGACTGATTTCGTTTTTATCGGTTGATTTTTAATTGTGATCTGGAGTTTTTTTGTACATTTAATACTTCGGCAAAAATGAACGGCCGCTGTTTTTAACTGAGAAAGTATCAAACCATTTCCTGCTGCCCAATTTGCTATATTTGTAACAGTGTCCTGCAACATTTTTTCACCCACTGAAATGTCTTGACACGGTAAAAAGATTGCTATATCATCTGCAAATATACTTAAGAAAATGGGTTTTTGTATCATTAATGAAATATTTGTTATCATAATGTTAAATAAGGTAGGACTAAGTACCGATCCTTGTGGTACACCATTTTCAAGTGAGTGTTGTGTTGAATAAGTACTCCCGATTCGAACCTGAAATTTTCGGTCATCTAAGAAGTTTTTTATGAAAGCAAGCATGTTTCCAGTGATTGACCAGTCGTATAGTGTATCTAGGATTTTACGTCTCCACGTTGTATCGAAAGCCTTTTGAAGGTCAAAGAATACCGATAAAACATGAGCTTTGTTTTCCATATAGAATTGTATTTTACTACTGATATAATACAGTGCATCTACTGTTGACCTCTTTTGACGGAAACCGAACTGATGAGGTGTTAATAGTCCTTGCTGCTCAATAATCCACAGCAGCCTTCGGTTGACCATTTTTTCCATTAGCTTACATAATACAGATGTTAAGGATACTGGTCTAAAGTTTCCCAATTCATTACTGTTTTGACCGTATTTTGGTATAGGTATTACGATTGCCAACTTCCATTTTGTTGGAAATTGATGCGATTCCCAGATATAGTTATATATGCGTAATAATTGTTGAAGGCCTGTTGATGAGAGATGTTTTAAAAATTCTGTGCATATTCTATCTGGTCCCGGAGATGTGTTTATTTTTGTAGACTTTAATGCTTCTTCCAATTCCATAAAAGTAAAAGGAATATTATAAGATTTGTTATTGTCGGATAGTTCTTTCAAGGGGATCGTTTCATGTTCTAGCCGACGTTGTAACTCTTCATTCGGTAAATGACAATTACTTGATATCTGCGCTAAATAATTTGCAAATGCTTCTGCCAACGTAAGCGGGTTATTATATATTTTATTTTTAATTAGTATACTGTAAAATCTATTTTGTGGTGTACCATTCATCGAGCGAATTTTATTCCATATTTTTGTAGTCGGGGTTTTAGAATTTAAAGATGATGTAAATTCATTCCATGATTTCCGTTTTGCCTGTTTGAATATAAACCTAGCTTTGGATCTTGATTTTTGGTAATTAATGTGATTTCCAAGTGTTGGATTGTTTTTTAGTTTTCTCAGGGCTTTCCGTCGATTTCGCAGAGCTATTTTACAATCACAGTTCCACCAAGGGTTAATTTTGTTCCTAATGAAATAGGTTTTCTCTGGTATTGAGTTTTTCGCTGCTTCTAATAAATCCGTTGAGAAATTCGAGATAATGAAATTAACATCTTCTGCTGCACAATCAACTGTTATTTGATTTGTGTCATTTTGATACTTTTGCCAGTTGGCTTTCTTAAAATTCCATCTTGGTAGTGGTTGAATTATTGGAATATCTTTGAGAATATTTATAAGAAGCGGCCGGTGATCGCTACCTGCTAGATCACTGTGTTCAGAAACATTAATTGATTCGGAGATGGAAACATTTGATATAATTAAGTCTATGTTTGACCATGTTTTATATGAGAAACTATAGTGACTAAGGCTATTATTATTATGTATTATCAGGTTGTAGTTGTCAACTACGTTTTGAATTATCCTTCCCTTTTTATTCCAATTTTTGCAGTTCCAATGGGGACTATGAGCATTTGTGTCCCCACAAATTATGAACGGTTTCGGAAGTTGATTGATTAACTTATTCATTTCCCTCTGATTTATTTGCTGCGAGGGTGGTATATATATATTACATAAAGTAAATTTTTGTTCTTCTGTTTCAATAGATACCGTTATGTTTGAGATTGTGCTAACCGTATTTATTTTAGAATAGTGTATACCATCTTTTATACCTGTAAATATACCGCCATGTGTTCTATGTTGAGAATTTGAGTTTTCCTGAAGTAAATTAAAAGATTTTAATTTTACTGTTTGTGTTTGTTTTAGATTTGTTTCCTGTATGCAGATTATTGTTGGATTATGTTCATATAATAGTACTTTGAAATCTTCATAGTGTTGATAGTAGCCGTTACAGTTCCAGTTTAAAATACGTATATTCATCATAATTTAGTTTTAAACAGCGGTTGAGAGATAGTCTGATAATTTTTTAATTATTTTTGTAAACTGGATTTTTGCTGCTCTATCCTTTAGTAAGGGTTTATTTTCTGAGAGCATATTACGTAATGAATGTATATCATCCGTAAAGTCTTTCGCTATGTTTATGATATCCTTTTTACCTTTGCACATATCAACAAAGATTGTTAAATTGGTTAGTGAAAGGGGATATTTTTTTTCATTTTTCTGAATATTTTCATCGAGATGTTTCAGCATGTGCTTTAATTCACTTTCAGTTATATACGTGTTTATAGATTGGTCGTTATCTGAGAGGTCTGTATCTTGATCTATATTAATTAAATTTGGATTTTGATCATGTTTTGTATCAGAAGATGCCTTATTTTTTATTTTTTTATTTGTTTTATTTTTAGGTTTCTCACTAGTAATTGATTGCTCAGACGTGTGAGTCGTGCTTGTTGACAAGGATCTTTTGAGAAGATTGTTAGAATTTGTATTTGACCACGGTAAACCATGGTTTTCTGTGAACACTTTTCCATTTGGTGTATTCGAGTCAGAAGGGTTGTCGGTGGCTACAGTCAGTTGTTGTTTGTTTGTTTCTTCTTCTTCCTCAACAACATTGGTACAGCTTTTACCAGTGTGCCCTTTTTCGCCGCAAAGAAAACATGTAACTGTATCAGGGGACATGAATATTCGATATGTCACATCTTGGTAGCGTAAAAGAAGAGTTTCTGGAACATTTTTCATTTCATCCGGGTTAATGAAAAATTGTCGTTTTGCATTTAGTAAATGCTCATATCCTTTTGTTTCCCCCATACCATATCTTATAAAAGAAATCTGAGAATCAACATTTATATTATGGTTTATTTTTAAAGTTTCTTCAATTATTGAGTGAGGTATAGAAGGACATATGTTTGATATTATTATACGCTTTTTAGAGTTTATTAATCTTCTAATTTGTATAATGTTATTGTTAATTCGGATAGTGTTGTGATTTTCCATTAAATAGTCGACTAGTTTTTTGTTTGACAAAAATATTGCAAATCTATCGCGCGACATACGCGATACATATTTTAAATTTACTGGTTTAACAATTTCTCCTATTTTTACAATGTAATCTTTTTGATTTTCGCCTTTAGGTATATTAAAAACTATAGCTTGGTCTTTTGAAGGAAAATTTATTTGTGTAACAGCTTTAGCGTAATTAAACATATGTGTTGGAGTATTAGAGTGTTGAACTTGTTCTGACATCAGTTGGTTAGAATAAGAGATAAAAGTGTTACCTGCGGATTGTTGTTTGTTGTTATCTTTATTTACCGGTATTATCCTCGTGTCTGACAACTGGTTTACGGACGGCTGCTTTGTTGAGTTAGTTGCTGCGGCGGTCTGAGCAGGAGGGGAGGACGGTCGACGAATAGTTAAATCCATCTTGTGATTATCAAAAGGCCTAACGGCCGTGCGGTTATAAATACACAACGACTTTAAATACGAGATAACGCACACAGTCTCACGCGAATACAACTACCGTAAATTAAAACTCGAGTTTTATCACGTTTACAATAGTTTAACCATATAAAATGAAACGCATTAATACACTTCCGTACGGTTTTCACTCTTTTATAATTTCTTTTTTTGAAATTACGGACTTTACTAATGTTCTAGCATTATTTATTAACCCGTTCTGTAAAAAAACAAAAGAAAAATAATATTAATTACAAAAATTATCAAAAATACAAACCTGGACGAGGTGATTACATAACGCAAAAATTATTAAATACGACGACATTTATGCAAAACGATGTATTCGTAATTATAAGAAAAAATTAAAAAAATAAGAAAAAATTGTCAAACTGGAAATAGTAGATTTCCAGTTTTTATAAATTGTTTTTAATATTCATTCATTTCGAATGTAAATCATTAAAACAAGTTTTACCTACACGCAGACACACTGCTACGTTGGAAACGTTGCACTTCCACCGGGACCGCAGAGTTAGAATTTTATTACTATGTACTACGTACGTACGTTTTAAACTCCATTTACCTACGTTTAATCGTACACTGTGGTCTATATGAAGGCGTTCTTTATGAAATCCGGTCGTGAACTATTCCCTTTACTGAAACAGCTTTATATATTTCTCTTCGGGGAATTTTAAACGTGTTATTATTTAGAATTCATGACGTAACCATCGATAAAATTCCAGAACAATCGCATTCACCACTTCTTTTCATCTATACGATAATCATTCTTCAATCTATCAAACCTATCCACAAAGTTCACGTTGACATAATTTATCGCCGCTGATGGACTAATAAAAATGTGTCTTTGTTCGTATTATTTTCCATTTAGTTTTCACGCTATATACATCATTAAGATCGTGAAAATTAACATATTTACGTCGTATCTTTGCATTTGCACAACGCGAATTAATCATCACCTACAACGAATGAAGAAAATTCTTTTCTATTCTCACTTTTTTAACATTTACAAGTTTTGCCAGTTCATTTAGTGTCCGGCGTGCAGAAATGCTATTTGTCCATTAATGTTTCGTGAGAGTTAAAATTATTCACAAAATCAATATGATGTCCATATGTACCAGATATCGACTAAGATTTAAAACTATTCTTTCCCCTATATCGCTTTCGACTGTATTATTAGGTTTTTTTTGTACCGGCATAAATTTAAAAATTCTAAATGGTGCCCTCATTTATTATAACTTCCTTTTGTTGGCTCATCGCGCGCAGATGGTATCCTATTTGAAAGACCATTTAACCGTATCGCTCATATCCGAATCTAGCGATCGATAATCATGATAGGGCGATTTTCTCGTGACAGATATCGTCAAATTCTTCGCGCTTTCGTTACTAAAAATCCTGATCTTTTGTATAAATTTATTCCCAACAATTATTTTTTTCCTAGTTGTGCGTGGGTGTGTGAATTTCGGGTTTTGACTGGAACACTGCATGATCGATAATCGCGTGACCTATAAATAAAGAAAACAGTTTATACATAACTAATCACCCCACTTCTTTTATACGACTAGTCATGCCGGAGTACAGGAAAAAAGACGCACTTAGAAACGAGAAAACGATTTGGTCCGTGTTGCTTTATTCAGCGGGAAACCTGGACAATAAATGCAGATTGCGAAAGAAGAATTAACGCCGTTGAAATGTGGGCATATAGACGCATGTTGAGGATTCCGTGAACAGATAAGGTGACCAACCGACGAGTGCTGAGCAGGTGTAAACAAATTGCAATTAATGGATGACGTAAAAAGAAGAAAAATTAAATATATGTTTTCCAATCTAACAGCGAGGGGTAAAATTTCAGGAAAGACACAGGAAGAAAACGAATAGAATTAATTTTACCGCAAATACAGGAATTAAGGATTTCGTTTAATTGAATCAGTCAGACGCCGATGTATATGGAGTTCGTGATGTGCAACCCCCGAATGGTAAATGATGCCACTGGTATGATGATGCATCGAAATATCGGAGTCGCTTTGTTAGTTTAAATTTCGTCTCCAAAAATAACCGACAAGCAACTCTCGTTATAACAAATTCGACGTTTGATACCATTGTACTTTGCTACCGCGAAACCAGCGGACACAAATTGTTTCCGGTTGATTCGTTGATATAATTCTAAAATTCGCGAAATACCTAGACGATCGTCAAGATTGTCTCTAGACAGTTCGCAGTTTACGATACCGTTTACTACATCTGTCCTACGAAGAATAAACGTAAATCTTGAATACATACACGACACATGCACATGTATATATATTTAAGATGTGTTTAGTTGTTCGTATATATCTCGTCTAACTGTCGTACGTTTTGTTAATGAAAGGTGATAACCGAACCAACTCCTTGGGATGGCGGATTTGTCGGTATAAATAATTTCGGATTCGGTGGTGCAAATGCTCACGTATTACTCCATTCGTGTAAGAAAGAAAAAATCGATAACGGACTGCCATCGGATGATATTCCAAGATTGATCTGCATTTCTGGAAGATCTGAGCAAGCAATTAACGTCATCATCGACGAAGTAAGTTTTTTTTTTTTTTTATAACATTTATCCTACAGGCTGATATGTAATTGAGTATGATCATGCATGCGCTGTTGTTCAACTGAGCAAGCATCTGAGATTAGTTGGGAGAAGGATTCCTTTACTTATAAAACGTGGAAAGAATTTTGATTGGTACATTAGCTGCAACTGAAAAATAGGCGGTTTTTATCGGCGATCTGATTTCCATCGTAAGCATCGGTAATGGTGACGGGGCTAATTTGTGTGCGAATAGAACCTATGTAATAATGTGAAGGTTAAGCCTAAGGCGACATATAGTACGTATAAACGAAATCCTGGTTTCTATGTTGCTATGGAGATTGAAGAACCAAGGGTATACTAGATTCGAATATTCCTGAATTGGTTCGACTGAATATCAATAGCTCCAAGCGCGGTTCAAAATTCCTTGTGCGAAAACTTAATCTCAGATAAAATGTCCCTAACCGGTGTGTTGAAGTAGAATGAGCCATTCTCGAGGGCGCTTCTAGCAAAATTGTGTTCGTTATCATTCTCGTTTTGACATTAACGCGTTTCAGAGATAGATCATAAATATTTCTTAGAATATCGTAGAGATCGATGGAAAACAGCGGCCATTAAATGAAGAATTTAAAATAGCTTCGAGAGCGCTACGCGAATCCGCGAAACTTACTATATTCTGACCTATATTTGCAGAAATGCAAAAGCGAAGCGTTTATAGGCACTCAGCTGTAAATATTGAAGAAAATTATTATTTATCCTAATTCCTTTTGCTTCGTAGCGAATTCTATTATCTAATTAATACTTAAATTTCTACGTCACTGTTCTCATCAGAATTTACTGATCGATCGCCAAATATAAAAACAATTTATACGTATTTTCTGCTTTTGTTTAAGATCCATTCACATTCCCTGGATGCGGAATTTGTACGATTATTGCATGAAGTACATAGTCAAGAAATCCCGGGACACGTGTACAGAGGATATACTTTAGTAAAAAAAGATTCGAGCAGAGTTTCCCAGAATATTCAGGTAAATTTACATACATATATATATATGTACATATTATAATAATTATTGTTATTATTTTACTTCCCTCGCTGCAGAGTATGAGTGCTATAACCTTCATTTATGTTTATGTCGAAAATGGGATACCAAACCGATACGTTGATTTGTTTGGAAACCGCGTATGTGGCAGATTGTCTGCTGTTGTTGATGACTCTAGTTGACCAGTTGGTTTTTCCTCTTGTTTTGGGACGTGACCTTCTGCGTCAATATTTTATTATCTCCACTTATTTCTGTTTTGCTCATTTACTTGCCAATCAATTTTTCCTCAGTTTGCCACGTTTATCATTGGTCAATACGTCATTATAGCGCAGTTTAGGTCTTTCAACATATCTTTTTCAATTTTTTAGAACACCATGTAGGATTTTATTTGGTACGCGGACATCACGCATTCGCACAACATGACCAAATCATTTCATGCGCTTTTCAGTCAGCATTCGCACAATAGATGTAACTGTTGCTAGAGCTAAACTTTCTGGTTTGACACGAAATGTTTCCAGCGTACTTTCAGTTTTCTTCTAATCATGTTCAGATGACAGATCGCCAGCTTTTTAAGGTGCTTTTTCATAATAGGCCAAGTTTCGCCTCCGTACATCATTGTTGGTACTGTGATAGTTTTATAAACCGCTATCTTTGTTTTTGTTGTCAAATCTTTGTTTTTTAAAACTTTCTGTGATAGTTTGCCCGCGCATTACCGTTTAAAGCAATTTCGTCGTTCAAGTATATTATATTATAGAATAAAATATACAACTCGTCACATTAATCTTAGTGTAGAAAAATTATATTAAAACGTGTCAAATTCACCGTTTAAATTGTGTTTAAATGAAACTATAAAATATTTTAGTCATTTTTATTCAATTTTTGTTTATGCGAACATTTTCGTTTTACGATCGGAAGTGTCATTTTATAACTCCTCGGCTCGCATATCGCCCGTCTCTCTATTTATTACCTTGAAAGTCTATTAATCTTTGTCCCTTATAACCGACTCGTTGTCCCACTAAAGCGAACTAGAACAACCTTCATTTTATACGTTTGTTTCGGGGTTTTGCTGATTGTCCCTTATAAATGGTTGTCCCTCTTATCCGGCGTCCCTTAAAAGCGGCTTTGACTGTATTTTTAAATTTCCTTCCTAAATGATTTACAGTATGATATAGTTCTATATATGTAATTTGTCATGGAATTTATGTTATCCGTCACGGCCTCGGTCCGGAGGGTGACGGATAAAAAAAAGTTTCACTGTACTTCGTTTATTTAATTTAAAACGGGTTTTGTTTTTCTTCGCAGTATACATCCGGATCTAAGCGTCCGATATGGTTCGTATTCGCCGGAATGGGATCGCAGTGGTTAACCATGGGTAAACATTTGATGGATATTCCGAGTTTCTCCAAATCGATCGGTGAATGTCAAAGAATATTGGAACGGAAAGGCGTCGATTTGATCGACGTAATTACCAGCGATCGTCCGGGTATTTTCGAAAACGTATTAAATTCGTTCGTAGGAATCGCCGCTATTCAGGTAAATTATATAGTTGCTCGACATTTATTTGCTGCACGCTAAATTATTTATTCATCTAAATGTCACGGTGGCACAGTTGCTTGTCGACTGTCAACTCGACGCTCGAGTGTACGAAACCAACACGCAGCAGAAAGTTTTTCATCATTATATAATTCTTAATTAATGGAGATGGCAGTGGCACCCCAATGTGTATATATAGAAGGTGGTCTCAATGGCGCGAAAAATTTGTTTCGGCTGTGACGTCAGCGCTAGACCCAAAGCACACAGCAAATAACACTAGTTAGTTTTGTATGCGTTTTCGTAACTTGTGTTATTGGTATTTCATTATTTTCAATTGTTATTAGTTTTTGGTTTTTATTGTATGAATTACGGTTATTTCTTTAGTTTAATTCATCGAAATAGGCAACAAACAATTCTGGCCAATATTCAAAAAATACAATAGCATCTTAAATTTATAATAATTCTTTTAATAACTGTTTATTTTTTTTTCTAATAATTTTTTAACGTTTTTGTCTTAAGTCTCTTCTCGCAAATATGTTATATAATTTGTAAAATTGCTATTTTTAACTAAACTCGGATCATTTTTAGCGAAGATTTCGTCAATTACAGTTTTTAGTTATTTTTTTTATCAATTCTTCGTTTTCTGCTAGTGACTGTAAATCAACGTTGATTCGGGAATATTGTACGCGGTAATTAAGGGTCATGTTTCAGCTACTTCTTAGAATGAAAATTTAACAGGTCGGATTTTAAATCTCGTTCATAATCGTTTTCCGAAATATAAATTGAACACACATGGCATCTAGACTTTAATTACCACTCCGTTAACACAGGCGAAACCATTTTTCTCTCATCGTAGCGGTTTTTAGGAAACGTACGATACATAATATCATTAGTTTTTGCGGTGCTATTATTACACTTGCGAACTGTGCAACGTGTTCCGGGCATGATTTCACAGGGGCAGATGTACAGGGGAATTGAGAAAATCTAAAAAAACATAAGTATTTTTAAAGTAACTTCATCCTGTTTGAAGTCATAAATCTTTCGATCTGATTTCATTAATTTGAAATTTAAATTTAAAAAGTACGACATTTAAGTGCATGATCAAACAGTATAATCTTCAATTCGCTGAAATCACGCAATTTGCTGTTACTATTTTATCACTAATGAAAAAATATTAATAAAATTGCGCCTACGTCAGAATACCTGTCATTTTGTACTGCATACATACACCATTGAATGAGACAACCTTTCTTGAATTAATATCATAAAATATTAAAAAAAAAGACAACAATTTATTAAAAATTTACCCACCGCATTTAATCTTTCTTAGCATTGACAACTCCATGTATGACAAGAGACTGGCATAATTCTGTTTAGACGATAAAAGAGGCGGCCCTCTATGTATTTTAAAATTAATTCGAAGATCATTAAATGTTCAATATAATCAACAGTACCGGAAAAGTACACGTTGGATGTGCAAAAGGTATATCCCTGAATGCAATATGGAACCTATGAAGATAAAAACTAAACTTACCATGGCCATACCTGAGAATTATAAAAATTAATATTCATATTTTCAAGTTTACAACGCTCCAAAAGTTTTTAGAAAAACAGAAAGGTTTTCGTTCCAGTCAGACAACTGTCCTACCTAGCTTGCCAAATATTAATAAGTGAGGATTGAATATATTTATATTTTTCAAAAGAAGCTAACGTAAAAACAAAAATGTTATTAAATTTCATATGCAAAAATTATATCCTCAAACAGCTAATTGATAACCTTAATAGTGTGAAGGTTAAATCGTCGAGAAACGCTCAAAAACATTCGAACAAGAGTCAGTTTAGAGGATTTCAAAAACCAACAAAAAACCGCTTATTGAACGGACATCGTTGAAATGGAATAACCCCGAATTAACCGTATCGACTTACGTAATCCGAAACCCCGTTCTTCTAACAGGGTATAATTTCCTTAACCCTTAACTAGCCGCATACTATAAAATTACATAACTAGTCGCGCGTTGGACAAACAGCAGCCTAAAAGTCATTGTCGGATTTTTTCATTATTTATTTACGTAATGCAATCGATCACTCAGTCTTAGCATAAGAGAAGGAATTGTTCACATCCGCTCAATTTTATTATATAGAATCGAAACTACGCTTTAAATAAAAAATAAATAATTCGGTATGAAGTTGTAGAAATGTGGTTCAATCGAAGGATGTTGAGAATCCCATAGACGGCCAAGAGATATCAAATATGTTTTAAATAAGGCTAATACAAGCAGGATATTAAAAAATCACATTAAACAAAGGAATGTGTCATATTTTGGCCATATCATCAAAATATGAAGTACTCCAGATGATAATACAAGGAAAGATGGAAGGGAAGCGAAGTCCTGGAAGAAGGAAAACAGATTGGCTGAAAAATATTATAAGCTGGACAAACAAGTCTGCAGCAATTACTGACAGATGCAAGAGAGCGCAAAGTCTGATCGACCGATTAGTGGTAGCCTACGCGTGTGAAGAGCATGGTACACGATGACGATGATGAAATGTAATAAAGGTTTATTTTTAAAAATTCGATTACACTGTAAAATGTGTTAATTGATTGTGTTATATAAAGAGTAATAATATACAAAAAAGTATAAAACAATCGATATAATATCTAGAAAATGTAATATCGAATAATAATCGTGTGAAAACATCATTATTGTCCGGAATTCGTATAATCAGAGCAGGTGATCGTCATATTTTTCACATTACAGACGAATTGCATAATGTAAACACTTTTTTAATACATCTAATTATTATTGACAAAGAAACTATATATATATATATTTTTTTTTTATGGGGATGCCTTTACAGCTTACCCAACGTGGAGCCGTAATAATCACTAACTCATATTCTTATGAACTCGGACAACTTCTCGAGAAAAGTCGCTATGTCCGGGAACAAATCTAGATTCTCAACATGCAGAAGTGACATTACGTTATAAGGAGGACCACCACGAGATGCGTACATTAATTTGAAATACAGTTCAGAACGTAATGCTGTTAATGAAGGACATTCGAAGAACACGTGATCAGGGTTGCAGACTGCACGACCAGCATGTAGAGGACAATACGGATTATCTCTAAGCTGCATAACGAACAGGCGGTCAGGCAACAAGCAATGCCCAAACCGCAATCTGCTGATAAGCACAATTCCTCTCCGCTTGATGTTTTTGAAAACGTAGAACCATGGGAACCTAGGGAGAGACGGCTGCAGCTGATAATACGCAGTAAGAGGCGACCGCTGTATGCACTCCATATATGTCTGTTCCCAGAGCTTTTTATGAACAGTCTGTGTAAAATGAATGACGTCACGAGAAGAAACTGAAGAGAATAAAACACCACTAGAAGAACCCTTTTAGCTATTGCATCTACCATTTCATTGCCGGGGACTCCTCGATGTCCCGGTACCCACAAGAATGACACAAATATACTGAGGTTTTCCAGCTGATTAAGTTTCAACATGATGGCTGAAATCAATGAATCCGACACCTTCCCTTTGCATTCAATAGCCTTTAAAACACTCTGTGAGTCGGTAACAACGAGATAATTACCTGGAAGATTCGCATCAATTAACGACGACAAAGAAAGAAATACTGCCACGCACTCAGCTGTAAATGAGGAACAGAGATCAGATAATTTGTATGCACTGCTAATATTAAGAGATGGGATGTAAACTGCTGCACCAGTTCCCTGAGCTGACTTCGATCCATCTGTATAAACAAGGATATGCGTAGGAAAAGAGGCCAATGGACGTAGTTCTCTGGAAAGAAAAATGTTATTTTATTGGCAAAATTGTATGAATAAGGTAACATAAATTGGATGGGTATATGAATTCGCATAGTCTGCACCTGAAATTCATCCAACCTAGGTAAAACCGAAGCCAGCAGAGGCATTTTGCTGTTTGAAAACCGCCAGTTGGAATAAATGTGGTAGAATAAATTGTATAGCGGAAAGCGATCTATGTACGTTCTACCGATCAAGAGCTTTAATGCTAAATAACTCCGTCTCAGCTGTAACGGAGGAATCTTACACTCTGCCAACAATGCCGGTATTGGAGTACTTCTAACTGCACCAATACAGAGCCTCACACACTCATTTTGCACACGATCAAGCTTATTTAACAATGATTCAGCTGCAGATCCATAAAAAACACAACCATACTCCATTTTAGAACGAATTAGCGACTTATAAAGAGTCAACAGTATGAAAGGATCACCCCCCAACGAATATTGTATAAATTACGTAGAATGTTAACGGCGCGGTTAATAGTTTTTATAAGATGATCAATATGTGGCCTCCATGTTAAACGCGTATCCAACGTAATACCCAAATACCGTATTGACTTGCAAAAGGGAATAACTCCATTTTCTGTTGTGATAGAGAAGTTATTGACTGTGAGATGTCTGTATGTAAAAACCACTGCCGCACTTTTCTGGGGACTTAGAGTTAACTCCAACTTATAAAGAACTCGTTCGATTATATCCATATTAATATTACATACGGCTTCGGAAAATGATGTATTGGAACAAAATACCGCAATGTCATCGGCATAAAGGAGAGTTTTGGAATACAAAGGCACGTGTGCCAGTTCTGAAATATATAAATTAAAAAGCAACGGACTGAGGGAAGAACCCTGAGGAATTCCCCTATATGGTATCTGGTGGACGATGAACTTATTAAAATGTGGCGTTGCGAAAATAGTCTACTAATGAAATGGCAGCAATGCCCTGGAATGCCTAGGGACAACAGTTTCTGCTGTAAAGTGGGCAAATGTACGTTGTTAAAGGCGTTCATTATATCGAGGAAAACAGTAATATTGTATTCTTTATTAATGAGACTGTTATATATATTACCAACTAAATCACTCACGCAGTCCAATGTACTGGTGTTATTTCGAAAACCATACATATTAGTTGGAAGGATTTCATTATGCTCTAACCACCAGTTGAGACGCGAAACTATAACGGATTCACAAATTTTTCTAAAACAAGAGGCTAATGCAATTGGTCTAAGTGATCCATTTTTCTTAGGCACAGGGACGATAACAAAAAGCATCCAAGAACTTGGAATCGATTTAGTTTGCCAAACTTTATTTAAAATGTGAACGAAGATAGTAAAAAAATTTTCCGGCAGCTTTTTTAATACTTCGAAAGAAACACCATCCTATCCTGGCGATGTTGAATCCTTCGTTGATAAAATGTAAGCTACCTCTCCTTTTCAGTAAAAGGAGCATCTAAAAAGTGATCCGGGGGGCTACTTTCAGGTATTATAACTTCTTCTAGTTCAGGTACATGAGGTGGAGCCAGTGAATCGACAAATGAATAAAAATTGTCCTCTGACAACTGTCTAACTTTATTATAAGAAGAACTCCTGAACGATTTAGATAATTCCCATACCTTAGAGATAGATGTTTGTCGATTGAATTGCATGCAAAACTGTTGCCACTTCTTCCTTTTTGCAAGTTTAAATTCCCGCTTAGCTAAAGCATTAATTTTCCTCCAATGCAGATAATTTTCAACAGAACTATTTTCCTTATATTGTAAAAAAGCTCTCCTTCTATCACAAGTCGCGCGTTGGCAGGAAACTGACCACCAAAGGCTTGAGTTACTTTTCCTTGTTTTCTTATATTCACGCTCCTTTATAGTTGGTGACGATTTTGATAGGGCTTCGCTGATAGCTTCATATAACAACTGGAACTGGATCCTAGGGTCAGTCTCATTGCATATATTTAAATCATGTTTCTGAAGCTGAGCAGAAAACCATTGCCAATTCGTACGAATATAGTTCCCCTTTTTCCTAAGGACTGATCAAAAAATCTGTAACTATCCTGTACCTCATTTATACCTATTTCTATTAATGTGGGGCAGTGGTCACTCCCTGAAGTGTCTGGTATAATTTTCCAGCCAGCTATTAGACTAAATGTAGGCGAGCAAAATGTCAAATCTAACGGGTTGGCAACAGTTCCGGGCCTACCAAAATGAGTTGAACTGCTATCGTTCAAGATGCAGCAGTCAACATTCAAAAAGGCTTCGTATAACACGTTCCCCAAATAATTATTTGTGGAACTACCCCAGGATGCCGGTCGCCACCGATAATGAATGGAGTTTTCAATGAATTAAAAATATCTGAAAAATAGAAACATTTGGTCGAGAGGAAGGTTTAACATATATACTATAAATATGAATATAAAAAGACGAATTTATATTAATCTTAGTGCCTATCAATTGTATGAAATTCGAGCTATCCTGCGATAAACTGCAAGGAATAGGAAAGAACGTGATGTGGTCCCGCACTAAAATTGCCACGCCACCATATCCATCCTGTCTATCGTTTCTATAAGTAGTAAAATTTTTATACTCGAATTGTTCAATGGGTTCAGGCCATGTCTCAGATAATAACACTACGTCAGCTTCGTATTCGTAAATTAATCTATCAAGGCTGTCACAGTTATTTTTCACACTGCGACAGTTCCAAAATATTAAGTTTCATTTTATGCTCGACCGTCCCTGGTTGACAGGAATAGGTCTATTCGCATAATTGTATGCTCGACCATCCGTAGTTATAAGGAATAGGTCTTTTCGCATATGCAAATTATTATACTGATTATGAGATAACGGAGCAAAATATGGCTGACCAGCGAAAGAAAGATTATGTACACGTAGGCATACATATTCACAATCACACAAACATACGCATACACACAGAGATACCCACGCATACATATACACGTACATACTTATACACATATTTACACTCATGTCTAAGGAGAACGAAGCATTTGAATTATTGATTCGAGCTTATTCTCCAAATGAGGAATCTGGAATTTTTATAGGGAATCTGGAATTTTTATAGTGTGGACAAAAGTGCGGGCACCAAAAGATCGGAAGGAGGATGGGTTAGAACGAAAGATGATTTATTTTGGTTATCAATAGATTGAGGAACTTTAGGATTTGAAGACAAGGATACATTATTAATTATAGGCTCGGATAATGAGATAACAGCATCATCCCCTTCTGGTGGATACACTGATCTTGACTTAACTTTTAAGGCTAAATTAGAGTAATAATGATTACTCCAAATTTGACTTCTATCAACAATATTATTGTTATTTTTCCTATTCCTATTATTATTACTATTACTATTACCATTATAATTACTGATATTATTATTATTATTATTACTACTACTGTTACCATTATTGTAGTGGCGACTGGAAGAACCTGAGCCACTCCTATTTCTTCTACGTTTAAAGGAACTAGTCCTTGTACGCAACTCTGGGAAATTTTTGTTATTTGTCACTTCAGCAAATGAAAATGCAGGAGTGACCACAGTCCCCTTACAAATCAACTTAGCTTCAGAGAACGAAACATTTTCTACTGCCATAACTTTCTGTAGCTTGAGTTGTTCCTGATAAACTGGACAGCCGCGATCGAAAGCGGAGTGGTTACACCTACATCTAGAACAAAACAGAGCTGATGACGACGTTTCACGATTAATTTGGCAATCCGATGATTTATGACTACCAGAGCAAAAGCTGCAAATAGTTTTGCTACGGCAAAGTTTACTAATATGGCCGAATCTAAGGCAATTGTTACACATTTTTGGTCTCCTAATGCTAGGTTCTACTTTACATTAATAATAATCGAAAAAATGAACACAATCGGGTAATAAATTTCCGCAAAACTTTATTTCAATAAGTGGAATAGGAGAAAAGGAACCACCCTGATTTCGTTTATTGAGTCTACGTATGTGATCTATTTTAACACTTGCAGTACAGGATGCGGTAAGTTCCTCGATTGTAAGGTCGATCGGAACGTCCCTTACAATGCCAAAACGAAAGAGTAACGTTTGAGGGATAAAACAATGTATGTTAAGCTCTTTGTGGATACCCTCTGCAAGGAAAAACATATTAGCATGAACCACGGAATTAAATATTAGTCTGACTTAGTTACGACCACTCCTTGTCATAGATTTAAGACCCGTAATTTTATTATGAATTAATTTGGCCAACGACATAGGATGAAGGTTGCCAATATTATTATTTATTCCTTCTATCAAAACAATAATTGGTCCCTGAAAATCGTTCGGAAAAATATTAATTGATATAGGGGATATCGTAACTTGTACTCGAGGATTTATGTTAATATTACATAAAGTATCTTTAACAATTTCGGAATTCGGTTCTACGCGAATATTATTTATCGAAATAATTTCGTCCGAACCGACATCTGTTACAATAGCCTCGTTAGAAATATTAAGCTTCGATTTCTTATCTGTAATGTCACACCGATTATTATGCTTATTACCATTAATACCACTACCACTACTACTACTAATACCGACGCTATTATTACCATCAATTTTATTATTACAACTATTATCATTGTTATTATTATTTCTATCACTATCAGTATCATTATAACTACTATTGTTGAACCTATTCCCATTATTACTATGGATAACATTGTTATTATTACTACCACCGTTTTTAACGTTGATATTACGATGTGTATTACCACCGCCACTACCGACGGTGCCTACCTGTTGGGAAGGGGACGATTTTCCCCTGCCCGCAGCACCAGCTTTAGACATTTATCGACTATGTAGTCGATAATTTCTGTTACACACAAGGAACTGTATAAGCCTAAGCCTGCCTCCGCAACGACCGAATAAAATAAAATAAACACGAATACGAACACGAGTAGTAAACTACAATACGCGAACTGTGAACATGTAATACAATAAGTGTTTATCATTT
Source organism: Coronaproctus castanopsis (assembly GCA_032883995.1). NCBI lineage: Eukaryota > Metazoa > Arthropoda > Insecta > Hemiptera > Monophlebidae > Coronaproctus > Coronaproctus castanopsis. The sequence continues at coordinate 44,359,914 of CM065053.1, read as the reverse complement.
AGTAATCGAAATATATTTGCCGTTAGAATATACATAACCGGTCGCGCGTTGTATTTTATTTTGCAACAAGTTCGATTATTTAATTTTTTTAAAGTCACTTTTACAACTGAATACTACGAAAGTACACACCACGTTGATGGGTTACCATGTAAGGTCATTTCTCTCACGCGCATCGCTGACGGTGATAGAAGAAAATATTTTTAATCGAAGGCTTATTACCGATTTCTTTATATAGAATTATAATGACCGAGATAGATGGAAACAATAATATTTTTCCCGCGTTAGGTATTTATTTTTTTTAAATTTCTTCTTATCACGCGCTGATACAAATTTACATCATCAACCACATGTTTTGAACATTCCCATTAGCTAGGTCTCAATTTATGCTTTGAATTGGCTACACCCCTCAATTAATAATCGTTCTTCTTTTCAATCTTTTATACTGTTTGCTTGGTCCGCATTCCCGACTTCATACGGTGAACAAATCATTAACTATAGAACGCCGTATTAAAGCCTGCGCGGCTATACACGGCGGAACTACGGGGCTGTCTGTCTAAAAGCAACGTTAACAAAATTCAGGCTTATCAAAACAGGGTGTTACGCGCTATAGTGAGAGCACCGTGGTACGCCTCAAATCGTACGTTCCACGAAGATCGCAGTATAAAATACAAAGAGGATGCAATGATTCGAAAACATATATGGAGACTTCAGCACCGTGCAAATCAACTGACAGACAGTTTATTGAAGAAAACAGTAAAGATTAAAAGTGTTTTAGATAGATAATTTTTAACGCGTTATATAAATATTCTTTCGATAAATATTCTTTCGATAAATATTCTTTCGATAAATATTCTGTCGATAAATATTCTTTTGATACATATTCTTTTGATAAATATTCTTATATGTGCGTTATCGCGTAGGTTGGTCGACGTTATGTTCTCGTGTTCATTGTTATTAAAATTCTTTAGTGATATTTGAATACGTGTTTACTTTTATCTCAAGCATTCCTTGAATAAGGAACTGTAAGCCGTTTATCAGTTGTTTATAGTTGTGGGGAATACCGGCGTTTGGTAAGATCGTTACATTTTATCTCTATCGTTGTTATTCCGTATCGGTATAGCTGAGTAGCGATTAATGTACGCTCGTGCGTCCACGTTTCCCTATCAGCGTAGTCATTTATATAAAACAGAATTATCGCGTATGTCTGTACTATCATCTAATATCGTTGATCGGATTTCTATTGTTTCGAGTACGACAGTCGTGTCGTTATACACGTATTGTCGTTCGTAAAATTAGTAAACGCCGAGTCATATTATGTCTCAACAAATGGATACGTCGTCGGGTAACCCCGCGATGTATATTACCCTACAACAATATCAACAGTGGCAGGAGGAGGCGAGAGCATCTAATGTCCAGTTGCAGGCACAAATAAAATCTTTAAAAGAAATGAACCAGAATCTAATAGCTAGGCTTAAGCTGTATGAAGGAAAAGATGTTGCTAGACCACGCACACAAAGTCTTCCTACAATACAGACAGTTAATAGAGCAACAACATCCGAAGCTAAAATCTTAGAACACAATAGTATAACTGTTAATAACCGAAGTGTGAAAAATAAGGAAACCCCATTATCTGCTAAAAAAGATTTTACCACCGAAAGTAACTGTGAGCGGTGTGAAAAATTTTACGATGTTTTATAAGACAGTTGATGAAAAGCTCGGTAGTGATAACTATATTTATAAAACTATAAGCAATGGTGACGTTGTTGTCTCTGCAAAAACTGCCGATGCGTTTCGTAATCACCGATCTTATTAAACTAATGAATCGCGAACTTGAACAGAGTAAAAATCATCCTCTTCATGGGATTTCTTATCATACCTACAAACTTAAAACAGACAGAACATTTCGGGTAGTAATTCGGGGGCTTCACCCCACTACTGATTTAGATGAGCTGAAAAATGAATTACATAACATGGGACACAATGTTGTAAATATTGTAAACATTTCTAAAATGATAAAATTACGTGATAATGATAATAAAATTACCAGTAGACGTAAGAAAACTTATCCTTTATTTTACGTAGATCTTGAGCCAAAAGATAATAATAAAAACGTATACGAAATTACACATCTCGTTTACACTTCAGTTAAAATCGAGGAACCTCACAAAAATTTTGCAATTCCACAATTCAAAAGGTGTCAAAGGTGGAACCATACTAAGCAAGGGTGCTTCCGCCCAGTTAAATGTTTTAAATGCGCTCAGAACCATGAGTCTACGTCTTGTAAGTTAAAAGATCTAACAAAATTCAAATGCGTTAACTGTGGGCTTAATCACACAGCCAACTATCAAAGTTGTCAAGTTTACCGAGATGTTGAGAAACTGCTAAAAAGAAAAAAACCGTCCATTGTGCAACGGTTGCAGCAGAAGAAAACAGACATATCCGGTAAAATACAAAATACTGTAACATACGCTTCGGCAGCAAGGCAGGATATTGATGTTCCAATAACGAGTGAACAGTCAACAACACAATACAAGGAAAATCCACAAAAGAAGAATATGCAACTGACGGAGCAGTCATACAAGGACATCATGTCTGCTCTGAATAATTTAACCAAGGAAATGGCCTCCATTTCTAATCGGCTGAGTAAATTGGAAGGGAAGCAATCTCAGACAGTTACTAATAAACGTAATAAAAATAGAAGAAATGACTGAGAATTCACTTAGAATAATCACGTGGAATGCAAATGGTTTAAGAAATCGTCTTCTTGAATTAGAAACATTTCTTCATTTTCATAAGATCGACATTGCTCTAATGTCGGAAACACACTTCACAACGAGGAATTGTCCAAAGATTAAAAATTACATTATCTATCACACACCCCATCCTGACGGCGGTGCTCACGGAGGATCAGCTGTAATTATTAAACAACAAATACAGCACTTTCCCGAAAAAGAGTTTTGTGAAGAATATGCGCAGGCAACATCCGTTGCTGTTCAATGGAACGGTACAATAGTCAACATTGCTGCTGTATTTTCCACCTAAACACAAAATAAAAAGAGATAGTTACGAATACTTCCTTCATCATTTTGGTCCGCGATACGTGATAGGTGGCGACTATAATGCTAAGAATGAAGCCTGGGGTTCAAGGTCAGTTCATATTAGAAATGAGAATATGGCACATGTCAAAGGTAAAGAACTCCTACAAGCAGTTCACAGTACTCATAGTACTTGTATTTCTGGAGGTAAGCCTAATTATTGGCCAAGCGATAAACGAAAACGACCTGATTTAATTGATTTTTTCATTGTCAAAGGTATAGCTACTAATTATGTGCTGTCAGAAAACATCGAAGATCTCACATCAGATCACTCTCCAGTATTGCTCACTATTAGTTCTACAGTGATACAGAGAACAAAAGAAAGGTGTATGCTCACGAATAGATTCACAGACTAGGAAAACTTCCGTTTGGAACTTGACCAGCGAGTGAACGTGAAAGTACGTTTGAAAACACCCGACGAAATAGAAAAACAATGCAATAATATGATCGAAGCGATTCGCGAATCTGCCAAAATTGCAACGCCCGAGATTAAAAATAGCAACAATCAGGAGACAACATATCCCCTCGAAGTACGTAAATTAATTATTGAACGAAGACGTGCTAGACGCATTTGGCATCAGTCACACCATCCGCCGGATAAAAACACTTTCAATAGGATAAGCAATAAACTTAATAAGTTAATAAAGGAGATTAAAAGGAAAACATTTAAATCTTATCTAGAGGAGCTTAGTCCATTCGCGGATAGGGACTATTCGCTGTGGAAAGCCACACGAAGAATGAAGCGGCCATGCGTCAGAGTTCCCCCTCTCTTAGATCAAAGAGGGAGCTGGGTCAGGCGCAATTGTGACAAAGCAGAGTTGTTTGCTCAACATTTGTCAAATACGTTTCAACCGCATGACATTACATCGGATATGAGTCCTACAGTGTCGTATAAAAATAATGTGGACTTTGTTTATATTACCCCTTTGGAAATTGCAAAAGAAATTCTGAAGATTAACGCAAAAAAAGCTGCAGGTATCGACGAAATTTCTCCGGCATTGTTAAAAGAATTATCACGTAAAGCAGTGGTACTGTTGACGTACATATTCAACGCGTGTTTACGTCTTGAATATTTTCCGAACTGTTTCAAAATAACTAACATTATTATGTTGCATAAAAAAAGAAAAACCAGCGGAAGAAGTTACTTCATACCGCCCAATTTCACTTTTCCCGGTGTTATCGAAACTGTTCGAAAAATTATTATTAAAGAGACTAAAGACTTTTGTTGATCTCCCTGATCATCAATTTGGCTTTAGAAACCAACATTCGACTATAGACCAAGTTCACAGGGTTACATCTATAATCGAAAAAGCGTTCGAAGAAAGAAAGTATTGTTCCACAGTCTTTCTAGATATATCGCAAGCGTTCGATCGTGTTTGGCACGAAGGGCTAATATTCAAAATGAGTAACATTCTTCCAGGGAACTTTTGTAGACTTCTGGAATCGTATTTGGCTAATCGCCAGTTTCGGGTGGCACACGAAGATGCTGAGTCAAAATTCTACCGTATACAAGCTGGAGTTCCACAAGGCAGCGTTCTTGGACCTATCTTGTACCTCTTGTATACGCTATATTCGCCTACAGATGACGAAACAACAACTACGACTTTTGCTGATGACACCGCCATACTTTCGGTTAGCGACAGTCAAGCTGAAGCCGCAGCAAAACTTCAACGCGCGCTCAACCGAGTTAGAAACTGGACAGTTACATGGAAGATCAAGCTGAATGAAGCTAAATCTGTCCATGTCGTTTACTCTTATCGCAAAGTCGATGCGCAGCATAAGGTTTATCTGGGTGATCGAGTTGTCCCACAAGCAGAGTCAGCTCGATACCTTGGTATACACTTGGATAAGCGCCTTACGTGGGAAATCCACATCCGATCCAAAATCAAACAGATTAAGGCTAGAACGCGTCAACTGTACTGGCTTATCGGTCGGAATTCTACGTTGGACGTATCGTGTAAGCGTTTACTGTACCAACAAATAATAAAACCGATTTGGATGTATGGCATTCAGCTATGGGGATGTGCTAAGGCTGCAAATCGTGACAAGATTCAGACGAGACAAAATGTCATCCTGCGTATGATAGTCGACGCATATCGATTTTCGCGTAACGATGATATATACCGCGATCTTTAGATCATGTTCGTTAACGATGTAATCAAGGAGTGCGCTAAGCAGCACGAGAAACGGCTTTCCCATCATGTCAACGTGGAAGCAGTGAAACTTCTCGACACACGATTAGACATTAGACGCCTTAAGCGTAATAAACCGCAAGACCTAGTCTTGTAGGCGATAAACTTTTTTATGGAAGCTTTAGCCAGTGGGCTAACGGCTTCACACTCGTTTGTATCACGTAATAAGATATGTTCTGTGTTATGTGATAAGCTTTATAATATAGTTACTTATTTAACTTTAAGTTAAGATTGTAACAGGTAATAAAAAAAAAAAAAATAAATAAATAAATATTCTTTTGATAAATATTTTTTGAACTGAATCTATTACGAAAACAAAAACGTATTTATAAGGGCAAGAACGTATATTTACGTTTAAAATATCGTTTCACAGTCGTTACTATTGCTCTGAAAGGGCGTTAAGTGGGTGTTAGCATCAGCCGTAGTAATTTTTTGTATATATATATATATATATATATATATATATATATATATATATATATATATATATATACGCGTAGCATCTTCTACAGAGGATAAATATAATATATCTGGCATTTTTTGTTTTTAAACTTTAGTATATCCAGATGCATTTCGGACCATTCGAAGTTTTTCGCGTGAGGACATCGTGCCAATATAAGTATTGGGCGTATGAAAAGTTTATACCAGATTAATTTAATTTTTTTTATCGAATAACGTAAATGGGGAAAATATTTTTGCTGTTGTACTATGATTGACACGACTTTTAAAATTCGTCGATAACACCTAAATATTTAACTTCATTTTTCCAGTTTATAATAGAATCATCCGACATAATTCCAGTATTCGCAGTATGTTTCTGTTTGTTTGGAAAACTCTTAACTTTGGAAAAGCATTTTGAAGTCAATTTGCTATTGCACCGAATAAGACGACCTGTATAGAGCGATATCATCGGAATAGAGTGCCGTGTGTTCGCACCTAGATGTGTACGAATGTTGTTGATGTATAAAAGAGACAAATATACTACCGTCAGATACACCTACGAAGTTCATTCGGATCATTTTACACATAAGACTATCGAATTCTTCTCTCTGTTAATAACATACGCTTGGTACGTGTGTTAAGATTGAAATTATCATTTTCAGCATCGCGTAATAAAGTAGCTACAGCACAAACGGTTGGTAAATATTTTATAAATACAAAAAACCTATCGTTTAAAATGTCGTCTACAGAATTACCGTACGCAGTCTGTTTAATATTATTTTTCCAATTATTTGTTCGTATTGCTAAGTAAAACTTATTAACTTTATATTATTAGTGAGAGATTTTACAAGTTTAGGAACCATGAACGCTGCAAAGGTAGTCCAGCTGCTAGAACAGTAAGAACGCCATTAACGAATAACCTGAATTTTAAATTGATGTAGATATTATGGAAATTATAGTATTTTATTATTATTATTATTATTATAAAATTGGAATACAACACCTGATAAAGGTAAATTAGTATACACATTTCGCAATAAATTATCTTTTATTTTATACACAGTTATCAAAAAATATCTCGTCGTTCTCGCGATATATTAATATTAGGCGAGTTTTTGTAAATTTTCAATTTTTCATCGTATATAACAATTCCGTTAACATTTTGTTTATTTCAGATTGCTTTGGTCGATATTTTAAACGTTTTGGAAATAAAACCGGACGGTATGATAGGACATTCGGTTGGTGAATTGGGGTGCGCTTATGCGGATGGTTGTTTTAACAGGGAACAAACTATATTAGCAGCCTACTATCGAGGTTTGGCTTCTTTAGAAACGGATCTTATACACGGATCTATGGCCGCCATTGGTTAGACATCGATTTATATATATATTCATATTTATCTGCCGTTTATTAGCAATCAATTTAATTACAGAGTCTTTTGACAGAGCAGCACGGAGTAATTGAACGGATGATCTGCCATCCATGAATTTTGAGGATGGCCCAATTATTTCTTAACAGCAAATTTGCATTTCGTAATATTTTGTAATAACTCATACTTTATTTCAGAACGTATCCTCAGTATCGCAGCTTCCATTCCTTAGTAATACTTAGTAGCTGCGCACGTTTTTTTGCTTACTTTATTAAGAACTCCTTTATTACAAAATTTTCCTGCGAGGAATTTTTAATGCCCTTCTATACGAGCGAATCTCAAAACCTCCGATATGTCTTGCGTCCAACTTTCGCAATCGTACAGCAGAACTGAAGAAAATATCGCTAAACAGGTTTAATTCTCATATAGAGAATGATTGGAATATTTGTTAGGTTTTAATTCGTTCGAAATTTGCTCTTTGACACGAATTTCGAATTATTGCCTGTACGAAACGATGGAAAATGGAGAAAATTTATTAAATATTTTCCGGATAGACCGAATAACCGAAATGTATTTTTAAACGAAAAATTTCTTGAATCCTATCGCGATTTACTACAGAAGCAATTATTACGACGACACGCGATGATACGTAATCATAATCGAGTGCAACGGAAGCGTTATATTGTTATTACCGTTCGGTTTCAGGATTAGGTTATGAAACTTTAAACGCGGAGGTTCCTTCCGATATCGACGTGGCCTGCCATAATGGACCGAAAAGTTGTACTGTATCCGGACCCACGGAAAGTGTAAATAAATTCGTGGAAAGTTTACAAAGTCGAGGAATATTTGCACGTACGATAAACGTTTCCAATATAGCTTATCACAGTCGTTATATACGAGAAGCAGCTCCAAAGCTTATGACATATTTAAAACAGGTAAAAAAACATAATATATACGTATGTATGTATATAATTCAGTTTAGTTTTATCGATTATTTGCCATTATCTAACTTAACATTTAGCTTTGCCTAAACTTGTACTAATGATTTCAGATGTACATACATACATACATGTACACATACTGTATATATGTGTCTATATTATTACTCGATACTTAAATCTGATTTTACTTCAACTTCTCCTAAGAATACGAGGTAAATAAAAGTACTCAGTGCCCGTTATATGAAATAAATTAGTTATATTTTCAGAAACAAGCCCCCTTTTAATTTATAATTAAATTAAATATTTCCGAATTTTTTATAGGTGTATTTTTTATATTAATTATAATGTACATAATTTACATACATAGATTAAAAGAAAATTTTAACACACGTATATATATATATATATATATATATATATATATATATATATATATATAACTGTTTTATTGTTTCAGATCATTCCGTATCCAAAAGAACGTTCTAGTAAGTGGATCAGTTCGTCAACATTGAAACCGGAGAACTGGAAATATTCGTCGCCCGAATATCATACCAATAATTTATTAAGCACGGTCTACTTCGAAGTAGCTTCTCGGAAAATTCCTTCGAACGCTGTCGTCATAGAAATAAGTCCACACGGTCTGTTGCAATCTATTCTCAAGAGGTCGTTGCATAGCGACGTTGTCAATATACCACTAATGTTAAAAGCAATCGATAATAAGAAGTTTCTGCTAGAGGCTTTCGGAAAGTAATAATAAATTATATCTATATACTAAATCTATATACGTTTACATGCGTAAGAGCGCAAGTTTACACACCATAAAAACGAGTTCTTCCTTTATTTAACGAATGTAAACGATTGAAAATATCTGTACCCCACGGTCGAAGCAGTACAGGATGTAAGCTTTTACCGTCTTCTTCTATCCGTGGCCGATTATCAGCCTCTTCAACTATTTTACACTGCGTGATTTATACAATCGTGCCATCTTTTGCTCGGCCGACTGCGATTTCTGAATCCTTCCATCCACCTGTCATAATTTCTTCTTGCCGCATACCTTGCCTTGTTCTATTTCAGCTTCGTTGCGTGTTCCACTGCATCCGACAGTTTATAGTCATATGTCTTATTCGTGCATTAGATTTCCTGTCTGACATATAAATTCCCAACATTCTTCTTTTGTCGACTCTTTGAGTTACGGCAAGTTCCTTAACTATAGTTCATACGTAAGCACCGGAAGGACGCACTGTTCGTACACATTCTTTTTCACTCCGTAGGGTATAACTTTGTTCTCGGACACCTTGCTCAACTTGCGAAAGCTATCCACTAGAGATGCTATCACGTCTGTTTAGTTCCTATATATACGTACAATGCGCACACACATAATAATTATTATATCTTCATTATCGTCGTACCGTTTGTTGCCGAATGTCGTGACTACCCCTTTGTACATTATTTCTGCGTACGAAACTGGCTGGCATTCAGGGTACTAATTATATGTACCGCAGGTATTATGCGTGACTTTTCCGAGATAATTAAAAATCATGCCATGATGTAAAATTTTATTTTACGAACCGGTTTTCCAGTCGAGCTCTCGAACAACCCTAATACGCACACGCACAAACATATAAATATATGTAAATATATATGTATATGTATGTTACCCGTAGATAAAAGTGTAGTTACCATTTAATAAATGCTGTATTTGTTCGGTTCTACGACCAACAAATCGCCTTTAAAGTCTCGTTCGTGTGTACCTTCGTGAAATTCTCCATGCATTTCGCTGTAACCTACGATCGACACAGCCCTTATATATTACACAATACTAATTTGAAATCTGAAGAATGTGGAACGTAGTGATTTTTTAATTAAAATAAACAACCAAAAAGCAGTTAAAATCACTAAAATTTTTCTTTATGAAAAACTACCAAGCTTTTCGACTGTCAGGTCACCATGAATAAAAAGATAAAAATACGAAATAAAAAAATCATAAATTAAGAATTCACTTCCAAATCGTTCTACAAATAATGTTTTTAATTTTGCAGGTTTTAATATTTTTCTATTTTTTATGATAACCGTCTAATAGCCGAAAAGTTTTGTGATTTGTCATAAAGAAAAATTTTAATGATTTTAACTTATTTTCTTGTTGTTTACTTTAATTTGAAATAGTAAATGTAATTCATTAACTGGACTTTTACCCAGATATATCCCTTCATAGCATCCTCACACAACTATGTCACGATCCAAATATTTTCTACTAAATATACTCAGTATTATCCATATCTCCCCCTATACCTAATTATCTAATTAAACGCCGTGCCTCCACCTTAAAGAATACGCTTTAAGCTTCTTCTCAGGTTCTCAATTTCAAACCACCCAATAAACTGCACCATTTACATGCTCCCCCATTATTCATTCAAAAAATCGCCCATTTTTCTTATTTACAAGAGCACGTTATTCATATCTAGCGTCAGTTACTCATATCCACACATCCAACCTTATGCCAAATCTTCTTTCGTTCAATACGACATAATCATTTGGTCGCTTTATCTTTTGCACCGAGCATTGATAAATATTATAATAAAACCTCTCTACTGCAAAATCTTCTACATTTCTACATGATACATTAAATGAAAACGAAGAAACAAATAAATCGATTGCATCTAAGAAATATATAAACAAATAAAAAGATCACAGACAATAAGACAGCAGAAAAAAAGTCTGGAGGAAATGTTATACAGGGTTATATATATATATATATATATATATATATATATATATATATATATATATATGTATAAATATAGGAAATAATAAAGTTAATAGTAAAAATGATTAATCGTTAATAAATAGTGAAGCATTTCGGGAGTTATGCCATTTTCAAGTTGAAACAATAATAAATGAATCATACATAACAACGAATGGTTAGTGATTTTTAATCATAATTTTATTATTATTTTTTTTTAAATAAAAAATCATTACAAACACACTCACGGATATATATATATATATATATATATATGTATATATATATATATATATATATATATATATATATATATATATATATATATATATATATAACGACGATCGTCGTATGTTCACGTTATAATAAATCTAATATTTAATTATATAATAAAACAAAATATATATAATTATTTATTTAATTAAAGTAAAATATATTAAAAATTATTATAATATAACCAAACCGGATTTGTAGTAGATAAACTATTATTATACAATAGTTAAAATGAATTTTACTTAGTCAATGGAAAAAAAACAGTAAACTAGATAATTTTAGTTAATACAGCCAGTAAAAAATAAATTACAGCCAGTAAATAATGAAGAAAATCCAGTAATTTTTGTTTAACAAGGATTAAGAAAAATGTATAAAAAGCGATGGTTGTTCATTTTCGAGAGAGTTCTAGATTTCCCGTCAAATAGTTCAGTTGTTAGTTTCTTAATGAAGACGGTTAGAATAAAATAAGAATGGATGGTTGAAAAATAATTACAAATCCGGTCATGTTAGTTTTTTATTAAATTATTATTTTTTATAATTAATTAATTAATAAATATATAATAGTTTATTTTAATATAAAATAAAATATTTCTTTATAAATGCTATTTTTTTTTTAATAATAATAATAATAATAATAGTATATACGTGATTTCTTGTAATATATATATATATATATATATATATATATATATATATATATATATATATATATATATGTTTAAAAATAGACGGAGAACAAATAAAACAAGTAAAGCAACAAAAATATTCGGGTAGTATTATTACAGAAGATGGAAGCAGTAAAAGAGATATAAAGGAAAAATTTAAATGGCAAAATTAGCGTTTAATGAAAAATGAAGATTATTAACATCAAAAGATATTCAAACGAAAAAAAAAGGAAAGATTTATTTAAATATTCATCTGTAGTATACTGATGTATGGGTCAGGAACTTGGAATTTGAATAAAATAATGATCAAACAACTGAAAGCGTTCGAAATCTGGTACTGGAGAAGAATGGAAAGTATGTCTTGGACGGTAATGGTAAAAAATAAAAAAATATTAGAAACAGCCAGTGAAAAAAAAGTAGTCTATAAGAACACACTTAAAACAAGGAGACTTAAATGGATTAGACATATATACAGAGAAACAATGAACACCGGAAGATCGAGGCAGGAATACATAAAACAAATACAAGCAGATGTAAAAGCAGATAACTATGACAGTATGAAGAAAATGGCTCTAGCCAGAAATTTTTAATCATGGTTGTCCATCAATCTATTAATAGGTCGACGAATTAAGAAGAATATATATACTGGTGCATTAATATTTTTTAGTTATAACCTTAATTTAAAATATAAACCCGCATTTAATAACGAGCGTGGTTTACAAATGCCTCATGCCACAATAGCTCGTGAAATCATCTTGGGGGCAAAATGTAGAATTTTTAAGTTGAGATTACCTCCGTTGATCATAATAAAGGCGATATAGAGATCACGTTCAAATTAACCAATAGTAGAAATAAGAAAATTAAGATTAATTTAATCGTTCGTTTCAGAGCTTATTTATCCGGGGTCAATATGAAACTACACGCGATATATCCGAATGTAGATTTCCCGGTAAGTAGAGGTACTCCGATGATAGCACCGTTAATACGATGGAACCACGAAGAAAATTGGCACGTACCGTCGCATACGAATCCGGACGATAATACGGTGTCCGTGAAAAGATCGTTCGTTATTTCGTTAAAAGACGAGGAATGGCGATATATAAACGGCCACAATATAGACGGCAGAATCTTGTTTCCGGGAACCGGATATCTGGTGAGTGTTACTATATTTCATCGAAGTCAGCTAGGCTGACGCCGGTGACGCCACGAAAAAAAAAATATATATATCGCACCTTAAGTATCATAAAGAATTTAGTGATACGATATATATGTAAAGAGTTTTAGATGTATTCTACGTGTTGAAAATATGCAACATTACTTATTTCTGGCACTATTCACGTTCGTCGAAGTACGCTTTTAATATTTCATTTCAGTTCTTAGCGTGGAAGACTGTCAAAACGACCACGGATTGTCCGATTGTTTTCGAAAATGTACGATTTCATCGCGCGACTAATATACCGAAGGAAGGTAATTAACCGTTTCAGTTTAATAAAAACTAATGGAGCGAGTTCGATTCTATTCAATTTGAATTAGAATTTATTTCCACACTTCGATACATACGATAAGATAGTAGATCGAGACTTAATAACAGCGTGAGCGGTTAAAATTATAAAATTTTACAAACGTTGGAGTAGAAAAAGAAATTTATTAACTATGCTGCTTAACAAATGATTCCGTCGTATTCCGTACAAATTAGATTAAAATCCGTACAATGCTCGAATAAATAAACTCTCGACGAAAAAATAAATTTATCTCGCTAATAGTTTTAGACACGCATAACCGAATCTAACAAAATGTTCATGTTATCATACAAACTTTTACCAACGTGCTATTCTAAAAGTGGTAATAATAAACGTAACTAAATTTTAATTAATTTCAATATTACACTTCTATATCGCAAAATGTACATAATTAACGAAACAGTTTGTAATATTCGATTAATAATAGACGAAGAAATAGACACATCGTGTGCAATTCAACTCCCAACGTTCTATCCTCGACAAACCGCTCAAACTCCTAAACATTCTTTCCTACACGCAAGATACTTCCAATAGTTTATTAAATTTTCTTAAAATTTATATAATCTAATTTAACAATCTGTACTTCCAATTTATTCTTCCAACTTTCCACTGATTCTCACTAACCCTACGTTCTCTCCTTTCCCGTGCCTCTGGCCTAGGTGCAGTACACAGGTAAAATCTACAGGTAAATTTATAACTATTTCGTCGAAATAAATTTGTAAAAAGAAATAATCTTAATCGTAATAACGGATAATAATTAGATTAATAAAACGTACACGCGCCAATGATGATATACACTTTGTTATGATACTTAGCTAGTTATTTCATTCTTGAAATCCGCTAACATTAAATTCCACGTGAACAACACGTCTCATATATTTAAATCAGACGTTTCGAGTAAGTTTTCACGAAGATTCTACCAAGGAGTCGGAATAATATTGTCGAAAATTTTGTCGGAAGGTCACCGATTGGTCACGGAACAGTTTACAGTATAGGATAATCATCGGTCTTTGTTACATTGAGTTCAGTTCATCGTGGTTGTTATTACATTTCGTGCAAGATCAGTTATTCGCGTAGAGCACAAGTTAGCACGTTGAATCCACGTCGATGTTGCACGGACCTAATCGCACTACAACTAGCTGCAGAGCGAGCTATAGATGCGAAATATAAAAATATTGTAATCTTTTCACGAACTTAAGGCAGTGAAAAATATCAACGATCCGAAATGAATTAAAAACGTAATATTATCATAATCATCATTAATTTCCATCTCCTAAGTTTGTTATAGTTGCCTCTGTATCGATCCCGTATATATATATATATATATATATATACTCCATCCTTCTTCTTCCTGTTGGCCCTTTTCCCAGCATTTTCCCCTGTATCGCTATTGTATTTTATGTCCAAAATATTTATTTTTCGCTTCGTTAATTCTACTTAGTAGTATTCATTTACTGAATTTACACTTATTCAATACATCCGTATTGTTTGTCTTTTCCTAGGTAATATTATACCGAAAGTAAAAAAAATAAATCCATACACATCTAATCCAAACGTAACGTTCTCCTTCATTACCATTCACTCAGATATCGCAATAATTGAGCTAAAAAAATATAACAACCTTGATCCCAGTTCTAATCGTACAAAAAAACAATAATTACTAGATGCGTGAAAGCAATTGATACACCGATCAAGTATAACAACATAGAAAACAATTAATCTATCACGGCTTTATCGTGATAACCGTTACGAACGTATCCCATAGCCAAAAAGAACCATCCATCTAGATGCTATTGCAACGATTTTAACGCATACGTTCTTAATTCGTTTCCGCTATCTGTAATAATGCCTACATAATCGATCGAAACTATCCAATTCCTCAAACGCTACCAACTCGTTAGTTTGATATAAATATTACAAATACCGGATCATCGACAGTCGAAGCGGTAACACGACACCCTGCAAAATAAATGAGCAGGAAAAAACTAGCAGGTAAAACCTACGATCATAGAGCCGATTTCTTCATTAACGATGAATTTAGCTTTACTTATATACGACAAAATAGAAATTAAAGAAATATATACATAAATCAATTGATTACTTTCGATTTGATGATATATTACTATTTATAATTTCAAATGGTTTGTTATATATATATATCTTTCTTTTAGTCGTAATTCCACGTAGGAGTATCGCAATCAAGGTAGCAGCTTCAATATTTCCTGCCTCCATCCCTCACGATACACACCTTGAAAATGTCATCCGAGCTGCAGCAGTCACTGTGTTTATCCATTTAACTTTTGGTCGCACCCTATTCATTCAATAACTGTATATATATATATATATATATATATATATATATATATATATATATATATATATATATATATATATATATATATATATATATATATGAAAAAATACATATTAATATACATATACATATCATCACTGTCGCATTGTTCGTTGTTGAACATCATGACTAGCCATTGTACGTTCTGTTTTTTAGTACAAAATGAACTGACAATCTGTACAATCGTAAGCCTACTTGAGAGTTATTAAAAGAAGAATATATATTGGAATATAAAATGTTCCACAAGACCGGTCCAAGAAATAAACCTTGTGGGACTCCAAAATTATTACTAATATCAATGATATCACTTTGATATTTCCGTGTAACTCTCCTATTGGATAAAAAATTATGTACCAAACTTATTACATTAAAACTAAATCCATATGCGATTAATGTGCCAATTATAACTTGACGATCACAGTTATTGAAAGCACCTTAAATATCAAATGAGATAACAATAGATTCATTGTTAGGTTGTTTATTTTGTGATAGATTATCAATTACATCTGATATAACTAATTCTGTATAATATTACTTCCTGAAACCGTATTGATACGGATTGAGTACAGTCGTTATTTAAAAATTTTAAAATAATTTTTTCATATACTTTACTTAACGAATTTAACAAACATATTGGTCTATAAACAATTATTTTACTGAGATATTTATTTGGTTTATTTAACATGATTATACTAGCCCTTTTCCACACGACTGGAAACATATTAAGTTGTAAAAGTTTATTATAAAGCGTTAATAATAAACTCGGAAAGTAAAAATATATACTTTAAATTACTTTATTAGTTATACCATCAGAGGATAGCGCTTTTTTATTGCTCAGGTTCAGTATTTTATATATATACATATATATATATATAATGCAGCTTAATAAAAATCTCTTGTGTCCCCTCTACTCTGAACAGGCAGTCTGCAGTCCCGTGTTTCTTTAATGCTCTGCGGTGGCGCCGTTGCGTTCGGAGCTTTAGCTTGTCTTGCTACTTATTCCGCCATAAGGTAATGTTTCTAGAGAAGCAAACATCCTTGATTAAGATGTAGATAGTCGCCACAGTATCACATTGCGTAAGCTGTAAAGGCACCCCATTAAATAAATAAATAAATAAATAAACATGTATATATACGTTTGAACGTATGTATGTAAGAACGAATGTATATGTATATATACATAATTACCCCATTATATGTATGCACATACAATTAAGTATGTTAATTTATGTATACGTACATATATATATATATACATAAATAAACATACACACGTACAAATATACATATATATACGCATATACATGCATCAATGAACAACAAAAAAGGAGTTAAATTTTTTTTTATGTTCACTTCATAATGGCTAAACAGCCGAACAGCTTTGTGATTATTCATTAAAATATTTAGTCATAGTAACTTTTTGTTGTTAATTTTTTATAGATCCAAAATATGTGTATGTATATGAACATGTACGCATATATATATATATATATATATATATATATGTATACGTGTGTGTATATATATGTATATATATATATATATATATGCGTACATGTATCGATCCGACTAGATCATTCGATTCTCAGTCTCGGGAGGAAAGGACGATCTATTGATGAAATAAAACAAGAAGTTAAGACTCGGACCTCCGGATCATCAGTATTTTATACGGACGCATCACTATTCAGTAGGTCCGTCGGTTGTTCAGTTGTCAAGGATGGAGCAGTCATCATCTGTCATTCACTTCCTGACACACTTTCCGTTACTTCCACTGAACTATACGCAATTCTCCTCGCTATAAAGTCCATAATGAGCTCTCCTGCTCAGCAATCATCGATTGCATGTTCCGACGCCCTTCCAGCCATCAATGCTCTGCACGATGCTTTCAGCCACGATCAGCACCCAGTAGCTAAAGAAATAGTAAAGTTGTTGATGACAGAACCAAATCGAAGCGTCGTCTTCATGTGGATCCCAGCTCACTGTGGGATTCATGAGAATGAACTTGCCGATCATGCATCAAGAAATGCATTTTCATCTTTACCTGTTCTCAACATCCCAGTTCCAGCATCCGACCTGAAGATATAAATTAAAAATGGACTTCAAAAGCTGTGGCAGAAAAAGTGGCAACTGACTCCTCAATCGAACAAGCTTCGTCAGATCAAGAACTCAACTCAGCCTTGGAAAACATCTCTTCCAAATGGCAGAGAAGATGTCATCATCAGCAGATTGCGGTTGGGACATACTCTGCTCACTCACGCATACCTCATCAACAGGACCTCTGCTCCAGAATGTGCCGTGTGCGGAGTTATTCTATCCGTCTCCCACATCCTCATTGACTGTCTTTTATACCATCCTCACAGATTATCGCTTAACCTTCCTTCTACACTCCCCTGGCTTTTCAAAGATGAAAGCTCTTCTCTCCCTAATTTAATCTTGTTTCTCCATAACTCAGAGCACGATAATTTAAGATAATAATGATAATAATATATATATAGCAAAACAAAATAAAAACCAGTAATTCTCGAACGAAAAGCTTTGCAAATAAAATAGCTATTATAGTGATTAATATTGTTTTTATTTTGTTTTGTTAATACATAAAATCACTACTCACCAAAACATCAACATTATATATATATATATATATATATATATATATATATATATATATATACACACATATATATATACGTAATTACTGTAACACACCGCACGCTGATCATGTGAAGAACAGGAATGCATTTATATATGGGAACACTTACACACACACCGACATACACAGACTCTCAGATATTACTTAGAAGTTAATGTACATTTATGGGACAAAGTTAAAAGTGATAAAATATTCTTGTTCAGTGTAGCTATTTACAGTTAATGAACAAAGTTCAAATGATGTTGTAAAGATCAAAATGATGTTTCCTCACACGCTCTATCTCACACACAGACACACACACACTTCTCTTTTTGATATCACCGTATGTATTAAAAATGATTTATGTTCTTTGTCAGAATAATTATCTGTACTTTAACAAAATGTAAAAAGAAGATAATTTCATCAAGACTTATAAATATTAATACCTGTTTTACTTCCTCGGACGATATAATTTAAGGGCCATTATCGCACAAAAATAACAATAAATCTGATTAAAGTAACGATAGCCTATAAACATTTAACGAAGTACAACGTCATTTATACGACATGCAACACGGTTATTAACTATTCTAACGCCTGTATAAAAGATGAACAATTAATTCGATGCGACTAGTTATGCATGAATCGTCGTTGTTAATAATTTGTCGATTGCGGATTTTGAATGTTCATTAAACAATTTAAAAAATAACGAGAGTGGCAAAAAATTAAATTAATGTAAATTTCGCATTTTTGATAATTCGCTTATAAAATATTTTATACTTTTTTCATTTATTTTTTCATCGCTATTATTTATTATTATTTTTGAACGATGGAAAATTTAGAAAATCAGTTATATAACATATCATTAGTTTCAACTAACGAAGGTGACCAATAGATGTTTCAATTTGGTAGCTCTGATTTAGAAAGGTTTCAAAACGAAACTAATACAGTATTACTTTCAGGTATTAATGATGATAATAATAATATTATTATTAATAATAATAATCCATATTTACAAGTATATGGTTACAGTGAACATACGGCATAATAAAATATTTTTTCACCTAATTCTTCGTTAATTTTATAATATTTCCGTATACAATCAGTACTTCCACCGAATAAAACTTCTCGAGGACTTATTGGCTTTGTTTCATCGGGTGAAATGTACCCATCAATAGCCTGCCTGAAATTCATAGCATTATTAGCCTTTACATTTTTAAATTGGCATGCCCACATATGCTAATTACGTTGTATGTTAATTTCTACGAGTATTCTGTTTTTGATTTCTGTTCTCCTATATCTGGAGTTCATTGCATAGTGTTTATTTTTTTTTCTTAGTTTTCATCGTTATATTAAATCTATTTTTATAACATATTGGACATCCGACCCAAAAGCACCCGTTATTCTCCCAAACAGTAGGTTTAGGTTTATTATTATATTTCGGACAATAACCGTCTACTTTATAACCTCCGACCTGAATTTCTTTGTTATTTTCACTGTGTCGAATTTTTATTTTATCAGTATCTTCTTCACTCAATTGTTACTCTTGATTGAATATCATCTGTAGCCGCAGACTGGAATAATAGAGACTGTGTCCTTTTTTAAAAATAATTTTCTGTATACTGTCATACAGGCGCTAGCTATCGTAATAGCTTCTACGCAAGGATCTGTTTTATTTTGTACGAGAAGAATTTTTCTAAATCTTAAACTCTTCGTAATATTGTCACATCTGATTGACGAAATTTTCTAATTTCATTCATAAAATTAGAAAATATAATTGCTGTTTTTTTAACATTCCACCATGACATAAATTCATTTCTTTCTTCAGTTTTCATATCGTCGTAACCAAAATCTTATTTTGATGGAATAGGCCGTATATAATTAAAATTCGATGTTTTATTGAAAAAATTAGGAAAATACCCCTTTGTATGTGACGTAATTCCAAATATTGCCGGTAATTTGCTTAATCTTGTATTAAATTAATTTAAACAGTCTGTGAAATGTAAATTTTTGTACTTTATAGATTGAATTTTTCCACCCGCCATTATGACTTCGATATCACACCAATTCAATTTTTCTATCGTATGTTTTAATATAAACTGCCCATCGTAAGACTTTAAATTATGTTCCATTAAAATTTTCTCTTTTCCAGAAGTAATATAGGTAAAAAATTTATTCCTAATATCGCCAGATTCGATAACATACTCTCTATGTCCACAATTAGAACAATCGTTACTTATATTCTCATCTTCCAGACAGTTAGCGCATACATGTTGGATAACGCAAAAATTAGGTACGCGCTTAAACATAATATAGGATTACCATTATAATTTGTATCTTGCGTGCATTGTAAATCAAAAAATACATAGAGAATATTCTTGTTATTTAAATTATTTACCGATAATAAAAATGGTTGTTTTATGGTCGACATGAAACAGTGATGATTTTGTAATCGTCTTGCATTAAACTTTCGAAACATTTGCGTTGTGCACTTTTAAGAAAACGGACGACAACTTTTACAATATTTAATTGTTTGACAAACTGATTTACCGTTAAACGTAGATTTAAAATGATTCGACAAACAATAAATTGATTTATCAAACCGCAATCATCATATTCGAGTTTATCTTGTCCTTTACAAGGCGGCTTATTCAAACAGTTATTACAAACTGTAGAACACTTATGATTCCATTTTTTACGAAACCAGGAGCTCTAGAATAATTTTTAGTAGTTGTAAAAGCACCCGTCACAGATGTAATAACATTAATTGTTATTACACATCGTATCTAAATATTTTTCATTACTGTTATTACATTTCGTGACATTATAATTATTACTGAATAATATTACCCTGTTATCTTAAGTAATTTTGAAATCGCTGTAATGATTCAATAGTGTCAATATCTTCATTGTCAACATTAACAACACCCGCTTGCCTACATAGTTCTATTGCTTTTTCCGTTTGTATAGATTTCCTCCAATCTGATATTGATTTAAAGTATTTTTTAGAATCTGCAGATTCGTTTTTACGGACGTTAGCTACTGCTACAAATAATGAAACCTAACCGATCGTTTATATTTTTTATTACTATTTTCACAAAAATCGTCGAATGATGACGAATAATCTTAAATTAATTTTACGTATAAATGTTTCAATTCAAATTTATAATTAGACTGTATTACATTTTCTATCTTATTTATCATATCGGCTGAAATTTTATCTTTCCCGCGCATGCTAAACCATATAGGTTTTACACTTTCGTCATTGCTATGAATTGTATAATTCCTATATTTTATCGTAGGGCTTACTAGAGGGATTAATGTCTCTTTCCAAAATTTCATTATACGTATTACTTAAATATTGCATAGGATTTTTATTCGATGGTATATTTTCAATTTTATTTTACTACAGCGTGTTTTGATAAAATTCTGTTTCCTTTCCTAATAGCTGATAACGTTCCGATTGATAATCGCACATATTTATTCTGTGTACGTCTGATCATCGTGATCCGATTCGTCAAAATTATTTTTCGTATTTTTTGTATTTTGCCGCGCCCGTATACCTCGTTATCACTATCACTACGCTATTACATGCGCCCAATTTTATTTTAAACGATGGATCGCTTACCTCTAGTGATGGTTTAACCAGAGTATCGCATCATCTACTTGTGGATTTTTTTAAAATATTTTTATTCATAATATTAGTGTCAATGTTTTTATTACGGACATTATAAATATTATCATTATTAATATTTAATACTCTATCAGCCTCATATTGGCGTTTTGTAAACTGGCACTCGAAATAATTTTGTACCCTATTACTGTTTTCGATCACGGCATTAATCACTATTGTCATCGGTATCGTTATTATTTTCATTATTTAATAGTTGAAAACTATTTAGCTGCGACTCAGTAAATTCACATTCAAAAAAATTATTTTTATCCGCATGAATATTATTATTATCATTACTACCTGAAAGTAATGCTATTCAAAAAGGCGAAATTTACATTAATTTAATTTTTTGCCACTCTCGTTATTTTTTAAATTGTGTAATGAACATTCAAAATCCGCAATCGACAAATTATTAACAACGACGATTCATGCATAACTAGTCGCATCGAATTAATTGTTCATCTTTTATACAGGCGTTAGAATAGTTAATAACCGTGTTGCATGTCGTATAAATGATGTTGTACTTCGTTAAATGTTTATAGACTATCGTTACTTTAATCAGAAGTATTTTTATTTTTGTGCGATAATGACCCTTAAATTATATCGTCCGAGGAAGTAAAATAAGATTCAGCATCAGGTATAAATATTTATAAGTCTTGATGAAATTATCTTCATTTTAAATTTTGTTAAAGTACAGATAATTATTCTGACAAAGAACATAAATCATTTTTAATACATACGGTGATATCAAAAAGAGAAGTGTGTGTGTGTGTCTGTGTGTGAGATAGAGCGTGTGAGGAAACATCATTTTGATCTTTAAAACATCATTTGAACTTCGTTCATTAAATGTAAATAGCTACACTGGAACAAGAATATTTCATCATTTTTAACTTTGTCCCATAAATGTACATTAACTTCTAAGTAATATCTGAGAGTCTGTGTATGTCGGTGTGTGTGCGTTAAGTGCTCCCATATATAAATTGACATGACCAACGTACCTAGAGTGCGGTGGTTTACACCCCCTAAGCGTATTTTTTCGCCTCCGTTCGGTAAGTTCCCGGCGGTGGTTTTAGTAGTTATATAGTTATATATATATATATACATACATATATATATACTTGAAACTGTTTAATTTTGAATTAGGCTCGGTAGAACTTATCGTTACCCTCCAAACGGCTAGTGGTAATTTCGAAGTAGTAGAAAGTGGATCTGTAGTTGTTAGCGGCCACTTGTACGTACCGGATGATGTAAATTGTGAAATGTCCGATGTATCCAAATCAAAGTACTCGGTGGATAATGGTGGCGACCACGCCAAAGATGGTTTACCTTTAACCGATAAGGATTTTTATCAACGTTTAAGGATACTCGGCTATTACTACGGAGGAGTATTTAAATCGATCGTCGGTACAAATAATAACGGTAAAGTAAAACGATATATTCTGTTTTTTTTTTCATATAGATATTACTTCTTGGCAAATATCTTCATATCCGTTGGCAATCTCTCTCTCTCAGTATGATCGTGACAGAGAAATGCGCTTTTCACGAAGTATTAATAAACGATATATAAATAAAATTGATAAGCGGATTAACAAAAAATAATTATTCTGCTTCAAATACAGACGACTTTCGCAGTTACTAATTAGATAAATTACAAAAACAAATAGGCGCGAGATCTCACAATATTTCTGATATGAATATTAGTACCATACGCTATGCACGTAATAACGATATTGGCAAGTCCACTTAACCAATCATGCAGCCATCTACATAAATACCTGTCCAAATCAATAGGCTAACGAAATATGTTTTTGTATTAAATTTGGTGCTTATTTAACTTTGTAAATTAAGATCGTACATTTATTTATATATATATATATATATATATATATATATATATATATATATATATATATATATATATATATATATATATATATATATATATATATATAATAAAAAAATAAGAAAATTAGTATTTAAATTACTAACTCGCGAAAAAAAGACTTTATCAGTGTTTTTTTTTTTTATTGGCTTGGGATGTTTAATTTAAGTTGATGCGGTTACGATTATTTCGTATTAATTAAACTTTAATATTACATTCTTTGAGGTATTTATATAGATTCTTGCAAGATTGGTCAAGTGGAATTGCCAATATCGTTATTACGTAGATAGGTATCAAATTGCTGGACCAGTCCTTCTATAAACGGTTTCCTTTGGTTTTGAAACGTATTGCATTGTTATAAAAGATTATTTATATGTTCTTTATAATTGTCTTTACAGAATCTGCATCTGTCTGAATCCAATATGTTTAATATTCTTAATATGTTAGCTTGCATCGTCAAGTTTTAAACTGCGTCGACAATTACCATCATGCGATCATTTTACGCGACCGTAATGTTCTTCTTCAATTAACATTTTCTTAAAACGGACTTTTCCACTCTGAATATACGACCGAAATTTTGCATCGAAGGCTGACCGTGGAATGCACTTCCAGCATCGGAATTGCGGTTACACTTAATTTTTGTCTACCCTGTTCAGCTACTAATAGGAACACCGAGAAGATTTGATAATTCACTAGCTATATATTATATAAATGATCTTTATCTCACGTAAACGTTCGACCCTCGTTCTGCGGCATCCAGAAACAGACTGAATCGTTTTCGTTGTAGATGATCGCCATTAGCCGCTTTTATACTATAACGCGAATTAAATTGGAAACATTATTATACTAAAGGTTTTTTAGGAACGCTATGCGCGCTAATAATACGACCTAAATTGTTATCCAACAGAAACCGCTAGGCAAGCGAAAGAAAGGACGACGGACAACAGGTGCATAGACGCGGTTGTCAAAATCAACTGAATCTATAACAGGCAATCGAGTTGGTATATAATCGGTCGGCGTGCAGGAAAGTAGAACAGATTGAGACCAATATCACTACACATCGGACACGATGTTGGACGAATGAGATAACAAAGTAAAAGATTGAAAATGGAGTTTATAGTGGCGATAAACTTAATTGAATTGTCGCCTTAAATTTTCCGAAGGTAAATTCGCAATTATTAAATAATGCGCTGCTATTGTGGAACTAAAGAAAACGGCAGTCGTCAAACGGTCAAAACGTGTTTAGCTTGTTACAGTTTTTTTTTTCAATTAATATTATCGTGTTTTAACGAACTCCGTAATATCCGCGCAGATTTTATTCGAAAACTATCCAGACACATTTTCAATACGTCTCATCGTAAGAATGTACTAGATGGTTTCATCGATCGGCAATTTCGATTCCACAGACAACCAAGATTCATGGAGACTCTTATCAAAACTTAATGTAGAACCTTATAATAAATAATAAGTAAATAAGAAAATTTGTCTCTTTGCCAAATTGCCTTTTTTTTTTTTTTTTTTAAATTTATTCTCCTTTCCTGTTTCTCCTTTTTTATAACTAGAAAGAGGAGTTAATCCGATATCTTGTTTTTCTCTCTGTTTTAGGAACTAACGGTTTGGCGAGGTGGTCGAATAATTTCGTTGCATTTATGGATAACATGTTACAAATGAGAACTTTCTCCGAAGACTCCAAAAGTTTACTAGTAATTACCAGACTAAGAAAAGCGGTTATCGACCCGAAAAGACATTTCGATATTTCGGCCGAATCCACTAATAAAGGTAAGATCGTTAATATCCGATTTACGTAGTGATTACGTTAATAGCCATAAAATTCCATATATATATATATATATATATATATTTATATATATATATATATATTTGGAAGTTCGGAAGGAGCATTTTAGTCAATCACCTCTCGCCAATTATTAATATCTCCCTAAACTTCCTGATTCTATTTCTTTGAGAAAATTAAAGAAATTGTACTGCTCAGTAAATTACGATTTGGGCACTATTTGTTACCTCATCGTTTTTCCGTATGTAATTTAAAGGCTGCACCTCCTAGTCGAACAGGCGATCTGTAATCTCGATTATGTTTTTTTTAATGCTCTGTTGCGACATCGTTACATCGTGAGCTCATTTCCTCAACTTACTACGCTTTCTCATATATTGCACCTCCTTATATCGCTCCTTCTCCGAGTAATCTACAATTATTCCCTGATATAGCAACATTTCTGGAGAAGTTATTAAACATTTTCCCGCAATATCGCGTTGGATAAGTCGTGAAATTCTTCTAATTTAAAATTTAAAAAAAAAAAATGTTTCTTACGTGCTTAAGTTCCTTTCATTATTCGTTCTCTTTGGACACTTTTACCGTGATCTCGTGCAATTCGATGGATAAGTGATTCATCGCTTCGCGTCAATATCTCGTATCTCCATCAATACCTTTATCTATACCGACTTATCTTAATATAGAAAAACGCGATAATTTTCTTTTCTGGTTAATGATTATTATTATTTTACACTGCAGAAAGCGGTTGCAGACCACTAGCGCATAATTACAACCGTTAAATATTAACGCAACATTGCTCGGAAATGTGATAAAAAAATAAACCAACCCGGGAGTGTGAATGGAGAAAATTAACGAAGCGATGGAAAAAGTATAACGGTATGTTAGCAATTGAAACGAATGAGTTCAAGAGACAAAGTTACTCGGTTTAACGGTGACAATTGAGGAATATGTGATTTTTAATCGAACGTGATTTATTCTATCTGACGGATGAAAACAATATATAGAGTCGGAATTATCTATTTTAAACATATACGGTGAAGCAATTTATAACCTTAACGCAAGCGGAAGATAGTGACAATAAATAGCATAGGTGAAGTGATAATAACGTGATGACATGAGATGCCAGTCTAACCAGGGAAACTATTCGTAAACTGTATGGGAATTAGAAATAGAAAACGAGTCAGCGATAAAAAAAATCGTATAAAACTGCATATCGACAACGTCGTTACGGTCAATTTTTAGAATGTTCATTCAGACGTATTAGACGACGATATACAGTATGATAGGTAATTGTCGCACTGGCATGGGAATGTATTCGGAATTGTATTTGATGAACGTTCTAATAAGAGGAACAGGATAATATCAGATTGGTTAATGGAAATTAAAGCGAGATAAAATTTGCAACATTTTTAACATACTTAAAACGTGAGCGATGAAAACTACACATGAGAATATATGCATGTTACGTGCAGAGAGTAAGAAAGGAATATTGACAGGAAAAGGAACGTGTAGGGTGACGAGGTGAACACCATTGCAGAGGTTCAACATTCCAGGAAAATGGAACGGGGAAGCAACGAGATGTGTTTGAAAAATAAAGCGACTATAAAACCAAGGAGCAGACCCACCTTCTATTTCGATATTATAGAACCAGAGTAGGAAGCTTAGGCTTAAGCAGTTTATATTTTATCACATTATAGGGATTATTCTAAGTAGCTTTCCAGTATTCTTTATCGTACTGTCATAATGGTCGACAGGAGATCGATGCAGGGTGTGTATAAATGAACCGAGGTATATTAAACATTTAGCATAATGATCGGCAAGTAAATTCACTTTAATACCAGCGTGACCAGAAATTCATGCAAACTTAACTGAGATACCGGCACCCGTTAAAAGTGCAATATGGTTACGAATTTTAAGTATTACGGGAGCAGAGGAATGATGATTATAATGTGAGAACTTTAAAGCCGAGAGACAACTTTTAGAATCTGAAAGAATAAACCGACAACCTAGACAACCTAGTATAAAAGAGTTAAAAAACGACGTAGCGAGATATGGAAAAGGATACTCAATAGAAATGTGCGAGAGTTTGTTCGAATATATATATATATTGTTATTATTATTAATACGTAATTAAATTTATCACGGCTGAGCTTATATGGAAACCAAAATTTAAACGCTAATTACGACGATACACTATTTTCAGAAATTACAGTGGAAATTTTAAAAAATTTGGATTTAATACGATCCGGAGGAATTGAACTACGCGGACTGAACTTAAGTACGATAGCCAGGAAGAAACCTACTTCAGAACCGGTTTTGGAAAAACACATTTTCGTACCGGACATCGACATCCACACGGTAAATATTTACTCATTCTTCTTCTTCTCTTTTGATTTGTGACCGTGCCGTATCCTGCTACTTAGGCCAGAGGCACGGAAGGAAAGGTGTTAAGAACTAGATTAGAGGAAGGATGTTTGCAATTTTGAGGAAGAGGAGAAGTTTAGTCTCAGCGGATGAAGTGCGTTGTAATATGTTGGGAAGGTTGTGAGGAAGGCCAGCAAGCTGACGTTGAAACGTATATGCTGGACAGGAAACGTAAGTGATGGTAAGAGGAGTATTGCATGCAGGACAGGTAGGCCGATTTTCCCTGATGAACAGGAACTGGTGCGTAAGACGTGTGTGTCCGGACCGAACGCGAAAGAGGACCACATCTTTCCGTTTGGATGTTGACATTATCGGGTTTGCGATAGGAAGGATGGAGGATCGTTCCATTGCTATCGACTTCATCTTGTTCCAATCTCTGGTTCTGGTACTCCGCTTGATTATCTTAATAAAAATATTAATTCGCTTTCAAATTTCATTGAAATTAATAATCTCAGTTTAGTAAATAATGTCCTTAATTCGCAGAGAAAAACTTTAGATTTGATCATTACTACTTCCGTTTTGAGTGTTGATGTACAGAGGTCACTTAATCCGCTTCTTCCTGAGGATAAGTATCATCCTGCTCTGGATATCACTGTTCGCTGTAGTTCTTTATATAAAGTGGATTTTAGTACAAGCGTGGCACCTTACAACTTTAGGAAAGCAAACTCTTTAACATTAAAACAAAAATTTCCCTGATTGATTGGGAACAACTTTATAATATCAGAAATGTGGATGATGCAACTACTCATTTTTATAGTCTAATATACAATGAACTTCAGAAGCATCTTACCAAGAAATCATCTAGAAAGTCAACATACCCGTCTTGGTTTACCCCAAAAATTGTTCGTAAACTAAAACTGAAAACTAAGTTTAGAAAATCCTATCGTAGAACCCGCAAGGAAACTGATTATTTTATTAGTAAACTACGGGCTGAAGTTAAAAAGCTAATAAGGAATTCTTATGATGATTATATTCTTAAGACCGAGGCTGGTATTCAAAAAAACACTAGCAATTTTTGGGCTTTTGTTAAATATAGACGTAATGATCGGCTACACCCTAGCGTAGTAAAATACAAAAATATAGATCATTGTTCTAGTAAGAATATTTCAAATGCGTTTGCAGAGTATTTTTCACCTGTTCGTGTGACTGACAGCTTCATGAGACTTAAAACCTCTTTAATTAAAGATGGAAGACACTTAAAACTTGCTCCAATCACCATAAATGATTATAAAAAATCTATTAAGATTCTGAAACCTAAGTGGCGTGTTGGGCCTGATGGATTACCGGCAATATTGTTTAAACTATGTTCGGTAGAGTTTGAAAAGCCACTTATATACTTGTTCAATCTTATTATTGGAACAGGTAAATGGCCTGTATTGTTAAAAACAGCTAAGGTTGTTCCAATTTCCAAGTCTGGTGATCGTTGTGCAGCTGGAAACTATCTCCCTACTATGTGTACCCAGCAAAATATTAGAGTCAATTCTATATGAAAGATTGTATAAATTTTTTTTGCCTAGAATTGTTCCTGAACAGCATGGTTTCTTAAGGTCTAGATCTACTACAACTAATCTTGTTACATATATAAAATTAATTACTGACTGTTTGAAGCAGCGTCTTGAAGTTGATTGTATTTATACGGATTTTAGTAAGGCTTTTGACAAAGTCAGCCATAGTTTACTTCTGGTTAAGTTACATAATTACGGATTCTCTGACGATTACATACAGTTATTTAGATCATATTTAATTTCGCGTGTGTGTTACGTATTATTTAACGGATACCAGTCCCAACAATACACTCCTACTTCCGGAGTACCGCAGGGGTCTAATTTGGGTCCACTATTATTTAATATTTTCATAAATGATATAGGAATTAACTTACATTCAAAATTTCTATTATTTGCGGACGACTTAAAAATTTTTAGATCAATTAAAACTGTCAGTGATTGTGAATTGTTGCAAGATGATTTGTGTAGAATGGTGACATGGAGCGACAATAATTATTTACCTTTTAATTATAAGAAGTGTGTTTATATTCGATTTTGTCGTACAAAAAATAAATGTCTCTGATTACTCTATGGGTAATGGTCCAGTTTGTAATGTAACCTGTGTTCGGGATTTGGTTGTTTATATTGACAACGAGCTTGAATTTCCAACTCATATTGGTAATGTTACCAAAAATGCTTACAGAACTATGGGTTTCATCATTAGAAATTCATGCGTATTTCGTGATCCTAGGACTCCGCTATTACTATTCAACACTCTTGTAAGATCGCAATTAGAATACGCATCTGTGGTTTGGGATCCTTTCTACACTAAATATATTCATACGGTGGAAAAAGTTCAATCTCAGTTTTTGAGGTATATTTATTACCGCCAAACTGGTGTCTATCCAACATTTTTAAGTTATAATATTTTATGCGATTTCCTAAATATTAAATCCTTGAGTGCTAGAAGAAAGATAAGTAAGTTGAGGTTCCTGCATGATCTTTGTAACGCCCGCATAGATGACAATTATTTAACAATTTCATTTATGGTTCCCAGTGTTAATAGTAGGTCACATCGTATTTTCTATGAATCGCATGCTCGTACAAATCACAACTCACCACTTTTATCCACCTTACGTCTATATAATAACGTACTAAATATTCATCCACAGTTAGATATTCATTTCGATAGTAAACTTGTATATAATAAATTTTTTTAGACTCTATATTTCAGTTGTTACTTTTCAGTAAGTTTATTTTATTTTGGTCATATGCGCGTCCCCCGATGGAGAGTTTGTTTACATGAGAGTATGGGCGTATGACTGGTATATTTCTGTTTTTTTTGCGCTTTTCGGATGTGTGCTTGCATGTGGGTATTGTATTTCATTAGAATCATTTTTCGGTTTGTATTAGTAATTTTTTGTTTTCAATCTAAATATTATTTATATTAATTAGCGTGTTGTGTGAGTGTGGTTCAGTTCTATTTTTGTTCATACTTTTACTTTATAATTATTCTGTAAGAGCGTACACTGTAATTGCCGTTATGCTGTTGTGTACGCCGTATTGTTTTGTAAATAAATAAATAAATAAATAAATAAATAAATAAGTATGGATCGTCATATCTTTACATGTCGTTGGTATGACCGGAATCGGCATTATATTACATGAATCTGCTGCCGCTGTGTCAGCTTCATTGTTTGCACCAATATTCCGATGTCCGGGTATCCACGCAAGTACAATTTGTAGCTTAAACGATTTTTCTAGTATAGTTTTCGCGAACGGATGCTGATGTTTGTGTCTATTCTGTATGTTTCTAACTGAACTGAGAGAATCTGTACAAATTAATATGTCATGCTTCAGCTCCGATTCTGCAATAAAAATTGGGCAGGAGATTGTATATAACTCTGACGACAATACAGAGAATGAGGATGGAAGTGGACATCGAATTGTCCCATGTTTGTATATGACGGCGCAACCAGTGGAGTTTCCTTTTTTTTCTGCTCCATACGTGTATAGTACCTGATGGCCACCATACATTTTTAGTAGATTTTGGAACGAGGCCTCGATAATGGATTGTGACAATGAAAGGCAGTTGACGTGTCAAAGATTATGGGAATGGAGATCGAAGGAGGAATAAACAGGTGGTTGGCTTTGCAGAGTGGAGGCAAGTTGATGTCAAGATTATGGAGGATGTTTGTAATTTTATTGTGAACAAGTAAGTTTGAATAAGGAGTGGTTTGATGATTGTGGTGATACGCTGCATTATCCGGAAGATCAGGAGTTGAGAGTGAGTGAAGGTGGAATTTGAGTAGGATGTAAGAACGATGAAGATCGGTCGGAAGTTCTCTTGAATCATATAGCAAATGATTTATCGGTGTTGATCTCATTGCACCAAGTGTTAGGCGCAGTGCAGAGTGGTGTACTGAGTTTAATCGTTTCAGGACTGTTGGCGTAGCGGATGCGTAGGCAGGAAAACCAGTCACATTTTGATTTTATTAGAGCTTTGTATATTCGGAGAAGAGACATTTTGTCTTTTTAGCATACATTTTAATTTTTACAATTCGTTCAGTACGGGCATTTATTTACACAACAACGCTTCTTAGACTGTATATAATTTTCAATCTATTCTTATATAAATATTTTTAAAATTGAGATATATTTCACATTAACGAGGAAATCGAAAGTTTCGTTATCGTTAAAATTGAACGTACCATATAGTGGACATCGTCACTATATTTGTATACTTTTCTTCGTCATAATGCTATTCCGATAACAATTTATTCTAATTACTAAGGCGCGTGCAACATTGTGTGCGTGTTTCACTTTCATCGTTCAGAAGTAACTGTTAACAGCGTAAAAGTTATATTTTCCATTCGAATTTACTGTAAATTTTGCAAAATTGTTCTTTCGTTTTGCAGAATTTAACATTCGACGATGTTACTCGAATATCAGCCAGTATGGTTGCTGAAAATTTGCCGTTCGCCGTAATCAAGACTGTCGAATTCTTCAACGACGAATGTGCGACAAATCCTCGAAAACCGTTATTAGCTTGTCCGGCTATAGCCGAAGCGTTAGCAGATTTGCCGCTAATTCGGGTGATTTACATTATAAAATCGGCCGATAAATCGTAAATTTATAAACTCGTGTTATCCGTTTATGTACGCTCTTGCACCGTTTGATCGTGTTGATTAAGTCGGAACCTCAAATTACGTCTGCTGTAATTATTTCTACGTTCATTTTAATTAGAAACTCGTTTAATACGGATTGTAGAAGATTTATTTGCCAAATTCCGAGTCTGTATATCTTAATTTCGAATCGCCTCAGAATTTTTAAGATTTCTTTTAGTTAACGTAATTTTTTAACCTACATGAACAGTATGCTTATTCCGTTTTAACATCTAAAATTATCCCTCGTACTTATAATTCCATCTTTTCGCAATTTATATCAGAATGCTTCGTTTTCCTGTTCCTCATAGTGACTAATCATTTGAATCCATTTATAGTGTACCATTATATCTTTCGGTATCCGTCATAGTTTTAAGTAAACGTCTATTTTTATTTTTTTTTTTTGTTTATTACATTGACGTCAACACACTGCTATATCATCGGCAAATATATATATATTGCTGTAACTGTTTCCGCAATCCATTTGTGTATATGATAAAAAGTGTCGGAGTAAGGTTGTTTCCATGCGGTACACCATTTTTCCCGTACCAGATTGTAATCCTTGTACATGTGATACTCACGACACACTTATACTGTCGCATAAATAATTTTTAAACATATTTTGCCAGTTATATTTCGAATCTTCCTAACGACTTCACACGGTTTACTGTATCGTATGTTTTTTTTTTTGTTAAGTTTACAATCACTTAATTGCCTATTTCTAGATTAGGTCTTACCTCGTCAGAAAAATCCGCCAATTATTGCGACGCCGATTTGTTTCTTAGAGAAAACCGTATCGATTACTATGGATTACTTCATTATCCTCTAAGTGTACGATGTAGTTATCTGTAATTCTTACTAGAACGTTGTCAACTGTAATTAGTCTATACTTATCATAATCATTGTGTTTACACTTTTTTTTTGTATACATACATATACATATATATATATATATATATATATATATATATATATATATATATATATATATATATATATATATATAGGCTTTATTATCGACGATTTCGGATCTTACGGTATTTCTCCTCTTATCAACGTTCTGTTTACTAGGCGTGTTATTACATTTGTGATTTTAGTATTCATCTCATCGAATCACTGCCGCGCGAGTTGTTTCAGATACCAATTTATGTATTGTGTTTTCAACTCGTTCTTTTTCGATTAAATTTTAACTTATTTCACCGCACTCGTGTTCAATTCATTCAACGTGCCCTGCAAATTTTCTACCGAACTATTCAATTATCCCGCGAATGTTATTCTTTTTACAGAAATATCTTTCTATCATTTCATCTACACCCGTGTGGTCTCGCTAATTATTTTCTGGATATCTATTCAAATTTCCGCCTGCCAGCCATAGATTTTCTGATTTTTATCTCTCGTAAATTCTTCCTTTTGAATATTTATTAATTTTTACTCTATTTCTTGACTCCTTATACCGTTTCTGAACAGGTGTGTATAACTCGTACGTGTTTTGTAGATACGATTCTTAGTATATAACGCGTTTTCACCGTCAGTTTTTATTATATTTTCTTGTATATACACTTACTCGGTGTAATTATCCTTTGTAGACGTAGGTTTTCTTCTCCGGTTATGAAAAAGGGCACCGTCCCAACGCTCGTTTTGTCCATCTACTATCCTTCCAAGTCAATTTTAGCTTGGCCACTCCACCACGTTACTATCCAAGTACTTCTCTTAGATTTAAAATATTATTATTTCTATCTGCGCTGTTTGTAGCCTTTTTATCTTTCTAATATTTGTTTTTGCGAAATTCCATGTTTGTCAGCCATATATGTAAAATCTTACAGAATGCAGTATTGTTTCAGCTTTAGATATATCCGTATTCCGTCATTTTTAAATACTTAACTTTATTTTCTCGAAAGCAACCGACGCTAATTATATTTCGTGATGACTTCTGTCTGCGTCGTCTTTGTTTTTGTCAATATACACACCGCCTAGTATATTTATATATATATGAAGTTAATACTCGAATATGTTCGTACTTACAGGCTGACACATCGCTAGTCGTGACGACGAGTGAGGAGAATTTGTCTTCTTTGACCGAGACGTTGACGTTGACATTGACGGATCGTAACGTAAAGATTATACGTACCGACCATGGAAAATTACCGCAGTTCGAACGTAGCGTTTCTTTGATTATTGCGTCGGATGTCCTAGGACGAAATCGTCATCAGGTGCGTCGTTAATATTCAGTGTTTTCTTATTAAATTACTGTTAATTAATTAATCACGTACCGTATCTATAATGTCCGTCCTAAGGAAAATCGCTATTCAATCGGACCGGTTCGTTTCTATTAATGGTTCTTCGTCTCATTTTAATAAGTCATTTTTCACCGTTGTTCTTGTCCGTCCTACGTTTTTCTGCGTCTATTTGTACGCGAACAAATCAATTGCCGAACGAAGCGGATTTTCAAGTTTAATTTTCCGAAATTATAAAAAGTCACTCCCTCGGTTCGGATATTTTTTACTTAAACGTTTCGCTTGTAAGATATGTTACAACCGTATAGCGAGATTATTTAATTAATTTTTATTTTTATATCTAACTACCGGGGCTTTTACAACGCTGACGAATTGACAGACGTAGTAAATGAGATTTTAGCGGGAAAGGAATTGCAATAATAGATGGAATAGTTATGGGTTCGATAGGGATAGAGTGTAGGGTGACGTAAAAAAAAAAGGGCATAAGAATTGGGTTTGACAGTAGACAAAATCGGCAAAAATCAACCGGATAAGTACGTTAAAGTAGATGGTCGTCAGAGAGTAATATGCGGTCAAGGCTGAGCCTGCTAAGTTGTATATATCTGTAACGGGATAAGTTAACAGATGATTTTCCAGTAGTCAACATTAGGTTTGAATGCTGGAAGGAAGTTAGGACGGTGTGAATCTCGTTGACACCGGTAGCTGCATATTTTCAGTTACTTTCCAATATTATCGGATTCGTTCTAAGCTTCGTTTCTCATTGATATTACAAATAGGACAGATATTACAACAATTTAAAGTTTTAAAGAATAGGAGACAGCGATATTCCTTCAAATTGTTTAAAAATTAACGCGTTTTCCAGTTCGAATGTATCTTCACTACCAACACCCGCAGTACAAACCAAAATTTTGTTGATTTAGGGGCGTGACCGAAATAACGAATATATATATATATATATAGACTACGAAATGTGCAACACACGACTTTCACTAACCGAACATTATATATATATATATATATATATATATATATATATATATATATATATATACAATTGGGAAAAACCAGCGATGGATCGCAACATCTAGAAACAAACAATACGAGGTGGCTCACAGAAAGCGGATCAAAACGCCCGCGAAAAGAAATCGACGTAAAGGATTGATTGAAACGGTTCGAGTAGATAACATTAATACTGACGCTTTTACGTGCGATGCATGCGGAAAAGAACGCGCCACCAAAATCGATTTGATTAGCAACCTCAGGACCATAAATAATGGATGGTACTCCATACTCGGTTAGTGAGTGGATAAATTGTGATTATATATATATATATATATATATATATATATATATAAAAGATGTAATAATTTTGGTGCGTGCTTGAAAATGACGTAACTGTCGAAAAGCTTCGCGATTAAAAAACTTTTAGTGATTGTGTTATATTTTGCTCGGTTTGTTATTAATTATATATATATATATATATATATATATATATATATATATATATATATATATATATATATATATACATTTATAGTATATATATATATATATCCGTCCGTTCTGGATTTTTGCTTTTGCATAGTAAAAGAAAGAGACAACGATATTGTATTAAAAACAATATTTAGACATGCGAAGCCGTGAGTAATTTCTAGTATTACTATAAACGCTGAGGCAACTTCTTCAGAAATATCACTA
This sequence comes from Coronaproctus castanopsis, assembly GCA_032883995.1. Taxonomy (NCBI): domain Eukaryota; kingdom Metazoa; phylum Arthropoda; class Insecta; order Hemiptera; family Monophlebidae; genus Coronaproctus; species Coronaproctus castanopsis. Next base: position 44,323,345 of record CM065053.1, on the reverse strand, counting down.
TGTCTGGGATCACGTTTAGAAGACGAAACGATGAAGAAGGTGCACATTAATGAATTGTACTTGCTGTTTGTAAGAACGAAAATATGTAAGAGCCGCGATTTGTACGATGCGAAAGTCGGACATTATTTTAAAGTAACGCGAATAACGGGGTTTTGTTATTCCGTCATAATTTTAAACGTTAGCGATAATTTCTAATTATCCGATGGCGTATTTCGCGACGATTATAGAAATTAATAATTTAAGAATTCAATTTTTGTTATTATTAAACGATTTTCGTTATTTCTGTTCGTAGACGATCGACGTAGTGCGGACGATATTCGATACTTTAACAGACGGCGGATTTCTATTATGCCGAGAAAATTTACGGCGAAATATTCAACCGGAATTGAGCGAATTCGTCGTCTGTTTCGATCGCGAATTGGAAAACGAACGAATTCTGATGTTGAGGAAGGTAATTTCAATTACGAAATCGTTTTTAGTAGTTAACGATCGAACTTTTAAAACGATTTAAATAATCGCCCCAACTATACGGTAAGATCGGCGTACCAACCGTGTACTATATCAAGTTAACTCTTTCAGTCACGATGTCCACTATATGGTACATAAAATTTCAACACTAACACGATTAGATAGTTTGTGATTGAGCATGAAATTTCTCAATTCTAATAATATTTATCTGAATACATTGAAAATCGTCTAGAGTAGTGTTGTGTAATAAACATGTATAAAATTATTAATTTTTCGTAAAAATTTCATGTGTGACTGAAAGAGTTAAAAACGTAAATAGCGGAGATATCATGTACGGTGTCCTTACTTTCAAATATAATGCTCTTTTGCTTTTGGTCCTTATAAGACCGTTGTATCTCCTGTTCGAAAATACGGCTTAGAAATATACGGATCAGCTACTAAAATTCATCTCGACGAAATACGGTCGTTTCAACAAAAAAAAATACCGAGAACGTTCGCAACAGTATAATTCGTAATAATCTGGATGTCCCATTAGTGTGATGGCGGTTCCTTAAGCGGTGATACAACTAAATGCATAATGCATTAAACAAAAATTTGAATCTATTAATATCGCGCGTGATCCATCCGGAAGACTGAGGAAAAAATAACGTCGAGATATACTTATAACTTTTTCGTTTTTTTCTCGCAATCTGCCTATTTGAGACAATCAAATTAAATTATTTATTGGAGCTTGTCCCAGTAGCCACAGCTCCTCATCTTATGACTGCACTATTTCCCAAATGGTACGCAAGCCCTAAACGCGATTTTATAGAATAGGTTAATTAATATTTTACGTACGAATCTGAACCGGTTTACTATTAGATTCCGGGCCATGTGGTTAATGTGTTTTTTCTAGCATGTACCTTACGGTTGTAGATCACCTTTTTTGATGGCTGATATTTGTAAATCTTTGCGTATATCATCATTGCGCACGAACCATGGCGCATCGACTATTTTGAACGCAAGATCCTATCTTGGGCTTATCGTATGGCATCGATACTCAAATTACTAGCTGAACTCCCAAGTTCTACCCCGTAAGACCATATAAGTCTTAGGATCGTCTTATCACTTTGAGCCCCAAGCCATTTTTTAGATTTTGCCAGAACTAACAATTGTCTCCATATATGGTGACACACCAGCTGTTATACAAATAAAGTGTCTCCATATATGGAGATGATTTTCCCTTTACAAAATGTTTCTGTGTACAAAAATGGTAGACGGTACTTCATATCGGAATACCAATAGATAATGCTTCGATGCAATTATATTTCCAACAGGTTTTGTTTACATTCATTTGGAAATGTTTAGCGATGTGTTGAAGATTGGTCAGTTTTCAGAATATAGACCATTTTAGTGATTTTTAGTTCACGTTTGATATTATAAGTAATACGTTTTTGAACATTTTTTTGTACAGTAATAATTAATAATAATGAATAATTTATATAGTAACGCTATTGAGCGTATTTTATATGAATCACATACCTCTTGCTAAAACACTTTTAGATAATACAACGCATTTGGTAGGGACTTTACGTCGTAATCGTCGCAACATACCCACAAACTTTTTACGATCTAAAGTTGAAAAAGGGTCAATGTTGGTCCAGCAAAATCGCTTAAACTATATACAGGTGGGTAGATAAAAGAGAGGTTCTTTTATTAGCAATATATCATGATGTCGATATGACTGTATACAAAAATAAAAGAGGACAAGATAAAGTAAAACCATTAGCTATATATGATTACAATAATAACAAAATGGGCATTGATCTTAATGATCAATTAGCAAGTTATGGAACGGTTCAACGGAAGTCAGTAAAGTGGTATCGTAAAGTAGCGTTAGAATTATTATTAAACGTATCGATTGTAAATTCTTTCATATTATATAAGCAGTACACTGGTAAAAAAATGTCTGTTACAAAATTTAGAGAATTAATTTGTTCGTATCTTTTAGATAACACAAATGATGCTGTAAAGCCACGTAAATTGAAACATGTGTTATCTAAAGGTAAGCGATCAAATTGTACCGCATGTTATAAGAGGTTTAGAAACGATGGAAAAAGTCGTACAGAAACTAATGCCTTAGCAAAAAAGGTGTTCACTAGGTGTGATCAGTGTATTAGTAACCCTGCTATTCGTTTACCATGTTTCAATAATTCACATAAGTAGTTAAAAAATTGTTATTCCTACATATATTTTATCTAAATAATATTTTTGTTTTGATACCTGTTTTTGTAATATTATTAGACACAATATACCTGTTCAATTTATAATGACTGTTTCAATTGTGGTGATAACTTACTCGCGTCTCCATATATGGTGACAATTTTTTTTTTTCAAAATTAAGGTTATAAGTGAGTTTAAGAAATATTTGTTAATGCTAGAGTATATTAAAAATGGTTTTCAACAACATGGGTAAGTTTTATCAAAAGTGTTTTTTTTATACATTTTTACCAAAAACACCATGGTCCCGTTTGAAGAACATCCGTCTCCATATATGGAGACGTGGGGCTTAAAGTGTAAACAAGACTTTGCTGTCTATTGGAAGTCTGAATATCTTTCCGATTAACCAATACATGCCACTGAATTTTATATTGATGCGAATAATCACTCGGGCAAACTTAATAAGTGAGAATATTTAGAAGATAAGACGGCTCTAAATCAGTCGTACACGTTGGCGCAGCCTTTGTTATTCCTTCCGAATTGGTTAAAAGTTTACTCTCTTGCGAATTTGTTCTATCTTTACTGCAAAGGCTGTAGCTATCTTTCATTCTCTCCGTTTCGTTCTTCCTAACCAATCATCTAAAAAGATAGATCGTAATCGTTCAGACTCCAGAAGTTGTCTCTCTGCTTTAAAATTTTCACACTACAACTCTCATTCCTCTCCTACGATACTGAAAATTCAGGTCGCTCTTCTTCAGGATGTTGGAATCAGCGGAAATCTATGCCCACTCTCCTTCCTTGCTTGGACTGTACATAGCTTATTCAACACACATTAATCTTTTCTCCGTTGTTAAAACTGCTCGCAAGGAATATTGCAAGCTGGTTTGGAATAACCCTTGTCTGATTTTCCGTACTTACTCCGGTTTTACAATATACAGATGCCAGTTAACAAATTTCGCCATTCATAATGCAGACTACGATTCGGAAAAAATTGTCTCCCATCTTCGTTATTCTAATTGCTATCTCTCCCTACTGCTTACACCCTGCAGATGCCGACCTTATTGCCAACGCGAACCACATATTTATCGAATGTTCCTATTTTCTCTCCTCCGATAACACATTATACAATCAATTATCAGTTCCTTCCCCTATAAACGTGTCTTTCTTACTTGCTACTCGTAATGTGCGCAATTCGTCTTTATAAGTTCGTTCGTGAATGCATAGCGGTATAACCATTATATAATTATTTAATGAAATCTCGTGGAAGCTCGTAATAAACAAAATAAACTTTTTTATTTTCCGATTAACGCGAAATGACGGAAATTTTACAAATATTTGTATTCTCACCTAATAAGCGTTATCACCTGTATAAAATTTATAATTTTGCGTTAAAATTTGATACGATACGACTGAAATAGTTAATTTCATATTCTGTACGTAAACTGAGTTATTTTGCAAATTTATCGGTACATCTTTCCTCATTATAAAATCTTGATTTTATGTACACTGCATTTATCACAGTCAATAACTAAATTATTCTAAATCAGCCACGAAATTATATTATCAACATCATCTCGTATCAGCTTTCAAGAGTATTAACACGAAATACTGTATCATCGGCAGAATTAAATATTCTAACAGATGTATATACACTTTTAAACTTTCATGGTTGATATCCATACGTTTCATAGGGCAGTACGCTATAACCCGTAGTGGTGGTCAGCCAATTTATATTGTTCTAGCAAGCCCTTAGACAGAGCTAAATAGAAAATTTCGCGGTCGCCAGCACAGAATACTGTGAAAATTTATTTACTAACTTATTTCATAATGTATCTTATCGAATTTTGACTTAATGTGATTAAGATTTGACGGAAACTAAATTTGTCGGCGTGGAGCCAACAACTAACGACATCGTTATCGAATGACTAGTATTCGTTACAATTTTACTACAATTTTATTTTAATTATTATTATTATTATTATACATTATACGACGCAGAAGCAATTCATAAACAATTATTTAAATCCAAATATATCACAAAATAACACAGACTATATAATTCTCACAAATTCACAATTCATACACAGAGAAAAGAAAATAGAAATAATACGACCTGCTGGTACCACCCTTGTGACCGGATAGTGATGATGGATCCAATTATTATCCAGTCGTCGTATCTCCGTAATTATATAGTATTTTACTGTTGGTAATTCATTAATTATTTCTAAAATTAATTTCTTATTCTTATACTGACTAGAACGCGGATGAATGCATTTATATTATTATTACAGTTAAAATAAGCAATTATATTCCGATATGATTTCTACTTGGTCTCGTTACGTACGAGCAGTTCGGTCGACTATCTCCAGAGTCGAAGTTCGACTTACATTATGATACCGACTCTACTATATCGAATAGCTTATCTTTAATAAACGAGTACGTGTATACCTATATAGATAATCACGCGATTATCCGTTGTTGGTCCACACGCCACTTGTTTCCAAAATTCCCCCGTTAACCTGGGTGTTAATTCCGACATAAATTCTAATCTTTTTTCCTTTAAATATTTATTATTATTATTATTATTATGTCCTATTTGTAAACGAATAGAGTGATGACACTGATATGTATATCTATATTAATACGTAGCGCACGAGCCTATTATCTTCGCTAACTTTTACTATTTTTTAAAGCTTACTTCATTTATTTGTTTTTTCTTTTCTTTTATATTTATAATCAATTCCTACGGTACCCCCTAGCTCTTAACACGCCATAATATATATATATATATATATATATATATATATATATATATATATATATATATATATATATATATATATATATATATATATATATATATATATATATATATATATAGATACTATGGAGATCTATGTAAACAAATACAAGCACACAAGGAAACGAATGAAACTAAAGATATGTTTAAAAAAATACGCATAGTTACTAGAGAATTTAAAGCCAAACCATGGGGTATTGTAAACAACACCGGGTCGTTAATAACCGACATACGTGAAATAACGGAATATTGGCGTGATTACTGTCAAAAATTGTATACAGATATAAATAGAAATACAAATAGCAATTCAACACAAATAAAGGACAATAAATTTGAACAAGAACCTACGCCTTTACGCGATGAAGTAAAACAAGCGATTGTCAAGCTAAAAAATGGAAAAGCTGAAGGCGAAGACAAAATTCCTGACGAAATAATTAAAATATTATCCGGAGTCACTTTTGAGTTCCTACATAAATTATGCTGTAAAATATGGAATACATGTGAATGGCCGCGTCGGTGGACCACGTCAATTTTAATACCGATACATAAAAAGGGGTCTACAAAAAGTTGCGATAACTATCGTACAATCGCCCTCATTCCACACGCTTCTAGGATACTATTACACGTAATAAATGAGCATTTAAAGTCTTATCTTAATTGGCAAATTACTGACGAACAAGCCGGTTTTGTCGCAGGAAAAGGCACGCGGAATCAGATTTTGAAAATGAAACAAATTATAGAAAAAGCCAGAGAATACTACGTGCCTGTGTATATAGCATTTATAGACTCTAAAAAGGCTTTTGACAGCGTGATATGGGACAAGCTACGGATAATTTTGTCCGAAATGGGTGTTCCTAATCATCTTATAATGCTAGTGAAATCACTTTACGAAAACAATTATAATACAGTACGAGCAGATAATTATTTCCCTAAACCTTTCAAAATATCAAAAGGTGTTAGACAAGGATGTATCCTATCGCCACTTTTATATAACATATACTCTGAATATATAATGCGACGTACTCTTGCCGCAGAGGAAGGAGGTATTTCAATTGGTGGAGCAAAAATTAATAATTTGAGATATGCCGATGACACGGCAATTTTTGCATCATCTATGGAAGAATTAAATACAACTTTAAATAAACTGACGACAGTAAGCCATGAATTCGGAATGCGTATAAACAAAAATAAAACAAAAATTATGATAGTGGATGATAATAATGAAAACATATCTAATACTTCACAACAATTACACGGATATGAAGTCGTCGACGAATTTGAATATCTAGGTGTCCGGATCAACAATAAAGGAGGCTCGTGCAAAGAAATAAGGAGACGATCTGCGATGAGTCTAAATGCTATGAATAAGTTGCAACGTATCTGGCGGGATGGAAATATCAATTATTCTACAAAAATACAACTTGTTCGTTCCCTGGTGTTCTCCATCTTTACCTATGGTTCCGAAACATGGGTAATAAACTCCACGGATCAGCAATATATTGATGCATTTGAAATTAAATGCTGGCGCATAATGCTGGGTATAAAATGGCACGATAAACAAACGAACGTCTCATTAAGCGTCTTAATATAGATAAACGATTGTCACAAGACATACGCGATAAAATGCACAAATTTTTCGGTCATATAATGCGTGCACGAGACTTAGACAGGACAGTCACACTAGGAAGAATGAACGGACATAGAAGAAAAGGTCGGCCAATGACCCGATGGACGAAACAAATATAGATGATCGACAACTGTGGAGGAATTTGATTGCTACATAATGGTCACGACGGTCAATTATGATCAATATACGACTGTATATATATATATATTATATATGTATATATTATATATATAATGTTAACCTTATATATTTCTTGTCGCAAATATAGCTTTGAAATCATCGATAACAATAATAATATTCATATCGATGGTGTTCTTTTGTACTTTAGATATCTTCATCAGTTGCGATAGAGCAACCGATATTATTCAAAATAACGACGGAATCGTATTCGTGGATACCTGAACTACAGAAGGTCGCGAAAGATTTGGAAAGATGCAAACATCGAAAATTGATCCTTTATTCCGAGCGAGAACCTAGAAACGGTATATTAGGATTTTTCAACGCCCTCAGAAAAGAACCGTATAAAGATAATGTTAGGTACGTATTTGTCACACAAAAAAAAAGGAAATCCGATACACGGATGCTGTAAAGTTACGCGAATAGGCGGTTTGGGTCTAATGAACCCCAGCACCGAAATAAAATAATTTTTTATTTATTTATTTATTTATTTTTTTGGTTATATAACTTTTTATTTTTCATCGATTTAGAAAATATTATGAAGAAAACTAACTAAAATATTTTTATTAGTAAAATAACATACATACAACATTATACATCGGAAAATACCACCCAAATAAACATCTAGTATTACTTGATTAAAATAAAACCGCACGTTTTTTATAAGGTACGTTCGTTATACATTAAACGTTATCTTATTAACCGATTAAAAGAGACGTGAAATTTTAGCCGTTTTTTTTTTCCCACACATTCGTCACATTAATTTATAATACGCTCCATAGCCAATTATTACAATGTTTACGGCAATTAATATTTTTACGGTCTTTATAATAGTTGCCCCCCTCATTTCATCTGGTGGAGATATTCTTAGCTGTACTGTACCTGATAAAAACACTTTGTCCTATTGTTCACGGTACATGTTAATGCTATGGTCCACGACCGATTCAGTAAGCCTTTCATAAACAATGTACGGTTAATTCGTTTTGTTTTTTCTATGGGCGGTGTATATAACAAAGGAATTTACGGATGTTACGTTTAATAATCCATAAAACATAACAAGAATTCGTGTTTCAGGCCACAATATGTATGAAATGATTAATGGAGTTTGTCAATTTTTTGGAATTAAGATACCAACCACATGGATAGAAGCAGAACTAGTCCTTATACATAAAAAGGGAGATGTACGCAATCTGACGAAGAACAGGAGTTGAAAATTTATAATCAAAATAACGTTGGATTAACTCTCACGCGTTTAAAAAAATGTAAACAGAACTTCAAAAATTAGCACAATACGTTTACCAGAAAAAAGTTTAATAAACCCGATTTAACGAATATTTCACAAAATTCACGACAATGAAATAATGAATAATTTCACGGCGATATCTTAATCAAAAACTTATAAATCAGAAAGAAATGGACAAGCGATACTACACGACTTAGACGAGTATATAGGACAATAACGACGCTGTTATACTGTTTTAGTTTCTGATTTTAACACTAGGCGCGTCCAATGGATTATTAAAGTAAATACCGAAGCAGCGCTGCCGAAGGAGCAGAATCGATGTTGTCGAGTGTAAACAGAAACCTAGCGAAGGTATTAATCTTCAACATGAAGTAAATAGCCTCGCTTAACATAAGCCGAATTTGATCGTGTTCTTCTTGAAACGAGGTTTTCGTTATGCACTGATTATTTGTTATTACATGCAGTTTATGATCGCTGCAAGTAATTTAGTTCAAACAGAAAAAATGAAAATAAGAATCGAAATTAGATTATCATTTATCCGAAATATGTTAAACGGGGTCCCCTTTTTCAATTAAACAAAGTTTCCTTGCAATGTTATTGTTCAAATTGAATTTACTTTTGAGGGTGCTGCACATTATATAGAAATAGCTTGAAATGGAGAGATAAATTCAAAGTAGTCCGCTACTGAAGAAAGTAATATCACCCTGAAAATTAAAGTTTTGCGCTCGTTTTACAGATGTTTCTTCATAATGGACGAGACTGCTCCAATTTTTACATTGGAACATCCTCTATATAAATCGCAACTGATTAAAGATTTAGCGATGAACGTTTATAAAGATGGAAAGTGGGGAAGTTACAGACACTTATTGTTAGATATCGATCAAACGGTGGATGCTCATCACGTTTATTTGAACACGCTAGTCACTGGCGACTTATCATCATTGAAACTACTCGAGGGACCAATTAATCCGTACAGGTCGGTTTTATACGTTATTTTTACTAGAAACGTTACTGTTTGATAAACATTTCTCATTTTTATTACATTTGTTTTTTTAATTCGATTTATACCTCGATTTAATTTTAAATTTTATCATAATTTAATCTCCTCGTTTAACACGTATATTTAAAAAAACAAAATTGTTCCTAATCATGTTGCTCGCGCGTAAATAAATAGTTTCGATTTATCACAATGATGATAGTATTACTAATGCTAAGTTTTGCATAATACTCGTGTAGAGTATTTTATTTTAAAAAAAAACATTAATTTCGTCTCGTTTGATTTATATTACGCTATATTTATTAGTGACGTAAATAATAACATTCATCGCCACCAAACATCACCCTAATCTTAAAAACCGATACAACACCGGACATAACAAAAATATATCCAAATACTAAACAGTCTACGACAGACTAATAACCTCGCTTAATTCTTACGAGAAATTTTATACCGATGCATCGGAAACAATTGACGGTGGTGGCTGTTCCGTTATACGTGGAGATACTACTGTAAGATACGCGCCTTACCAACCGAAGTCTCAATACTATCAGCCGAATTAATAGCGATAAACCTAGCTATCAACTTAGCTAATGACTCATGTCTACAAAAAAAGAGTTATTTGTACTGAAGCACTTCACTTCTGTTCGAAACATAAATTTCGTAGTCAAAGATAAAATTTTCTCTCAGCTAGCCAACACACACAAAAAATCATCATATGCTAGATCCATCACATTCGAATATAAAGGAAAATGATGAAACTGACACAGCCGCTAAAGAAGCAACAACGATGGTCGCAATTCCAATACCAATACAAGATAAAATCCACAAACAGTTTTCAGGATGCATGGGAGTTCAACTGGAAGCGTATTCTCACCACTAATAATCTCTGAAACTTTAAGTGAACTACCGCTTCACGGGAAACAACCATACCAACACGACGGGATGAGATTGTGTTAACTCGGCTTAGAATTGGTCATACCGCCAGTAAATAAGCACATAACTGTTCCACTAGTCGCACGCTAACATTTATAATCGTTAATATTACGTTTAAATAATAATAATAATAATAAAACAACAATAAGAAAAAGTAAAACATTTTTAGATGCAGTGCAGAAATTAAAGACGAACTCGTTCACGTTTATTACGCTCCGCTAAATTTTCGTGACGTCATGTTAGCCACTGGAAAATTATCGTCTAAAGCGATGGTACAAAATCAATGGGATCAGGTTTGTTTTTCAAGACATGACTGTATTTTCCTTTAATGTAAAATAGTTGATCATTTTTTGTCGACATTAACGGATTATATTTTTTATGAACAAACTGAACTATATAGATATATCCCGGTGTTTATGATAAATTCTCTTCTTTCATTGGCGAACAAAGTTCTCATTTGTTAAAGTCGAGTTGCGTGATACCCCGCGGGGAGAATGCAAGAAATAATCGCACGTAAAATGGCCACATGTAAGAAGAAACTGTACACGCATACAAATTAGCACTTATTGGAAAAACGATGTGAAATTTAAATTATCAGATAACAGTATTTTTATTGAAACGCTTTACGTTCGATCAATTTCTCTGGAACAAAAAAAAAAAAAAAAAACGAAATCACAGAGGTTTTCTCGGGATGTTTAATGAGATAGTTTCTATCGCAGTAATGGTGTTCAATCTACAGCTGTTCCAATCCATACGAGTCCTATCTGTAGTTGGTACTGAAAGAGCTGCTGCCCTCTTTTGGGTATGTACATATTTGAAGGCGACACAATTCGCCATGTCACCAGTGAAGTCGTTAGGTATTAAAATGCACCATCTTGCATTGGCCACTCTTGGTTTGCGGCTATTTATCGGATATTCGCAGATAACCATTACATATCCCGGTAAGAGTTCCAAATATCTGAAAACACGCGTAAATCAGTATACCCTCAGATGGGGAAGAAACAACAGATGTAGGAAATTGAATATGCTACAGCACCTGCAAGTATTCATACACATACACTTCATTAATAAACAACTATGGTGGAAATAAAGAGGAAATCAAACGTAGAATAGTGACGGCAAAGTCCGCAACAGGGAGATTAAGTAAAATCTGGAAAGGTTGCCATATAGGATCAATTCATTTTCAAGTTCGCAAAAAAACAACGTAAATATGTTGTTGGCGATTGCACTCGGTCAGGATTTGCCGTTGTAGGCTTGTTAAGCACTGGACTGGTGTACATCCGACTTGTATAATGGAAACTAAGTGATTTTACTCGAGGATGGATAGAAATCATCTATTTGCCACCTTTCAAGTGCTTTGGGCACATACTTAGATGATAGGTCTGAAACTTTAACTTTTTGGATTTGACGGATTTTTATTTTTTTAAGGATTTATACTTTATTTTCAACACTGGAACGATATGACTATTTTTTTCAGACTGAGAATGCATCCAACACCAGACTGAGCATAGGCACGATATTTCTTGAAATGGAAATGGTCTGATAGTAGTCCAGATACTTTATATTTTCTAAGTGCCCGTTTGCGTATTTTGCACCAACAGAAGGCTTTTTTAGTTTTTTTGAGTGCTCTTTGGTATACTTCGCTGAATTGGTTTGGTGCAGGTACATTTTTGACATACATGTCCCAGTTTGCTTTGTAGAATCGTTGTAGTTGTGGTTACAGTTGCTTGTTGTGTTCTGTATAGAAAATGATTTGGTAGTGATCTCTGAGGCATAGTGCCCCAGTAGATATGGGTTTAATTTTACATATACTAATGGGGACATGAGGGCTAAATCAAAGCGAAAAATGTGTTAAAGGTAAATTTGAAGTTGGTGGTTTGAGGATTTTAGTTATATTAAGTCATTAGTTAATATTATTTTGTCAAGTATACTTCCGTACTTGTTTGTGTGGTCGAACCCCAGACAGGTGAATGAGCATTGAAATGATAATGGGAGGTGGTAGCCGTGTAATGCTCCAAAATCGGTGCATTATTAATGGTGTCTGCAGGAATATAGTAATTACATATTGTTATAGAAGTGTGAGATGAAACAGAGTGGTATATTGTCACAGGAGTGCTTATAGGTTTTGGAGCTCTGGTTAATGGTCAGAAAACCCTCTGCAGTTTCATCGTAAAATATATTATCTAAACTCCATGTTTATAAAAAATTTATTGGGTATTGTTGTAATGGTATATTAATTCGTCATCAGAAACATTTTGATAGTTTCGTGATTATTGGACCCTGATGTATTCGCCATGTAAAAGATATTTCACTGTTACAAATGTATATACCAGGTTGTCTGTGTGTGTAATGAATTGTTGATACGTAGATACTGTGAATTCATCACAAAACAGAGTTAAAAATCTTTCTTCAGAGTTGACAGTTTGCTTTCCCGTTATATCGATTGAATTGTGAGTGGTTTTGTTTTCAGACTGTAAATTAGGTGTAACATATTTTTTTTTTGTTTTATCATAATTATGTTTTCTCATAGAGTGGCAGTCATTCGATTTATTGGCGAGGTTGGGAATTTGTGAGGGCAGGAGTTTACGAGCCATTTCAACATGTTACTTTCCTCGATCAGTTTTTTATAGGATTATCTGTGACTTTATGGCACTGTTACTTATTTTGATCTGTAGAGTTGGATGATGGTTCTGTTTGAAGGCGGGATTTGTTGTTTTGCCCAATCTGCGCTTGCATATATATATATATATATATATATATATTGCGCTCGCGTGAGTATATATAACATAGTATCTAATGTATATCTCATCTAACAATCACATACAAAGCTGTTAATATATTAATATTATTAAGTCTATTCTGTATATTTTTACTGTATAATATTTATTCTCTTAGTTCACTGAACACGATAGTGACGTATGATCGCTTTAATTGACAAAATCGCACACAACCGAGAATGTGTGTAAATACCAGTATGTTTACTTTATCTCGTATTCGTAACTGGTTCTGTACGAATAAGTTCACTGCTGATTGAACCAAATTAACGGTGCTGAGGTGACGACAGAATTGAATTTTTTTTTTCGCTAACTAATGAAATTACCTTTGAAATTTATACGCTGTTGTTAATTATATTATTCGGAATTTTCTGATAAACTGAATGTAATTGAAATTAGTGTTATTATTAATTATTGCATAGGACTGTATATTAGGATTAGAATACGCTGGAAAAACTTCAAACGGATCGCGTTATATGGGACTAGTGAAGAACAGAGCGATATCATCTTTGATCGTTAAGGACAATTCGCTGTGTTGGGAAGTACCGGATACTTGGAGCTTAGAAGAAGCGTCGACCGTTCCGATAGTATACGCGACGGTATGATATAAAATTCAAATTCGTTAGTTCGGAAAAGTAAGATCAATCGTATGAAAAACGTTGTCTAGAAATTCTGTCTGTATTATTTCCTCGGAATTAGAAAATGCTCTTAAAACATTATTCTCCAAATTTATATCCTTATACAACCGGTCGTTGATTCACGCTTTTATCTTTTTTTTTTTTTTTTTTTTTTTTTTATTGGGCTTCCACATCAGTTTACCCATTAAACTTTATTACATAAACAAAATAAAAAATTATTATCTGAATTTTAACAAGTACGCACTCCTATCTCCTGAATGCCAAACCTCCAGCAATATGCGAATCGTGCTGTTCTCCATTAACAGTCTACAATATCATGGTTATCTGCTAGAAATTTGCTCAATATCGGTGCAACCAGCTGAAGAACAATGTACCGGATGTAAACAACCTCCTTCTCCTCACCAACTTCATAATAAATTCTAAACTGTGTAACCATCTTTAATTAATTCATCTTATAGGTAATAACTACTCGTAAAAAAAAAACAAAAACAAAAAAACAACTACATGGGTATGTTACAGTTAACAATAAACCTATATAAACATATGTATTATAAATGTTACGTGTGGAGAGTAAGAAAGGAATATTGACAGGAAAAGGAACATTAAGAGATATGAGGTGATCGTAGAAGGTGTCACGAAAGGAGCGGTAATGTGAACACTCCAGGAAAAGATGATTTGCGTCTGCGATACAGTGGATATCTGAAGGATGCGAACTGAACGGAAAAGCAACAAGATACGTTTGAAAAAGTATATCTGGTAGACGATTCTTTCCAAAACGTAGTCGACATAAAGCGACAATAAAACCACGGAGCAGACACACTTGTATTTCGATATTATAGAAACGTGGTAAACAAGGATTAGTTCATTAAACACTATCCTGCATTCACTTTTACATCGTGTTAATCTTTATGTCTCTCTGAAGATTGACTACGAATTTTAGAAACACAAATTTCCATTTTAAACCGACTTAAATAAAAATCTATATTAGCTTCAAAAATATCCTTTAATTCGCCAAATACAATAACTTTTGCCAGACCGTTTATCAGCCTCTTGGCGTCGAAACTTTTCATCCATTTAGAAGGAATAATCATATGCAAAATGACAAATACCGCTATTCTTTATTACAGGCGGTGTACGCACTCATAACGATTGCCAATTTACAACAAGGAGAATCGATTTTGATTCACTGCGGTAGTGGCGGTGTGGGTCAAGCAGCCATTAATATTTGTTTGCACTACGGTTGTAAAATATTCACCACAGTTGGTACGGATGAGAAACGTCGATTCATAAGAAAAATATTTCCGCAGGTGAGCAATCCAATTTTATTATATACCGTAATGACCTCTAAATGATTACGCATGGTTCGCGGAAATTGAAAGTAATAAATAATAATAGTGATTATCGCGTAATCGTTAATGAATTTTCCTGCCCGATGGATTCGTATGTTTTATAAAGTTTTGAATTACGATTAGTGAAGTTGTTTAACTTTCTGTGTTCACACTCTCCCCTACCCCTCAGAGTACTAATGCACGTAATAATAATAAGAATAGCGGCGGGTAATAATAATAGTGTTAACGATAACACTAGCAATAATAATAATAGTAATAGTAATAGCAGTAGTAATAATGATAATAGTAATAATAAAAATAGGAATAATAATAATAATAATAGTCACAATAATTTCTATTTCAATTTCAATTTCAATTTCAATTTATTTGATTTTTGTTCAGTACATTTGAATATATACCAACATAAAATATACTATTAAAGAAACCAGTTCGAAACATAACATATGACATTCTTCAAAGAAGTAAAACAAAAAATTTAAAAATAAATAAAAATGTGAACTTATATTTAAACGAAGCTTATACGTAATAGAGAACTTAATAGATTAGACTATATTTATGTAAACATATAACCCAGTTATAATTCTGCACGTGTATCAGGTCCACAAAGATATTATATAATAAGCGACTGTCTACATTAAATAGATTAATAATAAGTTTTATAATTCTACTCAAATTATATGTCTATAATAGCAATAATAAAATACATTGAAATTATATATATATATATATATGGGCTAATCGTCAAAATAGATAAACTTCAAGTATGAAACTTCCTAATACACTAATTACGTAAATATATAAATACCGTTATGCGGATAACGTAGCCAATGGGTTACGTACTCCACACCCGTTCGTACTTAATAGTTAGTAGTTAGTTATTAAGTAACCATGTCATAAACATAGATAATTATTTAGCTAACCAGCTAAGATTGTATCATAGTCCTATGGGCTGTTTAAAAAAAAAAAACAAAAACGAATAATAATAATAATAATTAAATCAAATCAAATATATTTAATATTTCAAACATTTTTACAATGTAAATGCTATAACGTACAAATTAAACAAAATAATACATTATGCAATGTAATAATAATAATCGTATTTTATAACATTTACACAACATTTATAGTCGAAGAACCCGTCAATACAGGTGATTATTAATAAATTAATCAATAACTTGTTGTAGAACGTGCAAGAAACTAAATATGTACAAACTTACTGTGTAGATACTGCAAATAATAATAATAATAATAATTTCAATTTTTTTTTTATTTTTTATTTGATTTTTGTTCAGTACATTTGAATATATACAAACATAACGTATACTATTAAAGAAACCAGTTCGAAACATTATGTAATAGAACTTAATAGATTAATTAGACTATATTTATGTACTGAACATATATAACCCAGTTATGCGCAATTCTGCACGTGTACCAGGTCCACAAAGATATTGTATAATAAGTGACTGTCTACATTAAATAGATTAATAATAAGTTTTATAATTCCACTCAAATTATATACACATTTGCCGATGAACATTCAAACATTCCCATCCACTCTCATTTGGCTTCTTGAGTATTTCAAAATTATTTACACACATTGAAACTGCAATTAAGTTAAAGGTTGAAACATTCAAAACGGAATTGCTACTTTATTATGTAGTACATGTTTTGTTAAAAAACTAAGTAAAAATATATGTGATATAATAGGTATGCACACGAGCAATAGGGAATCAAACTGTCGGTATTACAATGATGTGTGCGTTAAATTGACAAGTATTTGTATTACAAAACTTAAAAATATTATGAATCTAATTAATTTACAATTAACAAATCTTAGCTAGTAAATATTCAATTAATAATTTTCTACGTCTACGTTTATAATTAATAAGATCAGTTTTTAATTCTTTAGGTAACCTGTTGAACTTAACCGCACCGACATACACAGCTTGCATACGCATTCTACTTTTATTGTAACTAGGTACCACAGCTCTAATCTCACCAGCCAACCGTGTATTGCTTTCATAATAATTTATTTAAATTTTTTAATACAAACAGTAATATGTGCAGATTATATAAACCATCTACACTTAAAAACTTGTTATCCAGTTTATCACTATTTTTTGGAAGTATTAGATTTAAAATCAATTTTTGTAGAATTCTTAAGGGTTTGATATAGTAATTTGCCATACCACCCCAATGAAGTATTCCGTAAGTCAAAACAGGTTGGTATAATGTGAAGTATATTCTTTTTAAATGTTTTAGAGAAAAAAATTGATTTAAATAATAATAGAGATAATGGTAATAACAGAAATAGTAATCAAAGTATTAATAATAATAACGATGCAAATAGTAATGATAATATTGGTGATAGCAGCATTCATATGAGTACTGGTGGTAGTAATGTTAATAACGTTAGTGAACGAAATAATTTCGTGAAATTTATCGATTCTTCCGATACCTTTATGGATGAAATTACAACAGTCCGTAATAATAGTCGAGTAGAACCAAATTTACAAATTATTTCAGACGTTTTGTGCGATACACGTAATTCTTCAGTAGAAATTTCAATGGCTTCCTCGTCTGTATGTGTTTTCCCGAGTGATTTTCAGGGCTTGTCTGTAGTTCTGATAGAAGGAAACATTAACAACATAGGAAACCTACACCTTATGTTTTTAGCCAAATTATTACATAATAAAGTAGAGGGCTTGAAATCAATGACTAGGAGTGGTAAAAATCAAGTTAGATTAGTCTTTAACACGATTATCGAGGCGAATATGTTTTTACTATCAGTGAATATTCATAAGGAGCTCAATATTCGTTGTTTTATCCCGCGAACGTTGCTTTTCCGTTTTGGCATTGTGAGAGACGTCCCAACCAATCTTTATATCGAGGAACTTACTGCTTCTTGCACTGCAAGCTCTAAAATTGAAGATATTCGTAGACTAAATAAAAGGAACCATGATGGTTCTTTCTCCCCGATCCCATTAATTGAAATCAAATTCCGTGGAAATATACTGCCTGAGTCAGTTCGGTTCTTTGATTACTATTCTTGCAGAGTCGAGTCTAGTATCAGGAGACCTAAAATGTGTAATAATTGTCTCAGATTTGGACATATCAGTAAGCTTTGCCGTAGTAAACCTAATTGCGCCTTTTGTCCCTCAAACCACAAGTCTTCAGAGTGCCAAACAAGTCGTGAAAGCCCTCTCTCTTCTTTATTCTGCACTAGGTGTAAGGGTAATCATTCAGCCTTTGATCGTATCTGCCCATTCTATCAAGAACAGATTAAAATTCAAAAAATTATGGCAATAGAAAATGTATCATTTTCTGAGGCAAAATTACTTAATAAAGGGACGGTCAAATAATCAAAATTTTCCTGAATTACGATCCAGATCTAGTTCATTTAAACGAAGAAGAAGCAGCAATGACTCAGGTCCTTCCGGTCGCCACTACAGTAATGATAATTATAACCGAAATAATAGTAATAATGGTAACAGTACTAGTAGCGGAATAAATCCAATGTGTGGGACAATAAGTATTTTTCAAACCTAGCTCTTAATGTAAGAACAAGACCAGTGTACTCACAGGAGGAGAATATTACTGTTAATTCCTCACCCTCCTTAATTAATTCCAATAACGACAAACTCATATCTCCAAATACTATGGGGCAACAACTCATTGAAAATCAAAATAATCCTCATCCTTCTTTGGAAAAGCTTCCTTCCATTACATTTTCAATTTATGGTAACATATTACTTGTTCAACAAACAAAATTTATCCTTTTCCCCTGAAAACTGTAGTCTGTATCCTCGTACACGAATTCGTGCCACTTTCAATAGTATTATCTCAGAAATGTTTTCACTACACACGCTTGTTTACACGGATGGATCAAAGTCAACTCGAGGAACGAGAGCAGCAGTGTTCATTCCAGCTCTCAATGTTAGTGTACAAATTATGCCAAGAATGTTCAGTATTTACTGCAGAATGTGTAGCAGTACTACAAGCCTTGACAATTCTACCGGACTTAAATCTTCGCGGAAATTACCTTATTATTACCGATTCCAAAAGCGTGGTGACGGCTGTAGATAATAAACGTAGCGTGTCAGATACTTGGTTTAGTTTTGCTAAAACTTAATAATTTGGAACGTGTGGGAATATCTGTGTCCTTCTTGTGGCTGCCGGGTCATAGAGGTATTCCAGACAACGAATTTGTTGACTCATTGGCTAAAGACGCGTCGTCTAGTGGTGTAGAGTTCTCCTTAATAACTCACAAAGATATCATTCAGTTTATTCAGCTAGAGCATAAGGATCATCAATGGGAGCATGAGTTAATCACCTCTCACTTATTACTATCACCTCCAGCCGTCTCTCACAAAAACTCCGGTGGTTCTATCTCTTTAAAAAGATTAGTCGTAAGGGGATTGTACTCATCAGCAGATTGCGATTTGGACATCATTTGTTGCCTGACCGTCTTTTCCCTATACAGCTTAGAGAAAGCCGGTCCCCTCCATTCTGAACAGGCAGTCTGCAGCCACGATCATGTCTTTTTTGAATGCTCTGCTGTAGCACCGATCCGTTCGAAGCTTTACCTTATCATGTTACGTTCTTCGAGTATTACACCTCCGTATAATGTATCGTCCCTTTTACATATGGATAATCTACAATCGTTCCCCCATATAGCAACGTTTTTAGAGAAGTCAGAATGCTTGATTAAGATGTAGATAGTCCCCACAGTATCACGTTGGGTAAGCTGTAAAGGCACCCACATTAAAAAAAAAAAAAAATAATAAAAATAAAGTTCGAATTTTTAAGATATTTCGAATTTTCAGATTCCGAACAGTCGTATCGGTAATTCGAGGGACACATCGTTCGAAGATATGGTCATGGCCGAAACTAACGGTAAAGGCGTCGATATAGTTTTAAATTCGTTAGCCGAAGAAAAACTCAAAGCTTCAGTACGTTGTCTCGATTACGGTGGACGATTTTTGGAAATCGGACGTTACGATCTGGTTCAAGACAATTCGATAGGTATAATAGTTTATTATATTTTATGAAAATTAATTTTATTTCATTAAAATGAATTTTGATTTATAAAAATTAATTTTATTTTATTAAAATTCACTTCGTTTTATTAAAAGTAATTTTATTTTTTTAAAATTAATTTTTTTTTTCAATTCTATTTTATTGTAATATCCAGTCTTTTTTAAGTCTTCATCGGAATTGTCGAAAAAAGTCAGATTCTCTATTCAAATTACTTTCGCCTGTTCCTTTATTTATTGAAAATATAAACTTTTCGTATTTCCGGTTTAAGGTATGAATTTCTTCTTGAAAAATTCGATCTTCCGTTGCATCATGTTGGATTGGTTTTATGATACCGATCAAGAATCGAAGTCGAAATTGATCAATAAAATGAGCGAATTGATCGGGGAAGGCGTAGTTAAACCGTTAACGAGGACCGTTTTCGATTATACCGACGTAGAATCAGCTTTCAGGTGAACTTATATATATATATATATATATATATGTTTGTGTGTGCGTGCGTATATATCAATTAAAGTGGTGGACTGAAAACGTTATTATTCCAGTTTAAAGGTGACACGACAATCGTGAAGAACAACGAAAAATGAAAAGATAAGTCTGTACAAATCAATAAATATCCGGAAAATTGTAACGCTAAAAGAAAACAATACACACGATAAACATATCAATAAACAAAGCCCTTATACACAAATACTTACGAGAGTCATCTAATAATATTCGGATCGAAGAAGAAATTTTAATTTTAGGTTTCAGTTCTGATTCTTATGATTCAAATTTCTCGGATTGAAAATAAAAAATCGCAGGTTTCACATACGTAGTTCAAAGCACTGAGTTCTATACGGAAGGTACCGAGTTCGAATAGACTCAGCCATGCGAAAATTGTCTCATCAGAAAATAAAAATAAAAATAATCCGAATATTATTATCGCGTAGAAGGCAATGGCAAACCACCATACACAACACCATATGCGCGCTAGTAACAATATAGTACACTACGAAAACATATAGAGCTGCATTGTGCGGTGATAACAAAGCGATTACAATCAGTTCCCCGGGTGTGTGTTGTGTGTGTCTATCTGCGGTACGCTACACAATAAAGTATGTATGATAAGTAATCGGCTACCTCCGATACGGAGACCGCACTTGATGATGGAAGTTTTAGGTGTCAGTTGACGCTTACAAATGCGTCATTTAGTATATTTTACTTGAAAACATAACTAGCCAGTGACGCAGTAGAAATAACGCATTCGTTTTAACCCGGTATTTCGTTTTAAATTAATTTTACTCGATCTGTGCCGCTCTATACTTGTCAGACGAACAGATTCCTACGATGATCTATTAGAAAAAAGAAAGAAAAATAGACGTAATTTTCAAAAGTAGAAGTGAAACAGTGTCGTATAATAATTAGCTAGATGATAGCCAGATCGTTTACAGCAAAAGAAGATGGTACGTACGCAATTGAATAATATAAGAACGTTGAAGCGGTCGGTTCGGATTAAATACATTCGGGGTAACTAAAGATGACATATAACTGAGTCGTTTTTACCAATCGATTAATGCCGACTTTTATAGTAATCCAACGAGAGGTGACGGTTACTTCGTGACTAAGGCCGAAAGATAATTCTCAGAATAATGTATATAAGAATAAATAAGGGGCAACTAGGAATACACGTACTTTATTTTCCAAAATAGTATGCGAAATATTCACTGTCCGTACAGTCATACAGAGTGCTGTCGTGTGGACGTTAACGAAAAATTATTCATAAATATCTAAGTTCGCCTGTTGAGAGATACATCGATATACATCTAATCGGTCAGCTCTGTTTAAACTGAACAGCTGAGATGCGAATCGAAAATATATACAACGTCAAAAAAAAACGCATTTTTTTTACTTTTTTAATCCGTATGCATATAATAGTATTCCTGATATAACAAGAACAAACGATTCGGAATTTGTTCCCCATAATTCGCATCCATATTTTTTCCACGTAAAAAACACTCGCAGTTTTAATTTTCAAATTAAGCTTTTGAAAGCTTTTGAAACTAAATATAAAAACTCTAAAAATTAAAAAAACTGAAATCGACTATGAAAGGTTTGTATTTAATCATTACAATACGGAATCGAGGAAAATTGCGAAGAGTGATAAACAAGATAAATCATGTGGACTCAATAGCTGTAAAACAAAAGTAATATTGTTCTACAAGAAACCTGTACAATGCGAGATAAAGATTGCGGATAAACCGAGCCAAAACAAGTAAACGCCGGATAACTTAAAACCAAAAAATGCGATCCGTTATTTGGTATTTTTCTAAGATTTTCCTAAATATCTCAGGGGCCGCGTAGTAACGAATCAGAAATACGGTGACTTTACGTCTCATTACTAAACAAAAAAGGTTTTCCGACAAAACGTCTATAGGCCACCCTGAATACTGGGGAACGAAGGAATTGAAATATTCACATCTGCTATTAATCGTTAATTGTCAACGGTGAACTTACTTTACCACCGATTTCTGTCATGGCGATAGTTTCCATAGATAGCCAAAGTATAACGTCGGCGTATTTAGGTGATCTAGGGACTGTTTCTTCCATCGCATTAAGCTGCTTTTTAAGTATGGCGCCTTCTGCATTTGTGTCGGGGCGGCTCTATATTTATTGAAGACCATTTTTTATCATAGAGGTAAGGGATTTTTAGCGGGTAAAAATCCCACACACTGATTTTCGTTCCCTGAATTAAACACTAAATTATGTTTTTTTCATCAGTGTCCTTTGAAGATTTTCCTTCACCCGTTTTAAATAAAGGACAAGAAAAATATCAACCCATCTACGCTCGTGCTTTTCTAGGTATGCCCGTTAATATGTAAGTGTACATTTGTCAGAAGTACACATCCTTACTGGATATATGATACAAGATACCTCGTATATACTATTATTAATATTATTATTTAATAAAAAAATAAATAAAGTATTTATAAAGAAAAATTTTATTTTATATTTAAAAAAAAAAACACCTTTGTAACTGAAAAATTCGAACTCTCTTGAAAATGAACAACCATCCATTTTTATACAAGCCTTGTTAAACAAAAATTTCTGGATTTTCTTCATTATTTACTGGCTGTAATTTATTTTTACTGGCTGTATTATTTGATCAAACTAATTTACTGTTTTTTTTTTCCATCGACTAACTAAAATTAATTTTAACTATTTTATAATAATAGTTTATCTACTACAAATCCGGTTTGGTTATATTATAAAAATTTTAATATATTTTACTTTAATTAAATAAATAATTATATATATATTTTGTTTTATTATATTAATTGAATTAAATATTAGTTTTCCACCTTCAATATAATAAATTTAGATTTATTATAACGCGAACATACGACGATCGTCGTAATAAATATGTATATATTTGTGTGTGCGCAAAATATGAATAAGGAATGTGTTTTCCGAGCTGATCGTCGGTCTAATTGTAAAACAATTTTATTAGGTACATGGCATCCGGTAAACATATTGGTAAGGTTATCATAAAATTTCGTCAAGAGGAATCAAACCTATATTACGTTCCAGAAATTTGTAAATTTAAAGCCGTTCCAAGATACGTCTGCCATCCGCATAGGAGCTACGTAATTTGCGGTTCGTATCGTGCGAAATCTGTAACGGTTTTCGATACATTCGTTTCGGCTAAAATTTTTAACGCGTTTTCACCGTTCAACTATAAGCAGTGTAGATCAATTATCCTTTACATCATCATTACCGTATAGATGAAACAATTGTCGCATTGGAAATAGTTATGCATCTTTATAAGAATAACTAGGCATATGCACACGTAGGACGAATACGTAGTTACTGAATTTCGCTATAATCGATGTGTAGTGTCCGTACACAATTAATCAAATGAAATATATATGAGCTATCGTGGCCCTTAAGTAATTATCAGTTAAAATTGTTGTTTTATTTATTTTTTTTTGTGATTTTTATTCTTTCTTTTATATAAATAAATAAATAAATAAACAAATAAAGCTTTTCATTCGTTTGAATACATCAAAAATATATACACAAAATAAGAAAAATTAAATAATAACGAATGCCCAACTTGAGCAAAGGCCTCTTCGTTTTTTTTTTTTTTTTTAACTTTGAGATATATATATCTAGCACCTATTTACTTCCAAATCGTTCTATCTTTTAACTCATATCCACATATTTAACGATATTCCGGTCTTTTGATTTTCCTTTTCCTATATACAATGGAATCCATTCTATACATTTTCTAACTCAATTATCTACTTGTTTCCGCATGAAATGAACACACCCTGTCCATTTTTGTTTTCTTATCTCCATTAGGTCATCTGTCCTTGACTGTGTTCTTAATGCCTCGTTGTTTATTTTATAAAATTTTTTAATCCCCTAAACAATTTTTCTTTTAATCGCCCGTTGTGAAATTTGTAACTTATTTATTTTTCGTTATATTAGTTGACAATGTTTGCGAGCCGTAAATAATCGCCGATATGATACATGTACTTTTAATGATGAATTCATTCAAAACCCAATATTTGTTCCACAGTATATATATGTTTTTTTCGTGTGTGTAGTATATATATATTTATGCACATATAAAAATATATACGAACTCCCTTGTAAACGCGCTCTCACACACATAACATCTATATGTGTGTGTGTGTGTACAATAATAAGAGTTAAATTTTTGCTATTTTTTCAATATTAATATTACATGTTTAGATGTGTAAGAAAAATGAAATTACGTACAGGTTGCCTATAAAATTTCCCTTAATATTCGGCGGTTGTTTAAACATAAAAGTGTCCGATCCGCAGATATTATTTTCTTGATGTTGTTAGGTTCATTTCGGCTAAATACAGACGCGCATATATACATCTTCATCAGAGTCGTAGGATCGCCACCTATTTCTATTAGTTAGTTTCAGCGAACTGACTTCTTTGATATTGTCCACATACCGCACTAATGGTCTACTTCTTCGTCTGCATCCGTCGATCATTATTAATGTTTTCCTAAGTTGCATCCGCATCAACTTCTTTTAATATCGATGAATTTTTTCCCATTTGTTCGGTGAAATTTTCGAGCGAAACATTCTAAAATTCATTTCCAAATAATAAAAAACTATATTTATCAAATCTAACATTTTTTATAAAAAAATTCCGAAAATCTTACGAAACGAAATTCTACTAATGTATAAGTTATATACGTATAACATATAATGGTTTTTATATGTAATTCGTGTCTAATGATATTTCCTGAGAAATAAACAATATTTTACAAAAAAATAGTACCGAGCAAAGATCAGTCGTCTGCCCAGGTCTATATATACACGAATTCGTTTGATTCCGGATGCAGAACCCTCAATTATTATTCGATTGCGTTCGTTTTATACCGAGAAATTCGTTCTTAGTTAATACTCATTTCATCTACACCAGGTGGTCTCGGAGGTTTTGGCTTAGAGTTAGTCGACTGGTTAATTCTAAGAGGCGCTCGTAATGTAGTACTGTCGTCTACAAGCGGTATCAAATCCGGTTATCAATCGAGGATGATCCGAATATGGCGTTCCAGAGGTGTTAAGATAGTCGTTTCTTCAGACGACATTACTAAAGAGGACGGAGTCGAACGTTTACTGAAGTCCGCTAACGAATTAGCTCCGGTGTCGGCAATTTTCAATCTAGCCGCGGTATGTGCGAATTTCCTTCCTTTTTTCGACGTATTTGTTTAAACATTTATATACCTACACATACACATACACATACACATACACATACACATATACAGACACATAGCAAACGTGTACGTTAGGTTTGTCGATTGTGATTCGTTGTGGTTATCTGTTCGCTTTAAAGATTATAAAAGATGCCGTTTTCGACAATCAAACCGAATCTACGTTCGTAATCACCGCTGCCCCTAAAGCTTCAGCGACCGAATATCTAGATCGACTATCTAGGTCGATGTGTCCGGAATTGGAACAATTCGTCGTATTCTCCAGTATAAGTTGCGGCTACGGGAATGCCGGACAGACCAATTACGCCGCTGCAAATTCGATTACGGAAAGAATTTGCGAATTACGTAAAACGAATAATTTACCCGCGATCGCTATAGAATGGGGAGCTGTCGGTGATGTAGGAGTACTGGCCGACTTAGCGGACGACGATCCGAATTTCGTCATCGGTAGGTAAAAATATTAATAATTTATAATGCACAACGGTGACTGGCTACGAAGTAATATTTCCGTTTGTGCAATTTCGGTCATGTAACGAGCAAATGTAAAATTCGAATAACGACCGAAGTAACAATTTGGAATACGAAAAAGAAAGAAATCACGGTCCAAACTTTAACAAGATTACCGGGACTCAAAATGCGGAAAGCTTTTAAAGTTTTTAAAGCTTTTACGCTTCCGGGTAGATATGTTACAGTTAGAAAAAAAAGTAAATAATTGGTGCCACGTAACAACTTTTTAATATTACACCGCCTTCAACTGAAAGAAAAAACGTGTAATTCAGCTAGTTCCTCGGCGATGCTTAAGCACTTATTCACTTTTGGATAGCTGTATGTAATTGTACCGGGATCACAATATGACTAAATATATTTCCTACTAGTAAACTCGCAGATAAATGAAGTATCGTCTATCTTCTAATTGTTGTAAATCCACGGCTTCATTCTGCGTATTATGTTAGCCGATCATTCTTTATCTCCGTCGTTCGTAATATATTTTAAAGACGAGTTCCATGATCACTTTTTTTTTTTTTAACGAATATATTTATTAATCAAATAAAAGCGGTGATCCAGTTTTTAAAGTTTATGCTACTTCAAACTCTATTTACAATCGAACACAATTATAATGACAACAATATTAATCTTAATATATAGTAATTGAATTAACAGTTTATTCTCAGTATACCATTATTTGTATCTTAAATTGTAATATTTACAAAATAAAGTTTTAACTAAGTGTTATTTATAATAAAATATAGTTTTTTCTGTTGCTTATTTTTCTTCTATAGTTAAATTATCGAAATCATTAAACGTATCTCTTATTAATTCTTCGAAACTATAATCTAACACGACCTCTTTAAAATTGCACCCCTGTAATATTTTTTTTTTTTTTTTTCTATAAAGATTTTATTGGAACTGTAAAACTAATTACATTTACCATAACTAATTATAGGAGAATTTCACATGTAGTTAAATTATTTTATAAAAAAATAATAAAATTAAATATTAATAAGATCCAGCTGATGTTTTCTTTTCAGCCGTCGGGTATCATTAGAATCATCTAATAGTAGGATTGCTTCAACGTTCGGATGGAGGTGAAGGCGATTAATGTAGCTGTTTGACTTCTGGTGGATAATAACAGGAACTGGATCGATTTTGAGATCGATACGAAGTTGGGCATTCGAGACAAACCAAGGTGCTCTTGAAATCATACGCATGAACTTGTTTTGAAATTTTTCGAGAATTTCGAGATTAGATTTGGCTGCGGATCCCCAGATCTCTGCACCATAGCTCCATGCTGGTCGGAAAATTGAAGTATAGATGAGCCTCTTGCTTTCGAGACTAAACTCAGAATTAGGCTGAAGGAGCCATCGAAAGTTGGAGAGAGCAGAAGGTCCAACATTTTCCGTTTTCTTCTAATATGCTCGTGCCAATTGAGCTTACAATCAAGATGCAGACCTAAATAGCGAGCAGAGTTAGATACTAGAACCGGTTTACCATCCAAATAAGTTGGAATGTAACCACGGTGTCGGAGAGAAAATTCTACTCGTACTGACTTGCTGTCATTTAATTTAATTTTCCAGGTATGAGCCCAAGTTGAAATATTGTCTACTGCTGTTTGAAGAATACATGCAGCTGTAATATAACTTCGACTACGTGAAATTATTGCAGTGTCGTCTGCAAAAAGACTTGTTGTTGTCGCAGGAGTTTGAGGAATATCCATAGTATAAAGTAGGAAGAATATAGGACCAAGTACAGAGCCTTGTGGAACACCAGCGCGAATGCTAATATAGTGCGTAGTCGTCCAAAATGTATATAGAACTGTCGATCAGTTAAGTATGACATGAGTAGTCTGCAAAAGCCCGGTGAAAAATATCTTTTAATTTTGTGGATTAAACCAAGGTGCCAAACTTTATCAAAAGCTGCACTAACATCTAGAAAAACTGCTGTAGCAAATTTTTTGTTCTCAAGTGCTTGAGTTGCAGTATGTACAACACGGTAAATTTGCTCAACGGTTGCGTGCTTTTCACGAAATCCAAACTGAACATCTGGTATCAAATGTTTGTTTACAATAACTGTTCGAAGACGCTGCGAAATAATGTTTCCAAAGATTTTCGCAATAATAGGTAGTAGGGATATGGGCCGGTAAGATCCAGGATCCTCGGCTGGTTTCCCTAGTTTGTGAATCATGATCATTTTCGTAATCTTCCAAGTGCGAGGTACATACCGTAGACGAATACAAGCATTTATCATCGTCGACAGATAGACAATCCCCTTCTTTGGCAGTTCTTTGAACACAACAGGAGAAAGCCTATCATGTCCCGGTGATTTGTTAGACTTTAGGCTATCAATAACCTTGGCTACTTCGAGGGGAGAAGTTGGTTTAATTCTGCCATTAGATGTACTAGGACAGGAAGGAGCTATTGAGGATTGAGTGCTATTATCCTCAAAAACATGCTCAAAATGTTTGGCAAAAACATATGCTTTTTCAGAATCGCTCCGAGCCCATGAGTTATCTTCCTTCCTCAAAGGAAAACAAGGCCGAGTAGGACGGCGAATTCGCCCAGCGGCAATTCGTAATGAGTAGTTGGCTTCTTTAGTGGAGCCAAGAGACAATAGGTAATTGGAAAATGAATTGTTCCTCCACTGACGAATGGTACGTGTAGTATCTTTAGACAATTTATTGAAAACAGATTTATTTTCAATAGTACGATGTCTTTGCCAGGATTTTCTTGCTTGGCGTCTTCGATGGACCAAGAGACGAATGAAGTTGGAATATCTGACTTCAGTTGGGGGTTGTTCAAAATACTGAGTACTAGACTGGACACAGTGTGATAGGAGAGATGAGAAATTTTCAGCTGCTGCATCGATATCTGACGGTACATGATATTGTATATTGAGGTTAATATTGAGATCAATTAGTTCTCGAAATCTTTCCCAGTCAGTACTTTTATTTGCCAATTGTGGTGGATGATTAATTTTAACCGGTGAGATAAGGTATGATAGTAGTATGGGTACATGATCAGAACTAAGATCGGCTATGCACTCAGCCTTAAAATGATGTACCGGCATACCCTTGGTAAGAAAGAAGTCAATTATGTCGGGTATCTTGTTGATGTCAGAGGGCCAGTGAGTAGGACTTCCTGGCGAAATAATCTGACAGTTAGCACGAATTGCTGACTTAAGCAATACTCGTCCCCGTGGAGTGCAAATTCTTGATCCCCATGTTGGATTCTTGGCATTGAAGTCTCCTCCAAGAATCCAATATCTACCCAGATGATTAAATAATGCATCATAGTCAGCTTCACGAGGAGGACAACGAGGTGGGCAATAAATACTAGCAACATTAACTGTGTGATTATTTAATTCTATAGATATAATTGAGGACTGGATACTGTCACTGTCAAACATACCATTAGCATAATGCTTAATTGAATTCTTGACAACGACCGCAGCCCCTCCTCTTGCCATTCCACTGGGGTGGTTAGCAAGGTAGACTGAATAGTTATGAAATTTAGGTTGATTTATGTAGCTGGCAAGATGAGTCTCTGAAAGTAGAGCCACATCAATATCGTGCATATGAAGGAAGGACTCAAATTCGATTTTCCTGAGGAGTAGACCATTTGCATTCCAGCATACAGTTTTAAGATGCCAAATAGGAGTCATTTTTTCCTTTTCTTACTCGGATTTTTTGGTAATACTTTTTAAAGGTCTTCAAGAGATGAGACTCTTTCTTCAAGAGTTGTTAGTTTTTGAATAAGAGTTTGTTGAGAGGCTTCAAGTCTTTGAAGAATTTCCATAAACTTGTTAGTATCACTTGAAAATTGAGGAGCAGCAGGAGTAGGTGTAGTAGTAGTTGAAATGTTTGGAGTTATCACAGAAGCATAAGATACTTGAGAGTTGACAAATCTGGAAATAGATGGTAAAACTGAATTGTTTTTAATTCGTTCTACGGCAGTGATTTTTTTAGCAGGCTTTGCAAGAGAAATTTTTGACTGGTAGTAAGAACAACCTTTATAATTGGCTGTATGATCACCTTTACAGTTTGCACATTTGGGTGGAGTTGTATTGTGGGAGTGACAGTTGTTAGAAGCATGAGTGACACACTTAGGAGTTTTTGTGCAGTAATTTTTAGTATGACCAAAATCTTGACAGCGAGTACACTGAGGAAGGCTAGGAATTTTTTTAGGAATTTCTACGGAGACACGGCAATTGCAGAGAGTCTGTATATCAAATAATTTGCGGTTATTTGAACTAGTTTTAACTTCCACCTTAAATAATGGCAGTTTAATAACAGTTGTATTATTTTCAACTTTTTTCTTGATATGTACATTAATTATATTAAGTACATGGTGACCTGCTGCTAATAACTCATTAGTGATGTCATTCAAATCTGTTGAATGGTGTAATCCTCTTATGATGAAAATAGTAAATGGCTTATCCTCGTCTAAACGATAGGTGTGGAATTTGATAGGACCAAGTTCTTTTTTGTCTAAGTCAGGTAAGCTCGAGATGTTTGTTAATGCATTTCGGAGCTTTCGATAGTCATCAGATGAGATTGTAGTGACTTTAAGCTCACCACTGGCTAGAGCTTTCATTTCAAATGGTGTGATGTCAATGGTAGCTAACAGCTGATTTAAGGCCTTCATAGATAATAATCCTGAGATAAAAAATGGGGGTGGTTTTTTTTTATTTTTGGGGCTGATACTTTGTCTATTTGTGATACATTAAGATCTATATCGCTATCAAGATGTTTGACGGAAGACGTATGCGATGCTGGATTCCCTCCAACTCCTAATTTCTACTTCAAAGCTGTATTTTCCTTTCTGACAGCCTTGAGATCTTCTTTGAGTGAATTAATCACTTGGAAAAGCTCGTCACTAGTTTTCAAAGTTAACTCACAATCCTGCTTATAAGATGCGGAAGATTTTTTGTTGGAACTATTGCAACTATTCTCAGTACAGTTATCGTTATTTGATAACTGCCTTTTAATGGAAAAAGATTTTCCTTTTCCTGCTTTCGTTACCACTATGGATTTAACTGGAATATCCTCATCGTTAATAGGATTTTGTTGTTGTTGATGATTAATTGATGATTGTGGCGTGCGTAACATAATTGTTGACACTAGTTTTAACCCAAGGCGACAATATTATAGATTAGTAGATATGAAACACCACCTAACAAACGTAAGGCTGATGTTTCCATCTAAAAATAAAAAAAAAAAATAAAAAAAATAAAAATAAAAAAATAAAATAAAAATAAAAATAAAAATTTACACGCACGTGCGTGGGTATTAGTCCGAGAATTATCTATCGTCAATTTAAATGAGTTAGCGAGTTAATACGAGTTATTATTGCGGATATTAATAAACGGAAAGGTCTCACCAGATTAATGCTGATAAGGAATATAAAATAAACCGCATAAAACCGGTATTGTCCGTAACTATAATAACTATACTACGAACACGAACGAATACGATATTGGAAATATTAAATATTAAATATACACGACGAACGAAAGATAACGATTAACGATTATCAATTAACGGAAACCATACGTAAACGCAGGACGCAACGAGCTTACACGATAACAACGAACGCATGTAATATGCGGTAAAACGTGTCCGCAAAATTACATGTAATACAATTTTCTGGTTCGACTATGCCAAATCTTTTTAAATATGTTTTAAAGCTACCATAGTGATAAATTGTACGTTATAATAATTAGGGGCGAACTGTTTGTTTTTAAGTTACTTTAAATCTGGAAAATAATTGTACGCTAAACCGTTATACCTGATTCCACATGTTCTGATATTGTAAAATATAATGTTAATTTATTCGAGTTTTGAACTGTTTAACGTTGATTAAATCTTTTATTAATATATCTTACTTAAATTTATATGTTTCTTTATTTCGAAGTAAATTGGTTATTATTCCTGCAACCGTTGGTAGCTCGTTATTTTGTACGCTTCGATCATTCTGATAGCTCTATATAATTCTCTGATATAATCTTATCGATGTTATAAACTTCTTATTTTTTAACTCTTATCATTATAAATACTACTACCGTGTATATTACATAGTGTATTATTACAGCAACTCGTTTATTTTTAAAATTTCATAAAAGGTCTATAACCAAGAAAAAGTCTATAAATAAGGTGATCAGTTGCACGTGGTGAGATAAAGGAAAACGAAATAAAATAAATAAGCGCGGGTTTACCGTCTATACACACGTAAGAGTATATTTTAAACTGCATTTATGTGCACTTGAAGTTTTTTTTTGTAAACAGGTGGAACGTTGAGGCAAAGGATTTCTTCCTGTTTAAATGTTATGGATTGTTTACTAAGACAACCGGAAGCCATTGTTAGTTCCATGATTATCGGTCAGAAATCGCCCGACAAGGAAAAACACGTCACGATTGTGGACGCAATAGCCAACGTACTGGGTAGGTTGCGAAACGCGTCAAAGTTATTTAAAACGAAATAAATTTTAACTTTCGTTTCTTTTGTTATTAGTATCATCATTAAAAGTACATTTCTTAGATTAATCGTTTTAACTATATTCGAGTTGCAACTATTGTAACTTGTTTTGCATCGGCCGATAATATACGTTATTAAAATATAAAGAAGAAAAATCGTAGACGTATGAAAGAAAAATTAAAATCCAGATTGGGGAATATTGTACAGAACTGATGAAACATGGAGAAAATAACACGTTGGAAACGCAGTTATTAAAGGACGAAATTAGACAAACATTACAGAAATTAAGAACTCGATAGGCTGCAGAAGAAGATAAAATTGTCGCAGGAATGTTTGTTAAATTAGTAGGCAAGCGTTGATATCGTACGCCAGAATGTCGTCATAAAAGAAGGAGATATCTCGGCACAGAATCTGAAAAGAGAAGTAATAGACCGTGCAATAAAACGGATCCACTGGCGACAAAAAAACACATTTGTTCTTGAAGTTCCATAGTATCACGATGTTCGGAACGAGTCACGATGATGATGAATAATATACGTGTTTATTGGGAATGTTTGCGGATGAACCGGTGATGCGAGACATCAAAAGATTATACTGCGTTTAAATAAATTAGGGGGTAGGTTCATAAATGTAGGATAAACAAAATCAATGATGACTTAAAGGAAATAGCGCCCAGTTTGCAAAAATTCCATGGACAAATAGTTGAGCAAGTCCAAAGGTTTACATACCTCGAACAAATTATAACAGAAGATCTTTATTGCGATACCGGAATTAATTATAAAATTATCAAAATGTGGGTTCCAAGAAAACGATACGAAATAGAACAAAAATCAATAGAAGCTCAGAACAAGAATATTGAAAATGTACGCGCAGTCTATAGCCTTTTACGATGCTGATAAATCCCGAACATTAAATAAAGTCGAAATGAAACAATCGTTCGAGGTACGGGCTCGGAGGAAAATGGACCGGATAAGCTGGGTAGAAAAAATCAAAAAGGAACGTGTACTACAAGAAATTAAATAGAAAATATCGTCGTTTAAGCGGATTTGAAAATCTCGATGGAGCGTCGTATTTTCCAACGTGGGGGTTACTTCGAAATTTTCTTAAAGGTAAAATCTGAGGAAAATGAAAAACACTTTTATCACAACGCTTACTAAAAGATACCAGGGGATAGAACTCAGCGGAATTAAAAACAGCGGCCGAACGTCCGGAAAGATGAAAACATACTATCATGACAATGGACCAGTCGTAGGGCTGTACAAGTGATGGTGAGGATTATTCAGGGGTTTTCATCAAACACTTTTATCGTTGTACCGCTTTATCAAACACGTCCTTAAATACTCTTGAACGTCTTTCGACAAACCACGGTTCTACGGTTTGATATTCGCCGTGTAAAGTTTTTCAACATCGTCATCATCATCATCATCATATAAATCTTAATTATCGCTGATGAGACAGTAACAAAAAATAACATACAATATACTACTCACTATGTTCGGCAACAAATAACGACGTCGATAATGATATTATATATATATATATATATATATAATAAGTAAATACATAAGTATGCATATGTATGTATATATATATATCTATTGTATCTGTGTGTATATATATATATATATATATATTTATACGCATATATATATATATATATATATATATATATATATATATATATATATATTATAAGAGAGACAGACAGATAGATGGATAAATAGATAGAGAGAAAGATGTGGAAAGACACTAAGAAAGAACGAGAGAAAATGAAAATACTATTATAATTATTATTATTTCCTAAAGTTACGGGAAAACCTGTAATTACTTTTATTTCGTTTTTTAAGGTTTAAAAAATCAAAAAACTGTCAGTTCTAATTCGACGTTGGCCGAATTGGGTATGGATTCGATGATGGCTGTTGAAATTAAACAAACATTGGAAACACAATTCGGATTGTTCTTGTTACCGAAAGATATTCGCAGTCTGACATTTCACAAGCTAAACGAGATAACGGCTACAATTAAAGACTCGTCGTCTCTTCATAAACATGGTTCGTCTGCGATAAATATATACATATTTATATATATAGTAAACTATTTATAAAACCAATCTATATCGGATTTGGCTATGGAAAATCTATAACAAAAAGGAGTCTATGATAGACAAAAGAATATCTATATACAGCTGAAGAGTTGTTATAAAGAATTCACACTGAATGTAAAAAGAAAAAAGGAGAAAAAAGTAATTTTCGATTAGGATCGTTACGATAATTGCAATAAAAATAACGTGGACGGCAGCAACTTGCAGATTCGTTTGAAGAATTTTAAAAATAGGATTCGGTTATTTTGTAAGTTCGTAGCTCCTACTTTTCTTTTACATCTAAAGACGTAATCGTTGTTTGTTCTTTTTTTTATCAGGACTGAACGACGAAATTACGATTTCAGGAAATTTCGACAATCGCGACTCGGATTATTTACTACGTACGTTCCCCGATGAGGTGCACGCGTCGTTACCAATTGTCAGGATACGGTCGTCGACAGGTGATGATTCGATCGATGAAGTGCCCATTGATAAAATACCGACGGTTTTCATACTACCCGGTATCGAAGGTGAGTAAACGATTATTTTTCACCGTCTACTATACAAGACGAACTCGAAACGAACTTAACACTTTCAGTCACCATGGTGCACACACCCTGCACTTCTGTCTATTATTAAGAGAGCGCATAAATAATACTGGAAAGCTACTCGGAATAATCCCTATAATGTTAAACAATATAAGCCGCTACTGATCTTCATTGTATAACCTTGTTCGATAATATCCAAATTAAGTGAGTCTGCTCCGTGGCTTTCTTTATGAAGACTACGCTTAAAAAAAACGTCTACCGCCCATACTTTTTCAAACGCATCTCTTTGCTTCTCCGTTCCGTTCACTTACTTCAGCTGTGCACTGTATCGCAGACGCCAAATCACATTTTCCCGGAATATTCGCACTATCTCGGCTCTCGTGACCCCTTCTACAATCAGTATACCTACACGTTCCTTTTCCCATTAATATACATTTCTTACTCTCTGTATGTAACATGCGCATATACATCTGTTTATATAGGTTTATTGTTAAGTGTAACGTACACATATACTTTTAAAAAATATTAAGATAATTTTACTTTGTTAAATTTATGTTATAAATTTCAATGGATAAAACGCTCTGGAAGCCCACCTAAAAAAAAAAACAAAAAAAAAAAACATTATTTAATGAGAAACGTTAATGTTAATATGTAAGATTTTTGAATGATAAAAAAAAAAAAAAAAATGTAGAAAAAATTAAATCAGAAGTTCTGACAATTCAAAAATATGTTATACATCTATTAATTTTCTGCTTGCGTTTCATATAACGAGCATCACTGAATATTAAAACACTTTGTATCCAAAAATAACAAACAAATGGGCTAACGACTACTTCATCAATAACGAACAATACACTACTGACAATGATATATACTTTTTTAAATTGAACGATCGTTGTATACATTAGCGTAAAATGAATTTTATATATATATATATATATATATATATATATATATATATATATACGTATATATGTGTGTGTGTATTTATACACCGAAACATTTCGTTAATTATTACACGTGAAACAGGCAACTCGTTGATAATGGAACCGCTGGCTGCTAATTTAAAAGCGCAAGTATTGTGCCTGCAATACAATTTTGCCGACCCGAAGGATACACTGGAACAATTAGCCTTATCTTTATACCCGGTAAGTTGCGCAAAGTTATTACCCGCATTTTTAATGATTCCAATTTTCATTTCGACCCTCGTCGTTATTTTATATTTTTAAACGAGCAATTCTTGTATACGTACATATAAATATACGTATAAATATATATATATATCACGATATCCTTATATCGACACATTGCTGAGTGTAGACACTTCTCAAACATTTTCTACGTAATCTATTTTGTGCGGCTTGTGTAAAGTTAGTATCTCTTTTCTAATTTCAACCCTCGTTGTTATCTTTTTAAACGAGCAAATTTATAAGTCTATATCGCGTAGGAATTCCCCAAAACATGTGCAATGTCTAAAGGAATAATTAGATGAATAAGGAAAACTCAGGTGGGAAGAGAATGAATTATTCTTAATTGCAAACTCAAGTACCGCAAGCCGTTTCATAGATAAGAGAACGAACAAAATTGCTGGATGCCGTGGAACGGATTGCCGAGCTAAAATAAACATATCGTAGGAAAATATTATGATAGGTGGACCAAACGTTTAACGCAGTGATGATCGACTGAAAATAATTTTTCACGAAGAAGTACCATGGCTAGGTGGGTGTAATGATATTGTGGAATATATATATATATATATATATATATATATATATATATATATATATATATATATATATATATAAGGCTAGAAATGTATCCTGAAATGACGTAACGTATTTAGTAACTGAAAATATCCTCTACAGAAATTACGAATTTTTAAATTTAGGTCTCCGAACCAGGGTATGTCTAAAAATTTTATTCGAAATTTCGATATTTTTTTTGGCTATCTTTTCACCGGTACTTAATTTTAGGTCGACCGCATTGACCGCTGGAAAGAGAGAAATTTGCTCTTTACCGCATACGAGTTGCTAATTATAATGAAAATTTTAATTTCGCGAATGATTTGGATTTTGAATATTTTTTAATTCGTCAGAAAATTATTTTAAGAGGAAAAATCCGATCGAAGAATTGCAAAATTCATTTCCAAAGAAACATTAAGCAACTTCCTTCTGATATTTATCGAAACGGCTCGGAAGTTTGTAAAACGCAGATTAAAAAGTTTTCATTCAGAATGTAACGGATTTTTAGTCTACGCTATTCGTATCTATCATATATTTCAAAAAAATTAAAAATAAAAACAAAAATTTATCAAAGCTTTGTTGTCCTAGTACACGTCGTTATACTACGATATACGCGATACGGTAAATCTATTTCCAAGTTCGCCTATCACAAAGAAACAGCTGCTAACTAGATGTAGTAAAATTAATTCGACATGGTTTAATCCTTTCAGTCGCAACGACCACACTAACACGGTACACCGTGGGATTTTAACGCTATCAAAATTCCTTAATTTTTCTGGTTGACGCGATAGGTCTCAATTTTAATGGAATTTTCAGAGAAATACTTGTGGTGCTTATTTGCTAAATAATTCATATACCTCTATCTGTAATGTATTCTCTGTTTCCCCCTTATCCATAAACCATCTTCCCCGATAGAATGCAAGAAGTTCAACTCCGGTCCCAAATACAACTTCTCAACCCTTCGAAATCCTTGGGGACAATGTGGATTCATTTTCAATTCATAAAACATCCTACACGATATCTAAACTCCATTTACTCGTGTCTTTATCCAATGTTGCGACACGCGTTAACGGTTACGATATAATGTGCAATAAAAATACGTGGGAAATTATCCACAATTCACGTAAGAAGCGGTATTGCATAATAAATACCCCGTGTCAAATTTCGTAATTTCGCGTCAAAAAATTTTATAATGCACGAATATTAAACCCTTCAGGCACGGCTTCCGTTAAATTTACATTATTCGTATCCGGTAATAATACTTTTGTACTACGTCCATTATGGTGGACATTTTTAATCGTCGTTATTTTATACGTATTAATTTACGATTACAATAAAACAAGTAACGAACAAAAGTATTTACAAAATGTAGATGTACGCGTTTTTATCAGTTTTCGTTGAATGCTACGCGATATACTAGAATTTCTAGTGTCTACACGATCATTTAAACATTCCTTACATATATTCATTTATTAATAAAATATCAAAAAAGAAATGCTATGAAAAAATTCATCGAAATAAATTAATTCGTGTAATAGGGAATTACAATATAGAACACCTAAGCATCGTAGATTAAAACACAGATTCTTGTAATTATTAACCTTTTGTTAGATATAAATATTTTAAAGTTAAATTATTTCTAAACACTTTGTTTTTTTGTTTTATTAGTTTATCGATTTATTAATTTTTTTTTCCTCAGTATGTCTGTTTTTTCTGTAGGTTTTTCCGATTTTCATGCATTATTTAAACAATTTCAAAAGTATAAGTTTTTGTAATTATACATATTTGGAGTTGGCTAAGGTTTATGTATAATTAGCTTTAAGTTATGAAAGAAAATTGCTTTCAGTTTACGTGTAAAATATTATAAAAATTTTTCATTTCATTGCACTATTTTTTGTTTTTATGTTCCTACGCGATGGCATTTCTCGCAGCATATCATTAAACGATTAATTCACGATCTACCGTTTTACCTGATCGGATATTCGTTCGGGGGAGCGGTTGCTTTAGAATTAATTAGAATGTTGGAGAAACGAGGATATCACGGATATCTGTATTTAATCGATTCGTCGCCCGAATATTTAAAACTGATAGCTAAACCGATGTTTTACGACCATCAAACTGATTCGGATGACGATCTTCAAGTGAAACTATTATTGCATCATTTGAGTATGATTCGGCCGCGATCGTACAATCAGGTTAGTAATATAGATAATCGGGGTTTTTGTTATTTTTACCGATGAGCCTTCAGCGAACTTTAATAAAAATAAACATACAACTACAGAGATGGAGAGGAGAAAAAATGAGAATGTACTCTAAAAGTAATGGTCGAATAGAGAACTGTAATGAACAGGTTTAAAAAGATGAAGAATTAAGTGGATGAGATCTTTATTCCGTGATAATCAGACGTTAGGACAACTAATTAAGGACAACTAATTAAGGACAATATGGAAAACGAGCGATCCCACATAAAAACATACATCGAGAAAATAATGAAAGATGCAGGAGCACAGCCAGATACACAGATTTAAAACGAAAGGCCGAACTAAGGTAATTCTATTTATTGTTTTAAAAAAATATCGAACATAAAAATTTTCCAAAATTTACAGATTAAGAACATGATGAAATATATATGAATGAATGAACAGTTATTAATATTATTGACATTATTATGTAAAGAGTTATTAATATTACTGATATTATTATGTTCATTATTATTATGATTTTTTTTATTCCCAATTATATTTAGAATGGGCCACTCTATGCAGCGCTGTTCTGTTTCGGAAAAATGTCTCTAGAAATCTTCGTCCCGACGTGTATACGCTCCCGATTTTTCTCTCTTTAGTACGTCAACTAACACCAGAAAACTCAATTTCAACTGCTGAGCTGTATGCAGTATACGTAGCATTACAGGAGATATGGAAATCGCGTGCAGCTCATCAATTCATCATATTAACAGACTCGATTAATGCACTCACAAACATTCGAAGCATATTTAACAGCAACCTAATTGTACAAAGAATCCATCAAATCTAATCACAATTACAATCCGTCGGAATAAATATCCAGTTCATATGGATCCCGAGCCATAAAGGAATAAAAGGCAACGAAATTGCTGATAAGTTAGAAAAAGCTCAATCTCGCTACTTTCAGATTCAAATGCCGAAATCGTATTAACAGCAGATGATCAAAAAACTAGTCGTAAGAAGAAAATCACAACACTGTGAAATTCCGAATGGGTGTCGACCTCATCCACAAACCACCTCAGAAATATAAAAGGAAAGATAGAAGAATGGAAGTCGTGCGATCGAAAATTCCGAAAAGAAGAAATAGTTTTAACTAGATTAAGACTTGGTCATACACGTGTAACCCACTCACACCTATTCAATAACGTACCACCCCTTCCTGTCCTTTCTGTAACACTCCGCAATTCACCCTTCGGCATATCCTAACAAGTTGCAACCATTTATCCGAATTCCGTCAAAAGTTTAACCTATCCGCTAATCTATCCCAACTACTGTGTAATAATAGCCCTCATTTAAACGATCTCTTCCTATTCTTCAAACAATGTAAAATGTAAAACGCGTATATTTGGCATTATATTAAAAAGTTATAATAATATTTAATAAATGTACCGGAACAAATGCCCTCTCCATTTATGAAAGTAACTAATAATATAAACTGGTAAATAATAAATATACAAGATGAAAATAGTATTGATGGAAAAATCAGACAAAAAACCATCACAAGTTCAATAGGTGATTTAAAAAAATAATAAGTTTAATTATA
Organism: Coronaproctus castanopsis; assembly: GCA_032883995.1. Lineage (NCBI taxonomy): Eukaryota > Metazoa > Arthropoda > Insecta > Hemiptera > Monophlebidae > Coronaproctus > Coronaproctus castanopsis. The sequence continues at coordinate 44,282,224 of CM065053.1, read as the reverse complement.
TAACGAATATGTAATATCATTTATAAGTAATGGAAACGAAAGCAAACAAATTATGACGTTATGAGAATAATACATTATGTTTAATTCGTCGATATGCTTAGTATATCTAATACTTAGTTCCCTGGAATCGTAATTTCCTATTGCTGGAAGTAAATTATTAAGGTGCACACTACAACTGAGAAAAAATTTTTGGGATAGTTTGAGGATATAGTCTTTTCTGCGGAGCACTATGCATATATGAAATTTTAGTGTATACGGGGACAAATACATCTAAGACATCGATTTTGGACTAATTGCAGTCTATTAAAACTAGCATTTCAGACTGAAGACCAAACTGGACAAGAATATGTTAAAATAGGGCTTAATGATTGACTTTTAGATTATTAATTTATTATTAATATTTAAGTGATATTTACGTTTGATAATGGGATAAATTGAACAGATTGCTCTGTTTGTCTTCAATGATGCATGGTCAATATGCTTAGAAAACGTTAGTCTCTTGTCTAAAATGACACCAAGATAGCGTATCTGGTCAGACCATTCTATATCAACGCCACTGACATGAAGTCTGGTCGGTAAAAACGATCTTCGACGAGTGAAAAAATTGCTTTCGTTTTGGAAGGATTAAGAGCAATTTGCCATTTAGAAAAATACTTAATTACACGATCAACACCGGATTGTAACCTATTGCTGATAGTACTTGGCCTGTAGGAACTGAAGTACAACGCTGTGTCATCTGCGTATAAGGCAACCTCAATGTTATATATATGCGGGAAATCATGCATGAAAAATGTAAATAAGAATGGCCCCAGCACGCTACCTTGAGGCACGCCGGCAGAACAGGATTTGCTACTTGATTTCGCATTATTTATAATGGTATAAAATGATCGATTACTTAAGTAACTATTAATCAGTTTAATTAGATAATTGGGAAACCTGGTAACAATCATTTTATAGATAATACCGTCGTGCCAGGTTATGTCGGAAGCTTTTGCTACATCAAATAATACCATCCCAGTGTGTTTATTGAAGTTAAAATTATCTGTGATAGAGTCGGCAACTCTTGCTATCTGTTGTGTTGTGGAATGCTTTGGTTGAAATCCAAATTGACTACTAGGTATTATATTATTAGAGTTAGTGAAGTCACATAATCTTTTCAGAATAATTTTTTCAGCGATTTTGCTAAGATCACTAAGCAAGCTGATTGGACGGATATTGTCTATCTGAGAGCAATCTTTACCGTGTTTTGGTACTGGAATTATTTTAGCCACTTTCCAACTAGAAGGGAAGTACCCAAATTTAAACATTGCATTAATCAAATTAGTTAACTGGACGATGGCTTTTTGAGGTTTTAATGACAGTAGATTGGATACCGTCGTGACCTACCGAGTTGAGAAGTTAATTTAATATTAGTTGTTATCTGAGGTGATGCGATAAATCTACTGACAACTTTATGTACTTTGTTCTTCTGATAGCTTGAAGCTAAATGGATATTTCTGCTGTGAACATCAAGGTAGCGTGCAGTAAGCAATTCTGCTTTATGGGTATTATTATATGCATATTAGTATGAGGGTCATGAATTGGGGGAAATGCTTCATGGTGTTGTATATATTGTTTACATACCTTCCAAAGGCTATTATTTTTAACAGAAAGATTAGAAATTATTTTACTAAATTTTTCGTTATTATGTTTATTTAGTAAATATCGAACTAAAATTGAAAGTTGATTCAATAATTTCTTAATATTTTGTGAATCAGTACGTGAACGACTTTTAGTATAGGATCTTCTGACAATATTTTTGATTTTAATTATGGAAGTTATATATAAAAAGATCGAAGGTATAGGGGGAAACATTCTGCTTAATAGGAACAGAAAGGGCAATCATGAATCAAGTTCGTCAGAGTGGTGAGACAGTGGTCAATGTTGTCAGTATCAGAAATAGGTAGGTTTCTGTTTATATTATCAGAAATATGACGCTTAAAGAAATTCCAGTTCGCATTTTTAAAATTAAATGTTTTACGTATTGGTTGCTGCAGTATGTTGCCAGTTTTGACGATTATAAATATTGGGTTATGATCGGAGGATAAACAGTTAACTGAAATGGTCAGCGTTGTATTGATATTTTTGACGAGAACTAAATCAATAATACTAGGTCGAGAGCCAGGTGGTGGGACGTATGTAGGTTCTAGTGGTGCTAATATTTTGTATATTATTTGTTAGAGAAGTACTAAGTAAGACGTTGCCAGCCTGATTATTATTAAAATTATTTCAAGACTTACGCTTGGAGTTTAAATCGCCGATTAACATAATTTTTTTATTCATCAAGGATAAAATGTCTTCCCTATACTTAGTCAATCGATTAGGTGGTTTATAAACAGCAAAAATAGTAGCAACTTCTACATTGCGATTTACATTATGAGTATTACCGGCAGTGGTTAAATAAGTGTTTATGCCAACAGCCTGAATACTATGAAATGGGGGCGTTGGCACAAGATCATACTTTAGCCGTTGATTAATCAACAATGCTACTCCTCCACTATAACGCGTCCCATCTTTTCTACAAATATCAAAGCCAGGAAATTTAACTGTGAGGTTACTGTTCAGTTTAGTTTCGGATAAAGCAATAGTATCAATACTATTGTAAATAGCAAATTCATGAAGATCAGCTAGTTTGTGTACTATAGAATTACAATTCCAGGCAACTAACTTAATCATATTACATATTAAAAAAAAAAAACAAAAAAAAAAAAACATATAATCTATATAATGCCATATAAATAACTTTATACTTTCGGCTTGGTAACCTCATAGCATAAAAATAAAAAAAAAAATAAAAAATAACTGTTTCATTAGTTTCTTTATTGACAGATCATCTTTGCATCTAACGACGTGTCCTCCTAATTACATTTTAAAGTGAGGGTTGATGTTTGACATTTTCAATTAATTCTTTAATATACTTTAATTTAATTATATCCGGTTTCTGAATGTTCAGTATTGATCTTCCTAAACTTATTTCGGCAGATTCCAAAGTCGCTTTCTTGTTTTAGAGTTAGCAATCACGTTCAAGAATCGTAAGTCAAACACGAACGAAAGCAACTATTGAAAACTACGACCTTGAGATTGAACAGAATGTTATTTTTTTAAACACGATTTTATTTTTCATCATTACTAGACGATCCGTTTCAGCTGCTTATTTCGTTTTAAATTGAATTTAGTTGGCCTAACTATATATAGATACGTGCAAGGAGCAGCGATTTTCTTTTATTAAAACAAAAGATAGTATCTATATGATTTTAAAAATTAACCACGATAAATTTAATTTCGTATTTTTGGTTTTTTTTATTTTATACACTCTAAAATCGGAAAGAAATTAATTATTCTGCTTTATAGGTCCGAATAGAAATAAAGATATATATGTGTATATATATACATATATATAACGAAATGTTTAGCGATTTTGACTTGATATGTATGATTACTCCTTTACTACTTTAGTTGAAGAACGAATTGTACGCGATGAAGGACTGGAACGATAGGTTAGACTTTGTTACGTCTCTCGTGCCGGACGGAATATTTCAGCATTCCGTGTGCTATCAGAAAGCATCGATCAACGCTAAGTATAAACGAATAAAATCGGTATTTGCGAAAGTTAACCGGTCGAGCACGTTACTTAAGACGCCCACAACTTTAATACGACCGACTGACGTATTCATTTCTAGTAGCGACGATTACGGATTATCGCAGGTAAAACTACACCGGACGTGCTACTGAACGTTTGAGAGCTTATAATAATTTATAATTGAATAGTATATTTGCGGACATGATGAATGAAAATAAATGTTCTCAAGTTCATTTCTTTACATAAACACACGCGTAAATATATAGTTACATAATATAATAACATATATACACGTGTGAGTGTATATATATGTTACGTATATACTGGTCTAAGGTGTATATGTACATATATCATCATCTACAATCGTCACCTTTCGTAAGGTATCGAGATTCACATTTAATCCACCGGTGATTCGTAACCGTGATCCTCTTATTGACGTACGTATTGCGAAAATGGCACCACTATGTTGTACGCAAATATCTAAAATATATTGTCCATTTAATAGATGTACGTTGTCCCGGTGTTCGTTTTACATTAATTCTACCCGTGACCATCGCACGTTCCACACTCCTTCCTGTTTTCTAAACTTCTCTCAATTATGTAGTATTAATATCTACAATATAATGCCTATTTAATAGACGTACGTTGTCCCGGTGCTCGTTTTACATTAATTCTACCCATGACCATCGTACGTTCCACATTCCTTCCTGTTTTCTAAACTTCTCTCAATTATGTAGTATCAGTGGTTTACACCATTAGACATTATTAAAGCTTCTTTGATAATCCATAAGACGCATTATTACAGATACCTCATATTCGTGCACTTTCTCAAAAACTAAAACGGCGTTTGACTCTAATATGAGTAGTCGAAAATTAAAACGTTTAACTCGGATAGTATCATTCGGCCTAGGCAATTTAGGAATTATCGTAAATTTTCATGGTGAAAAATTCTATTTTAGCTTTTCATGTAAATTCACAAACTGAGTACGTTAATCGTATTCTTTCGACTTTCACTGACTGTTTTCAGTTGGCTTACTTAGACATTTCTTCCATTCTTTCGAAAACTGTCGCTTCTCGGTTGTTTCTCGATAGCGACTTCAGTTTCCAGCTTATTTTCTTGTGCCGTTTACGAGCTGTGCGCATAAAATATTTTTCGGTATTGTGAAATCGTTCTTGCGTACAACATTTTAGGGTATGTGGTTTTAATCTCAGTTCCTCACACTGTGTTACTCTAATGGTTTCAGACATTTATAATAATAAACATCTGCTATCATGTTTATTGGATGTTAATTCGATTCTGTTTCTAATACTGAATAATGATATTTCTTTGGGCATTCCTGTTTCCATTTCTATTGCAACATTTCACGTATTTACTTCCCGTATCCTTATTTTAAAACACCCGGCAATAGGTCAATCTTGCGCTCAGTATTTGTTATACTCCGTAAGTACCTGAGCCTTATTCTTCATCACAGATTTACTTGGATGAAGCATACTTCGTATATTCGCACTTACGAATTGAAACATACTAATCTGATCAAAGTGATACGACACACTCGGTAGTCTCGATGATTATTACTAATTGATGTAAAAATAATAATTCGCGACACTTGTAATTCTTTTTCAGTATATCGAGCCTCCGATTAAGATACACGTTGTTACCGGTAATCACTTCACGATTTTAGAAAATACGAATACGGCTCGTATTATCGATTCCGGGTTTTAAATTTATAAACGGATTCTAACTTATAAACGGCATATAACTTAACGTACGCATTATAAGTAACCGGCGTGTCTTTTTAACAATACAGTATCGGTTCGTATATTGAAGAAAAATCTTTTCTTCTAATTATTTATAATTCCGCCTTAAAACGGTGTAATTTCTTATACTTTAAACACGAAATGATGAATATATAAATTTTTATATATAAAAAAAAAAAACTTAAAACTTTTCAGCTATTAATCCATTATCAAGTAGACGTAAAAACTAAAATATAAAAGTATAATAAAATTCGAAAAACAAGAAACGAAATAAATTGTAAAAAAAATATTTAATTTAGACGTACGATGTTACAAAAATTAGCGAAACGAGAAACGATTATTTAGAAAATAGTCAAATAGGTAATGTGATAATCTAGGAAGCAACGTTATAATGTTTATGCGTAAGCGATTACATCAGGCAGCCGAAAAAATTAAAACAAATCTTCATTTAATTTCAAAAATGATTAAATTCATAATATACTTCTTAAAATTAATTCTTTATTGAAATTTAATGTCGTCCTTATATATATATATATATATATATATATATATATATATATATATATATATATATATATATATATATGTTTAATAACATAATTACAACTGGCCTCCAGCAATTGTTATGAAATGTAGCGTAAGAGAGGTAAACACCCATTAGTGCTCCCCATAGATTCCAATAGAAATTTGATTAAATCAAATGAGCTGGTTTGTTTCAGTCGGCATAATGGGTTATTTTTATCTTTGCTTTTGGTAAAGTTTAGCACCTTGGCTTAATTTCCAAAATTAAAAACAATTTTTCACCGAGCTTTTGTAGACTTATTGTTTTCTATGTTTTTTTGTTGTTTTTTTTAATATATATACTGAAATTAGAGCTGGCCAGGTGGCCATTTAGCAATTGGACTGGATAACGAAATACCTTGTTAGGGGTTAACATCCAGTGATGGACCGCACTTTATTATAGCAAATCTAGGTGATGAAAGAATTATTTCGAACTGTTCGTTGGACAGTTATCCATATAAGTTAATCGCCGATTACTATTCTAGATGAATTTTAAAATAACGAATATAAATATACAAGTAGAAGATTTAAGCATTGTTCTTTATAATCTTAAACTAAGGTAATGCAATAAAATTATTAGTAACGAATCGCTGATAATTATTTAATCAAACGGGAACCGAACATTTTGACAGTTAACCATCCTCAGGTTTTATTAAAATTAAACGATGATAAATATAATTTACTACAAATAACTTAATTGCTGCGGCACATCTAGTTCCACAAATAATTTCTGAAAATACTCCATGTTCAAAGTGGAGAATTCTACTGCTACCATGAATACATTACGTTCAATACTAATCCGCAGGTAATCGACGAGATAAGAAAATATATCATTTAAACGACGATTTTCAATACACGAATCCGATTACAAATGATGATTTTTATTAGTTTTCAGTAAAATATTTGTCGAGGATTATACAGGAAATAACTGAACTAAACATTGTTTAGAATACTCGTAAAAAATTAAAAAGTACCGCTAGTAATATCGAAGAATGAAAGATCCAACCATGAGAGAAATTTGAGAAGAATCTTGGATAAAATAAAAGCTCATTTTAAAAAATAAAATCAAAAAGTATACGAACTCATCTATGACATGGTAAAGAAACATATAAAGACGATATGTTTAAATAACTCACGCTACAAAATCTAAAAATTACGATTTTAAAATATTTCAAAACGAATATGCAGGGGGCAGAAAGGTTTTTCCGAAATAATACAAAACAAAATGTTCAAAATTATTTTCTTCAAAATTTGGACTATAATGGTTGAACGCAGTTTAATCATATCAATTAAAATAGTAACTTTTTCTTCTTTTTGTTGGTAACCGTGCCGTGTACTATTACTAAGATCAGAAACACGGAAGGAATTTATATTAACTTGTAGATTTTTGATAAATGAAGGAATACAAGGAGTCTTTCAGATGTAGGCGAATGTTATAAAATATTTGAGAGAGTATTTGGAATGTTTGCGATTGTACGTTCGGAGGAATAGATCGGGCAGAGGAGAAGGAAGTGAGGAATGGTTAAAGAAACATTGCATGCAGCACATTTGGGTTGGTCATTATTAGTAAATAAGTATATGTATGTGAGCAATGCGTGACTTGATCGTACACGGCACACGACCACTTTATTTCGTCCAATTGGGTCTAATAGTACTGATTATTTATCTAATGAATAAGCCGGCAATTCATAATCGAATTTAGATTTTATTAATGAACGATATTGCAGTTTTAAGTGCTTGATGTGCATTCTTCAGTTTAACTTTTCGCCAAATATCAAGCGTAAATAGTTTATGGATGACGTAGAATTAAATATTTTATTACACGAGATATAAGCTGATGAGAACAATGGCGAATACGATAGAATTGCGTTACTTTAATTTTAGTAGGTGAAAACGACAATCCACTTTTTTTAACCAGTTACTAAGCTCATTAGTGACTTCTTGAATGACTGTTTCGCCTTGTCCCCCGAATCAAAAATTTTCAGAACAAAAATTAATTAAATACTTTGATAGTCTAGGCCATGGGTTCATAACTGTTGGTGACTGGAATGCGAAGAGCGTGAGATGGGGGTCAACGTTTACAAATGCAAGAGGTAGCTTACTGAACAAAATAATTCAGGATAAATTTTTAGGATGTTCTGCTACAGGTAAGCCAACATATTGGCAAATCGATAGAAACAAAAAACCAGATGCGCCCGATTTTTTCATTACTATGCTCAATATCGAGGCTAAAATATCTTTTGATCTGGTATAGATCATAGCTCTCTAATTCTTACGGAAGTACAGATGTAATAAGGAAAGAAAGCCCTCCCAACATGCAATAATAAATACACCAACTGAAATGAATTTCGGGAAGCTGTAGACAGCGATTTAAAATTAAAACTACCATTGAAAAATGAAAGAGATAATAGCGATACAGTATTTTACTGAAACTATTCAGTGGAAATCTTTGCCGAAAATTAAAGATATCGAACAAGTAAATAACTTACCTACGTTCTGGCTCTACTTAAAGAAAAGAGAAACATTCGGAAAAAGTGGCATGTAACTAGAAATACAGTATACAATATTAAATAAAAAATCAAAAGAACTTAAATCATTAATTAGGGAAATTAAAAATGAATTTCTACAGCGCTATTTACAAGAATTATCTCTCTTGAAAACTTCCGACTATAGCCTCTGGAAAGCGATTCGAAGTCGTAATAGAGCAATACAACCTTTTCCACCCATTAGAAATCCCGATGGAACATTGGCTAGGGATGGTCGAGAGAAGGCTGAAGTGTTTGCCAAACACTTTTCTGAAGTTTTTAAACCAAACTCTGAAACTGTTAATTCTGAAGCTATAATTACATTTTTAAGTACTCCTTTTCAAATGAGTCACCCTATTGCAACAAAATGTATATTCAAAAAATTAAATAAAAAAAGCCCGGGCTTCGTTTTAATCACCGGAAAATTATTATCAGCATTGCCGACAAAGTGATACTGTTTATTGCACTATTTTCCTCTGTCATGGAAACTGGCGCAAATAGTTGTAATACCTAAATCGGATAAGGTACCGGACTTGGTCACATCATATAGACCTACATCCCTATTACCTATCTTGTCAAAAGTGCTTGAAAAAATTATATTAAAGCGGTAGAATCCTATCCTAGAATCGGAGAATATTATTCCCGATCATCAATTTGGATTCCGCAAGAAGCACACGACTATCGAACAGGTGCACCGAATTGTACATACGATACAAGAAGGATTTGATGAAGCAAGTATGTCTCGGCGTGTTCCTAGATGACAGGAAAGCCTTTGATAACGTATGGCAACATAGACCTGGAAAACATATTAAAGAAAAGAAAGTACGCTGAAGTGAAAAAATTAGCCCAGGACAGAAGATTACTAGACAGCCGTGTTTCCCACCAACCTAACGGTTGAAGTGATAATGAATATTTTAGACGTGAATATACGCACGCTATATACGCGCCTTCGTAATAAATTCGCTGAATATGTCTACTGGCTACCTAATAAACGCCCGATTAAATTATACGAAAGTCGTCATCGAACTTAAAAATTAAGCCAGCTGTAATGGTTTTTTCCAGATGGAATAGCATAATATTATACACTTTAGTGTTAATGGAAGTTATTTAACATTGTAAATAAAATATTAGCGAAAGAAAAAAATAAATACTGCAATTATTATTCGGGAATATATATATATAGCAAACCAGTCTTAGCACTGATGACTACATGATGGATATATATATATTTTCTTTAAATTCAACCTTGTTTCTATTACCTAAAAATGGATAATATTTTATGGGGTATTACATGTATATTATATATATATATATATATATATATATATATATATATATATATATATATATATATGTTAGTAACTCGTGTAGAACAAAAATAATTATGTGTTAAACGATTCCATTAAGGTAGAATTATTATTTGAAATTTTAATATGATGATTACATTATATAATTCGCTATTTAAAGGGGAAAATATTTCGAAATGGTAATCTTGTTTGTGTGATAAACTTAGCGCGTACGAAAAAATCATTATATTTAATAGTAACGATATATATACAGTCTAGAGAGTGTTCAATCGGAATTCAGCACTAGATCAAAATTTTCATCGATATTCGGGACCTATCGAGGTAAAAAATAAAGATTTTCATTGTGTATTGTATTTATGAATTGAGAATTGTAAGTCATTTATGTATATATATGTGTATAAAAAATACCTACGCATGCGTCTTTGCTTTTATATATATATATATATATATATATATGTGTATATACAATTAAATTTTTAACTGATCTTCTTCCTGTTTCTTCGAATTGGCCAGCTATGGACCACGTTGTAAAATATCTTCATGATGGCTGTTTGTTCCTCTTTTTTACACTTCGGTATTTCTTCATTGCTTCGCTGTGCTTTTAATCCTTTCATCTATCCATTTAATAACAGTTGTTTTCTTCACTTATTCTTCAAAGCTCTTTGTTTCTGAACCTGCTCTTATTCGTAATGTCTTCCTCTGTGACGACGTTAATCTAAGATTTTTCCGAATTTGTCGGAACTAGGGACAATTCGCGTCCTACGGTTTTTATCAAAGTATTCAAAAATTCTTCCTGTTATCCGTCTTCATTCTTTTTGACTGACCATAATAGCTAAATCCTTTTCATTGTGATTATATCATCTTTAATACGGATGTACATTTCCTTTTTATTTCTTTTTTTCCACCTTTCCTGATCACATCTCGGTCGTAAAATTTTGCGTACTATTTTCCTTTCCTTTAATTTGTTCCAGTTCTTTACTCACATTTATTGCAAAACATTCCGACGCATACAGTCATAATCGCCGCATTATAATGACTCTATTTTGATTTTATGAATATAGATTTTTTTTATTACATATATATGTTTTGTTAATCGGAATGCTAACTCCATTTTTCTCCGTGTTTCTCGGTTCGCTGCTTTATCTAACGCGTTTGTTTGTATAAATTCTCCTAAATATTTGAATATATTGACTTTGTTTAATACGATGAGCATAGACCTAGGAGCATTTTTTACATCAGTAATATATTTCGTTTTTTCAAATGATATTTTTAATTTCGCTTTCTTAGCTACCTCTTTAAAGATATTTATTTGTTCAATGGCATCGTCTATATTCCCTTATGAAATCGCCAACTAATCCGCGAAAGCTGTGCAATCAAACTTCTACATTACCTTTCTACCTAACCTAATCTTTTTCACGATACCTTTTTCATCTAAATTTTCCCGCCATTCCCTTATAATCTTTACTAAAACACAGTTAAACAAGAATGGAAATAATCCGTCTCCTTGTCTCACGCCTTTTTCAATTTTGAACACATGTGATAGTTCTCCGCTGAAATTTTACTTTCTATTTTGTATCAGTTAATGTTTGTTTTATCAATTAGCTTACCATCTAGTCCAAATTCTTCAATATATCTATTTTATTTTATATTTAAATTTATATTTAATATTTAATAATATATCTATTATATATATATTGTAACGGATTTCGTATGTTTTGATATTTTAATTTTTGATATTTTTATATCTATTTTTATGACTTGTATCCCGTCGTGAATCGCCAAGTTATAAGGAAGTGGAATAATAATAATATGCTAATTTATAATTAAATGGAACAGTGATGTGTCTGCCTACTACCCCATCATAAGGTGTCAAACGATATAAGTTTTTATATAGAATTTAAATGTTTACTATTAAACACTGGTTTATTACGAACATATATTTTAAATTATTTGTTTTTAACTATGAATGGTCATGGCCGCCTTGTTATATAGATCATCCCATTCGGACTCTCAAAGCTCTATTATAAATACCCAATGTACTATCCTGGTAGCCAACCTTTATCATTATGTTTAATATTTATTTATTAAGAAAATTAACTTTTTCGATTTCTTAATTATTATTATCGCGTTACACCTAAATAAAAATCAAAAAGAAAATAGTACTTCAAAATATATATATGTATATATATATATATATATATATACATATATATATATATATATATATATATATATATATATATATATATATAAATAAAATTACTACGATACATTGTATATATATAATATAGGGTGACCCAGAGAAAACGGACGGTTTTGTGGTTTTTTAAATAACTCAAAAACTACTAGAAAAAAATTTTTGAATAAAATTTTATTTAAAAATAGGTAAAGAAGAGATTAGCTGGCAATCATTTGTGGAACACAATATCTTTCAGATGACAGCCATTTGCAACAATACGTTCGTTCAGTCTTTACAACACTTTTTAAGACTTTTTCGAGCGTAGGTCGCTTAATTTTTGAAATTTCTTCAGAAATCCGAGTTTTCTGATATTGCAGATCTCGTGGACGTGTTTCGTAAACGCGGCTCTTATGCAATACCCGCAAAAACGAATTTCGAAACGGCCATTCAAAGCCCATTTGAAACATTTTTACTCTGAGTGGTTGTCGACTGCATGAAACGATTCCTACAGGAAAATTTAAAAAAAAAATACGAGTTGAACATTGACATGCGCAGGGGATATCACTTGAGATGATTTGTTTGTGAAGAGCTTCAAGAAATGCTGCATTCGAAATATCTTAGATGGAGGTGAAGATTACTCCATGTTGGATGATGAAAATGATCATGCTCCATCAGAAATCGGAGAAAATTCAAATTAAGAAAAACATAAGTGAGAAAAATTCATCGAAGATTTTACGTTTATTATTATTATTTTTTTTAAACTGAAGTTAGAATTTCGTATGCCAGTCTTATGCGAGCAAACACGGTAATTTAACGCGTCCATCTTCAATAATTATTATTCCTTTCCTTTAAATTTATTATTAATTTTTTTCACATTTATACTTCGTAAATAATAATACGACTTGACTAGTATACTTATGTTTTTTGAGGGGGAATCGTTCATATTATCCTGTATATAAAACATTATTACGCGAATATACTTATTTTTTGTATCATGGAACATTGGCAAGAAGTGACAGAAAAATAGCTAATGCATTTGTAAAACATCTAAGCGGCACATTTAGACCAAGTATGACGATAATATCTAATGACGTAGAAGATGGGATCACGGTAGGAACCTCCACGTAGTGCCCCTGGACAGCGACGGAAATATCAATTTGAAAACATTTGGAGAAAATTTCAAACTATCGTTGACAAATCCTATCACCACACCATAACGCGTACCATAGCAGAAGATTACGCCTGAAATGGCCTTTTTCAAGAGCTTTGACGATCATCTCTGTGAATGTTGAAGGATTAACACATGTAAAATCGAGCATGTTATCGAACTTATGTAAACAACAAAATTGTGATATCCTTGCCCTGCAAGAAACCCATACAGTAAGCTCCATTCAAATTTATGGCATGAACCTTGTTGCAAATATACCGCATGGAAAGCATGGTAGCGCAGTTTATTCACGTCCGGGAATAAAGATTTCCTCCGTTTATAAATCTAGTGAAAACAACATGGAAGTAATAACACTGGAATTCGAAAAGTGTACGACAACTTTTCTATATAGTTTGAAGTCCCATAAACTGATAACATTAACAACAAAGAGATACAAATCGTTGTTGGAGACTTCAACAGCCATGGAACAGAATTGATACAAGTGATGAAAATGGAGAAATAGTAGTCTCATGGGCTATAAGTAAACAAATGGAGTTGGTGCATGATGCAAAGTTACCTCACTCCTTTAACAGCTGTCGGTGGGAGAGAGGGTACAATCCGGATTTAATATTTGTTTCAGAAAAAATTGCTCCCATGTGCTCTAAAGATGTTATGAATCGAATACCTAAAAGCCAACATAGACCGATCCAGCTGACAATATTCCCAATAATACAGAGAATAAAATTATCCAAGTACACTTGTGTCGGACACAGACGTTACGTAGAAAATCGCTGAAACTATTCTAAGGTTGGGGTTATCGAGTGTATACCGTTGTTCTTCTAAGTATACCGCTAAATGATCTCGTTGGTCAGCTTGCAGTAAATGTTATGTAGGAAAAAAACTGTTTTAAAATGTTTCGGTATGTTATATTGAAATTGAAATAAATTTTGATTATTATTATTATTATTATCTTAAAGATGGACGTAAAAGTTAGAGCAAACGCTTGTCATCAGTCACACGAGAACGGGGATCGTTCGGACGACTTCTGCAAGTCCGACGACGGTATCGTTATTAGCGGAATTGCCGGCGTTTTCCCAGATTCCGACGATGTACGTCAACTTGGAGAAAATTTATTTAACAAGGTCGACTTAATATCGGACGACGTTCGCGGATGGAATATAGGCGAGTAATTTTATTTATTCGAATTAAATTTGTTTCGAATTAAATTTTAACCGTTTTGTATTCGTAAGCAAAAGTGATATAAAACCAAATGAAAAACATTACACGCGTGTAAAATTGCGAGCGAATAATTCTACTATCGAAATGTTTCAATTTCGCGTGACGATTTACGAATTTTAAAACGCCGGGCGACGAATATTTAGCGATGCGATTAGAATTTAGAAAATACCGAAGACTATTCTAGACGCGAAATTTAGTTATGCGCCCGGTGGGGAGTTGTTCATTCGTTGTATCAAATAAATTGAAACAACGTTTCGGGGAATAATTTTAAAACGATCGTTCGCGTCCAGTAAAGAATCAAATCGAACGCGTTTAAGTACGATTAACCCTTTCAGTCGCAATATCAACTATGCGGTAGATGAAATTTTAACGCTAATAAAAAATGTTTATTCCCACGATTACGCGAAATGTCTCAATTTTAAAAATATTTCGTATAAATACAACTGAAAACTTACCTGCATTTCGTCTAAGAATCAGTATTGTATAATAAACAACTATAGCAATTACATCGCCCAAAACGAAGATTGGCGGTTATAGGTACTACGGACTCCCCAAACGCGATACCGCGGTAGACTATATTTTAATTAAAGTGCTTCTTTAGAAATGTCACTATATGACGCTGTATGAGTGAATAAATTGTAGACTGTTCAAATAGAGAAGGGATGATTATTGAAGAAAATGTAGTAAAACAAACATGAATGGACGGTACAGAAAGGACTTTCTCTAAGTTGCATATAGAAAAGTCGATCGATCAGGTAACAAATGATCGATCTGTAAATTTTCTATTTTTCTTTCCGAGTATTATTATTATCATCATCATCTGGTTTACTAAACGTATAATATTTATCGGATATTACACGTTAAAAACGAATAAATAATCAATCGATACAACTAGACGATTATTACATTTAAATAGGGATACTAGAACTTAGAATCATCGACAATTAAAAGAGCAAGGAGAGATTTAGGTTTATTGAATAGTAGCATTAAGAACAAAAAAGACAACAAATCGCCGCCTAAACGACTATGATAGTAATATTAGATGATGGCAGGATGAAAGGCGGCTGTCAAGTAGGCATCCGAGAAATGAATACAGTTTGAAGGACTAACGAGCTGCATACTGTGTAAAGAAAACGAAAAATGGATATGGCAAATCCCGTAACACAAAATAGTAGTAATAAAACCTCGTAATTTGACCGCGTCTATTTTCATCCCGCAGAACCGTGGAATATACTTTCGAATTGAATAGATTTGTTCGTTTAGCTAAAAACGGATCATACGAAAATAATATGAGCTGGAAAATCCAAAGGATTGATAAGCAATGAATGTGTCTCTAGCTGAACTAGCCAACTGATCGGTTATTAGTGCGTTATAACTTAAGTACCACGGTGTGCTATAATCTATCCAAACATAATGCACCCCATCATAACTGGAATATGTAATTAGCGATTTTATAAATAACAAACGGTAATCCACAATTAAACTGTAACCGTTTGAATATTTTAATATTATATATATATATATATATATATATATATATATATATATATATATATATATATATATATATATATATATATATATATATATGTATATATGAGGTGTCATTGCCTTTTCCGTGATAATTATGAATTAAGTAATATATATATATATATATATATATATATATATATATATATATATATATATATATCTTAACCAGCTAAATGACGTCGCATCTAATGTTCATTCAAAAATTACAGATCATCCGGACATTCCTCGAAGAGCCGGCAGACTTAGAACGTTGAATAAGTTCGACTCTTCGTTTTTCGGCGTTCATCACAAACAGGCTCACGCAATGGATCCCATGTGTCGTATAATGTTGGAGAAAGCATACGAAGCTATCGTAGACGCTGGTAAAGTGTTTAATAGCTGATTTCACCTTATCTTTTGAACTGATATTATTACTCTTATTTATTCATTAAGTAAGATTTAATCGTCAAAATATGAAGGAAAATTATATTTAATTAATTTATATACATAGTTATTTCATGACATATATATATTGATCAGGTTTAAATCCGAAACTACTTCGTGGAACGAACACAGGTGTATTTATTGGCGCGACCATAAATGAAAGTGAAAGAATCGATCTTTACGAGAAAACTCCGTTCGCGGAAGGATTCGGTCTCACGGGACGTAATCGTTCTTTGTTGGCGAATCGGATATCATTCTGGTTAGGAACACACGGTTAGTACGTTCAACTTTGATACAGTGCATAACTGCATTATAATCTGATATCGTGACTAGTTATATATCCGTATCGACGATTGATCAAACTTATCTTTCCGTACTATATTTTCGCTAATTCAACCAACCTGCTCGAATTACGACGACGTAATAAAATATTCGATTAAATAATTTCCTTCTCTATTCTACTCTCATCCGTCCCATGTCGACACGGTAGCCCACGTCGTAAAAAATAAATCCGTATAATTACCGAAAGCTTTTGTCCAGTTTATTAACTATTCTATTCGAACTAACACGGCCGAATATCTGCAAATGACCCTTAACTCGATCATGTAAAATATTCGTATTCGAACGAAAATGAAGTAAAATACTTACTGGCTCATTTGCGAGAGATCCGTATTGGCGGCAATTCTTTACGATCGTAATTTGAACGCAGGAATTTACCTTTCTGCAAGCTATACTACTAAGCCTATTGGTACAGGTTTACTCTTATTCGTTACCGTTACTATTCAATACGCGTGTAATGAACAAACGTGTTTTTACTTTTGCAGTAACCTCTTAAAAGTTAATCAGAAAAGACTAATCATAATAATAATAACAAACTGAATGCGAATGACCCGAAAAATGATCAGCATTATTTGGAATAATTGTACGGCAAACGCAAAACAGGTATAAAACTTGTTTCTGCTAAATGATCGCAATGAGTTATCTGAATCGGTTAATATTTGTTTATTACCTTAATAGTTATAAATACAACATATATATATATATATATATATATATATATATATATATATATATATATATATATATATATTATATGTTTACGAATAGGCCAACTTAGGACAACGGTATTCCAACTGTTTAATTGATTTTTGTTTTTGATTTCTTCCGTATCCAGAGAATTGTCGTATTCGCTGTTGATGTAGTTCTTTCCTTTCTTCGGTCCACTTTTTACCTGTGCGCAATTTCGGCTTGTCTTTAAACTATATTCGCTAGTTTTTTTCCCTCAATAGATGACGGTCTTCGATGTCACTCGGTTCAATTTCAACTTCGTTTAAATTGCTTTCTACCTCCTAGAACCAACACAAATTCCTCATGTAAAGGAATATTCGGTTAATTAACCGTCTTGGGTTCAACCACTTTATGTGTATATAAAATCTAATTCGCCTTCGTTTCATCGCGTCATAAATATATATATATATATATATATGTTTAATGTGCTGTTATAAAAAATAAATTACAGTGGCGTTTAATTTATGCTAAAGTTCATAAACTATCGCACAATTTACGGAATAGAATTACCAGCCATTTCGCAAAAAATGTACGATTTTTGTATAAAATTCATGAATATGGAAAAAAACGGTTCGCATAAATTATTCATGGCCTTATAATGGAATATATATATATTTTATATTTTTCAACAGTTTCCGCGACAAAAACAAAAGTGACTCACTAATACGCACGAGGAATTTAGTAATACCTAAAGCGTGAAACGCTGAAATATATGCAGCAAACAGTAAAATAGCCCTAGGAATAATTAATTTTTATACCAGAGTTAAAAACATCACGTGTTCCATATATATTCCTTTATCCGATCAAAAATTTACACAGCGCAAAACTCACATGCACGTATAAAGTGGAGTATGCGTATATTTTTATATTAGTGTAATAATAAGGCAAGAAGTTACGCGTGAACTAAACGTGAATAGAGATATTAGTGGACTCGCCTCAATTGCCACCCGTACAACTACCAATTACTACATGCGATATCGATGGCAAGGCAGAAGCATTCATTATTAACGCACATTACGAACGTATTAAAAACGTTGTTTTTTGCCAATTGCTACATTTATTAACGAACTTAACTAAACAACGTAATTTTTATGTGCCACACGGATGCGACATAAGAGAATCCTCGCAACACCTGACCGAGCCTTAGAGGACCAGTTAATCGAAAATTCTCACAGACGCACACTCACATATATATATATATATATATATATATATATATATATATATATATATATATATATACGAATGTGCATAATAGCTAATATTCGTTCGAAATCTGTTATAATAAAATTCTTCAAGGATCTGATATTGTCACTAAAAGTTTACTTACTACCGGCTAGTAGCTAGTGGCTACTGACTAGTGACTACCAACTATTAACTACTAACTAACGACTACCGAATACTTATTGATGACTACTAACGTCAGGTTTTTCGGCTTCGATTCGCTGTTCACGAATGATTTTATGCACGTTTTATGAATCCTGGATGTTGCCGGTATTGTGTTTTTATATGCAGGTGTAATTTATATATATATATATATATATATATATATATATAATATGTATATATACCATTATCATCGTCATTTCCGCATTTTTCGACACCTAACATCGCGAGAAAACAATTGTATGCCGCAACCTGAGCTAGCGTTCAAAAAGCCGCTTATACGCAACGCTGATAGATGCAATTGCGATGTTATAAAATCGATGCTTTCTTCACGATAATTAGCGGTTACATGCCGATGTTGAATTTAGTAATCTTTGCTAATCGATATTGTAGTAGAGATATACCGATTATATTTCATCACAGGCTTTAAAATTACAGTGAACATATTATTTCGCTGGTCGGTGTTATGTTCAATAGATGACGCTCAATATGTACTTCAAAAAAAGAATAAAAATTATTTTTAACTTTTGCCGAAGTTTGCTTTTTATATCAAACACCGGTGCATAACGTTGTCGTATTTACAGTCAACGCGCAATATCTTATCGTCCATCGACGAGAGGTCGAACTCTAAGAGTTTTTGATCTCTTGACGAGGTACGTTAGTCTCGGGGTTTTTTTCCCTTTACTTCCTCATCGGCTACACCGAGAATTTTAACCAAATCCAAGTGGGACGACTACGCTGATAACGTGCCTTTTTTACTAAGTATGCAACTATCCTCGTATCAGAGTCTAAAAATATTCTAGCGATACGCCGATCGAAGATTGAATTCCGACTAGAATAAATTAAAAAACGCTTCCACGATTGTGATGATTAGCTCGCAAAACTATTAGATTCGGTTTTTTTAACATAATTTTTTATCTTGACAACGTTTCGAATAAAAAATTTGCACAAAATTCAAAACCGTTGTTGCAATACTCTCTCTTCTCCCTGAGAACTACCTGCAGTAGCAACAACATATTCTGTTAATGTTCGATTTACATATCCTTCCGTATATCTGAATCAGGAAGTATCTGAATTAGAAATTACATCAGTGGTGTTTCTTCAATGATATAATCGATGAAAGAACAGAAGTATAGGGATGCATTATTATGTATAAAATTTTTGGTCACAAAAAAAAAAAATCTTACTAAACTTCTCTTTAACTAAAATTCATTTGCCTTTTCGTAGAAATATTTCATGATAAACAATAGTCGATCATCTACACTTACTATTCAGACAGGTGTAACTTGGGGAAATTAATCCGGTATTCGGTATTTTCAGGTCCGAGTTATACCGTCGACACTGCCTGCGCATCAAGCGCTTACGCTCTGGAACACGCGTACCGACTGATACGGGACGGTGAATGCGATTATGCCCTAGTCGGTGGATGTAATCTTTGTTTTCATCCTTCCATAACGTTACAGTTCGCGCGGTTAGGTATGGTTAGTCCTAACGGACAGAGTAAATGCTTCGACGAATCTGGTTAGTAAATACTTGGAATATTTTTCAAAGTCTAAAAACTAAAAACTCGTAATCTCGTTTTCGTTTGTCTTTAAATACATACGCATACTTACGTATATATTACTAAAAGTTACCTAGACCTTCACCGGTGTAATTATTTTCTTTAAGCTTTGTTTCGCATTGATCTCACAAATAGCACACAATTTACAATAATTTAAAGTTTTTAAAAAGTAGTAAACAGCGATTCTGCCAAATTGTTTAAAATTTAAAACGTTTTCCGGTTCGAATGTACCTGCACTACTAACACCCGCATTACAAATCACGTTTTATTGCGTTAGGTGCGGGGCCGAAATAACGGACGGATATATATATATATGTTTGTTGCGTTAGGCGCTGCATATATATATATATATATATATATATATATATATATATATATATATATATATATAAACAAAAAGTAGAACAAAAAGTAGAAATATAAAACATAAATGTAGAAATATAAAACATAAATGTAGAAATGTGCTAATTGAAGATAGAGACATAGCAGATAGATGGAAAGAATTATATATATGGGATATGTTAAAGAAGAAATTATCGGAAAAGAAGATATGGTAGATATAGAAGATAAAGGCGATACAATATTAAAAGCCGAATTTGACAGAGCGTTACAACAGTTAAGACCAGGTAAAAAGTCTAGGATAAGTGAAATACCATCCGAATTATAGAGAAATATTTGAGAAGAAGGAATTGCACAATTGTATAATATCATTTATGAAATATATGAGAACGGAATTTACTCGGTGATTTTTAAAAGAATATAATTGTGGCAATACCGAAAAAAGAACTGGCTGATACATGTGAAAAACGTAGAACTACCAGTTTATTGTCACATGCGTCAAAAGTTTTAACGAAAATTCTATATAGAAGAGCAGAACAAATGTTGGAAAGAATATTAGCAGAAGACCCATTTGGTTTTAGAAAGGACAAAGGTACCAGAGAAGCAATCCTTACGATACAGAAAGAATAAGGATAAGAAAGAGCACATTTATAGGATTTATAGATATAGAAAAGGCATTTGACAATGGTCGAATGGAAAAAGATGTTTATAATATTAAAAAACATGTGATTTTAAAATATAAGAAATGGAGGATTATATACAATCTATATAATAATCAACGGGTGAATTATAAAAATTAAAAATGAAGAATAAAAGTAAAAATTATAAAAGTTTTAATGTGTCCTGTCACTCACGTTATTCAATGTTTACGTAGAAGAAGCGGATGAAAAAAATTAAAGAAAAAGTTCAAGGAATACCAATGTGGAAAATGTTAGTATGCTTTTGCCGATGATATTGCTGTATTAGCTGAATCAGAAAAAGGATTGAATAAAAGTTTAAACGTAATGGAAAGGAACGTAATATGAAAATAAACAAAAGGAAGACCAAAATATTAGTACGCAACAAATATAATAATTTAAATAATCAATTTAATATCAATATTAAGGGAGAAAATTCCCCTGGAGTTCATCCAATAGAAGTTAACTTCAACACGTACGGACATTTTGAGGAGCACGAAGTACAGATTGCAGCTAAGTCTAGAATTTCAACTGATAAACAAAAATCTATAATTGACTTTTTTCTAAGTAAGTTTTCACTACATATATAAAAACGTGCGGTATTTCTATTTTTCAATGTCACACCAACAAGAGCGTATCCGTATGAATTAATAGATGAATTCTACGAAACACTACAAGATTTACTGGATAAAGATCGGTGCAAATTGACGATGATTATTGGAAACGACAACGTGATAATCGGATCACGGCAAAATGATCAAGAGAAATCAGTGGGTAAACACGGATGTAGTACCAGAAATTGAAGAGAGCAAGAGCTTCAGTTAATTTTCTTGAATTGAATAATTGTTTTGTAATGAACACGTTCTTCGAGAAGAATTTAAAAATGAATAATCGGTGCAAGTTGACGATGATTATTGGAAACGACAACGTAATAATCGGATCACGGCAAAATGATCAAGAGAAATCAGTAGGTAAACACGGATGCAGTACCAGAAATCGAAGAGAGCAAAAGCTTCAGTTAATTTTCTCGAATTGAATAATTGTTTTGTAATGAACACGTTCTTCGAGAAGAATTTAATTGGTGCAAGTTGACGATGATTATTAGAAACGTCAACGCAATAATCGGATCACAGGAAAATGATCGAGAGAAATCAATGGATAAACACGGATGTGGTATCAGAAATCTAAGTGGGTAAACGTCGTCGGATAATTTTCTTGAATTGAATAAATGTTTGGTAACGAATACGGTCTTCGAGAAGAATTTAAAAATGAAATGTACCTCGAGAAGCCTACATTTCCGGTATAAAAACGAAATTGACTATATCATATGTAATAAGGATTGTGTAGTTAAAGATGTAGCTGTGATAAGTAGCATTACCATTGGGTAGCGACCGTAGATTAATAAGCTAAATTAGAATTGAATGTTATTAATTTACTTATTTCGTTGATTTATTAATTATTTGTCGCAGCGAACGGTTTTTGCAGAGGCGAAGCTGTATGCGTGATGTTGCTGCAGAAAGCCAAAGGGGCTCATCGTATTTACGCCGAAATAGTTCACGCTAAGACGAATTGCGACGGTTATAAAAACGAAGGCATCACTTATCCGGAGGGATCGATCCAACGAAGACTTATGCGACAATTATACCTCGAATGCGGAATCGATCCGAGTACCGTCCAGTACGTCGAGGCTCACGCAACCGGAACTCAGGTTTTCAAAATTATAATTATTATTAATCATCATCTGCACAAATGTGGTATGTAGGGATTTTTAAAGGAAATAAACAACAAGAAACAAGTTAAAATCGCTAAACGTTTTATAAAAATCACAAAGCGTTTCAAAAGCCATTATCAAGCGAACGTAAAATATAAAAATATACACAAATATATGCGATATATAAGAGAAATAAAAAGCGTTAAAAAAGGAAATAATCAAGCCTCAAGAACATTGCCAAATAACGAGGAATTCCTAGAACTGACAGGGCAAACCAAAAAAAAAAAAAAAAAAACATTCCAACACCGGCTAGAAATTTCACTGGCTACTTCTTGAAGAATGTGCTCGCAATATTTTAAATCTAAACCTCGAGCTCGGAACTCTTCAATCCACGTCAAGATGTGAAATAATCATCAGCAGACTCCGACTCGACCATACTCAACGAACGCATGTGTTGCTGCAATATGTAATATATATATTAACATTTCCGTTAATCATATCCTTAACGAAATGTCCAAATTTAATTCTATTAGATCCACGCTAAACTTTCCAGCCTCTTTTTACTGATGATCCTAACTCCTGATTTAAATTAATCGCAATTAATTCATCGCTCTAATTTATACAATTTAATATAAAAAAACAAAAACGTAGTAAACTAATTTATATTTATCCGTGCCCATTTTTAAGGTGTAAATTAATAAAGCGCAACAACAGGAATTCAGATACAACATCGTTTCATTTTGTTCATTTCATTATGTTCAGTTTATATAAATATTATATACATATATGCATATATTAAATATTACTATTTTTACGCTTTATATCTCTTACATATTGGATATGTTGTATACATTTTTATATTTTATTTTTAGTTCACTCGATAACGACTTAATAACCGAAAACCTACCATGATTTTTATAAAACGTTTAATGATTTTTAACTCCTTTTTTCCTTTATTTGTACGCTTACACCGATCCAGTGGCGCACCCAGGATTTATATAGTGAGCTGGGCTCAAATACCCCCACAAAAAAAATCGTAATAAAAATTCATAAAATATACTCAGCCGAATGTGTAACAAAATTCGACAGGCAAAACAAACTATAACGAACAACATCTAAACAAGTAATAACAACGACAAAAAAAAACGCACGGGTCACGACTTGGGTCAGATTCAAATGCCGAACGGCCCAACCAATGATCATTTTTTTTCTTTATGTTACACAGTTAGCTGAATTTTCAACGTGATTAGCAGACAGAATGTAAAGAACATTTTCTAACAGTAATTTTTGCAATCTAGACTCTTCAAGATAATTAATGATTCAAATATTCTCTTCTGTTTCAACTATCATTTTAGCTGCGAAATTGTTTGAATCGTACAAGTTACGCGCCTTCTTAATATGTATTTTATACTTTTCTTAGTTTTCTGGGAGCTTAAGCTCAGTAGCCACCCCCGTGGGTGCGCCACTGCACCGGCCAAATAAGATTCCCTCTGTAGAGAAATTTAAAAATCGACTGGACGAATTATGAACGAGGTCGTACGAAATTGTTAAAAATATTTATTGCAATTTCGTCTTAGTACATCTACGCTTAAATATTTTTCCTTTAAAATAATTAGCCATGTTGTATTTCACGAGACAGAATATATGCCTCTATACTTATATATATATTAGTTAATATGGCTATTATTAAAGTGATAAAATATCTTGGCCATGTCGTACTAATGAACAGAACTTGGAGCTATTAATAGTACAGGGGAAGATTCAAGGAAACAGACCGAATCCGACCACCGCAGAGATTGACAGATATAATAAGAACTTGAGCGTATTAACACTACACCAGTCGTGCGATGGGCACACGACAGAGAAGCATATGGCGCAAAATGACACAGTTACTATATGATCACGATGCCCCCTTGGGATAACCGATTAAGAAGAAGATATATATATATATATATATGTATCATAACACGAATCTTGTTATATCGCATGCTGATTTGTTTGGGGGTCTTTTTTTTTGGCCCCATCTCGTAATAAACCATGGGGTAAATTAGTAAAATTGAATACAAGGGGAAATTATATGTAATAAACCTAAAGAAGCCCATCCAGTTAACTTTATGGGGTTCTAATCACTTTATTTTACAATAATGGTATAATATATGTTATTAATTAATTAGTATAATTGTAAATGTATACCTATCGATAGTTTATTTCAGCTAAAAGCGTTAAAGTTTATAAATTCCTTATTGACTAATCGAGTATCACTGAAAAATCAGTACTACTATGGTTACATCCTAAAAGTATATGCTCCCTATTATTATTACAGTAGCGGAATATTATTTTGTTAATCTATTCTTCTAAAGCATTTGTGGTATTTTTTACACTATAGTGATTATCTAAACACAGTTTTAAATTGTTTCGGCGTTCATATTTTTTCATCGTGTAAATAATGGGGATGTTGGTACAATTATGAAATTAACGGTGTATCTTTACGTTATTCCTTATTAAGAAAATATTTCTGTGCTTCTTGACTTCGAATATCAGTAGTGTTTAATGCCAGCAATCACGATGCTCGACATATACTTTATTATTTCTATATGATTTAATTAACCTAACAGAAGCCATTCTTTGAAAAGCCTTTAATTACTTCTGAAATTGGTTTATGTTATGCGTATCGATTAATATATATATATATATATATATATATATATATATATATATATATATATATATATTATCATACCGTTTATTGCGAAGTTACTACACTTTTATGTAAAATTAATAACTTTTTACAATTTATTCTATTATTGTTATTACGTAGTTTATTGAATATACTTGTAAATTTATATTAATTTTATTTGTAATATAGTTGAAATTATTATAAAATTTTACGTCGTCGTCTATTAATACCCCCAAAGTATTTATAGTTTGTGTAGCATATTGTATATTTAAACCGTATTGCATTAAGTTTAATTTCTTGTTTTTTAACTTTTTTGTTTTTAATGTGACTTTGTATTATTAATGTTCAAGGTTAAACGACTGTAAGCGGTTGTTTATTGTTTAGTATATTTAGTTTCTGTTCTAAAATGTTGACACAAATTATTATGGCTATATCGTCCACCAATGTAAAAAAAAATATTTCCGCTTCTCTTGAAATGCAAATAGATCATATGTTTAGTATACCAAAACAATGTACTTGTCTCCTCGATTGCTAATTGCGATTCTAAGCAACTTCGTTTCATGTATTCCAAACACAGGCGACTTAAACGTAACATTATATTAACCCCTTACTTTTTTTTTTTAAATCGGGAGGGGGAAATCTTCAAAAGACACTGATGATAAAAAAAATATTTTGGTTTTTATTACGGAACCAAAATCAGTGTGTGGGATTTTTACCAACTAAAAACCCCCTCCCTCTACAAACCAAAAGGGATTATTAATGTAATGATGGAGTTCGCAGCACCAACCCATAGAACTCCACACCTAAATTAACTTAGTGCGATGGAAGAAGGGATAACATAGTCCCTTGTTCAATATAAAATTCGTAGAGTTTATGCTTATAACTTAAACTCAAGTAAATAAACATTATAAATGAGGATTAAAAGAATGAAACTAACGTAAAAAAAAACAATAAGAAAATGGTATGATACCAGAACTTAAATACAAACTCAATTATAAAATAAATCAACCTTATAAAAGTGAATTACAAAAACTGAAATCAAATTCTTACATTATCTTAAAAACTAATTACTAATAATCAGAAACTTAATTATAAAATTTTAGAAAAAAGAAAGTGGTACAAACTTATAGCAAAACTGAAGTACAAACTCGAATATAAAATATATCAAACTTGTAAAAATGAACTACAATAACAGAAATCAAATTCTTACATAATACTTACAGACTAATAATCAAGAACTTAATCACAAAATTGTAATAATCAATTATAATAATATAAAGTAGATGATGAACAGTTGACCACACTGACAAAAACTGCACCGGTCCCGGAAACACGATTGACTTAACCGTTAATTAATAAACAAAATTTTAAACTTAATTCGCATAACCTGTTCAGCATATATAAGGAAAATATTTTTGTAATTTAGACTTAAGTTTCTTTATTAACGTGTATTATTCGTAATTAGAAAACTTGTTTATTTTGTATTTTATTTGCTTTTTTCCTGCAGCATTTAACGTTTTGTTTTATTCTTTATATTCTTACTGTGTTATTGTGGTAATCCCCGATACACAATGTTTGTAACCCATGTGTTATGTTTTCTTTTATGTTTATAACTTATGCAAATATATTTTTGTTATCTAAATTTATAGAATTCATTTATCCTTATTCGTAGTTTTTACACGTTTTTGTTCAATAATACGTCACTATTTTATAATTTAAATATTATACGTGTGTTCGCGATTTACGAACGTATAAGAATATATAAGTAGACGTTTTATTTTATCTATCTGAATTACAATGGAAACTAGAAATAAATTTTAATTATTATTATATTTACCGAAAAAAGGAGATCTATATAGATTTGTATAGTTATCGTTATATTAAGAATTTAACATAGCCAATATTCGTTTTATGTGTATTACAAAGAAAAAATAAATATCATATTTTTTTTCTTCGTTTAATATCGTAGTTACGTATGTATTCATTCTTGAACTAATTTTACCTTCATCCGACGTTCAGTTCTTACATACTCGAATTCCAAGCAATATAGAAATATGTCATCTGGTAAAGTCGAGCCTAATTTGTTGTTTATTCGGTGAAATGTCCCGATAGAAACTGCGTTAGAAAGAAATCTGGCCAGATTAGTTTATTCTTCAGTCTATCCTCGATTCTTGTTACTATTCGTTACGTCATCCGTGTCTTCCTTCCCGGTAAATACGAATTCGGAGATGACGGCATTTAATACAACATTATTTGCGAGAGATAATGATACGGTAGCGACGTCAGAAAAATTACAGCGCGGTTTGAACGACTCGGGCATCTAGAAACGACAATGGAGAGAGTTAAAATTAACTCATCCAAGTCATACACGTTACATTTACTACTAGGCGGAACACGTGTCCAACTGTGTTGATCCTAGTAGTCCGATTCCACAGGAAAATAATAAATTCCGATACCTTGGTATGTGTCTTGATCGCCGCTTGACTTGGAAGGAACATATCGAGGTTATTAAAACTTAAATAGCGAAATATGTAATGGTGCCTGAGCAAACCTTCCGAATTTCCTCTAAAATCGAAATTAATGCTATACGAGGCAGTTATTAACTCGGTGTTTACATATGGCATATGACTCTTCAGCATCGATATCGAATATTAAAATAATGCAGAGATCCCGATCAAAAAATACTAAAGATAATAGCCGGTGCTTCCTGGTATATACGAAACGATTATTTGCATCGAGATCTAAAAGTACTAAATGAGTGCGCGAAGTAGTTCTGCATAGTGATAAAGGTTCACCGTTTAAACCAGCTGACGGTAGATTTATTATATGCCAAATTGAACTATTGTACACCCTTAGACCTTGCTGAATGACATCTCCCATCCTCGATCCGTATTCCAGTTGCTTATTGGCTACGTAAGCCAGATTGCAATTTAAAAAAAAAATAATAATTAAAAAAATTCCGCGTAAATAGTTCGCTTTTGTTTTATTATTATTCGATAATCGAGGAACTAGTTCGTATAACTGGAGCAGAATATTTTATATCGGTTGATTACTTTTCAAATAGGCGGGGGATCGAACGGAAGCGCTCACGTTGGATTCGGTATTTTGTGCCGGACGAACCGGTCCGTTGAAAATCGGTTCGATAAAATCGAACATAGGACATACCGAAGGAGCGTCCGGTATCTGCTCGATCGCTAAAACCATCCTAGCAATGGAAACGGGCGTCATACCGCCGAATATTAATTTACGAACGCTCAGAAAAGACGTGCCAGCTTTTCAAAACGGTAGAATCGTGGTAAGAAAAAATGTATTCGTCTGACGAATTTCTATTATTTAAATTAATTAAATAATAATTAAAAAAAAAACGTATTAATTTCGTCGCGGCTAAAAAGTATATTATACCTAAAATAGTATCGTTCGCGGTAACGATTTATTTTCTTCGCTATTTCATGATATCTATACGATCACGATTCTAAACCGCTTCGTCAATTCTTTATTATATTATTACGTAACGTTTGAAAGCTTCAAAATCAAATCAAGATTTATTTTTAATTTCTTACATATAAAGGTAATTACATATTTCCATTTTCAAACCGAGCCAAATGTGCATATTTATTGCATATTTATACAATTACGCGTAGAAGAATTCAAATAAAAATTAAAATAAACAACAAAAAAAAGTTAACTAAAATTTTTCTTTATGAAAAATCACATTCGGCTAATATCATTATCAAGTGAATATTAAAAAATATTAAACGAAAAAATATTAATTTAACATGAAAATTCACAAAAATTCGGCAACAATAACAACAGTATTAACAAAACAATCTTACAAAAAGGTGAATTATTTCTTTGTCTCGGTCGGTTGCACGTTGTACGTTCGTTCGTTTTTAAATTATTCAAGTAATATTGGCGATATCGTCGCAGCTTATCGGCGCTGAAGTGGGTTTACACGTATTCCGCTGTTCCGTTGCGCTCTTACAGCGTGGTGTATCTTATCTCATTGTTATTTAGTGAGAATTCAGAAAATAACCGACATCGGGAAGTTTTAAATAATTTAATGGAAATCGTAACCGATTATTGTTATATATCGTACAAAAACAAACAGAAACTCAACGTCTTATCTATTTTATTTATGATGATGCAAAACGGGCCTTCTTCATCATCACGTCTATCAGTACTGATAATAGACTGATAAATCATCAACCTGAAAAATTCGAAACCGACGATATTCAGACTAAAACAACGAGTCCCACAAGGGTCAGTGCTTAGCCCTACGCTATTTATCATCGCCATAAACGATATTGTAGATAAGGTCAAAAAACCGATAAGATCATTTTTGTTTGCGGATGATTTTTTCATGTTGCTCCCTTGCACAAATATTGAAATAGGAGAATCAATCCCACAAGGTACAATTAACAAATTGCAATCACAGAATAACGGGTTACGATTCTCAACATCAAAAACACATTTTTGTCGCCTTAGGAACTGTGAGCAAAAAATATGCCTGAACCTGAATAATAATCAATTAAAGGCAGCAAAAGAAGTTCGGTATTTAGGTATGAAATTTGATAGTAAACTTGAACCCAGGCCTATGCTTCCGCAAATCCTACATTATTGATATCTCTGAATACCATACAAAATATAGCGATCAGATTGGCAACTGGAGCTTTTGAAACATCACCGACACAAAGCATCTTATGTGAGGCTTCTGAACTGCCATTACAACTAAGAAGAAAATACTTACAAATACTGTCTCTTGCTACACTTAAATATACTGATTTTACCATTCTGCATAATCACCACCATGGGCACAGTCGCGATTGGAAGTAAATTCAACACTCTTAAGTGTTAAAAAGGAAAATTCCGACGTCAGCGAAGCATTTAAGAAGATCAAGGAAATCACGCGGACTACAAACTCATATATACCGATGGATCTAAATCATCAACAAGAACAGGTTATTCGGTAATTATTAATGGAGTATCAGTCCTACAAAAAGCATTACCATCCATGTTATCAGTACTGTCAACATAACTTTTCGCAATCAGATCTGCAGTGGAATATACGGAAATAAAAAAAAAAAAAATTATATGATATGCACTGACTCGCTGCCAGCATTAATGGCGCTGTCAAACACCAATAGTTTGCACCTAATTGTCAACGAAATAACCGAAATGTTACAGACTACGACTAAGAACATAAAATGTTTGTGGATATCAGCTCACAGTAGAATAGATGGTAACACAAAAGCTGATGAATCCGAGAAAATTACGGTTGCTAATACAGTTTCCAGTATACCGGGACCATCAGTCAATTATAAAGAATATCTTAAGCAACACTTCCAACAAATATGGAATAGTCAATGGCAGAGATTATCTGGTGAAAATAAGCTGCGGGCGATAAAACCAAATACAGAGCGTTGGTCTTCATCAGGAAAACAGAACGGAGGAGGTAATCCTATGCCGGCTACAATAGGCCACACAAAATTAACACATGCTTATTTACTGAACAATAAAGCACCACCCATGTGCGATCGATGTAGCTGGCAGCTAACTGTCAAACATCTGTTGATAGATTGTCCGGTCTATGAACAATACCGCAAACATTATCAGAACGCACCATCCGATTTAAGATGCTTACTTAAGGATAATGTAGGCACTATCAACCAGGTTTTTACTTAAAACAAACCGAATTATTAGCCAGAACAATCTAAACCCCGTGCCTCTAGCTTTATTGCTGTACACGGCGCATTAAAAAAAAAAATTCAGTACTAATTTTTCTTCCCTATTATCATATAGATGTCGAGGAAATTTCGGCGCTGGTTATTTAAAAAGGTTAACCTTTTCAGTCGTACGTTATAAAACCTTAACATTAAATTATAAACATTATAGGGGTGTTTATTATACAATACTGCTTCTTGAGTGAACTATAGATAATTTTCAATGTATTTTTATAAATATTTTTAAAATTGACACATTTCGTGTACACATTTTTTTGTTACATTAAAATTTCATGTCCCACATAGTGGACATTGTGACTGAAAGTGTTAACCAATATACTCTTCCGAATATATATATATTTTTTTTTGGTTCCCAATTCCAGGCAAGTGGATAGGGCAAATAGATTTATGAAATGTGTTTATAAAAGAGCAAGGAACTAGTGTGCATTACATCAGTTGTGTGTAATTGTTCCTTACCAAGTGTACTAAAAAAAAAATAGTGTGGAAGGGGATGAATAACATAATCCCTCCGACCACGTGTGTGTGCAAGTAATTAAGTGTTTCTTAAATTTATATATATATATATATATACAAGCTTAGAGAAAAATAATATACAAGTTTGTTACAAATGTACGCTTATAATAACTTATGGTACTAATGATTATTGCATAAAGAATTTTTTAAAGCATATTAGACAGAGGTAAACCATGCAAGGCACAGTTTTATGATATCGTTTGAATTTGTTTTTATTTGACTTTCTATTAAACATCTAGTGCGAATTTTCTTTGCATTGCCTTTTATGCATTTTGTTTAGGATTAGAAATTGGTTGGGTTGAATTTGATAAGTATGTCTTAAGTCAAGACAGGACACTTGTATACGAGGTGTTCGATATTGTCGCCCTCATCACTACCACATATTGTACATTGTGGTGCACTAGAGATTCGGAATCTATGGCAAATTTTCCACGCCCAGAAAGAACCTGAGATGTGAAGAAATTAATATTTAATTTTTTCATTCTTCCTCTGGCTTCAATATTAGGGAAAAAATTATGTCTTTCTTCCTGTTTATCCCATCTTTGTTGCCAGATATTGATTAGTACTTGATTAATATATTTTTTCAAGATTTTATAGGAGGGCTTATCTATCAGATTTGAGGGAAGTGCTTTACTTTTTAAATAATACGTGCTGTTAAGGAGGCTAATGCTGCTAGTTATTTTATATTCTGATGCAATTGCCTGACAAATAATATATAAATCTAAAGGTAGTATGTTACTAATGACATTGGCAGCAGATGAAGGTGCAGTCCTGTAGAGATAACAGATATTTAATAAGAATTTCCTTTGATGTTTGTTTATTGTTTTAAGTATGAATTCATTTATATAAATACAAGCACCATATTCATATAGTGACTGTATTAAACCTTTATATAAGATGGTTCTTTCATGATATTTTAAGCCTTTGGTGTTTGGTAGTAAGACTTTCTGCATAGAGTATATTTTTTCACTTTTATTATACAGGTAATTAATGTGAGACCGAAAGGTAAGTTTTACGATCGATAAGTATTCCTAAATATTTTAACGTTTTTGAGTAACTAATTATTGATCCGGAGATTATTTTCATTTTACTGATTTTTTGATCCATTTTCATTATTCCTCGGCAGCCAATATCCCTCAATATACTAGAATTGAAGAAAGCGATTATACAAATTTATTATCGAACCTTCCAACACAATTTGTATTTACAGGGGACTTTAATTCGCATAGCGAACAAATAGGTGGAAATATAACGGATAGTAGGGGCAAACTATTAATGGAAATAATAGATAAATTCAACCTAACAATACACAACCAGTACGAACCAACATATTACAGTATCATTCATAGAACATGGATCACCATTGATTTCACAAACCGGATTGCGCATTTAATAGACACCCATCTACACGTCGACATGTGAAGTAGTGACCATTATCCTCTGATCATCAACATATACAGTAAAATCGCTACACCGACTATTGAAATAAAATTCAACTTCAAAAAAGCAAACTGGGACTTGTATCGTAACTTATGCTTAGCCAACACTACACTAGAAAGCAGCAGCGACACTGACACGCTCGTTGCATCTTACTGTACACAAATTCTAAAACACGCGGATCAAGCTATCCCGAAAACAAAACCATTACCCAAAAACAAAACTCCAGTACCTTAGTGGTGGAAAGAATGCTCAGTAACCATTCGAAAAAGAAGGAAAGCACTCAAAAAGTTAAAACGTATATCCACAATTGAAAATCACATAGCTTACCAGCACGCCCGATCAAAAGCTAGGTGGGTGCTTAAACAAGAAAAAAAGACAAACTGGAACGAATACACATCTACTCTAACAGCTACAACACCAATCCAACAACTTTGGAATAAAGTACGGGTATTAAGCAAAACATACACCCCTCGTACACCAAATTCAATTTCAATATGTGGCCAGCGGTAAACAGAGGCGGAAGAAATAGCAGAACAAGTTGTACTCTATTTTGAAAGCATCTCAAGTGATAATAAGTTGCCACCGTCCTCATTACAAATAAAACAATGTATGGAATTCAAGGAATTAAAATTCGATAACGAATCCGATATATAATTCTCTCATTGAAAAAAATGAAATTATCACCGCCACGAAGGAATCGGAAACCGGTACTGACAATATTCACATCCTATTCCTAAATAAGGCTCCAGATTGTATGTACGACAAGCTAGTTCAGCTGTTTACCACATATGGATAACTCGATCTTTCCCAAGGCAATGGAGAGAATCTATACTAATACCAATACAAAAACCAAACAAAAACCCGACACAATTAGATAACTTCAGGCCAATATCATTAACTTTTCGAAAAAAAATCGTAAACAAACGACTAATCTGGGAACTAGAAAACAGAAAACTGTTAAAACCCGAAAAATGTGGCTTCCGACCATCGCGATCAACAGCAGACCACCTTCTACACCTACAAACGTTCATTCAAAACAACTTTACAAAACGTAAACACACCCTAACAGTCTTCTTCGATATTACAAAAGCATTCGATCGGATTTGGAAGAGAAAACAATCTTAACTTTGAACAAATGGGACTTTCGTGGATAATGTACTTTATACAAAACTTTCTATCGGTGCGCACCTTTCGAGTAAGAATCGGCCGAGCAACAGTTGCAAAACGGTGTCCCACAAGATTCAGTGCTAAGTCCAACATTATTTATTATAGCAATAAACGATTTAACAACATCTGTACCTGCGTCCATATATTCTACTCTGTTCGCAAATGATTTCACAATCAGTGTCGGTTGTAAAAATCTACAATCGGGTACTCGCAGATTGCAAAATGCAATCAATAAAGCGTACGAGTAGACAACACAAAACGGTTTAGAATTATCGGTATTAAAAACAAAATGCATCCACTTATGCAAATTAACGAGCTGTGATCAAAACCATATCACTCCCTCAGACACAAACAGTCAGATATCTCGGCCTAACATTCGACGACACGGAGGCAACACATAAACGAATTAAAATAATCGTCCCTAAAGAAATTGAATGTGATGAAAAAAATAACAGCTCTTTTGGAGTCGACAGAGCAAAAAAAAAAAAGTGCCGTCTTACTCCAAATTTATCGAACAATAATACGTCCCTGTTTAGATTATGGTGCTCCAATTTATGGAACGGCAAAATCATCGATTCTGCGTACTTTAGATCCGATTCATCATTCAGTTATTCGATTAGCTCTTGGAGCTCTTCGCACTAGTCCAACAATTAGTCTATTAATTGAAGCCAATGAATGGTCGCTAAAATTTCGTCGATAGTATTTAATGATGAAGCTAGATACGTATACTAAAAGCAGATTACATACAACAAACATACAAAAAACAAAAATATTACGTCATCTCCCCCACTCAACAGGATTATTTTAAACTCATATTACAAATATCATCAAGACCTTTAACCGCAACCTTTCAGAACAAATAGATAATCCCATACTACCATCGCTACCACCGAACAAAAGAACAAATTTAAAGACTGACGTATCATTGGCATTATACAACAAAAATATGTTATCAAAACAAAGAGCCTATGACAGACTAGTGACATACTTTAATTCATATGAAAAATTCTATACAGATGCATCAAAGACAACTCAATCTACGGGTTGTTCCGTCATACATCGAGATATCACCGTAAGATACGTTTTACTAACAGTGCTATCCGCTGAACTAATGACAATCAACTTAGCTATCGATTTGGATAGAGACTTACGCTTACAAAAAATAATTATTTTTTACCGACGCACTTTACGCCGTTCAAAGCATAAATCTCGATCTATCAAAATCTAACCACCCGATAGCCCAAGATATTCATCTGTCAGCTAACACACACATACAAGAAACCATTATATGCTGGATCTCTTCACACTCCAACATAAAGGAAAATGAAGAAGCTGACATTGCTGCGAAGTATCAAAAATTTCAATCCCAATACAAGACGAAATACACAATATCAAAAACCAATTTCATGAGGCGTGGAACTTACGCTGGAAGCGTATTCCCACAACCAACAAACTCCTAAACGTCAAGTTGAACACAGCTGCATGGAGAACAATTATGCCATCGTGACGTGATGATGTACTAACTCGGCTTAGAATTAGACATACTGTATTAACCCATAATTACATAATAAAAAAAAATCAACCGATATGCTACTACTGCGGACAGGAGCCTCTAACAGTCGAACACATGCTATCGAAGTATACGTCACTTCAAAAACACCATCCTGATGGCAATATTTCAATTCACACGGCACTCTCTGATAATTCAATGGAACTTGAAAAAACCATTCAGTTTTTAAAAGTAACAAATATATATCCGTTCATTTAATTAAAATAGCTCAGTGCCTCTAATCTGAGTTGTGGTATACGGCACCTAAAAAAAAAAAATAGTGTGTAACTGCTAAACCCATCTTAGGGTTTTTTCTAGATATTGACAAATTTTTTCTATCTGTTGATAATCAAAATTTTTATTAACACGAAATATTGCACAAAGGTCATCAGCATATGAAATAATAAGTTCACAGTTGCTCACGATTTCTGTGCAAAAATGTTCTAATTTGTAATGTACTTTTGAGTATAATACATTCCACAGAGTGAGTCCAAGGACAAAACCCCGTGCCAGTCCACATGATAATTCTTTATTATAGACGGAGTTACTTATTTTAAGTCTTACATTTCTAGCAAAGAAGTAGTCATAATAATATTTATTAGAAATGGGTTGATTTGTTTTGTTTTTAATATTTCAATGATAGATAACCATTTACAATTGTCAAAAGCACCCTTAATGTCAAATGAGATGACAATAGCCGTATCTCCACAAGCTATACAGTTCTTTATATTGGTAACTAGTTTGAAGACTGCACCCTCTGCTGAATGTGTCGCTCTAAAACCATATTGATTTTTATGATAGATGTTTTTGGCGATAATTTCCGTAAGAAGAAGTTTGTTAATAATTTTTTCAAAAACTTTTCCGAGCGAATTGAGTAAAGATATGGGTCTGTAGGAAGTGACCTGGTAGAGTTCTTTCCCAGGCTCAGCAATTAGTTTAATATCTGCCATTTTCCAGCAGTTAGGGAAGGTCTCTAGCTTAATACACTGATTTACGAGATTTAAAATTAGATTATTATGTTTTATGTTTATTAGCTTTATTATTTTATTACTTAATTCTATCCCTAGAGCAAGCTTTCCTGCTGTTTAAACATTTTATAATGTTACATAACGTTTCATAATCAACAATAGGTTGGCTTTTCCCTGATGTGTCTAGCGGTGTTATATCCGTTTTCTGTGGAAGAAAGTATTGAAGAAAGACCCTACACTTTTAGTCGTCTGTAGAGACGAGTTGATTGTTTAATTTAATCTCGCATATATTACCAAAAATAATTTTATATGGTTTCCTCCACGCGGTGGAACGATACATCATGTACTTCCAATAGTCATATTTTAATTATAAGTTTTTTATAGTTTCGATTGAGAACATTTAGGACTGAATTAATGTAGAAAAGTTTAGTTGGATTTTTTATTTTGGACTTTAGACGTCTGATAGTATTTATTATTTTGTTTATCCTTTGTAATTCTTTATTCCACCAGTCTGCTGAAGCTACTTTATTAGGGTTTTGACATTGTCCAATAAAGGATGACAGGTAATTTAAAATTATTGATTTTGCAGTTTAAGGTGTCTCTATTATTACAGTTATTAATTTCTATTTTTATTACTTCGAGGTACTCATATTTTAGTTCTTTATTAAATTTTTTAAAGCTTGTTTTTAGGAATGTTTTAGGTCCATTCTCAACTCTTGTATCTGATGGTAAAGAGGCGATAATGTTTTTGTGTGGTGTTAAATCAAACTGTTCCAGTTTAAAGTCTACAAGGCTTGCAAATTTAGACGATAGTATTAGATAATCGATTACACTCTTTCCATTATGATTTGAGAATGTTGGAACATATTTTTTTTCGAATATTAAATCAATGCTGTAAACCAGTTCAGTAAGTAAGACACTCTTCCGAATATACGAACTCTAAACGGGCTATCTAGGTTTCGGGGAAAATTAATACGGGACCAAAGATTTCAATATTCTGCAGAAATAAATATTACACCTCCTCGATGTTTAAATTCGAGAGTACTGGACTTGCAGTAGAAAGGCGAAGATTTTTAAAGGAAAAAAGCATGATAGCTAGACCAAAATAATATAAACAACTCGTAGTTAATAAAAAATCCGCGGAAAGAGCTCAACATATAGAAGGATAGGATATTAGTTAGACTACATTTTTTATACGTGATAATCGAAAATATTAAGGAGCGCAGGGACACTGAAAGATGAAGATTTAAATCATACTTGGAACATAACTGAACGAGGAAGGGACTTCAGATCTGCATAAGCAGTTTACCAGCGAGTCGTGAAATCTTCATCAGCAAGCGCACTGGCAATTTCATTATCGTATATACTAGGCGTTTGACGTGTTAGAAGGAAATTTAATAAACGCAATTAAGATGAAATATAGATTTCAGATATGTAAGTTAGAATGCGATAAAAAGTAAAGAATTTTTATATGCTTAACCCCTCGTCCGTTAAAATCAGTTATCGAACTATCGAGAGGTAATCGTCTAAAGAATTTAGATCCGTCTGATAATATAAGAACACGGTTAGGTTACTTATTCGCTGTGATAGAATTGAAACAATTAGACGAATAAATAAGGTAGAAATATAGATCGATACGTTTGAAGCATTAATAAGAGAACGCTAAATGCTTACTTTTTATAAGGTGGTCACCGAACCGACTCCATGGAGCGGCGATGGTTTAATAGCGGTCAATAATTACGGTTTCGGCGGTGCAAACGCTCACATATTACTGTCGTCTCGTGGCAAACGCAAAATTAACGGCGCCAGTCCTAGCGACGAAATTCCGCGATTAGTTTGCGTTTCCGGTAGAACTGTACAAGCGGTTGACGTCATCCTGAATGAGGTATAAATAATAATAATAATAATAATAATAATAATAATAATAATAATAATATTTCGAATCGCCGAATAATCAATAAAACTGTGTTAAAGACGAACGGTCAATAAACGCATTCTTAAAGTTCGGATTTAGTATTTTGTTCACTATTTGACAGGACCTCAATCTTCCCCGAGATGGCGTATTTCAACTTCCAACTATGTCCATTTATACCGTCGACCCAAAGATCTAAACAGTTTTCCAGCGAGTGTAAAAACTGTTAGTGCTATTGAGGAGTTGCGGAACCGTCAACTGTTCAAACTAATCACCCACCATTATCTCGAGTTCGAAACCGACCTGTTTATCGATGATAATTGTCATTCGGTGAAACCGTTATTTAGGGCAACTGTCCCCAAATAAGAAGCGTAATTCGGACTTATCTATAACGGGGTGATAATTTGCGGTCGGACTTATCTATAACGGGGTGATAATTTGCGGCCGTGTACTATACAGTGCAAACTTCATCTTCACTTTCAAGTGCGATTCTGTAAAGGAAGCACATTCGACCGATAGATAGATTTCTGAAATAATTGGGACACCGACCGAAGGTAATTTCCCCAGTTGAGTTTTTGCTCGGCGACAAGTACCTTCAGGCATAGTTGCTTGTCGTTCAACAAGTGACCGACTGTGTAATGATACTGAAACCTGGACGTTAAATAAAAGGAATATTGACAAAATTACAAGCGTTCGAGATGTGAGCTTGGAGGAAAATGGACTGGGTAGAAAAAATCAAAAATAAACAGATGCTCCAGCAAATCGAAGAGACAATGTCCTTAATAAATCGAATAAGGAAATTACGTATAATTTGGATTCGACATGGCGGATTACTGCGAGATATTTTTGAAGGTAAAATTCAAGGAAATCCGTGGAAGGCCGAGAAATACGCTTATATAACAACTTTGTTAGAAGACACCGAGTTAGAAAATTATACTGAATTAAAAACAACTGCAGAACACCGGGAATGTTGGAGAACTATTGTCATGGCGATGACTGCACAAAATAATTATATATATATATATGTAAATATATATATGTATGTATACATAAATTTAGCGATTTAAAGCACTTTTTGTTGTTTATTTATCACTACATTTCACACACTTTAAATCATAAATCACACCTCGCATAGGCGACGAGTTCGTTATTTAAACAATATTTATTCCATGTTTCAAATGGCGTCATCCATGGAGAGGCCAGGGAGGAGACAAATACCACGGAGTTTGCGTCGGTGGTAAAACAAGACAACTACAGAATTTACAGAAGTATCCGATTGACAGTATGTTAATGGTCAAATTACGGTCAGATATGGCGTAAAATGAAGATGTCCACTTAATATCCGAAAAGCTTTGTAGTCTGTTTATATATATTAACATTTAGTGATTTCTAATCACTTCTTTTGTTGTTGTTATTGTTCTCCTATTTAATATTTGGACATCTATGCAGAACTTTTCATCGTACTCATTTAAGCCGCCTTCAATCCGTTTCCTCTAATATAGCTTTCTCGTTCAACGATCCTACGAGCTTACCGCCATCAATTTCGTGTATCCGTCGGATAAGTGAGTCGAATCCGTATCGGGGTACAACGCTAACGAAATTATATACACTGTTAGCTTTATCGAACATTCCGAAAAAAAGAGCTATACAGCAGCTTTTCTTTTTTTTAACACGATCGAAACATCTCTAAGTTGTTCCGCATACCCTACGAGATCTCATTATTTTTTAAAGAAATAGACGATACTATAGGAGAGGCTGTTTATTTTATTGTAGATTATACAGAATAAAATATATATCCCGATACTCGTTGATTCATTGAATGTACTGTTACAACTGTCTCGATTCCCGTAGAAATTTACAACATATATATATATATATTAAAAAACTGTCGATACAACGATGGGTTTGACGACACCCGACAAGTGTAGATAACTAACGTGAAATTTAAGTATAGGCCGCTGCCCATTCCGTGAAAATTAGACAGAGGATGCGATTACTCGATCGAATCTAACATCGAGCGATGTTTCAGCAAAAGTTTTACAGTTCTTAACAATCATAATTCGTACGCAAAAGCTCGTTAAAAAGTAAAAAAGAAAAATATACTACTATCCAAAGGACAATTACAAAAAATTCGCGGTTCAAACACGAGGATATTCTCCATAAAGATTTTCGAATTTGTCGAATTAAGCAGCGGTTGTACACCTAGTTACGTCGCCAAGTTAGAGTCCATCTTAAGCGGAGCTGTTGAGATATCCAATATTGAATGTAATATCGAACATCAGATTCGGTTCTGTCGCAAACAATAGAATATACTAAATGCAATTTAAAGAACTTACAGGGTGGATCCTATCTGCTTGGAATGGCCGCGTAAATTATGTAATTTCATTAAGGCCGCTAGTATAAATTTATAATCCGAATAATCTGGCCAAAAGATGAGTATATATATATATATGTATATATCGAGCTATAAGGCGCATTTCGTTAAATTTAGAAT
This sequence comes from Coronaproctus castanopsis, assembly GCA_032883995.1. Taxonomy (NCBI): domain Eukaryota; kingdom Metazoa; phylum Arthropoda; class Insecta; order Hemiptera; family Monophlebidae; genus Coronaproctus; species Coronaproctus castanopsis. The sequence continues at coordinate 44,240,730 of CM065053.1, read as the reverse complement.
TTTTGTCAAATCGAAATAATACGCTAGCTAAAATATTTCCGAAGGTTCAATCTCGTCCGACAATAGACACGGAATTGATTCGTCTACTACACGAAGTTCATCGAGAAAATATACCCGGCCACATATATCGAGGTTACACTCTGCTGAATAAAGATTCGTCGAACTTGGCGAAAAATGTCCAAGTATGTTTAATCGTTATTATTATAAAGTTTAGTAATATTACCAAACGATCGTTTAATTGATTAAAGATTTCGTTATGTGGTTTTCGATTTTTAGAAATCGTTTTTAATTTCGACGTGTATGTAATGTATTCAATTAAAAATATAATATATAGAAAAATGGTGTAAAAGTATAAGGTGAAATAATAGGCACACCGATGATATAGCTGTTATAGCAGAGAATCAAAATCAATCGAGGGAAACGTTAAAAGTAATGGAAAATGTATTTAACGGAATGCGAATAAATAAAAATAAAACAAAAATTATGCGTTAAAAATAGCGGTCGAAAGAAAATAAGCGCAGATATTGAAGGTGTTAAAATACGAGAAGCGAACGAATTTCATTACTGGGGTAGTAAAATCACCAGAGATGGCAGGTGTAGCGAGGACATTAAAAAACGGAGATCAATCAAGCGAAGCGAGTTTTTTACGAGAGGCAAAATATTTTCACCAACAAGGCTATAAGTACAAATTTGACGTTTAACACTATTTGTTTAGAATACAACGTTGTACGTATGTGAAACATGGATGATTGGTAAGGCGGAGAAAAAACACTAGAAGCCTTCGAAATATGGTGCTACAGGAGAATGCTGAAAATAAGATGGACCGATAAATTAACAAATGAAGATGTTTTAAGAAAAAATTGGCGAAGGAAGAACATTATGGAAACAAATAATAAAACGAAGAACTAATACGATCGGTCACATTTTAAGACATGAAAGCCTATTAAAGATAATTATAGAAGGACGGATGAATGGGAAACGCGGATCAAGAAATCAATATATACACAGCAAGTAATAGAAGACACTGGTAAGGTTATTATGAAGAGGAAAACAGAAAACCGTCAGTTGTGGAAGAAATTAGCAAACCAGTCTTAGGACTGATGACTACATGATGATGATGATGATTATATATACATAAATCACATCTACGTTTACGACAAATACGATTAACTCGGAGTGTTGAAATTATACTAGAACAAAAATATAAAACTCCGTGCGTATACGTCACATTTTAATCATTTTTTAAAACCAGAAAATAAATCATACTTTAATCGAATTAGAAAATTCATCAGTGTCAATTTAAAACTATCTTAAAATTAAATTAAAAAATTCAACTCTTAAATTTTAAATACGTAGGTGTTATCATAGGTAACAAATTTGATTTTTAAATACTATTATGCCGACAATATAATATTGAAAATGGATATCAGATACAAATTTTACGAACCTGTCAAATCACACGCGGCTTCAATTACAATTACCAGAACTGTATTACGCAAGTCGCTGATTGCGAATACGTTAGCACTGTGCACACAATCCTACTAAACCATAAAACAATTTCACACAGCTTATGTGTGATACTGTACTTCCTCTCGAACTTTTTACGTTCAGTAAGGCAGTCATCATTAAAAATTCGGACCTCTCTCCGTATCTAATTTAGTAGTTCATAGTAAAAACAAACACTATAATTTCAAAATTCAATCTAAATTCTCGCAATATAACTAAAACTCGATATATCTCTGCTCTGAAAGCTGTAAAAAGACACCGTATAGAAATGTAGGAAAACAGCATGAAAGAGGATAATACTGGGCGACACACCTTACAGCTTAATCCCAAATGTATTGCATAGTCGCGAAATTAAAATCATTAATTTCTACTGCGCCTAATTATTGTTTCACTTACGCAAAAATGACGAGTACGAATGTAGTGCAGTAGAAACAGCCGGCCGTATACTATTCTTTAGATATACTGTCTCAGACCGCATAAAAGTATAAAATAATAATAAATTTAACTTGGATGACGAATAAAAATTTTAGTTATTTATTTTTGACATACTACGCAAGAAATTTCAAACGTTTTTTAGTTATCAATATTTTTAGGATAGAAAAAAATATTACAAGGCTGAATATATTATTACGCGCATGCAATGCGTATGTGTGTTGTTTTTCAAGTGTTCACGTATGAAACTAGTATGCGTAAGTATATAGGATACGCCTACTAGTACAGATAAATTTTCGTATTCATACTAACTCGTTATAACACATCCTTGTAGTATAAAATTCGTCGAAATTTCGCAGTATTTTTCGGGTACAAAACGACCGGTATGGCTCGTCTTTAACGGTACCGGATCCCAGTGGCCGGCTATGGGTAAACAATTAATGGACATTCCGGCATTCGCCGAATCAATACGTAGAAGTCACGCGATATTGAAATCGAAAAATATCGATTTAATCGAAATGATCACCGGAGAAAATTTGAACGCTCTAAACAACCTACAGAGTTCGTTCATCGGTATTAACGCCATCCAGGTAAACAATTGTTCACGTTATCCGCGAATTTTTAAAAATAATTCCGCGAGTGTAACGAGTAAAATAACCGCTTCGTCAGTTACTATAACGGGTTATTAACGTTTTTACGCACACGCACATATATATATATATATTCATTCATTCGTTATTTCCTCAACAACTAAGTTCATTGGCAACATGGCTGTCTAGTAATCTTCCGTTCCGGACTAATTTTTTTTCACTTCAGCGAAGATTCATTTCTTTAATATGCTTTCCATAAACTCGGTTTGTGGTCTTGGTCTATTGACGTTTAATCTACCTTCAGTTAAATTAGTGATCCAAAGATATATATATATATGCATACGTATATCTTTTTTTTTTTTTTTTTAGTGACTAAGCTGCTAACAAATTATCCATTCCTGGTCATATTCGTCAATATTCTTATTTCGTAAATTCTCGTCCAACATTTTATATTATCTATCCATTCCATCCTTGGCCTAGCTATTTCTATCTCGAATCTAACCTGGTTATCCGAATTCTTAATTTACATAATTAATTTTAAACTCGGTTTTACGAATAAAGGTTATTGTAAAAATAAATCTAAGAGCAAATTACCTTTGGCCAGTTAAATGTATATCAAATATATAAGTTGTTATATATATATAAATACTGGAAGTTAATTTATAACGTTTTTTTTTGTGTACACTTGATAATGACGTAATTTTCGAAAATTTTTACACAAATTAAAAATAAACGGTGTTTTTATTTTGTTATATATATATATATATTTATTTATTTATATTTATTTATATTTATATATATTTATATAAATATATACATGTATATGTTTGTATGCATTTTCATGCAGTTACTGATACTTGTTCAAATTGAAAAACTGATTAATTTAATTACTAACGTAATATTTAAAAATGCATATATAGACATTTTACATATATATATATATATCTCTCTCAAGAACACAAAGTCAAAAAATCCCTTTGTTAATCGCGTACAATCCATTCTTCTCCAGTTACCGCTGGATACAGGTCCATTATTTCTCTTATGGATTCCAAGTCATAAAGGAATCGTATGAAACGAAGCGGTAGATATGGCGGCCCATTTTACACGGTGTTCCCTAAAAACCAATAAAATCCTGTCATGTCAGCACTAAACACAGCTTTCAAATACTTCATCCGCTACAACAACGGGAGAGCGGAATTCATGCACCCGTGTAACTTCCTTCTTGCTATCAATCCCGATGTTAACGTCTGCAAACCACTTTTTAATTTATCCTGTTTCAACTATATAACACTCAGCAGGCTACGCATTGACCAGTTATCACTCTCTCTTGACCATCTATTCAAACATAATCATCCCCCTGCCATTTGCCCATTTTGTCCACTCATACACCCATCTCTTATTAGCTAGATTATAATGCTCTACGCTCCATCCTTACCGACTGTATATCCGTCCGCGTACCTTATCTGGTTACCTCTCAAACAATGCTTTAACTATTTTCAATTTCTTTCCTCCTCCAATCATATTTACCGCATCTAACGGTTAAGTCATCAGCGCCGTAATAAGCTTAGTACTTACACTCGGCACTATACGAAATTGAAATGAATCAATGTATAGGAATTAAATACATATTTCGAATTACGAGCTTGGTTTGCGTAAGCGACAAATTCATTCACACTAATGCGGATTTTTAACGGACATCTTAAAAAAAAACCGACCGCACCAGTCGACAAGTTTGTCGAGTGTTGAAGAATGTTCTTCGACTGTACGCTTACTGCATATCACCTGTCTTAAAAACGTAATCCCGATAACCACTTCGTATATTTTATAAATGATAATGCAACGACATTTCAGCATTTCCTACCAACGGGAGATATTTTATGTTTTTCCTGTATTTTTTCCTTGAATCTTAGATTGGCTTGGTCGATATTTTAAAAAAACTGGAGATAACTGCCGATGGTATGCTAGGGCATTCGCTGGGAGAATTAACGTGCTCGTACGCGGATGGTTGCCTAACGGCCGAACAGACTATATTAGCTTGTTACTATCGTGGACAAACGCTTAGCGAAACTGAAATCATAGAGGGCGCCATGGCTGCTGTTGGTTAGTAGTTGATATTTAATATTAACAGTTTATTTCTGACGCTGGTATTAACACTACCTAATATGTGTGTATTATTTTTTTCAAAGAAACACCACAAAAGTGACATTCTGTTTAGGGGACGTTTGCCATTACTCCAAACAGAAGTTAATTTTCGTACGTATCTTCCTAAGCCAATTCATGCAGTTTGGTTCGTTTTAACGTGATTATGATTCTTCAGCTTACTTATTTCCGACTTTACATACGTTTGTACTCTTTGCCAATGTTTAATTGTCGGTCAGACCCAATTTCACTAAATTGCGTATTTTCGAACGTACGTATTACAATCCGTTTTATGATGGACGTTTTTTGGGATAGATGGTTTCGATTTCTTCCTTTTTGCACGTATTCCACATCCGAAGTCTTCCGGTGTATTCTTCTTCGAGATCTTCCACTGTACTTATGAAATTTTTAAGCTAGTTCTTCATATCCGTGTAGAGGATAGCGATTATCATTAATATCCTTTTTGTTTTCCTCGAAGCTACCAATGTCGCATATAGTTCGTAATATCGTCTGCTAAGTTCTTTTCTAACAACCGGTAGTTATTCTACATACGTAAGAGTTCAGCTGTTGAACTGGTCAACCACAAACCGGCGCGCGTATTCTCCGATGGAATATCGAAGTGCTAGAAATAAGTCATATTTATCTACGCTCTACACTTCCAAGTGCCGATCTTCCCGTTTAATGACATATAAAATCTTCAGTCTGTAAATAACAACAAGAACGTCCGAATAAGCTTGAAGTTATTTTAATTTTAATTAATAATATAGAATTACCACCTCGTTATTCGAATTATACAAAAAAAAAAGTAAAATCATGATAATTCAAAAAATACATCAAAATAATTTAAAAAAAAAAAAAATGAAACAATATTTCATCTAAATCAGACACTTGAAGCTTAATTGAAGCGGTAGGCAGAAAAGCAAATGCACCCATAATTCGTCAATCTTCTTTTACTTGGTGGTGCATCGACTTCTATTTCTCGGGGGGGTGAGGGTGATTTTTCACGGTTATTCACGGGGAGAAATCTTTTATGCTTGAAGGCCAGACGTAATCTGGCTTCATCTCTGCAGCCCTCCAATTGTCAAGCTGTGAGCCAACGTTTTCAAAAATATCCTTCGAAACATTGGTTCCAGCTGATTGTTGCGAAAAATAGTAATAATAATAATAATAATAATAATAATAATAACACAGTACCTTCGATTCTTATTTTTTTAAGATGCCGTGTATCAAAATTTATAGAGACACCGAGGCTATTGTTTATTGTATTCAGAAATTGGATGGAGCTTTAAGTTCCTCTGGATTGTCGGAAAGTGTCGTGTGTACCGAGATAAAGCGGCTGGAACGGAATTTTTTTAAGCGGTATGCACGAGATCAGAACGTGTTCGACGGTTAATGGTCGTTGTCCACAGTAGAAGCATATTAGTAGCGTTTACTTTTCTAATAAGTGATTATGTGTTAGTGTAGAATGATCAAAGCCGAGTTAACACAATCTCCACTGGACATATTGGTATGGTTGTTTTGCATGAAACTGCGGACTTCATGTTTCGGAGTTTGTTAGTGGTGGGGATATGTTTAATGTATCGTGAAAACTGTAAAAAAGATAAAAACTATATATCTAAGCAATCTTTAACTAAATAATATTAAAAATTAACAATCCGTAAAATTTTTATGTTCACTTGAAAGTGGTGTAAAATTATGCCTAAAAACAAAAAATATGGAAGGAAATTGAATAAGATTATTCCATATATATATATATATAAAGTACGCAGAAGTTAAACGTAGACATACGTAAAAATGAGGTGCATGTGTGCACATGCTTATTAGTAGGCATACGCAGCGGCGTAGCCAGGGGTGATTTTGGGGGTCTGAACCCCCTCCATGGAATCGATCTGATAATAAGAAAATATGTACTCGTTGTTAAATGCAGTTTTGCATTTGTTAAACCTATTTTTTTTTTTATTTTTTTTATTTAAATTTCGTTGTTTTTGAAGTAAATAAGTAGTTTTGTAATATAGGAGGTACTAAAAGAATTTTGTAGAAAAACGCGAAGAATAGATTTTAAATTTTAAATTTAGTTACGTAATTCCTTCAAAAAATATAAAATCATTATTTATCGTTTATATTGTACTCTGTAACCATCTCCCTTTGTCCTCAATAACATACTACTAATGTGTTCCAGTGACGTTAAATATTTCTGCCGTCTATTGCTTCTAATAGAATTACAAATTTATTTCCATTCGTTTTCCGCGCTATATACAGCAGCGAGGCTAGGAATGCGGCCAGCAAATTTAAATTTTGTTAAACAGGTTTGCCGACCCAAGTTTAACAAGAAATGATGAGACGGATGGGGAATCTTGGGCCAGAATTGATGAAATATTTAAGGAAGAAGGATTTCGGATTTCGGGACATTCTGTTAAGAGGTGGTGAATTGTAATCGGAACTTCACATCTATCACAGATTGGTGGGACAGTTTTTGGAATATGTGTCCATGTGTAAGTTGCGTATGACCGATCCGGAGGTTTACACAGCACCACCTGATCCCTTCGGTTTTCAGGTTAAAACTTCCATTCGCGAATTGACGATTTTATTATATGCAGCTGTGATATATTCTATTGTTCCGTCCGTCTTTTTACCACAACCTACAAAATATGCCCTTGGTTAGGACCAAAATTACGTATTCGACGTCTAATAAGTATAAAAATAACTCTGATGACATAGATTACTTAGAGTTTGGGGTTTAACCAACTTCAGTTTTGGTTATTTACTTAAAGTTCAATTTAACTTTGGTTTGCTGTTGTAATTTAATTTTGTTTGACCCCCCCATTCAACCAGGTCTGGCTACGCCACTGGACATACGTAAAAATTACGTGTATGACATAGCATTTATATTATACGTAATATTTAGGCGTAGGGTTTCAGCGATATGCAAATAACAGCAACGAAACAGTGTAACAGTACTTTTCAAACACAGCGTTTCAACAACTAAATCGGTTTAGTATATATTATGGAAGAATGAGAGACCAGCTCCAATAGAGACACTGTTAGAGAGGACGGAGTGGAGAGTGCACGTAAAATTTACGTAGTTTACCGTAGGTTGAACGATAAAATTTTATTATCATCCAAAATTTGATCGTGTAAGTGTTACTATTCACATTTTGCGGAATTCATTCGTTCGCGCGGTATTACGGTTCAACAAGTGTTGAACGTATTTTTTTATCGAATAACATTAGACGGGATTTTGAAAAGGATTTTTCTCACTTCTCTCTGAATTGTTTAACATTTAAGAATTTTTATAAATCTCACATCGTTCCTAAATTTACAGGTCTAAATTACGAAGAATTAAAAAAGAAACTACCATCCGATATTGACGTAGCCTGCTACAATGCTGTCGATAATTGCACGATATCCGGGCCGAAGGAAAGCGTAAATCAATTCGCGGATAGTCTGGAAAAAGAAGGGATATTCGTGCGAACCGTCAACTGTAACGCAGTTCCGCTTCATAGTCGTTACATAAAAGCGATTAAACCGAAGATTCTGAAATATTTGAAACAGGTACGAAATTATCTTCAATAATAACAACAATAATACTAACGATAATGTTTGTATTCTTCTACTTCTTCTCCACAACGCGAGAGTTAACACGTCAACAAGATTTTCTAGTGCACAGACTAATTCCTTAATTTCCGCGTACGACCTTTTTCGTTCGATTACATGAAAAACGCCTTCGAGATTTTTCTCCGGGATTTTACCGGATTATTGCACAAAAACAGGTGTGGAAGAGCAATGAAGTCCTGGAAGAAGGAGAAGAGATTGGCTGGAAATTATTAAAAGCTGCATAAACTCGTATTTCCTACATCACTTGCCGACGGACAAAATCTGATCGACAGACTGTTGAGCTCTTCGACTAGCATACTCGATTCGTGTCTTTTATAAATCATTCGGTAAACTAAAAACTCTTTATTACGTAACCAAATGTAGAAAACCAAAATGATAAATAATTAAGTTTTCTTTACTTTTATTTTAAAAACAGAATGATAAACCTTCAAATCGTGTCGTACAATTGCATACAGTTAATCTGCGCCGATTTGTTCGTAATATTTTGAAAAGGTTCCATAGATGCACATTTTCTTTTTTTTAGGTGCCGTGTACCGCAACTTCGATCAGAGGCACCGAAGCTATTTTAATTATATATATTTGTTACTTTTAAAAACTGAATGGTTTTTCAAGTTCCATTGGATTATCAGAGAGTGCCGTGTGAATTGAAATATTGGATGGCGCATTTATTCATAGGTCGCGTTGTATTTCTTCGCAAAACAAAAATTAGTGTCGAACTAGTTCAAAATGTTGAAAATAAGTATTAACTATAACATATCCGTCGACGTATACTAACAGGAAAGTCGCTATACACGCAAGTAGATCCTAACAGATTGGCTAAACACATGCTAGACACTTCGTGAAAAGATTGAAACGCAGTAAACCACTGGACATAGTTTAGGCTAGTAACAGCTGTAGGGTGAGCATCACTGGCTGCAAATACCGTCAAATAAGCTTGGCCATATTGCGAATAAAACATTTAAAAAAATCACGAATAAACGTTGCTGAAGTGTAATATAATAAATGTAAATTTAATATTGCGAAGCGGATCCAATATATACATTGTGATCTATCTGATTCATCACGGTGAAATTTATACATTTTTAGCTAAAGTGCATTTTAAATTATCCGATCCTTAAGCACGACCAAAATAATTTGGAACTTGGAACGATGAAATATGTTTTTAACCATAAATGATGGCTGGTGTGACCATCGAAGAATAATTTAAATGAAAAAAAAAAAAAAAAAGGCGAAAGATTTATTTCGCATCTGAAGAGAGCGTATGAATACTTTCCAGATCGAAGTGGAAGACTTAAAATATAATTAAACCCGCAATTATTACAACGTACACTTGAAAATTGTATTTCGTGTAACTTTGCGAACACGTATTGTTATAGGATTAGATTATAAGAATTAGTAAGAGTTAAATTTAAAAATTATAATTTTTGATATTAGTAAGATAAATTTAAAACTTTATTTTGAAAATATTACAATTTAACATGCAATTATTGATATATTAAAAATGAATTATAAAACGTTGGTTAAATATGTTCTTATTTACTATATATTAAGATTAACATTATTCTATTTTCGTTGTAGTTATAATTGTGTTTTATTAAAAAATGTAATTTGAAAATATTAGTAAGAGTTAAATTTAAAAATTATAATTTTTGATATTAGTAAGATAAATTTAAAACTTTATTTTGAAAATATTACAATTTAACATGCAATTATTGATATATTAAAAATGAATTATAAAACGTTGGGTAAATATGTTCTTATTTACTATGTATTAAGATTAACATTATTGTATTATCGTTGTAGTTATAATTGTGTTTTATTAAAAAATGGAGTTTGAAATTTGGATTGCCGCTTTAAATTTCACCCTATAAAATATATTTCACTATTAAATAAATTCGTTTGTGAAAAATGGAATAATTTAAATATCAACGTAAACTTCTGAACAGTACTTATACTTCTTTGTTTCAGATTATTGTCGACCCTAAAAGACGTTCTAAAAAGTGGATTACCACTTCGTTTTCCGAGTCTGAAACTGATCAGGCAAAAACTAAATACTGTTCGGCCGAATATGTTACCGACAATTTATTAAATTCGGTATATTTTTACGACGCTTGCAAAAAAATTCCATCGAACGCCGTCGTGATCGAAATAGGACCGCACGGCTTGTTACAGGCTATTCTGAAAAGATCCCTACATAAAGACGTCCTTAATATACCGTTAATGCTTAAAGGACTGAATAATACGCAGCATCTATTAAGCGCTCTCGGCGAGTAAGTCGGAAACAGAGTAATAAGTTAATTCGCGACTAATCAATTTCCATTTTATATATTTTTTAACTAATTCGCTTTGTTCTACCGCTACATTGCTTCGAGTGAATAATTTATTTAGTTCGTGACATTTCAATCTCATAACTGCGGTGTTATCACGAATCTCGCAGCAAGGTCTGTATTGAACCACCAGTTACGTGAAGTCCGATATATATTTAGGAGTAGAGGAACTAGAGAAACGATACTCGGATTAATATTGCTAATAGAAAAGAAAATATAAATAAATCAAACACGTCGCATCGATTTTATAGATCTAGATAAATCGTCCGATAAATGCGATTAGACCGGAAACGATTAATATAGATGATAGCATCTCCTATACAAGAATCAGACTAAAAATAGGAGAAGTAGAAGCTGAAGCAACAATAAGGAAACAAGTCGGACAACGATTTATCACCCACGCTGTTCGATAAAATAGTAGAAACAAAAATGTGATAATGGAATCTCAGCATGTTTACGTTTTGCAGATTATATTACAATATTTGCAGATTATACTACACTAATGGCAGGAAGTGAAGAAGAATTAAAATCTTCCCTAAATCAGATGGACCGGATATTTCATAAGTATGAAAATAAATAAACAGAAAAACAACCGTAACGGCATGGAACAAAACAAAAGGTAGAGAAGGAATACAGATAAAAATAGACGTAGAACAATAAAAAGAGTAAAACAACAAGAAAATATTCGGCTAATATTGTTAAAGTAAACAAGATATAAAGGAAAGAATTGCAATGGTAAAATTAGCGTTTAATAAACAACCAAACCTATCAGCGTGAGAAAAAAATCCAAAGGAAACGAAGAAAAGATTTATTAAACTATTCGCACGATACCGACGCATGCCGCAGAAACGTGGAATTTGAACTAAAGAATGACCAATCAACCTGAAACATTTGAAATTTAATGGAAAGGGTGTTTTGAATGAAAATGATATGAAACGAAAATCATTGAACAAAAGAAATCTAATAAGAACACTAAATATGAATGTTAAATGAATTGGACATATATATGGAAACAATAAACACCTAGTGTAAAGGACCCCGGGCAGGGAAAAGGCGTAGATGGAGGCACGTAAAACAAATACAAGACGTAAAAGCAGAGAAGTATGAAGAAAATGGCTCTATCCAGTGCAACTATAGTTGTCCACCAATCTGTTAGTCGATTGAGGAATTTGAGAAGAAAACATTAATATGTGAATATGTGATCCACAGTTCTCTGCTTTTACAACTCCTCGTACTTGCTTTATGTATTTCTGCCTCGGTCTTCCTCTTGGCCTTTTCCCTTCTGTAGTTCCTTCTACTATTTCTACTATTTGTACTACGTATTAATTTATATATATATATATATATATATATATATATATCTGATCCATTTAAGTCTTCTTGTTTCCATTGTTCTTATTAGAATTGTTTTTTCATTACCCTTTCTAATATTTTTCAAATTCTTACCATCTCCGTCCATGACACCCTTTCCAGCACTAGATTCCGAATGCTTCCACCAGTTATATTTGGAAAATTCGTTTATAAAAGCGACCAAATTTTAATAATACTTCGTTTTTAATTTTACTCTGTGCTTAACCTGTACACTCTTACAAAATTAACCCTCGGTTAGTCGCGCATGTTTTTGTTACATTTATAGTCGTGCAGTCTACACTCGTATATTAATTATAATCTATAAAATCATTCCTTCGACATTTTAACGATCAAAATGTGTAGCGAAAATCTTTATTTCTTTAGCATATTAAAAAAAAAAAAATTAAAAATTTTCACACAATCACCGAATATCTCAAAATAAAAATATATATCGGGTTTTAGTAATTTTATGTTAATTCAAAAATGCACTTAAAAAATACACTTTTAATCATTGAAATTATTTTTTTCTGCTCATTAATTTTAAATAATAATATTCATTTATTAATAAGTATAGACAATTGATTTAATTTCAATATAGACGTTACATATTATAATAGAAACAAAACATACTTTTACTACATTTATATATCCATACACACCGTGCTTAATTTTCTTTTATATGTTGTTTACAAACAAATCTACCACATTTCACACGTGATTCTCTCGTTGACTTATTACGACTCCTAGGGCGTACAACGTCCGACATAATTTTCTGAATTTAACCGGAATAGGCGGTACACTTTCTTTAATACCCAAAAGCGCTAGAGCGCGCCGTTTCAATGCTTTTGGCAGTTTAATAAGATGTCAGCAAATTCTTCAATAAAATTATTCCTGTTTACTTTTTGCGAAGGGTTATTTGCTATTACTAGACAAAGAGCGTTAGTTTCTGAAAAATTCAACAGGTTATCCAGCTGCGTGTACTTCGTCCGGCATCATAGTTTTTACAGAGTTAATCTACCAAAATCAACTGCAATTTTTGTTCGATTATAAAAAGTAATAATAATATCGTCTGATTTTTTATCATCTCCAACTTCTGAATCAATCGCATCATCGTGATACATACTAGAAATTAAAATTGATTTACACGTTATATATATTTTCTTTGTAATCTCGTATTTTAATTTGAAATAAATTTGAATTTGAATTTGAATTTGGATTTGAATTTGAATTTGTTGAGGACGTAAGAAACTAACGTGCAATTTTCTTGAAAACCTAAAGTAGATTATTTTACTTTAGCAGATTTATTCGGCAAGAAATTCAGGCGATATTTCACCTTTATTTTTTTCACTATAAGTTGATTTTTTCTGAAGCAATAAATAATTTGATATCCGCCAAAAACAGTTACACGAACGATCGCGCTGTCTACAATCTACAATCTACAATTGTAGACCGGTCGAAGTTTTACGTAAATTCGAAGAATTGCAAATTCACGCATGTTATAAAAGGACCGATTTTTAACAGTTGGGTTAAAGTTAATTCAACGTAAAACCGGTTTTGAAATACTTGCGGTCTCCGACTTAAAGCCGCGCGACTAACCGAGGGTTAAAATTGATAATTAGTTACTCGATGAAATTAAGTTAGATACTTTGATAAGAACTATCTAGGTAGTAAATTAACGTAGAGTAAGATAAAGTAGCTGGACGATGAATTTAGACAGTTATATCGAATTGCGCTGTTAAAAGCTCCGGTCGTTCTCTAGAATATAAGCTATTAATATAGATATCAAAGGCAAACACATAAATCTAGATAAAGCGGTTCCGAAATAAGGTCGTTATATATCTCGTTTCTCATCTATGATACACGTATCTAATTCTAAAGTCTTTCGCGTCGTTCATCTATATAAAGCTTTCAGAGTCTGACACAAATACGTTGACTATTAATTTGCACCGTCTCGATGTACGTAGATTAATAGGATGTTAAATCTTAAATTATTAACAGATTCGATAGAAGCGCTAATAGGGCGTTTACCTCTAACAGGTCGCTATGGTAAAATTGTTCCACGGCTTCTCTGTCGGTTTTAATTTTAAAAATATTTTTAAAAAGACACACCCGAAGTATAAATTCGTTTTATTTTTCGAAAAAATTATCTCTATTACAGAATTTATTCGGCCAGTGTAAATTTCGAACTGCACAATATTTATCCCGTAGTTCCGTTTCCAGTGAGCAGAGGGACTTCGATGATCGCTCCGCTAGTTCGATGGGAACATTCTGAGGATTGGACGGTCTCGACGTATAAGAAACAGAATACTGTAGTGTCCATCGAAAAGTCGTTCACCGTTTCTTTACAGGACGAACAATGGGAATATTTAAGCGGGCACGTAATAGACGAGAGGATCCTGTTCCCGGCTAGCGGATACTTGGTAAGAAATGTTAGAACGTGAATTAAAACGATACGCATTTGTTCATTGTAGATATGCACATGTTATGTAATCGCACACCGGTATACGTATGTATATAAATATTAAATATTAGTCAACTATATATTTTAAGCAAATATAAGACCCCATCGTGGAGAACACCGGTTCATTATCGGTATTGTATTATGTCATTTATTCAGGAATTATTTTAGTAGCGAGTACTTACGTTAATAATTATTTTACCGCGATCAAATTTATGGGAAATTAAAATATATATTTCTACGTTATACTATATTTACTTCTTTCAGTTCCTATTTTTATCGCTGATTGACAATTTATCGAATATTCGTATATATTTAGTTAGTACATACTTAAAACTATTGCCTCTATTAACTACTATTTTTTTATACCGGAAATTTATTTGATATTAATGAAATTATTTTTAAAACTTTTCATACTATTTTTTCAGACGCCCCGAATAAATTTGCTATAATGTTTTAAATAGTCCGTAATTAAATTATTTGTTTTAATTATCTCACCGTAATCAGCCAATTTGTTTATATATTTCGATTTAAGACAAAAATAGGAAAACGAAATTGCTTATGAAAATATATACGTATTCGGTAAAATTTCGTTCCCGGCGTTGCTCTATTAAAAGTAAAATTTGCGATTATTTACAAATTATTATTATTATATATAATAAAAAATGAAATTTTTAAGAAAAAGCTTAATAACGCAAACGATATACGCGTAAATGTTCGCGACAACAAACAGAACCTGTCACAGCACCGACGTAGACCAACTATCACCTACGTACGGTAGTGACAAGTAATATCGGGAATACTCGTTTCTACCTATGACTATCTTGTTGGTGCTGGCTGTCGATAGTGAAATTAATGACAAAAACCAGTGTACAATTCTTTATTTTAAATCTTATCGTCGTTCCTGTTGTTTTAAATAAAAATTATTTATTTCCACTGACTAGTTCTCGCGTAATAACGTTGTAGGCCACAATTCCATCCAGTTGATGTATAATAATTATATATATATATACATTATTCACAAACATTGGCATTCACATCAACAAATATCCGGAATACACGAAGAAAACAAACAGCCTTGAAAATCGAAAATTCCGGACATGAGGAAAAATCGGATTCTGTAACGCCGTTGAACAGATTACCGAACTAAAGTGAAACTAGCCAAAGGAAACGTCAATAGATGGAAATGTTGGATTGGGAGCTACTTCACAAAAGAATAAATACTACTAGGAGATTACCAAATCGTTGGTATGACTATATAACTCTGATAGTGGGAAAAAAAAACTACATACATATTCAGAAGGTCCGAACGAGCCGACGAATTTGAAGATGACCAGCCCCCAGCAGTGGCCCAATATATATATATATATATATATATATATATATATATATATATATATATATATATATACATATATAGATGCATACTAATAATTTTATAAGTAATAATAATAATAATAATATTAATATTAATCGTAATAGTTTAAGTAAATCTAAATCATATGCGAGTGTTGCCAGGGGTAGTCTCCTACCGCCTACTGATAACGGATCTGATAGCATACTTTTTCTGAGTTATTTAATTTATTTAAACAATTAAATATTCCTAAAATAGTAACTGCTTTCAGTGAAATTAATAAAAAATTATTAAAGTCTAAAAATTCTGACCCCCTAATTAAGATTATGTTAATAGTTGAATGTGCTTTACAATATTTCACCCCATAAACTATCATGTCTAACATTACCCTAATAGGTTGGAATGCAAATTCCATAAAACAAAAAATTAACGAATTAATTTACTTCCTTTCGGAAAATAATGTAGCCATCGCTGCCATCTCTGAAACAAAACTAGATCATGAAATTGCAATTAAAATTCCCGATTATTATATATACAGGTCCGACAAAAGCAGACGCAGCGGGGGTGTAGCTCTCCTTGTCCACAATACCATTAAACACAGTGTTTTACCCACTATTTTGACTAAATCTTTGCAAACTGTTAGTATCCAAATTTATATAAATAAAACTATGTTTAATGTAATATCCGTTTATCGAAACCCCAAAGATTCAATATACTTCGACTATGATTTAGGTTTACTATTTAAAGACCGCATTCCAACACTTGTTATAGGAGATCTAAACAGTCGACACAGATCATGGAATTGTTATAGCCATAATGTAGCTGGTAATGTTTTATATCGTGCCTCAAACACATATAACTTTGACATATTATCGTCTATTGACCCAACATACATACCACTTCAAAGTAATCAAAAACCAAGCGTTCTCGACTTAATATTAGTTCAAAATTTCAACAACATTACAACACCTGTTTCTCTGTCCCAGTTATCATCTAATCATAATCCAATATTATCTTATATCACTTGTACAAATAAAGATACACTAAAAAATATTACAAAAAGGCTAACTGGGATCTATTCAGAATATATATATATTAATAACAATATCAATTTACAACAAAATTTTTTTACTCCCGAGGTCATAGATTCAGCCATTGCCAATTTAACTCTGTTAATCTTGCAGGCAGCTGATCTTAACATTCCTAAAATAACAAATAAGACTCATTGTTCAACCAAAATAATTCCAAACTATATATCTAGAATAATATCTCTTAAAAATTATTACAACAACAACAATATATTTGCATATTTAAATATTTTCTGTTTACAAAAAAGTAAAGTTACCATTCAATAGAATTTTCTCTAATATATCAACGATTCTTTCCAGAAAAAATTAATACAAAATATAATCTTATAAAATATTATTTAATTATTATTTAAATTACGCCTTATTATAAGATTGCAGGAAAAAATTTTAATACCAAAAACCTGCTCATTTAAAATAACAGAGTGCGTACACACTCTTACCGTATCAACAATATACTTAAAAATATCTTAGCTTATTTATTAATACTAGAACTAGAATTATTTGTAGCTGGCTTACTATAGAAGGATGTGTTTTATACGCCTATGCTTATATCTTTTATACCTGTGTCGTAAAGCTTGGTTAATCCCCTATAGAATTTACCATTGGAATGTCGGAATATTTACAATCGGCAAAAAATTTTTTCGTTTTATCTTTAATCATTTCCTGTACGTAAGGGAATTTTAACGCATCATGGAGAGATTTTATTGAAATAAATCGCGAGGTTTATTCAAAATTATTCGAAGGCAATGGTTTTGCACTCTTTGCACGTGGTTTATAATTGCTAGTATAAGACGATATTTAGCAGGCATAGAGTAGCTTTGGTAAAATTACCTTTTTGTATAATAAAAATTTGTTTCGCGTTGAAAGCGCAGATCTTTTATTAAATATAGGAAATAGACAACCCATTTTTCGTATTGTTCTACTTACACAATCATTAATATGTTTTATAAATGTGAGTCTTCTGTCCATGATGACGCCTAAATGCTTCACATGTTCCTTCCAGTCAAGTTCAGCGTTTTTTATTTTAACGAAGCGATTTAAATTATTACAAACGTAAAACAAGTAAGTATAAGTTTACGCCTCGGTACGAGTCTGTTAGAATTACCTATGTGTTGTTAGTTAAATTCACTGCATTTCTGCTCAAAAATTGGAAAAATAATCAATGGAATACTTTCTTATCAAACCTATCGATTGAAAATAATAGTCTTTGGAAAGCGAATAGAAAACTTACAAGACAAACCACCATACTCCCACCTTTAATTAACCCTGTCACTAATCAGATGCTGCATAAGTTAAATGATAAATTAGAACTACTCGCTTCTCATTTTTCCACCATCGGTGCACAATAATCTAATTCCTCGTACACATTATTATAAAGTTAACAAAAAAGTCAAAAATTCTTTACTAAATATAAATAATGCTGCTCCGATACCTCTTTCCACGACTACTGAGATTAACAAATGTATTAAATCTTTAAAGAATAAAATAACCTGCGGCACTGATGATTTGGCTACGATCATGATTAAACATTTACCTCGTAAGGCTATTGTATTTTTAACAAAAATCTTAAATGGCATTCTTATGACTTCTCATTTCCCTTCAGCATGGAAAACTGCTAAAATTATCATCGTACCCAAACCGGGAAAAAATATTTCCGATGTAAATAATATCCGACCCATTAGCTTACTAAGTACTCTTAGCAAAGTTCTCGAAAAAGTAATTTTAATTAGATATCAGGATTTTGCAACTAAAAATAATATTCTTATAGACCAGCAGTTTGATTTTAGGCCTGGTCATTCAACTGTACACCAAGTTGCTAGAATTGCTGACTATATCACTGATAACTTTAATTTAAATAAATATACAGGACTATTATTATTTGATTTGGAAAAAGCTTTTGATTCGGCGTGGCACAATGGAATTATTTATAAATTATTACAATACAATTATCCGTTGATTTTGATAAAATTAATTAAGTCATATTTAAGTAATCGAAAATTTTATGTAACTCACCTCATCATAATTCCTCTATTAGAATGTACACCTCTGGGGTTCCACAAGGTAGCGTTTTAAGGCCCTACCTCTTTTTAATTCTAATCAATGACCTACCTAAATTATCATTAGTTAATACTGCACTTTACGCGGATGATCTAGCACTTTATTGTTCTTCTTATAGACCCGAGTCCATTAGTAATCATCTACAAAAAGCTGCGTCCTCAATTTTTAAGTATTATAAACGCTGGAGACTAAAAGTCAACACTGATAAAACATAAGCCATAATATTTACCAAGAGACATGGCTCACTACCTGCCGAAATTATTAGCAATTGTAACACAATTCCTTGGAAGGAAGAAGTACGTTATCTAGCGTTTAATAACCATATTAATTACATAATTGACAAAACTCATAAAGCTATTCTTATGCTTTCTCCCATATTTTACCGTCGGTCACACCTTACTACCCTAAACAAAAAACTGATATATACATCCATTATTCGTCCAAGATTAACTTATGCCTGTCCTGTTTGGTTTTCGGTTTCAAATAGTACTATCAAAAAATTACAGTTGGTTCAAAATATCTGCTGCAGAATTTCCTTAAACGCCACTAGATACCACAGAATTAAAGACATGCATTATAGATTGCACCTACCTTACATTTCGAATTATATCTGTAATATTTCGGCAAAATTTTATGCAAACTGTCAGGCACATACTAACAAACTGATCACAGTGGTGGGAGACTACGACATGGAGCTTCTCCGCATGCGCTATACTCGTTATAAACATCGTCGTATTAAAGATAGATTACTCTTAAGATAATTTTAATTTATAATCAAATACTTTTCTACTAACTATTACTTACTTAATACTTTATTTTTTCTAGTTTTAATCTTTTATCTTTTCTTTGGTGCAGGTTTTTTCCACTTTTCCTGTGTTATTAACTTTTAGCTATTTATTATTATAGATTAAGTAACTATTTATTATTTGTAATGCGGTATGTACTCCACTGTATAAATTTTTATATTATGTAAAGTCAAATGAAAAAAATATATTATATTATTATTATTATTAGATGCATGATAAGGATATTGTAAGATTTGGCAGTTTATTAAAAGATTTATCGTTATATACGTACAGATATATTTCACTGAGATATATTTCACTGAATGGTATAATAAAATTAATTACTATAAGGACTCGCTGGCCAAATTGGTCTCAGATGTGAACACAAGTAGACGGCGAGTCTACTCTCCAAAGGAACAGTTACCATAAGCGCCTCTTCCTTATATTTAAAATGGTCTCTATCTATTCAGAAGAAAGCAACGGAAAAACTATGAATTACTCTGAAACAGAAATTATTAGGCGATACAGTCAGACCGCGGTTTTCGGCGTTGCAACCAGAATGTTAAATATGTAATGAGCCATTGTGTTGTAGGAGGTTCCTACGGAAAACACGCAACAGAAACAAAAATGCGCAAAACTACCAATAAAATGTACGTTAATCGGCAGCTGCCTTTTCCGGATAATAAGATATTGTGTAATGTAGCTGTTGGCCTATTTGAAATTTATTGCATAAGTAAAAGGAATTTCAAGACTCTCTATGCAATTTGAGACGAAACAATGAAAAAGACACTGAAAAGTTTTTTAATGCATACATCTAGATCTTTCCTCATTTGAACGTGATTTCGATATATTAGTCGACTATCCGAGTGTAAGCCCAGATATTTCACCCTTGTTCTTATTGGCACTGCTGCATCGATGATTCTAACGGCAGGAGATACAGATTTCCTGCTAGAACATTGTATATTTACAGATTTTTTTTCATTGACCATTACGTTCCATTTGTAAAGCAAGTTTTCAACTCCTGTGAGGGCTGTTTGATAATTACTACTCGCTATATTTGGATCGAGAAGAAACAAGTGCCGTGTCATCGGCAAATGTAGCTACCGGAACGTTATTGGTCATAGGGAAATATGCTGTGCGAGTTAAATACAATGTGGGTCTACGTATTGAGCCTTGAGACTTACCCACACAGACGAAATGTAATTCAGAGAACGCGTGATCGTATCCTATATACAAATATCTTTCATTAATTTAGGTTTCTGACAAGAAATAATGATCTGCCGGAAGTAATAGTTTCTAATTATACCGCAAGCCAACATGATAGAACTTATCAAACGTCTCTATTAACTTCTCCATATGACAAAATTGGCAACAGAGAAATGGTGACGTAGTGCGGACATTTACCTGGTTTCAGAAACAAAGGAATTTTGTCAAATTTTCATTGTTTCGGAAAGTAATTTGAACACCGCGTTGCATATAATGGTTAACAACTGAAAGTTTTGAGAGTAATTCGGTTGTTAATAAATCAAAATTATGGCTCGTTGTTCTTTCGAGCGTCTTGGGTATGCATTTCACCTACTATGACGAGGTTGACTGAATCTAACGAAAATACTGAACAGGAATCGTAAGAGATTATTGATAGCTGGTAGTTGTATTTAACTTGAATACTGTTGACAAATAATGAACAAATGAATTCACCATTTGTTTAGGATCGCACGCCTACGTTGCCAAATATTGTCGCGGTTTTTTTTGTTTTTTTTTTAATACAGCCCTTTAGGCTATTACTAAGATACAATCTTAGCCGTTTGGCTAAATAATTATCATCCTTAACGCCAAACCACCCGGGACTCAACCTGATGGATGGGTACTTATTAACTTTAAAATTATCACTGTCACTAAGGTGAGTTTCGACAAAGAGCATAGCGTCTATAGAATTAGAATTTAAAAATATTTCAACCTTGGCTTTGTGATTCTAACATTAGCATTACACATAGCTGTCCTTAAATAGGGGTGACATTAATTAATCAGTTTTCGAATTAGCATGGTGAACATAGGGCAAAAATACAATTAATTTTTCAGGTGAAGCTTGAGTTGGTTGCTTACTTGTTTCAGATTTTTTCGTGGAATTATTAACATTAAATATTTGTTCCGAATTTTTTGTATGATTTTATGTTTTATCCATATCAATTTATTCACCACCGGAATTTAGCGACCTGAGAGTAACTTATACTTGGTTGTTCATAATTTCCTTCGGTAGACTTTTCCCTTAGATTTCTCATTTTTCTTATTTTGAGCAAATCGCTGATATACTTTACACCCCCTATAATTCGCAGGATGCGATCCTGCGATCCACTACGTATCCTGCATATTTACGTCTTTAGTGCATGTGTAAGTTAAATATCATTACATTTCACAAAAAACTGGCGATTTAGAGTAAAAAATTTTTAGGTAACCCTACTGTTGACAATTTCGACATTGTGAGGTAGTATTTTTTTATTTGGGTGTTCCAATTTAATAGCCGTATTGTATAAAAAATTCAAGTCGAAAATCTGTTAACAATAATTCGTTTGTTCGAGATCTACAAAAAATGGCGGAAAGATTTTTTTAGTTTGAAATTTCTCGACATCTTGAACGTTCCGACCAATAAAATAGAGACATTGCAATTGTTGCATGATTATTTCAGATTCAAGAGAGTACTGTAAATACCTGATTACCCACATAATAACGTAACGTAAATATGAGGAAACGACGAACGGTAACCAGAGAAATTAACGCGCAACATAAATACTGGTCCAAACGCACTGTGATTAAAAACGATGGCAGTTCAATAGAATTAATCTAAAGAATAGCAATAGGAAGGCCGACAATATCGCAGTTAAGAAAAATGTGTCAATGAGCACGAATAAGTGTTCTATACTTTCCGGTACGCGTCGGAAAATCGAACTCTAAAGAAAACTGATGTTCAGTGCAATAACTTAGATTTTGTTGGTGGAGATGCAACCAAAGAAAAAGTGGTCGACATATGAATGAAGAGATAGATAGCATGTCGTACTGAGGTGGATTGCAAATCACGTGACAAAACGGACTGAAAAATTTGATTATGACAAAAATTATAAAGGTTATCAGTAAGAAAACCACTTCAAACAAGATACATATCAAAACGATAATTGACGTTCAGATAGATCATTAGGTAGGATCTCTACGGTCGTTGATGACGATATATAGACATATAAAACCGATTAAATATTTCCTCGTGTCCGTGATAATATTAAAGTAATAAACAAAACCCCGACGACACCGAATTTTTTTCGGACGAATTATTTTTATAAAAGCACCAATCACGTAATAACAGCGATATTTTTGTAATATAGTGATTTTATTTTAATACGAGGAATAATATTAATTATCGTTTGCTAAAGTATTAAAATTGTTAATTATTCGAAATAAAAATATTACAGATGCTGGTTTGGGAAGTACTTGCCCAAATGCAAGATCGCGCCTATACGACTGTTCCAGTTGTTTTCGAAAATGTACGTTTCGAACGTGCAACTAATATACCGAAGGAAGGCATGTATTTACGCTAAATATAATTTAGCTAAACTTATTTCCTATTTTTCTTCGAAATTTAAAAAAATACCGAAACGAACCTACGGAATAACTGCCTAAATTAAATTAAATCAAATTATATGAAATAAAATAAAATAAAATTAAATTATATTAAATAAAATAAAATTAAACAAAATTAAATTAAATTAACTAATTCGTTTGAACGACAATAAAAAGTGATAATATTCCTCGCTCTTTCCGGCAAAAATAAATATTACAACTAATTTAATGGATAGAAATAATATTTTTAATGTAAAATTACGTACGTGAATGAAAAGGAAGAGGGAATTTATTTATTAATTATTTCGCACGTAAAACGGCATATAACATTCGTAACTTATAGCATCGAATAAATCCTAAGCTACTAAATTACAAATTTGACACGTAATTATTAAATTTTAAATTATTCATATGACGGAAAAACCTGCACATGCAACGAAATGGACCGTGATTAACGGCGATGAATAAAGTAATAAAACTTTGATTATCTCCAGTGAGGCAACTAGGTTCTCAGTCTCATTAATCCTACCTTAGCATTAAATTATAAATATTATACAGGTGTATACAATTCTGCTTTATGTGTAAACCTTAGAAAATGTTCTCAATGTATTTATATAAATATTTTTAAAATTGACATATTTCACGTGCGAAAATTTTGGTTAACATTAAAATGTCATGTCCCACGTAGCGGACATTGTGACTGTAAGGATTTAAGTTGAAGAACTGAATTATTAAGTTATTATGCGTAAGTTTACTATTCAAAATTTAATCGATATTCCGAATTATTTAAAATCGTTTACACTTGTGACTTGAACTATTTCGTTTTCAAGTTATTGGAAGAGCATCTCTGCAACATCTCCTCTTATTTAATCGTCTTGCCGGATTGTCAGGACGAGTAAAATAAATGCATAACACGTGGGCTAATATTAAATTGAAATTTATCAAAAAACTGTTTATTCTTGTTTATATAACACTCTAAAATTGAAGGAAAAATAATACGTGGAAGGCTGAGAAATATGTTTGTAACAACTTTGCTAGAAGACACCGGGTTTGAAAATTACGCTGAATTAAAAAAAAAAACTGCAGAATTTTGGAGAACTATTGCCATGGCGATGGATCAGTTTTAGTACTGAAAAAATAATAATAATGATAATGATATAATCTTCATTGACATATAGTACATATTTCGGTTAGGTTATACGATAGGTACATATTTTGTTGCAGATGATACGATGTCTTTCTAATGCTAAGTTTAAAGCAGATTCCTAGAAAGGTGGTACGTTGGAATTCGGGCAGATTAAATGTTATACGTCATTCATGTGCCCGATTTACGATTCGATCCACCTGATTTTAAAAACCCGTACTAGCATATTCTGAAATTGAATTAGCAGCTAAGCAAATGTTTCTAGTATCGTAAAATTCGAGATAGTTATACCGGCTGTATAGATGTTATATAATATTGGACCAAGCAAACTACCTTATGCCCCTAAAGCTAAAACTTTATCCTTCTCGGGAAAATACATCATTTTGTATAACGACAAATGTTCCGCCAATTAAGTATACGAAGAATTTATAAAGGTCTGGAGTTAAAAGTAACGCTGGAAAAAGGTGACCTATGCTCAGCTGTTTTCCTGGATATAACGCAGTCGTTTGATCGGGTTTGGCACCCGGGGCTGTTGTTTAAACTAAATCGCAGAAAAATTAAATTAAAAACAGTATATGTTGACACGGAACACCGATGATAATGACTAATAATATGTTGAACAATTTTCTATGTAGCTGTGTATAAAAACGTTTTCGATTTACACTAAAAATCGGAAGAAATACAATCAGTTTTTTAGATTTAAAAATTAACATTTTCTTAACGGCTAAAAAAGTTTGTGATTTTTTTATCCAGAAAAGTTTGGTTAACTACTTTTTTCTTATGTTTTTTTTTTTTTTTTAAATTGTTAAATTCAAAAAAAAATGTTGAATTGTTCTAATTATTTATTTACTACCAATTTACAGGTTCGGTTGAGTTTTTCGTTACGTTACAAGTAGCCAGCGGTAACTTTGAAATAGTGGAAGGCGGCGACGTTGTTGTCAGCGGAAACGCACGTACACTCAGCGACGTGAAACCGGAGTCGGTCCCAGATGTGGCGACGTTCGTTAAGGATGTTAATCCGAACACGCTACTGTTAAATAGTGTAGATATTTATACAGAACTTCGAGTACGTGGTTACGGTTATGAAAATCTATTTAAATCTGTCACAAAGATGAATATTAATGGTAAAAAAATGAATTTATATCTATATCTATATCGATATATATATATATCGTCGTCGTCGTCGTCTAGCATAATCGTTTCCGAGTTTTGCCGTCGTCTCTATTTATGTTTATGTCGGTTATGCGATATTAGTCCTATTTTGTGACTTGTTACAAAGCTACACAATGAACATTTGAAAACCATTTGGGGCACGGTACTATTGTTATCCGCTGCTATCGGCTTCAATTTTCTTCTTTTAATGTTACTTCTTCCTTGCATTACTTGCTAGATTACTGATACCTATTGCTTACAATCCAATGCCACCTTTTCCAAGCGGTCAGTAGTTGGTTTAATTCCTACTCTTTTAAAATCTTCAGAAATAACATCTTTGTAGCGCTAATGAGGACGGCCTCTTTCCATTTTCTAATACGCCGTATTAAATCTTTTCCGGTATCCGATCCTCGTCCATTCTAATTACATGTCCTATCCATTTGACTCGTTTTTCAGCAATCATTTGTCCTAGTGAAGCGAACGATGTTGTTTTCAGTATATATTTGTTTGAGAGACCATCCTTCCACGTAACCCTCGAAAGATATATATATATATATATATATAGGTATCCGTATATGTTTATGTAATCTTCCCAACTCGGATAATAAACCGGTAGGTGGAAACTGGGATCGAAGCCTTATAAAAAAATGAAAAGACATCGAAAGGATCAAGATGGAAATTCCGCGAAACGACTGAATCAACTGTATAGGATCTGCTAGAAATCAGAAATGTTCGACGATTCAAGCCGCGTGTTAGATCTCTTCGGTCATACGATTAGAGTTGAAATAAATTGAGAAGATTATATACAAAGCAAACCGAATGAAGAAGGAAAACAAGTTGTTCGAGTTATAATTAATCGAACAAACGAACTTATGTTCGAGAACACACAAATGGTCGCTACGTGAAACATTTACTAAATTAGGTCGCGATGACCAAACCATTTTTTTTCTTTAGGCCACATTTTAATTTTTGATCAGTCTGAGCAGACTGTTCGGACTATAAATTTGCATTACTGGCCTTAATGAAATTATACGTGTATCCAAGGAGGTAGGATCCACAATAAGTTCTTCAAAATGTATTAGTAGCGTATTCCTTGTCGAAGGAAGTTATCTCTGAATAGAATATATATATATATATATATATATATATATACATATATATGGTTTGCTGGGACTCGAGATAGCTTATAATAAATCTCAGATAACGGGTATTAAGATAAAATGGATTCAAGTATACGTTACCAGATATAAGCATTAATAACTTTAAATTAAAAATTTGTTTAACGAAATAAAGTACTCGGATTAATAAAAGTAAAATCATTTTATGATAATAATATCTGTCGACTTTGTCGTATATTGTTGGTTCCGTTATTTACTACAATTTTATTTCATAGATCACCATTAAGAATCAATTTCTTCTCAGTATGTCACGGAAGTATTTAATATCGGCGCATTACTTGTTATATGTAAAATAATATCGCTTGAATTTACAAATAAGGAAAATATCGAATATTAAACAGTGAATAAATAGAGATTAAACTCAAAGTCTTTAAAAAATAAAACAACTAAGGATGGACACAATGGGGTAAAATAGACGGTATCGTCTTATTTCAGCGTCAGATGATTGCATGAAAAATAAACAGACTTATTTAGATTATTTTATCACTCGAGCGATTCGTAAAGACTGAAACGAATATTTATAATTATGATTCAAAGTACCAAATTATGCGAAGTCGGCGGATGTGATGAAAAGATGGAACATTTTCTTTTTGGGTGTAAATCGTATAGCGGAAATTATACCGAACATAATTTTGCTCGGGTCATGAAAATATAGATCCACGTATTAGAGGATATTATTAACTCAATACTTGAAGAATAAAATTGAACAGGACCTCTGTACCTGTAATATTAGTGGATACCTCGTAATTCACGCTAATAGTACAAGGGCAGCCCCGAAGAATGCGAAAGTTGAAAACTATATCTAAATATAATAAATAAAATCACTAAAAGTTTTTTCTTTGTGAAAAATCCTAAAGCTTTTCGGCTGTTAGGCAATTATCAAGTGAATGTAATAATTACGATATATTAATATTAGTCGTAGTATATTTAAACGATGAGAAGCTGTCCCCGTAATACTATGGCCACTATGGTGTAAATCGTGGCTTCAGAGCTGATCTGTACTACTACAACTAGTAATAATAATTTTCATTACCCGAAACTACATGTTGCAGCACTATATAATCTACGTTACGAATCACGTCAACGTTTTAGTGTTTAGGTTTCTCGGTGTGATTAGCTTAATTATAAATTTGATTCAACTGTCTTTCTTCCTTAATTTCTTTGTTCGTATTTCCTTCGGATGATTGTGCCTGAAGAAATCTGGCACGCAGCAGTTCGATTTCCAGCTCATTTAAAGCGGATTCGTTTAGTCTGCGAACCATCCCTAGGCTTCTCAGACAATTTTCGATATTTCTTCATCTATAACCCTTTCAGACCGACTTTTCAATAATGTTTTTTTTAGAATTTTAACATTAATTTTCACTTTATTATAGTCATGAGGGTAATTGTACAAAGTTTGAAAATTTTATGTCTAACAAGTAACCCCCCCAGACCCCTGGGATTATATGTCCCACTAGGTATTAGTGATGGGACAAATATGTCCTACCAGGTTTCACTTTCTTGCAAACGTACTATAATGCTACATAATAACAAAACGGTTCAGAATATTTATTTTATTTTTATAAATGTGATTAAAATATAATTAATTACAAATGATCAGCAATCACCAAAATAAAACTATAAAAAATACAAATATTTATATATGGTACTTGGCAAAACAATTTTTGCACAAAGGCACATTACATGAAGTACATATTGTTTTACTATGTGTTTCCATTTTATTTTTGCTGCATCGGACACACCTTCTTCTGGTAGGACCTTCAACTGGTAAATGATCGCCCACATTTGCCAATAATCTAGATGAATTCGATGGCCTTCCAACTGTTCTTTTTCTATGTACACTGGCAGTTGCACGTCCAAAATCAATCATTTGTTCAGCAAGTGGCACTATATAATCTAGCAACATTGTTTTCTTATGGCTTAGTTCTTAGTGAAGTATCCAGCTGTTTAAAACACTTGTAATCAATAATTTGTAAAAGACTTTCCTCCACCATTTTCCTGATTTTCTATCAAAATCATAAATGATGGACTGTTTTTGATCTGCTAAGTCTACACCGCCCATTATATTATTATAAAATGAAATGGATTCAGGACAGTTAACATTAATTTTTTTGCCATCCTTTTGCGTTCTTTTTACAGATGTCATAGTAGCATCATGACAATTACTTAGTACCACAACTTCATTAGAATCTTGCCATCTTGAGCATAGAATTCCTAATTTACTTGTTTGAAATTCTGAACAACCTCGAGGGAGTTTATTTGTAAATTTTGGCATATTTTTTCGATTTTTCATAATACCAACAGCGGCAAAATTTATTTTATGCATAAGTTTTACACTTGTAAAAAACGGTCAAATGCTACAACAACATTTCTTTCTCAAATTGTGTCTGTTAGTTTGTGTACTACCCTTTCACCTAGTGTTCCAATGTCATTTTCACCTTCTTTCCCACTATATATATGGAAGTCATAACAGTACCTGGTATTAGAATCGTACCTTGCCCAAATTTTTATACCCTGTTTTATGGGCTTCATCGGCATATACTGTTTCAATGAACTATGTCCTTTGAATTTAGCCCGCGCTTCATCAATACTTTGATAAGTACTTTCAGACCTGGCCTTCGGAAATGTTGTTTTCAGACACTGCACGATGTCATCAATGTAATATGTTTTAGAAGCATCTGTTGGTTTATCAGGGCCATTGAAATACATTTTTGAACTTATAAGCAAAAAACGGTCCTAGATATTGCCAACTTAACTTTTGCATTTCCTGAAGATAAATTTGTTGACCAGTAATTTCTCAAAGCAGGTAATTTGTTGTATCCCATAACTAAATAACATCCTATAACTACTGCTATCTCGCCAGAATCAGTCAAATCAAATGTATTCTTTTTTTTTATCACTGAACATAGTAAGCCTTTCATTAGTACATTGAGAAATATAACCCAATAAGCTTTTCGGAAACAACTGTAAGAAACAGTCTAACTCTGTACAAGAACGGTTCAGATTGACAGTTACCACAGGTGCTTTATTTGTTGGAATTTCCATTCTTGGTGAAAAATGGGACTCATTTATATCCCAAACAACTACATCGGAACTATTTGTGGATAAAACGTGTACTGGAGAAGATCTTTCATTCTGATTATCTTCATCACTACGGCTGCTACCTGACTCATCAGAATAGTATTGTAATGAAGGTCGTTTACATGAACGTTTATGATTTGAAATACTGACATCAAAATCTGACGGAACAAACGAGGAGTCACTAACTAATGATATGTCACTCAAATCAGAGTCGTCTGAATTTAGTGTTGCTTCTATATCGCTTTCATTTAGGATCCGTTTACTCATTTTTCTGCAAATAAAAGTTAAAGATTCCAGTATAAAGTAGATTTACTTTTTATATCTGTGTCTTTTTATATGTGCAGAACATTTTTTCTACAACATGAAGACAATAATTTTTGGGAAATAAATAACAATGGCCTATAAAATTTCACGAGAAAAGTATTTTATTGCAACACAAAAATATGTTTTTATCCCATCATAAGAATGTAGTTTTATTATTTTGAAATTTTGAAAAAATAAGTGTATTCTGGGCGCTAAGTATAACGGTTTCAAAAATAGTAATAATAAACGTCACTTACCTATTTTGTTTGTAATATTTTGGATAAAAATAATGCGCCAAGATTTGCTGGTAATACCGAATGGGATATATATGTCCCAGCAATGGTAAAGTAGATGTATAAGGAGAACCAAGAATAATATCAACACGTAGCCAAACACAACATGTACAATTACACTCTCCAGAAAAAATATATTTAGCTAACGTAATGCCAAACTGGTTTGGCTTCGACATTTATATGATTTAGGAGGAGTATATTTGTGGTAACAGGGAAAAAACCACGATTCTACAAAAACAGCGTTGCCAATGTTATTACCCACTTGTTAGACAAAAACTATACGTCCGTTTTACGAGTGGGACAAATAATTAACTTAAAACTAATACACGAAAAACCACTAGGTACCATTAAACAATGTGTGGGACTTATTTGTCCCACTAGGTCTGAAAGGGATAACGTTTCAATTTTAATTATAATCGATCTATTCGTTCCATATAAAACTATAAAAATTATCCAAATAAGTCGTATCATATTATAACGTAACTTTTCGGATGAAACTACCTGTATTATACAAAACTTAATTGTACACGGATTTACAACTTTCACATATTCGTCAGTTAAAACAGTCAGCACAATGAGTTTTAAAACCAAATTATTTAAAAAAAAAATTGATTTCTACAAAAGATGTTCGCGAACAATTTAGTTAATCGTCGCTTATTTACTGACATTCTTTCATTATATTCGAATATTAACTCACGCGTGTAAATATTTATGTATTTTATGTATACATACATACATACATATATATATATAAAATGTGTTTTACGTTTAAATAATACGCTATTTCGTTGAAGTGATAACCTTGTAAATGAAAAGAAGTTAACATAATCGAAAAATGTTCCTTTAAATAATTTAAACAAGTTTCATTCGCAGGTACCGTCAGTTATGCAAAGTGGTCGAATAACTTCGTCAGCTTTATAGACGGTATCGTCCAAATCTTTGTTTTAAACAAGGATACGAGATATCTACACCTACCGATCGCAATTAAGAAAATTACAATTAACCCGCAGAAACATTACAACTCTTTAAAAGAAACTAAATCAGATCGAAATGCCGGTATTAATTTTAAATTATTTACCAACTAACCTACATAAAAATATTGTTCTAGTATTTAAACATAGTAAGTAAATATTGACTAATATATATTTATATATATATATATATAAATATATATATATATATATATATATATATATATATATATATATATATATATAATGTTGCGGTGGCGTAGTTGTTAGAGTGCTCGAGTGTCAACTCGACGGTCGAGGGTTCGAAACCAACGCGTGACATAGAAAGTTTTCATCATTATTTAATTCTTAATTATCACGGAGATGGCAGTGGCACCCCACTCTGTATAACATCATATTATGCATGCGCATCAGCGCCGTATATAAATAGTGCCTAGAACGTTAGCTCATTTTGTACGTAAAAATAAACGTACAATAGCTAGTCATGACGTTCGGTAATGAACAATACAATGATGATGATGATGATGATTATATATATATATATATATTTCGCCGGGGGCACTTAGTGCCTCTCGGGCCGGAGTTCAATCCAGAACGAGGCGCGCCCACCGGTTGCGAATAGTGGAACGACCTGCAGATATGTAGATTAACTGCGAATAAGACCTAGTCAAATAAGCAGTCGTGGACCAAAAGCGGATACTGATGGAAAGTCTCAAGCAGATGATTCCAGTAGTGACAGGGCAGTGAAACACGAGAAGGTGGATGGGCAACTTGAGGAACTGCCTAATAAAAGTTAATAAAATCGTACGACTGTTTCACCCTCAGCGAGATTTGGCCGCTCTCATTACACCGCTACTGCCTCAGTAGCAACCCGCTGCCTTGCGGTATGGATTTTGATTCAAAGGTTAGGGTTCCTCCCCGAAATAAGGTATCCTTTCCCCTCACTATACACATCATTTCCTTTAGCTTATCTGCCCTCACCATTTCCTCTAACCTGTCCTTCATCCTCCTTCGAGACATCTCATCATCGTGAGTAGGACAGTCGTCTGGGCTTGCCTTGCTACTGATAACCCACTCGCGTTGGAAGGCAGCATGTAGGCTAGGTTGCGCTCTAGCTTACGTGTTCCTTAAGTGCGCTGCTAATTTTATCCTATATTCCCCTAATTAAACTGATCTTGTAGCGCAAGACTTGAAGATAGCAAAGAAGATACCAACGTCAGTCGAATGTGAAATTGTGGCGCAAAATCGACCCAAGTGGGCAACGTTAGTTAAGAAAACGGTTACCAGTGGAAACCAGCTGTAAAGAAAAATACAAAGACGGTAACACAGAAGAAGCGTAATCACAGTGACATGTTCAGGTGTAATAAATGTAAATTTGTCACAATACACCGAATAGGACCTATATCACACAACCGGTACTGTCATTAGTAGACTAAAACCTAATTAGAGGATAACATCATACTCGAAAACGAGTGAGGAGTAGAAGAAGAAGAAAATATATAATATATATATATATATATATATATTCTAGCTCATTCGATAAGGAATATGGGTACCAGTTCTGATTATCTCTTAATGTCGTCATTATTATCAACCCTTATATTTACTATGAGAAGTTAGACTGATTTGAAAACATGTCGTTTTGTTATCTTATGCGTTTAATCCGGCTCTATTTTTTCTATCTGCAAAGAAGTAAACCGATTTGCACCCACCCGTCTGCAGTCGGTAATTGATTTCTTTAAAACGTTCCTGATGGTATCTGCCGCTTGGGCGAGTCCTCTGCATTCTTTCACCAATTATTACTCGCAGCATCGAATGTTCGCTGCGCGTGATATGACCGAAAAAACGCAACATCCTCTAAAAAATATCACTAGATAGCCTGCGCTTAACGTCCAGTTTATTCAAAATGGAGACGTTCGTTTGCTTTGCTGTCCAGGGTATTCATAGCATACGCCGCTACACCCACATTTCGAAGCTATTGATTCGTTTCTTGTCCTTTGCTTCCATCGTCCAAGTTTGGAAAAACCAAAACAACGTACTAACTCCTTTACCGCGTTTGTGACTGATATGTCAGGCCGTATTCTAATGATAAAACGCAAATCATGGGTACCGTCTGAGACAATGCAGCTAATTATGGAAAGGAGAAAAAATATATATATATATAAATAATAAAAAAATTACCTCGGTGTGATAATATCGAATATAGGCGGATGCGAATATGAAATACGCAGGTATATCGCTGTAGCGAGACTAGCAATGACCCCAGACGAAACAGAATATGGAATGATACATGCGTAATAAAATCAACAAAATTAAAAATTGTCAATTCAGTCATTTTTCCATTTGCGACGTAACGTACGAAACATGTACTATTATAAAAGCGGATGAAAAGCGTATCAATGCCTTCGACATGGCGGTATATCGAAAACTTATCTATATACATTGAACGGCGCTCCGAACTAATAAGTCTATTATCGATGAATTAGAAGTGGGAATACAAGGCTTTTAATAAAAATCAACAGAAACCAGATATTTCGAACATATAGCGAGAAACATGTATTCAATGGCAACGAACAATAATACATGGTATCATCTACACGCTGGATTTATCAAGTAAAGGCATCAAACATACTGATGATATAGCAATACTAGCTGCTAAGCACGGCTGCTTAAAATCATATGGATCGAATAATAAATCGGGCGCATAAATGACGTATTACATTTAATCCGTCCAAATGCCAACATAGCACCTTTACTAATAGACACGTAACATGCCCTCCGATTTGTGTCCTAAATTATGTAACATATCTCGGAATGCATACTGACCGACGGCTAACATGGCGTTTTCGTGCGGCTCAAACAAGGAAAACTATATACGATTTCGCATAACAGATTGCTGTGTCCTCTTCTAGGAAGGAAATCTGCTTTAAAGTTATAGCATTAAAAAGAAATAGCATCAATCCAGAAATATGGAATCGAATTATACAGAACCACATGTAAAAGTGATATATATTGAGAATAGGGCGACAACAATCAAAAATATTTTGTAATCAAACTTAACCTTTCATAATTACCTAAATATATACCATATGCCGATAAAGTTTACGTAAACCAGTATAAATTTTTTTTTTTTTTATAAATTGAAATTTATTATTAAGCCACGTGTCCGCCGAATGTATTTATATCGCTTTCCCTGACAAACCTAGAAGAAGATTAAATAAGAGAAGATTGCTCTTCCAATAACTTGTAAAAGAAATAGTTCAAATCTCAAGAGTAAACGATTTCAAATAATTCGGATTATCAATTAAAGGTTGAATAACAAACTTACGTATGGCTATAGTAATGAAATAACCTGATAATTCAGTCAACTTTGATGATACTGTCAATGAGAATCTAATTGTCTCACTGTGTACGTTAGATTAATCACATTTATTTTGTTGAGTTACTTTATTCGTCGACATTGTTTATGGTGCTTTGGTGCCAGTACAACAAAAAAGAAAAAATCTAGACTCTTACTGACCAATCGGTTTTGCAACTAAGTTCTAATTAACAAAAGGTTTGTAATACACGCTAGGCTCCGACAATTCGTTATTATATAACTTTTAGTAAATTCCTTAAACTCCGTATGCAACGGAATTTTTAAACTTGTATAAATATTATTAATTTTTTTAAAAAGAAAAAACAACAATTTTTTAAAACATTTTATAAATTTGTAATCGTTTTGTTTTTATCATATTATTATTATTGTTATTATTATTATTATTATTATTATTATTATTGTTATTATTATTATTGTTGTTATTGTTATTATTATTATTATTATTAATGCCGTGATTCTGTAGAATTGCCTATATGCTTTAATCGGAACTTGGATTTGATTCGATCCGGCGGTATTGAAATACGCGGTATAAAATCCGGCTTCGTCAGAAGGAAGAGACAAGACGCCGGTCTGGTTTTGGAGAAATATATATTTACCGTCGACACCGATTCGAGCCGGGTATTAATATAATTTCTTTACAGAAACTCTTCGATACGTTAGGAAGTATTTCATATCCTTTTTTTACGTGTATACAGATGTGTGTGTATTTGTGTGAACTTTCCGTGCAATAAAAATGCCTCCTATTTTAACACTGCATTTGACGAACAGCAATGCTCGCTCGGCGTTTATTAGGCGCCAAATAGAAAAACGCCTTACCGTGATCATTTTGAATATAAAACATTAATTTTTTTAAATTTATTTTTAACCGTTCTATGTACTGCAACAAGGGCCAGACGCACGGAGAAATGAGACTTTAGATTAGATTATATAGATTGCATGATTTAGGAAAAGACAGAATTCACAGAAGAAGGTACGTTTTGAAGGATTAGGGGAAGAGATCTAGGCATGTTTAGGGAGGAACGAATATTTGCATATAAAGGACAGATGATTAATATATGTAGGATAGTTAATTATTACAAAAGTGACAGAGAGGAGAGCTCACTTGTTGCAGCAAATAAGCGTATGTTAACATGGCGTGACCCATACGTAGGCGAGACAAAACCATTTCATTTCGTCTTCCAGATATAGTGGTCACAGATGGTTGTGGAACTGTTTTCAGAAGACGAAGCGAATTCGATTCCATTGGTATATCGGTCCGTCTCTGGATCCACTGCTGTTGAATACCGGATATGAGGAATGTTTGAACATCACTGGCAGGTGCTGGAATTTTTGGGACTGGTCCCATGAAGCACGATAATTTTGCCGTTTTGTCGGCTCGCGCGCTGATGCCTAGATTCGCATGACCTGGCATCCATGCTATGAAGATCTTTTTCCAACCGTGACATTCTTCCATGATCAATTTTATTGAGTTCATGTTGTTTTTCTCAATGGCGCTGTATACGATTGACCGCATCTAGAGAGTCTGTGCAGATTAGTAAGTTTGAGTGTCTGGTATCTGGTACAGTTAGTGTTAAAAATATGCTGTATAATTCACACGAAAGCACATTGAATGTTGCCGGAAGAGGAACATGGATGGTAAAATTTTCGTGTACTAAAGCGCATCCGCAATTATAATTCTTGTGCAAAATAAAAAGACGATTTCTGTATTACAAGCTGCTATTTATTAATTGAAAAAAAATTTAAGTATCAATTGCATTACTTATATATATATATATCCCAATAAAGTGAAACTTAGAAATAAAAAGTATATTACTTTCAATAAATTTTTAGGGACAATTTTCACACCGTTTACAAAAACTAATTCTACTTTTCTTCTCTCGCGCATAATATGTACCACCGTTTCCGTCCAACTAGATCTTCACTGCTTGTACTTGCGTTGTCTTCTGGATTCCTTTTTAAACTTTTCGCTATGTAACTCGAATGTACACCACATTTCCGTATGATCTTCTGCCAACGATATAGCAAAATTTCTCAAGAAAGTACGGCGCTTCATCATATTTCCTCGAATACTATTATAATTATAAAATAATCCGGGCATTGATTCCAATATAACGCCATCTTATTTTCTTGTATTTCATGAACAATTATATCGCGAACTCATTTTATCTATCATATCTATATCATAGAACACTCGCATAACGTCCGGAAAGATACACTGGTTTTACAACACGAGTGTTCGCGTGTGGTCCAGTAAGTGGCAACCACCTTCTAATGCCTTTAGTACAACAGTATTTTATTTCGTCTTTCGCGTGTTATACTTGTCATTTCATTTTAGAAAGGTAAATGGAAAAACAGTAAAATCTGGATTGCACGTCGGGGAATAAATATGCTGTAAAGGGACGGTGTTAGACAATTTTTTTTTTCAATAGTAAAATTTCACGTACCGTATAGGAAAACTTAACCGGTTAGATTAGGCCCTAATGGATAATAAAAAAACCGAACGGAATTATAAAAGGTCAACCTTTTTCGCCGTCCTGAATTTAACCCCCCTGCACATTACAAATTGCTTCAAATTTGTTTTTCTACGCGTCCCCCCAGTTATATTCCGTCAACCGTGATTGGAAAGTTTATTTCGACTCGCGAGTCCGTTAAGTACTTGGGAATGCACCTCGATCGCCGCTTCAATTGGAATTATCGTGTCAAAACTAAATGCCGGGAACTTCGCCTTAGATTGTACCACCGGCTGCTTGGATACCACTCACCTGTTAGTTTAGGTAATAAACGAGACTTACGATCTATTTCAGTGCCTATTTGCAGTTATGATATCAGATATTTCAAAATACAATACTTCGCACGATAACTAAAGCCCCTCGGTACTTCCGATTTGAAAATTTTGGACGTCGATGCAGTTGTTAGTCTAGGAAATCAAAACGTTATGGATCCGTACATAATCATAGCTGAAGTCGTAGATTAAGGCGGACTAAACCGCATGAATTATTAAGCTCGCGTAGATAATTAGGGCTTCTCCTGTAGATACGCTTTTCCTAATAGCTACCCGTCATCTGTATTATAACGTCATTGACGATTGAACTTTTTTACCTATATCGTAATATTACCTCGTTAAATATCGTACATTAGATACATTTTTAAAGAAGTCCGGTTAAAAAGTAAATAAAAATAAAAAGCAAGTACCGTCAATGCTAAAATCTTTGATCAAAATTTTGAAGAAAAAAAAAATTATTCCGAATATTTTACGTATGGCTTTTAATTTTATACTTTCAAACGAAACTGGTAAAAAAAAACCTCTCCGCTTGACCGTAGAACCGGACGATTGAAGAATTCGTGCGGATATCGATCGGTATGATTGTGGAAAATTTGCCATTCGTAAAAGGAAAAGCGATCGAATTAGTGAACGATGATTTTCGCGATGTTAACGACCGACCAGCGTTGATAGCACCGGTTTTACACAAAGCTTTGGCCAATTTACCGATGACGGAGGTAGCTGTACCGTTTATTACCGTTACTATTATTATTGTTATTAATATTAATATACATATATATATATATAAATTGCAATCAGGCTGATGTAGCCAATAAGCAACTGGAATGTGAGTTATGACAGGATCGAAGACGTCATTCAACAATGACACTCTGAACTACCTCTTCAATCATTCAAACCGCCGGTGGGAAAAATCGAGTGGTGTACAATAGTTTCATGTGCGAGGTTCATTAACGTGATCTCTAACCTGTGCTAGTAACCTTTACTGCCATCTCGAACTACTTCGTGCGCATTTCGCACTTTTAGGTCTATATTTAGGGTACACCGGCTATTATCCTTAGTACCTTTGATTGAGAGTTAATATTTAACACTACTTCTCAAACGGTTTCATGAGCGTGCGTACATATTACATTGCGACGACGGGTCTACATCCGGATGTCAGCTATTTTACCGATCGCGAGCATTTACCGTTGGTCTCACTTCGGTCAAATTAAGTTAGGTCGTCGGTTAGTTTTGCAACTTTTTCTCCGTATTTATTCGTTTTTTTTTTTGTTTTTTTCGGCATGGAAAAAGACAAATAAAAACCGAAAAGGAACGAAATTTATCACGATGTTAGAACGAGAGCGATATACAGGATATGTGCCTCAACTATCGATTCGACAAAGGTATGCGACGATTATGATCGAGAACTTTATTGTACGAAAATAATATAAACAACAATAACGTCGGGTTTTTAGACCGAAGGAAAGGTTAAAAATTAACGTATACAGAAAATGAAATTCGATGGAAACACAAATAGAAAGGTGCCATTCGTATCGTCGAGTGGAAAAAGAAAAAATTAAAACGCATGATAAACGATATTTAAAATACGTACAAAACGATAACATAGACGTATACATCGTAGACTAACTGCAACGATTTAACAAATAGAAAAGAGCTGAAGAAAAATTGACAGCGAAGGAACCGGGGAAAAATGAACGCTATGAATTCGAGATAAATTTAAAGAGTATATAGATTACAATATGTGGAGTCGATTAATCGCGCACTGTCCGGCTAAAAGAAAAACCGGGTATAAATAAAAGAATTTAAAGATGGGTGTATAAAAACCAGAACGAAAATAGTAAATAATATAGAAGGAAAAAATTGTATTAAACGCTATATAGTTCGTAAACAAAAGAATGCGAAAGCCGGAGTTGGAGACGTTCGAAAATTGTTGTTGCAATTGGAAAGAATCGTAATAAAATTTATAACAAAGAAGTATGTTGGGTATCTTAATTTTTTTTTTTTTTTAATTTAATAATGGATGAGAATGAAGAAGGTCGGGTTATGTGATAAGATTGAAGGATAAGACACTGATAGAGAATATGGACAACAGTTGCAGTTTGCCGGCCACAATAACAGCACGATGTGGCGTCCCTTCGAACGAGGATATATTTGTATGTAACAGCAGTATGCCCGATGCGGAAGAACTACTTCTTCACGGCGCGATGGTTGTATCGACGTTTTCCAGGGAGTTGTGTTCGATTTGATACTCCGTAGCTTATTCGTGGTAGGGATATCTATCCGTACTTTCTTCCACGTATCCCCCGAATCGATGGTTTATATGACTAGTAACATCCACTGCATGAACAGCAACCGATGAAGCTGGAAACATAGTTGATGCCTGTTTCGCTGCTTTATAACTCGGAATCCGGCAGAAGGTTATTTTTAGGTTGGATCTATAAACGGCAGCGAGATATTATTTCAAAGCAGTTGGTTTGTAACATACGCGCGCTAAATGATAATTCAAACGATAATACCGCATAAATCCACGATACAGTCTTTATATTATGCTGGGTATTTATTACAACGGAGCTTAAGCAACTTCCTCAAAATGTAACTTTTAACTGTCGAAAATTTTTTATTCGTTGAACTTTATTTCGCGTATCCGATTTTAATATTTAAGAAGAAAGAATTATTACTTTTTACAAAATTTTAAAAAATAACAATAATAATATCGATGATATTTAGGAAAACTAATAAGTAATTTTTTCTCCCGTTTCAAAAATTAAAATATCCAAATAAATTTTTATTACTCGCTAGTTATCAATCCGTCGTAAACTTTAATTACGCTAGTGATGAAGTTTAAGATTGAAACACCGTAACGAGCATAATCTCTCCAGGCAAGTACAATACTGACTGTTCACTTCATTAACTGACGGAAATCATTTTATCCATTTTCTTTATTTATCTGCAAACTAGTCAAAATAAAACGCCTATATCAATAATTAAAAACGCTAGTTTTATTTTTATTTTATATTTAGCTTTTAATGACCGTACTACAAAATAAAATCAGAATATTCGTGTTATTACGCTTATGTACGTTTGTAGGAAGATTTAAATGTTCAAATGTATACCATATGCAGTGTCCATAGATAACGAAATCCGTGTGCGGCTATTCCTTACCACCTAATTATACTCTGGTCTTTCTGCCTAGCTTTATGTACCTATCATATAATTGAAAACACAATAAGACATTGTCCTCAATCTGCGAACAGACTCATTCTCGGAAATTCTGGCTATCTCTAATTATCATTCGTTTCATCAACATCCAATAGATGATCATCAAGTCATTATGGTAGGTCACTGCGCATATGACAATTACGAATAAATTATTAATAAAATTTGACATTGCGCGTTCCATTACTCCTTTTGACTTATGAAAGCTGAAATAGTTTTACGTCGTCTTAAACTTGGCCATATATCACTCACAGTTACCTGCCTATCAACTTCCTCGACGTTGTTCCCGCCATATCGTCGCAGTATCTCCTAATTGATTGTACGAATCACTACGCGCTGAATTATCTCTGCCACCGACTTTTAACGAATTACTGAATTCAATACCAAATAATATGCGCATCGTGTTGTTTGATTCATCAAATCGGCCTTTCGCTTTTAATCTGACGTGTCTCCGGCCTTGCAGCGATATATATGGTACGTTAAACGGAAGAAGAAATAGAATACTTTAAATGTTCAAATTTTTAAGAAACAGAATAAACTTGAAAAAATAATGTATATAGAAGTTGCGAACGCTCTCTAGAAGTGTAGAACCTAAACGAAGATATTAATAACAAATATCGATTACACCTAACTTTAAATCTGACTTACGTCACCCCGTACATAGTCCAGAACCTGTTCAACTAAACCGAATACATTAATTTAAGGAATTTATTAAAATTTCCGCGAATTTAAATTTTATCTGCGTTTAAAGTTATCGGTGTACGTTTCCATGATCACTTTTGTAACCGCGAGGTTAAAATTTTTTTCCGATATTATTTCAATTCGTCCGTTTACTTCCAGTTCGAAATTCAAATATTGTCGAATAAACAGTACGACTTCCTGAAAGGAATCGAAGATGACATCATAGTCAAAACAGGCCAGAAATTATCGATCGTTAACAAAATGACGTCCGATCTAATTATCGTATCCGGCGAAACGGCCAACACGGACGTAAGTACTTACTGATATATCGATCGCGCGAGCGCGTAAAATATTTAATCGCGATAAAGTTCAAAATTGCGAAAAAGAGTAAATTTTAAAGCGCTATCCGAGTATTAACGAGCTGATCAAAAGACGTCAGTGTGGTTGTTAGATTTACCGACGAAAATACTTAACAACGCCGACTTTAATTACTAGAAAAACGAAATTGGGAAAGACCCCTTCATCGAAGAAGATGGGCGGATAATATGAAGTAGAATTTGTTGGGTGCCTAAATCGAATAATAATATTTACATCAATAATAAATAAAATTTTCGCATTTACACACGATACAGTTTTGGAATATTTAAAAATTTAATCGCGCACTTTAATGTGTTATTTAATAATAAACCTACATACGCTTTTTCACTCCCCTTACGGGAAAAGACAACACCTATTCAAAATTTTGATCATCCCACGGAAGAACAATCGCCTTTAATCATATATTGCAATAATATAAAATATTAAACTACCTGACAGCGTTGGAACTTTTAGTTTTAGGGGGCAAAAAGTATTATAGCGGCTTCTCGCGTGAGCAGAAACCGAGTTATTGTATTTCTAGTATATATACATGTGGCATGTATATTTATATTAATACGAAACGTCCGCTCCTTTTATGCAGATACTTCAACTTGCTTTGAAGGCCGTCAAGAATGGTAGATTTATTCTATACCGCGATACTGTAAATCGGACAAATCTAAATGAAGAATTTCGTGGTTTCAATTTATGTTTGGATTACACTTTGAAAAATGAACGAATTTTACTATTTCGGAAGGTAATACGAGAATATTTTTTGGTGAAATTTTTTTAGTGTGAAAATACACACGTTAGCCACACTTATACGCGACTTTTTTTGTCATCATTTGATATATATATATATATATATATAAAACATACATATATTATTTTATTTATTTATAATTAACATCGTTTTCTTTTATAAGACAGATAATTCGAGTTGAGGTTTTTTCCAATCGTGACAGAATGATGTTTTTTCAGAGGTCGTCCAGTCT
Source organism: Coronaproctus castanopsis (assembly GCA_032883995.1). NCBI lineage: Eukaryota > Metazoa > Arthropoda > Insecta > Hemiptera > Monophlebidae > Coronaproctus > Coronaproctus castanopsis. The sequence continues at coordinate 44,197,893 of CM065053.1, read as the reverse complement.
ACAAGATAGGAAATCCACTTTTTGAACAGGTGTGTCCTGACGATTACGTCATCAAGACGTAGTTACGGTTAAAGCGAGAAACAGAGTTTTGACTGAATACACGGAATAGAATAGTTTTCTACGGATCATACAGATGCAAATTGATTCGTGTGTTCTCGGAAACATCCAATAAACAATAGTTATGATCCGATTCGGAAATGCAAGATTCATCACATAGAGTATTCACACAACGGAGCTCACAAGGCCGTATTGTAATAATTATGATATTAAACGACCTACGCTGGATAAATATGCAACGTCCTCGATAATGATGACAGATAGCGAAAATTGTATTTCAATGTTGGCGCTATATTGCTCTCCTAAACATAAAATAAGCAGTTAAGATTTTATCACGTACTTTAAAACGTTAAGAAATGAATACATATTACAAGTTTAAAAGCACTTACCGGGGCTAACGGACAACACGTTCCAGAGGATAAGAATTTAAAAAAAGCAATAGAATACAGTAAATGTGACGTAATAGGTCTAGTGATAGAAGAAAGAAGTCAGATTCTATAAACTTCTTTATTGTGATGGAGGATTTCATCGAGTAGAATCCTGTTTGGACACTTCTATAATCGCTTACCGGCTCTAATCAAAACAACACCGTTGATAAACTGGTCGTAATTTTGGAGTACATAAATTATCGTTAAACTTACCATCAGATATATATAAAAGGCTGTATTAACTTCATTATTGCTGATATTTACTCATCAACAACGACAGAGATTAAAGTATACAAATATATATCTATAACTATACAAAGTATATAGCAGTTCAAAAAAACAAATTGAGGAAAACTTGGCAAACAAACTAAATATAAATCAAATAATATTAAAATTTAAAAAAAAAAAAACTTTTGGTAAGTACCACGTTACTATTTTGAAAAAAAAAAAAAGACGTTTAGGACACATCGAGGCGGAACATCAACTGACTGAATTATCGATGAAACGTATATTGCTTTTTGATTATTTTCTTCCTCAGATGACTCAGTCTTTAAACCAACGCTTCTTATATAGATTAGCATACATTTTATTTGTCTATACTATATTAATTTCAAAACTCTATTAGCTAGTTTACTTACGACTCTATCCACCAATTCTCAATACTCAAGATTCGTATAATATTTTATTTCTTGTCCTAGTTTCAAACAATTCTGATCCGTTTGAACGATATCATATCGGACACTTTTTTATTTCGTTAGTAGCAATTTATGTCTCAAATCTTTAAATAATTTAAGAATCCTACCTCTAGCTAAATTATGTTTTACATGAACAAATACTGGTTGTAAACCATGATCCCGACATCTCTAATTTTCGGTAGACACCAACACGTTGCTATTTTAAAAAAATCTACCGAAAGTTAGTCAGTATTAATATAATCTCTTTTTACAAACATTTTTTGCAAAATTATCGCATAAAAGGCTTTTAGCCACAACACCAATTCCAGTCTAGAAATGGATATGGTACTGTTGAACAAGTGCATCGTATTATCAGCAAGATAAAAACTGTGTTGAAAAAAAGAAAACCTGTGTTGCGATAGTGGGTCTGATCCAAAAATTGAATAAAATATTTCCAACTATCATTGTTTTAGTTACACGCGCAAGATTGAACATTTCAAATTAAACATGGTAAGTCCTTATTTACAGAATACAAATTATTTGCTATACAACTGCAAAGAAGCGTGTTAGAGCCGTTCATATACCCCCATATATACATCGAATATCCCAGATATAAATGAAGTCGATATGACTACATTGGCAGACATCACAGCGCTGCATTGCTCTGGCAGCAATACTCCGAGATGCAATAAATTACATTCGCCTCTACCCTGTAACAGGAATCGTGCCCCAAGGAAGTGTACCAGGGTTGTTGCTTTATCAGCTACATACGGCTTAGTTCCCGGAGAGTAGAGAAGTCAGCATTCATACGATACCGTGACAATAGCTACTGACGATAATCGCATAATGGCCACATCTAAATTAACCTGACTGACTAATAAGTTGGTGTATTAAATGTTCGCCTGTCACTTTTACAGTGCGTAACGTAGGCAGTTTACTATTTAAAATAAATGATAATTCGCTAGAATTAAATATTTGAGTATGCAATTGGATCAAAAGTAAATGTATAACTCAGGAAATATAAACGGTTGGATCTCACGCTGGGACAGTTACATTGAGTATTTCTTTAGCTCGTCACCTGAAAAGAAACTATTAATTTATAACAGTATTTTAAAACTTATCGGGACCTACAGCCTTGATACTATGGGATTGCGCCAAAAATCCGAATATAAACGAAGTTTTCAGAACAAACGTTTCTCCACCTTGGTACATATCAAGCGAAACTCTACATCAAGACTTCAACATCTCGCGCACCAAAGATGACATATTTATGACTTTACTCGGTTCGTGCCTTGGTATAGCAAAGGCACGAAAGTAAAAGTTTATAGAACTTTTACTCGACAACAGCCTCGAATGAGATAAATCTGATTATTATTGCTGGGTCACACTGATGAGTATTGATCACGAATACGCTACTTCGCATTCTATTGTAATTGTTATATGGCCGTAAGGATAATTGGAATTTATACGTTTTAAAAAAACAATAAGAATAATTTTTGATATCGAAGATAACTCGAACGTTTTAGCCAGTAGCGAAGTGCACACCTTGCAGTAGTGGACGTGCACCGACTCGGACAAGTTAGTCTTAATTTCTCACTACCGTTTCTATAGTTCATGGAAATCGGCGTACAGTTTTACCGACGCTATAACCGGTCCGCAGTCTCTCAAAGTTTAAGTAACTGATATTTTTATACACGTTTCCAAAATACGTTATAAAAGCCTTTCGACTTATTTTCTATAAACTATTTTATAAAAGAAATCTACTTTTAATATTTTCACATTATTTTAGCCGAAACAATGCATCCCATTCGCGGTTATCGCTGTAAACTAATTTTAAAAATCTGACTATACTTTTAGGAATCGCGTACAAATTCGGTCGATCCGATCGTTATACAAATAGAATCGGATTCATTTTCGTGGGTAACGGCAGTTCAAAATGCTCTGAAACAATTAGACACGGCCGAAAAACAGAAGCTGATCATTTACGCTGAAAAAGAACCGTTCAGCGGTATTCTGGGATTCTTTAAGGCTCTCAAAAGAGAACCGAATATGGATAATATAAGGTACGCGGCCAGTACAAGTCGTTCTGCGAGTTAATTATATTTCATTACAAACTTTCCTATTTGTGCTCGTTTAAAACCAACCTGCTGGAACATCAACAAAAATCAATTGAAATAGTTTTGTCGCACTCGCCCTTGACAGTGTAAAGATTTCACCTGAAGTTAGATTTCGTCGATAAAAATAATAATTGCTCGGTCGAAATCTCTCTATCCTTAAACCCACATAGCGAATTGACGGCGATGATGGGTTAGTTGAATCTTATATAGTTGTAGCGCAAATAAAAAATTTGTCGAGTTGAAGTCGGCAAATGGACAAGTTCTTTTTCACGGCGAAGAATTAAGTGCATCGGGTTGCTGTGCCCACTTTTACGAACTGCGACGATTATTGTCGGCTAAATTCCTTCGACGTACGAGTGTCGGCTTTACGGCTGTCCCGAATTTAGTAATCAAATATTGCAGAATCCACTTTGAAGGGGAACCGTGTTAACATACTTTCAAATATTTTTTGTAGATTTCTATTACACCATTTTACGGAACTCCCAACTACAAGTAATGTGGACGATGTGCATTGGGTGCAACGCCCCTTCAAGCGTTTCCAAACAGTTCCAATATTACGTAATATGCAAATAATAGACGTCTTATCTAGACGACATAAATATTTCACCTGCAGGCGAGACCGTTATATGTATTTCAATCAAATGTTTGAATACTGGCGTATTGTATGATTTTCATTCTCGCGGGTAAATAACGTTGAGAACGCGATTGCGTTGACAAATATTACGCGTTAAAATACGACGTGCGCGTAGTATTGCATAATCATCGTCATTTTTTCTCATTACCGAACGTCGTGACTAAACCGTTACACGTTATTTTTCGCGTTCAAAATGAGCCGGAATTCCATACATTAATTATATACGCAACGCAAGTACGCGCGCATATAATATCATAAGCGGTGCGTAGTAATTGCCTCTCTATGGATATTAGAACTATGCTATGATGCGAAACTTCATGCTATGAACTGCGATCGAACCTCCGATCAATGGCTAATTGAAGTTTCCATCATTACCGTTGCGATATACATATATTATGCTGACGATCTGGCGTTATTTTGCACATCGTTCAGAACTGATACAATCTACAATAGGTTATAAAAAGCGGCAAATGCTATTTACAAATAAACGCTGGAGGCTAAAATTAAATACCGAGAAATCGCACGCTATACTGTTTACTAGATTTGCACCTTCTCTGCCTGATATTACCATTAATGGTAAATGCATCAGTTGGCAGAAGCAGGTTAACTATCTGGCTAGACTCTCGTCTTTCATTTAACGCGCACATTAATAAATCTATCGGTGACGCGAAAATAGCCGTTCGAATACCAGTTTTCAGTTACCGTTCTCATCTTTCTTCAGTAAACAAGAAATTAATTTATAAGACCTAGTTTATGCTTGTCCGATCTGGTGTTCAGTGTCCGTTAGTACTTACAAAAAACTCCAGGTAATGCAAAACCAATGTTGCAGAATACCATTAAGTGCTCTTCGATGGACTAAAATCGCATTCCACATTAAATATTCCTCATATTTATGATCATATTTATAAATGATCAAAGAAATTTTATGGTAAATGTATCATGATGACAATAACTTAATTCATCAGGGATTATAGTATGCTTGATCTCAGTGTTTGTTACACTGTTGTACGATTTTTTCTTTTTTTATTTATATACAAGTTAAACTAAATTTAATAAGTGTTAATCGTTTTTTTTTTATTTTTAATTTTTCCTATTGTTATTTTACTGTGATTTTCTTGATTATTTCTTTAGTTCTGTAAAGTCATTTAGTTGTATTTAACTGCTAATGTGTAATTTTAAGGATGCATATATGAGTTCTTCATAATTTATAAAATTTTGTTTTGACCTACGCTACTATACTGGAATATGACAAAAAAAAATTACTTACAAAATTGTGTTCCCGTATTCTTTTTAAAAATTAGCACTACACGCATTCGACAAATGCGTTAGTTCGGTTTCAGATTTTTCGAATTGATAACGTGACGTTCTAAATTATATAACGGTGCAGAGGGATTAATTAGAGTGGTGTGATAATGTTCGTTATCTCGGTGTAATCATCGAAAATATGCTTACTTTAAACACAAAGATAATATCGCAATCATGACAAACAATGCCTTCTGTCCCTTGTGCCCTAATCCTTAATCACAAGTCCTTTAACAACAAGATAACCATCTATAAAGCACTAATCCGTCTACTACTTTGTTATTACGCTTGTCTTGCCTGGAGCTCGATATCCAAAAACCTTAATAAATTACAAGTTATTCAAAATAAATGCCTCAGATGTATACGCACCTCGCTATACCAGAATCGACAGTATATACGAAGCTAGTGATCTGCCCTATACTGGAGATCTTGTTCTGACGCTATCGGCTTAATTTTTGTATTGAATTCTCGTACCGAAATAATGAATTCGTCTCCTCGATTTTCAATTACGATTCTAAGCAACTTCGTTTCGTGTGTATTCCAAATATAAACAGAAGACTTAAACATAACATTATGTAATAATTATAATTTAGTTAATTAACCCCTTTACTTAGTAAGCATCTTATATATATATATATATATATATATATATATATATATATATATATATATATATATATATTATGGTGTGTCAACTGTTAAGATAATTAATATACTAATATAACTTTATGTGTATATTCATGAGGAAGTTCGAACGTATTCGGTCAGATAAATGTTAACGGAGTATATATATATATATGTATATATGTGCGTATATAAGATTACGATAGCAGGTAGCAATTGTCGATGTTCACGGAATTTTGGAAATTAGACGCGTACTAGAACAGCGAAGTGTGAATAGTATTCGGAATATAATGGGTTTTTTGCCGTGAGCCACGGATTCGTCGGACGACGGTGATGAGAACGAGAAAAAGCGTATACCAGCTTTTACCTTTGGTCGTGGCTGATGATTTCGCAGGCTGCTCCGTATTCGTTGATCGAAGTCTACGATTTTATTTTTCAAGTTAATAATATATTGAACGAAATTCACGGAACAATTTAGTTAAAGTTTCGTTTCTTTTTAAGGTATACTTTTTTTAGTTACCGCCATCAGATTGATCACCTATTAAATTGTTTTATTTTTCTCTTCCTTTTTCATTTTATTATAATCGCGCAATACTCAAACATAGTCATATATATCAAATTCGGATAGAAGGAAACTCTCGCTGATAGTTCGGCTACCATATATAAATTTGGACACTATCAAATTAAACAGTAATGTTATAAAAAATAAAATTCACATCGTTGCGGACATTTGGAGCGCACAAGTCAATATATTAAAATACCTATCGAAATTCGTGAAGTATACCAGATATCAAGATAAGTATATGTGTATATGTGCACTTGCGGATATGTTTATAAATATGTATGTATACCGATTTATATAAATTTCCCGTGTTATGTTATCTACATATTTTTTTTTATTTATTCCTGATTTAATCCACCATATTTGTTTATTTGCAAATTGTGGTATTTTGTATGTATAAAAATATATTCGATCATATTAGTATACTCATAATTTTTTTTAAGATCAATTTTATTTTTATAACGTATTATCTTTATTTAAAAAGACGACTAGTACGTTACAAATTGGCGACCATTAAAAATAAAAAAAGAAAATAGGGTTAACACCATAATATAACGCGTTGTCTTTATAAACTAAGACAACAGGGACGTTATAATATATATATATATATATATATATATATATATATATATATATATATATATAGTACTTATTTAAGAACTTACAATCTAAACAACATATTTTAGCAGTTTATACTTAAGTTTCTATATGAACATGTATTATGTCTAATTGGAAAACTTTTTTATTTTCTAGTCTTTTATTTGCTTTTTTCCTGCAATATTAAACGTTTTGTTTTCTTTTATTGTTTATATTAATGTCTGTAAGCCATGCTATATTTTCTTTTAATAACGTATACAAATATATTGTTTTTGTAAATTATATAAATTACAATATAGGGTGACCCGGAGAAGACGGGCGGTTTTTTATTTTGAATAGCGCAGTTGGTAACACTGGTACAACGACTAACGAGAAATTAGTTTTTATCTCAGTTATCATTGTATCCTACAACGGGAAAGGGCGCGCGTTTTGCGTTGAACGTTATTTTCGGCGTGAATCGATCACGACAGTACAAACGGAGTTTCGAAAAGAATTCAAAGTTACGCGATTTTTTCTTTTTCGTGTGTATACCTTATGAGCCGCGTTAAACACGTCTATCAGATCCGGAAGAAATGAAAACTGGGATTTCCGAAGAAATTTCAAAAATTCAGCGACCTACGCTCGAAAAAGTTTTCGAAAATTTTCTAAAGACTGAATGATTGCAAATTCGTCTGAAATCCCTAGATTTCCTATTTTTAAATAAAATTTCATTCCAGAATTTTTTATCGAGTAGTTCTCGAGTTATTCAAAAAGCAACAAAACCGTCCGTCTTCTCCGGGTCATCCTGTAGAATCGTTTTAGTATATTTATATTAAATTACTCATATATAATTATTTTATTTTACTCGCAATCGTGTTAATGGCTGGAATAACTATCGTTCTCTTTTTGTTTTTTCGAAAGAAAAAAAAAGGAAAACGAATATTTCTAAACGCGATATCCGCTGGGCGCTTAATTGTAGATTCCATTTATTTCCTCTTCGAATTCAAAGAATGAGAATTAGTCACACGATATTTCGAACGTAAATATACGACTTAAGTAATGATCGAATAATGTCCGTTTAGATGTTTCGCCATAATGGATTCGGATGCTCCGTCGTTTAATTTGCAGCATTCGTTTTATCGATCTCAACTGGTTAAAGATCTGTCGATGAACGTATACAAAAACGGAAGTTGGGGCCGATATACGCATCTGCCACTCGAACTTCGACAAACGGTAAATGCTCATCACGCTTACGTCAGTACGTTAATTCATGGAGACTTATCCTCGTTAACGTGGTTACAAGGATCAATCGACCCGAAAGCGTAAGTATTAGTTTTCACAATTCAAGCATTTACTCGCCGGCAAATTCTCCCGACTATAACGATGCGTCTATAACTATATTATAACTATATATCTATGTACGAATCGTAAATCTCTCCTAGAGATATATCGTGGTTATGAAAAATCCATTGGCTGTACAAGATGGCGCTGTGAATCTTTATTATGGTTTCTGCGAAATTTCCTCCTACTGGAATCCTTACCATGTGTCTGACCATCCTGTTGGAAGGCGAATGCCGGGTCTTTTTTTTCCTTCTACTATTCCTCGAAGAATTCTCGCCTGTAGTCCGTCTGCTCTTATTATACGACCGAAGTATGTTATTCTTCTTCCGATTACTATCGCGGATAATCTTCTGTCGATTCCGTCAACTTCCTTCTAATATCGAATACTTCGTTTTCTTGTCACCGTTCACGCGGAATTCTCAACATCCGCCTACAACAATACATCTCGAGCGCATTCATCGATCACATTTCTGTACAGTGTCCAAGTTTCTGCGCCGTAGAGGAACACCGAGAAGACGAGACTATTGACTAGTTTTATTTTGTCACTTTCTTCGATACTATCACATCAACCCATATACGTTTTAAACGCACTAACTCTTTTTTTTATGTTTACTACTCTATATATATAAATATATAATATATATCGTTATTTTGTTATTTCTAGTGCCAGCGATGATTCGTCGACTATCCCGAAACTTATACACGTTTATTACGCGTCTTTGAATTTTCGCGATGTAATGTTAGCAACAGGTAAATTACCCGCCGATATTGTGACAACGGATTGTCTGGCACAAGTACGTAAAATTCGAATTAATCCGTCGCGCGAAATGTTCGAAAATAAAAATATGTTCGACCTATAGCGTCAAAGTGTATTAGCCGGACGCTCTCCGTAATTCGAGTATCGATGTTAACTAATAATCCGACCTACAGAATTTTAGTCAACCCCACTCGAGAGAACAAATCCTCGAACACATAATATTCGAGCGTCCAACGAGACGTTTAATATTTATACAAGATATATCCGATTTATCATCGCGGTTACAAAGGGTCCACGTAGAATTACAATTAATCAAAGACACGCGCTATCTAGGTGGCGCTTGTTAAAACTAAACGTGGTATTTCGCAATAAACAAATACCGATCCAGCTGAAAAGCAAAATAAACAACCATTGATTGCCGCTTGTTCGGAAACGTGACCATACATACGGAAACAAATATAAAACAGATAAGGAACTACGTACGAAAGAGTAATAATTAATATAAGGCTATCAAATAGCGAGAACAAAAAACAATTTCATGAAGTGGAGCTGATGGCCAAATAAAAATGAAGATGGGCTAGCCACGTGGTCGAAGGAAAGACAATAAAGATGTCGCAAAAAGAAAGAAAACAAAACGAAGCAAACGAGGGAGAGCCATGAAGCGATGTGGTACGATGATACAGAGAAGTTGGGTGGAAGCTAAGCAAAGCGCAAAACAGAAATAGTTGTTTGGAAAAAGCCTTCGCCGAAATTGACATCAGAGAAGAGGAAAATGATTGAATTTATCATCGTGGAACAGCTGTTCTTCTCGCGATACCGTTTGTCGATCGCAACGGCGGCCAATCGACAAAAAAGAAAGAAAACAAAACAAAGCAAACGAGGAAGAGCCATGAAGCGATGTGGTACGATGATACAGAGAAGTTGGGTGGAAGCTAAGCAAAGCGCAAAACAGAAATAGTTGTTTGGAAAAAGCCTTCGCCGAAATTGACATCAGAGAAGAGGAAAATGATTGAATTTATCATCGTGGAACAGCTGTTCTTCTCGCGATACCGTTTATCCATAGAAAATTTTTTCACCGATAATTCGCGATGTTGATGTTTCATTATCTTTCTAGTGGATAAAAGGGATTTTTAAAGAAATTTTTAAATAAACATATTTCGACAACCAATAAATCGGGACAGTGCGACGTTAAATTTATCGTTTTCGGTCGTGAATTCCTTTTAAACAAATGTCTCTGGTTATGACGAAAATGTTCATATTTTCACGTATCGTATAGAGAACAGTGTGATTGAAAGGATTTTACAACGAAAATATTTCTCTTCGTCGATTCATTTCGCGTTAACCCTTTTCTTCACAAATAAAGCAATTTTCGAATTTCCTACTATGAAGATGGTATTCAGCTAGAGCATAAAGATTATTTGGAACTGATATATACTGAGAGCATTAGTCAATCGCCTCTCACTTATTATTTTCAACTTCAACCGTCTCTCCCCCAAACTCCCACGGTTCTATTTCTTGAACAAGATTAATCGCAAGGGAATTAAACTCATCAGCAGATTACGATTCGGATATCATTTGTTGCATGACTTAAAATAATTACAAGGAAGATATTAAAATATTTACAACAAAGGTATTAAAATAATTATAACGAAGGCATTGATAAGTTTTAAAAATTCGAAAACTTTATTAGCGATATCCACTTTCTCCCTAAGCAAAGTTTGCAAGTCGAGCGATGCAATTCCGTACTGTTTTCATCGTTTGTCGTAAATTGGACAATCTACCAATAGATGCGATCAACTGGCAGCAACACATTGTGGGCACGTTGGTGGCGTACTCTTTTCCAATAAATGGATGTGTGTCAATTTTGTGTGCCCTGTAATCTCGGTATAATACTACCTCCTCCGTTATGTTACTACGATGTGCCGGGAGCCACTGCTTTGAAGATAATTTTATAGATCGTAGCTTATTCACCATAGATATTCTATGCCAGTTACTATTCCATGTCGATTCGAAATGCTGTTTTAATTCGAAGCTATCGATACAGGGGTATTCAGAAACGGATGCGAAACGGATGTTTTTGCTGATTCGTCGGCTACTGAATTACCATATATATTGCAGCGAGCTGGTATCCACAAAAGTATTATGTTCTTAAGCGTGGTTTGTAACAAGAGTATTATTGGCTATTGGATGCAAATTTTTATTATTTAATCGAGTTCTTAATGCTAAAAGTGAGTCAGCGCATAAAATAAAAGTTTTATTTCTGTCGGCATCTGCGTATTTCACTACGGATCTAATATAGTTCTGCTGATAAAACTGAGAACGTAGCTGGAAGAGAAATTTGAAGAACTGCGTTTTCGTTGACAACTATCGAACAACCTACCCCTTTTGAAGATACATAAATTCATATTCTGCGTGGTTATCTTTAATCTCTTTTAAAATTTCTCTGATCTTGTATTCTCTACTTATGTCGCACAACGTTAGATTCACATCGAAGTATTCGCGAGATAAAACATTGGGAGTTTGACATTTTTGAATGAGTTTATGCAGAATGGGAAGATATTTCCCTGAGTAGCCAGCGCCAATATGGTCAAACATTGTCTTCTTAATTGCTAGGGCAATTCGGATGCTTCGCATAAAATACCTATTTTTGGTGATGTTCGGAGTTGCCAATCTTAGAGCTATGTTTCGGATCGTATTTAGAGACCTTCATAAGGTCAAACTCGCTGAAGCGTGATTCCATAATTCAATTTCGACGTTATTAGAGTGCGATATATTATCGTTAATAAACTATGTCTGCTTGCACCGTATGTTGTATGTTATTGTTTACGCATTAGATTTAATTTCTTCGACAAGTGATTTTTAATGAGTTAATGTGTGTCTTCCGAGTAAGTTTTATTGTCAAATATCACTTCTTTTACCGATGGTATTTGGTTCAAACGTATTTTATGTTCGCATTTATTTCTCGTCGACAAAAGTGGATCATTGTTGTTTTTGATGTTGAAAAGTATAGACCGTTATTTTGAGACCAGCGTTGTAGTTTGATAATTATGTGTTGCAGAATTGACTCTTCTAATTCAATATCTATGCATAGAATCAAAATGCAGAAGTCATCCGCGTTTAGAAATGATTGTATCGGTTTCTGGACCGTATGTATAATATCATTTATTTCAATATTAAATAGTACGGGACTGAGTACTGATCCTTGAGGTTAATGGCTGGCGTCTCGCTCAAGGAGGTAGAATCTCTTTTTTTCGCGCTATTTTTACACAATTTCTCCAACATAAATGTTACATGTTTCCATAAAGCTATTAATATATATATATATATATATATAATATCGCCGATTGCGATATCCCTCGAGTGGAGAATTCGTGTATAAACACTAACTGAAAATAAAGATATTTGCTCGTCCATATGACGTCATTTGTCATTTCCTATACGTCAAAATGTATACATTAAATACTATTTAACCGAAAATTATTACGATCGACATTAATGCAGGATCGCGTGCTCGGATTAGAATTCGCTGGAAAAGCGTCTAACGGTAAACGTTACATGGGAGCCGTGCCTTACAACGCTTTGTCGACTTTAGTTATAAATGAATCTTCGCTATATTGGGAAATACCGGATGAATGGAGTTTGGAAGAAGCATCTACAGTACCCATAGCTTATGCTACGGTAAGAAAGATATCGATTACTTATATATATATATATATATATATATATATATAAAATACACTTTAGCGTCTGTATATATGCGTGTGTGTGTGTGTGTGTGTATGTAGGAGCATATCTCCGCCGAATAAATCCTAGTAATAAAATACTGACACTATCATCTCGATAATTAAATCGCGATTAAAGCGACACGCGAAAATCATCCGAATCTAGAAGACACACTACTCTTACCCACTGATCAAGATATAAGACGCCTCAAACGTCTTAAACCAAATGGCCTAGTGACATAATAAATATTGACTAAGGATATATTCTTCGAGATAGTTTACAAAAAACTGTATCTAAAGTACGAACATCGACGAAGAAAACGTTAAAGAATCGAAATCGCTGATTTAGCTTACCGGCATGATACAAGACTTTGTAATCATCCGAAAAGTCTCAGTACTTTTACCTACTGATCAAGATGTAAGACGCCGCAAACGTCTTAAATCAAATGACCTAGTGATATCATAAATATTGACTAGCGTAAGAATATGTACATATATAAATAGTGAAGTCTAGCCAGTCGGCCACTAAACTACCGATTCTACGTTACAACGTTATTTATGGTACGTTTGTGATTAAACTTAGCTTCCTCTTTCGCAGATGGACCGCTTATTCGTGATAATTTAACATAAACTACGTAGATTAATAATGAAATAAAACAAATACACCTATATATATATATATATATATATATATATATATATATATATATATATATATATATATATATATATATATATATATATTTCTAGCTAAAAAACCGGAAGAGATTTTATTCAACTATAATGAAATTTTAGTCTAAATAGCTGTTTTATCTTGTTTTAAATTCAATTATCCTAACTCGCAACATATTTTTTGAAACGTAAAAATATATGAAATAGTAAGAAGTGTAAAACATTCGAAAAGTAGTAATGAATAATATTACAAATTATTTTAATGAAAAATTATAAATAAATATAATAAATAATAAAATTGAACGATTTTTTAAAAACCAAATAGCTGTTTATTGACTTATTAGTCGGTTCAAAGCAGTCGGTTGTTAAGTCGGTTTCGTTGGAACGATTTAGTCAGATTTATACTACGAAAACAATTTAGTCGCTTATTATTTATATTTAGTTACTTTTTGTTAAGTTACTACTCGTCATTCGATTATTGAACGAGTAATATAGCGTTATTAGTAGACTACTAACAACTAATTTTGTAGTTGTTTTATAAGTTATGAATTATTCGATTCTTTAGTAACATTTATCGAGTGTGTTAGTAATATAATTTGCGGGTGTTTATTATAATTCGAGTAATTCGAACTTTTCACTAATGGTGTAAAATTGTTTATTTTTAAACGCTTTATTTTTTAGAAATTCTGTGATGTTTGAACGTTTTAAAATTTTCTCGGTTAATTTCACCTAGTACACGTATGTAAATATAATTAAAATATCGATTTGACACGTGTGTAATATATATTACTGCGAATAAATATTAAATCCGAAAAATTAGCGATATAAATAACATAATGGAATATAGTTTAAAATAATATCAATTTGTAAACGAGAGATACAGGACATTGTTAAATAAATTTAATTTCGGAAATTATACATTCTTTGCATTGGAAACGAAGCGAGATTTAAAAAAATTAAATTCGCATTTATTAATTTTCACGAATAAATGAACAGGCTGGTAAACTAATACGTTCTACGATTCTATATTGTTGGAGAGTTTTTTTTTTTTTTATCATCATCGTAAAAAAATTGATTAGCACTTATATCGATAACTATTATCGAACAAATTATAATAGGAGAGCATACGAGAACAGTTTAGTCGCGGAAAGCTGGAGATGGATTAAATAACGTATAATTATTTACGATATTAATGAAATACTAATTATATATTTAAATTATTTAACTTCGTATCGCTTTTCAAGTGTTCTTTTAGATTAGAATATTGTTTATCGGCTTGTTATTTAGAACAGTCAGAATTAATAGTTTAATAATCGATTTATTCATATTTTTCACGTAAGCCGATCTATGCGCAAGCCTATAAAGAAAAATCAAACCGAATAATTAGTCGGATTTAAATAATTATGTAGTAACTTTTTCTGAAAAATCGAATTAATCAATTATTTCATTATGTTCTAATCTGAAGCATTAGCAGTAAACATAGAACAATTAATAGGCCATTAATTAATTCTCTAACCAGCGGATATTAATTAAATGAAGAAAAAAAACGCTTAGTAGAATTTTGATCGCATGCACCGTGTTCAGCGTCACGATATATCTTCATGGACTATCCTTTGTACTGCTCACTCAGATTGTCTCTTAAACCTTTCTCCACTTCCTCTCCTCTTGAAAGATGAATTCTCTAACAAAACCCAATCATGTTTTCTTACGCATTCTAATCCTTAATTTAACTTCATCTCCCTCTTACCTGTAACCATAGTTGTCGAGTGCGGCACGTTAATTTACGTTAATAGTAACGTTTTAATCGGACAATTTATAATTAAGTTTTTGGCTGTTTTGTTTATCATTTTATCGTAATTTCGTTGTTTTGTTTTTTTTTAAGGTCGTATACGGTTTGATTACTACGGCGAATCTGCGCAAAGGAGAATCCGTTTTAATACACACAGGTAGCGGAGCTGTCGGTCAAGCCGCCATTAATATTTGTTTGTATTACCATTGCGAAATATTCATCACGGTCGGAACTGAGGAAAAACGAAAATTCATTCGAGACTCTTTTCCGCAGGTCGATTAAATTAATTCGTATACGGTTTTTAAAAAAA
Organism: Coronaproctus castanopsis; assembly: GCA_032883995.1. Lineage (NCBI taxonomy): Eukaryota > Metazoa > Arthropoda > Insecta > Hemiptera > Monophlebidae > Coronaproctus > Coronaproctus castanopsis. The sequence continues at coordinate 44,182,328 of CM065053.1, read as the reverse complement.
GATCGATAAAAATATTTTTACCCTACCGAAATTATACGACGCGGTTTTTCGGCAACAATACCGACGACAGATTAATTGTCCGCTATTAGATTTTCTACGGTCATTCCACTTGCCGAGGAACAATTTACACGATGATATATCTTCGCATCGTGTTACGATGTAGTTGCTTCAAAATTTTCCGATAGAAAGAAAATTAAAAGAAAATAATGATTTCTTTAAGAAAGTTTTAATCGAAGACATTTTTACAACTCAGTTTTTTCATAATATATGATTAGAAAAAGGATAAACACAAAAATCAGTATTCCATAAACCGATGATAATCTAATAATACTAGACGTTGTTTTTTTAATCATTACGACGATTATCAACAACCGATAAACTTCATCATAATTATTTACACGTTCTTCTTCGTTATCTAAGGTTGGCGTCCACATCCTTCATCGCTTCAAACTATGCTTGTCAGTCTCTATTGCTAAATGAACAAGACTTCTCATTCCGGCAACCGCCATCCATTCTCGGATATTTGAAAGGCACGACGTCCCCTTCTGCGGCCGACACTACGAATTTGCTCCCATCGGTATTACTTATATTTCGGTCACCACGTCAGACGACCCGGATAATTAATTTTCTTTAATTTTACCGATTAAGTCCGCCGCAATCTTTTTCCACGCGTTTCCTAACTTGTTTACGCGTTATTTTTGCTAGTAATCGTCTGTAAAGCCAACTAATCGTTTTATTTGTTCAGCTTTTAAGGTCCAAGTTTCTGTCGCGTACGATAGCGCTTATTTCTCTATTCTCCGTAGTAAATAATGTCGCGACTTCGAGGAAAGTGACTTAGTTTTCGAAACGTTAAGTGCGCCACTTCGCTTTTAGATTTTATTTATAATTCCGACGAGCCTTGTAATCCAGCCACCGAGATTCTTTAATCTATCAATATTTCATTCTCAATTCTTATCATTATGCATGGTCTATTCTTTTTCTATCATCGTAATTTTTGTTTTGGCCGCATTATCTGTTAAATTATACGATCAAATGTTACAGGTCTTTTTATTAGCATAACGCAAATTGTTTATTAAAACACCGTCAATTTTTATGCCTTCCGTCTCGTTATCTAACGCTTCTTTTAATATTGTTTCCGAGTATATATTAAATAGTAACGGAGACAGAATGCAACCCTTTTCTAACTTTGTTTCTCTATATCATCCGTGTAAGTTTCATTCACTTTTATACCAGCAGTCTGATTCCTATAAAGGTTTTTTTATTAGATGGTTAGATTTCAGGTCTACTTCTGACTTTTCTAATGTTTCAATAACACGATATTATCAAATATATATATAATATATATGAAAAAATAACGAAAGTTAGTTAAAATAATTATTATTTTACGAAAAAGTTCCACAAAAAACCTGCATGGTTATCATTTTAATTGATAACTAAATATAATGAAACAGTATCGGATACAGTTAAAAATTATCGATGTAAATAAGTCGACCTAATTGACGTGTTATGTACGCGTCTACGTTCGTATTTTTTCGAACCTACGTCCTAGCGATTGATAAATCGTCGATTTTATCGACATTTTTATCAGTCGACACGCGAAAGATATAAATTTTTAAGTATACCGTTCTTAATCGTTCTTCGTTCATAAGAAGATAATTTAACACATCGCGCGTAGTTGTAACACGCATATACCCGGTTTTTGTGATTTTGTGATCGCTGCAATTTATTTTTATATCACTCGGGTCGATGTTAAATAAAACCGGGCATGTGACACAATTTTAGTTCGACTACGATAATTAAGAGTTACGTATCAAAGTTACTCTTTCCGTAATTATAACAACTGCATTCGTAATCCCTTGAATCTAATAAAGAATCGCTCAAATGAAATCGGTGCAGACGCCGCATGCTAGTTCGTCTTGAATCTTTATTGATAAAATTTCGAATCAAATTATTCGAGAGATGAGAATATTTGTTTAATGGTTGGATAGATTTGTTAGGAATAAAGACCGCGCAACGGTTAATTAAACGGGGTATTATTATTATTTTTATAGACGTGAATTGTACGCGGGATAAATCCCCCGGAGGATAGTGCAGTTGTAGAAGAAGTCTGATGATATTTATTAATAAAACGACGATCCTAATGGACAAATTAATAAATAAAATTTATTTCGTTTTAAAATAAAATCTCGACAAAAAATTTTTCCGACAGATTTCGTTTAATTTTGTACGTAATTTTCGTTCACTTTTACATCAGATTCCGGAAAATCACATAGGAAATTCCAGAGATACCTCGTTCGAGGATATGGTTATGAGCGAAACTAGCGGTAAAGGAGTTGACGTGGTGTTAAATTCATTAGCCGAGGAAAAGCTTCAAGCTTCTACACGTTGCCTGGGATACGGTGGTCGATTTTTAGAGATTGGAAAATTCGATTTAGTCCAAAATAATCAAATAGGTAAAATTTTCTGATAAATTGGAATATAAAAACAACTGCGGTTTTATATCAAATATACATATATATATACATATACATATATATATATATATATATATGTGTATGTGTGTATCTAGATATATTTTTATAATATTACTTTAATACGAAGAATACTGTATTTCGATGTACGAATTGTTTCGAAATTTTTAATCGTATTCGATACTTGTATGCTGTTGTTTAGAATGAAATCCTCATATTCTCGCTCTCTAAATAGGTAACGTATGTTTGCTGATAGTTTTCGAAAATAATGTCCAGTTACTACACATATTTCGCTAATACGAACAAATATTGAGTATAGTTATTACAGATTCGAAGTTATTTATTAAAAATATCTAATATAACTAGATATTAAAAATAAACTTTTATTGTACAATGCGATACTTAAACCAATCTGGCTATATGGCTGCGAACTATGGGGATGTTCCCCTAAGAGCAACATTCAAAAAATACATCGGTACCAGAATAAGATACTACGAAGGATAGCTGGCGCTCCATGGTATGTCACTAACTACACATTGCATAAAGATATTCAGATACGATATGTGCAACAAGTAATCCAACGAGCTGCTCGCGATTACTTGGCGAGATTGGAAACTCACGAAAATCCGCTGGCAATAAGTTTACAAGTTCAAAAGTTCAATCGGCGATAAAAAGGCTGAAGAGAAAACGTATTACCGACTTCAGATAATGCTTTCGGCCTGTCATCATTCATAACGTCGGAGTTCTGTCGCCGGACAGACTCCTTCTAAAAAAATGTTTTTTTTTCACATTCATTCATCTGGTAGATGACGGGTTAGACACGTCAGTTCTAGATTAGAAGTTATAAAAAAAAAAAATTAGTGTTAGCGATATTGGCATTGAAGGGTAAATTACATAGCTCACGATACTTAATTAGCTTTTCTAATAATCGAACGCTGTGGTTTATTAATTATGTTTTTCCTGTTTATTCATCTGTAAGCAAATTGTGTAGTGATCACTGTGACATAAATCAAGATGGGTTGACCATTGAAATTTTGAATGGACTTGGTTCGTTGAATGGCCGATAGAGTGCCGTTAAAGGAGTTGAGTGTAGTCGGCTGTTTATTATTTAATAATGATATGTATAAATTTACACGAAGCAAAATATCTTCCTTTTCCTGTTAGTTTTATTAAATCCCCATAATGGACTATGTGCATTCATATCTCCGAGTAGGAGAAACGATTTAAGGTATTAGTTGATTTATTTGCTGGAACGATGGTTTGGAGTCGGGCGGAAATACTTGCTACAGACAGTAAGTTGATGGAAATTGATTTACAAAATTGAAAATTGACAGTAACGTTCTGTATTAACATATTTATTTGGAGCTCGTTTGTTATTGGTATTGATTCGTGGATAAAAATTGATACCCCACATGCCTGACGTATGGTCGTAACGGAAATGATTGTAGTATTTTAAAGACATAAACTGAGCTGGTTGAAGGTGTGTTTCTTCTAAACAGATAATGGTAAGTTTTTTCTTTACATTTAGCTGTTGGAGTTGTGTCAAAATTATTTTGCAAACCATCGATATTCCGTTGAAGAAGCAAGTTATCTATTGTTTTTAACTATTAATTCGTCGGCTATTTTGTCGGTGTTATTTTTGTGGAATGATCATTAATGACAGAATAAGCCGACTTCGATCGGATAAATACTGTATCCGCTGTATTAGGTGGGATATTCAATTTGTTAAATAGTTCTCGGGCGGATGAAGATTTATTGTTATCGTGGATTAATGAAACTATTTTTTCAAAGGGTATACTCTCATTAAGAGTTTTTTGATTATTTTCTATTCGCTGAGCCGGCAAGAAATTGATTCTCAATTTCTTTTGCTCATTCTTCTTTCTTCTTTTTTTGTTGTTGACATTACTATTCTGAAAAAAAAACACGTCGTTTTATTATATTTTTATATTTGTTATTTTTATTTATGACCGCTTGCAAATTGCTTAATAACCGAAAAGCTCTTTCTGGAGTTTTATATAAATATTTCGTGATTTTATCCACTTTTTTTTAATTAGATTATATTTTATTTTTTCTAAATATATATATATATATATATATACATACACAATGTTTTTTATTTTATTTCACGACGACGAAGGAATGGAATTCTTTTTGAAAAGTACGAGTTTCCATTGTATAATGTTGGAAGCTATATTCGCAGCCGATTGGAACACGAGATGCAAATTGATGGAAACTGTTCAGAAATTCATTCGAAGCGGCGTTGCGAAACCGTTAACGAGGACCGTTTACAATTACAACGACGTAGAATCCGCATTCAGGTATATTCGTAAATTATTTAATTTATTAATTTAATTCGATATTTAATTATGTATATATATATATATTATATATATATATATATATTATATATATATATATATATATATATATATATATATATATATATATAATTTCGTGGTCGTTGCTTTTTATTTAATAATCGAACAATTAGAAGAATATTACACGATGTACGTTTAGATTATTTTTCTAGTGTCCGTTTAGTATTATTGTTTACGTCAGATATTATTTCATTGATGTATACAGAATTTTATTTCGTGTTAAATATATCAATCGATTAGATTATGGGTTACTAATTTATCATCAACGATACGACTCGAGTACATGTCTCATTTCTTGTTGATTACTTTTCATACTCTGGTATTCGTATTAAAAGAATAAAAAGTTGTTTCAACGTACAATTAAGTGTTGATATTAATTTTTATAATTAAGTTAATTTCATAATTTACACGATTATTGTTCCAGTTCTGTTTTTGAGTACGTCATAATCCCTCAATATATTTATAATTTTTCGAAGCACCAAATTGTGTAATCGCTGTATAACCGTTTCGTCGTTTAGTTCAACTTTCCCTGGCGGATTTTACGTTTTTAACAGTCATACATGAAATTTTGAGAGAAAATTATAAATATTATACAAGCTGTTTATTATATAACGTTGCGTTTCAGATAACTCTAGATGATTTTCAATGTTTTTAGATAAATATAAATAGAATTGAGAAATTTCATAGTCAACCAGAAAAATATATAATATTGTTAGTATTCAAATTTCACGTACCACATAGTGGACAAATGGTGACTGAAAGGGTTAATATACACCTATTATCGGATTTATTTTGCTGATATTCTCTTTACTCATCTTCGCATTATTCGTATCTGAATATCCGTTCTTCTCATTGTTGACCAGTCTTTCCACCAGCCTCGTGCCATAAATTAACGATTTTTTCAATTATGTCCATATATCTAGCGGGAGTCTCTGCCCGTCTATTTTTCGACGAACTTCCACTATAACTATCGTAATCGCTTTGTCCTATTCATCCAGTAATGTGATATACCCGGCAAAAGTCCACTTCTGAACCACGTCAATTCGGGAAGAATTAGAACTACTCACATTTCATGGTAACTTAGCACACATTCGCCTTTTCGAATGAAATTAATGAACTGAATATCAGCCTCCTCTTGAAAGTCCAGTATTCAAAGAACCTGCATATAAAAAAATGTAGAACACAAGTAAATTCAGGGGGGTATTGTATTTTTGTGTAGACTATCACCTCACGCGTCTTCCTTATTTCCGTCAGTTGTGATAAGCTTTCCTATCTTTTTTTTTCGATTTCACTTCTCGCGTTTCCATCTTACGTGATCATCGTTCCCACGTATAGAAATTAATCGACAGTGTTTGTTGCTTCCACTATATTAGTAAACCATATTCTTTATTTGTATATTTTAATTTTTCGAGTGAAGAATCTAACCATTTTTTTCTCCATTGAGGCTTGATTATTTCAGTATCTAGATTCTAGTGATCGATTTCCACGAAAGTTTTACATCCTTCTGTTCTTCTAATGCGTTATCCGTTCAGTACAAATATCGACTATTATTGACCCTAATATGTTCGTACTCGTCTCGTCGCTATGAATTATTTAGGCGGAATGCGTCACACACACACTTCAAGCCCAGCTAAGTACTTCACTCGATCTGATTTGACATCTTCCTCCAAGGCACTTTCCAGTTGTTCTGTAGAGTACTTTTCTGCAGCGTTTTATCGTTTCTTACTACGTAACCGAAATATATTTTTATAGATTTCCGTTAGCAACGTTGTTTCTATTTTTTAATTCGTCTAAAACCGATGCGTTTGTTCTATGATCACATCATGGTATTCGGAATATTTTTCTATAACCTCTCATCTCATCTGTTTCTAATTTGTAATCGTTCGAGTTTCGAATGCATAATATCGATTGGGATAATCGATGATTTGAGCAATTTTAACTCTCTGTCCAGTGTCTCTCCGTAATCTTCCTAGTCACGCAACTGCAACTAATTCAGGAGAAACACCACCTTGTCTTGTTGGAGGGGTTTTAATGATTTTAACAGCTATGTTGACGGTAGCTTAGTTACCGGAAGGTTCTCTCAAGCCCGAATTGGTCTTAACCGATAGGTCGGACAAGTTGTGCGACCAACTGCTAGACGACGATCTAGCGGTATTAGGTACCGGTCGGTATAAGTTATAAATACACCGTACGTACTTCTGTTCACCAGACATCCACGGGCGCTAAAACAATACTAAAAGTACGTACGGCTGTGGTACAGCTATCGGGAAGGTAAACAGAAATGGCACCGAACAATTTTCTCCATATTTCGAAAACTGACAACTACTATTAAAAAAAAATGAGTGCATGAAAAATTCGTCTACTTTTCACGATTGCTTAAATGACCGATTAAAAACTATACGAAGATTGTGAGTCAGAATACAATCTCCGTTGCTCGGTATCACTGCGGTAACCTTATCGACGGTATAAAATTTGTTTCGCGTTAATTCGATTTCTTGCCCACTATTGTAAAAAACCGATGATACCGATTACCGATAAAAAAAAAAAAAACACGACCAGCTAATTTAGTTATCGTTATCGGAAGTTTTAAAAATACAGTGTTATCGGTGATCAATTTTTAAACGTAATTTTTTAGGTACATGGCGTCCGGAAAACATATCGGAAAAATCGTTTTAAAATTACGCGAAGAAGAAGAAAAACAAAACAAATTGGACGGACCGAGAATTCGTACATTCGAAGCGACGCCCAGATATCTATGTCGTCCGAACGGGATTTACGTATTATGCGGTTCGACTTTTACATTACCACTACTTTTACCATATTTGCGTACTTACACACGCACACATATATATATAATTTATGTGTACATATATGTGTCTATATTCGACATTGGCCGGTACCGATGTATAATATATCTCTCCAGATGTTTAAGTAATATCCGACTAGAGTCATTACCGACTTAATAACAAGGCCTGAGCGCTGCTGTTCTATCGAATCAAGAGTAGTCATGTACTATGAGTTAGGCGTTAACCGAATTTTAACGTGTTTTGTGTGGTAAATGACTAATTTTTTTAGTATTTCTCTATTTAAATATAATTTTCCGAGAGCTTCTTGTTTAAACGGAACTACCAGTCGTGAACTCTCAATCGCAATTCGGTTTTTTTAACGGAAAACGAAATTTCAAAGCGAAAATCACTGTTAGTAAATTATATCAAATTACACGAATAAAGTTATTTTTATTTTACTCGCTAATTATTTTACTTTTTTTGTTTCGTTTGATCTCCCACAATAATTTTTCATTCATGTATTTGTTATGTTTGTTACAATCATTTTTAAATTAGTTTCGTTTTTACGATTTTTACAATTACTTAGTTCATAACTTATTGATTCATATACCTGCCAGTATTTAAAAACGATATTTATAAAAGAATATTTTTTATAATGAATTTTCAAAAAATCATTTTCATAGTGTTGTATAAGTTTATTATTACAAAGCTAATTAAGACTACAACATTATATTTAGGAAATAGTAAACCTCGTCTGCTTATATTATTTATCAAATTGTAATTTTCTTCAATAAACATTTCTTCATTATTTACTATATTTTGTTTACATATTTGACATTTAACATTTTCAAATATTTCATAACAACAGTAACCCGCCAGATAAGTAATAACAAGTAATATATTTTGAACTTCATCGAAGTCTTCAACTATTTCAGGATTAAATGAATTATCGTATTGCCCCTGTTCTTCGTGAAAAGATTCTAAACTTTCAGAAAAAAATTTAAGAGATATATAACCAAATGTTTTTGATGTTAAAGTTAAGTGATTGTATTCTCAATTTTTTCTCGGATTCATACAACTATCTAATTGAAATGTGATAATGACCTCCTGATAATTGCCTATATTTTCCAAATCGATATTCTAAAGCATCTTGTTCTAAACGATGCAATAATATTAAAGAGTTAAAATTTGCAATTTTTATTTCATAGTTTTGCATAAAATGAACCGAACAAAACCGTAATTCATTTAAATCAATATATAATTAAAAGTTTTGAAAAATTGATAAACGAAAACATAACAAATTTAAAACGCTGGAACGAATAAAACCAGTCACTAACGACAAACTTCAGAAAATAAGTTACAATAGTCGGTTGATGTTAGATACTCACTATTAACTCTACCGTTACATACATCATGAAGAAACCTTAATTTGGCTATTTTCCTTCTGTAGTGTAAAGACCTCACATCCATTATATTTCTTAATACATCGTAATTCATATATTTATGGTAAATACCTGATATACGGTAATATAGATATCTTAAAAATTTACACTGAACTTTATCAATTAACCTAATGTATTTATTATAATACGGTTCCCAAATAATTGAACAGTATTCTAAAGGACTACGTACTAATGCATTATAAAGCGACAGTAGCGTCCATGGATCTCTAAACACATATGAATTTCTTATTATAAAACCTTGCATTTTATAAGAGCGATTAACAACATCGCTTATATGTATTGAAAATTTTAAATTGTCATCAATATTAACCCCGAGATCCTGCACTACAGATTTTTAATCATCTGCTTACCACTCATCGTGTAAGTGAACGAGTACCTATTTCTATTTCTACAAAAACTCATGTGGACGCATTTATCATAATTGAAAGGTAAATTATTTTCTTTGCTCCACAGACCACCTTATCTAGATCTGTTTGTAAAGACATAAATTTTGAGATCAACAGCAAATAAAAGAAATTTTGAGCAAAGGTTCTTTCCAATATCATTGATAAAAATTAGGAACAGAAGGGGACCCAAATTCGAACCTTGTGGAACCACTGAAGTAGGTGAATATGTATTAGAATGGTAGCACAACATAGCTCTTACAGTTATATAAATAGGATTATACTAATATTATAAAATCTTTTGACAGCCCAAGCAACTTTAGTTTATTCAGTAGATGTGAATGACTAACTGTGTCAAATGCTTTACTAAACTCAGTGTAAATACTATCAACTTGTAAACCACAATCCATGAATCTAGAAATCTGATCAGTGTATGTAACTAGATTTTTCACAGTGGGCTTGTGTTTCATGAATCCGTGTTGCTCAGGCATAATTTTAGTCAGTAAATAAGTGTCCTAACGTATATTATAGATTCTAATAATTTAGCAGGTGTACAGAGTATAGAGATAGATCGATAATTGGCGATTAGCTGACGATCACCCGATTTATATACCGGTATTATTTTAGACCTTTTAAGACAATCAGGCCAAATGCCCTGTTTTAATATTAGATTAAACAGATACACTAAAGGCTTTTCTAATAGATCAGAACACAATTTAAATATAAACGGTGGCAAGTTGTCAGGACTAGTAGAAAATTTAGGCTTCAAGTTCTTGACGGCTTCATCATATTCACAAGAAGAAATAGAGTTGAGTTTAAGAATACTAGCTCCAGTTTCAGTGTCACCAGTGTCTAATGTGTGTTCACACGAATACACTGAAGCAAAATAATCAGCAAAAGATTTACATATATCGCCACTGATTTCAAGATTTCCGCCATTGTACTTCTTAAATGTAGGCGAAATACGAGAGTCTCTCTTGTTTTGCACAAATGACTAATATTTACTGGGATTGATTTGGATATTTTTTTCAACGTTACTAACATAATTTCCGAATGATAGCCGAATCAACTTTTAATCTCAGCCCTTACTCTATTGCACTTTATGTAATCAGTATGGTCAGCTGTCCTGCGATATGACTTCCTACATTTAATTTTGAATTTATGTTTGCGTTTTATTTCTTGTGTAAACAATGGAGGATACTTAGATCTAAAAATTGATAGGCACAACTTTATCAAGCGCACCATAAATCTTAGTATAAAAGAAATGTGTTGCCTCATTTGTATTAGTAATATTATAAATCTCAGTCCAGTCTATTCTTGAAACTTCACATCTAACAGTAGAAAAATTGTTAAGTTTCCCAAACGTATACACCGGATAAGTACTAACATAATCAGGTTTGATTAATGAACATCGTTGAACAGTAATTTCTAAAGCCGAAGTAACAGACGATTTCAAGTAAAAACAGGTAGCTCTACGTCAAGCATACGGATTTTAAAAGCATCGGTTCCTCAAGGAAGCGTATTGGGTCCATTACATTATAATATTTATACTTAGGACATTCCAACCACTCTGGTTACTATGCAGGCTACTTTTGCAGGTGACATCTTAATTTTAGCAAGCCACGAAGATCCTCAAGAAGCATCCAGATTTATACAGCACCATCTTAATAGCATTCAGCTGTGGGCGGTTAAGTGGAAAATTGAAATCAGGAATCAAAAATCAGTTCATGTTACTTTCACAAAACGACGTCAAAATTGCTCACCAATCTTTTATAATGGTCACGCTATACCACAAGTACGCCAGGTAAAATATTTAGGGCTCATTTTAGACCGGGGTTCAACATGGAACCCTCGCGTTATTAATACAAGGAAAAAAACTTGCATTGTTGGTGGAACAAATGTACCCACTTCTAGGTCGATCCTCTAAGCTAAGCCTTGCAAATAAAGCACTATTATATAACACCCTTATTTCTCCTGTCTGGAAGTATGGACTTGAATTATACGGATCAACTGCTAAATTACATCTCCGCAAGATACAGAAATTTCAGTCCAAGACGCTGAGGGCAATCGTAAATGCGCCCTATTATGTTCGCAACAGCATCATACACAATGATCTGGATATACCTACGGTTGCGACTATATACAAACATCGGTATAAGAAAATGCATGAAAAATTTTGTCACAGTTCAAATCCGCTTATAACACGGATGTCAACATTCACTTTGCCAGATAAAAGCCTTCAAGACGAATGAAAAGAAAACAGTGTCGAAACGCCCTTGGAGTTGATTAAGATTAAATAGTGCCTGGAATAAGCTGACCCAAAGACAGCAAAACAACCTGCTCCATTGGGACATAAGCTTTGTTATATTTCATTAAGGTAAAATTTTAGTGGTTTTAATTTATTTTTCGTCGTTTATTTTATTAAAAAATCACTGAATTCCATATTCATCAATTTTTCGCAATAATTCGTGAACTATTAGCAATTTGAGAAAATAATTCCAACGAAAGTTACGGGCGATCAAAAATACGCGTCTAACGACGGTATTCGCGTATTTTTATAGCGAATATTCGTCGAGCAAATTGAGGTTAAAGGGTTTCGGGGTTTTGCGCCCTTTTTACGGCCCCTATGATAGATAGGGGTTATATATAAATCATCAATATATATTAGGTTTTTTGCGCGATAAATCGCTTAAGAATGGGATATTCGACGAATTTAATTTATATATATAACACGCGCGTACATAAATAACGTTTTATAGCGGCGGGCGTGTCTTAAGTTCAACAGCAACTGCAGTATGACGTCATTTCGACGAATTTGGTTTTATCCGATGGCAAATTTCTATAGCAAAAATTAATCTCAGGAAAGCGGGCGTGTCTTAAGTTCAACAGCAACTGCAGTCGACGAATTTGGTTTTATTCGATGGCAAATTTCAGGAAAAATATATATAAATTAATGATATTTTTGTTTTATGTAGACTTCCCACTTGCGGAGCCCATTCAAAGGGCGGGTTTGGCGAATTTTAGTCGAATTTGGGTGAAACTTTTTTTGTTTTACTCGTCAGAGCCCCTGCACTATTTGAACGGTATTTAATCACAATTAATCCCCAACAGCTTCCCAAAAATAGGCACTACCCCCGTTGGGTAGCAACCCCTTGGGTAGCAGAGGCGGATAAACCCCTAGTTATAATAAATATTAATATAGAGCGTATCTCGTCATGCAGGTTTTTGGCTGTAGTTTTTTCCTTACAATTTTATTTTAAGGTTCGGCATTTTGTTATAACCGATGTTTAATTAATTATTAAATTAATTAATTTAATCGTTAATTTATTCATTTATTTATAGTAATAAGTGGCAAATTTCGCGATTCCAGAACAACATATGCTACAACCAATAAACGTAAATATATGCGATAAAATAAAAAAATAATTAAAACTTGCAAAAATAGCGGGAAAAAATCATTACCTTAATGACCGTTAATTGAAATTAAAGTTGTAACAGAAACGAGAAATAAAAATTCGCGAAAGAAGAAATTTCGGTTGTTTGTTGTTTCCGTTAGTTAATCGGGTTTTTTGAAATGAATAATTTTGACAAATTTAATTTCTCTCTATATAGAGCATGTATTCGCATTTTTATTTCTACATTTGAATGCATAATTCGTATTATAAAAAAAATTAAGATGGCTAAACGGGATAAAAACATGTAAGTAGAATAGGAACAGTTTCCCTAATAGCGTTTTTTATATTTAGATTTGCGATAGTTAGAAAAAAAATTACTGGATATCTTACCAGAAAAATATTACATATATATATATATATATATATATAGTTCGAAAGAAAGTGTCTGAGTGAAGAGTAGTATACACGGTCGATAAGTAGACACGCGTAATCCTTATTGTAATAATAATTCATTGGTGTTTTTTTTTCTTTTCAGGGGGTTTAGGCGGATTCGGTTTACAATTGGCCGATTGGTTAGTTCAAAGAGGAGCTCGTAATTTAGTCTTGAATTCCAGAAACGGTATTAAAACCGGTTATCAATCGAGGAAAGTTCATTTGTGGCGTTCGTATGGCGTCCGAGTGATTATTTCGCAGGACGACATCAGCCGAGAAGATGGCGTTAAAAATTTGCTGAATACAGCGAAATCAATCGGACCTGTTTTGGCTATATTTAACTTATCCGCGGTAAGTCTCATTAATATTTTTTCTCTTTACATCCCACATTTGTGATAACTGGTCAGAATTTCTCGTATATATATATATATATATATATATATATATATATATATATATATCCTTTTGTGAGTTTATTCCATTTTTACAGCACATTCTACGGATGTTTTTCAAGCTCTGCCTTTCATCCTGTTAAATTAGATAACTCAAACTGTCATAATTATTTCAGATTCTAAACGTTGTCACTCGGCCTTAAAATTCTTACATTATAATCCTAACCATATTACACTTAGGGTGCCGATATCTCTGTTAAGTTTGCATGGATTCCTAGTCAATTTACTCGATGATAGTTATGCTAAATGTGTAACATACCTTGGTTCATTTATTGCTTACACACCGTGCATTGATCTCTTGTCGATCATTAAGACAGCACATAAAGAATACTGGAAAGCTGATTAGAACAATCCCTATAACGTTAAACAATATAAACCGCTTCAGCCTGACCTTCACAACCTTGTTCTATAATATCGAAATACAAAGTGGGTCTGATCCGTGGCTTTATTGTCGCTTTATGTAGACTACATTTTTGAAAAAAATCGTCTACCACACTTTTTCAAATGATTCTCGTTGATTCTCCGTTCTGTTCGCATCCTTCAGATGACCACTGTATCTCAGACACATACGCTTACGCCGATCCCCTGCTGGATTTAACCTTTTTCCCCTTATCTTCCCTCTATGGCGATAACCGAACTCTTCCATCCACGTTAGATCGACTGATCATTTTATATCGCCTTATGATCTTGTGTCCGACCGACTGCGATTTCTATATCCTTCCCTCGGCAGCTGTTCCGTTATTCATCATTTGTCCATCTATGATTATTTCATATTGCCACATTTCAATTTAGAAACGCCGCACGTTCTACTGCATTCGACAGTTTAGTCTGCTGTCTTATCCGTGCATCGGCTTTTCTGTCTGACATCTTTATTCTCAACATTACTCTTTCGTGGGCTCTCTGGTTACAGCAACTTTCATAACTGTATATTTCGTCAGGCTTCGTGTTTTCGCCCCACCGAAAGGGCGCACTATTCGTGCGTTTTCCTTTTTAGTCGGGTGGATATATCTTTATTCTCGAACACCTTTGGTCAATTTTATTAAAGCTATCCATGAGAGATGCGTTCGTCTTTTTACTTCCTTCTCTCTGGTAATTACTTGACCTAAACATATATATATATATATATATATATATATATATATATATATTCATCGACCTGTTCTAGTATCCGCTCATATATTTTTATTTGTAATTGCTAGCCAGCCGTATTTGTCATGACCTTAGTTTTGTTCGTGTTGTTTTTTTTTTGCCTGGCTGCATACACTACCACAGAAAGAACGAAAAATAAATCATAAATAAATATAAACGGATGAATTAAATTAAACTGAAGGAAGAAAAAACTATAAAATATTAATATACCAACTCTGTGGTAATTAAATACATATATATATATATATATATATATATATATATATATATATATATATATATACATAATCATCATCATCATCTTGTAGCTTCTTCTTGTCAGAAGATAGCATACATCAACATTGGATGTATATTTCCCTTTTTCTAGCTGATTCGATAATTCTGTCATTTTCCTTGTATTAAACCTGGTTGTCATCATCCCCATCGTTTTTTTTCTCGCGTCTTCTTTCTTTTATATTTTTCCTTGTACAGCCATCGTAAATAATCATTCTTCTCTTATTTTGTGCGCTATCATTGATATACTGCTAGTGCCGGGATCACATCTGACAAATGTAAATTATTTTCATCTTACCGGGTACACTACATATAACACCCCGGATCCTGATGGTACGGCTCATGGTGGCTACGCCGTCTTAGTTAAAACTAACATTACCATGAACTAAAAAATTTTCAATGCGATTACTTACAAACAATTAATGCGAAAGTCCAATGTGCTGATAAATATATCACTATATCCGCAGTCTACTGCCCACCCAAATATAAAATAGCGCAGAGTCAATTTACTACTTTCACGAAAACATTGGGTAACACCTATATAGTAGGCGGTGACTTTAACGCTAAAAATACATACTTCGGATCTAGGCTAACAACCTTAAAAGAGCGGGAACTAGATAAGGCCATAAATTGCAATAGGTGTCAAATAATAAGTACCGGTACACCTACATACTGGCATACTGATCCCAAAAAACTTCCTGATATCCTAGATTTTTGTATAACAAAGGGACTGGCTTCAACCTACATGGAAATTAAACCTGACTTATAGCCTTTCCTTAGATCACACGTCACTTTAACTTACAGTAAGTAATAAAATATTAAGAAAAGTAACAAAAATACAAACTGGGACAATTTTGGACAATTTAAATCTAAAAATAGCACTAAAAACCAAACACGGCATAGAAGATACACTGCAAAAATTCACCCTACTCATGCAAAAAAGCAACACAACTCAATAAATACTGCAGGAGATAACAAAGAAACGAGACCTGAGAAAAAAGTGGCAACAAACCTGACACCCACTTGACAAACAAAATCTCAACAAGCAGACCAAAACTGTTAGAGAACTACTCCTAAAACTGAAAAACGATACATTTAAAGATCACTTAGCTTCCTTATCACCATATGAACCTGAGTATAGCTTGTGGAAAGCAACACGCAACTTTAAAAGACACATACAGTCAATATATACTATAAAAAAGGCTGATGGACAATGGGCTCGTACCAATCAGGATAAGGCTAATGCATTTGGCAAATATTTTAGTTCAGTCTTCAACCCATATCCTGGTAACCATAGTTTACCTTCGACTATATATAATCAAAATACATATAAACCAATCAAATTAGCTTCCCCACAAGAAATAAAAGCAGTTATTAATAACCTAACTCATAAGAAGGCACCCGGTTATGATCTAATAATAGCCAAGATTTTAAAAGAATTTCCACAGAAGGGCCTAGTTCTATTAAATATTTTCAATGCTATATTAAGAACGGCATACTATCCGGTTCAATTAAAATTCTCAGATATAGTTATGATAAAAAAAACTGGTAAACCTCCGACTGAAATGAGTTCCTACAGTCTTACTGTCTATAATCTCAAAATTATATGAAAAACTATTGCTGAAAAGGTTTAATGATATAATACAGGAAAATCATATCATACCAGACCACTAGACGTAAACATTCAACTATTGAACAGGTACATCGAGTAGTACATAAAATAGAAAAGTGCTTTGAAGAAAGAAAAGTATGCGACTCGGTATTTTTTGGATGTCAGCCAGGCCTTTGATAAGGTCTGGCATGATGGTCTCCTACACAAAGTGAGAACTCACTATCGCTATCAGTACTACAAACTTATTACTTCCTTCTTAAACGAAAGGCACTTTCATGTTAAAAATGATGATGCAACATGTCGTATACATCCTATAACTGCGGGGTACCTTTTTTGTATCTCCTATATACCGCTGATCTGCCAGTACTGGAGAGAACATTGGTGGCCACATTTGCTGACGATACAGCAGTACTCTGTGAAAGCCACTGTCCAAAGAAGGCAAACTTAAGGCTCCAAAACGCAACAAATCAAATATGTACTTGGTGTGAAAAATGAAAATAAATGAAACAAAATCAAGTCATATAATATTTACCAACAGGTTTGTAACATCAAAAATCAATTGTGATCAGTAATAAAATAGTGAAAGCAGAAGATCACATAAAATATTTAGGCCTACATTTGAACAAAAGGCTTACGTGGAGGCAGCATATTAAAGCTAAAAGAACCGAGCTTAATATAAAAAACAGGCAGCTGTACTGGCTAATAGACAGGAAGTCAAAGCTTTCTCTAAACAACAAGCTTTTGCTTTGGTTTTAGCTCCTGTATGGAGGTATGTTTGCCAATTGTGGGGATGTAGCTCCAAGACAAACGTCGAAGTGATTCATCGTTTTCAAAACAAAACATTGAGAACACTGGCGGATGCTCCATGGTTTGTAAGCAATAAAACGTTACATCAAGACCTTAAGGTGCCATATGTAACGGAAATAATAAAAAACGAGGCCAGTAAACACGTAATCAGATTATTAAACCACCCAAATTAGACTGCAATCAACCTACTAGATAACTCAACTGAAGTACGGTGTCTACAAAGACGCAAATTATTAGACTTACTTGATTAATTAAATTACTAGGTGCCCTTTGCTGGAAGGTCTACCGATCATGTTGCATAATTATCCTACAATCTATTGATAGCCTATCAAGGCTAGGTATAGATTTAAAAAAAAAGCTACTTTTTCTTTCTCTTTTCAAAATATTCTACGACGTTCATCTTTTTCATTCCGCTCCGTTGCAGTACTTCTTTGTTCGTTATCTTCGCCGTCCACGATATTCGCCACATCCGTCTTAACGTCCACATTTCAAAAGAATTTAAACGTTTAATATTCTCTGCGTTTAGGGTTCACGTTTCAGATGCATGACGTAGCATTAATTTACTTTTATATTCATTTTTAATTTTCCGTTTCTTAATACAGCCTCTAGGTTCCTAAACGATGATACGACTTTTAATTTCATATATATATATATATATATTCATCGACCTGTTCCAGTATCCGCCCATGTATTTCTATTTGTAATTTCAGAGGCCATGACCTTTTATATTATTAATCCACCTTTTTTTTTTTTTCGGAACAGTTCTAAAGGTCAGATAGCGACTAATATATGAATGTATATAATACATGTAGATCTATAAGAGGAAAGTAAAATTTATTCCAGTAAATTTCAAATAAAAGTGTAGAAAAAAACCTTGTTTTTAAATTTAAATGAAATTTTCAAAACACGATATATTCATTGTATACTTAATATTCACCGGAAACGTAAATACACTTCAATTATATATTTTATACAACGGAAGACGAGAAATCAAACCCATTTCGTTGATCATCGTAATGTAGTGGGTTCTAAAAATAATACGTTCACACTGATAATTGTTAATAATATTCCAAGTCTGCCACCATATGCACTAGAATTCGTGTGTTGTTATATTGCGTTAATAACGTAATCGAGAGGTCTATTTAAAGGTTTTAAACGATTCGCCTTTCGAATATCAAACTGAAGCTTCGTTCGAATTGACTGCCGTCCCTAAATCTACGGCTACGCGACACTTGGATCGATTATCAAGAATTATCTGTTCGGAATTAGAACAGTTCGTCATCTTCTCCAGTATAAGTTGCGGATACGGCGCGGCTGAACAGACGAACTAACGATGTCCATTTGGGGCGATTTTGCGCCACAATTTCCCATTCGACTGACGTTGGTGTCTTTTTTTGCTATCTTCAGATCTTGTGCTTCAACATCTTTGAAGCGAAATTTTGGGCGTCCACAAGGTCTTTTTCCGTGTAATATAATACACCGTATAGCATCCTTTTGGGTATTCGCTCATTTCCCATGCGAATAACACGACCCCATCTGTGTTAAATATTGTTCTATAAATAAACAATTGAATTTTATTAACACTCCTGTATTTGTCACGGATATTCGACATAGTAGTCTCTGGTGGCAAAATTCAAGTTTACGGGTTTGTTTGTTCATTATTGGCCATGTTTCGCTCCCATATAGCATGACTGGTATTGTCATAGCCTTGTACACTGAAAATTTGGATTTTATCTCTAAATTTCGATTGCAAAATACTTTCTGTGTTAATTTGCTAAATCCAGCATTTGCATTTCTAATCCTCGATTCTACCTCGCAATCCAAATTTGCATCGTTTGATACAATACTTTCCAAGTATTTAAATGAATCGACAATAAATTACCCGATTACCATACAAATGAAAATTATATATTCTGCTGTCAACATGGACTATATCTGTTTTATTATGATTTATAATCAATCTAAATTCAGCGAACACGGACACTAAACAATTGAGCGTTTTCTGTAGTTTTTGCGGATTATTACCAAAAAGTACCCAGTCATCGGCATATTGTAGACTAACGATTTTGAAGGTGCTGGTTGCTGAACGAGTTTTATATTTCG
This sequence comes from Coronaproctus castanopsis, assembly GCA_032883995.1. Lineage (NCBI taxonomy): Eukaryota > Metazoa > Arthropoda > Insecta > Hemiptera > Monophlebidae > Coronaproctus > Coronaproctus castanopsis. The sequence goes on along the minus strand of CM065053.1, from coordinate 44,162,624 downwards.
TTAAATTATAAAGGTCTTTATCGAACCGGAATTTTACTTTTATCCCTGCTTCCGATGATAAACGTTGTTGTAAGACCATATCTAGCATGCCCATATGGCATTTGAAGATCATAGGAGCATACGCATCCCTGCTTTACGTTAGTATTAATATCAAAATTGTCGGATCGTCCATCGTCACATATGACTGAACCTTTTGTTTTATCATAAAGTTGAATTATCAAATGTAGTATTTTTCGTGGACATCCTGTTGTTCTTAAACATTCCCGGAGGCCCGTTCTGTTTACTGAATCAAACGTCTTTTTAACATCAATAAAGGCCATACATAATGAGGTATTTTGTTCTCTGGTTTTCTCTGCTAATTGTCTAAGGGAGAATATCATATCTGTAGCACTATGATGTTGCCTAAATACGCACTGTTCTTCTGGAAAATATGAGTTCAATATAGGTTTCAACTTATCATGTAAAAGTTTACTAAATATCATGCTAGCTCTACATAGGAGCGCAATTCCTCTGTAATTGCTACAATCTGCCTTATCGCCCTTATTTTTATATATAGGAACTAAACTGCCTGTTTGAAATCAGCTCGTGCAATATTTTAATAAACAAGTTGTGCAGACACTTAAGCATCGTTTCTCCTCCTATTTTATATATATCTGCTGGATTACCGTCAACGTCAGGAGATTTATTGTTTTTTAAGCTTTTGACGGCATTTGATAATTCTTTCAAACTCGGAGGTTCGTTTAGTTCTATCCTATCCTCTATTTTAGTGTCCAGCACGTTCTTGCTAAAGGTGGATTCAATGTTGAGAAGTTTTTTGAAATATTCTTGCCATCTTTTTTTTTAACATCATTTCTATTGCGAAGTAGGTTTCCAGATCCATCTTTGAATGCAACTTTCCGTCTATATTTAAGACCGTAGATAGCTTTTATAGCGCTGAAGAAGTCTCGAGAATCATTTGTATCTGATAATAGTTGGATTTCTGCTTTTCCACCGCGCATTTTGCAATCGCCACACGCCTCGTTGAGTTCATTTTTAATCATGTTTCAGTATTCTTCTACCGAGATGTTATTATTCTGCTGTATATTCTTCAGTGTCAGAATAATTTCCGACCGAAACATGTCCACAATCTGTTTATTTTTTAGTGCATTTATGTTATATCTTCCTATTTTCACATCTTCGATATTCATTCTATTTACATAGTGCTGTTGATGGTTTCGGTCGGAATCTGAACCAAAAACGCGAAAGTACCATCATATGAACTTTTTGGGAGAGGTTAGAAGAAATTGTGAGGGCAGAAAATTTAAAGAAAATTATGTGGATAGTGAGGGGAAAGGATACTTCTATTTCAAAGAGGAACCCTATTGGATCAAAATCCATACCGCAAGGCAGCGGGTTGTTACTGAGGCGGTAGCGGTGTAAGGCTTTGACAGCAGCTAAATCTCGCTGAGGATAAAACAGTCGTAGGATCTTGTGAACTTTTATTAGGCAGTTGTTCAAGTTGCCCATCCACATCCTCTTGTTTCATTGCCCTGTCACTACTGAAATTGCTTGCTTGAAACTTTCCACCAGTAGCCGCTCTTGGTCCGCGGCTGCTTATTTGACTACGTCTTATTCGCAGTTAACCTACATATCTGCAGGCTGTTCCACTATGCGCCATCTGTATGGAGCTCTAGGCCGAGAGGAACTAAGTGCCCCCCCCCCCGTCGTGGATATATGTATATATACATATATAATATCTATATTAATATATAGAACTGTAGTGTCTTTCTGTGATTTGAGAATATTTTCATTATAATCACTGCATTGTGCTGTTTTTATCACATATGAACAGAAAATCTACTTTTCAATATTTTCGTCAGTCTGTCCGTTCCAATTTAACACAAAAATTATTAAAGCAATAATAAACCTTATAGCCTGATTCCTTGTAAGCTTTAATTCACATGGATATCACAAATAGGACAGAAATTACAATAATTTAAAGTTTTGAAAAGCAGTAATCAGCGATATCTCCGTCAAATCGTTTAAAATTTAACTCATTTTGCCGATTTCTATATACTTTCACTACAAGCACCCGCAATACAAACCACGTTTTTTTTATTAGGGGCGTGGGCGAAAAATAATTACACAGGTGAAGCCGTAGGTAACTTCTAATATATATATATATATATATATATATATATATATATATATATATATATATATGTGTGTGTGTGTGTGTGTATACGCGTCGCATTGTATAACTTTCTCTCGTTCAAAATGTCAACTTTTAGTTAATATTTTATTTGCATTGTATAACTTTCTCTCGTTCAAAATGTCAACTTTTAGTCAATATTTTATTTAAGATTGTGTATTTGCTTTTATGATTATTTATAACTTCAATTACTTAACTACCCTCTTTCAATCTCAGTTTAAAATTATACATTTTTTTTTATATAATAATTAATAACTTTTAAACATTATTTATATTTTTACGCATATAAAAAAAAAAAAACGTAGAAATTTAATAATACTTTGTTTGGTTATTAAGTAGACTCTGAATACCACTGTGCCTGGAGAATGCTTCTCAAATTTTATGTGTTACAACATCTCCACATTAACTTAAATTTTATAATTAAACTTTAATGAAAGTAAATTTAATTGACATTGTATGTATATATTCAAAAACAAAGACGCACTTCAAAGAGTGTAAGAAGAAACGGAATTAGTGTCAATAATAAATAAAAAACGAAGAGACGGTATAATTGACTACTTATTGCTATAACGAACTTAATCGATGGAAAAATAAACGGAAAATGTCAGACCATGAACAGAATTTATGGAAATCGTACTAATGGAAAGAAAATATGTGTTGTAATAAAATATTTTAAGTTACTAAATGAATGCCATGTTGTCCGTCCACCAAGCTAATGATCGAGATATAGAAGACTATATTTATAATATATATAAATTACTTTTATTTTGTTCGACAGGTGGTGTGTCGCAGCAAAAAATATCCTGCTGCTTAGATACTATGGATTATTTCCTAACTCAAAATCAAACGATTGTTACGAGTATGGTCGTACCTGAGAAAAGAAAACAGAAGGACTCGTCGTCGTTGACCATCGTCGACAAAGTTTCAAATGTTTTAGGTTAGTGATTTCTCTCATAAACATGTCTTAAAACTAACTGAAGGTTATGAAACGCTTTTAAAGGAGAAGAAATTCTGCTCGGCTGTACTCTTAGATATTTCGCGAGCATTTGGTAAAGTGTGAAATCAAGGACCGATCCACAAGTTAAACACTCTACCACCGGGAAATTTTCGTCGCATATTGAAGTCTTATTTATCGAATCAACAGTTCCGGGTTACGTATGAATAGACAAGGTCGTCATTCTACCACGTACAAACAGGTGCGGCACACAGTATCTCGGACCGCTTCTGTACTTGTTATATACGAGAGATTTGCTTATTGATAAGAACGCAACAACAGCCACATTCGTAAATGATACTGCGATCTTAGCTGTAAGCAATAGTCATCCTAAATCTACAATTAATTTGCAATATGGGCTCGATCGGATTAAAACATACTACTCTAGACTGTAATATTAAACTAAATGAACAGACTATTCGTGTCTTACATTACGCCATGCTGACAATGTGTATCAATCGTACTAAACAGTAAAGCACCTAGGCACGCATTTAGATTTACGATTGACCTGGAAATTTCATTTTAAAATGAAGGCGCAGCATATAAAGAATGAAACACGTCAATCATATCGGCTAATAGGCAGTCAAACGGATTAGTTAAATTTTTACATTTAAATTATCGAATTCCGTAATCGATCGCTTTTCTTCGATTTTTTCAGGGTTGAAAAATCGCAAAACCGTCGGTTTAACGTCTACATTAGCCGAACTCGGAATGGATTCGATGATGGCCGTGGAAATTAAACAAATTTTGGAAAGACATTTCGAAACATTTTTAAACATTCAAAACGTGCGAAATATGACGTTCAACGAATTAAATCGAATGGCGGTTGAAAGTGGCAAAACAGGTCAGTAGCTGTTAATATCTTCTTAAACAATTTGGGGAAAATTGAACTAGTAATTAAGACAAATACGTAAGAAAATTAGTGGTAATTAAATGATCGATTATAATCGTACTTAATTATTATTAAAATATTAGAAAAATATGTTATTTACGTATATTTATTTATTAATTATAGAAATATATATATATATATAATTAAGAATTATTTAGAATTAACTAATATTTTATTTAGTTTATATATGTGATCGACTCCGTTGTGTGTTGCCAAGTTTTTTGAAATTAATTAACGGATACAATTTTTTTTTTAAATATATATATACAAATTGCAATCTGGCTGATGTAGCCAATAAGCAAATGGAATGGAAGCTATGACAGGATGGGAGATGTCATTCAACAATGACACTCCGAACTACCTCTCCAATCATTCAAACCGGTGGGGGGGAAGATCTAGAGGTGTGCGATAGTTCAATCTGCGAGGCCCATTGCCATGATTTAATAAATCTACCGCCAGCTGGTTAGAATGACCCTCTAACCTGTGAAAGTAATCACTGCAATCCCGAACTCCTTTGTGCACTTTTGGTAAGTCTTTATGCAAATTTTGATTTCGTATATACCAGGGTGCACCGGCTATTAATAGTGTTTTTGATTGGGATCGCTGCACCATTTTGATATTCGATATTGATGCTGTCCCCCAGAGTGATATGATGTCCACACCGGCTTAATAACCACTCTGTAGAGCAATAATTTCGATTAGTAATTCGGAAAGTTTTTACCTGTCTTATCAATTAATTTTATAGTTATTGCTTAGAAGTGAGGTAATTGAAAACGGCTGAGTTCATAGTGTTTTATATTACTACATACTAGAATTGCTGTGCCTCCACGAGATTTACCACTCGGGTGATCAGCCCGATAAAAATTGTAATTCATCAAGGCATCGTAATTTTTTTGACGTAAAGTGTGTCTCTGAAATTAGCACCACATCTAATTTTTGACTAAGAGTAAACATTTGAAGCTCGGATTGACGTTTTTTCAAACCGTTTATATTCCACGTAGCTATTCGTATTGAACTCATTTTGAAATTAATTTCGTCATGAGAGCTGTGAGTACATCCATCAACCGGTTGAACATAATCTCTATGCGATTAAAGGATGTAGTAAACATATTTTCTGAGCACATGAGTGACTGCTCTAACGCTGATAGGAGGTCACATCCAGGACTGAATTTAATGTTACTTTCACTATTTGCTGTAACATTCGTAAAATGATTTTGTTCACGATTTTCCCTTCGAACACTACTTACTGCTTTAGCGTAAGACGTGCTCGAAGTGTTTAATTCGAACGTTTGTTGTTGTGCTACTTGTGTCTCAGTGTGACCACGTAAGTGCAGGAAAATCAACAGGTATATTTTGCTGCATAATGCCAAGATTTTTATTATTATGACCTGCTTTAACCTGGTTATTTAATTGTTGATGTTTTCTTTTACATATTTCCAAGTATATAGCACAACCTTTATAATTTGCTGGGTGACTGCCACTGCATAAAGCGCAGGTGGGAACAGTTTCCCTGTCTTTAGTACAGTTGGCTGTTAAATGTTGTTTTCTACATTTGACACATCTTGGCGTTTTTTTACAGAAGTTATGAGAGTGGCCATACTGTTGACAACGTACACATTGTACATTGTTGTATATTCTACCAACAATGTCAACTAAACTCCATTGTACTTTACGCAAAGTTATTGAGAATTTTTAATTGATTATTAATATTTAGGCTTGTTTAATTATTAAATTGTTTTATTGAGGTAATTAAATCCGTTAACTATTTACTTTTTTCAGCCTAAATTAATAACGTTTTGATCAATTAAGTTTTCGCTCAGCAAATCCACTCTAAATTTATTTTATTTATTTTTATTATTATTTCATAAAAAGTCTATTTATCGTCATTGTGAATTCGTACGGTACATGCGTCTGACTCGATTAACAACTTCCTCGCGTGTGAATACTATGTGCGTATGGTTTGTTCTCAATTCTGTTTTATGCATTTGTCAATTGATGTGCGTCAACGTGCACGTCTCGATAAAAGCTCATTTACAAGGGATACGAATGCGTGATTGGTATTCTTGTTTTTCGTTCTGCTTGGACACACTCGATTAACAACTTTCTCGCGTGTGAATACTATGTGCATATGGTTTGTACTCAATTCTTTTTTTATGCATTTGTCAATTGAAATGTGTCAATGTGCACGTCTCGATTAAACCTCGTTTACTCGGGAATACAAATGCGTGATTGGTATTCTTGTTTTTTGTTCTGCTTGGACACGTGCTTGTATATACGGATATTGTAATTATTTTTTTGATTGGCATTAATAATTTTCAATTTTTAATATGATTTACGTTAATTAGCGCGTTGAGTCAGCACGCATAGGTAGAGGTGAACAATCTATTTTGCAATTTTCTGTACAGGTTGTAGTATGCTAAAAAGAGAAAACCAATATTTCAGGGGTTATTCGTAATTGACTAGTATTATAATATTGTTGTTGATATAATTTATAGAAAACGAATTATTTACATTTTATCATTATACGTCTTTTACCCGCGATTGATTGTTCATATATTTTTTTTTATTCCACGGAACAACCTTTCTCCCTCATGCATAGAGCTAGTCAAATCTTCTCTCTCTATAATATTGCGAACGTTGCCGATACAGTCAGCTTGTACGATAAAAAAAACAAGGATATCTTACCTCCACATATATCTTATCTACCTGCATATATTTTCATAAGTAATAAACATAAAAGAAAATATAACATAGGTTACAAAGATTGTGTACTGGGAACACCTTACCACAATAACACAGTAATAATATAAAGAATAAAGCAGAACAAAACATTAAATGCTGCAGAAAAAAAGCAAATAAAAACCCACGGCTAGAAAATAAACAAGTTTTCTAATTACAAGTAATACATGATAATATAGAAACTTAAGTCTAAACTGCTAAAATATATTGCTTAGGTTGTAAGTTCCTTCTTTGTTGTCATGCCGTGTACTGCCGCCTAGGCCAGAGGCATGGGAATATAGGAGTTAAATATATTGAAATAAGTTGGTAATTTTGAGAAAATGAATGAGACGTTCAACTTTAATATGATGATCAGATAGGATTTCAGAGAGGGTGGACGATTGAAGAATTTGTGTTCGGTAGGAATTATAAATTGGACAGCTAACGAGTAAGTGTTGGATTGTAACATGAGAATTGCAACTGGAACAGAATGGGAGAGGTTGATTAGATAGGAGGTGGCTATGTGTGAGTTTGGAGTGGCCTAGGCGGAGTCTTGTGATGACGATTTCATTTCTTCTGTTGATCGATAATGACGTGTTCCATGGTTCGATGGTATCTCGAATTTGGCGTAGTTTATTCGTGTTTACTGGTCCACTGTTGTTGCCATATCTGTAGTAACTTCTTCATTACATGCGTTTGAAGATCCCTTGGTGGTATTTTGATGTTTGGTATCGGAAAAAACAGCGAGCCTTCTTTTGCTGCAATGTCCGCGAGCGTATTACCCTGGATTCCAACTTGTGATGGAATCCACGCGAAAGAAACACGATCATTTATATTATAAAGAGCACGAATAATTTCTTTGGCTGTTGGATATTGACGAGGACAGTTATATTCTTTGAGAGAAATAAGTGCGGTTAATGAGTCTGTGCAAATGAGGAGAGAGGAATGAAGATCAGAGTTTATTGCATATTCTATAGCGAGTTTTATAGCAAACAGTTCTGCTAAAACAATAGTAAATATATTTTGAAGAGAGTAACGGAGAATGATTTCTTTATCGGTTGCTATTCCACAACCTGTTCCTTGAGGTGTTTTGGAACCATCAGTAACTGTCGTATTTTCTGATCAAATGTTTATATGCAGAAAGGATCGTGTTGATATGTGTTTCTTTTTTTGAAAATTGCTGCAGCTGAAGGTCTATATTGAGATGTAGATTCACCCATGGAGGTGTTGTTGCTATAGTTAGTTCGTATGTTGATGGTAAAGTGAGTTGCATCAGGTCCAACATTGTAGTAACTTACTTATGGAGAGAGAGTACTGATGTATGAGGTAATGGTTAAAGCGCGTTTAATGAAGGAAGATTCGACGACGATTTGAATCGAATCCACATATTTATAATACTCCGACTTCTGTAAATACTGAGGGAAGGAATACCAGCTTCACAAAAATGCTAATGGATGGAGAAGTGGGAAAAGCTCCAATAGCGAATCTTATGGCAGTATGATGTATCGTATTGAGTGATTTGATAATGTTTTTATTTGCTGACGAGTAAATATAGGCGCAGTAGTCGAGCTGTGATTTAATCAATGTTTGATAGATTGTCAATAAAGAGGAACGGTCTGAGCCGTGTGATGTGTTAGCTAGTTTACGGATTAGATTTAGTTTTTTTGTACGTTCTGTTTTCAGTTGTTTGATGTATGGTTTCACGTAAGTTTCTGGTCCAAAATTATTCCTAAATATTTCACAGCATCTGATGTTAGAATGAGCATGTTGTTTATTTTAACTGAAATTTTATGGCTACAACAACGAAGTCTGCAGAAATGTATAACAGTAGTTTTCGTGTTGGAGAAGTTGAAGCCATTTCGAATTGACCAAATTTGTAGTCTGTCGATTGTATCTTGCAGTATTAAAGTTCCAAGGGCTACATCCGAGCAAGAAATGAAGATAGCTAGATCATCTGCAAATAAAGAGCATTGAACAGGTGGGCTGATTTGTTCTGAAATGTCATTTATGGCTATGTTAAAGACGGTGGGACTCAATATGGAGCCATGAGGGACACCATTCTGTAGATCTTGGGTTGTTGATTTGAATGATCCTAGTCGAATGTGGAATTTTCGATTTGAAAGGAAGTTTCTGATGAAGTATGCTAGATGCCCGCAGACTCCCCAGCAATGAAGGGTTTTTAAATTTTTTTCTTTCCAAGTGTTATCGAAAGCTTTAGATATATCGAACAATACTGCCAGTAGACGTTTCTTACGAATAAATGATGTTTGTATGAATTATTTGAGAAAAAACAATTGGTCGATCGACAACAGGTTGTTGGATTCGATGAACCACAATAATCTAGCATTTATAATCCGTTCTAAAAGTTTACATATGACGCTGGTTAGCGATATAGGACGATAACTGTCTAGAAGCATTAGGTTTTTGTTTGGTTTACAAATCGGAATGATTTCCGAGATTCTCCATGAATCAGGGAAGGTATTCGTTTCCCATGTGTGGTTAAAAATTGACAGCAGTAGAAGTACAGCTGATTCTGGTGTATTTTGGATCATGTGGGCGCGGATGCTATCTGGTCCAGTTGCAGTTGGTTTGTGTTTTTTAAGTTCTTCAGACCTAATAGGGCAGTTATAAGGTTCTTCATTTTCAGAATGAAAATCCAGTCTTATGGCAGCGAGGTTGTTTTTGTGATTCAGTGCCTCTGGTGAAAAGTTTAAGTTGTTGGACTGGTGTGCTATGTAAAATAAATACTATGTATGAAAAAAAAAAGTGGATGACACGGGTGTCGAAGGTGCTTACTAAGTAAAGGGGCTAATTAACTAAATTATAATGAAAAATTTAAAATTAATTACTACATAATGTTATGTTTAAGTCGCCTGTGTTTATATTTGGAATACATGACACGAAGTTGTTTAGATCTTATCTACCATCGCCTATCTATATAGATATAAAAATGTATCAAAATTACCCGGTATTCGATAGCATAGACATACTCACCCCATCGAAGCATCTCGGCTATAGGCTAATAAATATATCGATTATTTTTTTTACTATTTCCGTCTTATTTTAAAATTTCCAAGTATTGACTTTACACCGATTTCTTCTGTCGAAAAACAGGACAAACTAACACACGACAAGATTATATATATATACATTACGTCCTTTATTTAACTTACGTATACTTACATCCTATTATTATTATATATATATATTTTTTTTTATTAATTCTACGTTTTATTTAATTTATTTAAATTTCTAACGTAGTCCTCTGCTCTAAGTTTATTATATATTATATATGTATCATCATCTCATCATCTCATCATCTCTGTCCATTGCCCTACTGAGGAGGACGTGGTGACACCGTATATTAATACCCGAGTTGCATTACAGTTTTTCAAATCTCTATTATTGACACAGTTCGAAACGCCTCCAACATAGTATATCTTGTTAATGTCTTTACTCGATTAATCCGGCGTTTAGGACATCTTCCTTGCGGACGTTTACCATTTGCGTTACATCGACGTTTCTCACTATAGGTCCGAAATATCTTATCACGTGTCTCTTGATACTTCTTAGAAACACTATTTCACCGATAACGAGCTTATTAGTTCCAAGTGCCATCCGAGATATACGGAGAAGTTTTCGATATATCGACATCTCGAAGGTATTCACGCGCTTTCCTTCAGCCTTTTTTTAATGGTCAGTGTTTTGGACGCGTATAGGAAACATTACCGCATAGACCGGTTTTAATTTTGCTGATTTTGTTATGCATGTTACTCTATTTTTTTTCTGGTCATCCTTATATTTCCTATTCGCATCCAACTGCATTCGTTATTATTGCACCGAGGTAGTTAGTTGGACTAACCTTCAATAGTTTCTGATCGATTATTTTTTGCCCATCAACAATCAACATTTTTGTTTTCAATTTGTTAAGTTTAATGTTGTAATTTTTACTCACGACTTTCGGCTTCCTTATAATATCTTGAAGTTGTTTTCCGGAAGCTACTAAAAATACTATATTATCAACATGCTGTAGATAATAGACCTTGTGCCCCTCCTATTGCTGTGCCGCATTTCCATTCATCGAATACTTCTCGCATTATATGTTCTTTATATCCATTGAATAACATATGCGATATTATACATTTATGTCTAACTCTACGATTTACAGTTATTTACTTTTTCAGTGCTTATGTTATTTTTATTATATATATATATAAACGTATCTGTATATTACATAATTAAAAGTCTAATTTTTTTCTGGAATGTTCGTTTAAATAATGAACCTATGACAAAATTGAATTTAAACTTTTATGTTGAATTTCCAAACTTTTAAGATTTTCATTAAAAAAATAAACCATTTTGTTTTCGTTTTTTTTTTTTTTTGTTCCAGTACTTGATGAAACAACACCAAATTGAAAATCGATTTCATTCACAGAAGTCACAGTAGCGTTTAAAGCAAATTACAATCATTTTCGGTTAAAAATATCAAATCAGATATATATATTCATTATAATGTGTATATATGCATTATAATATATATACGCATTATAATATATACGCATTATAATGTATATATATATATAATGTATATATGTATATATACAAATGCAGATGTGCGTTTTTGTGGGTGGGTGCTAGTTACACAAAATAATATTACTTTGTTTTTCGAATCGCGACGAAATATTAATATGAAAATTAGGGATCATCTTACAAATAAAAGATTTTTTAAAATCGTTGGCTTTCTTTCATATTTTCCGTGTACGTACGTTATACAATGACGTTTGCTCCAGACTTATGCAACCTTTTTTTTTTTTTTAGGGGGGTGTAATATGTTTTGTTTTTGTGTTTTACTTTGTTTAATTGCTTTCGTTATTTTCACATTTGAACTCGTATTTTTCTTTATGAATCAGATCCTGAAATCGGTGTCTTAAAAAAACACGTAACCATTCGAACATAACAAATTCAGACAGAAAACGATTCTTCAATTACACATCAGCAACTGTCCAACTTAGAAAAATATTTCACTAACGATTCAAACGACACTAGCGATTTAACGTATAACAGGTTTATTCAATTCTTGGATGGAACGAAATAATCATTAAACCCTAGTCAGGTGGCCAGGTAGCTTGGCACAAAGTCTGCCGAATTCACAGCCATTAAGCAGTTAATGAAACCCTCTCTAGAACAGAAATACGTAAAAAGTAGATTCGCAAAAATTATAAATAAACTGCAAACACTTAATAATACCGACAAAGAAATTTCTGACTATCATTCTTCGCAACAAGAAGACGTATGAAATAATTTTTTTTTAAATGAATAATACAAATCGAAACATAACAATCATAAACTGGAACTGCAGTTGCATGTTACAACTTTTAGAAGACTCTAATTGCTCGTGTCTACATACAACTCTACAATCGCGTACATCTAGGAATCGCACTTACGACTAAACTAAACTATAAATCTAACCTCCTGCAATTTAATATATAAAAGTGTTAATCCAGTAATTAAGACACACGCTGGAATCTTCTTAGCTACACGAAAATATGTCAGCTACACCGAATTCAACCTTAACTCCGATCACATGCAAACCGTCCCAGTACGCATGATAGAACGAAAAACATATCCGAGCAGGCCACAGAAGAATATTTTAAAACAATTACAGGTCAAAAACCTATCGCAATGAACAAGATTAATACTGTAAATGGCGGCAGAACGTATGTTAGACTTACCTCGTAACAATATACACGACTCCCAGATGAAAGAAGATTAAGAATCCGATGGGAATGATTACCATTTTTTGAGGCATTCAGTGCACGTAGTTGCAGGAAGTATGAAAAGTATGGACATCCGAAGAAGGAAGTACTGAAGATACAGCGAAGACTATTCAAAGTTTACGGAAGAAATCGAAGATTCCGGATGCTGCTCAAACTGCGTTTTTAGTCAAATGAAAAGTAACTCTAATAAAAATAATCTGGTCGATAATTTAAACAATAAAGATATATTATCTAAAGTTATGAGAGAAGTGAACTGTGCAACACTCAGCAGGAATTGTCCATTATATACCAAAAGTATTGAAAATATCAAATCTAATACAGACTTTGACAACTAAGCTAACCTATCTAAATGTCGATAATAATCATGCCTACCAACTCCTATTCCTACACACATATACACGTGGTCAGAGGGTCTACCCTCCCACCCTATTTTTAAGTACACTTGGCAAGGAAGAATCACACACAACTGATGTTTAACCGTGTATCATAACATAAGATCAAATGCACACCCTCTTCTTTTTTCTTTTTTAACTGAATGCACACTAATTCCTTACTGTTTATTATTATTTTTTATTTATTTACGTGTCATGTGCAGCAGCAAATAAGGCTAGAGACACGGAAATGGGATTAGAAAGTTGTAAAAGGGGGGAATAAAAATTATATACATTAAAATAATTTCAATAAATCGTAATGCTCCAAAAAATTAAATAATCTATTAACTGTTGACTGATCATCGCACAGCAGATCGCTTAAATTCGATGGTATTCTGTAATGCTCCCGATAACGGTTATAAATCGGACATTTAATCAGTATGTGTTCGATCGATAATTGACAACTGCATAAGGAACACTGCGGTTCTTGTTCGTTGTTTAGTAGATACGAGTGTGTAAGACGAGTATAGTCGCAGTCTGCACAACGTTATTTCTCGGTTTCTGCTTATTATTACGGCGTAATTTGTTTTCTGTAGTCAAATTCTGGCAATCGTTATTCCACACGTTATTGAAATGGTGATTAAGCTGATGTTTAAAATCAATAAACCGCATCGCTGCATAAGGTGACGTCGATTCTTTAGTGGATGTGTTGATCGTTCTTTCGGAGCCCTGGACGTCGCACTGCATTGTGTATGACCATGGCGGTACAGCAGATATTGAGCTCCTGACCAATAACAATAGAACAATAGAACAATAATATATTTGCACATTTAAATATTTTCTGTTTACAAAAAAAGTAAAGTTACCATTCGATAGAATTTTCTATACCGAATGTACCAACGATTCTTTCCAGAAAAAATTAATACAAAATATAATTTTATAAAATATTATTTAAATCGACGCCTTATTATACGATTGCAGGAAAAATTGTAACACAAAAAACCTGCTCATTTAAAATAACAAAGTGCGTACACTCTTACCGTGTCAACAATATACTTATTATCTTAGCTTATTTATTAATACTAGAACCAGGATTTGTATTACTGTAGAAGGATGTGTTTGATACGTCTATTCTTATATCTTTTATACCTGTGTTTTAAAGCTTGGTAATCGTAATCCCCTATAGAATTTACCATAGGAATGTCGGAATATCTACAATCGGCAAAAAAAAAATTCGTTTTATCCTTAATCATTTTCTGTACGTAAGGGAATTTTAACGCATCATGGAGAGATTTTATTGAAGTAAATCGCGAGGTTTATTCAAAATTATTCGAAGGCAATGGTTTTGCAGTCTTTGCACGCGGTTTATAATTGCTAGTATAAGATCACACTGGGCAGGCAAAAAGTAATTTCGGTAAAATTACCTTTTTGTATAATAAAAATTTGTTTTGCGTTGAAAGCGCAGATCTTTCATTAAATATAGGAAATGGACAACCCATTTTCCGTATTGTTCTACTTACACAATCATTAATATGTTTTGTAAATGTGAGTCTTCTGTCCATGATGACGCCTGAATGCTTTACATGTTCCTTCCGGTCAAGTTCAACGATTTTTATTTTAACGAAACGATTTAACGAAGGCGTACGTCTGGTAAAAATTATTGACTCTGTTTTCTCATCGTTAACTTTTATTTTCCAATTATGGTAGAATTTAGACACGACGTTAATTGCTTTAGTTAATCTATTACTTATAGTGTCTATTCTATAAGAAGATACCATTAGAGAGGTGTCATCAGCATACAGATTTATATCTACTCCTGGTATTATCGGTAAATCATTAATATGTATAATAATAAAAAGGAATGGGCCTAAGATACTGCCTTGAGGCACCCCAGCTTTAACGTACCATATGTCAGAGTTACGGTTTTTCAGTTTCACATAGAATTTTCTATTCATCAGATAATATTTAATAGTAAAAACAAGATATGGAGGGAAATTATATTTAATTAATTTACATATGATTCCATCATGCCATGTTGTGTCAAACGCTTTTTCTACGTCCATCGGGATAACACCCGAATGTTTATTCTGGTTAAAGTTATCCGTAATTTTGTCACAAACACTGGCCAGTTAGATTGTCGTACTTAGCTTTCGTCTAAAACCGTATTGCGAATCAGCTATGATGGATTCTCTGGCACTAAATGCCCTCAATCTTACTAGTATTATTTTTTCAAAAACCTTACTTTATATTACTGAGTAAACTCGCAGATTTAACATTTTGAACTAAAGAGAAATCTTTCCCAGCTTTTGTCAAAGGCACCGGATACTCTCCACGACACAGGATAATATCATAAGCGTAAACATGAATTAAATAGAACCACTAAGGCGACTTTTTGTTGGTAGTGTTGGTATTTCGATATTTAATTGTTGCGAAATAGACATCATGTAGTGGCTCGGTGATTCGTCGTCCTCTCCGAACGTCTTATTTGTACATTTTAGGTTGGCAAAAGATAAGGTGGTCAAATAATTCCGCCGTAAATCTAATGGCCACTCCACTGTATCGCATAATAAGCTCGGTATTGGAGAAGTTCGAAAATCACCAGTTGATAACCTTAACCCTGTATGATATATTGAGTTTAAACTTTTCAACAACGATTTACTAGCGGAAGCATAAGCTCGTGAACCGTAGTCAATTTTAGATCGTACAAGTGTGCGGTATACCATTAGCAGATTACGTCTTGCACCATAGGTTGTATGCGATAGTTTCCGCAACAAATTTAACTTTTTGCAGCAACTACTCTTCAGCAAGTCAATGTGCGCTTTCCAACTAGGTTTGTTATCGATTATCAATCCTAAATATCTTACTTCATTTGTAAGTATTGTAAGTATTGTCCGATTGTTGTTAAGCGCTAGACTTACTTTGCGATCACAATTTTTCCGTTTACAGAAGGGGATTGCAGTTGTTTTCGTTGCTGAGAAACAAAGACCGTTCTCATGGGACCATTGTTGAAGTCTGTTTATTGTATTTTTGAGTCTGCTAGTTCCACATTATAGTGTATGGAATAAATATACATTAGTCATCCGCAAAAAGGATCGAATTTACCGGTTTTTGCACTTGCTTTACGATATCATTTATTGCAATATTGAACAGAGTTGAGCTTCGGACGGATCCCTGTGTAACTCCTGTCAACAATGTATGTGATTGGGATAACGTAGATCCTAGTCTCACTTGAAAATGACGGTCTGAAAGAAAATTTGCGAAGAACGTGCAAACACGGCCTTTGAAGTTCCACGAGTGTAGAGTTGAAAGGATACGATACCTCCAGATGTTGTCGAAAGCCTTTTTGAAATCAAAAAAGACGGCTAGTAAATGGTGCTTATTTGAAAATGCTTTAGTTATGGATCGTCGTGGCCAAAAACCATATTGGAGATTAGTAAGTAATCCACGTGATTCAATTTCCCATAGTAGCCTATTGTTGAAAATTTTTTTCCAATACTTTACAAAGAATCGGCGTAAGGAATATAGATCTATAACTGTCGAGGAGTGTCGGATTTTTATTAGTCTTCAGTAACGGCATTACAATGGCGTTTTTCCATTTCAATGGGAGGTTACCCGAAAACCATATTTTACCGAAAATTACCAGCAGAGTTTCTAGTATAAAATCGGGTGCGTATTTCAGAGATAAATGTGGAAGGAATCTGGACCGTCTGTTTTCGGTTTAGTACATTTGATGGTCGTATACAGTTCATTGTGGTTGGCTGATTATAAGCTTCTTAGTTGTTACTGACAATCTTTTATATTTCACAATACACAAAAATTGGATACAAGCGACTACTCAAATATAATATCTCTACTTCAGCAGCTGTATAGACTTACTGCAGATATTTAGTCCCACAGTAAGTATTGCGATAGCACTACTACAGGGACAGACTATTAAACGACATAAACATTATACTATAGTGCGACTCATAGGTCGTGGAGTAAAATAGACTTCGTATTCAGTTACGATCATCATTTAATAAAGGTACATCACCAAGGTGATATACCTAATAGTGACCACTTCCCATTAATAATCTGTGTTAAAAAAAAACTGAAGTAAAATCTAGATTAAAATTTAATAAAGCAAACTGAAACCTACATAAACAATTATGTCAAACACGAATAAAATTATATCTTGAACAGGATATCAGTTAAATGATGGTCAAACAAGTGCTCTGAGGCAATAAAAACCAGGAGGAAAGCTGTCAAACAATTAAAACAAAATCCAACCTTAGAAAAAGACATTTCTTTTCAGCATGCGGGTGCAAGAATCAAGTTGTTACTCGAACACGAAAGAAAGAAATCTTGGACGGATTACATATAAACGATAACATGCAGGTTGTGACGACGGTTTTCAATGAAATTATCGACAGCGTCCGTTCTGCGTTCTGCACGTGTAAGGAAATGCTAAAGGCGACGGAAAACCACCGGGTTAATTTATCCGGTATGACAACCGATTCGAAATAAAATCCGATATATGCCGTATGGTCGGACCAACAAATAGCGTTGAAGTAACACATTTAAGCTTCTGCAGTGTGCAATACGCCACTAACTATACGATGTTAGAAAGATGCGCGTAGAGATGAAAAAAAATAAGGGAAAAAAATTGTCTTGAAAATATGCGGAAAATTGAAAAAAGAACAAGAATAAAAAGTTAGTTCGTACGCGTCACTCCGTGTAAATATTATATTTCCTCGGGTCAGTACGATCCAAAAGTCCTATTGGTTCGTGTCTATTACATCCAAGTCCAACAGGTTTGCATTATAATAAATGGTTCGTAGACCGGATCTTTCCACAATCCGCCGGCTGGATGTGCAGCTCGTGTTCGATTAGGATTACTCAGTTTATAGTTTAAAACCGGATTCAAGGATTATCTCGGGAATAGAATGTGCGAATAATAGAAACAAGATAAAAGAAAATTACAGCGTAACGTAGCGCAATTGCGTATACTACATTCGCGAATGTAGAAAAAATCCGGTTAGCATCGAGGTAAGAAAAAAAATGTGAAAATGTTCTAGTTAAAACATACTTAAACTATCATCGTTTAGCTGCAATACTGTACAAAAGCATAAAACTAGCGCTGCAATCCGAACAGGAAGAACAGCGCTTTAACTGTACAAAGCTGTTTGCCATAAAATTGATTCTTTCTGAATGGCGCACATCCTACCGCCGTAACAGTCGGGAATAATATTGACCCCGTACAAGAATCGGACACAGTCGATTAAGCTCACATTTTTTAAAAGAACGCGAACATGTATCGACTGCCTATTATCAATAAGAGCATATATTGACGGAATGCCGGAAGTTCCGTACGGAAAATATGCTTCAAAAGTACTACACTAGATGCTATTTTAAATAATGATGATATTTAATAATAATAATAATTTTTTCACTTTCTTAAAACTAACCAAAATGTATAACGTGCCATACAATTTATACGTAATCTATACCGAAGACGCAAAATGTACAGTCGAGCGTCTTTAATATAATTAATAATAACAATAATAATAGGTTTTTCCCTTAAATAACGATCGAAATTTGATAAACTTTTTTTTTGTTTTACTCATCTTACATATCCGTTGGTGCCTGCAATGGTTTAAGTATGCAGCAAAAATTGATTGGTGCGCTTTTTCGCTGGTAAAGTACACATAGATGGATATTCATGGATAACTCTGCGGATATTTGTCGGATTTCGGCAAACCTTTTTTTTTGTTTCGTTCGCAATTATCCCCTAAATATTCATACCCCTCGATAGGTAGTCCTTAGTTAATTAAATAATTAAAGAAAATTTTGCTGTTCGACTATTTTCGTAATATCTCTATCAATTTTCATGTTCGGTAAAAATTTGTCTCATTTTTTTAATTCCACATCGAAAAAAATAATAATTATACGGATATATTTCCCTATTTATGCACGTGTGAAATTACGGAAGAACAGGTAATAGAAAGCAATAATGAATTACTATAATATGAAGAATCTAATGACGGAAGGGGTTATTTAAAAAAGCCATTGGAGGATTGTGCAATACTGTTGCATTATGCAAAATTGAAAACACGTAAACGGAAGTATAAATCAATAAGAAATGAGATAATGACGCGTTTTTTTGGACGTAATATCAGACTTTATATATTTTCGATTATTATCACGCTTGAAAAGTTCAACACGTGCCCATTTCTAACGGGCCATTTTGAAAATTATAATGTCGTCGGCTTATATAGTCTGGGAAATTTTTACGGTGTCAGAATATGTTCCTATTTATACTTTCTTTCATTTTTTTCAAAAAAAAAATTAATCGAACGTATATACTTATAATTGTAAAAGCGATGAATAGAAATAGCGTCGGGTTTATCCGGGAAAAAATTAATAGTAATATTTTATTTATTTTTTATTATTAGTAGTAAAACCATATAGCCGTGTTTAGAAACCTCATCGATCATGTATTGTCAACTTATTTTATCTGTACAAGAAATTACACGTTAACATTATTATTTTAACTGCTACTATTATTTCAACTTTTGCTATTATTCTACGGGATATTCTAGCTCCTTTTGGCAGCATTCGTTATAACGGTCAACGTTCCACAGGCACCACGTGGAGATTGCTGTCTTCCCCCCTCCCCCGATAAAGACTACAAACCGAGAAAGGAATTGAAATCTAAACAGCCTAGAAAACGGCAGTAGATACGGAAAAAACGTCAAGGAAACTGGAAGGAAATATGGAAAGATGAATGAAAAAAGTAAAGGTCTGAATACGGATCTAGTACCAGATCCCAGCATAGAACCTTCGCGGGGATGGACCTGTCACGACGGGAATGGTGCAGAATAAATAGATTCCGAACGGGACAAGATGTGCCGATACATTGAATAAGACGAACATAATTTCAAATCCGTTATGCGAATGTAGGGAACTGCAAACTCTCGATCATTTCTATAGTTGTAAAATCTCCTCTTCGAATAAAAATAACATTAATAGATGCGACGCGCGTAACGTCACAAATAGCTCCGGTGGATATCTGAACTCTAAATAAATATTTAAATATATTTCTTTCAGCTCCGTATGATTCTAACTATTGCTATTATTCTATTACTATTATTTGAATTATTACTCTTATCGTCGCTATTTATTGTTGGCCTAATTATTTCTATTTATTTATCGTGATTCTTTTTCCAGCTTTCAACACTTTATTTCTACTTAATCTTGTTACATCTTCTGTAACCGATTACATTTTATAGTACATACTAGTCGCTTAACATCTTTTTAAGTGCTTCGATTCGTATACACGTTGTTATTCCTCGCTCCATTTAATTGTTTAAGTCACACGTGAAATTTTAACTAATAATTAGTAATTTTACGGACGGTGTTTATTCTTAGATTAATAGACGATTTTCAATGCGCGTATATAAATATTATTAGAATTAAGACATTTCGTGATCAACCGGAAAGTATATAATCGTGTCGTTATTAAACTTTGATGTACAATATAGTGGACATCGTGACTGAAAGAGTTGATTTTAAGATGGCAGAACAATTTCACTAAACGATCGGTTTTTACTACTAGAAAATAAATATAGGGTGAAAAGTTAAGGGTAAATAGTACTTACTAAAACTGTAATGTTGGGCCGGTAACTATTAAGCTCCTCAACACCTCCAACGTGTCAAGTTCAAGTTTCCACCAAACATTAAAGAAACATTAAGACCGGAGAAAGTATACTTTTGAACCGTGCCTTCGGTCCTGTAGCACTATACGGCATATTAGTCATGTCAAATTAAAAGCTATTAAATATATATATATATATATATATATATATATATATATATATATATATATATATATATATATATATATATATATGTATCTTTCCAGTTTTTTTTTAACCGAACTTCAAATTATTTTTGTAGGACAGGTTGCGGATGATATATATTATATATAAATTTATCTTGCAGACCAATATATCCTACAAGGCTACGAGCGAGTAGCTCATATACAATAAATACATCAACCTTATCATTTCTAAAGCCCCTTTAAAGTATGCCTCCATTCCCTTTGAATGCAGTTTTTTAGGTACATATCAATGAGTTTCATTCCCTAATCGGACGGGATAATTCTAGGATAATTAGCCTTTTCAGGTTGGTTATCATGCATAAGTGGCCTAATCATTTTTATACATATGAGTCTAAGAGCAATGCCTTACCCTTTACGGGCGCTGCATTCTATATAACTCAACTGGCAATCACCAAATCATATACTGAGCTTCTCCACTGTGTTTATAACAGAAGAATATGCAATTCTTAAAGCTTTGCAATTTGCACGAGTCAATATTATACATGCAAATGTACTTATTCTATCTGATTCCTTAAGTGTGCCGAATGCCGTCGAAAATCCTAATCATACATTCAAAACCATAGAATTATTTTGGCAATAATAGAAATATAATGTATCTACAACAAAATAATGTCCATGTGAAATTTACACGGATCCCAGCTCTCATCGGGATCAAAGATAATTAAATTTGTGATCAGGCAGCCAAAATGGGGCCTCCAGAGGTCTACTTATCCCTGCGATTCTCTCCACATGTTTAGCCGCGTCTGCAAAGGCGGATCTGTTTCATCGCTGGATCTCCATGTTTTGTACTACTCGGAACAATTTCTATAAACAAATTCAAACAAGTTTACCCGAACAATCTCTCTTTCTAATTAATCCTCAATATTCAATACTGATCCGTAATTTTTTTTTCCATTTTAATTCGTATTAGGTCAGGACATAATCTGCTGCCCAGCCATCTTCACCGGATAGCGCTGATTAGTTCCAGTACTTGCCAGTCCCCGTTGGACTGTGGTACGACAGCAGACATTAATCATGTCATTTTTTCATGCAATCTACGTAGTGCACATAACCTTAATCAAGATATTACTACAGTTAGATATCTTCCCTCCGTACTCTATTGCATACCTCCTATGCTTAAATAATCCTCTTGTGTTAAGAGTACTGGCCTCTTATATATATAAATCTAATATTATTTTGTAATTTTTACATCCATGTATAATTATCCTTATATGTCTTAGTTTAGTTATTTATATTTTATAACTCATTTGTTAGCGTTAGCGTTTAGTTTATTTTAATTTGTATGTACAATGAGTAGTAATGGTTTTATATATATATATATATATATATATATATATATATATATATATATATATGTAATTTGCATAATTAACGTTATACAATAATTTTCTCGTCATTGACAGTGATAATTATGTATTTAGAATTTACAAAAGTTCAACTTATAAATTTTTTTCATCGCTTTAAAGCAATTTCGACGTTTGAGAAATAAACATTTATCGCAAATTATAACATTCGTATCTTATTAAGCAAAACTAAATTACAAAATTAACGCAATTATAAAATATTAAATTATTCGCGAATTCTCGTCAATTCTGTCATCTTTTCTTTTTTATACGATAAGTTTGTATTTTTCTGTTTCTACTTTATAAAGTTTTACGGTACTTTCCAATAATCAAATTTAGCTAATTTGTGTTTGTACATTAAGTGTACTTCTTCCGCAATAATTTTATCACGACTAAACTGTGTCTATATCAAACGATGAACTATTTATCAATTCGGTCTGACTATTTGTCATTCCAAAATATTCTCTAACCGCTCACTTTAATCGTCGGTTTTGACGCGAGTTTGTCACTAGACTCTTGAATTCTTCCAAAATTTTCTATCAGAACTACGCGTTTAAAAACGTAGCAATACGAAATCTATTTTCGGTTATATTGATACTTTATTATAATATTAGCGGTAATTTATTTTCGTCAATTGTAAAATTCATTTATTTTTATTTTTTTTTATGCATTTACAGACTTCTCTTAGATTTGGACATAAAGTATTCGGTAAGAATTTATTTCATTAAATAAAAACCGTTTAATAATAACTTTACCAAATACAGTCGTCGGAATAAGTGGAGATTTAAAAATAAGAAAGGTCGTCTGTATCGTCTGTATCGTTTGTATCCTGTATTTAAATATATAAACGCATTTATGTTTCCTCGATTGGGGATATTTCGAAATTATTAAATAAATAATAAATATATTTTATTCCTTTTAAAAAGCGGCGATAAATTTACTAGTAGAATTCTCTAAATACGCGGTTATAGATAAATTTGGCAGTGTCGCCATTTTTAAGTTATAAAATTAACTTCTTAAAAAATAAAACGATAATAAAGTAAATTACCGATTATTATAAAAACAAAAAAAAACCACGTGTATTTAAAAAAAATAAGAAAATAATTCTTAAAACTTATACTATGAAATGTTTGTAAACTATTACGATAAAATAAAATTTTACACTCTTAATACTACCCGGTACAGCTATATGGAGCAGAAGTTTGGACAATTAAAAAATCGATCATACATAAACTGAATGCCTTCGAGAGGTGGTTGTTTTACCGAAGGAGGTTGCGGTTATCATGGATAAGGTCTCGAATACGAAGATTTTACAGCAATTAAATAAAATACTAGGACTGGCGACTATTATATATAAAGAGGACGTAAAGTCGCCTATCTCGGTCGTTGAGAAATGGACGATACGACCTAGTGCAAATGATCATCGAAGGCAACGTCGTAGGAAAACGGTAAAGAGGTAGAGAAGAAGAAAAATCTGGGTTGAAAACATGAAGGAATGAACAAGTCTCAACATAAAAGCCACTTTCTGACCAGAAGCCAAACGGATAATAGCTAAAAACGTCAATTGAAGATACGGTACGACAAGAAGAACAAATATTACGTACAAAAAAATGGCAATTAAACTAAAGTGTGATGGTGGTTAGCAAAGAGGCAGAAATTAAAAAGGCATCAATAAAAATTAATAATAGAATCATACAACAGACTATTTAGATACCTAGTATATAATATTAATAAAACACGGAGGATCCCTGAATACGAAATAGAAACCAGAATTGAATGTGTAAGGAACGCATTTATGAACACGAAATGTAAATTTGTGAACAAGACGCTGAAATAAGACACCAGATGGAAGTTTGTGAAATGTTACATCTATACCGCTATATGAAGTGGAAGCCTGCATGATCAAAAAAAAAAATCTATGTTAAATAGATTAAGATCATTTGAGATGTGGGGCTATATCGTCGAATGTTAAAGATTCCATGAACGAACAAAGTATCAAAGGCACGACTAAAGAAAGCATTTAGAAAGACGTATAAAGAAAATAGCTTACTTTTCGGATACATCTTCAGAAATAACAGATATGAACTGTTACAATTGATAATTGAAGGGAACATCACTTGAAAACGGGAAAAAGGAAGCAGAAGAAAAACATGATTGGATAAAGAACCGATATGATTTAATGCAGAAAACTTACTACGGTAATTGGCCAATAAATTGGAAGCCGAACAGATAATCGCTAACATCCGTTGAGGATACGGCACCAGAAGAAGAAGAAGAAGAAGAAGAAATGTGTTGAAAGTAATTCATCGTCAAATTTTATTAAGGCGTTTTAATTTTTATTTCGTAATTATTTTTAATTTTTCCCATAATTGTCTTTCCGGTTAGGTTTTTCGTTCTAAAATATAGCTTTTGTTCGTACTATCGAATAATAGATAATTGTATAATATATCTAAAAATTGACTTCCGTCTTTCTAAAATTATATTAATTCTGACGACAGGCTATCGTAATTCGAAGTAGACCCCCCCCGGATTAAATTTAATCCACGTCGACAGTATTGCGTGTGTAAAAAAATAAAAATTAAAAATTAAAATATTAATGTCGTACGTGTCTGCTTTCATTGTCAATCGACAATTGTAATCATATCTTCGACGAACTTAGGATCGTCAAGACGGTGGAGGAACTTTAAAAATACATTGTAATCGTAAAAATTATTAATCAGCGTCGAGATTAATAATACTTAAATATTTATCGAATGCATATATTTAACAGTAACAAACTGTTTATTATCCGCGAATAATAAAAATATGGTTGTTTAAGTTCTTTTAAATGGTTTCTATTCGCTTGCTTGGATAACTTCGCTTCCAAGCCGCAGAGACGATGTGGTCATTACTAGATTGCGCTTGGGCAATACGCGTCTCAGTCGTGCGTATTTTATTAATAAAACTTTGGCTCCAGTGTGTTCCGGCTGTAACATTATCCTCTCCATTATATTCTAGTTGATTTTCATACTCATCGCTTCGAGCGTCTGTTAATCTTCCTCCTTCGTTTCATCTCCTCTTCAATCCATGTTTAATTGACGAATCTAATTACCTTCCTCCACCGTTCTGGTCTCCATTCCTCAGTCTAATCTTCTTTTCCTATCGCGCATCTAGCCTTAGCTGCCGCACGTGGCACGTTAATTTAATTTAATAATAATAATTAAATCGAGAAAGTCTCATAGAAACGGATACGAATATGAGCGACGTATTTTATAAACAATCGTTGATTCCCCGGTCATTTTCTATTTGAATGTCCTTTTATCGAGGAAGAATGTTTGAAATATAATCTAAACGTTAACGGGTTAGAAACCGAATCTATAAATTACTCTTAGAACGCTTTGAACAACTGAGAAGTTCTAAATAAATGCAACATAACGCCACTATGACAATATCCGGATATAAGCTATTAATTTTAGTCAATTTTCCCGACACTACTATCAATCAGACTGTCATTTAAACTGTCGCAAGAGTTGTATCCCAATACATAAGCTAAGGATAAGGTAATTTCTTTCATATCTCTCTATATCTATATATATATATAAAAAAACAAATTACCAAATATTTTAAATACCATAACTCGAGCTCAACTGACGTTGCTGATTTTTACTTGTTGCGTTCATAATTTATATTAAAAAAATTATTTGGAAAGTTTCGGAAGGTTTTGGGGTAGTGACTTTATTGAATTTTGATTTTTGTAAAATTTCGTTAAAGCGATTTAATAGATATTAAAATGGTAAGTTCGAAATAAAAGACCGATTTTAAGTACGATCGATAGGTTACGAGCTACGAATTTTTGTCCACTTGCCACATTTGGCAGGGCATAGCGCGCGACATAATTATTTTTAAACGATTCCAACTCTTGAAATAGCAGTTTCTACATGTCGTATAAAGCGAATAAATCGCAAAATTATCTCAAACCGAACACGAAAATTTCGAAAGTACGCAAGCCTTGCGATTTTTTTCAGATATCACTTTTTTCGCATTAAATCACGATCGATACAAAATCGAGGGATATAGTTTAAACAGAAGTTATGCGGCATTGAAATACTCGTCTAACGATAGTATAGTCGTATTTTTACACCAAATACCCGTCTAAAAAATTGGGGTTAAAGGGTTTAGATGTGTTGGTCTGGGTTGACGATAGACGATAGTAGACATGGAGGTCTATCATTTATGTAATGACATACATTTTATTAAAATTAACCGGTAACTAGAAATCGCGGGTTTAAAATTTGATTTTCGATTTTGAATAATTTTTCGAGTGATTTTTGATGGGCTTATTCTACAATGCTTTTAGCATGGGAATGTGATATATCTTGAATATATATATATGTGTGTGTGTGTGTGTATAATACGATTTAGCCCTCCCTCACCTGGCGAACTTTGTATCGTCCCAGAATCAATAAATGTATAAACTTATTAGCTGAATTAAACACAATTTTCTATGAAGTTTAAAAAATCTGCAAAAATTAAAAAGTATCGACATATCATTTAAGTTAATTTTTTTGTATAATTCCTATTTCTACATCAGTATTTTTTAATTAATTCAGCTAATAAATTAATACATTTATTGATTCTGGGGCGATACGAAATTTACTTTGTCAGCTAATATATATATTAAATATATATATATACATATTACTTCTGCAACTGTTGATCAAAATGGAGTTGTTAGCACAGTAGACACGATTTCCAAATAAATACATTCATAAGCCAAGTCAAGAATTAAGAGCCATAGTTTTATTTTGGATCCAATGCGTTCTGCTGATCACCTCGCAGATCATCTAAGCCAGCAGATTTGTTTATTTTCAAGTGATTTATAGCGACATTAAGTTCATTTATCTCAAAAAGCATATGCATGAATTTATTTACGCTATTTTCTTCCGCGTTTGGTGTCCATTTTCCTATGCGTTTACTGCAATTAGATTTACCATTTAATGGCAGTTGGTGCGCAACTGCATTTGCTGTTACTGTCACTGATTTGTCGATTCCCTCCGGGTCATTACTGAGTTTTTTTACATTTTCCAAGCTTTTCGGCTATTCAGTTTCATGTCCAAATCTTCCAGCATCTAACAACATTTGTCTCTCCTGGCCTAATGTGACTGCTTCTAGCAGCTTTTTACCTGTCATCAGTAAAAAGACGTTTCGCAAATAAAGTCTCGTTCTGATCCAACAGCGATTTGGAATCCGCTGATAATCCACATATGTATTCATTTATACATCCTCTTGGTATGTATATATAAACCATCTTTACTAATGATATGAATTTGTCATAGTTACTCGGTGTAGCTTCTATATTGCTTATTTCGGTATCCAGTTCTTTCGTACATCCTTTCCAGTCAGTTTTTAAAAAAATTATATCGTATTTTGAAATTAATCCTTTAATGTACAATTACTGCCTGGACCAGACATGATAAGGACGATATTGTGTTCGCGGGACAGATTTTTGACTGTTTTGGTGTATCGAGTTGCTAAAATATCGCTTACAAAGGTGTTATCAGGGTTAGTACCGTTCTTCCATCTGGCACTGTTAAACGAATATAGAAGTTTGGAATCATGCACTAAGAGTAATCCGCAATTTTCAGCCCATTCTACCAAATATTCGCCATTTTCGTCTGTAATATCCCCAATCGATATTCCTACAATTGAAATCTCCCATAATGATTTAAACACGATGCTGAAAGTTATGTGGTTCTGAAAATTGAAATCTAGCAGCAGGTGTCTGATACAATGAAGTAACAGTACAATGTGTTTGTTCGACTGTTGATATTTCAGTGTCATTATTTTCGGTTAGCATCACAGACTCGACGACTAGATCAGGTTTTACAAAAATTTCGCTGCCGTATCTATCATGGGGGTCGTTCGATTACAAGTTTCATTCCATCTATTTTGGGTCAATTTTTAGTGGAACCGCGGTGTGTCTCCTGTACCAATAGTACGTCACAGTTAATTCGTTTAGATAGTATTACTTCATTATCAGTTGATAGTTCTTCAATATTAATAGATGTTGTCACCATTACTGGTCCTAAAAAAAAAGGACCTTTTCTTGGATCGATTAGCTTGCATGTTATTATCCGGTGGTGAGAGTACTGGCCGGATATATTCCAGAAGGCACCCGATTGCTAAAAATTGTCGCTTCGATTCTTTACGCAATCTTCGTGGAGGCTCCTCTCGTGTTCACCAGTTAATATTTGATCTTAACGTTTGCCTTCTTGTGACTGATTATTATTTTACGCTCGTACGATCATTCAACTATCTAACAATAGCAGCTTAAACATATTGCGTAGAACTATTTTGACAATATGGACCAGTCGTCATTAGTAACATATTATACGCGAGTGTAATGCAAATAAGTTAATCATAAAAAAAAACACAAAAAAAAAACGATGTAATATTTATGTAACTTATACAAGGAAAATAAAGAATATTATATGCGATAATTAAAGTACGAAAAGTTAAAATTTATTCTACACAATATATATAATATATATACATAGCATTTTTTGTACGTTTATTTAGCTGTATATGTGTGTGTGCATCAAAGCGCATATAAGTATGTATGTTCAAATATGAAATAATTTTAATCAATTTGCAACTTTTTGAACGATCCATCCATGCCGAACATGCTATTACCTTGTGATTTGTTCGATTCTGGTCTTTTGGATTCGTCAACATACCACAACTGTTCCCTTTTCCTATGAAGAACGTCCAACATCGATATAGCTTCTTTTCTGCAGACTTCTGCCGACATAAAAAGCGTAAACACATACATAAATCTATATATATATATATATATATATATATATATATATATATATATATATATATATATATATAATTTTTTATAATGTGGAGTGTAGTGATTTTTTAATAAAAAATTAATTGAAAATTAGTTAAATCACTAATATTTATTTTCTTAAACAAAACAAAAAGCTTTTCGGCATTTACGCCATTATCAAGTGAAACTTTTTAAAACATCATAATTTTAAAAATATAAATTAAACGTAATTACTTAAAAATATGCGATGGGATTGTGAAAATATGCTCCAAAAATGCCGTCTGATTCTGTTCTGTCTATTTTTGATTTGTTGAAATTTTATATCAATATATTTGTTTATTAATTTTGTTTTTTTATATTAATTTTTTCTTCAATACTATTTGCCGGATTTTGTAAAAGTTGTGTACTGGTGGAATTTGAAATTTTTCATTAACTGTTGCGATGTATGATGTCCAAAAGTAAAATATAAAATATAAAAATATACGAACGCAAAAAAATCAGATTTTTAATATTTATTTTCATTTTACTTGTAAAATTTAGTTTTTTAAAAAATTTTTTGCGTTCGTATATTTTTATATTTTATATTTTACTTTTGGACATCATACATCGCAACAGTTAATGAAAAATTTCAAATTCCACCAGTACACAACTTTTACAGAATCCGGCAAATAGTATTGAAGAAAAAATTAATATAAAAAAACAAAATTAATAAACAAATATATTGATATTAAATTTCAACAAATCAAAAATAGACAGAACAGAATCAGACGGCATTTTTGGAGCATATTTTCACAATCACCATCGCATATTTTTAAGTAATTACGTTTAATTTATATTTTTAAAATTATGATGTTTTAAAAAGTTTCACTTGATAATGGCGTAAATGCCGAAAAGCTTTGTGTTATCTTTAAGAAAATAAATATTAGTGATTTAACTAATTTTCAATTAATTTTATATATATATATATACACTTTTTTTTACATACATGTATTGCTGATGCCGCGGTGGCATACTTAACTTGAAGAAAATTTAATATTAAAAAAACCAACCGTTTAGCTTGAGCAAATCCGGGCCGAGTCCACCGAATTGTTTCGGTATTACAGTTTTCGGAAAATGTTCTAACAAATTTTCTTCATTCGTGTGGAAGTGTATCTGAAAAATTTTCGCACAAGACGTTATTCGAATCTATTATGTTTATTACATTCTTAACATACACCCAACATTCGTCGGCGAAAAGCAAGACCACCAGCACCTGTTCAATTGTACACACACTAAGAATACTGCGGATAGGATTGACTTACGGAATTACAATGACGATATGATCGAACTGATCAACGCGTGGAAAGATCATTTGTAGACTAGAGCGTGAACCTAGAAATAATATGGCAAGGGACAAAAGTGTATTTCAATGAGTGTCCCATGTACCTCGGAAATACCCTTGATAGAACTCTATCCTTAAAAATAATAAGAATTTATCGTCTGTATATAACGAATCTGGCGGTCGGGAATGATTTAACTCGTTAGTTACCAGTAAGACTAATAAAAAATGATACATTTGGCCAGTATTACTGTATAGAATTGAAATATGGATCCCCATCAAATGACTAAATTAACCGGCTTTAATATATGTACGTATGTATGTACATACCGGTACGGATGCTCAAAATCATATATAGAGATCATATTCAAAATTCTGAAATTTTTGGTAGAACGGCTAAAGGATACTAATTTCTGAAAATCATACCAACTCGAAAATTCGTATGGTTTAAATATGTAGGTTGCCTTCTGCATTTGGTTTAACAAAGGGGCGTAATAGAATACCAAGTAGTAAAAAAATGTCTCGGTTAGCGAACATGAGGCAATGGATATACACACAACCGGATTAGAATGGTTCCCACCGAGTCACTATCGGCAATAACCACGATGATCGCCAAACTTCGAATGGGCTGGAATAAAGAAGAATCGTTTAAAAAAAAAAAACTAAGCGTGTAAGCAGCGAAATTATCGTCGTAATATCCTCGGATTCTAGACTATTCGTTATCGTCTCTTGACTACCAGAGTTGGTAGTTAGCTATTACGGCTTTAAATATTTCATAACGTTAAATTTCATATACGTACCAGCAAAAAAATAAAATCAATCCTTCAACAAGAAAAAAGAAGCTTATAAGCTGGCGTACACTGTCCTCGATTCTTTGCGTTATTACGCACAACAGAATAAGACGAACTCGTTCAACTTATCCTAAGAAATGGCGACACTTCGCTTACGGTGACTATAATCGGCTCTATAACTAGTTAATAGTACGAAACTCTCCGACATTATTGGACGAGACGCATGATGTAGGACTTTACATTCTCGACTGAAATATAGTCGGTGGGAGTGCAACTGCGCGAAGTAATATTCGTCGAAATATTTTGAAAAATATTTGACGTGTTAATATTTTTTTTTCTTTTTTTCTCTTTTTGCTAACGATCTGTCATTTAGTGGAAAATAAGTAACAGCGATATAAATGGAATACCACTTAATGGTAGCTGTTCCTTAATTATACAAAATAATTAAATAATGTAGTGACCGTGTCTTTCGAGCCGTCTGAATTGTTAAGATCGACCTCTAACGGATTAAAGCGACGCCGTTTGATATATTTACCGTTGCGAATTCTCACAGTTTGGTTTATAGTCGGTTTATCAAGATCGTTATACGGATCATCATTACGGATGTACTACCACAGGGATCCAACTATGTTGTGTAGTTATTGAAAAAACCGTATAATTCTGATATTGAAATTACCGGCTAGTCTACGAATTTCTATTCTATATGTTCGTGTGTAGGTTTGAGCTTTGTACGATAAGAATTTACTTTCTGGTAAGCGTCGATTTAATGTTCTCTACGAGGCGAAAACCTCAAAACTGTTTATTAGACATCGATAAAGAAGATTACTAGGGTAATTTCGTAAACGCGACGCAGCAAATTCGTAACGTGAACCCAACGGTCGAAACTGTCCATAGTAAATTCTGAGGTTGTTTCTAGACGACGATAAAGGCGACATATCTATATCTAGAAATGTTGACGTTCGACGATAGACAAAATTTGAATCACTATAACGGAATAAAGATGTCGGAGAGATTCTAAAGAAATTTAAACGGAAGAAAAAAACAGCAAAACACATCAGATGACCGACCGTTAGATAGTTATCTGTCCGTCTGTATATCTACTTTTAAAATATATATATATACACACATATATATACATATATATATATATACATATATATATATATATACATATATATATATATATATATATATATATATATATATATACATATATATATTACTTCTATTTTAGATTTATTGACCGCTGATTGAGTCCAACCGAAAAGCAGGCTACTTTTAAGTGGCATATTGATGCAATGAAAGCTTTTCGTGTTATATTCGGTCATACCCTATAACAACAACAACAACAACAATTATAAAAAAATAAAAAAAAAAGTTAAATTTTTGAAAACTATAAAATGATTGTATAAAACGTCGATAAAGAATAAAATTTACTATTTACTAAGGGGTCTACTAACTATGGGGCTGTTTTAACCCTTTCGTTCATAGTGCTGTTCCCAAATAGGATATGATACTTTAACCTTTTCAATCATGATGTTCACTATTTAACGTGAAATTTTAATTCGAACAAAATGCTTTATTTTCTGATTGATGTGAAATGCCCAAATTTGTTAAAATATTTATATAAATATAGTTCACGTAAAGAGGGAGTATTGTATAATGAACAACTGTATAACATTTATCGGTTTCGGTCAAAATTTTATAATAAATATGACTAAAATGGTTCTTCCTATTCTCCTTCTTTATGAGCCGATTTTTTCCTTTTGTTTCCATATATTTCTATCTGATACATTGATCAACCAGTCCTTGTCTATCTGTCTAATATCATCTTCCCACCGTTGGTCAACCCCTTTCTCTTTTATTCATTCGACGCCATTTAGTTGATCTGGCCGTCCATCTGTTATCACCTGATCTATGTGTCCTGCCCATCTCCATTTCTAAGATTTCTCGGGCAGTGTCTTTACTTTAGTTCTCCTCCTTATTTCAGATTTTTTTTTTCTTGTCTTGTAAAGTTATTCCCAACATTGTTCAATAATGACGTTAAATTTCACGCGAAACAATAGTTAATATTTTCACGTTGATAAGCTACGTCATTACGACTGCTGTTCTATTGTCAACCTTTTAATTCATTCCGTTCCGCTAGTGGTAATATACACGTTATCTGTATTACGGTATTATTTTATCGTTAATTAGTACCGAATTAATTATTATTACTACTATAATTATCGTTTTTTTTTTTTTTGAAAAATTACATTCCGAGCGAATTTTAAGATTTTTTTTTCTTAGTTATACTACTAGTGCTGCCGCACTTCGTGATCAAAATTACAACAACGGAGGAGTTCTACCGTCCGCAGAGCTTTTTAATTTCGGTTAAATTTTGAGAAACTCGATTACGTAGAAAACTGCTCAGAAGTAAAATTGTCCGGTGATTTTGACTTCATTATGCGGAATTTCACGTTTTCTCCTATTGTCAGCTTCGATATTACGCGAAGTAATTTTCGATCGAAATAATACCTATATTACACACTCCGTATACAAATAATATCGAATGTTGATATTTAATCAACGAACGGGGATATTGAAAACTAGCGGAATCAACGACTATGGGAAGTTGATATGACTTAAAATAAATAGAATTGCTTAATTAGACATTTTTTTTCACTTTATTGAAATAACTGACTGCAAATATATAAGAAATATAAATGCTGAACACAAGGTTACCGAAATTCTTTGTTAGTCTGGAATCTGAAGCTGATAATAATGATATTTTCAAAATATAGAGTCTCCTGGAAGTGTGACGGTGGTTACAATATGCTAACGTCGTAGAATTATAGGTTACTCATTTAATTCCGTGTCTACCTTAATTATTTATTTTGCGAGTTATCATGTGTGCGCGCATTTATGTATGTACACGTGTATATATATATATATGTGTACATATATGTACATACATCGCATATATTTTTTTCCTTTTTATTATATTTTATTTATTTCCTCGTGGTTTTTTTTTTTATTTTTTCTGTAGCTTAATATTTGTTTCGTTAATTTTCTAGATTTAGTATTTACAAGTTAACTGTTAAGGTATAAGATACTTAAACTTTATGAGCCCCTTCTTACTCGTTATAAAATAAAGGTTCTTTATGCTTCTTCTTGAAGACGAATTATTAAGACGGAATGCGTGAAAATTAAGAAAATAAAGTACGAGAAATTTGTTAAGCGAAAAATCGAATAATTATTATGTTTCCACCTATATATTTACATAAATGTATAAACTCAGAATCGGAACGAATGGGGGAGATTGGGGAGAACCTACGTCCAGCGGTGGATCGATATAGGTTAAAAAATATAATAAAAATTTTAATATAGATTCGCACAATCATATTTACCTTTCCACAAATTGTAAGTTGTTTGAGTCGTAAAAAATTATTACCAAGTACGTGCTGAAATGTGAATCCTTTGAAATCAATAATAGACATAGATTTTGACGGCTCCGAATATCGCAGCTTAAGACATTCGTTCAATAGAAGGACGACCATAAACTGATCTTCGTGACAATAATTGGCCGGATTCATATCTAACAATGAAAATAGGAAAACATGGTGACCGGTAGGTAATCGTTCTGGTAGTAAGACGCACGCACTGAAAAAGAAAATCATTGATAATTGTACAAATCCGAATGCCTTCATATCGAGACGAGCATTACAAAAATGAAATAAACAAACGTACGAATAAATATATCAAGATAAATTAACGCGTACGGTAAGGGTAATTTTGCGCGTAATAAATATTATAAAATATATTTACGCATTATCGAAGCATCGATTTATTCTTTCTTCTATGTTATCCCAATGCGAATACATTTTGAAGTAATTTGAAATGTTAGTATAGGTATCGTCGATGGCTCTTTTAGCAATCTGAAGATTTCCGTCCGCTATACAATAAAAGTATTTCACTTCTCGTTCATCTAAAAAAAAAAAAACGAATAAATTTCATATATGTATACATGTTCACATACACGTATGTAAGGAAATTTTCCAAAAAAATGTTAGATTGATTAGATAACAACACAATTTGGAGTTTCCGTTAGATCCCCACGTCGTTATGCTTTGGAATCCAGAGGAGAATAATTTTTCCGCTAAACTCTGATGCGTTAGCTAAGATGGATTTTACCAAACGATGTTGGTGGTGTGAACTGTTTAAAAGACGTCTAATAAAGCTCGCAGAATCGGTGCAGATAACAGCATTGTTTTTTAGTTCTCCAATAACCACATTGACAGCAATTGAAATTGAGTACAGCCCTGTAAAAAGGACGCTGAAATTTTGTCGAAGCGGAAATCGAATAACATTGTTTAAATGTACAACTGCGCAACCGCAGTAGTTGTCTCATTTGGCACCGTCCGTGTATAGGAGCTCGTAATGATTGAAATCCTTTATTAAATCTTCAAAAGAGGAATGTAGACGACTTTAAGTAGGACAACATAGTTCCAGGAGAGATGTATCCAAGGATAAAGGATGGGACGAGACCGGCGGTATTGGGAAAAGGATGTTGAATGAGGTACATATTTTATTGTATAGGATGGATTTGACTTTATACTGGAGCATGGGTTTAAGTATGGTCGAGTAGTATCAGAAGGTAGAGAAGTTAAGGGCATGGGGAGGTTAGGGGTTGTATGAATATGAGTGTGGAATTTTAGGATAGGCTTGGTGTAGGTCTGGAGGATATTTTTGTGCTTCATAAAAAAAAAGCTTTTGCATGAGTGTCGACCGAAGAGCGCCTAGAACTAACCATAGAGCTGAGTGGTGAATTGGATTTAATAATGTTTGATTGCTTAGCTGATGAATAAGCTGGGAAACCATAATCGCATTTAGATTTTATTAATGAGCGATATATTCTCAAAAGTGAAGATAGCTTCCTGAGAAGGTTCGATCGTCGAGAACATTCGGTTTTCAAGTGGTTGATGTGCATTCTCCGATTTAATTTTTCGTCAAATATCAGACCTAAATATTTGGTGGATGATGTAGAATTTAATATTTTATTGTCCAAGATAATATTAAACTGATGAGCACAATGTCGAATACGGCAGAAGTTACATTGGTTTTTGCGGGTGAAAAGGATAATTAATTTTCTTTTGACTAGTTATTGAGATTATTAGTGACTTCTTGGAGCACTGTTTCGCCTGTTCTGAAGTCGTTACATCGGACAAATATTGTCAAGTCGTCAGCAAATAAGGACTTGAACACTAAAAGAGGTATTTCTTCAACAATAGAGTTTATTGCGATATTAAACAGTATTGGGCTTAGAACCTAGCCTTACGGCACACCGTTGATGATGTCATGAGTGCTTGACACGATGTCTCCTAGTCTAACAAGGAACCTGCGATGTTCCAGGAAATTTTTTATAAAAATTATCATGCGTCCACGTATGTTCCATTTCAGTAGTTGTTGGAGAATTTTTTGATGATTGATTGTGTCAAACGCCTTGTTGAAATCATAGAATATGGCTAATACATGCTGCTTTCTATGCTTCAATGATTGTATTTTTAAGGATTGAAGGTCTGTTGTCGATCGCAAGGCTTGGAATCCACATCGATATTTTGAGATAAGTTTTTGCTTGTGTAGGATCCATTGTAATCGGGTATTTATAATTTTTTCCAATACCTTACAGAGTACAGAAGTTAAGGAAATAGGTCTATACCTCTCCAGCTGAGTTGTATTTTTATTTGATTTTAAAATTGTAATCACTTCTGCTATGCACCATGAATCTGGGAAAGTACCATTGAGACAAAATTGGTTGAAAAGTTCAGCAACAGATAGATTACTTGATTTGGAGTAAATTTAAGCATGTTAATATGAATTTTATCGCAGCCTAAAGCTGCTGGTTTTGTATTCCGTACAGCGTTATGTAGCTCTTCTAATGTTATTGCTTTATTATAAGGTTCGTGAGAATCATCATCAATACAAGGCTGTGTAATTAAGTGATTGCAAAGGCTTAAGCAGCTGCGAACTGATTGGCAAATTCAGCGGCGGCTTGGTTAGTGTTAGTGATTTTAACATTATTAACAATAATTAATGATAGTTTATAGGTTAAGTAGTGCCTTTCTTCAGTCCTTATTGCCTCAGCACAATTTATGTTCCACCAGGGGACTCTTTTGCGTTTTTGAGATCCTTTGAAGATGAGTTCTGCAGCGGTAAGCGAGATTTACTAGATGACTTGAAAAGGTTTAAATTGCTAATTGTGTATTTATATTATCAGTAGCAGGAAGACATCTGTTTTTCCATAAATGGAAGTATGTTTCTCAATTTGTTTTTCGGTAATTGCGATTAATTTTCATTGTGATACTATTAATTAACCATGTTACTAATATAGAGATGTGATCACTCCCTGCTAAGTCATGGTGGTAATAGACTGATATGGAGTTTGATATCTGACATGATGTAGTCTAAAGTAGACCACTTTTTGTAACTGAAATTATAATCAGTTGGATCAGATTTCAGAACTGACAAATTAAGGTTATCTACAAAATCTTCTAAGACTTTTCCCCTACTACATGTGTACTGCACACCACGAAGGGCTGTGAGAGTTGCAATCTGCTACTATGATTAAAGGTAAGGGTAGGTTAGGTACAATATCGTTTAACTCCACTCATTCGGAGGAAGGTATATGCAACAGATAGTGATTTCTGGATCTAACTCAACACGTATTACAAGGATCTGAAGATTGGTTTGAAAAGGAATTTATCTGAAGCTGATGGAGTTCTTGATGGCGATCGCTATTCATGCATGAGTAACATTATTTAGGTATGGAACTTTTTTTATGGTTGAAAATGAGAAACAGTAATGGTTTATTGGGTTTGTAGACGCACTTCTTGGAGACATATTACTGAGGGTTCGTAATTTGAAATTAGAACTTTTAAGTCTTCGTCGTGTCTGCAGAAACCATTACAGTTCCAGGAAAGAATATCTGGTTTACTATTCATCTTGAGAGATTTTATTTCAAGATGGGTTGCGAGAGCATTTCTGATTTTTGTAAGTCTTATTTTAGTTCCCTTGTGTGTTATTAAAGGGTGACAATTTTTGATCAGATTTATTAAGGCATGAATATCTGTATTATATTCTTTGGTGATTGCTATTGGTGTCTTTTGTTTGACACATGTCATAAAACAGAGAGAAATTTGAGAAGGAAATAGTAGTATTTTGTTTTTACTTAAAATAGGGGTCTGAAGGACAAATAAGCTGTTTTAAGGTAGACTTGGAGTTTTGGTCTGATGAGGGTACCTCTTCTGATGCAGCAGTTTGAGAAGTGTCTTCTGAATTTGGAGTTGAGGAGAAACTGTTTTTCTTTTTTCTTTTCCTTAGTTTTGGTTTACATTCAATATTCGCAGGGTTATTGTATTTGAGGGAGATTTTGACAAGGTTCTGTTTTATTCAATTTGGTGCATTATTGTTTTGAATCGATTACGAGTAGGTGTTATAAGAAAGAGTATGCAACCCCGGCGGATATCTTTTTAAATTGAAATTTCTTCTGATTATTCATTTTTATATTTTTTATTAATGCGATTTGGTTCCAATTTCGAATTTCCCAACTAATGTCAATTTGTTTAAGTATTATTCTGATAGTCAACGAAACAACGTTTTAGCGTTCATGTCTTACATCCCGATATCCGATATCGCAGATTCAATATGTTCAGAGTGCAGATTGTTTCACTTGTCCCGTATCCATTTCTGAATCCTAATTGATTCGTTCAAACATTTTCATCACATTTGTTTTAAATTCTTCGATGAATTATTTATTATTATTATTTAAATTAATGCGCCATATACAGCAACTAATGACTAGAGGCACGGAGGAAAATAAATATTAAATTGAATGATACAATCCAGTATCATGTAGGAAGAGGATGAGTCTGAATAGCGTAGAAACGTTGTCATCGAGGAGTAACTGCAACTAAGATCAGAGGTTAAATTTATCTAATGCATTTTCGATTAGACGACCTCTAGCATTAGTGTAGTTGCTACCTAGTATTGAGCTGTGTGCATTAAAGTTTCCTGTAAATATTAAAGGATGAGCAAGTGATTGTAAGATATTGAAAAAGCGGTCCTACAGTTTCATGAGGAGGTATATAAAATGAGCATAGAATAAATGTTTGGTCCATTTGAATTTGGACACAAACATATTGAAGATTTGTTAAGAGCGTAATCTGTCGAAAGGAAATATTATTTGTATTGCTAGTAGGACTCCACCATGCGCGTGAAAACCAATAGACGGGTTTGATTTAAGTATAGCGTAATTTTCGGGTCTTGATTGCGTTTTAGATATGGTTCTTGGTGAGATATAAGTATTAGACTGTATGTAGCGATGAGTATTTTTAGTTCTTCATAATGGTTATAAAAACTATTATAATTCCAATCGATGAATTATTTTTAGAATGATTTTCAATATGTGTGACACGAGACTTATTGTACGCTAGTCTCCGCAGTCTCTGGCATTGGTTTTATTGGGTATCGTAATAAAAATATATTTCAAACAATTCGTGGGTAAAATCCGTTTAGATAGTACCGAATTCTAAAAACTTTACTACGAACATAAGCGCCGGGCGAATAGATTAAAGTCATCATCACCATTTTAGTGCAGTCCTAAGACTGGTCCATGACAATAGTTCTACAACATAGTTCTTTTTAATTCGGTGTAATTTTCTAACGCGGTGTCATCTGGTAAAGTTGTTACAAACGTATTTCTACATTTTCCTTGGATTTTATCTTCAAATATATCTCGCAGTAATATGTTGAAGTGCATGGCCAATCCAAGTTATCCGCGTTTTCCTTATTCGATTGATTAAGGACCTTTTCTCTTCAATTTGCTGGAAACACCTGTTTATTTTTTACTTTTTCTACCCAGCTTATCCGCTCCATTTTCCTCCAAGCCCACATTTCAAATGCTTGTAATTTTTCAATATTCCGTTTATTTAACGTCCAGTTTCAGCACCATAAAGGGCTACGGAGCACACATACATCTTCAATATCCATTTTCGAAGATTCAGCGGATTGACTTTTGTCTTAAATACACCTTGCTTCTCATGAAATGTGTACTACTCCAATCCGATGGCTAATTTCATCATCACAGTACAGATCTTCCGTTATAATCTGGCCGAGATATTTAAACTTCTGTACTTGTTCAATATTTTTTACATCAATTTTTATAATAAATGGTCGTGGTTTTCTTTCAATTTTCATTATTTTCGTTTTATTTACATTGATTTCCACACCAAATACCTTGCCTACTCTAGATTGATTAATTCACATTGCATCTTACCGGGACCAACAGCTTTTCCTGATATCATATGTTTGATAGCAGTCGTTACTTCGTGCTCTGAAATTGAAACCACAAGCTCATTCTGGCTAAATTCTTCAATTAAAGAAAATACTGGGACCTAGCAATAATTCGGTAACATTTTTTTTTAAGGCGCGTGAGTCGTTTATCTTTTTCTAATAAAATGCTACCGTACTTGTCTTCCGAGATAGTAGAATTCTTTGACTTATTTTTTTAAATGTAAATTAAACATATCATGTTTGTTTGTACCTCTTCAATTTCTTGACATTTTTCACTCAGCGAAGCATCTTTAGCATTTTACGGTAAATGCATTAATAAATAAATAAAAAGTGTATTTAGCACACAATATAAATTACAAAATCAATGTCAAAACAATATTATTACTTATAGCGAACAAATTCTTACTACGTATACAAAATGAAAAACAAAAAGAAATAATAAATACAGTAATAATAGCGCGTAACTAGATTACGGGAAAACCAAAACCTGTGTATACAATTTCAGGACAACTCTATGAAGAATTTTAAGGCAGTAATAATAAATATAAACAAAATAATATGACTGCTCAGCAATTTATATATATTACATTAATAAAGTTCATAAAATTAAATATATAAATTACGTACGATTAAAAAGCAGGTGATACATTATAATAGCGTGTGTTTTATTCTTTTATGTTTATAACTTTTATATTTTAACTGAAGACTAGTACGCGTATAGAGTCCCCTATATTGTTTATTATTGAGTATTGGCTGCGTCTATAATCGTCAAAAAAATTTTTTGTATGCTGCCTAATGAAATCACCCACAACCGGCAAGTCTAATATACGATGCATTGTTCTTGCATAGATAGGAAGTTTAAGAATTATCCTGCAACAATTATTCTGAAGACGTTGTAATCTGGACACATTTGAACGGCTTGTATACGACCATATTGGGCATGCATATAGCATAATTGGCCTTAATATAATTTTATAGATAATTAGTTTATTAACAGGACTAATTTGGCATCGTGGGTATAGACTAAAAAGAGCTTTATTTTGTTAGATATGTACTCAACATGTTTGGTGAATGTGAGACCTTTATCTAGAATTACTCCTAAATATTTAACATGCGTTTTTCAATCTAATCTAGTGTTATTTACAATTACAGGATCCTATGAAGGCGGCCGTCTTTTCGTAAACAGAATCACTTGAGTTTTATCAGCATTTATGTTAATTTTCCATTTACTAAAATATTTATTTAGCTTAGCGAAACCATCACTTAACCGTTTTTGCATTGTATCAGTTCGAAACGAAGAGCAATAAATTGCTGTATCATCTGCATATAGAGCCATCTCTAAATTCGTGATTTTAGGAATGTCATTGATAAAAAGGAGAAACAAGAAGGGTGCTAGTATACTTCCCTGAGGTACACTCCAGCTAGAACAGACCTTACATCGGAATTTACATTATTCACTTTTACAACAGAAAGTCTGTCACTCAAATAATTTCTAATAAGGTGGATTAGATACGCGGGAAATTTAATTTGAATAATTTTGTAAATTAAACCAAGATGCCGTGTAGTATCAAATGCTTTTTCTATATCAAGAAGTAGCAAACCTGTGTGCTTATTTTGATTAAAACCGTCATTGATGAAGTCAGTAATTCGCGCTAGTTGCATGACAGTTGATAACTTTGTTTTCTGAACCCGAGTTGTTGTTCTACTATCACATTATTATCATCTGTAAACTTTTTAATTCTACACAATATAATTTTTTCATCAATTTTACCTAGGTTACTGAGTAACGATACAGGACGTAAATTTTTTGGATCCGATATGTTCTTTCCATCTTAGGTATATGTATTATTTTCGCTATTTTCCAGCAGTTGGGAAAGTGTGACAACGGGAATATTGAATTCATTATAATAGTTAGTTTAACAAAATCTTTAAGCGGTAAATTCTTAATCAATATTATGGAGATATTATCTAAACCCATTGATTTTTTACTTTTAAGGTTTTTTATAACATGATGCATTTCCTTCACGGTAGTTAGATCTTCAGCTAATACTCTATAAGGTAACTTAAAATACTTTTTGATGATAGATGTGATTTTATTTTGGTGGTAGTTCGATGCTATATGGCAATTTTGATTATGGATGTCATAATAAATGTTAGCTAGCAGATTACTTTTATCTTTGCCCGAATATGCAGTGTTACTATTATGCGTGAGTGATGGTAAGTGTGTGAGAGAATTCTTGAAATGCGCCACCATCTTCCACGGACTTTTATCTTTTACAGCAAGATTACAAAGTTTGAAATTCCAACTAGTGTTTTTATCTTCATTTAATTTATTTTTCACTTGACAGGTTAAATAATGTAACAATAATCTAGTTGTTGGATTACGAGATTTTTGGTACCTACGTCTAACGTAATTTTTAAATTCAATCAACGCAAGAACAGGAGGGGAATTTTATAATAACGTGTAG
This sequence comes from Coronaproctus castanopsis, assembly GCA_032883995.1. Lineage (NCBI taxonomy): Eukaryota > Metazoa > Arthropoda > Insecta > Hemiptera > Monophlebidae > Coronaproctus > Coronaproctus castanopsis. The sequence goes on along the minus strand of CM065053.1, from coordinate 44,119,732 downwards.
TTACATCACTTTTAGGAATAGCCAAATCGACCGCTTTCAGTATCAGATCAGTAAAACATTTAACACTTGTTCGTGAAGTTCTGCCTTAGTTTTGGAAGGGCCTCCTAAAGTAATATTATCGCTTATATAGTTCCGAAAAGCATTCCAATTAGCCTTTCTAAAGAGGTAAGTGGATGGTACATTACCCTTATCACAAACTTTAGTTAATTTAAAAAGTAGGCAAATGAATTTATTTAGAGGACGGTATGTGGGTAAGTCACTTTTTGATTTTCTTCTAATAATCAAAAAATTAAAATTAAAAAATTACATTTAATTTTAAACGAGAAACGAAAATACTTTTTTATAAAAAAAAAAAAGTTTAATCTTTCTTTTGTTCCATCTTAAAATAATAGTGTAGGTTAAAAAGGAAATACACGAGAACTAAATTACCGGTTGGATTCTTGAGATGAGGTTGTTTTTTCATCCACTCCATTAAATGCCTGACGTCATTGTCCAATTCTTCTACTTCCCACGTCTTATCATTATTATAGCGAACGGTTTTTTCCGTTAACGTCATAATTCACGATTATCCGTTTACTAAAAAAATTAATCAATCAATATAATTATTACATCCTGGCAGTTACGTTAATGTATAAATAAATATTTACTTCTCCGTCGTTGCATAATATATATCCGAAATGTTATGAAGCGCTAGATAATCATTTCCAAACGATTATATCTTATTACATGATCGATAAACTTTTGAAAACCTACAACTGATAAACGAAAGAAGAATCTTAGTAACCGAAAGTCATTCGGTAGAAACAAAGATTGAAATAAACATGAAAATAACACGGTTGTGCGGAAGGTATGAGAATATCCAACGAATATATGCGATAAATTACCAAAACATGCTGAACGTAATGAACCAAAAGAATTATTTAATATTTTAAAATGTATCTTAACACGGAATTTAAATTACAAACTCAAAAATGATAGCAAATAATAACGTTGGTAAAATAATAACTAATCCTATGGCTATTTCCGAAATTTAGAAAAATTATTGTTAAAATCTATACTCGATTAAAAAAAGGGAAAAGTGGAAGCGATGATGGCATATTGACAGAAGCGATTAAAGAACACGAAGAACATGGTATTAATCTAATACATGAAATATGCAAGGAAGTATGGAGTACTGGCAAATGACCCATAGACTGGTTCAAATCAACCTTCATACCATTGTTCAAAAAGGGCTCACCAGCAAACTGTGAGAACTACAGAACTATATAGCATTAATATCTCATACCGGGAAAGTTATTTTAACTATTATAAATGAAAGACTTAAAACTTACATAATACCACAAATTCCAAAAGAAAAAGCGTGATTCATGCCTTGCAGAGAAACAAGAGAACATATCTTGAATTTACAGCAAATCATTGAGAAAGCGCGTGAGTATCAATTAGAATTATACATGTGTTTTGTTAATTTTTCCAAAGCATTTAACTCTGTCAAATGGAGTAAACTGCGGATGTCACTGGAGTACCAAAACATATAATAAAGATTATACGCGATCTATGTGAAAATAACATAGTAAATCGCAACCATTTAAATTAAAAACGGGAGTTAGACAAGGGTTCATAATATCGTCTATGTTATTAGCGAACACATAAAGCGAGAAGTAATTGACGGATGGAATGGCGGCATAATAATAGGAGGCCACAAGATCAATAACCTACGCTATGCCGAAGCCTAGCTGCTGTACATCAAATTTAAAATTTACATATCAAACATGATGTACTATAAAAACAAGCACGTCTCGTTATTATAGTTACAGACACTGTCAACGGTACAACTACTCACATACTTTAAGTAGGAAGTGACAGCAAACACGTAATGTACATTCCTTAATTTTTAGACATGAGACGAATAAAAAATACCTGTAAGTTATTTTATTCGCGAAATACCATTCTCGGCCAATTATTAGAACACTATCAAAATTATTACACACATACATATATATATATATATATATATATATATATATATATATATATGTATATATATATGTATATATATATATATATATATATATATATATATATATATATATATATATATATATATATATATATATATATATATATGTATATATAACTGTATACTTAGAGTAGATGGGTACGTCGTGTAATAAAAAATTTAATAATATAAAATGCATATGGGTCAAATTAAAGACATCATATATGACGTCATATATATGAAAACATAATCGTGCAATCGTGCGTCATTGTCCTTCAACGACGGACAACCGACGAAATCGATATAGAGCCCATATTTTGAAATCTAGATAAGGATAGAAATAACTAAGGACAAAGATGGATATATTTGTACGGTTGCTTAATAGCCGATGGGTTGATTAGGGAAGTGTATATTATACGTTACAATTATGTGCCTATATAATGGGCTATCGGGAATTTTGATATAGGACTCTCCGATGTTATATGCTCGTCTTCTCGTCATTCTGTCTGATTAGTTAGCCATGGCAACCGTAAAGCTTCGATAACTCATCCGTGATTAAAAATGGAACATTCCCAGCTGAATGGCTAAAGTCGGTATTCATAACGCTACCGAAGAAACCCAACACGAGGAAATGCAGTGATCAGAGAATGATTAGCCTGATGTCGTGTTCGCTAAAAATCCTTTTAAAAGTAATACATCGACGTATTTGGACAAAACTCAAAGAGAATATTGGGGGAACACAGTTTAGATTCAGAAATTGGTTCAGCCCAAGAGTAGCTATATTTAGTATCAGAACCCTAATAGAAAAATGTTTACACCGACAAAAGCCGGTTATCCGGTGTTTCATCGATTTTGCAAAAGCTTCTGATAATGTGAACCATGTGAAACTTATTGAAATATAAAAAAAAAAGACAAGGGTAGACTTGAAATCTATCCAAATAATAAAAACCTTTTTTGGAACCAGACTGTTTGTATAAAAGTGGATGACACTTATACGGATGATATAGAGATAAGAAAAGGAGTTAGACAAGGTTGTATTCCGTCTCCATTGATAGTTAATATATACTCAGAAACAATATTTAATGAAGCGTCAGATTACTTGACCGTATAAACCTGTCCTGCAGTGAATGTAATTTACCGATTAATGTGGCAAAAACAAAATTTATGGTGATAAGCAAAAAACACACGCCACAGATGATAATAAAAATTGAGAATAAAGTACTAGGGCAAGTGGGAAGATTTAAGTACCTCGATTGCTGGATTACAACTACCGGCTCATCAGAATTAGAAATAAGATCTAGAATTGAAATAGCACGAGTAACGTTTCAAAAGCTGAGTAACTTTCCGCGAAGTCACGATATTAACCTGTATTTACAGTGGAAAATAGCTAAGTGCTATTATCCACGCTATTGTATGCGACAGAAACTTGGGAAATAAAAAAGCCGAACAAATACGACGATCAGAATCGTTTGAGACCTGGCTTTACAGACGATTTGCTAGCAATACTACGAACAGCAAAAATAAAAAGTAAAGAAGTTATGAAACGTATGAAAAAATACCGGGAATTAATTAAAGAAAATTAATTATCTGGGTCATTTGACGCGAGGACCAAAATACGAACTACTACAAATAATGCTGATGGGAGCGGTAGAAGATGTTCGTGGTGTCGGCCGCAGAAGAATGCCGTGGGTTTCAAATATTCAAGAATGGACGGCGGTTGCCGGAGTAGGAAATCTTTTCCATTTAGCAAGAGACTGGCAGGTACGGTTAGAAGCAGCGAAGGATATGAACGCCAGCCTTCGATAACGAAGACGGCTCAAGAAGAATTAAAAATTTTAATAAGATTAATGTATACATATATATATATATATATATATATATATATATATATATATATATAAGAAGATTCGTCGAGAGGTAAAATTAACTGTTTTTTTTTTTTATTATTATTAATTTTATTTAAAGACGCTCGATTACTGAGATTCTTTGCATTTGTGTATACTTTCTAAGTTATGAATTAAGACTGTAACTGTGAGGAATTTTAGGAGTTTTTCAATTATTCGGAGACTATCCTGCAATATTGTTTGTATTGCTTTATTTGTGAGTTTGTAAATATTTCTTGGATTATCATATTGTTCACATTAGCACATGTTTTATCGTTAATTGAGTATTACATGCGGATCAGTTTGGTGGAAGATTCAGCAATCCTTGCGTGTCCTACGCAATCTGGCTAATGCTACTTCTTCTCGTCTAATTTTTTGTACCGATGTTATATAGTGTCCTAATTTTGATTTAATCTGATAAAGCTGTGTGCGAGTGCAGTAAGTTTCCCAATGGTTTTCGATATAGTTTTGTGATTTTTTGCGATATGAATGTGTGCAAGTCGAACGTGTGTATGGATTTCACTGTATTTAGAATTTTTTCTATACGTTTTAGCTGCTATATCTATTTCTTCGTTTCCTGCAATTCCCGAGTGTGCCGGAGTCCATATAAACGCCAGCTGTTTATTTGCTACCTGTGATGTCGTGTCGATATCTTGTCCAGTATCGGTGGTGCATCGTCAGGTTATACTTCACAATCCTGCACTCGTATATGTATATATTTATAAATCAATCTAGTTTCTCGTTGTTTAATTTCGTAGTACTCGTTATGCGCATATTTATTTAATAACAATAATAATATAAATTAAAAATATAATATTAAATCACTTATTAATCCACACAAAATTCTGTTTGTTGTCAGGGTTGAATATAATCAGTCAAATAGTTACTGTAGTTGATTCGGAGTGAAGTTAGAAGTAATTCACTGTAACTGGGCACCTTCGCAACAAGAATTAGAATATCCGTCGCGCACACATTCGTACTGGCGGAATAAAATAATACTAATAGATCTATTAGATTAAATAAACTTTATATCTTTGCCTAATTAAATACGAACAAAATCGATTAATTATAAAGCGGAAATTTTTTACAAATCGGTGTGATAGTAATTATCGATTAGGCTGAAACATTCGTTAATAGAATAATTCGCGAATAAAAATGTAATAGTAATAAATTTTCAATAAATCCGTGACCACGATGTAATAAAATTAAATATAAATATAAATAAAAATAAGATAAATTTAACTAAATTTAACTAAATAAATGTATAATAATATATACGAGTGAAAATATATTTCAACAAGCACGTTAATTTAATTATTGCGCTTAACAGTATCGACCGTTTATAAGACGATTATATATTTAAAGCGCGATATAAAAAAATATCATGATCATTTTCTTTATACTCTCTAGACGACGTGGTGATATTACGAGTCCTAAATATATAGTTCTCCAGTTTGTCCTATCCTGCGCAGTCAATACCACCTCATTAAGACTCAATCCAGTTATTGCTCTTAATTAATTAACACAAAGTATCACACTGGTCATCCTTTTGGTCCATTTCCATTTATTTTACCCAACATTACAATGCCGTTCGAGTGAGTTCATATATCATACTATACGTCCGAAGAATCTTACGAATTTCCGTCTCATTATTTCAGACAGACGTAACTGTATGCCTAATTCGATCTAGTTATAAACGAGGAGATTGATACCGTAGATAAAAATCCGGCAACAGGTTTGTATTACACTATTTCGTAATATATAGAGCAGATCTGAATTCTATACGCAGAGAAGTATAGCGCAATTTAAAACACCGTGTAAAAGTAAAAGGTGTAGAATCTATGTCAATCAAATAAACGTTGTTTTGAATCGGATATTATCTTTAGATGAATATAGTCATCATTACCGGAGACTTAAACTTGAAATGTGAATGTAAAATCGTAGTTATAATAATAAATTTAGCTAAACGCCAGTCCAAGAATATTACGACAGAATATTTCTATCAAAGCTTCGTATGATGAATTCTCCGCATAAACGTAACAGTTTTTATAATAAGCAGCTTCGCTGATAGGTCGTCTTATTAAAGTGATCTGGAAATATAGAGTCCCCAGAGGAAGTACCAGGCTAAATCATTTTGGAATAGAGGCAAATGATTTTGTTAACTTAAATAATTTAATATTAAAGCGATTAGATCGAAACAATAAATAAATTACGAATCCGAATGGCAGTTAACGGAAATAAACAAATTGATATTAACACTGGATATTCTCTATGGCACGTATCAACGGGAAACCAGCTATATATATATATATATATATAATCTTCTTCAAAAGCTCTGATGAGGTATGATACTTAGATCGATACAAACGCTTTTTAAATCAGCTCTGACCACTTTCATCAATCTTCGCTCTGGTTGTCCTACTGACTTCTTGCCGTTTACGTTGTAACTAATTGACCATTGAAAACAGCGAATCTTTCCAAATTACGTGCTCAAACCATTTTAAACGCGAGTCAGCGAGTTTATTAGTAATGAGTGCAATACACATCGATGTACTTATCATTTTTAACGGGATCATCGTCCATCGTAATATACGCGCCGCTATCATATAGAGAACTTATCCATCCCTCTTGGTAACTGGCGAACACTATTCACTATGCAGTACTTTAGAGTTACAGTTTTAAAATCTATTTATCGTATAACACCACGGTTATTGACATCTACCTTCACCAAGCTGTATTTATCAGGTTACACGTGTCTCAAAGACTGAAAGGGATACGTAATATGCGCCAAATAGGATACGGAATTATACGCGGCATCCGCAGATTATGAAAGGGAATTCGTACAATCCGCTTTTCAAGTCCGTGACTCCTTAAAATATATGCCCTAAATAAGTAGCGGTCCTTTTTTTTTTTGTATCATGTCCTTTAGCCGTATTTCTGTTCCAAGTTCTTGCGTTATTGAGATGTTAGATGACTTGACCGTCCATAGTAAAGTCACGCCATTACTCCTCAGCAGTGCATTTCAAACGCATTTACGCTGTGAACGTCTTTTTCCATGATAGTCAAGCATTATGAAGCATTGAGGAAGAAGAAGATTGTGTATCACCGGTTGTTATATATATATCATTCCATTGGCGGAAATAGTAACAAATCATTTAAGTAAGTACAACTAATCGTTAAAATTCTAAATAAATCATATATGTTACAACTGACATTCCTCCAATCATATTATACATATAACGACATATATGTGTATCTATATATATTATATGCATATATATATATATATATTTATTTATTTAAAATATTTAAATATATGTAGAAGATAGAAAACTGAATAGAACGAAATTAAAATTACGTTACGTTCCACTGTCAAGGGATTTTTTTCAAAGGGTGAAAATCTTTGTAAAATGTATCTACGCTTAATATTTAACAACATTATAATCGCACATATTTCATGTGTATTGTGTGTGTGTGTGTGTGTACGTATACTCGGCGTTTAATTAAAATGAATAGTCCGAATATTACGCGTGATCTTCGAATAAGTTCATTAAAATATGAATTTTTTTATACGTAAACGAAATTTTTCTATTAATCGCAAAAACTCAACATACCCGATTGAGATGAAATGAATAGGTGTAAATAAAGGAATCAAAATTTCAAAATAAAAACTAAATTATTTGAACCGTTCGAGTACGTCGTCACAGCCGAACAAACCTTTTCTATTAATCTAGTCGAATTTATTAAATATATATTCGAAAATTTAACGAGACAATATTCTTACATTTTCTTTTTTTAATATTTATAAGGACAACCGTGATAATAATATTCAAATTTATACGGGTTTTTATCGGACGCTTTGAATGACGTTCTAACACAAATTACCATACAATGCGTAACACGTGCCGTGGGAAACATAAACTTCGTCATAAACCTAGGTTTGAGGAAAACTTATTAATTCAAAAATAATAATAATAATAATAATTCATAAAATTCAATGAAAAAAAAATAAACGGTTCCGCAATATTCCCGGAAAGTTGAAAAATAAACGATTAATCGGAAGGAATATATTAGACAAACACTAAAAGGAAAACTAATTCACTATTGAATACACGGAACACATGTAATTAAATATATATATATATATATATATATATATATATATATATCTAAACGTATATATAATTTTGATTTCGATGAGCACTATTAATATTACGAGGATTTAAAGAATTTTTGACTAAAAATTATGATAATAATATAATTCATTAAATTCAAACAGGGCTACACATATTTTCAATTTTTTTAAACCACGCGTAACGTTCCCCGAATTAGTCATTTGTATATGATAATGACACATTTATCTATGTTAGAGGAAAACCAGTCTTGATGCCGGGCATTATAAATAAACGTTGTGATATATAATATATACGTATATGTAAATGTAAATATATATATATATATATATATATAAACCTTGTTTTTTTTTTTAAATTTTTAGTTAAAATGACGATAATTCAGTAATATAAATTTAACGAATGCTATATGCTTGATTTAATCGTAATTTTATTTTTAATTTTTTAGTTGAATCGCAATATTCGCGATGAAAAAATTTATATATACATATATATATATATATATATATATATATATATATATATATATATATATATGTGTGTGTGTGTGTGTGTGTGTGTGTTGGTAAATATAATTATAATTTTATGCCATGGCTACGGTTTCGATTTAAGGTATCGGATGTTCGGGAGAAATATTTTTTAATATGTTAAAGAATTATTTTAAGAAAAAACTAATAATAATAAAACTACTATCATACATATACACTGGACACACGTCTCCTCATGCTGTGATAACCCGGGTAGTTACAAACGGCATATGGAGATTTACATGATATTAAAAAAATAATAATAATAATAAAAATTTCAAAATTAATTTTCTAAGAAACATCAAGTACGTTTGGTATTTGTCAAAACTGGTATGTTCGGCTATAATTTCACCCTTCGATGCCCGATTAAAAGACGGAACAGTTATAAAAATTATTTTTTAAACAAGTCTTACATTATACACGCACAAATTTATATTTGTTCGCGCGCGCACATTATATAAAAAATGTGCACAGGTTTATAAATGGGAAAATATATCTCGCGGCGCGTAATAAACTTTGCCCGGATTTCGAGAATTTTCTATTTAGAATTTAAAATTATAATATTATGAACGGATATTTCGAGGAAGTTAATGGTAAAAACTAACTGTCTCGAATCACAAGGAATGGTCGTTTTAAAGGAAATGAACATAAATATTAGGTAGACGATGTTACATATCTAGGTCGAATATCTCTTTTACAGATAGAACAGAAAAATGATCAAACCGCAGAATAGCGTTGGGATGGAAAAAATTCTGATTGTTAAAAGAAATATTCAGACGAATATCATTCGCACGAAAATGAAACAGATCTATAACACGTGTGTCCTTCCTAGCATAACTTACGGTGTACGAACATGGTTACTGACGAACAAAGTGAAAAAATACCGGTAGCTTAAAAAGCGATTGAAAGAATAAAATCGGGGTAACAAGGTTGGACAAATAAAATACTTAGGGATAAAACGAAAACAAAACATGTTCTAAAAAAAAAAATATTTGGAATAAAGCGGAATTGGGTTGGATATGTAATTCAAATGAAAAGAAATAGATGATCCAAGAAATGCACCGAAAAATGGTTTCCACTAGACAGGAAAAGGTTGTGGAAAGATCGAAAACGAGATGTTGACATACACGCCGGAAAGTTTTGGATGCGTAAAACAGAATCGTCTGGAATAGAAACAACTGGAAGAAAAAATATGTGGACGTCTGATGGTTGGAAGAGGCCAATGCTCGGCAACGGGTTTCATTTTCCTAATATAAAGTTTATCATATTTAGTAGAGCAAATTAATATTAATTAACTAAAAAAAATCAATTGAAAATTAGTTAAATCACTAATATTTATTTTCTTAAAAAAAACACAAAGCTTTTAGGCATTTACGCCATTATCAAATGAAACATTTTAAAACATCATAATTTTAAAAATATAAATTAAATATAATTACTTAAAAATATGTGATGGTGATTGTGAAAATATACTCCAAAAATGCTGTTCTGCTTCTGTTCTGTCTATTTTTTGATTTGTTGAAATTTAATATCAATATTGATTTAACTAATTTTCATTTGATTTTTTATAAAAAAATCACTACATTCCACATTATATAAAAAATTAAAATTAAGTAACTAGTATGTATAATATAAATGTACGCTTTTTTAAAATATGTAAATAAATACTATTTTAATTGACATTGTGATTATAATTGTATATATATAAAATTTTCAATTGGCTACGAATGGGTAATTCCTCAACGTTGTGCTTTTAATTAATAATAAAGTTAATATTGTTCACTTTGTAGCGAAGTGTACAAGGAACTTTTAGTTCATCTATCCGGTTCTCGGGAACAATGAATGTTTTAGCAGTTTCCTATGCAGAAAGGAAACAATAAGGATATTATCAGCCTTATATGGTAACATAAGTTATTTGCGCATACAGTTTGGAAATTTTGTGTATACGTGTGAATTTACGCTGTGCGTGAACAACGGAATATATTCTGTCATTCGTCGAGTACGTTTATATTTTATTTATTGAATTTATTTCGAATTAGAAATAAAAACTTGGAATAAAATCCAATTTCATTTTATATTTTATACACGTAACTTCCACGAAAATGACGACCGTAGTACCACACAGTAGTGCATATACTAACGCTATTTCACCATTGCACTCGCTATTGCGCAATTAACATATATATATTTTGTACATAATGCGTTGTTAATTTCGGCATCGTTCAAACGGTATATACATGTTGTTAATTGTTTCTGAATTTGATCTAATTACGCAAAAAAATTTTTACTAATTATACCGAATAATTAATAAAAAAGGAATGAAGAAAACGTCCATTTGATATGTACATTTAAAACAAGCCACAGATCAGGAAGTTGCCTAATTAAAAAAATATATATATAAGTATGTATATGTATGTATGTGTATTGTGAGTGTAAATTTTCGTTGATAGAATTTTAATTTAAAAATTACACCGTTTTCGATTTAACGCGACCTAAAGTAAAATTTTTCCTCTCGAATTACTTAACCTTGCCTAAACCAAGCTCGTGCCATTCACGAGCAGATACAGAGGTATCTTTATATAAAGAAAACACACACTTTATCCTAATTTTATTTTTAAATAACTTATTGGACGCCAAATGTTATTGTTTATTTTTCACTATTTTCTTTGGAATTAACTTCAGAGCATTCGAATCGGACACATTTCATACTATATTTTTCTTTTATACTCAAAATAAAATTTAATAAACTTTTGTCGACTAAAAAATTAGTTCATTACTACTAATAAGTGTTTTACACACACACACACATATATATATTTTTTCTTATAGTACATTTATATATATATACATACATTACAAAAAAAAATATAGAATAGCCTGCGAAAGTAGCTTATGGCTACCGGTAATGACTATCAATATCTATGTGTTTAATCTTAAATAATTCCGAGACAAAAATAGGAAATTTATATATATATATATATATATATATATACATATATATACATATATATATTCGTCGTATTGTTCTATTGTACGTTTTATTTTTACGTACGAAATGAGCTAACATTCAAGACACTGAACAGATACACCGAATTGTGCATACTATTCAAGAGAGCCTTGAAGCTAAGCAAGTATGCACGGTTTTGCTCTTAGATATAAAGTAAGCCTTTGGTGTGGCATCATGGTCTGCTGTATGAATTGAAAAAAATAGTACCGCATTCTTACCTTCTAAAATCCTACCTTGAAGATCGCACATGCCACGTTAAAATCCTAAATCAATACTCCGCGATATCTATCCTATATCTAAAGGAAATGTCATAGGTCCGGTGCTTTAAATGTACTATGCCGATTTTCCCGTTGATAATAACGTAATAACAGCTACGTTTGCCGACGATACAGCTGTTGGTAAAGACAATAGCGAACCTTCTAATAAACTACAAAAAAAAGCTCTGTCGAATGTTGAAAACTGGCTGAGACGTTGGCGCATCAAACGAAAGTAAATGCACTCAGGTTGATTTTACGTTGCGAAATTTTACGTATCAATCCTTAAAAATAAATGGGGGTGATTATTAACCCTGAAAAAGACGTTAAGCACTTAGGCGTACATTCGGATCGTAAATTGACACGGCAGAAGCGTATTAGCCAAAAAAGAAAACAGTTAGATATAAAATTGCACAAATTAAATTGGCTAGGTACTCTAGTTTGTCACTAGAAAACGGACTTCTAGTTTATAAAATAATTATAAAGCCTGTTTTGGACATACGATTTAATGTTATAAAAGATACACACATAAACAGGATACAACGGTTTCAGAACGAGGCAATAAGACTTATCGTCTCCCCACCTTGGTACGTATCGAACCATACGTTACATCGAGACTTAAAAATCCCATACGTGAAAGACGAGATCAAATGTGCTGTAAAGCAATGTGTAAGCCGTTTGGAAACCCACATCATTCTACTTGACACTAGTCTAGATGTTCGCAGGTTAAAACGTAGTCGACCGTTTCATCTAGCCTAATTTTCAGCGGGGTCAATCGCTGGATGCTAACCGCCTAACAAGTTATTTCGCGTTCCAGTCCAATTGCTGGATGGCTATCTGGCCAGTTGTAATTTTAAAAATTATGAAAAAAAAATCAAATACGGAGTGGGGCATCACTGCCTTTTCCGTGATAATTAGGAATTAAATAATGATGAAAACTTTCTATGTCGGGTGTTGGTTTCGAACCTCCGACCGTCGAGTTGACAATCCAGCACTTAGCAACTACGCCACCACTTTAAATAATTCAGGAACGAATAGTAATAAAACAATTTCATTCAGTTGGAGAGCGGGGTCATTCTTATACAATTGTCTCACATGGTTATCTATTTACTAGACGTATACGGTTATACGCGTTGCACGATTTCTCTATTTCGTTACTTCAGCAAATTTTTACGTCGTTTACCATCATCGACGATGGATAAAGGTCAGAACCGTCCGTCGCATCGATAGGCATTTAAGTCGCGTAAAGATATTAGAAGACGAATGTGCATTTAATAACGAAAACAAAACGAATAAGAACATTAGTATAGACGTCAAAAGAAAAATTTGTTGCTAAAACGTACGTTCGGATTATGCTCGATTAAGGTTGAGAAAGTTGGTGTTTAACAGATAAACTGAATTCAACGGAGATGTGAATATGGCTGAAAATGACGAAAACGTCTTTGAAAGGAACGAAAACAAACGAAGAAATCCTAAGATACGTGAAGAAAGAAGTTTAATAAATAATAGGACCAGTAAATAAGACGTAATAACTTTATAAAAAATATAATAAAAGCCGAAGATACGGGTAAACGGCTTAGAGGAAGACCAACGACATCTCTAAGTGTATATACGATCGTTATCAAGACACCTTCTATCAACTGGACACATGCAACGACAAGGCGTTGCTTTTAATGAATAAAAAGAACAACAGTGTGTAAATGATTGTTGTCGTTTTTAAAAAACCTTCTAACACGTTACAGGGAAGAACTTATTTCTTAATTGATTATTTCTTAATGCGTCTCTTCCAATTTACTAAGAAATTGTAAATTCGAAGTTGTGTATGAGGTTTACAACGTTATTTAAATTTTAATCGCTAAACCTTATTGCGCAAGTTCTGAGGATGAAGTAGGGTTTTTTTTTTGTTGTTTTTTTTAAGATACCGTGTACCACTACTTAGGTTAGAGACAGGCTAATTGTTCGAATCGAGGGAGATATTTTTATTGCTTTCAGAAATTAAACGATGTTTTTCAGTTTCTCTGGATTGTCGGACATTACCGTGTGTACCGAGATGCAGCGACTGGGGCGGAATTGTTTTAAAGTGGTACGCACGATATTAGAATGTGTTCTATCTGGTTAAAGTTATCAGTAATTTTGCCACACACTTCAGCCAGCTGTATCGTTGTACTCAGTTTTGGTCGAACACCAAATTGCGTGTTAAGTACGATAGCTAATTTGATTAGGAGTATTTTTTCAGATATTTACATTACCGAGTAAACAAGCTAGTCTAATATTTTGACAGGCATCCTTTCCAGGTTTTACTAGCGACTGATGATTTCAATGACAGGGGAAAATAGCATAAGACGTATACATGAAATAGAATTTCCAGAGCGCCTATCGCTTTAGTTGGCGGATTTTTTATCATTTTCATGCTATATCGTAGCCAACTGAATTCTTTTGTCCGAGTTTGGACGTAAAACCTCTTTTGATGTTGTGAGATCTACTGGTGAAAAATTATTTATCGTTTGTCTCACCTTTCGTTCTTGGTACCCGGTTGTGACATCAAATCATTTTGACTTCGAAAACTGTGCTGAAATGTTCAACTAGTATTTTCGCTTCATCTTCAACTGAATAAGCCACCTTACCTGTTTTTTTTTTTTTTTTTTTTTTTTTTTTTTTTTTGGATCTCTAATCTTGCCCGACGCGAATCTAATTGATTCTGGTTACTTTCACAATGTCGTCTCTCCGTATAGTCGCGGATCTTTCTTCGCTGCGAAGACGATTAATCGGGCCGAGTTTATATATTGGTTGCGTAATTTCGATGTTTATCAATTCACCCTTATGATGTTGTAGCCAGCGAATGTAGTCGACTTTTGTTTATAAAAATGTTCCGTTAACTATATCTTAATTTCACTTCGCTAATTTTTAAAATTGACGCCCGCATCTCGTCGTTGAATTTATTTTTTTTCTTAGAGTATGTCCGCTATACGTGAAATTTTTCCGCAAACAAAATCGTTTATTTTCTTATTAACGTGAAATGGCTAAATTTTTTAAAATATTTATTATATAAAATACGTCGAAAATTATCTACAACAGTTCGCCTACGAAACGGTATAAGACATCCGGGTAATAAAATTTATAATTTCACCTAAAAATTTTATAATGTGCGACCGAATAGGATATCTTACGTACTAAACGTCGATATAAAAAATTGTCCCTTCTCGGTGAAAAAAAGTAACGCGTTTACTTCCGCCGTCTTTTTCCCATCGAAACCTCACCGCCCGGTCTAATCCGCTCTTATCGTCCGTCTTTCGGCGAATGACACCTGACGTCGCGGCACGATGTTCGTTACTTTTATTCACGAGACGTGTACACGTTCGGTGTGACTTACGCTTAGCATAAACGGACGCCGGGCATTCGAAAACTGACGTAGTAACCTTCCTCAAAAACCGGTGGTATACGTTTATAAATAATTTTTTTTATTTTAACATTTACATAATTTTATTCGTTATACGACATCTACTAGTCGCCGTTAGTACAAAATTTACCGCAATCTAAAATTAAGTCCAAATTTTAAAAATTCAATATTGGTAAAATTTTTTGAGAGAGAAAACGTGATCGATGTTTCCTCTCGTACGTGTATAAAGACGAATCTGCTCGGAAATCGCTGTGAAATCTTACCGAACCTGTATTAACCCAGAGTTATAAGATTATTCATAAAGAGGAATTTCCCACTTATCCGCGAAATAATATATGAAAGATTTGTATATGGGTAATGTATATAGTTATATATATATATATAGTTATATATATATATATTATATATATATATATAGTTATATATATATATTATATATATATATATAGTTATATATATATAATATATATGTTATATATATATATATATATATACATAAATGTGGTTAATACACAGGTTATCACAGGTTTTTGGTTTATTTCTAAAAAAACAAGAATCTGTCGTTCTCATCCCAGATTGTATCGATTACAAATCTTCTCCTATATAAAACCAGTTTTTTCACATATACCTATATATATATATATATATATATATATATATATATACACGTATATATATATATATATGTATAAACACACACATGCGTGCATAAATATATACATATATGCACCATAGTAAACGGCCTCTTTTGTATCTTTTACGTCCCCACTCGATGACAGTATCGTTAAATAACTACATTAGACACGTGTAGACGAATAGTTCAACCAGGATAAAATTATTAATGATCCATCTAAGTGCATTGTTAAATACTTCACCGGTATCTGCTCGTAGCGTTATCTATCGAGTGTATTCGAAAATATATTCGCCATTAATCCTGTTATAATTATGATCGAGTACGTACATACTAGTATATATACACGTGTATATCGATATTTTGTTTGTAAAATTTGTATTAATATAATCATTATCGGCATATTAAATAAAGTTTAATGCCTTAACCTGTTCGTTCGTTTACAATATGAAGATTGTGTCAATTTTCAGGTATGTAATTATTATTTTATCCATCGCCACGTTATTGTTATATATCTTGTTATTATTGTTGTTTTTGTTAAATAAATAAATAAAAAGTTTATTTTTACATTTAAAATAAGAAACGACAATTATCATCTACACGTACCGAAATGAAACAGAATTCTTCCCGTGTATCGCGATATAAATAAAAATATAAATCAAAGACAGGAAGCTTAAAATAGACTGCAGGAAAAACCACACCGCCAAAACCTGCATGAAATAAGTATATAATTAAACAGACGATCAGAGTAGCAACGAAGAGAACAATAAATAACTATATACATCAAATAAACTTAAACTTAAATAATAACTATATAGCATCAGGAAATCGTAATAATATTTTGAATTCTTTTATGTTTATATTTCTTATATTTTAATCGGAGACTAGTGCCAGTGTAGTCTAGTAATATAGTGAAAATGCATGAGAAATTGGAACTAGCTATGTTAAAAGATCATGTGTTAAAAGTGTCTACCAACTTTTTTTAAACAGTGTGTTACACATGATAATGATTTGATAACGGTGATTGGAAATTATGATTCCAAGCAGTTAAGAATAAAATATACTAAATATAAACATCGCAGGCTGAAACATAATTTGATTTAGCCTGTTAAATATGAATAATTGTTAATATTTGTTTTAATAGTATTAAGTATTTTTGTTTATTATCATTATCATTTTATGTATCGCTAATTTCAACGGTATTGCTTTGCATATTTTCGCAGGTTTTTTTTAGCATTAATTTTTCCTGCATTTAGTATATACTTAAGTTGAATCTTTATTCGTTAAAAATTCATGTTTCTTCTCTTACGTTTATTGTTACTGTGGTAAGTTTTTATTTGTAATGGTACACAGTTTTTTTAAAAATTTCTGTTTGTTTTAATTTTTAATTTATGTGAAATATACGTTTTCTTCTTCTTCTTCTTCTTCCTATATTGTTTATATACACGCTTAGGGTACAATAAATAAAAATTTTTTTGGTTTGCTGATTTATTACTCGATGCACATATGGTAATTTCAAAAATTTTTTGCATACGAACTATTCTAGGCATAAAACGGAACTTTAAGAATGATTCTGCAACATTTATTTTGCACGGTTTGCAATTTAAATAAGTTAGAGAGCTATGCTTAAGACCACACAGGACACGCATACAATATTATCGGTCTTAAGATACATTTGTAGATAAAGAGCTTATTTGCGGTATTATTCTAGCCTAAAACGGAGCTTTAAGAATGATTCTACAACATTTATTTTGCATGGTTTGAATTTAGATAAGTTAGACTTACGTAAGACCACACGGGACACGCGTACAACATTATCGGTCTTAAGATACATTTGTAGGTATTTAACTTATTTGCGGTATTAGCATTTCCTATTAAAGATAGGATATAATTTAAATAAAGAAGCGTGAGTTTTACTAACGGCGTGTTCTATATGTTTAGAAAAGGTAAGACCTTTATATAGAATAACACCGAGATATTTGATCTGAGTCTTCCACTCCATGTGTTGTTAATCAATATAGGAGTTAGAGAGTTAGGTCTTATTTTTGTAAATGATATTGATTGTGTTTTATCAACATTTATGTTAATTTTCTTGTTTTTGTTATTATTTGCGAGCGCTATATATCTAATATTTACTTTCGTAATTTAATTTTCCTGAAATATATTAATTCATCGCTTGATTGATTGAATATTCCATTATCTTAGTCAGTGTCTATCTTCGGACACCATACAACTGTATCTAAAATACGTTACATTTTTATCAGCATCAGTTTCAATTCTAAATTTGCGTTTTTACTTGCTGCATACTGTTCCTTTCAAACTAAAATATTCATTCCGATTCCTCTTGGACCGTATCTATATTTTCTCGCACGTATTCGCATTGACCATTTACATACTTACTGGACACTCGGTAACCCATACTTTTTTTTATTATTTCTTCGTTTATTATATATATATAATAGATATATATAGATAGGCGTTTAAAAAATTCTACATATACATATATATACATAAATATATATACATAAACACATATATGTATATATATTTTTTCATACATACAAAAACGTACATACATATATATGTATGTATGTATGTTTGTGTATAAATGAATTAGATATAATTTTTTTCTATTGGACCGCATTTACCGCCCAACTTCCTCTCCGTATGCCGCGGTGGAGAGTGCATTTTATGTTGTCCGTTTTTGGTTATACTTAACCTTTTGAAACACTGTATCCCTCTTTACGATATATAAACTTTTAAATTATCTATTCTTATAATAAAGAGACATTTTTTGTTCATACAGAATATTAAAATTTTAAAAATATATACAACATAACGAATTTATCCGGAGCTATGTTAGAAGCAAAAAAAAAAGAAAAAACATTATCTCCTACATGTTGTATTTATTTCATAACACCGAGACACGCGTAATAAAATTGTTAGCGCGCGACCGAATGGGAATAATTCGTAGAGAAATACGTTCGATTTAAATTTCGGTTACAGTTAGGAATTTTTCCGTGAATTCCGTGTTATACACGCACGCGTGAGTATTAGTGCGAAAGTTTATAAAAATTATTATCACCGTCGACCGAGCATGTTTTACCACGTTTTCTCGGCGAACATGTTGATCGGTCTTATTCGTGCAAACGGAAGTTTAGCACCCGGTCTTCGGGGAATATAATTCAGAAAGAAAGAAAAAATATTCATCGTCCTAGTCACGCGAGCGAAAAATGATCTAACTCCGTTAACATAATTAGAATAGCGGATAGAGTTCTATTCGGTTTGTTAATTTACATCGAAATTCTATTTCAACTCGAATTTTTTTTTAATTAACTATTTGCCTGAGTGACATTTGAGAAATTAAGGAAGTTTTTTTTTAGAAATAGGGAAATACCGAATAGCCTCAAAAGTAAGCTACATAATCAATTAATCAATGCGTGATGTCAGTCTTGGAGCTTTACTAAAGGGGCAGCTAGAATAATTGCGGAAACCAAACTGCTCGCATTAGAATTATCCTAGGAATCAGTGGAGCGGATCGGCAGAATAAAATATAAATGGGACGGACGTTTGGCAAGACAAGAGGATGAAAAATCGACTAAGCGGATATTACAACGGTGGCCAATTGGCAGCCGGGATCCGCAAGGGAGTTCTATGGCTAGGTGGCGAAATGATGTTGTTAAATAAACGGGAATGAATTAGATCCGAGTAGCGCAAGATAGGAGTCGCAGGAAAAGTTTTGGGGAACGCCTACACTCAGCAGTATATAGGCATATTGTGATATCGCGATCATAATATATAAATGCCTGTGAGTACGCACACGCTTGTACACAAATATAAACCAGACACCTGAAAGTATTAATTTGTTTTAGGTAGTATGCGTATCAACGATTCTGTAGTACTTAAATATATGTATATATGTATATATATATAGTAAAACACCTTCTCGATCATCATAAGCTAGTCCGACGCTTCGGGTAATCCGACCGTCCTTGAGTCGAACATAGTGATTTGAAGCTATGAAATCCTTCAATATCGAAGACAATATCTATACAATTGCTGAGTCATAGCGAGAAGTGAAACTTGGCACGCTGCGAAAATCTTGACGTAAACTTTGGCCGGAAGTTATAACCTAAAGTGACCAAATCGAAAACGACACGCAGGAAATTATTAAGCATCTACAAACTATGAAATGTCCCTGCCGGTGGAGTTTAGAAGTAGATTGTCCAATGTAAAAAAAAAAAAAGACTACGAAACCAGCAAACAGCTCAATAATAATCATATTATTGCCGATGTTAAAATGGAGAAGAAACTGCGAATGAAGAAACGGATGGTGATGACGACGGACACTCTGATTTCGACGCCAAGGTCGTCTTTGATATTACCCTTCATAACATCAACACCCACGGATATTTTGTGGATCACGAAATAGAGGAACATAGCAATTAATTCTAGAATTTCGTTTGCTAAACAAAAATCTCTAACTGACTTTTTTGCTAATTAAGACTGTTAATAAACGGCTTTTGTCGAATTTATTGCAATTTTTTTAGAACAATACAATAATTTCAAAGTTTTTCTTAATGTAAATACGTACTTTTTCTGATAATCCGATTTATTCTTCGTTTTGGCCATACTCAGTCCCAACGGTGACGGATTAAAAGTTATACATATATATATATATATATATATATATATATATATATATTATTATACACTACTACCCACAATTCCCGAAAATACTCTGGCATAGAGTTAAATATTTCAATTCAGCGAGAGATAAATTCAAATATCTAATTAATCTTCGTAAATTACGTTTTCGTGATAGTTAAGAAATTGTTATCAAATAAAATTTTCTTTGTGAGCTAACGTAAAATTATGATAGCTTATATCCATTACACGTTGTTTCTTTACGCACGATAAGAAATTACGATAAATCGTCGCGAAAAGATAAACTTCGATTTACGTTGTACGATCTGTAAATTCGAATTATAGGTTTCCCGTAACCGATGATAAAAATTTTATTTACGACGTACATGATCGTGATTATATGTCCATGATTAGCATCATATTTTTTTATTTTATTTCATATTTCATTTTTTTTTTGTTTTTTTATATAGTCAATAGTCGATACGAGCCATTTTTACATCGAACCAGTTCGTCATTTCCGCCAGCGTTGAAAGAATCGTCTACTTTTGAAAAAGCATTCCTTTTAAACGGTAAGCATTTACTTTTTACGTTTGGTATTACCTCGATAATGTTGTTCCTAATGATTTAATATCTTCCGAATATTTCATTTAGCTACAGAAGTAGCACGTAAGAAGGAATAAGAATAAAGTACAAAAAAAAATATTTATTTATTAATTTTTATTAAAACGTATCTTAACGTAGACTGATTTGAGGGAAGAAATCGCATATTTTACATTTAGTACAGAATGCATCGATCAAAATTTCTGTCGCGTCTTATAAGTGAATTCCTCTGCCAACTAATATCACATATGCTTGCTCAGTTCACAGAATAATAGCTTGTATATGATTCATATTCAATTACGTATCAGTCTGTAGTATAAATATTTAATATGACATATCTACAGCCCCGGGTGGAATCGCTAATGCTCATATGTACATATATTATAAAATATTGTTAAGTACGATCTTAATGCTACCATTAAATAAGTACATACGTTAGTAATAGAGGGAAAAAAATAAAAAGAGCATGTATTGGGTTCGTGTAGAACTCATTGAATTACTAAATTAGTAATGCTGTTACAAGATCATTTGGATGGCGTTCGGATGGCGACGTTTAAGTCGTCCGACATCGTTCTTGGTGTCTAAAACTTGACGAGCTTATGCATTTACATGCCTAAGCAGTTGCTTTTCATGCGCTGCAGCAACCTCTCGCATAACATCATCGACAAGCTTCATTTATAAATCGTATTGTATGTCTTCATTCCGCGTATACTCGTAGGTATCCACAATTGCACGTAAAATGATGTTCTGTCGTTTCTGTACAAGATTCCTTTTAGACTTGTCAGCGCATCCCCATAATGAAAGCCCTCGTACGTCCATATAGGATTTATAAGCTGATTATAGAGTAAGCGTTTGCATTGTACGTTCAATATAGAGCGCCTACCGACGAGCCAGTACAAATCGTGTACTCTTGATTTGAAATACTTTCATCTTTACGTGTACCTCCCACGACAGTCTAGCGTCCAAATGCATTCCGAGATATTTTGCCGAATCAGCTCGCGGAGTAGGCTGATTAATACTCGATACCTACTATCTGCATGTCTTAACGTCTAATGAACATGGGCGGATTTCGCTCTATATATAAGAACCATTTATTTATACAGTGACAGGATATTTTACAATACGCGTGTCGACTAATAAACGTATCCCCGCGAAACGACGAATATATATTATAAACGTTAATAAATAAAAATTTAAAGATGATAATTGATAATTAAATGGTGTTAATTAAGTACAATCTAAAAAGGAACAAAACAAAATGAACAACGAGGAATGAATTAAAATCACTAAACGTTTTATAAAAATCACAATCTTTTCAGCCTTTGATCCTTATCAAGGGAACGTATAAAATATAAAAAATATATAACCTATATACAATACGTAAGAAATATAAAATTTTCTCATATATATATATATATATATATATATATATATATATATATATTTATATATATATTTATATATATATTTATATACATTATATATTTATATGTATATATATATATATTTTATTTATGTTTACCTGATAATGCCTCAATAGCTAAAAAGCTGCAATTTTTATAGTAATTTTACGTCATTTTTTTTTGTTTATTTCTTTTTAACTCACTACATTCTGCATTTGTCAAAATAATAAGAAGAGGAAACAGAAAGAAACTTTATTTCATAGTGAGGCACGCATAACACGGGGTTCCATAAAGTTAAGTTATACCTTAATGGTTAACTTAAATAGTATTACTAAATCTAAAAAATTAATGAAACAAATGTTAGGCTACAGGAAAAACCAAACGAAACCCGGCAAGAAAATAAATAAAACATGGTAAAAAGTAAAACAATACGAGATACATATGCACATATATACATATACGCATATACCATGTTAACTACAAAAAATAATTGATATAGACCCCGGAATTAAATGAGTAACCTATGCTTAATTCTACGATGTTTGTAACTAAATGGCTTAGCATATCGTAATTATACCTATGAAATTAATCTATTTCGATATATTCTACACCTATCGTAAAACTTTTTCTCGATAATTTACTAGTATAAGAAGCCATAGAGGTATAAGATGTTTAACGCTGAATGCGTATCCAGTAATTTTTGTGCCCCTGTAACGATTTAGTATAATTCTGCAACAGTAATTTCGAATTTTAATTTTTTTTCAAAATTTATTGTTTGAAACTGACAACCAAAAAGGATATAACAAAACTTAGAAATAATGCGAATTATAAAAGTAGTGAAAATTAGTGATACACTTTTCTATACTATTAATTTAGACTGAATAAAGGAATAAACGAAAATTTACAGTTAAAAGTATTATAGAATTTAAATTTTTACGTTTATATTTGGTATACATAAATTATAGTAGTAGCCGGAAATTGTAGTTGTCGATATCGGTAATGAAATTATTTACCTGTAGATTTACCTGTAGATTTACGTGCCATGTACTGCACCTAGGCCAGAGGCACGGGAAGGGAGAGAACGTAGGGTTAGTGAGAATCAGTGGAAAGTTGGAAGAATAAATTAGAAGTACGGATTTTTAAATTAGATTATATAAATTGGAGGATTTAAGAAAATTTAATAAACTATGGGTATCTTGCGTGTACGAAAGAATGTTTAGGAGCTTGAGCGGTTTGTTGAGGATAGAACGTTGGGAGTTGAATTGCACACATTCAAGGAGAATGTTTTCGACGGTAATGAGGACATTACAGGTTGAACAAAGAGGAGGAGGAAGATTTTGTAGTATATAGCTGTGTGAGATATTAGTTTGACCTAGGCGCAGACGAGCAAGTACAACATCATTTCTTCTGTATGCCGAGTGAGATGGAATCCGGAGGCATGTTTTGTCTCGAACTGATCGCAGTTTGTTGGTGAGTGAAGTGCAGACCACTGGAGGTTCCATGATTTGCGCACTGAAGATTTTATAAAAGTCTGGAGATCTTACATTGCTGTAGGCAGGAGCTGGAATGGTTGAAGCAATGAGCCTTCTCTTGCTGCACTATCCGCTTGATCATTCCCTTGTATATCAACATGCGATGGAATTCATGTGAGAACTAAATGTTTACTAGAAGTTATGATCAAATGACAAATTTCTTTAGCCAGGGGCTGTAATTTAGGATCATGAAGATCACTAAGGCACTGTAATGATACAAGAGAGTCCATGCATATTAAGAACGACTGGTCAACGACAATGTTTGAAATATCTATTACCGCCATTTTGATGGCATATAATTCCGCCGATAGTATTGAGTAATGGGGTGGAGTGGAGAAACGAACTATAGAGTCCTGGAAAGAAACGAAAGCGCCTTCTACTCCAGTTTTGTTTTTAGAGCCATCGGTGAAGTATAAGCTATGATATGGGTACCGTGAAATCATTTCTAGGTATGCTGCTTTTATTACATGTTTAGGAGTATGATTCTTTGAAAATTTGGTGAGACTGAGGTCTATTGGAATAGTGTGCTCACTCCAAGGAGGAATGATGTTAAGGGAGGAAGGAAAAACTGGGGAAGCTAGATTTGAAGAGAGGACAGGATATTTTCTATTTGTTTAGCAAAAGTAAGAATTGAGGGGGAAGATTTGAAGCCAAAGGTTGAGGAGTGGGAAGGAAGATTAGGATATGAGGAGAAGCGAATGAAGGAGAGAAGTAGAGAACGCTGCCTATGTAGATCAAGAGGGAGTTCTCTAGCTTCGCATATGATGTTGCAAACTTGAGTCGTTGAGAGCGCACCGATGGCCAGTCCGATTGCTATGTGATGGATTGTGTTAAGGGGTGAAAGGACGTTTTTACCAGCGGAACTGTAGATTTCGACGCCATAGTCAATTTTGAAGAGCAATTATTGAAAACAATTTTGGGAATGCGAGCTACATAGGGAAGCTCTAATTGTCATTTAAAATGAACCTCGAACGTCTATTTTGGATTAACTGAAACTGCTCGTACCTAAAGTCGGGGACAGAACACATGGACTGGACAAGAGTACATAAGGACGGGACGAATCAATACTTTATTCAAGATCATCTTATTATGAACGCTTTGTGATATGCGATTAAACAGCGGCTAAATAGCACATAGTGCTTCGTTCGTTTTAACAGTTGTAGAGTCTAAATGCTCTGATGTTTTGTAGGTTATCGTCACACTGTATTACACACAAGAACAAAAAACTGATAACTCATATGCAAATTTTTTCACAATTAGAAGTAAATTAGATAAATTAAATAAAATAAAAAAAGTCTGCAAACAATAACGCTGGAATTACGAAATGTTTCACTAAACACATCACACACATTCTGGAATTTATACATAACAAAAGAACCTTCCAATACTTTTGTAAATCGTAAACGCCGAAATACATAAATGATACAGGATACATAATTTGTACGATAATGTTGGTAATGTTGACTTTAAAGGCGTTTATCGACTGCGGTATATTAGCATAGCCTGCGACTTTGGATAAAAAAGTCCAGCAGAGTGAAATGGCACGATCTTGGTGGCCAATTCACTCAAGGAAAACCTAATTGCAAACACTGCTCGGCTAACTGCATCCGTCTCACATTCTTTCCGAAGCATTCAAATTAGTTATGCGACGTATTGAGCTGGGGTAAAAACCATACTGAAGAAAAAACTACGGGGAATCAACCTATGCGCGTACTACATACGTGCAAGTTAAACGGGTGAAAACATATTTCATTCTATAATGAAAAACCTGAACTGCTAGTCAGCCGTCGTGAGAATGAGTTTTGTTATAAATGCGAAAATAGTTTGGTCAGAATAAGGAATAGGAGTGTTTTCGTTCTTATTTTAAAATTATTTCATTAAGTGCGTTAGGAAAGTATAATGAAGAGCGAGCGTAGTTATGTAAAGAACTGTGAAGTACGATACGAGCTATAGCGATCTGAACACTACAGGTTGAGCTTCTTGCTTTTTAAGTATTTCAGTATTGAACTTAATGTCGGAGTAGGATAAAGTGTGTCTTGAAAAACACCGAGCTATAGAAATATATGCGTATATGTCTGTATCTATACGTCGTTGAGTAGGCAGATAGAATTAGCGCGTGTTGTGTGATAAATGTTATTAATTTTTTTTTAAATTATAATTTTGATTTAAAGCACGCGAAAATATTGGAAAAAAAATTCTAGGCTATTTCAAACCCCCCTTAATAAGTATAATTGCCCTTTTTCCGTTTGATATAAATACACACTTATGTGACGTGATACATTGATATGTAACACATGTGTTTGCGTGTTTATAATGTTTCTTAACGTAATGGTTTTTTTTTATCAACGCCTTAATGAGTGTAATTTATATGATTTGTAGACATGTATAAATACATACTTATGCGGGGTGTTATAAATATTTTTTCATTCCAATTTATCCTAATTAAAGAAGTTGCTTCTCCGGTTGTTGATTTTTTAAATATATTTTTCGTCATTGCTTTCATCGAGCTGCTACAGCGGCCTAGACATTTTAAAACTGGGACACTAAGTAATATAGACGTAAACAAAATATACACGTATTACCTCGGGAGTAGGTTAAATAATATTAGAACATATGCGGGCGTTCAACGAGACTCCGAAGTTCACGACGGGTCATTGTTGAAAAAATAAGAACGGTCCGATCGATGTAGTTAATTAGGCTTTCTGATTATTATCGATAAATTACGACGTCATCAGAAACATGTTACTTTTGACACTTGTATATATATATATATATATGTATGTTCTCCGAGGATACAAGTCCATTAGGAAAAACTTTCTGGTTACTACGTTTGTCCTTAACATGGAAATCTTCCGTATCTGTATAAAGACGAGGGTTTCAATTGTAGTTTTTTAATATATTCCGCTAAATTTAGGTTAGGTATTAATAATATTGTTGTTGATAATTAGTTTATTCCCATTATTTTTATGGTTATCTTTTTAATGTCTTACGCTAGCTGAATGTACTTATTTTCATAATTTATAAATAAGTTTGATATCGTCAAGCATTATTATACTATCCGGTCTGTTGTGGACTGCTTGTTTATTCGCGATGCACGCAATGGGCAACTGTTTATGATACTATAATGAATAATGTTAATTTAAATAACACACTGGCCTTCTAATGGAAAAAGCATTTGATACTGTATGTCATTACGGTCTGTTTAAACTTTTATCTTAATTCGATAATTCCGATAAAAAGTTATTCAAACTTTCGTGTAAGTGTCAAAAAAAAAAATTATTTCACGTCGAACACCGTTAATACAGGCGTTCCGCAAGGCAGCATATTAGGAGACTTTTTTTTTTTTTTTTTTTTTTGGTTCTTATTGTATATTAATGATATTCTCAAAGTCAAAGATGTTTATTGAACATCAACTGGTTGATGGTGACTGTTCTCGATTACATAATTCCAAGTTTTTAGATGATTCTATTAAAAAAATACAGTAGAATGGAGCTAAATTTATTCAGGCGTCACTTAATGAGCTCTTAGTGAGAAAATGGCTTAGAAGATTGGCAGGAAAACATATGAATTTTTACCAGATATATAGGTTAAAATTTAAAAACTCTATATTAAATTTTTATAATACACAAGTTCTTACAGGACATTGTAAGTTTGGTACCTATACGTTTAGACTTACAAACGGCCCTTATTGCACTTGTTGTTTAACAGGCGCTATTGAAGATGTTAGAAACACACACGCTGTTCGATTGCGCCCAGCTTTCTTTACTATCCGTCCTAGATATAGTTTTAACTTATCATCAGTATACTCTCTTTAAGTAACAGCAAGAATGTATTTTTACTGATGAGATTATGCGCAATAAATTTAAATTTAATTAAGAATAATTTATACATTGTAGGAATAAAATCGTAAGGTATTTGATCTATAATGAAAAATTCTCAAACGTCAGTCCGTGGCATGGTCAACCGCTTATCTTGTAAACTTGCTCAATTTTATCCATAAACTTACTATATTGTATTTATTGTAATAGCTAATGTCTATATTTAAGTATTATTCTGTTTTAGTGGTGTACAGTGTTTAGTATTCTTTTTCTTTCGTAATTTTATACATGTTTATGATATTTGTCTTATTTACAAAAACTCATTTTATACACACATTTTGATGGTCTAGGGGACTATGTTATTTTTCATCCCCTAACCATTCTATATTTAAGTTACACTAAGCAAGGAACTACTACAAACACACTTATTATTATTGTTATACATGTACCTTTTTTTTCTCTCTCTTTTTGTTTCAGCTGCTACACAGAACTTGCACACAAGGCATACTAGTTCCCTGCGCCTTTATATTTATAATTTTTCTTTTTAAAATATACTTCCCCCCTTCGAAAAAGTCTCGCCTGTTTTTGGGATGTGTGACGCGTGTATAGCTAAATAATAATGTGAGCCTATTTTCACCCTTTTACACAAGCTCGAAAATATAAGTAAATAAGCGGGGATTAATAATAAACGTCCAGAATACTAAGATAATAATTATCAACAAGAATAACTTCAGTCGACATAACATACAAACACCGGGTGCGATGAAAGTAGTTGATAAATACGTGGTATCTCTGATTACCAGCCACACGTTGGATCTACGGAGGAAATTAAAAATCGAATACCAACAACCAAATTGACGCTGAGCTAAATTACGACATTTCGCCGAGGACGAAAATATGTCTAATGAATAGTCTTGTCCGTTTTTCTATATGCCGCGAAATGCTGTACATTAAAAGTAGTCAGGCGAATTGATGCTTTTGAGATGTTCTGCTGGCGATGCGAATCTCGTGGATAGAAAAACGAATATTAACCTTTCCGTATTGAATGATATAGGATCGCATCTACGCCTGCGAGATGTAGTAACGCAGCGCATAACGAGGTATTTCGGACGCGCGATACGTCGGAACGGAATAGAAAAATTAATTCTGAAGGGATCGTAGGGCAAAAGGTTCCGAGTAAACGGATATACAAACAATTAACTGCAGGCAACATCGGTCGAGCCAGCTATAAGATTGGCAGGGACGTATGACGAACGAGGTTGAAAGTACTTGAAATTCGTAATTTCACAACTCTCGGACCGATATTATTATATATGTGTGTGTGTGTGTGTATGTGACTATGTATATATGTACGCATACCGATATAATATATGTGTGTATATGTATATATATATATGTATGTGTGTTTGTTTTTTACGTAAATATCGTGAGACAAAATTGTGTATTTTATAAGTTTTTTGGTTTTTGGTTTGTTTATTTACAATCGCATCAACTGTTTGGTTATTAACGAATTTTATACATATTTCACGCATTATACTAATCAGTTTCAATCGTTTTGCAAATTCTATTGTTGCATTCGAGTTCACTTTTCGATTTCGGCAATTTGCAGTCTTTTTCATATTTGTACATACTTCTAATGTGCAACAGGCCTTAAGCTGCTATCGTATGACAAAATACGATGAAAATATTAATGATGAAACTGAGACCAGTTTTACAACAAAAAGAAAACGATGCATGGATTGTACTAGTGTACCAAAAATGCGAAAATTAACGCGATATGCATCTAAGAAATGCAGTAAACCTAAATGTTTATCACATTCGGAGATCTTTCGTTATACTTGTAATACTGCAAATTTATAAAATTTAACAATATTTTCACTTTTTTTTACTTATTAAAATAATAAATATGTTTTTATTTCTACTATTTTTTCATAAAATTATTTGTCAATATGTTTTCATTTAGAAAACCAGTTTTTACAATACACAACTAAAGTTAGAATTTTTTTTTTTTTCAGCCCTTTTTTCCTCTCCGGGTTTCTTTACCCGTCGGCAGATACCCTTTACATTTCAATTAACATTATAATCTTAAAAACATAACAATTTGCACGTAGGTCGCATGTATAAAGTGTGTCAGGTAGTACATTATTGGTAGTGTTCCTTTTGTGTGTAATTATATATTATTGTTGAATGTGCGTGTGTAATCCACGGGTTGTGTTCTTATAATTAGTGTGTGTCTTCTTGTGTTATGCGGATGCTATGGATTTTTACGAGATCGGCAACCAGTGTAGAGGGTGTTCTCGTTTATTAACAAAATATACAATCACACTTATTAAATATTCTAGTACTTATAGCAAATAAATACATTTTCCACTTAAATCTAATTTAAACTACATACTAAATTAATCGAATTTAAAAAAATAATTTATTTCTGCATTCCTGTATGTTATACTTAACATCCAACCTCAAACCAAGACTCCATCCCATCACTATTTGTAATTTTCTTATATACACTTGTAAGACAGTAATTCTGCGGCTAAAGACGTTAACCTTGCTTCTAAAAAAAAAAGATGGCCTATATAATAAGCGCGCATTTTATTTTAAATAGTATTATTTTACGTTTCAATTTTTTAATTAATTGTAATTTCATTGCGTGTAAATAATTTTCAAAAACTCAAGAAGTCGAATAAGAGCGAATTTGCTAATGTGTGAACGTTTATTTGGAAATGTGTATATATATAAAACTTACTAATAATTTATTTCATTAGTGACAGACGCACATTATACAAGTTCTAAAGCTGATGTACGCGCAGAATTGCGCATATCTGACATGTTCAGTACAGAATAGTAATAAGGTTCATTTAAATATATGTTCATATTTTTTATTTATTTTTTTTTTAAATTTAAATTTCGTTTTTATTTCTTCGACGAACGTCGTATTTTATATTTCGAATTGGTTTCTGTAATAGAATATTTTATGTTTTTATAGGAAATAAATCGAATTGAATTACTACTACTATTATTATTATTATTATTATTATTGTTGTTTTTTTCTCTCTCCAATAGGGTAACTTAGTAGGACCACGGTGTATTTCAACCGTTTAATTTATTTTTGTTTTGATTTCTTCTGTATCCAGAATTGCCGCATTCGCTGTTTTGTTATTTTCTGTCTTTAGTCCAATTTAAATTTCAGCTTGTCTTTAAATTCGCCATATTCCGCTAGTTTTTGTCTCAATAGATGACGGTCTTCGGTGTCACTCGGTTCAATGACAACTTCGTTTAAAATTATTATTATTATTCGAGCGGTAACATTTATATTGAATATTTTGAATATTTTTAGGAATTATAAAATATTTTTTATTCGCAATATTTCATTCGAGGTTAAATATTTCGTAAACTGCGAATATATTAATGAAATTATCGCGATTAAATTATTTTCTTTAAAAAGTCACTTTACATATCGTACGAAAGGCATTGTAAATCGAAAAGATTCTTAAAGCGGGACCTTGTTAAACTGGAATAAATAATTTAATAAATGAAATAACTATTAAAGTGCTTAAAGGTAAAGACGAAGAAAATTAAATTAGCAATATACGAAGCCATCTAGGCAAAATATATAATATATTCAAATTCAACATATACATACAAATTAAAACTTAAATAGTGGTAATATTAACATAAAATATATTATGCGTGGAGTTTAATTTCTAAGAACAATTTAATCGTTGTCAAAAAATCTCAGCATCGCGTAAAAAATTCCAAGAAACCTAATGTATACTTTTATTAAGGGGAAAAAAACGACAATTTGAAATACAAGTACTCTTGCGTATAACATTACTGAAACTGGTCTGTATATATGTTCACACGTACATACCCACACACACACACACACATATATATATATGTGTGTGTACGTGTGGACATGTATACGTTTAATTTTTAGTGTTCCGTACGATGAATGTCTGCGTATATATATTAAAAATTAAACGTACATAAATTTTTCAAACTTGCATATATTTATATTAGGGTTTTAGAAGAAAAAAAGTTTTCGTTTTATCGTGTTTTTATGGCATTTTTTTTCCGCGTATCCGGTCGATTTATATACCAATATTTTTCCAATAATCTATAAATTTTAATGTGTCTTCTCCGTAATCACTATAAAGTTTTGATGGATCTAATGCTCCAATTAATTTACAATTGAATAAATGGTTCCCATCTTGCCTTTCACTACATTGACATTGATCATCTTCTGCCAAACCCCATTTAAATAAATTGTATTTCGTCCGCGCGGTACCACTTCGTAATCTATTTACTCCAGGATGAATAATTCAGTTGACAACTTGCTGGAAGTGATTCTGCTGCCTGGTTGTTGTCAGCTTTCCACATTTGGAGTCTTTCTGCGTGGTCTGCACTTTTTAGTTCCTCCGCCGTTTCAAGGAAGCTGCGTCTGGATTTTAATCGGCTTTTGGCTACTCCTGTATAACAGTGTAATGGGTGGCGCTCATCATGAATTGTCTGGCATTGTGAAGATCTAATATTTAATCTAAGCCGTCAGTTGCCAAGAAATCTTTATCGTTTATTACGAATAATATTATCCGATCGCAGTTTAAAGTCTTTCATAAAGACCTGAAATCGACATATACATTCTTCTTGTATCTCTGTTAAATGGCAATATTACCAGTGCAATATTTGTTGGTTGTCGACGAAACCACCAGGACGTCGCAAGTTAACCTCAATAGACGTTTAATTCAGTATCCTAGTTGCAATCATCTAGTATTAAGCGTGAGGTTAGATTATCTTGTTTCTTCTTCTCCCTTTTTTCCTTCTTGTATGGCGAGAAGCTGAGTTAAGACTTCAGTTAATTATGATTCTGCATTCGTTCCCTGTAAATCTGACAAAGCGGACGGTATAATTGAGATCAAGTCTTTTTGAAAATCGCACTTTAAACGTCTTTTTGGACACTTGAATACTATATATTCAATTTTGTCACACAATCACAGGTCGGAATTTTATATGTCGTCATCCCGTGCGAATACAGTTAAGTGAATAGTATGATGACATTCCGTACCATGGATATAAAGTGTAGTTAAGCGATTGATTCGCCTGACTTCGCCACTATTATCTACTAAATCCATAGCCAGCCGATGAAGTGTCTGTTTAATCTTTTTTAGGTTCAAAGCGCTGTAGGTTTCTATTTCGTATTTAACCCCTAGTACGGAGTGCCTATTTAGTCTTTTCAGGTAACGCTGTAGGTTTGTATTTCATATTTCACCTTTGGTACCTTCAGACATCATCATTTTGGACATGTGCGATATAGTTAAGGATCTCAGCACGTCAGATTGAAATCGCGTTTTTTTTTATATTATTTAAATCGCAATCTAGCTTATCTAGCCAATAAGGAACTGGAATATGGGTTATTAGAGGATGGAGATGTCATTCAGCAATGACCACTCCGAACCACTTCTCCAATCATTCAAACCGATGGAGAAGGTCTAAGGGTGTGCAATAGTTTAATCTGCGAGATTCATTGACACGATGTAATAAAACTACCGCCAGCTGCTTTTCACCCTCTCACCTGTGCAAATAGCCGTTACTGCTATCCCGAAATATTTCTTGTACATTTGGTACTTTTAGGACTTGATGTAAATTATCGTTTCGTATAGACCAGGGAGTACCAGCTTTTATCCTTAGTATTTTTGATTGGCATCACTGCACCATTTTGATATTCGATATTGATGATGTCCCCCAGAGTGATATATGTCCACACCGGTT
The DNA here is from genome assembly GCA_032883995.1 of Coronaproctus castanopsis. Lineage (NCBI taxonomy): Eukaryota > Metazoa > Arthropoda > Insecta > Hemiptera > Monophlebidae > Coronaproctus > Coronaproctus castanopsis. The sequence goes on along the minus strand of CM065053.1, from coordinate 44,086,135 downwards.
TCTGAATAATTTTAATTCTCAAACTACAAGCTGTTCCCCACAATTGTAGTTTATAAAAGTTCACATGGGTTTGAGCATGATATTGTAAAGTACTAACTATGTTCAGATTTTCTTTCGAAAAGTCGATACATCTTGTTGAGCCTGAATCTTAGTTCCTTACTTTTCTTCGGAATATGCTCTTTTTAACGCAAAAGACATTCTAACCACATCGAAGAAGAAAATATTATGTAGTTGTATAAATATAATACTTCTCTATACGTATGCCACATCTATCATCTTTCACGTATCCGCAAGCTTTTGTCCTAACGTTTAACATCTACCTCTCACCCTTTTGTTTTTCTCGTCTCTGTTTTCGCATTTTTGCTCTCCGTGTATGAGGACTACTAGTAGTAGGCATTGATCGTATAAATTTAAGGCATAACAATATTTCTTCATATCTCACTAATTTCCCAAAAATATATATGCATACTCGTTTTTCGATTTTCACGTCTTTCATTGTAATTTATTATTTACCTACTTTGTTATTTAACACATTATCGAATATATATATATATATATATATATATATATATTCGATATCTTGGATGTTCGTAACACGGCTATCCGTTATTTCGTTCAAATCTTCGATGCCTAATTGTCTATGTGTATAAGCCTTTGGCTCGCTCGTTTTACAGGTTAACTCCCCATATACAACGCACCGATAGAAGTTTCACTTCAAAAGAAAATAGCTTATTCCACGTGGCACCTCTAGATCAATCATCCGCTTATAAAACAAATATGAAAAACAAAAACAAACGTATGAAATGAAAGATATTTTAGTTCGTTTTAGTGATACAACATGTCGGTTGTAAGTGACAAAGATTAACAGACTTTTCGGCCAATTATAAATAGTGAGCCTGCCGAATTATAAAACAGTTTCCAATTTCGCACTGACTGTCAATTTTAGTCGACATGTTGACATCTTCATCAACTGAAAAAGTTCTCAAACATCGGTTAAATCACCGCGATTCTTGGAAGAATGAGCATATTATTTAATCCTTATTCTCCTTTTTTTTGTTTAGAACACGAATATTCTCTCACTGACGCTGTACTGTTTCGATACCTCATTACGATTTTAGTTTAGTTCGTCGAGAATTACTATAGTTCGTCCTGCAGTACCTGTTTTTTCCCTTAATCTCCTTTTTATATTTCTTATTTTTTTATTTTTTTTTATTTCACGTATACCTAATGTATTTTTCTCTGAATTTTCTTGTAAATGAATATTAACACATTAATGTTACCAGTATGTTAATTATTTGTTAAATTGTATATTTTAAGCATGCGCTAATTTCAATAAGAGATTTTAAAAAATTAAGAGACACCCAGTTTTAAGAGACAAATGACTTCCGCCCCATGTGTCTCTTATAAACGGCTTTGACTGTACATATATATATATATATATATATATATATATATATATATATATATATATATATATATATATATGTGTGTGTATGTATGTATGTTTGTATAGCGATAAACAATTACAGAGAAAAAGGAAAAAAATACGAGGATAAATGGTCTACACACAAAATATTGACTGAACGAAATTTTCAGATTGCTCAGGAAATGAAATTTAACGCGGTAAAATGAAAAAAAATAAAACAAGGAATACCTGAATTCCGAAGGCTATAAAATAAATTTGACAGGTGTAACGTGTATGTAATTTGAAAACATCTTATAGAGTATTTGCAATAATAAATTAAATAATTATTTGGAATTATAAATAAAACGTTGCAAAAACATTTCTATATATTTAAATTAACAATCCTTGTTTTAGTCGACGGTATTTATAGCGCGTAGACTGATCCTGCTTTGATTTGAATAGATTGATTATATTTGTAATTATCGTAAACATTTTTTTAATGTTTTTTCGATATACGTAAATAGACGCGATAGATGCTAGAGAGTGCTCGGCTGTTAACTCGTCCCAAACCAACACGCGACGTAGTAGAAATTTTTTCATCATTACGTAATTCTTAATTACCCCGGTGAAAGGGCCGGAGCACCGCACTCCGTATAACAAGGTGTGATATACGGTTAAATGTAGAGGAAATTATTCGGACGGTTTATCATCGATACGATTGAAAAGATCTGATTTTATTTATTTATTTATGTATTATAGTGTCGTGCGTAATTATCGAGGCTGTTATGAGACTTATGACTTAGCTGTTAAATGTTGTAAATGAGGTTGAGGGTGGAAAAGAATTAATCGAAAGTTCGCGGTGACACCGAAATACTTAACTTCTAACCCCTCTAATGTTATGATCATTAATTGCGATTTCCGGTAAAGGTAAAAGACATTGCACGGCGAAAAGGATTAGCTCACTTTTTTTTCAGCCTTTAGTTTCAGTTTACTTTAATGATAAATTTATGCATTATAAATGATTTGGACAGAAAAAGTTACAAATGAAAAAATTTTTAAAAACATAAAGGAATCGAGGAGCTTAATTCGGAAATTAAAAAATAGAAAGGTTAAATGGATAGGCGACTTATATCGACATAATCCAAGTTTTGTATAATTGAAGGGAAAATGGAAGCAAAACGATACAGAAGAAGAAGGCCACGGACTAAATATGTAGATCAAATAATAGAGGAGCGACAAGTTACGCGAATCTTAAAAGAGAGACAGAATGAAAACAATTTTAGTTGAACTCGCTAGGACCGTAAGTAATAAAGGTTTTCCAGCAATTTAAGCATCGAGGGCAAAAAAGCTCATTATATATATATATATATATATATATATATATATATATATATATATATATATATATATATATACATAACGATATATTCTTCAAAACAAGTGCTATTTTAATTATAAAATATTTTTATCACGTATTTCGAAATTAATTTTAAAAATTTATTTCACATAACTTATTCTATATTCATAGCGGTTAAGTTAGAACCAGCACGCAATCAACCTTAAATATTCTTTAATATATTTACACACACATATATATATATATATATATATATATATATATATATATATATATATATATATATGCGTGTGCGTTATTTCATACCCGGACAACAAGAGGACAAATGGTGACAATGATGACGATGATGACATATATATATATAAATTAATAAATAAAATGGTAATTTATTACTGCTGTTGTTGTTCTTGCATTTATGTTATTATTAAATATATGCACATTTTAAGTTAGGGCCATACATTGCCTAAACTAACACATTTCAGCGTCTTCGGTGCACAGTCTTCATGTTCGACAGCAACAATAATGAATGCGCTAACACACACACAATATAGAGGTGTTAGGAAAAATAATTATCTTGTAGAAAGTAGCGAGAAAATGAATATTTATAATATGAATAATTTTTTTCCATTTTATGACATCAGTCCTTTACGGTCGATCATGGTTGCATACGTGCCGAATAATTTCTACGGAAAAATCGTGTCAATTTCATCACTTATCGCCGTTCCGGAAATTCCACTCATGTTTTAAATACATTCCCAAGAGGAATGGAAGTGTTGACGTACGCTTCGAAGAATGAAAATTGCGGTTTTTACGAAATTTTACTAAGCGAGAAAGTTGTGGTTTCCTCGAACGTATTGAACGCGTAAAATATTAATTTCGAATATTTCAAAACGATTTAAAATAATAATAATAATATTAGTAGTAATAATAATAATCATCAAAGTAGTTATTACAGTCAAGCGCGCAGGACAAGGAAAATAAAATTGAAAGAGCGAGAAAAATGTGAACTGAAAAATTTATCATCATCATCATTAAGCGCCGTTTCCGTGTCGGAGATAGGAGACTACTTACGTATGCATAATTTGTTGTTGTAAGTTACAACGCAATCGTAATATGGTGTCGGAGAACTGATTGTAATCACAACGCAGACCCGCCTGTTTTTGTAGTATACTATATCGTTATTTTATTATTATTTTTTTTATTGGGCTTATACCCAAATCTAGATATTATGAAATGAATAAGAAATGGCTATTTATAATGTAATTAGACTGAGAATAAATATAAAGATGAGCAAAATTAAATAATCATACCAGAATCTAAAATATAGTAATATAGAGCCATGTGTATTTGAGCACTTAGAAGAGCTAAGAGAAACGCAATATTTATAGGAAACGGAACTTTAAGGTCGAAGCAACAAGAAAATTACTATAACGGGAACACTTGGGGATAACATGGTCCGCATCGGGTCACTAAATGGATATTCATAGGAGGCGTGAGCAATTAGGAAACCTAACAAGTTTCAACTTACATAGCGAAACAGGAAGGCGAATACTTTCAACACTGCATCGGACAAATGATAGTAATAAAACCCCGCAATTTTATCGTTTCAACTTTAATATTGTAGAACCATGGATTAGCATATCTAGTTGAACGGATTTATAATGCCTTGCAGTAAATGGATCAGACCATAGATTTTTCCAGCGCAAATTTAATGTACGCTAGGAGGTCTATTGGAGCAGTATAAAACAAGGATGTTTGAAGTAACTAAATGATCAGCTAGATTATTGCAATAGATTAAGCCCAGGGATCTAAACAAATTTAACCGTCACTCCGAACGAGCTTAATTAGCGTATGTAATCTGGCGCGCATGTGGTGTTGTGACTTGCTATTGCCTTCCACGCGATAATATTAGGATTATTTATATTTTTATAATTTTTGTATCGTTCCGTATAGAATTGCGTGTTCTAGCCTCTACGCTATCTGGACGGCTTTATACAAAATACGAATATGTTGAGAATAAGAACGAATGTAGAAAAAGTCCAGGCGTAAACGATGAGTGGAATTCTATAGATACGTGTTTTTTTTTTTTTAATGGGGTGCCTTTACTGCTTACCCAACGTGATATTGTGGGGACTATCTACAACTTAATCAAGTTTACTGACTTTTCAACAAACATCGCTACATGGGGGAATAATTGTGGATTATCTAGATGGAGAAGGAATGATATATTATACGGAGGTGTAATACCCGAAGAACGTAGCAAGACAAGGTAAAACTCCGAACGAAATGGGGCCACAGTAGAGCATTAAAAAAACATGATCGCGATTATGGAGGGGACAGAAGGGACTTTCTCTAAGCTGCATACGGAAAAAACGGTCAAATGATGCCCACATCGCATCTACTGATGTAATCTTCTTAAATAAATAGAACCACGGGAGTTTGGGGAAAGACGGTTGGAGCATACGTTAAAAGCATATAGTCGCATAGACTAATGAGAAACACATTGGATTTTTTCGATAACAGTTTAAATACACGAGTACCTCGATTTTTAAAAGTTAACAAACGGGTAACCGAAATGAAGACGGAAGAATTTCAAAAATATTTCGGAAAAAATTGAAAATTTCGGTAATTGTAAAGAAATACGAAAGTTGAAAATTGTCGCAGCAATAAGGACGACAGATAAAATCGAAAAAGAACACCGACAGATGAAGAAATATCAGTTGCAGAGGAAGACTTTGAATCGCGCGTAAATTATTTTACGTGGTATGGCCAAATTCGAAACAAGATAATAATCACTCCATTTATATACGATGTGGACTTTATCGATCGGTGTGTAATTTAACTCTCTACGGTGGTGCATAATGTTACTAATAAGCAACTAATTCTATGACGTGTAATATAAACTTTGAAAATGTTGCTAATGTGCAACTTAATGCATTACAGTGTTGTATAACTGTAAATTTGCAAAAAGAAAATTGTTATTAACTGCAATTATGTATTTTTAAAATGTAATCCTCTACTTTGAAGTGTGGGCTTAAATGAAATAGCCAGCGCTAGAGTTGTTCTCAACACCTTTGCGGCTGCTCTCAACCTGTGCCGGAAAGTTTCCTTTACAAGTCCATCCTTGTCTTTACCCCTAGACTGATTGTCCTGTTTGATGGTCATTTCCCAACAAGGTGGTGTTATATACATAGATATGTTAAAAATTAAAAGATTCCGGAACATATTAAAAAGTTATCAGCGAACTATTGCAATAAAAAATGATTAAATCTTACCGAACTATTTTAGCTATATGGCAGGTATTGTTATTGCAGGTATTAAACTATTAAATTATGAAATACAAAAACACAATCACATTTTTTAAATTAAAACCGATATAAATATACGTCACGAATTTAACGATGTACGGTTTCAACAACCTTATTTCATACATGAAGGAAAACTATTAAAGATTTAAAGATTTGGTTTTAGTTTAGATAAGTATTCTAATAATAAATTTCAAACACAGCGGAATGAATATTATAGTATAAAATTATGTCCCAAATATAAATAACAGACTAAGTAACACATATACCAAGTTTCTTTAATATACAATTCATTACTTATGGCCTATTTAAATATGATTTATATAAATATAAAATTGCACACTCTGAAAATTGCGTGACGTGTACTGATACTATTAAGCATATACTTGGCGGCTGTAATCACACTGATTTCAGCAATACTGATCAACTGATAACCGAACTATTTATAATTTTACTTTCACGAGTGCTGAACTAAATCACACCGTAAAAAAACATGTACATTTAGCTTAAACTTATTTATGCGATTAAATATAATTTACACCTATTCAAAACATATTTAAATTGTATCTTGTTTTAACTTATAAACTAATTATATAATCTCAACTAGTTTAAATTCATGTATACAAATTATTATAATAATATTTTAGTAAAACAGTTTGTTCACAATTCCATAAACTTAATTAGACGGGTTCTGAACCATCTTTGTTATTTCTACTGTATTTATATTTCATTTACACAATTATATTTACACCACTCAAACAAGTTACTCACAAACTAATGCCAACACCTTTCTTACAGTAATAATGTGTACATAAAGCTACAGTTTTTCACTAAACCAAATAATCGTCTAAATACCCACTTTGAAAATGTATAACCAAACACGGCATATAAGTAACTATACAGACGGAAAGTGGATACCGACGGTGAAAGGATGATTAGCACGGAACGCACCTGGAAGAAGGTTCATTCTGGGGTATTCATCAATTAATTTCCGAAGTGAAATCGACCGTTGTAAAAGTTATGTTAGAAATTTTCCGTCTTTTATACAACAGTGTAAAGCATAACGTCGCATAAGAAATCGTAATCTATGTGGTCTGGATAATAATTAAATATGTTTAAAAAAAAAACTTAGCCTGAACCCTTTTCACAGCTGAAACTTATGTGTTTTTTTTTTTTTAATTTACGTGTCTTATACTGCTACTAAGGCCGGAGGCACGGAAGGATAATTAGATTAAAGGAATAAGATTAGATAATGAAAGGTTATGAGCTTAAATTCAGCGGATGGAGTGTACTATAGGATTTCGGTTAGGGATGAAGCAAGTCCAGCAGCAAGACGATGGGTTGCGTAGGAAATGATAACAGGATGTGAGAATAGTAAGAGGGCAGTTGCAGGAATCACAGAAAGGTGCACTCTGGTTTAGAAATAAGTATTTAGGGCTAAGAAGTGTATACCTACTGCGTACGCGGAACAGGGCGACTTCATATTTTCTGTTCGTGGTGTACCGCCACCCAGTTTGTCTTCGTTCAATCCGTCATAAATTGTGGTAGTTTTGAAAATCTTGCAGCCGCTCGGCTATTCAGCTGGTCGCGTACCCGGTCCATAAAGAAGCATGGCACTGGAGTTAAGATAGCGGACTCTTTAGCTGCTTTGTCGACCACATTGTTTAAACCTGCCTCTTAATGGCCCGGTATCCACATTATTACTATTTCTTTTTTATAGGATGCAGCCTGAGTCAAAATTTTTCCAACTAAAGGATGTTGTGATTTATGCTTATTCTGAAGACATCGAATAAAGCTGAGAGAATCGCTACAAATGAGGATCTTACATTTGAGTTCGGAGGCGGCAGTTTCGATGGCATAAAGAGTCGCATATAATTCTGCAGTCGTTAAACATCTCTGGAAGAGGACATTGTACGATATTATTTCAGTAGAGGATTACACATCCGCACGATTGTTTACATTTGGCTGCATCGGTGTAAATAATTTCGTGTTTACTGTATTTACGAGCTGCCATTTGAAAAGCTTCGCGTGTGGAGGAATGGATGACTTATTGTATTGCGAGAGAAGAGAAGTATCATAAATGATTGAATTGAATAGGCGTGTAGGAATGATAAGAGGGTTAATGGAATCAAGTAGAGGGAGGAGAAACAGACTTAAGCTCTTGAGTGTAGAATTAGTTTGTTCGTAATATAGGAGTGAGGAATACGGCATATTATGATTGATTAATGAGGCTGAGGACGACATTGGATTAGGTATTGCATGCAGATGCGCAAGGAAGTTGAGTAAGAGGAAATGCTGGTGGAGATCAATAGGAAGTTCTAATGCGTCATAAAAGAGATTAGAAAAACCGTAATCACATTTTCGACTTAATAATAGCACGATCGATTCTCAACAGAGACGTGAAACTTATTGTAAAAAGTGTATCCCGAATTATCGAAACTGAACTTTATATAGAGTATTTCATGTTCTCGGATCACTGAATAATTTCTAGTTTCTTTCGGCAAGCCGGAGAACTGAGTAAGCGTGCCGAATAATATGATTTAAAAATATAAATAATCCTAGTATCCTTGCGTGCAAAACGGCAAACCCATATGCGCGCTAGTATAACAATATATAGTACACTAGAAAAACAGGCGAGGTTTTATCAAGTCGTGACGATAAAGCGATTTATAAGTTCTCTCGAGTGTCTGTGCGTTTAATTGCGTTAACGCCATGTTATAATTGCCTTGTACGCTACTTATATACAACAAAATATGTGTATCGCATAAATTGCCCATCAACCTAACGGTTGAGGGTAAATGACGATGCTAATTTTGTTACGTTGCATAATAGCATTTTATTTCGTTCATTTAAATTTTACAGACTCCTCTAACGATGAAATTGACATCAACATCACCGCCGTAACGTCTTGATTACTCGATGGCGATAATACTGTACCGATCGATCGTTCTTATTTCGTTACTTTTACCAATAGGCTGGACGTCGTACGTGCAAAAATGTTGCCCGCGTAAAAAACAGCTAAACGACAATTTCGAACAGTGTATCGATTACGAAGGTTTAAGACGTTTCGAGAAATACGACGCTAACGTAACCTGGTGGCGTGAAGCCGGCGTGAATATCGTCAAAATGGGCGACGAAGATCAACACATCTGGTGGATGCCGCCCGGTACGCCGATTTATTCACCTCCGTTATCCGCGTCGAAATCGTCGCCCGAAAATGGGAAATCGTCCTCGACGGTCGAAAGATCACGCGGCGTCGTTACCGGCAGTAATTTCGACGATCCGTATAAACCGACGATTATCTATAAAGAAAACGTGACCGATTTAACGTTCGCGTACGGCGACGGTTATCCCGCGTGTAAACCGTCCGATCGTGAAATCGTTCCGTTTAACGACGACGTTTACGTTTTATCGAACGGAGCACTACTATTAACCGGTTTCAAGGATAACGTCCGTCCAAACGCGTTGATGTTACCGTCTAGCGATTATTGTCTAGATCGGGTAACGTTGATCGATCCAGCAGCCGATAGTAATAATACGGCTAACGCGTTCGTACGCGATCATACGTTCGCTATAATCACCTGTCCGTGCGTTCGTACGCCGTGTATACGAATGTGCTGCCCGCCGAGGCATTATCTGAAAGACGGTAAACCGTCCCTAACTTGCCGATATCAAACTGGCGTGCCTAAAGAATGGAATTTAACCTACGCTAACGATGACGATGACGACCACGTCTTTACACGGCCCGGTAATGCCAACAAAATCCATTTTATAAATAACCTAAATCGTGGAACAAATAACATAAATATATGTGTGCATATGTGGGTCGGTTCTTGTGTTTATATATATATATATATATATATCAAGATCACGATAAGCCTTTATCTATCTACTCCTGTATGAAGGTTTTGCCGAACGTCTTCCAACCACTTCGTCCTGTGCTTTCCTCAACTAATTTTTCCCAGCTACCTTTGCTATATCATTGTGCCACCTTGTCATTGGCCTTCTCTGTTTCCTTTTTCTGTCCATCGGCCACCATTGTCAGATCCGCTTCGACCATCTATTATCTTCTCTTCGAGTAATGTGGCCAGCCCAATTCCATTTTGTTATAGCCATTCGCTCCACTGCATCATCTAACCGTGTTTGTTCCCGTGTGTATGTATTCTTTTTACGATACGATAATCTTATATCCAGCGTCATTCTCTCACGTGCTGCCTGAGCTTTTCTTAACCTTTTTAAATTTGTTTCTGTATTCCCCAATATATATATATATATATATATATAAAAAAATATATATATATATATATATATGCCGCAATTATGCCACTAGCTCTAGGCTATCTAGCAAACACTTTTTGAAAAAAAATGGTTGACTTGTGAAATTCCTTATCCAGCGATTAGGATTTTCGCTAAATATATTTTAATACTTCTCGTTTATCAATGTTTGTTCATAATAGATTTGTAGGTGTTGTCCGTTTGACGATAGTGTCTGTGATAGTTCATAATGGTTTTAGCGCTGTATTATCGTTGTATTATTGCTATGCTTAGCACGGCTCCAGAATTGACTTGCGTATATAGAAGCTTTAGAACTTTATTATACAATAATATCTTGTACCCTAACGATAACTCGGGTGTTCTTCCGATAAGCTAAAATGTGTTCCTAAAGTTTATATTTACTTCATTTCTCATTGGTGATATGATTGATGTTGGAAATTATGTTATTTTGTAAATATTACACGGGTTGATTTTTTTCTCAGTCATTTATATAAGTCACCGGCTGAATCATATTGAAAGTGTATTAACTGCTGACTGTACTTTAACTAGAACATTTTCTAAAGACAAGTCGGAACAAATCACGGCTGTATCATCCGTGAAAGTTTCTGTTTCTGTGATATTTGGTACAGATATATCTATTAGGTAAAGCATCATATACTACCTTATGGTACACCGGCATATATTGGACGCAATCGAGATTCTTCATCTCCATATTTTACCGCAAAATATCGTTTGTCCGGGTAAGATTAATATAATTAAAAAAAGACTGATGTGGGAAAATAGCACTGGATTTTATAAATTAATTCTTCGTGTCATATTCGATCAAAGCCCGTTTAACATCAAGGAAAACTGCGTCACATAGTTTTGTAGACTCCGAGGACTCTTTAGTAATATTGACAATACGGTTAACTTGCTCCACGGTTCCATTAACAACTTTAAAACCAAATTGGTGCTGCGGTATTAGATTTTTATTTTCCAAAAAGAGTTTCATTCTTTTCAGTATTAACTCTTCGTATACTTTAGAAATTATTGAAAGCAGAGATGTTGGTCGGTAAGTTCCTATTGTCTTTTCTACTAAAATAATTTATCAGAATTTCAGTTGGATAGGAAAATATCGTAATCGGAGTATAGCATTAAATATATACGTTAATTGGACGAAGCCTTTGCGTGGTAATTGCTTCAAAACGCTGGCTGTAATTAAATCGTATCCAGGGGCTTTATTCGAATTCGTAGTTTGGATTATTGTTTTGATTTCTCCAGGAGACGTAAATTTTATGGTATTCTTCTCATCCACTTCAACCAGCGAAATTCTGTTTCCGGATTTGACTGGAAGACATCGGATAAACAATAAATTCTTCGGTCTTCTCTGGATCGCTACGGGTCCATTTTCCATTTGACTTTTAGTTTAACTAACGGTTTAATCGTTTAGTTGCTTTCAAAAGGGAATAGTCGCACTGAGAACTGGGTGACAAGTTATATAAATAATCACTAAATGTTTTGTTCTTATAATTTTGTAGCAATTGCTTTACTCGCTAAATTTGGTCATTTAATCTAGTTTGTCCACTGGATTTCTAATGTTTTGCTATAAAAAAAAAAATTCGATGTCGGTGCTGGGATAGAGAATGTTAAGAAACGTCGTAGGAAGTGTCGATGAACGTGTCAGTAAACTGACCCTCGCACTAGAGAAACTCTAAGAAAAATGTACAAGAATGTACACACGCATATAAGACAAAATTATCTACTAATAACTAACTTATAGAATAGTTACTTGTAGCTAGTAAACGTATTTAATGGAGTCATTCCATTATCCGCAAGCAGTTAATGTACCCGTTTCGATCACTAAAAATTAAAGGCCACAAAAAACACCATCCAAATGTTAACCAGCACTGGTCTTTTTGCATCAGTGCTCATAGAACGGTAGCTTCGGTTCTTGTATATTCAGCTATTTTAGGTGTACGGTTGAAAAATTACGAGATGGAACTATTCAAAGAAATACTTAAGTCTTTACCTATTACGTAACTATATTCGGTAACATTATATCCCACTTGATGCACGCAGAAAAATGGTAACAATTAAAATGTAACGGAAGTGCAAAGCCAATTAATAACCCCAATAGAGGCGTCTTAACTCATATTATAATAATAATTGGCAATGAACTCATTCCGAAAAAGATAAGTTACAAAAACGAGGAAACAGATCAAATCCCCGGGATAACGGAAATTGATCATATACCCCGGATTCATTAAGTGATTATCAAAAAAAAAAAAATAAAGCGTCAAAATATATACAATTTGTATAAAAGGAGAAAAAAAAAGTAAATAAAAACATGAAAATACTTAATTTAGATGTACAATATTACAAAAAAAATATCAAAGTGAAAAAACAGATTGAATATAAAATGAAAATCAAATAAAAAGCCAGGAAAACAATTTATATGTACAATATTACAAAAAAAATATCAAAGTGAAAAAAGCAGATTTGATTATAAAGTGATCTGATTCACTATGCGATTATTTTATAAATAAGTGGTTTTTTTACTTTGTTATTTTTTCTAATATTATACATCTAGATTAAATATTTTGTTGTGTTTTATTTCATTTTTTGTTTTATTGTTCCTTTTATATAAATCATATATATTTTTTATATTTTTCGTCATCTACTCGACAATTGGCAAAAAAGCTACGTTATCTTTATATATAATGATACAGAAGATATAAAAAACAGATGAAATAAAGCGAAACATGAAAATAATATTCAGCAGTAATATGGGAATAAAACTGAGGAAAAGACTAATAAAAATATATATATGGAGTATGGAAGCGAAGGTCGATATTAAAAAACTGGAAGCATTTGAAATATCGTGTTGGAGACGCATGATGAAGATGAAATGGACTGAAAAATTATCAAACAAGAACGTTATGGAAAAAGTGAAAGGAAGAAAAGAATTTTATAATGACCCCTGCACGAGAAGAAATAGATGGATAGGTCATGTGATAAGACACGGTGGATTGGTCCTACGAATATTGGAAGGCATGATAGAAGGTAGAAGAAGAGAGGCCGGCCAGGGAAATGATACATCGGACAAATAATGAATAGTGTAGGAGATTGCGATTTAAAAATTACGGCAGCAGATAGAGGCAAATGGAAAAGGAGACTGCAGCGCTACCAGTCAAAGGGCCGATGCGAATAATGATATATATATATATATATATATATATATATATATATATATATATATATATATAAATTTAGCGATTTTAACTATTTTTTTGTTTTTTATTTTTTTTTTTTTTAATTAAAAAATCACTACACGCTGTTCGAATTATATTTATTTCGTCGAAATTTTTATTTATTTATCTATTTATTTTTTTAATCAATTACGCAGGTAGTCATTTTAGCGTGATACACGGGGTACAAGACTGTCGAAACGGATATTATTTTTTAAATAAAAACACTTCCAATCGGTATAAAAATTTCAAAATTCTACCTAACGGTAACGTTCGAACGGATAACAGCGTCGCTTACATACCGAGTGGAAGCTACTGCGTTCATTACGCCAATCTGAACGGTACTTATCGGACGAATCTCCTAATCTGTCAACGATCTAGCGAAGCGTCTCGTAAGCTAACCTTTCGAGACGTATTATACGGTTCTTACTTCATCGTCGGCTCCAGTTTTCTGGCCGTAACTTTACTAATATACGGACTAGTAGCCGAATTAAGAAGTAGTTTGCATTCGAAAATTTTAATGGCCCATACCGCTAGTTTACTAACGGCTTATATTACACTGGCCGTGTTGCAACTTCAATCTCATCGTTTACCGAAGTATATTTGCATCGCTTCCGGTAAGTCCGGAAAATGTATCTAATTTTCCTTAATCTATATCGTATACGTACGTAGACGTTGAAAATTATTTGTCAAAAATTCAAAACCTATTTTAGTCGATAAAACCTTTCATATTATTATTTTTGTTTTTATAAAAAATTACAACATTTTTACGTATAAAGACTTCGAATTAAAATACGGCTTAACTCCGTCGCGACTATGATACGGAGGTTTTCCATCGTCATTACCACAATAACAACGTTGTAACGTTCGGCGCACCGTAATAATTTAATGATGAAAAACCTGTGTCATGAATCAAACCTGTCGACCGTCGGAGCTGACTGTTGATTAGCAACTATGCCGATATATAGAGTATATACGCTATGAAATAAGTATTTTTTTTTTTAATTTTGTACACAATCATCGTTTTAATCGTCTGAATCGGGTACCGTCTTTAATAACCAAACTGATTGATTTTGTAATCGTTCTATATATCGTACGTCGACTGCTTCTATTTCTTCTTTAACCATCGGTACTTGCAAATATTTATATATTTCGTCATTGCGCACGTACCATGATGCACCGACTATCGATCGTATTTTGATTGGGGCTATTTGAATAATCGATGAGATTTTCTTGAGATTCCTCACAGTGGAATTCCATATATAGGCTTCAACATTGTTCTATAAAGTGTAGTACCTTCTTTACCAAGGATAGTGGATTTTTCGAAATTCAATATTAATCATTTTTTATTTATCTTCTATGTACTTTCTCCAAGTTAGTTTTTCATCATAAGCCCAGATATTTAACGCTATTCGAGGTAGTAATGGTTTTTTTATTTAACATTACTACTGGATAATAACTGTGTCCACTTTCTTCGCAATGAATATAACTTGTGTACATTTCGTTAATTGTAATCCTCCAGGATTTATACCACGTCGTCTAAGTGATCCTGTAAGTTTTTCACGGCTGTTTGACACGTCAAGATGAGTGGATAGTATCGTAGTGTCGTCTGCAAACATTGACATTGTTGTGTATGCGTTGAGCGAAAAAGTGTATATCTCATATAGGCCAAGCACACTGCCTATCGGACTCCTGAGTTGATAGAACGAGTGCTTGGAATATGACCCAATGAAATATGCGATGGCGACGAGAGTGCATAGAACAACGTTATTTCGCGTGAAATAAGGTTGTTCTCAGTGATGAATTAATAACGATAATGATAATCTATTTTTCCTCGAATAATAATTACGTATAAATGTTTTAAGATTATTAAGATTGGCCGCCATGGCCACAACTGTGCCGGCGCAATCGAGTACAGAATATAAGAAATATATACAGATCCTCGTAATATTCTATTAATACGGGCGAAATAGAGTAGATATAATTGAAATGTGAGGTAAAAATTAAAAATAAAGAAAATTGAAAAAAATTCGTCACTTTACAAATACACGTTAAATAATAATTTTTCAATTATATTTTTCCGTTTTATTTCAATATTACACTTCCATATTGTAAAATATATATAATGAACTAGTTAGCGCAATGTTCGACTACGTACATCCCTGCAAGTCGATATAATACACAAACAGTGGCGGCTCGTATGTGTAATCGCTGTACTCGCCGAGTACAGTAGAGAAATGGAAGAATACAGCTTATGAAATTTTATTATAGTTTTCTTTTTCTTCAAAATGAAACTAAATTACATTTGCGAATGCAAAAAGTTTACCAGTGCGGATACATAATAATCTTTAAGAGTAATGGCGCATATACAGTATACACGTTTACCTTACATTTTAAATGATGCACTGTACTCCTACTGGCTGGCGATTATAACAGAACGCAGTTCGCTAGGTTGAAACGCCTTCAATTTGTGCTGTAGATTATAGGATCGATCAAATCATACGATGTATTAACCTGTACTCGTTTTGAAACGCGAGTACCGTATAATAACGCATGACCTTGTCAATACACCAGCCAGAGGAAGCGGAATGTACATCGGCAGTAATAGTTCTCCCTCTTTCTAACTACTTGGAGCATATTTCAGTTATTTTGTAGGAGTTATAATCGCTCTCCTTTAGCGAGTATACACTATAGACGTACATTGTTTGGATTTAGAGACGCGCGCCTGTACATGGTTTGTTTGATTTTTCGTCGTCTTGTAGTGCCGTTTGTAAAAATTTCGCGGTATTCGAATACGATTGTGATTTTTTAAAATTATTAACTATATAAAAAAGACATAATTATGGAACCTTTATTTGAAAAACCATTTAGTTCTCGACCATTTCATGAGAAACTTGCAATAATAAAAACTGGTAAGCCTGAACCACATTTAAGTTTAAAAACCGAAGTAAATGATGGTAAAAAGAAATATTTTCGGAATTTTCGAGTGCAGTGGTACAAAGATTACAGTTGGTTATGCGGATGTTTAAACCCTGAGAAGTTATATTGTTGGCCTTGTTTATTATTTAATACAAAAGAAGAAGATGCATTTGGAAATCTGAATCAAGGTGTTGTCGATATGAGTAACTTTAATAATTTAAGAATCAGACATGAAAAGTTGGTTTCCCATGTTAATGCTATGATTTCTCTAGTTACGTTCGGTAAGAATACAATAGAATCTTGCTTTAATAAAACTCATCAAGAAGAAATTACTAAATTTAATGAAAAAGTTACGCAGAATCGGTATATTCTCAAGTGTTTAATAGATGTAACGTGTTATTTGGCACAACAGGAAATAGCATTTAGGGGCCACAATGAAAAAGTGGATTCGAATAATAAAGGAAATTACGTCGAATTATTGAATCTTTTAGCATTACGAGATGAAAAATTGGCGCATCATTTAAAATTCTCTACTGTTTTTAGCGGCACGTCAAAAACTATTCAAAACGAATTGATCCAGTGCATTAGTACAGTTGTTAAAAATGAAATAAAAACCGAAATTAACAAGTCTACCTTCGTATCTATTATGCTGGATGAAACTGTTGATATTTCTAAAAA
This sequence comes from Coronaproctus castanopsis, assembly GCA_032883995.1. Lineage (NCBI taxonomy): Eukaryota > Metazoa > Arthropoda > Insecta > Hemiptera > Monophlebidae > Coronaproctus > Coronaproctus castanopsis. The sequence goes on along the minus strand of CM065053.1, from coordinate 44,068,969 downwards.
ATCTCAGCTATCTACAACGGTAAGGTATATTTCGGATGAACATCAAGCTGTTGAAAGATTTATAGATTTTTCAGACGTTAGCAACGCTCGTACTGCTGTTGCATTGTATAATCATATCACCAAGTTTATAAGTGAATACGAATGTGGATGGAAATTAATTGTGCAGACTTACGATGGAGCTGCTGTGATGGCTGGACAACATAATGGATTGCAGAAACTGATGACGGGTAAATATGAACAAGCTCAATTTGTACATTGCTATGCACATCAACTAAATTTGGTGTTAAAACAGAGCATCAATTCTATTCGTGAATGTAGAGTTTTTTTTGAAACTTTAAATGGATTCTCAGCGTTTTTTTCAAATTCATCGAAACGTTGTCATTTTTTAAATGAACAAATAAAACGAAGATTACCTTCTACATCTGCTGTTAGATGGAACTCTAATAGCAAGTTGGTTGAAGTAGTTTCCGCAGTAAAACAAGACTTAGTAAAATTGTTCGAAAATATGATGGATGAGCCTGATGTGTGGGATAGCGAAACTAGAGCATGCGCTCGAGGATTTCACCATAATCTTCAAGATTTTGAATTCAATTTTGTACTAAAAATTTTTGAAAAGATATTTCCACATGCCACAAAACTTTTTGATATCCTACAGAAAAAAATATTCGATATTCAGTTAGCTTCTAAAGAAGTACAGATACTGAAAACTTTTTTGAACAAACTACGAGATGAATTTCAGATAATTTATGATCAAACTTCGAATGAATGCATCTCCACTATTGGTGTAAAAAGACGACGAACTGGAAATTTTTCAAATGATGAAGATCCGGCTGTAGGATACCGACGACTTTTTTATGAAATCATGGACAATATTACAATGCAAATTGTGGAAAGATTTTCAGAGATTAAAAAACTGGAATATTTAGCGTTATTAGATAAAGACATGTTCATTCAATATGAAAGAAAGTTTCCTGATAATTTATTCAAAGCATTAATGAGACATCCTCATGGCAAGAATTTTGACATGACCAAGTTAAAATCCGAACTGATTGTGGTATACAGCACTCCGGAGTTCCGCCATTATTCAGTTCACGAACTGTATAAACATTTAGAAATTTCTGGTCTTTCTGTTGCTTTGCCAGAAGTTAAAAGATTATGTGCTCTGATTATCACTATACCAGTTACAACTGCAACGACTGAGCGCTCTTTTTCAGCTTTAAAAAGAATAAATACGTATACACGATGCACTCAGAGAGAAGAAAGACTTTCCGAATTAACTGTCCTTTCCATTGAAAAGGATGTCCTGAGCAAGTTGCGTCGCGACGTTACATTTCACGATCGTGTTATAAACGAATTTGTTAAAAATGGTAGAAGAGTGGATTTCATTTATCGATAATTTTTTAGATTAAAACCTGCCTACTTAATTGTTAGCATACTTATTATTTTTTAAATTATTTATTTGTAATTAATTTTGTAATGTCCAAATTTATTTATGTGTAAATTTTTGTATTGAAAAAAATGTTTAGAGTAAATACTTTTATTTCTTTTATGTTCGTGAGGGGGTTGCAGAATTTAAGCGAGTACATGTGAAAAAATTCACGAGCCGCCACTGTACACAAAGAACGGAACAAAAATTTATAACCACTTCGTAATAATATAATATAATGAAATACAGCGTTTTAAATTATGCGATCGGGAACAACATTTTAAGCGATAAATATTATAAATAATTAAATATATATGTAAATACAACTAACTTGTGCTCGGTAAATGTACGCACATAAATACGCGATACCAGTCGAGATATAATGAGCATATAAAACTATTATATACGTACACATAACTACATTTTAAAAATACAGTGAAACCGCTATATAATAGAGAGTTATACGCTATAGAGGGGTTTTAAAAAATATCGTATAATGAAGGTGTAATATTTATAAGGAAAATTTTACTTGAAAATACACTAAAAATAAATCATAATATACACAATGATTTTAAAAGTATACGTATATATTTTTTAAAAAAGAAGTAATTTTTGTTTGTTTTTTTTAATTTTGGATTTCACCATTTCCAATTCATGAATTATAATCAGCTAGAATGTCACGGAAGTCCTCATTCGTCACCTTTTTTATAAGAATTCAAGCGCTTTCGAGTGAGTTCCATGAAGGACTAGTTGTGTTTTTTCTGCTTGAATTATGTTGAAAATGTCAGCTAAATCTTCCGATGTCCAACGCGGTTCCTAATTTGTCCTCAATCTGACTGAAGTCATCGGTTAAGGCCGACCCTAATTGAAGGAGTCTCATGAGTTCACTCAATTCATTTCAGGCAGCCAATTCATTGTCTTCTCTCTCTGGTGTACTCTCTGGAAAACTAGCCTTCACAACGCATTTCCTAATTATCGTAGGAGAGAGTCTCGTGATATTTTCATCCACATAACAGCCTTTAAAATGTAAATTTAATTAGACAGATCTTAATTATGACATACTTATAAATTTGCAATAAGATGTTGTCATGCAAACATACGGCAAATTACTTTGAAAGTTTCAATCACAGGTTCATCCATCGGTTGTGATGTAGAAGTAATGTTGGAGAGAAAGAAAGCAAGCTTAACATTTTCAAAATCTATCTGTGGGAAATATCTTAGTTTCAAGGCTTTTCCTATCACAAACAGTTTCATATTTTCCCCTGACACATTGTTCATACACAGACACACCCGCACACCATTATTATTAATTCTGCTCAGCTTCGACAAATTTATGATCATTTTCAGCCACGAACAAGTTATATATTTGTCAAAGAACTATGGGAATCAGAATTACCGTTCGCGTCCAATTGTTATTCACACAAAATGTCTTCGTTAAGAGGATGTCCGCTATAGAGGGCGCCCATTAAGCGAGAGGTTTCACAGTTTATATATATGATCATTATCGAAAGCAATAAATCGCAATATAATAAATAAACAAAATAACGATCACACGTATCTGGTTTGTGCACGATGTTTAAAAAAAAAAAAAAAACATATTTCAATAAAACTCGAACATGAAAAATAAATTAATTATAAACGAACAAAATAAAACACAATCACCAAAAGTTTTTAATAATTAATTAATAAAATCACTACTCTCCAATATATTCAACTTTTAATAGAACCTGAACAGGTTCAGGAGATATTTACAAATTTTGATGAAGAATTTTTCAAAAATTTGTTTTATAAATGAAATTTATTGTAAATTAATCTAAAATTGAAATTATGTTTGGCTAGTGAAATATGTATATCAAATTTTAAGTTGTTGTTATATAAACATTTCTGATTTTTCATATATAAAAAAAGATGTAATAAATTTAGTTCGCGCTTGAAAATGACGTAACTGTCGAAAAGCTTCGCGATTAAAAACTTTTAGTGATTGTGTTTTATTTTGTTCGTTTATAATTAATTAATAAAATCACTACTCTCCAATATATTCAACTTTTAATGAAAAATAAAGACGCGTTAATTATTAAATAAGATAATAAACAACTTAGAATAAACAATTTATTTATTTATTTTTTAATTATTTACATATGATTACGGCGTACACGACAGCGAAATTACAGTCGATCATTTTAATTATAATCTACATAATATTACTCACGGATACACACACACACAGAGAAAGATATATTGTTCTGAAAATTCGATTGTACAAGTACATATACTAGTGAACAGGCTTTCTTATTTTTTTGAAATAATAAAATATAGACAGCATGTTTAAATAATTATAATTATAATTATGACGATGCAGGTGTCAATATTTAACTGCAGATTCGGGATTTTTTAATTACTTTCATTTCATATTTAAAGCCTTTACCCAACAGTCAGTTTAAGGTGTGACATAAATATTTTAAGAACCAAGACGTTCTACATCAACCAAATGTTCTCTACATATATATAATTCAAAGAAAAGAAAACATTCTAATCTTAATTGTGTGACTAGAAACGTGTCCTCTAATTAATTTTTGTAGACTAGTTAATTTGACATTGTCTTTGCTGAAAGGAGTGTATTAAAAAAAGACGCCGAGAAACTGAAGTTTTAACATAAGTATACTGACTCCTGGAAGGAGACTCTAAACTATTGATATCAAATGAATGCTGGTAAAAAAAAAAATCTGATTCTAGATGAATAGCTGGATCATGTTTGTTATTATTAAGATGATAATGATGATGATTAATACTATCATTATTATTATTATTATTATTATTAGAGGTTTTTTTTTCGAAAATGAGGTTATGGATAATTGATTTTTTTAATACAATATGGTCTGAGCATCGATTAGAGCGTTAGAACAATTGAACAATAGGCAGCACTCATTTGTTTAAAACTGCAACGGAATGCTTCCCAGCGGTCGTTAATAATTAATTTATACATTTATTGCAGGAAAAACTTTGATATTTTACATATAGAAACGGAAATTAAAAAAACATTGAAAAAATTAAAATAAACAACATTTAATGATGAATCAAGATTACCTCGCAAAAATATCTACTCTTTAACGTTCAGATTGCGACACTCTGAATTATTGCTACAGCATCTGTTAATGTTTATCTCAAAATGAAACTGAATTTGTCACAGCTCGGCTCTTTATTTTGTAGTTAATAAGAACTATTATTGTACTTTCGTATATAATTATTATTATTTTATTATTATTCACAGAATAAATTTATAACCTTAAGATGATATAACTACCGTAGAAAAAAATTGTTAAAGACACCAATTATTAGTGATTTTTTAATCATTAAGTTTCACACATATATATATATATATATATATATATGTGTGTGTGTATATATATATTAATTATTTCCTATACAGTGATTAAACCAATCACTCTAATTTCAAATGTTTTCAGCTTACATTGTGCAATTTTCGTTTATAGCTGCTTTTTTCTGGTTGAACGTTATGTGCATCGATATTGCTTGGACTTTCAGGTATGTATTAACTTTATAATTGAATATATATATATATATATGTGTGTGTGTGTGTGTGAATGACACAACATTTTTTATTGAATATTTACATTCTTTATTCGAGTACAAGTTATTTTAACCTCAACCTAATTTATTCAGAATCCTTTAATGTAGGAGAAGGCGGAAGTTAAGAACTTAGGTTATTTAATTTATACGACCGGAAATCATTAAAACAGGAAATAGTTTTAAAATTAGTGGAAAAGGCACTCGTTAACGAGACAATTACATTATGTTTGAAATTTCCTAACTAACCTTCCAATTATTACCTAGAATCGGTTTGTAAATTTTTTTAAATTTATTATAAAGACTTCGTGTCGTGTCACACCTGTTTTGACAGTGATATTTGTGTCAATTGCCTACGTAGGTACTTAAAATTAAGAATATGTCCTACATATATAATGAGCGCATCTTATATTTAAGTAAAGTTATTTCCTCTTTCTTCATATATATATATATATATATACATAATATATACGATGAATTTTCGCTTACTGAAAGATCGTCAATCTTCCCCGAACCGGCGTGCTCTCAACTTAAGTCAAAGTGTCCCTTTTATTTATACTAACAAAAACCAAGACGGATATTAGTCGAGTCAAACTAATTACTCACCAATTCTTCGGATTAGAAAACGAACCGGTAATCAAATGTTATTCAGTGAAACCCAACGCACAGAGCAACTATCCCCTAACAAGAACCGAAGATTGCAAATGTTAGGTATGAAAATGTTAGGTACTGGATGATATCGTCTCGGGTGATGAGTTTACGGATACCAACTTTCAAGTGTGTAATCTTGTAAAGGAAGAACAAGAGATTTCTGCCGATTGACCAGGTAGATATATGAACGAATAGATCTGTCCAAATATCAGCCGGTTCGCTCATAATTTAACTTACAAGACAAAGGAGATACAAAACATTGTATAATCGAGAGATTCGATATAAGAAGACAATACAACTTAGGAACATTCCTCTAAAGCAGCGGAAGAGGACGATATAGTAACTGAAATGTTCAAGTACCTAGGGGAAGTAAACAAAGATATATCTTCTAATGTTCATTAAAGTATACGGCGTACAATTAACTGTTCAAAGTACTGAACAGTATCATTATATATATGCCGTGAGTAGCAACTAAAGCTAGAGGCATTGTAGAAAAACAAGGTTAAGTCAAGAACAGATATTATACTTTATATCTGGTTGGCAGGACTATCATGAGTGTGTACAGGTTGCTTGCAGACTCTTTTCTTTAGTGAAAAGTTAGAATTTATTATTTGCTTCTTTTGAGTTTCCTTATATACTTTTAACTCCTGTTCAATTCAGAAAATACGTATTTATTCAACTGGTGCATCTGTGACAGGAAAGGTGGGATACCTCAATAATTGGCAATAAAACTTATGAATTTTTTCCTAGTATATTTGCCAGATTAAAATTGAAGAATTTAAATGTTAATTTCTATAATATTCAAGCGCTTACTGGACATAGATTTATTACTGTTTATAATCGGACGAATACGATTTAGAATCAGTCGCTCTAAGACTTTAGATAGCGAACTCAGTAGACTAATAGATCTGTAAGAAGCTACATCAGTTACTTACCGGGCTTACGAATCATAATTATCACTGATTTCTTCCACGACTTAGGAAAGAATCCAGGCCGCAGAATCCCGTTAAAAATGTAGCATAATAGAATTGCCGATTTTCTAGGTTAGTGCGAGATTGATCCTATCTAACCCTGCAGCTTTTCGCAACGGCACTGAATATACTTTATATCCGTGTAGTTTGAAACTATTTACATTTAAGAATGTATTTAATAATAGAGAAATATCATTATTGTTACTGGACCCGTTGTTGGTGTTATTAGTACTATTAATGGTATTATTATTATTACTATTATTATTTAAGTTACTGTTACCGGTCTTATGCTACAAGGCGAGCTTACTTGATAATTTGCTTTATTGCTTTTTACTGCATCGGAGTACTGGTGGCGAATTGCATTTGTTTGAGAGTTTGGGTAGTCTTCATTAGAGTGATCGTAGGTGTTTATTTGCATCCGGGGAAAGGATGTACGTGTTTTATTATAGAATTGTGCCTGCTGCTTATATATAGAACAACCTCTGTAGCTTGCTGGGTGATCTTCATCGCACAAGGCACGAATTTAGATCAGTTTTAATTTTTTAAGTAATAATTATGTATTTGTATATATATATATATTGCAGCGGATATAAAATCAGCAATAGTTATATTACGCGCGATCGGAATCGGAAATTTATGACGTTATATTCGCTATACGTATGGAGTTTATCTTCAATTATATCGTTCCTAACTGCTTTAGCGGAATATGGCGACTTATTCCCTCCGCAGTACAAACCGAAATTTGGATCCAGAAATTGTTGGTTTAACGGTAAGCTGTTAATCTGTGTTTAACCCTTACAAACCTAATATATACTTTTGGATACACTATTTTCTAGCTTGAAAATATCTCACAAACCATAGTGCCCCAATCTTGTCAATTAAAATTGGTTTTATAAATACTTCTTAATTTACTTAATAATACATATCCGTTGTATACTTTTGAATGTACCGTAATTAGAACTTTACTTAATTAAGTCAATTTAAAAAAAAAAAAAATGAAAAAATATTTTAATGGGAACACTGTTACATTTAGAACAACAAAAAACATACTTTTGGAGTATGTATGTGTGTGTGGGCATGAAAGGGTTAATGAAGGAAAAGACGTATGAAATATAATTCTAAAACGTATAACCTATCGAGTAGTTTGATAATTTTTTAATAGCAATGTGAATGGGATAGTACGTCACACGGTCGTATAAATCGAACATTGGTCGATAAAATGAATTTACACATATCGTATATATGTGTGTATATATGTAATTTAGCTGGTTGATAAAATTACAAATGAAATAGTTTTTAACCGAGTACCGGAGGAAAGGTCACTTTTGAAAAACGGATAATTAAGATATGACAGCCCATTTAAAGATATTATGAAAGGACAAATACACACGCGCAGGCTATAAAAGGAAGACCGATACAGATACTGATGAAGAAGTGATCATCGGGAGCTATGTTGAACACGAAAATTAGCGGAACGAAAAAATGGAAGATTCGGGTGAAAAGGGAGCGGTCCAAGGACTGATACACCGATTGATACATATGTATATATATATATTTATGTATGAGACATTTTATGGTTAGAGATTTTATCCGGAACTATCTTAATTAAAATACGTTAAATAATATCCGACCGTAGCCCATTTTGTACTGTAAAAATAAGACGGTGATGACGACGAATCGATTTTTTTTTTTTTTTACAACCATAAACAACAGTCTAACGTATCCAATGAGACATTACATTGCGATACAGTGAAATAATTAATAAGTATGAATAATAATTCAGATATTATAACGCGATAGTAATATGTGAGATTAATATTGATTAAAGAACGCCTTTTAGAAGTGTCGAATTAATGTAATATAGTAAAGAAATGTAACGATCAGGATAATTCCGGTTACTAGGTAATCGGGAGAGCATCCCGGCACCACTTCCTTCTCAGTCCCCTAGCTGGATTGCCTGGAAGTTCTAACGACTGCATTCAGAAAATATTGGGTTTACTGCTGTGTTTGAGTTTGTTAAATAATTTCTCGTACTGGCTAATGTAAACAACCTGGACAAATGAAATATTCAAATCATTATATAGAGTTAGATTAGAAACGTAGAATGGCGCGGACGTGATTTATATCTTTGACTGCTGCTGTTTTGCACTCTGTTCAAATTACTTGCGCGCCAGTTGATCCATATAATTCAATACCGTAACGCCGAATCGGCGCAATCATTGCGAGATAAATGCGTCTTTCAGTTTTTAAATCAGTAGATATAGTAGCCCAACACGTGCAATAATGGTCTTTCTCTAATTTCCGCCACATGAGCCATGTGAGCCTTCGATCCGGTACAATCCGAGATTGCGTACGAGATCAACTTGCGGGATTATGTCATTATTAATTGTTATAGGTATATGTTCAACCGATCTATTAGTAAACATAATTATGTTGACACTTATGTTGGATTAAGCTGTATTCGCCAATATCGAGCCCATTGAACAATTCGATTCGGGTGCTTCTGAACAGCACAGTTTGCATATTTTTTGGAATTTACTCGTTTATAAAGATAATAATTTATTAATTTATTAAAAATTTATTTTCTAGATTCGTTAACGACGGCCGTTTATTTCTACCTTCCGATCGGAGTGATATTATTCGTCAATATTTTTCTATTTTCGTACACGACCGGCCGAATACGGAAAATGCAAAACGATTCTACCGAAGTGTGTCGAGGTGACAGCGTTAAACACGTGGGAGCTCGTACTACTAAGGAAAAGAACAGGTAACATTCGATTTCGTAGACGATAATTTCTGTTTTATTTACAAAAAGAAAAGAACTCGGATCAATTTAGAATTGCGATTAAAGATCAGGTCGTTCAGACTACGACGGTAAAAATTAAAAAATTCCGGAATATATTAAATCGGCGAACACTATAAAAATAAATCTTACCGGACGATTAATGGCGAGTACCGATATTGCAGGTATTAAACCGTTAAATTAGGAAATACAAAAAAAACCACATTCGCATATTAATTAAAAACGATTATATATGACGGATTTAACGATATACGAAGAAGAAAACCCGTTTAAATCTTAAACAGTTTACTCTTGTTCAATATTCTAATAATAAATTTCAAACACGGGGCGGAACGAATATTATAGGTAAAAATTAATAGAAAACAGACTAAGTAACGCATATCAAATTTTCGTTAGTGTAAAATTCATTACCGGACTAAAGATTATTTATATAAACGTAATTAAGAGTATACTCGGCGGCTGTAATCTCGGTAACACTAGCGATTCTAGTAGTGATCAATTTTGGTAACTAAATTATTTAAAATTTTTAAAACTTACGCGATTACCGAAATAAAAAAATAACACATTTACATTCAGCACTTATTTATACAATTAAATATAATTGCGCTTATCTTAAACATACGTTAATAACAACTAGTTTTAACTTATAATACCTTAAATTATGTATACAAATTAACTATATACTGTAAAATAGTTTGTTCAAGGTTCCATAAACTTAAATGAAGATGGGCTCTGAACAAACTTATGTATTATATACTTGAAATATTAAAGAGAAAAAAAACTACGCCGGATAAAATATTAACGTTTACCGAGTCTATGTTTTTTTTTATAATACCCAACAACGTAAGATGTTTAACCCATTTTTAATTTTCAACAAAATCAGCGCCCATCGAATACGATATATAAAACGGTAATATTGCCCGCGTTGTTACTATTATACGCTGCTCCAGTTTTGTATTCGACAAGCCGTGTACTAACTTAAAAAAAAAAACAAAAAAACGTTATAGCTATTTCATTTCCCGTTTATCGAGATCCGGAAAAGAAGAAGGTGCAATTAGAAATTTTCTTGACTATTTCCTCCCTCCGAATTTTTCGTCGAGATGAATCCTTAAAATATCAGTTCGTCGTATATTTGCGTATAACTTTATTATAACTTAAATTTTTAATAAGCTAATTCTTTAAAAAAAAAAAAAAATATTAATTATAAAATTTTTATATTCTTATTGCGTTACTTGTTAAATATATGAAGGTTTTGTTTTTTTATCTGACAAGGAAGTCATATTTTATTTTTTTTTTTTTTTATTGTTATCGACTTAAAGACATATCTTCTTCCTCTTCTATCCATTATCGTATTTTACTGTCCGTCAACGGCTATCGAATTGTTAATTCGCTGGTCGCTGGAAGGTAAGATAATTTTAATGGACGAAATTCGCCTATTTATTCGACGCCGAATAAATTTATTTCAATCACGATGTCCACTATACGGTACAACGTGAAACTTAATGTCTACGTTTAAAAATTTTTTATCATACATTGAAAATTATCTACGGTTCACCTAAGAAGCGGTATTGTATAACAACAATACCTGCGTCAAATTTTTGTAACTGTGTTTTCATATAGTTAAATATACCTCATACCTTAACAGTTAACTTAAATACTATTAATAAAGCTAGAAAATTAATTAAATAAATGTTAGGCTATAGGGGGGAAAAATAAATAAATAAATAAATAAAATATATATTTTTTTTAACGCGTATAATCTGTATTTAACAATAAGCAGCGGTGAAGACATGATTTATCGAAACTCGGAAATCGTTGATTATTACTTTAAGTTAAATTAATCTACGATTGAATTAATAAAACGAAATAAAAACAAAGTTAATCACTATAAAAGTTATTTTGTTAATGGAAAAAGTTTTCGACATTCATGAAAATGACGTTATTGTCGAAAAGCTTTTTCCATTAATAAAATAACTTTTATAGTGATTAACTTTATTTTTGTTTTGTTAATTCATAAAATCATACATCAACATTACAATTATTTGGTTTGTACGTAATCAGGATCGATGTTAAAGCTGGAAACGATTCAATCTATGTGTATTCGAATTTTACACAATCTGTCAGCAGATTTTTTTCTGGTTGAGTCTTTCCTTATATCTCGCACTTGAGCTGCCGATCTCTTCCTAAACAGAACTCATCTTCAAGTCCTTCGAGATGTCGCGACATTTCGTATCAACCAGGGTGCGTTAACTATTCTACGTAAAATTGTTTGCTTGTGTCCTTTTCATAAGAGCTATATTGGAGTTAGATGCAGAACCCCCATAGCTCAGTGTCATATGTCTAAATTGGCTTTATTATTGATTTATAAAGCAGAACTCACTCTTCTGATAGGCTTGCCAGGCGTTGTGTACTACTGCAACGTCTAATAACCGGGTAAATATTGGCCAATAGCACTTTTTCCTCTAATTCAAATCCTATATTGACCAATTGTCTTCATATATACGGTCAACACCAGTCGTATGAACGTTATATTTTTGGATTACATACGACCGATTTTATTTTTATTTCCCTAAAATAACGCGACACTTTAATTACGAACTCCGTGTATATTAGACGCCATAGTAACTATTCCATAGTCTTTCCACCGCACAATAAGTACACCATCCTACTTACTAAGACTGCAATGGTAACGGCCACGACGGAACTTTTTAATTTTTTTTTTTAATACAGAACAGATTAATCCGATTATTCCTTATCGAAGTCTGAGCGTATGGAATAAATTGGAGCCTGTAGAAAAGTATATATATATATATATATATATATATATATATATATATATATATATATCCTATACGGACGTTTTGGTAATTTATCTAACATAAATAATAACGGAACAGCTGATTTCCCATATAATTCTTTTTCACTAGTTCCTGTATTGGTACTTGGTAAATCTCAAAATCAATTAAATACCCACAATCCGTAGCTAAACACCACGCCTTATAACTTCAAAATACTGGTTTATCACATTAAAAACTGCATACAAGTATGACGTACGAAATATTTAATCATCGCTTCGTCATACGACAAGTGTGGAACAAATCCAGCTACAAAGTTTCTTTGCAATATACGTATTCTCATTTTACACATTTTACGCACTGCAGATAATTGAGTATTATTAATTGAATATAACGTATGATTTCTTCAAAACTACTCAATTTCATTGCAGCTGAAATCATTGGTTCTTATCACTTTGGTTGTCACAATAATAACGTTTACCCGCAAGATTATTATACTCTGATGATAATAAAATATCAATGAAGCATTTTACCTCATCTTGTGTGATGTCGAGATTTTACGATTATTTAAGTACCATACTTCTTCGATTTTTCTACCATCGAGATGACCACATATTTTCAAAGAGTTGCATTGGCGTATCTGTCAAATGTGGATTATTATCTGACTGTAGAAATGTAAGCCCACGGGTCCTAAATCGCCTCTTATCCATTTTTTTTCATGGGCAACGAAGGTAATAACCTTCTAGCTTTGCAGAAGCAGGTATATTTCCCGAAACCGTTGTTGTTGTTGTTGTTGTAAAGAGATTCACAATTGACGTAGTCGACGATGCAGAATAGGACAATTCATCCGAAATATTCCAGTTGTATTTGTCATCTAATAAAACTCCATTAATTCGAAATTCGACTTCGGCATTTAACTGCATACCACTCAGATTATCTACTAAATCACCTTCGTCCTCATCACCGGAGTTCTGGTCGCTTAATTCAGATAAAAGTAAATATATCTGAAATTTCTCGTTAAAAAAATTTTCTTCTAATATGTCCAATATTTCATGTAAAACTTCAAACTATATATATATATATATATATATATATATAAAAAAGATGTAAAATATTTATGAAAAAAATCTCAAACGCGTATTTAAAAAATATGTAAATAAACTGTTGTTTTATAATCGTTCTAATATGTAATAGTTTGTAACTACATGCAAAATACTTAAACGGACATTTTGAAAGAACCGGTTATATCTCACAACTTTATACATCATTACGCGAGTTCTAATTTTAATTTTATTTTTATTTTAATTTTGGGGGATATGCAGCTTTAAGTATATATAATATTCAATTAAAATTTTGGAACCTTTACATAAACTTATCATATTTACAACGATTGCCGAGCCATAATTTTTACCAAAAAAAAAATATTAAACACAACGCAATAAGATTTATAAAAATTGAGATGACGGAATAACTCAGAGTACAATGACGTCAAACACAAGGAATAGTAAACACGTAAACGCATTCCAATCCCAAATTAGTATAATCCTACTCCGTTATGGCAACGCTTTGCGTTCGAGGGTTAAATTGAATGAAATTATTTTATCAAACCTATTTTCGATTTTTATCTCGGAATTATTTAAAATTAACCATATATATATATATATATATATATATATATATATATATATATATGTAAATAATCGCCACTAGTAGAGCACTAAACTAAAACTGGCCGGCTACTACATTTTTGTTTATTTTTATTTTTTTATTATACATTCCGATAATTATCGTTTATTTTCGTTCGTAATTTAGACTAGTATTGTACGCGAAATTATTCGGTTTGATGGGCGTTACGTGGATTTTTGAAATTTTATCTTGCGTTGTCGGTGGACCGGCTTATTATTGGTATGTTACGGACGCCATTAATTCGTTGAGAGGAGTATTCGTGTTTTTAATTTTCTGTTGGAAACGACGTGTACTATTTCACGTTTGCAATCGATTACCGAATTCAATCGGTAAGAAGATACTCGCCTGTTTAAGAACGAGTCCTGAAGTATCCAGTTCGATAGAAATGTCTAATAACAGTAATAAACTTATCAGTACGTCAACGCAGAAGACCTACCTATACCGATAAACGTCAAATTATATATTTAAAATAATAATAACAAACTAACAAAAAATACAAAAAAAAAAAAAAAACGTTTCGCAATTTTCGACTAGTCACTCTCGTAAGTTACATGTTGTTATTATCATCATAGATATTAATATATTATATATATATCGTTTCATTCATTCACTGTAGTCGTTAGTTAACTAATTATAGAAAATTTTCTAGAAAGTTCGTACAGAGAAATTTTTTTACCATTGTGTAACTCTTAATCATCACGGTGGAGACACTCCACTCCGTGTAACATCTCGGACGGAGGATGATGCGTGAAATACGAATATTCACTTTTCATATTAACGGATAAATTCGACCTAAAAATTTGAAAATATCCGTTTGTTAATTATCGGTTATGCACGAATAATTACACTGAAGTTAATGAATAATTCGAAAAGTGTGGAATACAACGATTTTCCGAAAAAAAAATAAATAAATAAAAAGCAGTTAAAATTGTTAATGACGAAGATTTTCGGCTATTAATTAAGCCGTTATCGCGTGAACGTACAAATAAAATATAATAGAAAAAATATATATATATATATATAAAATGTAAAGAATACTAATTTAGATATAGGAAAATTTAGCAAAATAAAAAATAGTATTTATTAAATAATCCGATAGCGAATGTGATAAACAACATAATTTTAAAGTTCGTACGTAAATCTAACACAAAAACGCGGAAAATAAAATTAAATGACAACTTCTAATTTAGAAATTGACGAATTTTATAATATACTTCTTAGAACTAATTCTTCATCAAAATTTATCACTACCGAGGTGAACAAAATTATTTTTATCTCTTTCTTTATTTCAGTTTTTTCTAGCGTTTTTTTTTATTTATGTTTTTCTCTAGGTAAAATCTTGCAATTTTTTTTACTAGTAGCTATTGCCTATTATTACTGGAATTATAAATTAGAGATAATTACCGAGTTTAGCATTTATTATAAAGTTGGTAAGAACGTGGAGATTTTTTACATCCGGGATACATGTTTTCAGCTGATTACAACGATATTGAGTATATTTATGGCAGATTACAACAATTAAGTAGCAAACATCACATGTTGGCGGTGATTGGAACACTCAGTAGATACGAGTGCGTACTGAGCGTGTGACCAATATATATTCTGTTGACAGCTGTTTCCAACCTGGATGAACAGATTTTACCAATTTTTGAAGGGCAAATAATCCTTCTTTATATTTCCAGGTATACTTGTCCGAATATGGAAAGACTGATTCCACGCGTCTAGAATTTTCTGGCTATAATATTTTGCATTGTCTTCTTTTATCGTTATCGGTAAGTAAATTTGGATAGACCCTTGTGCCGCACGGTGTACCTCATTGTGGCCTATTATCCCTCTATGACTCGGAATCGAGACGAAAGTGACGCCGGTGTTATACGTTCATTTAATTCTAGAACGCTGTACAATATTTGGTCCACCATTGTCACAGTAATATTTCTCGCTTCAATGAGCTGAGTCAGTATCACATACTGGCCAGCGGGCAAATCTGCAATTCGTAGCAAACACTGGAGCAAGGCTATCATCTCAGCCGCTAGGACTGATGACATGAACACTGAAAGAATGGATCTCGCTTTCGATTGAAAAGGCACCATCAAAATATAGTGATGTTTTAGATGCATCGGTGAAGCAAACGTATGGATATTCTGTTTCATTTTAACGTCTGTTAAAAACAGGTTCCAACAGACACTCCTCGGACTAAATTGGTTTCAAGGTGGTATCACTGCAGGTACTAAGAACCATAAACAACGGTGATCGCGATAAATTTGGAGTATTAAACTAACGTATCCAATGAGACATTACATTGCAATACAATAAAATAATTAATAAGTATGGATAATAATTAAGATATAACGCGAGAGTAATATGTGAGATAAATATTGATTATAGAACGCTTTTTAGAAGTATTGAATTAATGTAATATAGTAAAGAAATGTAACGATCAGGATAATTCCGGTTACTAGGTAATCGGGAGAGCATCCCGGCACCACTTCCTTCTCAGTCTCCTAGTTGGATTGCCTGGAAGTTCTAATTAGTGCATTCTGAAAATATTGGGATTACTGCTATGTTTGAGTTTGTTAAATAATTTCTCATGCTGGCTAATGTAAACATCCTGGACAAATGAAATATTCAAATCATTATGCAGGGTTAGATTAGAAACGTAGAATGGCGCGGACGTGATTATACGAAGTATCTTTGACTGCTGCTGCTGCTGGACTCTGTTCAAATTACTTGCGCGCCAGTTGATCCATATAATTCAATACCGTAACGCCGAATCGGCGCAATCATTGCGAGATAAATGCGTCTTTTAGTTTTTAAATTCAAGGTTGACTGACGACCCGGCAGTAGATATAGTAGTCCAAACACGTGCAATAATGGTCTTTCTCTAATTTGCGTCATGTGAGCCTTCGATCCGGTACAATCCGAGATAGCGTACCAAATCAACTTGCGGGATTATGTCATTATTAATTGTTATAGGTATATGTTCAACCGATCTATTAGTAAACATAATATGTTGACACTTATGTGCATTAAACTGTATTCGCCAATATTGAGTCCATTGAACAATTCGATTCACTGAACAGCAAAGTTTGCATATTTAACATCCGAATTCGACGCGAGGATGGCTATATCATCTGCAAATGTGACTAGAATCGTTTGATTACTTGTGGGTAAATCTGCTGTGTAGATGGAATACAGTCGAGGCCCAAGTAGACTACCTTGAGGAACTGATGCTAAGTCTGCATGTTCCTTCGAATAAGAGTTGTTGATCCTAACAGTAAATGTTCTGTCAGAAGAAACGTCGGTTATTTTTTTACGAAATATATGGTAACAGGTTCGACTTAACTCCGAAATAGATTTTCTTAAAATAGTAAACTGATAAAAACGTCTGATTACTATAAGTGTGGGTTGAAGAAAAACAACGATTTTAATCGCGGGAATGTAAAGTAACCGGTATCTACTATTTACTCGATTTTCGTTATTATTTTATTGGCGGCTCATATCCGTCCGGTAGCTAATATTTTATATAATATAAAGGAATTAAATATCTTCAAATTTAATGTACCTCTTCGAAAATGTTTAAAATTAATACAACGCAAACCTATTTAAATTTTAAAATTTCTACAAATTTTAGGGGGTGAATTATTGATTCGTTTCGAGTATTACGCAATAAATAAAGTTAAAGCAGCGTCGGTTTACGTTTTAAGGGGTTAAAGATAATTTAATACGCTTTAAAATTGTTTATAGAAGTAGCGGCTATTACGAAATTACTAACGAAACTTGAAAAATAAGAGTAAACTGTAAAGACTATTACTTGGGGAAAGATATTTTAAGTGGGATTATTTTATAACACACATTGTTTGTGGAATATTTATATCGGTTCCAGATCAAATCAAGTTATCTGTTATAAATCTGGACAAAGTAACACTGTTTTATATATATATATATATATATATATATATATATTAGCCAAATGTAACTACCAGGATATGAAATTGGATATTAAAAATTTAAATATAGTAACTAATTTTAATCACTATTGTGAGCTAAAGGAATTAGCTTATAAGGAACTCAAGCTTAGGATTACCTCATCTCAGCACACTTATTCATAATATTATATATGTATATTATATATATATTGCTATATATGATGTGAATCTATCTTGTTGTATGGTTAATATTTCTATTAAATTAGTTACGTATGTCAATTTGTATACCATTATGTTTTTGATTAATAATTTTAACTTTGTTAACTTCGTTTGTATTAAGAAATTTTATCCTGTGCCCATTATATTAAAAGAAAAAATTGATATTTTAACTTAGATTGTGAACAGTTTCGATTGCTTATTTATACATAGAATCTGCTGAGATTATATTTATTTTAATATTTCGATCGTTTATTTATTAAGCATATTTATATATATATATATATATATATATATATATATATATATATATAATAAGAAAAAAATATGTTTATAGAAATATCAGTTCTAATTACAAAATAATAATAATAGAAAAACATATATAATTTGTCTACGTTAAAAAAAAAGTACATACATATTCCTATAGATAGCGCAATCTGATCACATACAAAATTGCCTAATGTTAGAAAATTAATTATTTTTGAACAAGTTCAGTCATAAATTAAACTTTAAGCAGTATCCCTTTTTTCGATTGTTTCTTTTTTTTTATGTGATTGCCTTTACAGCCTACCGAACATGATGCTGTTTCGTACGAACTAACTCTTCTTCGCCGTCAATTCAACTCTTTCTTTTGTTCTCTTTGGTAATACATACGTAGTTGGAAGTGACTACAATGCAAAAAACACTTACTGGGTGGTCGGGACTGACTACGTCAAGAGGAAAAGAACTTAATAAATAAATGTATTCCAACAGATGGAACGCTTTAGCGAGCGGATCGCTAACATACTGACCTGCTGGCAGGAGAAGAATTCCAAACTTGCTAGCTTTTTGTATAGGAGCTACATTCTAACAAAATTAGAATTTGGTCTTTCATCTGATCATTCACCTATAATAAGTAATACTATAATAATAATAAAAAAAATAAATTAAAACTATATAATAAACATACAGACTGGGAATAGTTCAGAGAAAATGTTGAACAAAATATCACTTTAGGAATATGGATACAGAATAAACTAGAGATAGAAAACGTACTATAGCATTTTCTTAAAGCTAATCAGCATTCAACTTGGGACGACAGTACGCCATAAATTACTTATATATATATATATATATATATATATATATATATATATATATATATATATATATATATATATAGTGTGTGCTGTAACAAAAGGTTGAATTTCATAATGCCAAATTATATGAGTGTAACTGTGTAATAGAAAATATTTTGAAATGATTTTGAAAGACGTCTACTAGAGGATTTACAAGAAAAATCTGCACCTTATGATTCCATCATAGATTTATTTTTAGAGAAAAATCGTCGAATTTAACTACGATATAAATAAATGTCAAAAATGTAGTTTGTTATTAGTATTTTGAATTATTTCACAGACAATTTTTGTATATTTTTCTTTAATTTAATCGACATATAATATTGACAATTTTATTTGTTACACCAGGGTGCGTTACCCATCATAATATGCGAATACCAATGTAAATTATTTATTGTCGATTTAATATCATATTTGCATTAATTTTGTAAATGCGTGTGTATAAGGGAAAGGTATGCCAGAAATAAATTGTAATGAACCACAGTTCGCCGCTTATAAAAATGGTGTCCCGTTCGTTTATTTCGAAGACATTTATTAAAGTTCTATATTACCTTTCTTATAAAGACAAAAATTTGTCTATTATAAAGATAAGTTGAAGGAATTCTAATGAATACAAATCAGAGAATATATACACACACATACATGTATAAATATATACATGTATGTATCTTTCTTAACTGTCATCCGTGTATACATTTTTTTTTCATATGAACTTTTATGAGAATAATTAAAATAGTTTTAATTTTTTATATCGATGAAAAATTAAATTTATCACATACATTTTCTACTTCCACAATGTTAGACGAAGGTGTTCCTATTTTTACTAAATTAATTATGGCAGCCGCTCACGATAATATTTTAAAATAGACATTGCGTACGACTTATGGTCAAAATAATATTCGTAATTACATAAAAAGTATTATTTCCCTTAAAAATTATTACAGGCCTCTAGCTAATAAACGAAGGTATACACCATTATACAAAAATATGAGTTGAGTGCGTTTTTCTACACTTTTAACTAAATGTTCACTAGATAACTGGAAAAACTGCTCTTAGAATAAAGTCCTATCAAGAGTTGTACCCAACAAAAATAGTCTATGGAAAATAAATAAATATTTTACTAAACGCATAGTATCACTTCCACCAATAAAAGATCATTGACACTCTTGTTTATAGAGCAAAAAATAAGTTGTTCTCGCGTATATGCAATGTCAGTAGTCGTTCTTTAGAGCTAGTTCCACGAGCACACTATTATAACAAAAATAAAACAATCAAAGAGCAGCTAACAAATCTTTGTAATATTAGTACTGATGATAGGAAAATTGCGCCATCTGAAGTTGCAAAACATATTAAACTATTAAAAAATAAAACATCATGTGGAGATGACGGAATCTCTGCAGCAATAATTGAAAACCTATCGCGAAAAGCTATCATTTACCTTACAAATTTAATAGCATGTTCTGGATTTCACATTTTCCATCAAAATGGAAAATCAATAAAGTAATTGTGTTACCTAAACCAGGAAAGGATAGAAGTAATGTTAATAATGTGAGACCAATTAGCTTACTAAGTAATCTCAGTAAAATTGCGGAAAAAATCATACTGAATAAGTTACAAAGTTTCTCTTTAAAAAATAGGATTCTTAACAGTGAACAGTTTGGATTTAGATCATGTTATTCTACAGTGAATCAAGTTGTGAGAATTTGTGATTTTATTACTGATAATTTTACAAAATATCACACTTACATAATTAAAACTTCCATATATTACTGCACATATTAGCAAAATATCGCAAAAATTTTATAAAAAGTGTGAAAATCGCATTAAAAGCACAGAAAGTTACGATATGTCGCATCTACGCGAGCGTTACACTAAATATAAACATCGTAGACTTAAGCACAATTTTTATAATTAATTTAATTTAAAATCAATTACATGATTTAAGTTATTATTACAACTAATTTAAAGTTAATTATAGCGTTTTGTACTTTCGTGTAGGTTTTTTGTTTTAATTTTTCCTACTTAATATATTTAATATATTTATTAAAAAAATTAAATTTTAATTTAAGTTCAAGTTGTTTTATACTCTTAATTTACTGAGGTTATTACTAAGGTTCTCATAGCTTAATGAATTTACTTGTAGTTGTAACACTGTACAAATGAAATTATTGGAATAAATTGTTATTGTTAGTATTAAATACCACGATTAGTAAATATATATGGTTTCATTTATTGTATGGTAACATCAAAATAACTTTCTGAACGATAAAGTACATCAAAAGAAAAATTATCCGCAAAGGCATAAAAACAAACTTAAACAATATTTGTAAATCACATTTATTTCCCTGATACTCTTCATTTATATCATTTGATATTATCGATAAACATTTATAAATTAATTGTACGCTGGGATTTACACCAGTTAACAAAGAACAGAAGTTAACATCACATAATAAATGAAACATAAAATTATCAGTAGACGTTATTTTTATTGATTATAAACGTTTAACAACTTATTTTTACTCTTTACTCTTTTACAAAAATCAAGCCAAAAGCATTATATGAATATACTATGGACAATATATTTTACCATCAATTAATCAAAATTACTAACGTGTTTGTTCCAAATTCCTTCAATGACATCTCTAATGTATAGTCTCGATCTCGACGTTTCCACTGTGTATTTTCCTCTACATTAATAAAATTCATGACAGAATGCTTCCTCTTCATGTTCTGCATTTGAAATCTTGCGTTCTTTTATTAACATTTCTTTTGACGTTGAATTATTTAAAAAAAGTGAAAAATACAATATTGAAAATATGAAATTTATTCACACGCAAGAAACTGTTTATCACATCCACTATACCACGCTAACGCGCGCAATCGTCAGTCTCTTCACGTCCTGTCGTGTTTGCAATTTGCGCTGTACCTTTTAAAGGCCAATTCACACATTTCCGTCACCGATCCGTTCCGGTCCGACAAATCGAATCAACATCAGTGAAATAAAATATTATTTGGAGTAATTTAGTTAGAATGTTCGCACTGTTCCGGTTTAACAATCCGGTTTACCGTCAGTGTTAGTTCAGTACACCTTCCGTTAAAATTCAATATCGTTGCTTCCGATATTTTTATGTTTACCGGATCAGTGTTTTTGTTTGTAGTTGAGAATGGATACAGAAAAATTAATAGAACTTGTTTGAAAAAATTAAATTTCGTATAATTTGTCCCATTAAAAGTATATGGACGTTTGTTTAAAACGAAGTATTTGGTTTAATGCAAGGAATTGAAATGTTTCTGATATATTTTGACTGCACAGCGGCTTTACTTTAACATTTGTATTATTTGTGTGAACATTTGATATTAACATATGACATTTTAATTTTTAACTAGAAATTCTAGAATATGTACATTCAGGTTTCTGTCAACAGATACTTCCGTATTTACGGATATGTATGAACAGGTGATACTTAATATCACGGACACCAATGAAACTGAACTGAACCGGAACGGATCGGAACCGGAAATGTGTGAATGGACCTTAATTCTTCCAGTTACGTATTAGTATTGTCTGCGTCATGTCTCATGCGCTAAACGCGTAAAATGTTTTGCCCAGTGTTAAAATCTATTCATAATTTTATCACTAAAATACAAATGTGAAAAATTCGGTAGTGTTACATTTTTTTTGTCAATTTCAAAAATAAAACCGAATAATACAGACAATTTCGATGTTATCTGAACAAATTAAACTTAAATAAAAATATATAAAATTATTAATTAGTAAAATAATTGTAAATGTTCGGTATAAATGAATAGGGAAATTTTCATCTAAGTCAAAAATATAAGAGAAATTAATATTTTTAAATCGATATATTAATTTCTCTTATATTTGTGATTTATATGAAAACTTTCGTATTTTGACAAATCGAATATTTACAATTACTTTTACTATCTAATAATTGTATATATTTTTATTTAATTTTGTTTAGTACTAATAAAATTTTATTTAGGTATCGATAATCGAAATAAATTCCATGATATCAATAACAAAGATGTAGTAATGTTGGGCAATATCACTTACGTACACCCGTTCACGAACAGGATTTTATTCTGTTTTGATTTGTTTTATCAGGTGTTTGTAGGTAGAGAGTTTTTTAGGTGGCGTGTTTATGCTTTGACTATATTAAATTTGTAAATGGTCGTTTCGTTTGATTGAGCTGGTTTAGTTTTATTTTCATTTTTATCGTGTCCGTTACGCGCCTGTTTACCTGGAGTTAACATTTATGAATTTGAAGTAATGTATTATTTTATAATTTTGTTAGAATTACTGTTATTATTTAGTGAATATTTAACTTCGTTCATCTGAAATCTCTTTAAACTTACTATTTTTCTTAATCGTTCGGCCTAATTCTTTTTTACCGCTATGTATATGACTGTGCGATGTATACAATAATAAAATTAGGAATTTCGAAAAATAAGGGTAAATATTACCGTTATAGCTCTATAACAGTTTCATTAGAAATGTTGCAGTCATAGTGAGATTCACGAAATTATATCAGTCGTTGATTGGATAATCATTAAAGTAACAAGGCATGTAATAAAACTATCAAAAATGTGAATCGTTTTGAATTGTGTTGTATGGAAGTTATGTAATTAATCAAATAATTTTATTTTAAAATAAAAATAAAAGTGTATGTTAGACAAATTTATTATACAAGGTAAAATAGAAAGCTTGAGAAAACACCTTGAATGATTGAATGAGAAGAATACGTAATATAATAAAGTGAAAAATACAAATGTACTAAAGGAGATAGCCAGCTCACAAAGTTGGTAAAATTGATTTTGATGCAATTATTTTGTTTATTTTGATTTCATGAGTACATCATTTATGAAATAAAATTAATGTAAAATGTCTGTGTTTGTAAGGAGTGAAGATTTTTTTGGTATAATGATAAAGTTTTAAGTTAGTGAATAAAAGCAGTGGTGTTTATTATATATTTTTAAAATAATCAATGCCTATTTCAATTTTTTTATGTACATATAAATATCGTATACTTTTTAAATTAATGTGACCATTTTGCTATCTTATTTTATGATCAAAATTTCATATTGATATATTTCAAAATATTCAAATTTTATTCGTTTTATTTTCTAATAATTTTTTATATATATTTGAGGCACATTTATAAATTTAACGTCGGTTTTATTGTTTTAATTATAAAATAGTATATAGTAGTTTAATAAATATTTTCAAATTTATAACTGTTCGTTCTCATTTTACATCTGGTTCATAAAAAATTAAACACTGGTATTTAAATATATTTAAATTTTGTAATTTTTTGTGCTTTTAGTGTTCATCATTTCCAGTATCTATTTGAAAGAAAACTTTAAAATATATTTTTTAATTTTTATGAGATATTTTGTGTTTTTGAAAAATATTTATTTTAGCCGTCGTTATTCAGCTAATGTATAATTACAACAGTGAAACACTTTGAATATTCAACTATATTGTGCAGAAGTTAATCTAAACGAAATAATTTACCCGTATTAACAATATATCTATTTAGTCATTTTCTAATTTTAACCATCATTTTTAAATTTAAAGCATATAGTAGCAATATTGTAATAAACCATTATTTTCTAACGCTGATTATTGTGGATTTTAAGGATATGATGCAATTGTTTTTCATTTTAGCTTATGAACCTCGTTTTCTTAAAATAATGATTCCAAATATATGTGAAATTACTGTTTCGTTTAAATTCAATTATCTGGACGTTTAGGTTACGTTAATAATTTCTGTTTGATGTGTTAAATTACTAACATTATTAAATAAATTATAATCTTGACGTCCTGGTATTAAGTATGTGTAGTTTTTAACGTCTGAAATATCTAAAGGTTGATAAAAATAATTGTGATTTAATTTTGAAAATTTTACTTTAAATTTTTAATAATTTTTTAATGGTATTTTCATTTTTATCATATAATCTAAATGTTTATTAAATGTATACGTTACATTATGTTGTTTAGTAGGACCTGTATCAGTATTATCTGCTAAATTAAATCCTTGTAATACTCTATCGTTTATAGTGACGATTATATTTTGACTTGTTTCAAAATCGTATGTTAAAACGTTAATACTACCTGATTGTTTATATACTTCAATTGTAATTGTACCGTCAAGCCATGTGATACCAGATGAAATTTGGTTTAATTTTTTCATAATAGTAATAGTATTATTATTCGATATATTACTAACGTCCCGCATACCGCTCCAGAAACCAGCTGTTTGATATAGAATGACATATGGAAGTTGTGATGAATCGAAGTTGTAGTCCAAGTATTTACATTGTTTCACTGTATAATCGAATGTTAAATTGCCTTTGTTCCATACGTTGAATTTATTGTTTCCATAGTCATTTATTCGAGGATGCTTAGACCCGGAACCATATCCACTACCTTCGTGCTTCGTTTAGGAGTGCCGTCCATTCTTCTTCAGTTGTCTTCGTACGTTTATTGAACAGTTCGTGCGATATATCCTCAGACTCGATAGTTTCTTTAATTTTAACGCGACTAGCATAGAAATGTGTTATATGTAATTGTGTTGGGTGCCGGAGTTATAATTTTAGAAGTGTTAATATATGTCGTGTTATCTGATATTATGCGATGTATTGTTTCGATGACTTTGAAAATTTTAATGCGTTGTTTTATTTGTGTTGTTTCCCAAGCTTTTATTTGATTTGTTATTGATGAAGCCATTGTAACGAAAATTGGACTACGTTTTATTTCTCTTTTATCGCAGTGTGTTTTATCTGTTTTAATGATAGCCCCTTCCAATAGAAGTTTCCATGTACCTACTGTTATTGGAGTTATGAGAGGTTTTTCGAATAAGACTGAATTAGCGAGAGGTAGTTGGTCGAATTAAAATCCGGTGTTATCTTTTTCCCTAGAAATACGCTCGGGATTTAGATGTGTTGTAATTAAATTAATTAATAATGATTTTCCCGCGTTTATGTAACATTCTAGTACAAGACCATTAATTTTAACATATCTGCATGTTTTAATTATTTCGAACCATGCGAAAAAGTTCTCTGTCGATTTTATTTTCATGTAATACATATTGTATCCAATGTATACATTCTATGTTTGTGTTATGTCTGTAATTTCTTGTAATTCTTTTAGGATGAAGTGTATAAATGTTAAACTTTTTAAATAAAGTATTTTTTTTTATGTTTGTAAATGTTAATGTATTCTTTAATGTAAACTTGTGCTGTTTATATCGTATTCTTGTATTATTTTATCTCTGGTATCAGATGGTACATCTGATATCAATTGTGTGATACTATTTATATTGTATTGGTTTATTAAATCTTTTATAATTCCTATCATAGATTTTCTTTTTAATTCTAAATTGTTTTTGTGTTCTTTTAATTTGATTTTTTTCGCTTCTGTGTATGGTGGTAGGCATTGTATGTCTAAAATGTTATCTGTTGTGTCGATATTTTGCAAGACGCACGGGAACAAACAGCGTGGGGGCCCCCTTATAAAGCAGAAAAATTAGGAACTTGAAAATTATTACGTCTACAAAATTATACATACAAAAATACTTTTAAAAAATTTATTAATTTAAACGAAATTATTAGTACTCTTGAAAAACTTAGGAATTTATTTTCATTTTTTTTTTTATAAAATAAAAATACACAGATTTCTATATATACGCTCTTAATCCTGCCCGCGTGTAATCATTCGCTATTTCGTTATCGTGATAAACAAGTGACATAACTACAATCATCTGATCCAATTTTTTCGTACGCAATATTTTTTCTTTCGGTAAGTATGTTTGTTATAATTAATAATTTATTTAATTATTTTCTTATTTTATATATGTGTCATCTGCAATTTTTTCTTTTTTAATACAACATTTTTCTTTTTCGTAATTTATAACAAATATAATTCACGCTCTTATTTCATTACATAAAAATAACATTTCCTTCAGAAATAAAATGTCACAAGTCGTAAAAAACGACAAAGTTCTATATTTTTTTTTTAGAGAATCTTAACTTTTTAGGCTTTACGAGGTGGAAAGTAAATAGCTTTACGTTAGATTGATGTATATAATCGATATATATTTTCTTTAAAAAATCGTAAAAAATTAATTATATAATACGTGTAAAATATCTCATCTCGGGACTTTGACACCTGATTGATGGAATGTGTGTGTGTGTGTGTGCGAGCGCGTTGTTTTACGCAATTATCGAAAGTTATCGATACAATGTTTTATATGTGGTTAAATAATTATTAATTTACGTGTATTTATTTTTAATTACTTCGTTTACAATAAACGAAATTTCTTACACGTGCCCATTGTGTGTTTTCAAAGAAATGGTGAACCCGAATTCAACATGGGTCGTTAGTTTGAAGGGAAATTCAGAATTAACTCTGAGCAATTTAAAAATAATTATCCGCAAAACCTTTAAGGGAGCAGTTTTCACTGACGATAATGATAACAACGCGACAGATTTAAAATTTACGTTACCCTACGTAATCCGATTATCCACCATTAATTCGCGATTAGAATCTGCCCCTTTTCGTAAGGTATTACGAAGTAAAAATGGTATAACCCGAATATGGTCAATTGAATATGATAATAATATGGACGACGAATACGTAAAATTAATTTAAAAATAAATTCTTCCGCGAAATAGTCATACTAATATGTAAGATTTTAATTTGTACGATACATACACATTTATACACACACACACACACACACTTCTTAGTAAATAACACTATCGATATGTGTTAATATTGATGATTATGTTTTTGTAATTTAAACCAAAATATATATTTAGTTATAAAAAATTGCGGTTTTAGATACTTTTTCTATTATTTTTTACGTGTAATAATAGTCATAATTTTCCGAATCCGATGAAAGGTTTTATTATCAGTCTTACGTCTTATCGCAATTTATAATTGATAATATGTACATCGTATTATGATTAATATTAAAAAAATCGTAGGAAAATTTAAAAAACATTGAAGTTCTTATTTTTTAGACTTTTCATAGTAGAGGTTTTAACAGCTTTACATTAATTCGATGCTTCTCTTAAATCGATATATTGTAATATTTTTTAAAAATTGTAGGAAAATATTTAAAATATAGGTTTTTTGATATAACTCTAAATTTGGTAACACTGAAAACTTTATTAGCAATTTGATGTTTTTGGACTTTTCATAGTGGAAATTTTGTCAGTTTGTACATCGTATGATGATATAAAATCGATTTAATTAATTTTCTTTTTTTTAAAATCATAGAAAATTAATACGAAAAGTGTGAAATATGTCATCTTAGGATAAAGGTACACCATCGATGTGATTATATATATATATATATAAAAGAAACTGGTTATTCACGATCGAAGGAGATTAATGCGAAGGTGTGTGATTGCTTGTTATTTTCTAGAGCAAAAAGTCATCAATTACGATCAAATATGGTAAATTTTGGTTGAAACGGTTCATAAGCGATATAGAAATCGATTCGCTATACATATATATAATCACGTAGCCGACCTCGTAAATTTCAACTTATTTTTATCAAATATAGAGGATAAAGTGTACGAATTAATAAATTCACACCTTCAATCTAGCGGATTGAAAGCGAATATAGTTCTACACGCTACATTTGAGAAAGCCGATGTGAAATTAAGCGTGCTGACTTGTCCAGGATATTTTTATGGAAGTAGCGTAGGTTTATTTCCGAGCAGTAATTTACGCGAATGGTTAAACGAACAGTCGAATGATATCGGGACATCTTGAACCAATTTCGAACGTGGAACTTCTTCCGGATGGTCAGTTCGTCGGCTAGTTTACATAGAGCTTCGTTTAAATCGATATACGCCGATGAAGGGAGGACGAGCGTTTATTCCATTACCGACCAGCATCGCATCTAAGAAAGTGGTAATCAACGTGAAAAATTCTAACGGATTTTGTTTCAAGTATGCGATGGTATTGAAATTTATCAAAAATCGACATGCAGCTGGTAAACTGTATCCGTATAAGGAACCATCTATACTTGATAAATATGATTGGTCGAATTTGGAATTTCCTGTCAAATATCAGACCATTTTAAAATTTGAAGATCCTAATCCTAATGTATCAGTTAATGTCTACGGATTAGATGAAAAGAATAAAATATTCCCCTTACGAATCACAAAGGAAGAATGCACTGACCACACAGATTTACTACTACTTCAGCGCGACGAAGAGACGCATTATTGCTGGATTGCAAACCTAGAACGATTAGTCTGCGCACAATTAACTAAACATAAAGAAAGAATATATTTATGCAGACGTTGTTTAAGGTACGTGCACGATGAAAAGAGATACGCCGAACATAAAACTTTATTATGTCCAGAAACTCGTCTAGTCAGTTCTCGTAGTAAAATAACCAAGTTATTAATTACGTTAGGAAATAAACATAAGTACGTTATTTATTACGTAAATTTAGATTAAAATTAATAAAAATTCACCGCGTAATTAAATTTTCTCAATCTGACTGGATGAGACAGTACGTAGAAAGACAGGCGACTAATAACGAGTTCGAAAAAAATTTCTATAAATTAATGGTTAATTCGGTTTTCGGTAAAACGCTCGAGAATTTGAGAGGTAGAATGCGTATGGAGTTGGTAATGAACGAGGAGAAATTCACAAAATTAATCGGAAAAACTCAATTCAAAGACCACACTATATTTAGCGAGTCCCCGTTATTGGCTGCTGTTCATTTACATAAAGCGTCTGTTCTATTTAATAAGCCTATATACGTCAGAATGTCCATTTTAAATTTAAGTAAAGAAACTATGTATAATTTTCACTATTACGTAATGTTATCGTATTACGGACGAAATAATATTAAGTTATTGTATCAAGACACTGATTCGTTTCATTATTTAATTAGAACGCGCGATTTTTATTTAGACGTAAGAAGTAGATTAAGCGATTATTTCGATACGTCCGATTATCCTCGCGATCATCCCTGTTATAGCGTACGTAATAAAAAAGTTTTGGGTAAATTTAAAGACGAGACAAACGGGAAGGCTATCACACACTTTATAGGATTGCGACCGAAATTATATACGTTTAAAACGATCGATAACGATATTATTAAAAAAGCGAAAGGTGTACAGAAATCCGTTCTAGCTAAAGACGTCACTTTTGAAAATTATTTAAATTGCGTTCGTTGCACATCGGCTCCGTTAAATTGTAGTTATAGAGTAGGATGTTCGTTTCGTAGTTATAAGCACGTCATGTATACCGTTAAACAGAATAAGTTATCAAGTTGTAACGACGATAAACGTTATATATTGCCGGATAATATTAATACATTAGCTTACGGTCATTACGTAGTCGATCATAAATCTAAATATCGATTAGTATTAGACGAATTAAGTATTTATTTTACCGTACATAATTCGTTACGATGATTGTAATGATAATGATGATGATAATACACGTATATATAGAATTAAGATTAATTCTTCTAACCGTGCTGATCATCTCGAACTAAATAAAGAAATCGTATACGCGCTAGTAGTCGTAGTAATATAGAAGGAAGTAAGGAAAGAAAACGGGAGCGCGAATTTTATTGCGTGTTTATTGTTGTTCTACATTTTGTTAAAAATAGTCGATATAATACAAGGCGATGTTCATCACAAATTTTTTTTAACTAAATCGTTAAGCGGATTATAATTAATTTCTCGATCTTGTAATAATAATGCGTAACAAGATGTCTTCTCAGGGATAGCGGTCGATGTTTTAAATTCAATCTTTAAATCTGTCGGGCTGTTTGAAAGTAATTCATTCTGATAAGTAGTATCGATCGCAAAAATTGTATATTTTTTCGCAAAATCGTTGATCCCGATAAGTGGAGACGGATTTGGTTTCTGATAGTACATTTGTTGGA
Organism: Coronaproctus castanopsis; assembly: GCA_032883995.1. Lineage (NCBI taxonomy): Eukaryota > Metazoa > Arthropoda > Insecta > Hemiptera > Monophlebidae > Coronaproctus > Coronaproctus castanopsis. Next base: position 44,037,838 of record CM065053.1, on the reverse strand, counting down.
AACGAGCGTACATTTGATATAGCGTCGCGTATTTATTTTCACCAAAGTTTAATTGAAGGTTATTGTAGGGGTAATAAATCGAATTCAAGTAAACTTTAATATCGATTATATTACAATGATCAAATTCCGACATATCTTTCGTTAGTTGATTTTTCCTGTTGGTCTGAAAAGCTACTATGATGCAAGAAGGTCGTTTGCTATTAGTACCGGTTTTTACCAACCAACTATGTTCGGTAGCGTGTGGTAAGTCGGGATACTCGTAAAGACTCCATTGTCGAAAATTTATCGGAAGAAATTTTGTGTTCTTCACATACTGCAATAGAGCTATTCGAGCTTCATCATTGACGCGTATAAATGGTAAATTCCACGCGACGTTTTGCAATGTAATCGAGACATCTGTTGCATTTGTATCGTTATATAATGCATTTACATATTGTCTGCCTCTGGTTAATATCAATTCATGTCGCGTATTTATAAAAACACGTCGATGATCTTCGTGTAAGCCGGAAATAAGTTTTAGCGGAATACTGAAGGAAAAATAGAGCGTTTTCACTTTTTCGTAAGTACACGCTTTAAGGTCGCTTCGATTCATAACTGAACTAGCGTAGATGTTTTCTTCGTTCTTTCCGTCCATGCTGACGTACGCTTTAAGAGTAGACGTTATACCCGGATTGCGTACTCTGTCTATTTCGACTCCGTTTATTTCGTATCGTATTTCGGAAAACAGATGAAGCGGTGCAGCGAAAGCGAAATTCGTCGATTTTTTCACGTATCTTTCCAGTATTAGATAACTTTCACTCGGTAATATGTAGACATCTTTCTGATGAACCGGTAATCTGATTTCGTCATTTTGACCGAAATTATGACTCGAATACGGTTTATGTGTTTGATATGACTTTGTAACCCAATTGACATAATAGTTGTATACTGCGATAAGATAGGCGCGATTTCTTGCGATTGACTCGTTGTTTACGTACACGTCGTCTATTGATACTTTTTTGAATGGCCACCAACACAGTGAGCGAGTAGCGTTAGAGATTGAAGAGCACTTATTATAGGTTTTAACCATTATTGTTGTGTCTTAAGTGTAATGTGATATATATAAAACCCCCGATCCTTTAATTCCGGTCGGCACATTATTAACATTTGGGAACTGGACTTGCCTAATTTTCTCTGATATTATATCTAAGAGTTGGGAATTTACTTGTATCCCATCAACAGTCTGTAATGTGAAATTTAAAACTATTTCTTGCTTTTCTAAAGTGGCAGTTAGTCCTACGTCATTATAGATTCCAAAAGCTTCATGTGCTGGTCTCAACACTGGGACCCATCCTAAACAGTTTGCACATGATAAATCTTCAATGACTTGATAATCTGGAGGTAATTCCCATTCGTTAATGGCGTTCGGCAAAGTTACTTGTTCCTGAGCTATGGCATATAAACAAATGCCTGGACTAATATAGTCAAGATAATTAAAATGATTATCTGCCTCAGGTATACCAAAAGAACCAACTAAAGGCCAATTCACACATTTCCGTCACCGATCCGTTCCGGTCCGACAAATCGAATCAACATCAGTGAAATAAAATATTATTTAGAGTAATTTGGTTAGAATGTGCGCACTGTTCCGGTTTAACGATCCAGTTCACTGCCAGTGTTAGTTCAGTACACCTTCCGTTAAAATTCAATATCGTTGCTTCCGATATTTTTATGTTTACCGGATCAGTGTTTTTGTTTGTAGTTGAGAATAGATATAGAAAAATTAATAGAACTTGTTTGTAAAAATTAAATTTCGTATAATTTGTCCCATTAAAATATACGGACGTTTGTTTAAAATGAAGTATTTGGTTTAATGTAAGGAATTGAATGTTTCTGATATATTTTGACTGCACAGCGGCTTTACTTTAAAATTTGTATTATTTGTGTGAACATTTGATATTAACATATGACATTTTAATTTTTAACTAGAAATTCTAGAATATGTACATTCAGGTTTCTGTCAACAGATACTTCCATATTTATGGATATGTATGAACAGATGATACTTAATATCACAGACACCAATGAAACTGAACTGAACTGGAACGGATCGGAACCGAAAATGTGTGAATGACTTTAAAACGTCGAAAAATTCTTGATCATTAGGTAAAATGAATGTTGGTCGTTAAACTGAGCCAGCATCATCTGTTATTTGTCCTATTCCTGCTAAGTATGATGCTATAGGCGCTGGTAATATCAATTAACTTGGGATTACTCTCTGCAATCGTAAATTTAATAAAGTATTATCCTCGTTGAATAGCTCCCTTAATTCCAGGATTCTGGTGTACATTGCAATTGTATAATAGTATTGAAACATCGGAAAAGTAACAATACGTGAAAAATATCGATCAACGCTTATCATTTTATTGTACATATCTGTTATAAGATCAATATATCCAGAAAAACTTGTTTTAAACCTAATAATAGGTGTTCGGATACTGTATCCATTAAGACCTACCACCATAAATTCTTTTTGTTGCAAAGGATCATTTCATAGTGGGGTTGAATCCTTGCTTTTCGCTACCGGCTTCAGAAGATCATCTGTGCTTTGGTCAGTAGGAGGTGGTTGTCTGGAAGCAGGTTTAGGGGTAGGCTGACGATATTCGAAATCTGGTTGTTGGTTTCATCTTGATGGACAAAACGAGCCTTTTCCTCGAAATCCATAGTTTCGGGATCCCCTTCCTCTATTTGCAAAATTATTCCTATTTTGATTCATTATTATTTGTTGTTATTGAAATTATTATCCAATAATAAACCCAAATAATAAAAATAAACGTTTATATCTCAGGTATTATTTTAAACGTTTTCTCTATCGTACTTAAATAATGTAGAATTCATAATCATCTCTAACAATGGATGATTTAAAGGGATTATTTAATATTTTTGATTCGATTAATAAGGAAATTATTAAACTAAAAGATATAAATAATAATAATGCAATCAAAGGGGAAAAAAGAAAAAATTACCGAGTGCATCAATGTAATAATAACGCAGTTAGAACGCTCACGAGAAAAAATCCATAATGTTGAGGATATTTTAAAAATTAAAGAAAAGGTATTATCAAAATTGTAAGAGATTCTGTTAGAGGATCCGATACAAACGTATCAAAGAAAAAAAAACTTGGTCTTCTATAGTAAACAATAATAATAAAGATTTAAAGCAGAATTTTTCTGAAAAGAAGAGTTTTAGCTATCTTTATGTGAATCCGGAAGGTAATGTAAATGATTTTAAACAACAATTAAAAGAAAAGATTAAACCGAACTCCCTTAATGTTGAGGTTGAAAGTTTATGAGTGAGTTAAATCAGGAATGTTAACTGTGGTAACTAAATCTAAAAACGAAGCCAGTGCTTTAAAAGAATCTATAATGACACAGTTTAATGATGTAAAAATTACTGAAAACAAAAATTTAGATCCAATGATTGTGATTTTTATTGATAAACATACTAGTGAGGAAGATATAGTAGGTGAAATTACGAGACTAACTGATATGACACTGATCTCAGTATGAATTACCAAATTTGACCGAAATAAAAAAGCTTACGTCAGACTTAAACCAGAACAGTATTATAAATTACCAAACAGTGGTAGATTACATCTCGGTTGGTTATTAGCTCGTTTTCGTGAATTCATACCTGTACTTAGATGTTACAAGTGCCTAAGTTTTGGCCACAAGCTTCATCTATTGAAATAGTAGAAAAATGTAAGAGCAAAAACAAATGTATTAATTGTCTTCTTGCTAAAACACAAGACTTGTACACATTACCCTCGAAATCGTGGGCGATAACTAAATTGGGAATATGGATACCCATCTCTTGCTGCACTTCGTAATTGAAGAAAATATACTTTTCCGTGTACGTACACTTTTCATTCACGCATCTCACATTACATCCCACACACCACAAATACCTCCTTTCTGTTTCTTGACTCGCATAAAACATTTATGAGTCGTCGTTTCCACTACCTCGAGGCAATTACGACATTTACTGTATCCGCACCTATGTTTGGTCGTTCTAGCGCATATTTTACTGCATTTCCTACATCTGTATACTACGTGGCATACTTGTTCATGGTTCTCGAAACATTCCCGATTGTAACAATAACGATTACATTTCATGCAATACTTTTTCTGTCTCGTAGTACCATCGTGTTCCTCTCTCTTGCATAATACACACTTTTTTATCTGCGGGCTTACACATGTGTTTGTCTCTATGGTCGTATGGTTTGTCACACTTTTTGCAATAATACACCAAACTGTAAAAGGCGTTCATCTTGGTAATTAGATCGAAATGGTTACCTCGTTTATACAGTACAATCGTAACGTCACTCTCGTTACTACCTCTGTAAATCACAGTACTCATATTTTCCGCACATACAACTTTCACTTTAATGTCTAACAAATTTTCGACATTCTTGATGTCTTCTAACGTGAATCCTTCCTCATTATACTCTCCTAGTTGCACACACAAGTCCTCCACTAAGTCTGTTTGAAGTGCTCTACCCATACATATTTATTTGATCTCGTTCGCATTATATTCTCTTCCTACTACTTTATTCCCATGGTACGTTAACTCCATAATTATAGCTCGGACAACAAAGGTTGTCTGTGTTTTTTATTACTCTTATACACTTTTTCGTTCGCTTATCCTCATTCAAGTTTACAATTTTCGTATGCCCAGCTCCTTTTGGGATATTTACCATGTATATGTCGAATATACAGTCGAGTAAATTCACAGACTCGTCTGAAGTCGTTATTTGGCACAACTTATTTTTCAACTTTTCCATGTGGTCGTTGCAAGTGTAACCCGTTGATACAGTCTGGAAAAATTTTGGATTACTCGCAACTACGTTCATTTTATCTCTCTCGCTAAACGACGTTTTCCTCTTTGTGTACTCAATCATCTCTCTCAAGGCTCCCGTTATTACGTCAATGTCGTTTTTCAGTAGGTTTTTTTCAACACGATCTTGTACATATTCCTCTCCATTTTGAATTTTTTATTACGACTCGCCGATATTTCTTTAATATCAACATATTTCAACGTCTTTCTATCGCGAGTAGGTGCAATTACATCCTCGTCAAATGGAAAAATTTTGCCTACATTTTGTTCAATCGATTTTTCCCCCAAAAAATCTCATCCTCCTCGTCAGACAAATACAAATCGCTTTACAAGTCTTCCAAAATGACTCTTTCTACCGGTATACTTTTTTTTTTACATAGTTATCCATTCTCATTGGGCGTGTTTGTTTCCTTTTGTACATTTCACAATCTTTTTTCTCTTTGGTCTTTAATTTCCGTTATTTTAGCCTCAATCTCGTCACTAATCTTCCTGTATGCTTCATCGCTCTCAGACATTGTACTCGGTACAGCAGTTACTACCTCTTCTTGTTCCTTTACCTTTTTACTGACTCTATCCCATTCTTTAGTCAAATATTCTACTACATAGCCTACATCAGTTTCCTCTTCATCATCATCTGAAACTTCTAACTCATTCAGTACTTGCTCGTACAATGACAGAGTGGTATCAGTCCAACTCGTCAGTTTCACATCACTTTCCAACTCATTTTGTTCACTTAATTTCTTGTTTACTCTATCCCACTCATTCATCAAATACTCTACCAACAAACCGTTTGTAGATTCTACCGCATCCTCTTCATCGTCCAACAAGTCCAAATCTTTAACCAAATCTTTAAGGGTCGCATATTTTTTAGGTGTATACTCTTCTTCCTTTCTCTTTGCAACATGCATGTCCATTTTTAGAGGTCTCATTGGTTTCCAAACAATGTTGATGGATGGTTCCTGATTGATGATTTTCTTCACTGTTGGTTTCTTCGCAATGGTGACCAATGATGTTTCAACGACGTTTCAATGACATTCTTCTTTAATTGGCTTATTTTTCTTATTACTATTTATTTTTAACATATTACTATGTACCTTATTTCTACTACATACAAATACATCATCATCGAAAGGAACTATTTCCTTCAACAGAACAGGATATAATGATCTCGTGTGAACACCGATAGTGTCCATCAGATCGCCTTTCCTCATTTTCGAGTAACCCTTTATACCTAGTTGTTTACATTTTAATTTTAAATCTGCTACCTTAATATTACATGTAACTCTAAAAATGTCCGAAATATAATTTACGGTAGGTTTATTTTTAATACTACTTATTTTTAATTTATCATTATTATCGTTATTTATTATTACATTATTTACGTCACTAGGCGATGTGGTACGAGCGATAATCTCAATCAACTCCACCTTCCTCATCTTTGAATAACCCTTTATACCTAGTTGTTTACATTGTAATTTTAATTCTATGACCTTAATATTACTATGATTATTACACATTCGTTAATTTCATCATTGTAACAAAAATATTTATCAAATAATGCAAATACAGAGAGCGATAATGAACACATCAAAAACATGTCTGAACAGTATACAGCGTTCGACGCAACTAAATTTTCTGACAACTTAACTTACTTATATAGACTTTCAAACAGGAAGTAATACAAAAAATATGATAAAATTATGGAAAAACCCACAAAAAATTCGATATAAGTACGAAAAAATTCCTGAAAAATATGAAAAAAATCCCATAAAAATATGATAAAATTATGGAAAAACCAGAAAAATAATATTATAAGCTAAATATACAATAAATATTAAACGATAAATAACGAGAAAATAATGTAAAAAATTTGTAATTATTATCGTTTTCAATAAAGTGTAGAGTGCAAATGAACACGTTCAAAAATACGTCTGAACACTACACAGCGTTTGATGCAACTAAACTTTCTGACAACTTAACTTACTTATATAGACATTGGAACAGATGAAAAAATCTCCCCTTTATAAACGACGTCATTCAACTCGTTCTTTCATCATGTGGCTGCATGCGCATTCAATCAACATCATATTAATTGACAAGATGTGATCAAACATAAAACATTACAGATGATGTCCTGTTCTATTTTTAGAAATGATGTCATCCCTTAACTAAGGTTCTTTTTTTATTAACAATAGAAAATATAAAAAAATAATAATTTTGAAAACTTACACTGTCTTTTTATATGATTCCGAGTATGAAAAGATTACCGTTAATTTTATTAATAATTCTTCCCTATTTTTATATTTACATTCTAATAATTTACATATACTTATAAATTCTATCCTTCGAGCCTCCATATACCATTCTCTCACGATCAAATTATTCCGAGTACTCTCTACATTCATTGCACAACGCGATAATAACTAAATGATCAATCTGAACGATGGTTTATATAAAACTATACAACTCGCAAATTTTAATAGGCGAGAACAAAATCGTAAGGAAAATAATCAATTATAACGGAAATTTATAATATTGTTATCAATTATAACGGAAATTGATAACAATTTTATAAATTACGCTAACGTTTTAATATATGCGAAAATTCTCGGATATACATTGTAACGTAATTTATCAATTATTAAAAAGTGTAGATAAAAGCAAAATACTAACATTATTGAAAAATACACTGTTGCAAAATAAAAATTACCAGGAAATACTCTAACCAATTAAATATAATGATAACTAGCAACGATAATAAAAATGCATACGTGACGATAGTCTAATTTTACAGACGTATGTACATATGTAAATATGAAACATGAAAAATATACAAACTATGAAAAAATATACCTAGCCCAATTCGCCTACCTAAAAATAAAAACATACGAAAATAAAAAAAAAAAAAAAATCTAGTAGAAAAAGTGTTAATACGTAAAGGACGTCGCGTATACGTAAAGTAGCTCGGTTTCAGTCTGAAACATAATTCTTGGATACCGGTTAAAGATATCGTTTAACAGGAAGATGCCTCATTTCTTGAATTTGTGATACATATAGTGGGACTAGTACGGCCAAGTGTTTGTAAGTGATTGTTGCTGGTGCTGGTGAGATTGTGTTTATAAGTTCTATAGCTTGTGTGTCGTCAGAGATCACGTGATGTATAGTTTTGATAAAATTAAAAATTTTTATTCGTTGTTTTATTTGTGTGGTTTCCCAAGCATCTATATGATTTGTTATTGGTGATGCAGTAGTAATGAATATAGGAAGACGTTTTATTTCCTGTTTGTCACAGTATTTTTTGTCTGTTTTTATTATTGCACCCTCTAGTAAAAGTTTCCATGTCCCTACTGTTACGGGTGTTATGAGAGGTTCTTCAAAAAGGACAGATGATGCTAACGGTAATTGATCGAATTGAAACCCTGTGTTGTCTTTTTTTCTGGGTATACGTTCTGGGTTTAAGTATGTTGTAATTAAATTGATTAATAAAGATTTACCTGCATTTGTATATCCTTCTAAAACTAAACCATTAATTTTAACATATCGACATGTGTTAATAATTTCTACCCATGCTAAGAAGTTACTTATTTCGATTTTATTTTCTATTAATAAATATTGTAACCAACTGATACATTCTATATCTGTATTAGTTATATTTTGTATTTGTATTAATTCGTTATATATTAATTGTATAAATGTTGTGTTTTTTAATTCTATTGTTTTACTGTATTTATGTATGTTTATGTACTCTTTTATGTGTGTGTTAGAATGTATTCCATAATCTTGTATTATATTATCTCGTATAGGTAGTGGTATATCAGCTACCCATTGAGTAATACTGTGAATATTGTATGTGTCTATTAATTGTTTTATTACGGTTATCATTGTTTTTCTTTTTTGTATTAGTTGTGTTGTGTTTTCATTTTTTTTAGCGTCTGTTGTGTCTGTGTTCGGGTATACTGATTGAAAGTCAGAAATTTAGGATTCGAGTTGTCTGTATTGAGAAGTAATCGTACTTCCAAATTTTTTGTATGTGGATAAACCGAAACGGATGCAATATAATAAGAATCGTCGAATATATTTAATTCTCTGTGTTGTAACCAGAGTTGCTGCCGATCCAACAGCATCGAGATGGAAGTATTTTGCGATTCTAGTTCGGAGAGGGGAGATGTTATTGGTGATGTTTGAACCGCTGAAGATGATGTGGTAGTGATCGCCATGATCAAAGCATCCAAATTTGGGAATTTTTCCTCTGTTTGTGTTTCTTGATTGTATGTCTTGGGGGATGTGTCGTTTGAAAATGACGCATGTGTACCAGATGCCGTTGGTTTGTGTTTCTTCTGAATCGCTATGTGTTTCAGCATCGTCTTCACTGGACGTTTGAATAATGGTGCTAGCTGTGGAAGTGCAGGGTTTTGTGTGTTTTTGCAATTGTGGTATAGTATCGTGTCCCAATCATGTAGTGAGTAAAGAGGATCCGGATCGGTTAAGAAAGTCGATATCTCGTCTTGTCGACTCAATATCACATTTATCACTTCCTCCATTGTTAATGTTGTGTATGTGTTCTGAGGAAATATTTTGTTCACTTGTTGTATTTGTGTGTATATCGGTTTGTACTGATTGATCAGTGTATTTAGTGTTGTTTCTATGATCGTCTTTCTCATTTCTTGTGAGGATATATTTGTTAAGTAAATTATCAAATATTGACCTTGGCAACTGGACTGGATAAGAAAGACGCTGTGTAATGTGTGTAGTGGTTCCTGATATTTTGTGTAATTGTGATATGTGTCCAACATTACTTTCAGATCCTTCAGTTGATTGTCTTCCTTCAATTCGACCATTATCATGTATCTCCTTGGTCGGATGGTTATTAATGTTCCCGTTTTTGTTTGGATCGTCAGACAGCTGACTATCGATTTGGCTTTGTTCCATACTAACATTGTCTTAAAGTAAATATTTTATTAACGGATGTTAAGTAAATATTATTTTTAGTGTCAACACTTGTATTATATAATACTTACTATTTATTAATTGATGAAAAGTTGGTAGTTCGAATAAATTTTGAACGCGCAAACACGAAACTGTTGGAGACATACAATGAGAACAAATACAATGTGGTATTAAATGTTCGCAGTATATATGTTCCTATTGAATTCATTTCGAATGAAGAAATGTTGGATGTTATTATGGTATTTATATTATTTTATTTATTATTATCTCATTAGATTAATTAATGATAAGGGTAACGTTATAAATATTATTATTATTACGTTGTTACAGTAATTACTGATAAGAGTAATGTTTATCTATAGGATGTTATTGTGTAATATTCATAATATATTTTTTTAATTGGACATCCTAGAGATTTTAGTGATTTTTGTAACATCCCATCCTTACAATAAAAGGTTACTGTTATTGTAGTAGTAATTGGAGGGATGGGATGGTGTTAATTTATTACGAACTTTGTGATTGGTTGGGTTATAGATGTATGAGATGTTTTTTTATCCGATGAAAAATATTTATAAATTTTTTTGATAACATCTAGTACAAAGGTCACTTCGATTATCCATCATCCTATAAATTTTTTTCTTTTTTCTCTATAATAATTCTTGGATACCGGTTAAAGATATCGTTTAACAGGAAGATGCCTCTACATAAATCAGGCAAGTATTCCGATAGAGAAGCGCAGTCGGTCCTATTACCTACACAACTGTGCTGTATACATTGCCCAAACTACACTTTGTGGAAGTAAACTAGCATGTAGTTCTCAGGGTTTTTTTTGTTGTTTTTTTTTAATTTTTTAAATTAATAACTAATTAGCAATGCAATTTTCTTCTTTGAGTACTGCATTAAACCATTGATTGAATATTATTAAATCCGTGTTACTGGTCTGATTTCTGTGAATTGTCATTCCATTAAAATTTGAGTGAACCAACTTCATCAGGAAATCATAGACATCTGTAATAAGATGATGTAACGATACATCTTTGTCATTTAGTTCGAAATACTTTATGAATTTTTTCTTCTGCCTCACCATATTCCCATGAGTCGCATGTCTTATAGGTGCCGTCTACTAAGATCATATTCGGACATGTATATTGGTCTGAAAATGTGATATTCCTTTTTGCTCGATAAATATAAAACATGATATATCCGTGCGATTTGTGGCGAGGCAGATAGCTCTTGATTACATCTTTTATTGATGGAGCAGGTCCAATGTGGAAAAGTAAATTGTCCAAGCGCAGTTCGAAATGTTGCTGTTGTTCTTGAATTGCTATTTCTAGCTTCATTAACTGATTAAAATCTCCATCGAATGATGAGTGTAATATTGAAGAATCCATTTTATAACGATTTGTCTTCAAAAAATTGTTAATCTGGAAACTGGTGTACTATATAACTGAAAATTAGTCCATACTAATGTTTAAACCATAGTATGAATCATTTAAATATCCGTGAGGATCATTGAAAAATCGCTCGATTGCGTCAAAAAATTGCAAAGGCTGCAGAAGTCATTGACATGCATAATTCATTAAGGGGAAAATGCATCAATGGCAAAAAAATTTGTTATTGTCTTTTGGTGGTAAATTGTTAAAACGTCGACATATTTGATATCTTTTATGCACAATTTAGTACTCCTCCATGTATAAGCATCAGTCCTACGTTGGATGTGGTATATATATTTTTTTTTTTTCATAAAAAAAATATTTTATTATCGCAATCGATGATTTAACAAAATTTATTTGTCAATCAAGCCACATCCCCAAATACCGAGCTTTAATTTCCTGTGGAATAAGACCATCAAGATAAACGGGTGGTCATGTATCGCGTCTATTTGTGAATGTGACATGTACTGACTTCAATGGGTTGACCTTAATTCTCCACTGTCGTGCCAATTTTTTTAGGTGATTTAAGCCAGCCTGTAATTTTTCTGATGCCACTATCGGATCATTGTCACTTGCAAACAATGCTGTGTCATCAGTGAATGCTGCAACCTCAATGTTGGTTTTAACTGGGAGGTCATGTGTACACAAAAGAAATATAATTGGACCCAAAACAGAACCCTTTGGAAGGCCAGCCTCAGCAGGATAAAATCCAGGTACATCACCGTCGAGTTTAATCTGAAAGAATCGATCTGTTATATATGAGGCCAATAGCACATAATATGCATGTGGCAAAGAGCGTTTTATTTTTAGAAGTAACCCCTCGTGCCACACCCGATCGAAGGCCTGACTAATATCCAGGAAAGCAGAAGAACAATACTGTTTCCTGTCGAAACAATTATTAATATACTTCTGCACTCTGTGAATTTGCTCTACCATAGAATGCCCTTGATGAAACCCAAATTGATAGTCTGGAATCGTGCCTTGCAGCGGTTCCCATAATCGCGAGAGCAGTAACTTCTCAAAGGCTTTCGATAGTATGGGTAGAAGGCTAATTGGTCGATATGAGGATGTTTTGAAGATAGGTTTACCTGGTTTATGTATCATTATAATCTGAGCCATTTTCCATTGCAAAGGATAGTAGCCCAATCGAATAACAGCATTACAGAAACTGGTTAGTAATACTATAGCCTTTTGTGGCAAACATTTCAGCATCTTCCCAGTGATTAGATCATACCAAGGAGCTTTATATACTGGTAAGTGGCCCGTCATCACTTTCATAATTTCTGCAGGAAAAAATGGTTTGATTGGGTGAGACATTTGAAAGGGAGCAGCCAGTTCTTGTTTTATTTGATTATAGAAAGGCTCTGACCCTGTATCAGGTGGGTGTGGTTTGAACACATTCTTCAGATATAACCCAAAAACTTCCGCCTTATCAAGATTGCTGCATGCCCATTCGCCACTACTTTTTTGAAGGGGAGGAATCATCCTTTTAAACGATTTAGTGGCATTCCACAATGAGTGGTCATCATTTTTTGAGTATGTGCTGCACAGGATCGATTTTAAAGTATCGTATTTGTGCTGTTTTAACAAATTGCTTAGTTCTTTACCTATTTTGTTGAGAGCACTTTTATCGACTGGATTCCTAAATGTCTGCCACAGTTTTCTAATTTTTCTTTTTTTATTAATTTTCTCCTTAATAGCGCGGGGATAATTAAAATTTCGGCTTGCAGAGTCTTTTGGGGTGCTTAACCATGCTGCTTTCTGTAAAGTCTGATTGAAGTATTCAACTGCTTCATCAATATTATCCTCCAATTTCAGTGGAACATTGACAGTAATATTCTCTTCAATCCAGTGTGTGTAAGAATACCAGTCAGTTTTATTAGTATGGAATTTAAAATTAGTATTCTTAATTATTACAAGTTGACTTACCTCTAGTATTACTGGGGAGTGATCTGATGAAGAGTCAAAGGATGTTTCAATATTTGTATGTAATTGGCTAATACCTTTGCTAATGAAGAATTCGAGCAGGTCTGGGATTTTATTTCTATCTGAGGGCCAGTATGTGGGTTGATCACTAGAAAGTACATGGAATTTAGATTTGGAAATACACTGATATAATTCACATCCTTTAGGAGTTACTAACCTTGACCCAAAACATGTATGTTTAGAATTATAATCCCCGTCTACAATAAATCTATTTCCTAACGAGTTGAAAAAATCATTAAATTGTGCCTGTGAAATTTTGTGCCTAGGCGGACAATTGATTGATGAGATAGTTAGTATTTTACCAGTGTTTTCTATTAGATTAATCGAATTTGCCTGAATATGAGGGTACTGAAAATTTTTGAATTATAATGTTTTAAATGACTACTTACACTAAGATTGCTGCTCCCCCATGAGGCTTACCACTTGGATGATCAGCATGATAAAAATTGTATCAATTTAATGTGTAGTAATTTTTAGTGGTGAAGTGTGTTTCTGAGAGTAAAACTATGTCTAATTTTTGACTATGGACAAACATCTCAAGCTCGGATTGACGTTTTATCAACCCGTTAATATTCCAAGTAGCTATTCGTATAGAACTCATTTTAAGCTAACTAATTTTGGCATGATAGCTGTGAGAACATCCATCAGTCTACTAAACAATTTCTCCATGCAATTCAAAGATGTGTGTAAACATGGTTTCCACATTGCAATAAACCATTGATTGAATATTATAAATCTGAGTTACTGGTCTGATTTCTGTGAATTGTCATTCCATTAAAATTTGAGTGAACCAACTTCATCAGGAAATCATAGACATCTGTAACAAGATGATGTAACGATACATCTTTGTCATTTAGTTCGAAATACTTTATGAATTTTTTCTTCTGCCTCACCATATTCCCATGAGTGGATTTGTATACGACACATGTCTTATAGGTGCCGTCTACTAATATCATATTCGGACATATATATTGGTCTGAAAATGTGATATTCCTTTTTGCTCGATAAATATAAAACATGATATATCCGTGCGATTTGTGGCGAGGCAGATAGCTCTTGATTACATCTTTTATTGATGGAGCAGGTCCAATGTGGAAAAGTAAATCGTCCAAGCGCAGTTCGAAATGTTGCTGTTGTTCTTGAATTGCTATTTCTAGCTTCATTAACTGATTAAAATCTCCATCGAATGATGAGTGTAATATTGAAGAATCCATTTTAAAACGATTTGTCTTCAAAAAATTGTTAATCTGGAAACTGGTGTACTATATAACTGAAAATTAATCCGTACTAATGTGTAAACCATAATATGAATCGTTTAAATATCCGTGAGGATCATTGAAAAATTGCTCAATTGTGTCAAAAAATTGCAAAGGTTGCAGAAGTCATTGACATGCATAATTTATTAAGGGGAAAATGCATCAATGGCAAAAAATTTTGTTATTGTCTTTCGGTGGTAAATTGTTAAAACGTCGAGGATTTGATATCTTTTATGCACAATTTAATATTCCTGGATGTATAAGCGTCAGTCGTATGTTGGATGTGGTATATATATATATATATCTTTTTTTTTTCATAAAAAAAATATTTTATTATCGCAGTCGATGATTTAACAAAATTTAAACGATGAACTAACGGCTCCCTGGATGTCTATTCCTGGTAAGTTGTTATTAGGGTGTTTTTTTTTTTGTTTTTTTTTCCATGAAAAATTTCCTTTCTTCCTGTAATCATGGCTTTAACGATCGAGACGATTATTAAAAAAATAAATTATGTTACCTATCACAACCGTGAGAAGAACATTTATACAAGCATTCGCCAATTGGGAGATAAAGTTCTTCCGTTTCTTCAAGGTTAAATAATGTTAAATATTGTTCACAATGAACAAAGGCATCACATAAAATTGTAATATTATCATTAGATGATGATAATGGTGATGATGATAACGATTGAGATAATAGCTGTTTTCTTAATTCATCACAATTGTGATGAAATGAAAATTCACCAATCGCTTTGTGGAGTTTCATCATGTCCTTCTACTCTTTCAACTATATTTCCAATAATAATTCATACACTCTTTAAAATAGCGTGCAATCCCGCAGTTTACATCAAAGTGGTAGAAAATATAAGTAGGATAGTGGTAAATGCATCCAACGGGAAGATTGATATTGTTTGTAATCTTTTACATGATTTTGTCAGAAATAATTTAGATCATTGTAATAAGATGGACCATCATTTACATCTTGCTCCAGTTTCTCAGCTTCCATAATAATATCGCGAATAGTATTAACACTCTATTGCTATGTTTACTATGTAGTATGTATTAAGAATAATAAGAATTGCACAAACAGTATCACTACAAACACAGGATGGAATGAACATTATCATGTAAGTGCAACAGCATGATTATTAATGTGTAAGTGATTGCTATGTCTTAATCAAACGATTAAACAAATGTTGTCAAGGATGAGAGAGGGGAGTAAGACAAGGATGTCCTGAAATCTTAATATTCTTTGTGAAAATGTCAGACATGAATTACTCAACAACAATGGGAGGGGGAATGGGTGGGTGAAAATAAAGAGGTCAATGACCTGTTGTGGGAAGGGGAGGGGGAATGATGTAGAACCCCCATTATATAGTCTACTAACACATGGAATAAGAAACCAGTTAGTAATATATTTTTTTTACAAAATACTAGATATGCTACAATATATGTGTATTATTGTAACAATTATTGTATCAGCTACCAATTTGCCCTGCCAATTCTATTGGTATGTTCTATCTACCTTATGGACAATTATATATATATATATTTCAGTCAATTTTTGCTGTTGATGTTTCTGAGAAATTTTTTAGGAATGTTTATCATACATTTTTAATATAAAATTTGCATCATCCCTTATGGTGGTTAATTTTGTACAGATCAATAATGCATAATTTGTTTACAAATAATTATGTTAATTTCATTTATTGCGCAATATAAATATTCTTATTTGATTAAGAGGCATTTGATGATTTTTTTTATTTTTTATCTCATAATTAGTATTGTAAATGGTGATCATTGAAAATATTTCAATGATTATTATTTTATTATTATTATGGACCATCACATTGTGTGATGTTATGATGCGAACAAATCTAGTGCTGGAATCTCCAAAAGCTCATTTATGGCACCAACTATTTAAACTGACATTCACATTATCTTCATCTGTGCTTGGAGTTTTAAAGAAAAAAAGTGATAAGGTAAAATGAGACTATAAAAATTAATAAACATCCATAATTATAATAATGGTACTAATACACCCAAATTACCTTTGTTGATGTAATTCCACCATTCTATACTACAATGCTAAACAAATAACTTTTATATTTCAAACTCCCACATTTCATGAGCTTCACAATACTTTGTATCAATATTAACATCTAACTATGAACAAAAATGGATTTCAAATGATTTCTTGGGTATCTCAGGATTCTTATATTCATTAACTAATGAGATAAACTTTTTATTTTTACTTTTATCAAACTTAGGAAATCATATAAAAATAATTTTATGAATCAATTAACTTACATATACAGTACCTTTCATCTTAGCTAATAACCTACAGAACAAATTTATCTATACTTCTCATTAATACATATGATAATCACAATACTTCACTATATAATCTATTAATTTTGAAAATGCTAAAGAAAATCATGATTATATCTTTTCCCAAAAACAAGTTGTATGCATCCATTTTTGTGCCTTATGCTGCTGCTAAAGGGGAACAAACGGACAATTAGATTAGAGGAATAAGATTAGATAATGAAAGAAAAGTTAGAAGCTTGATTCAGCAGGTGGAATATACTGTAGGATTTTGGTTAGAGATGAAGCAAGTCCAACAGAAAACAATGGTGAGTTGTGCAAGAAGGGCATGATAAGATAATGTGATGAATGGTAAGAGGGCATTTGCAAGGAACACAGAAGGTGCGCTCTGGTTTAGAAATAAATGCTTATGTGTAGTAAGTGTATGTTCACTGCATATGTAGAACATGTCGACTTCATATTTTTTGTATGTTTTGCCCAGCTTTCCTTCTTTCAATCTGTGGTAAATTGTGGTAGGCTTGAAAATTTTGCACTTGCTATGTTCTTCAGCTGGTTGCATACCTGCCTAGGTTTGGCACTAGAGCTTTTGTAGTGTATTATTTTGTTGTTCAATTTTCCTATAACTAACTGTAATTCTCTATTTTTGAACCCCATTCTGTCACATTTTTTGTGGGCTCTTTGATGATATAATTTATTGATCTAATAATTTGTTTATTTCTTTTTTTAGGCTTTCTGGATTTCTGTATTTTTTTTTACAAAAATAGTAATATTGTCTGTCATATTAGTTTCATGTTATGTTAATCCTGTAAATGTTAACGAATTACTGTCTTTTAATTGGAACACATCTTGATAATTAGGACAGTGTTTTTTAATTATTTGCTTTTCTTGTTTTTTTTCATTATTGTTTTTATTATACATAAATAATTGGTTGTATTTATGTGTGATTCTAGTTTTGGTTTTTTAATTATTTGCTTTTCTTGTTTTTTTCATTATTATTATTATTATTATTATTATTATTATTCATAAATAATTCGTTGTATTTATGTGTGTTTCTAGTTTAGGTAAGGTTTCCAAAAATATATTCTCTTGTAAATATTGTTTTCTTATCAGTTGAGTTAAGGATAGTGGCAAATATTTACTTTGAATTTACCAAAACTATATCTTTGGCATGATAAACTCCATTTACAACTTTCAATTAGGATAAAATGCCTTCTTTTATTTCAAGATTAATTATTTTAACTTCCATCACAGTTTTACACCTGTGTCCTACTGTAATTATTCCAGGGTGTTTATAAAGTTTCTGTGTCATCTGGACCACACATGAATTTTTTATTTTCATTTGTTTATTTTCATAATCAATATTTGTCTTTATGTATTTTAAAAAGTCATTGTGAAAGATAAAGTATTAAGAAATATAAGAAATAAAAAAGATTTAGTGAACGAGATTTTAAGTTACAATTTTCTTATGGTCTTCTGAACTAGGGATTGAAATTCACAATAGTCAAATATTGTAATGAAATTTAAGTCTGAATATTAACTTTACTATCATCATATTCATTCTCCTCTGTATGATGATGTTCACCATCATCACAAGAATCACTAAATTATCAATAATTTCATCATGTGGAAGCCCATCAATGCTTATTTGTGAAGATTTTGAAGTTCTACTTACACTAATACACTTTGAATCTTTACCTGCACTATTTCCACATATATATTTTTTTTCACATTCTCTCACTAATAACTACCAATCCCTTAATATTTTTAATTAATGGTCCAGCATTGATGTCACACACAACCACATCAACAGTGTTAGTTAAATATGACATTAGTCTAATTGCATCACATCATTGATTTCAAGCTTGACTTCTTTCATTCTCTATAGAGTTCCATTATGATGTTGATCTATCGAAAAAACTGTCATAATCCCTATAACATCACCAACTTCATTTTCTTACACTTCTAACATTATAAAACCCTTATTTACACACATTAAATAATTCTTACCAAATAGTCTATCATTATTTCTATAACCTTTAATCATTCTATCGCCAGAACTATTAAAAACAGTTTTAGCTAAGTTTATAGTTATTAGACTACCTCCACCCTCCATAATTACATAATAACTTGATGTTTGTTAGTGTATATGTCGCCACATCTCCCAGAATATGCTCCAGGACAGTTGTTATTATGATATGATCCTAGTTGTAGTGAGCTGTAAATAGCATAGTAGTAATAGTTTCACAATCAACACACAGTGAAATGTACACACTACTATAATTACTACAACACAGTTAATGTAACTTATCATATCTCAAATACATCATCTGTGTAGGGAGAGAAAAGATCCTCATCTGAAACAATCTTAAAAAATCAACACAGTAAAAAATGTTTTAATATGTATTATAACATTAAATGATTAATTGTAGACTATAAAAGTATGTGATAAATATGAGTAAATACAATAATATAAATATAAACACATTAAATGATTAATGAATCTACAGAACCATATATCTTCCTACATTAGTAAAATTTGTATTCTCCCAACTGTTTATTAAAATAATTCTACACAAAATAAAAACAGTTCTAAATATTATCACTGGAGCACAATACTCCAGTTTTAAAACCCCTTATGAACATGTAGAACTAGTCTTATATTGTCTATTGCTACTGTTTCTACTAAAACTTGTCATTTTTTTTTGTCAAACTGCTATTTGCAACAAAGTGTTAATGAGTTTATAGGAGGCCTCATCATGGTTTACACAACAACAAAAGTAACGTTTGAGCTACTCTCACCTACATAAAAAATATATTCTCTAATATCTCATATCAAATGATATCCTGCAATCACATATTTCTAAAAACTGCCTCAAACTAATATTGCCTATGTCAATTGGGAGAATACATCTGCTAGACAGTTTGTCCACATTGTCAGCTGAAGATTTTTAGTATACATTTCCAAATGATAATGTGCACATCTTCATGTTGAAAACCAACTGAGTGTATACTCCTATTATTACAAGTATTCAATAAAATATGGATGGAAAGTACATTAACTGGACAAAATTGATTCTTTATATTGCATCAGTTTTGCAATTAATTTTATACTTGCTCATTTTTTTATATTTGCAGTTGCTATATTATGTTCAATAAATTCTACCACTGCTCTGTTAATTTTTAAGCAGTGTTATGTTTGTATGTTACATTTTGCATCACTGTTCTGTATATTTTCCAAGCAGTGTTTTGTTTGTATGTTACATTTTGCATACACTGTTCTGTATATTTTTCAAGCAGTGTATTATATTTATGAAATCTTGAACATTGGTAAATTAAGTACCATTTTTAGTAAATTCAAATACTGCTCTGTCAATTTTGCAAGTAGTATTCTGTTTTTGTGCAGTTTTGTATACCTACATTTTAAATAAAAGTACACTTATGTGAGCATAACAATGGTCTAAATTTTTTTCTTGAATACTGGAACTATATAGAGAATAAAATAAATTTATAATGTGATCCAAATTTTCAAATCTTGGTTTGTCATTTATCATTCTTATTTTATGTTGATATATTCATCTTAACTGTAATCTTTATCATTGCCTTTATGCTTTTTTTTATTCTTGCCAACTTAAGGAATGTTTTTGAGCTTGTGTGTTATAATTACATTTGAAAGGGATGATTATCTAATGCTGTTTTACAATTTTTCATCAACTTATACTGGGTGTGAAATAAAGTTTTGAAAATTTACTAAAAATAACACTTTTTACTCATTAATTTATTGTTTAATAACCGAAAAAATATATGTTTATACACTATAAGCTATATTTTTATTCACACATGTTAAGATTGTAAAATGAACTATGAACATAGAAGCTTCAAAAGTCTAAAAAATGATTTTTCCCAATCTGACAGTCTTGTTTAAAGTTTGTTTCCATGTAGTAGAAGCCAGCAAATTTTTGTTTTCAAAAAAGGCCATATTGTTCAAACATGAAGATATATAAATTGTCATTTTTTAAGGAACAAAAAAGTGTTAACTTTTTTATTATGAAGCAACTTTTACATTATATTCATATTTCCCCCACTTACACATAAAAAATAAAATATTCACATTTGCATATTGTAAAAATATGGTTAAACAGTTTTAAAACTGTTGATATGAAAAATATAATTCTTTTTTTTCTGAGATAATTTTTCATCATATTAGGGTTTGGAATTACTATTTTTTACATTCATATTATTTGCAAATAGTCATTTATTAATAGTGATTTGAATTGAAATTTTACATACTTTATTTTTGAAAATGTGATTTTGCATTGATAAGTACTTTCAAATATCTATATAAATCTTTATCATATGATTTTAATTGAGCATGTTTGTTATCTGACAATAAAATTCAGTTTGCTATATTTCTTTACACAACATTTGTGACATTTTTATAATTCTGGTGTGTTCAGAAAATGTATCCTGCGATAATTTTTTTGGAACCAAGATTTTGTTAATATTTGAAATTTTACAGCATGAAAAGTGGTCAAATTTATTTACCATTACTTGGGTTTAGAAGAATACAAACTTTTAGAAATATACTTTTATATACTAGAGTATATTTCACATATGAGTACTGTAAGGTTGTGTGCAATTTTTCTCATTTAAAAAAAATATTGACTTCTTTTAGTTCTTAGAATCTCAACAAAACTTTCCCATTGCTGAATTAATAAATAGTTGTATGATAAGATATGTCAGGATATTTAGCTTCAATATCTAATAAAAATTCATGAAACTGACTGTACTGACGTCTGTAGAAGTAAATTAAGATTACTACTGAAACAACATGTGGCAGATTGATGTGTTTCCCACAAAGAGCTCTGCCAGTAAATAATCAAATAAAATATTGGATGTTTTAAACATCAATATATATGTAAGTCTTATAAATTTGTCCTCCATTCCATACATATTTCTATCACAATCAATTGTACACATTTTAACCAATTCATAGCAAATTGTATTGTATTAGAATTTCTTCACTTGCTTTGAGATATTTTCATTTGCACCTGTTTTGTATAGACTATTCATAAAATTTAACTTTTCAATCATTTCAAATTCAGCATATACATTAACAATTGTAGTATCAGTTTTGAGGACCCCTGAGCTTGCCTACCCGATAATAGACTTCTCTTCCTTTTTGTTGGATGCTTGTACAAATACATATAAATATACATATTAATTTAATTATTCTATCTTTGTTTTTTTTCTCTTTAGCTTTTTATATTATACTCTGATAATACTTTATTTATATAAATCTACTAATTCCAGAAATAACCTCAACAATATTTGTTAAAAAACATATAATGTATTACCTATTGCAGAATTTTAGTTTAGTGAAAGTAGTAACTAAGTAAAATATTATTTTAAAATTTTGGTATTAATAACATGCATGATAACTATAGTTTTTACAATTTAACAAAAATTATTGAAACGGAAATTGAGTTATAAAAATAATGATTATGTCAAAATAATTTATGATAATTCAGTTTAGTACTTTTGTTAATAAATAATTATTTTTTATTGTTTTTCTTTCTAAAAAGTAATTAAAAATAAACTAACCATTTTTGTTGTTAACTAAATTGTCTGATGTGGGATTCAGCTATGTTTAGTAGCTGTTTGTGCAGCACTGTATCCTAAAACCACATTAGTGGAATGGGAACACCTTTTATTTCATCACAGAGAAAATAAATATCCATTTGTAATCCTGGGAGACTTTAATTGTCTTCATATAGCTTGGGGAGTGTTACAAGCTAATCTTGAAAGTACTCAACTATTACATTTCACTAAAAACCATGTTCTACATATTGTAAATACTGATAAAGCTACACACATAGGTGGCTTTAGAAAAGGCTCTAATAACTTGGACTTACTTTTAGCTTCCTCTGGCATTTCTGATAAAATTGATTGGACTTTATAAAAAGATCCCATGAGTAGCTATCATTTACCAGTGCTTATGAAAATTAATCTATACTCAGCCTTTGAGTATTTCCCCATAACAAAATATACCCAGAAGGCATGCTTCATTTGAGATCATAAAAGGGTTGACTGGGTTCAATACCAATAGTGTATAACTGCAGAAATACAGGATCTCAATTTGTTTGTTACTCGATTATTTATGAGATATAATTTATTATTTTTAAAAAATTTAATTGAGTGCATCTGCATTCGTGTATGCATAAAACTAACATAAATATAAAAATATTTCAAATAACCTAATCTCTTTCAACATCTATTCCACTATCGTTTTCCAATTCTTCCCATTCATCGTTAAAATTACCATCCTCTTCTTCATGTTCTTCTTCTCCTTCTTCATCCCAGTTTTCTTCCTGCTACTCCTCCCCACACCACATGTTTGCTAGTATTCTTTCATTCGATAACTAACAAAATGTATTTTTGTTTAATTATATTAAACCGAGTAAATAAAATTATGATCAGTAGTAAATGAAAATCATACCGAACAAAGAATTTATAAAAAATTCAACTTACATTTATGAACTTGTACATTGTGTGTTCTCCATCGCTTATGACCTCTCTACCATCGTAATTTCTAACGGTTATTCGAGTAGTACTGAAATTTAAGTGTACGGAACGATATATATAATTTGTGCATTATATTTCTTCGATTAAATTTACATTTGAAATAATCTCGAGTATATTTCTGAGAACGTTCCTACGAATGTTGAAAGTATTCTTTTTTTTTTTCACTATGTAGTTAGTATGAAAAATACTCTATTATATAGGTGGAAATAGTTTGTTAGGATTAATAACAGAACTGATTACACACCCATCTGGTTTTTATATTATCCTGATGTGTGCAATCAGTCGAAGTTTGCAACTTGGAAGATCAATTTGGTAGGCCAAATTTAAAAGTACTACATTCGCTCTACCATGGAATATCAACTACAACATCCTGTTCGCATCACAGTCACAATCGATTTATTTGTGCTCTAGTGTGAAGAAATGCTGACTTGTGGGAATTATCATCTAACCACTGCTTGGTACCACCTCCTTCCCATCCCCTATCGAAGGTTTAATTATGTGTCAATGTTAATATGTGATTAAATAGATGATTATGTAATTTCACATAAATGATATCAAATACGTCGACGTCTCATCGACGTATCATTGACGCTTTAAGTAAATCTTAGGTGAGAGAATATTCCATATAAATGCTCTTCGTTCTAGGCGAGTGTAATCATTAGCTAATTCGTTATCGTGATAAACAAGTGACACGTATTGCACGATCATCTATTCCCACTCAGTTAATTTTCATAAACGCGAATATTATTTTATTTCGGTAAGTACTATTTAGTTATTAATTAATAATAATTAATTTGTTACTCGATTATTTACGAGATATAATTTATTATTTTTAAAAAATTTAATTGAGTGCATCTGCATTCGTGTATGCATAAAACTAACATAAATATAAAAATATTTCAAATAACCTAATCTCTTTCAACATCTATTCCACTATCGTTTTCCCATTCTTCCCATTCATCATTAAAATTACCATCCTCTTCTTCATGTTCTTCTTCTTCTCCTTCTTCTTCATCCCAGTTTTCTTCCTGGTACTCCTCCCCACACCACATGTTTGCTAGTATTCTTTCATTCGATAACTAACAAAATGTATTTATGTTTAATTATATTAAACCGAGTAAATAAAATTACGATCAGTAGTAAATGAAAATCATACCGAACAAAGAATTTATATAAAATTCAACTTACATTTACGAACTTGTACATTGTGTATTCTCCATTGCTTACGACCTCTCTACCATTGTAATTTCTAACGGTTATTCGAGTAGTACCGAAATTTAAGTGTAATGAACGATATATATAATTTGTGCATTCTATTTCTTCGATTAAATTTACATTTGAAATAATCTTGAGTATATTTCTGAGAATGTTCCTACGAATGTTGAAAGTATTCATTTTTTTTTTCACTATGTAGTTAGTATGAAAAATACTCTGTTCGAACATGTGGAGGCAATCGCAGGGATCAGTAGTTGGCTGCCTGATCACAAATTTCAACCCGATGTCAGCTGGCATCCATGTAAATTTTTCATGGACATTCTTTTGTTGTAGATACATTATATTTTCTAACGAGAATACAAAGTACGGAACAGCTAAAATAATTTTTTTTTAAAAATTCCTTACCTTTAACAGTTACATTAAACATCACTGTCTTGTGCGGGTACTTATTGAGTTGAAATGTATATTCGCCTTCGTTCTCTTTCATTGCGTGGAATACTATAGGTGGAAATAGTTTGTTAGGATTAATAACAGAACTGATTACACACCCATCTGGTTTTTATATTATCCTGATGTGTGCAATCAGTCGAAGTTTGCAACTTGGAAGATCAATTTGGTAGGCCAAATTTAAAAGTACTACATTCGCTCTACCATGGAATATCAACTACAACATCCTGTTCGCATCACAGTCACAATCGATTTATTTGTGCTCTAGTGTGAAGAAATGCTGACTTGTGGGAATTATCATCTAACCACTGCTTGGTACCACCTCCTTCCCATCCCCTATCGAAGGTTTAATTATGTGTCAATGTTAATATGTGATTAAATAGATGATTATGTAATTTCACATAAATGATATCAAATACGTCGACGTATCATTGACGCTTTAAGTAAATCTTAGGTGAGAGAATATTCCATATAAATGCTCTTCGTTCTAGGCGAGTGTAATCATTAGCTAATTCGTTATCGTGATAAACAAGTGACACGTATTGCACGATCATCTATTCCCACTCAGTTAATTTTCATAAACGCGAATATTATTTTATTTCGGTAAGTACTATTTAGTTATTAATTAATAATAATTAATTTGTTACTCGATTATTTACGAGATATAATTTATTATTTTTAAAAAATTTAATTGAGTGCATCTGCATTCGTGTATGCATAAAACTAACATAAATATAAAAATATTTCAAATAACCTAATCTCTTTCAACATCTATTCCACTATCGTTTTCCCATTCTTCCCATTCATCATTAAAATTACCATCCTCTTCTTCATGTTCTTCTTCTTCTCCTTCTTCTTCATCCCAGTTTTCTTCCTGGTACTCCTCACCCACCACATGTTTGCTAGTATTCTTTCATTCGATAACTAACAAAATGTATTTATGTTTAATTATATTAAACCGAGTAAATAAAATTACGATCAGTAGTAAATGAAAATCATACCGAACAAAGAATTTATATAAAATTCAACTTACATTTACGAACTTGTACATTGTGTATTCTCCATTGCTTACGACCTCTCTACCATTGTAATTTCTAACGGTTATTCGAGTAGTACCGAAATTTAAGTGTAATGAACGATATATATAATTTGTGCATTCTATTTCTTCGATTAAATTTACATTTGAAATAATCTTGAGTATATTTCTGAGAATGTTCCTACGAATGTTGAAAGTATTCATTTTTTTTTCACTATGTAGTTAGTATGAAAAATACTCTGTTCGAACATGTGGAGGCAATCGCAGGGATCAGTAGTTGGCTGCCTGATCACAAATTTCAACCCGATGTCAGCTGGCATCCATGTAAATTTTTCATGGACATTCTTTTGTTGTAGATACATTATATTTTCTAACGAGAATACAAAGTACGGAACAGCTAAAATAATTTTTTTTTAAAAATTCCTTACCTTTAACAGTTACATTAAACATCACTGTCTTGTGCGGGTACTTATTGAGTTGAAATGTATATTCGCCTTGTTACTCTTTCATTGTGTGGAATACTATAGGTGGAAATAGTTTGTTAGGATTAATAACAGAACTGATTACACACCCATCTGGTTTTTATATTATCCTGATGTGTGCAATCAGTCGAAGTTTGCAACTTGGAAGATCAATTTGGTAGGCCAAATTTAAAAGTACTACATTCGCTCTACCATGGAATATCAACTACAACATCCTGTTCACATCACGGTCACGATCAATTTATTTGTGCTCTAGTGTGAAGAAATGCTGACTTGTGGGAATTATCATCTAACCACTGCTTGGTACCACCTCCTTCCCATCCCCTATCGAAGGTTTAATTATGTGTCAATGTTAATATGTGATTAAATAGATGATTATGTAATTTCACATAAATGATATCAAATACGTCGACGTATCATTGACGCTTTAAGTAAATCTTAGGCGAGAGAATATTCCATATAAATGCTCTTCGTTCTAGGTGAGTGTAATCATTAGCTAATTCGTTATCGTGATAAACAAGTGACACGTATTGCACGATCATCTATTCCCACTCAGTTAATTTTCATAAACGCGAATATTATTTTATTTCGGTAAGTACTATTTAGTTATTAATTAATAATAATTAATTTGTTACTCGATTATTTACGAGATATAATTTATTATTTTTAAAAAATTTAATTGAGTGCATCTGAATTCGTGTATGCATAAAACTAACATAAATATAAAAATATTTCAAATAACCTAATCTCTTTCAACATCTATTCCACTATCGTTTTCCCATTCTTCCCATTCATCATTAAAATTACCATCCTCTTCTTCATGTTCTTCTTCTCCTTCTTCTTCATCCCAGTTTTCTTCCTGGTACTCCTCCTCCATCCACATGTTTGCTAGTATTCTTTCATTCGATAACTAACAAAATGTATTTATGTTTAATTATATTAAACCGAGTAAATAAAATTACGATCAGTAGTAAATGAAAATCATACCGAACAAAGAATTTATAAAAAATTCAACTTACATTTACGAACTTGTACGTTGTATAGTCTCCTTCGCTTACGATCTCTCTACCATCGTAATTTCTAACGGTTATTCGAGTAGTACCAAAATTTAAGTTTACGGAAGGATATATATAATTTGTGCATTATATTTCTTTGATTAAATTTACATTTGAAATAATCTCGAGTATATTTCTGAGAACGTTCCTACGAATGTTGAAAGTATTCTTTTTTTTTTTCACTATGTAGTTAGTATGAAAAATACTCTATTATATAGGTGGAAATAGTTTGTTAGGATTAATAACAGAACTGATTACACACCCATCTGGTTTTTATATTATCCTGATGTGTGCAATCAGTCGAAGTTTGCAACTTGGAAGATCAATTTGGTAGGCCAAATTTAAAAGTACTACATTCGCTCTACCATGGAATATCAACTACAACATCCTGTTCGCATCACAGTCACAATCGATTTATTTGTGCTCTAGTGTGAAGAAATGCTGACTTGTGGGAATTATCATCTAACCACTGCTTGGTACCACCTCCTTCCCATCCCCTATCGAAGGTTTAATTATGTGTCAATGTTAATATGTGATTAAATAGATGATTATGTAATTTCACATAAATGATATCAAATACGTCGACGTCTCATCGACGTATCATTGACGCTTTAAGTAAATCTTAGGTGAGAGAATATTCCATATAAATGCTCTTCGTTCTAGGCGAGTGTAATCATTAGCTAATTCGTTATCGTGATAAACAAGTGACACGTATTGCACGATCATCTATTCCCACTCAGTTAATTTTCATAAACGCGAATATTATTTTATTTCGGTAAGTACTATTTAGTTATTAATTAATAATAATTAATTTGTTACTCGATTATTTACGAGATATAATTTATTATTTTTAAAAAATTTAATTGAGTGCATCTGCATTCGTGTATGCATAAAACTAACATAAATATAAAAATATTTCAAATAACCTAATCTCTTTCAACATCTATTCCACTATCGTTTTCCCATTCTTCCCATTCATCATTAAAATTACCATCCTCTTCTTCATGTTCTTCTTCTTCTCCTTCTTCTTCATCCCAGTTTTCTTCCTGGTACTCCTCCCCACACCACATGTTTGCTAGTATTCTTTCATTCGATAACTAACAAAATGTATTTATGTTTAATTATATTAAACCGAGTAAATAAAATTACGATCAGTAGTAAATGAAAATCATACCGAACAAAGAATTTATATAAAATTCAACTTACATTTACGAACTTGTACATTGTGTATTCTCCATTGCTTACGACCTCTCTACCATCGTAATTTCTAACGGTTATTCGAGTAGTACCGAAATTTAAGTGTAATGAACGATATATATAATTTGTGCATTCTATTTCTTCGATTAAATTTACATTTGAAATAATCTTGAGTATATTTCTGAGAATGTTCCTACGAATGTTGAAAGTATTCATTTTTTTTTTCACTATGTAGTTAGTATGAAAAATACTCTGTTCGAACATGTGGAGGCAATCGCAGGGATCAGTAGTTGGCTGCCTGATCACAAATTTCAACCCGATGTCAGCTGGCATCCATGTAAATTTTTCATGGACATTCTTTTGTTGTAGATACATTATATTTTCTAACGAGAATACAAAGTACGGAACAGCTAAAATAATTTTTTTTTAAAAATTCCTTACCTTTAACAGTTACATTAAACATCACTGTCTTGTGCGGGTACTTATTGAGTTGAAATGTATATTCGCCTTGTTACTCTTTCATTGCGTGGAATACTATAGGTGGAAATAGTTTGTTAGGATTAATAACAGAACTGATTACACACCCATCTGGTTTTTATATTATCCTGATGTGTGCAATCAGTCGAAGTTTGCAACTTGGAAGATCAATTTGGTAGGCCAAATTTAAAAGTACTACATTCGCTCTACCATGGAATATCAACTACAACATCCTGTTCGCATCACAGTCACAATCGATTTATTTGTGCTCTAGTGTGAAGAAATGCTGACTTGTGGGAATTATCATCTAACCACTGCTTGGTACCACCTCCTTCCCATCCCCTATCGAAGGTTTAATTATGTGTCAATGTTAATATGTGATTAAATAGATGATTATGTAATTTCACATAAATGATATCAAATACGTCGACGTATCATTGACGCTTTAAGTAAATCTTAGGCGAGAGAATATTCCATATAAATGCTCTTCGTTCTAGGCGAGTGTAATCATTAGCTAATTCGTTATCGTGATAAACAAGTGACACGTATTGCACGATTATCTGTTCCCACTCAGTTAATTTTCATAAATTGCGAATATTATTTTATTTCGGTAAGTACTATTTAGTTATTAATTAATAATAATTAATTTGTTACTCGATTATTTACGAGATATAATTTATTATTTTTAAAAAATTTAATTGAGTGCATCTGCATTCGTGTATGCATAAAACTAACATAAATATAAAAATATTTCAAATAACCTAATCTCTTTCAACATCTATTCCACTATCGTTTTCCCATTCTTCCCATTCATCATTAAAATTACCATCCTCTTCTTCATGTTCTTCTTCTTCTCCTTCTTCTTCATCCCAGTTTTCTTCCTGGTACTCCTCCCCACACCGCATGTTTGCTAGTATTCTTTCATTCGATAACTAACAAAATGTATTTATGTTTAATTATATTAAACCGAGTAAATAAAATTATGATCAGTAGTAAATGAAAATCATACCGAACAAAGAATTTATAAAAAATTCAACTTACATTTACGAACTTGTACATTGTGTATTCTCCATCGCTTACGACCTCTCTACCATCGTAATTTCTAACGGTTATTCGAGTAGTACCGAAATTTAAGTGTATGGAACGATATATATAATTTGTGCATTCTATTTCTTCGATTAAATTTACATTTGAAATAATCTCGAGTATATTTCCGAGAACGTTCCTACAAATGTTGAAAGTATTCATTTTTTTTTCACTATGTAGTTAGTATGAAAAATACTCTATTATATAGGTGGAAATAGTTTGTTAGGATTAATAATAGAACTGATTACACGCCCATCTGGTTTTTATATTATCCAGACATGTGCATTGTTTTTATATGATTAAATAAGCGAAAAATCTCTGGATACCTCAGCGATACCATGTATTATCGTGGAATAGTGGAACGGTGGCTCTTATAACGAGATTTATAAAGATTTACACGATATCGTGGAAACAATGTCACTGTGTTTGTTTGTAGTGAAATGACTGGAAAAATGCAGATGGGTGGAAAATTTTCTACCAATGACGCATACATTGGTCAAAGTTTGCTACTTGGAAGATCAATTCAGTATGCCAAATTTAAAAGTACTACATTCCCTCTATCATGGAATATCAACTACAACATCCTGTTCACATCACAGTCATGATCGATTTATTTGCGCTCTAGTGTGAAGAAATGCTGACTTGGGAATTATTGTCTAACCACTGCTTGGTACCACCTCCTTCCCATCCCCTATCGAAGGTTTAATTATGTGTCAATGTTAATACATGATTAAATAGATGATTACGTAATTTCACATAAATGATATCAAATACATCAACATATCATTGACGTTTTAAGTAACTCTTATGGCGAGAGAATATTCCATATATATGCTCTTCATTCTAGGCCAGTGTAATCATTAGCTAATTCGTTATCGTGATGAACAAGTGACACATATTGCATGATCATCTGTTCCCGCTCAGTTAATTTTCATAAATGCGAATATTATTTTATTTTTGTAAGTACTATTTAGTTATTAATTAATAATAATTAATTTGTTACTCGATTATTTATGAGATATAATTTATTATTTTTAAAAAATTTAATTGAGTGCATCTGCGTTCATGTGTGTGAGTGTGTAAACATTTAATTAATAAAACGAACGTGAATATAAAAATATTTCGACTAACCTAATCTAATTCTATATCTGCTATATCTGTATCTAGCCGACTATCGTTTTCCCATTCTTCCAATTCATCATTCTCTTCTTGTTCTCCTCCTTGTTGTTCTTCATCCCAATTCTCCACTAGCTCGTTATTTCCATAGTTCACAGTCACTAGTATTCTTTCATTGGATAACTAACAAATCGTATTTATGATTAATTATATAGAATCAAGTAAATTAAATTACGATCAGTAGTAAATGAAAAACGTATCGAACGAAGAATTTATAAAAGAAAATGTAAAAAAGTGTAAACTTACATTTATAAATTGATAAACTGTATCCTCTCCATCACTGGAGACATCCCTTCCATTATAATTTCGAATAGTGATTCTCATATTTATAAAACACAATTCAACCCATGAATAATTGTGCTGGCTCCAATCATCTTCCTGCAATAAACTCTGATTGGTTCTTATAATAACCATATGGCCAGAAATACTTGTCTCGATGTTTACGTTCATTTTTTTCACTATGCACTCAGTATGAAAAAATACTCTATTATATAGGTGAAAATAGTTTGATAGGAGTTTAATTTCAGTGCACGTAATAACCTAGACGATTGCTGTAATAAAGCTTTATATATTGTTTTTTGTAGTACTATCGGTAAGTTCAGTACTCATATGATTAGTAAACCAATTACGAGATTTTAATGAAATAGATCCTTCACTATTGATTGGAATTACAGTATTAGAAGATCTATTAGGAGATTCAATGGTGTCTCATTAGATGATTCATTATTATTATTACTAGGTGGATATGCTCTATCATTGCCTTGAGTAGGTGAAGATATGTCATACATATAAATTGCAATATTATTGTATTTTATAGTATAACAAGCAAGATGGGCAGCTAATGTTAATATAGAACTTTTATCCTCATTATATAGTATTCCTGCTAATAAGTCTTTAGTGCATGTAACAACATTTGTCCTTGTAGAATAATTCTATTTAATCTTAGG
Source organism: Coronaproctus castanopsis (assembly GCA_032883995.1). NCBI lineage: Eukaryota > Metazoa > Arthropoda > Insecta > Hemiptera > Monophlebidae > Coronaproctus > Coronaproctus castanopsis. The sequence goes on along the minus strand of CM065053.1, from coordinate 44,005,314 downwards.
TCCCCTAGATTGTCCCAAAATTCAACAGCTTTATATTCAGTTTTAATTCCTTTTTGAGTTGATTAAAGTTTATCTTCTATTTTAATATAATATTTTAATAAAATATTAAAGTCATTATCTTCTATTCCTATTCCAGCTATTGTTTCAGGGATTTTTCCATTGTAATGGATTTGTTATATTGTTAAATTATTTATTATAAAATTAAAATTTATATATAATAATGTAAACTATAATTTTAATATTAATTTATAAATAATACTTTTTAAAATAATTATTATCTTAATTTTATAATTTAATTACCTTATTTTTCTGAAAGCAGCTTATTTTGGTCAGAAAGAATGTCCTGAAGTTCAATAAAATTCACAATGGGTAATTCATCTACAGATTCTGAGGAATGTAACACTGGATTGCGCGATAAACAGTCCGCTTCTTGGTTTTCTTTACCCGGCACGTATTTAATCGTGAAATTGAACTGAAACAAGTAGAACATCATCTGGCTTAATTCTTGATCATATTTGGAGTTTATCTTCAAGTTCTCTAGCGGTTTATGATCTGTGTGTACGGTAAAAGTTAGCCCTAACAGCCAATGGTGCCATTGCATCAGAGCCTCTTTAATTGCTAAACATTGCAAAAAAACGGTTTTTTTACGACATTGGCTATCGTTCAACTTTTTTGAAAAATAAGCCACCGGTTTTATAGACCCATCTTGTTGCTTTTGTTTTAAAATAGCACCAATACCTTGGAGACTTGCATCCGTCTGTAAAATCGTTACTTTAGTCGGGTCAAAAATGGCCAGGCAAGGCTTTTGGCACAAAAATTGTTTAACTTTATTAAAACTATCTTGACATAAAGTGGACCAAACAAATTCCACGTTCTTACGTAACAGATTATGGTAATGGTTCTAACAATTGAGTAGCGTGGGGTATATATTTTTTATAAAAGTTTACTTTACCAAGAAATTTTCGAATATTTTTTTTTGCCTGTGGAACCAGAAAATTTTTTATAGGTAAAATATTATCAAATAAAGGTCTGATTGAATTATTTTCTATTATGTGCCCCAGATATTTTACGTTACTTTTAGCAAATTTGCATTTTAATAATTTTAATTTAAAACCTTCTTTAATAATGGCTTGTAATAAATATTCTATATGAATAAGATGCTCTTCGAAGGTATGAGAAAATATTAAGATGTCATCAATATAATTTACGCAAAATTCATCCAAGCTATTTTTCCTAACAATATTATACAAAATTCTTTGGAAAATCGCCTGTGAAGTTTTTAATCCAAAAGGCAAGCAAATCCAATTGTAATGGCCATTTTAAGTTACAAACCCGGTTTTATAATAATCTTTACGACGTAAAGGAATAGACCTAAATGCACTATTTATATCTAAAACAGAAAACTATTTACAATCACATGTTTTTACAATGAGATCATCAATTAACGGAAAATGATGACTCTCCGGTACAATTAGTTTGTTTAATTCTGTGAAATCAATACATAAACGATTTTTCTCTTTAATACCAGACTCAGTTTTTTTATAAGCCAAGGTGACTGGAGCAGCAAACGGCGAAGAAGATTCTTCTATTAAGCCAGCTTGTAATAGCTGAGAAACCTGAGTCTCTATCTCTTTTTGATCCGCTAAATTGCATCTGTACGGCTTTCGCGAGACATATTTATGTTCGATTAGTTTAATACAAGCTTCATGATCTCGTACCGTGCCAACATCGAACTTGTCTTTTGCGAAGACTGTTTTATATCTATTTATTAAATAGGCGAATTTAATTCGTTTCTCATTATCTAAATGATCAAGATTATTTGTAAAATTATCGGTTTGAATGGATTCATTTAAATTTACGTTAAAATCTTGATCTTTTAAGTTTATTTCTTTTACGTTAACAAAACCTTCCTTTCTGGAATCTATATCTTCACAGTTTAACATAGCTACGTTATTCAAACATTTTTGGGAAATCTTTAAATTCTCATCTTGACAAAGTTTAAAATCTTTAATTATATCTAGACCAATTGGCAGGTCATGCAAAAAACTAGCACTTTTTACCACATACAATAAATATTTTTTTGAAACGTTAAAAATTGTCAAATTTAATATTGTAATACCAAAAAAATGCGCTCTACCACTGACCATCCGAAAACTATAGTTAGATTTATACATCTTTAATTTATATTTACGAAGGAAATCGAAGTTAATTAATGAAATATTTGAACCCGGATCATAAACTCCGGAGGTGAAACAATTTTTATTTATTATAACCTTTATTTTGATCAGTGGTAGAATTACTCGTTTTTTTGTAAATCCGTTATAGAATTTAATTCGGACTCTATCTCTAAATTATTAACAGACTTAAATTTATTAGTTGAGTACTTATCTTTAAACCAGCAACTGGATTCCGGATGAAAACGTTCTATCTTTCCTAATTTCTCACAAATCGAGCAAGGCTTTTTTTCATAAATCGGAGTAGATTCATCTTTTTGTTTGGCGGAAACCGGAGTGGAACGGACGGCGTATTCCGATGCAGGTCTTCTAAATTTCTTTGGATTTTCACTAACCAATTTGTCTTTGATGATATCATAACGCTGTCCTTCGAAATCGAATTTTTTTAGTTTAGAGAGTAACATCTTAACTGTAGTAATCGAGTTCCAGTTTAACGAATTCTGGATATGCAAAGGCAGTCCAAGAACAATTAAATTTAATAACAGAATTTCAGGAATTGTGTGGTCTAATTCTAACAGTAGACGTTCTTTTCTTATTACGAATTCAACGTACGATCCGTATAAGTACCGGAAATTATAGGCAAAGCGAACGGATTTCCAAGAAACTTCACTAAAGGTCGAGAGTAAATCTTCCTTCCATTTAAGCCAGGGCGCATCGAGACCAATCTTCCGTTGAGTTACTAAAAACCAATCATTCAATGAAGGGTCGAGACACGATTTAAAAACTTCAATTAATCGGGTTCCAGTTAGCGAGAAACGCATTGCTTCTTTTTCAAACGCCTCTAACCAAGCGGAAATATTTTTATTTTTAGTGGAAAATTTTTCTATCAAAAAATGTTTTAAAATACCTGTGATCGATTCTTCTTTATTCTTTTTTTCGAACGTCTGTCTTAGACTTTCAATTAATTCCGGTATAGTAGGTTCGGTAACCTGTTTAGACATATCCGCGAGAAAATTATTAATAAACACGAAATTACCGGCTTCGTCTCGATACATTTTTTCAATTTCCGTCGATAAAATAACATTTACTGTCCGGAATTGGCCTCGACTTTTTATGGACGCAACCGCATTTTTAACTGAATTAAGTTCGGCTATACTTTTATGCGCCGAAAGATTTTGGCATTCATCAGGAAAAACGTACCAAGTATCATCATTGTATTCGCGAATTCGTTTTAACCGGACAGCTGTTGTTTTTTCTGAGCTACCAACCTCCGCTAGCAAGAATAATTGATATTTTGCCATGATAAAAGTGGAAGAAAATTTTCTCGATTTGTAAGTTTAATTTCAGTGTACGTAATAACCTAGACGATTGCTGTAATAAAGATATTTATTTTAAGTATAGATTTTGTACACCGGATAAATTGAAATATAAAAAAAAAAACAAAAGAAAAATATATAAACAATTTACCTGTAATAAAGAAATCGAGAAAATAAAAGCTATAACATACACGATCGAAATTAAACTAAATTAACGTGTCGATCTTTGTAACGTAACCGATGTCTTCTACCATGAAATATACAAAAGCCTAGCGAGCGTCTTATCTCCACTGATAAGACAAAACCCGACTGTCATTTTAAATACGAGCTCGTATTTTACATCCCCTAAACTCTGATTGGTTCTTATAATAACCATATGGCCAGAAATACTTGTCTCGATGTTTATGTTAATATGCACTCAGTATGAAAAAATACTCTATTATATGGGTGAAAATAGTTTGATATGATTAATAATAGAACTGATTACACGCCCATCCGGTTTTTATATTATCCTGACGTGTGTATTGTTTTTTATATGATTAAATAAGCGAAAAATCTCTGGATATCTCAGCGATACCACGGATTATCGTGGAATAAGATTTACACGATATCGCGGAAACGATGTTCTCATGTGCATTGTTTTTTATATGATTAAATAAGCAAAAAATCTTTGATTTATTTTTAATTATTTCGTTTACAATAAAAACAAAATTTCAGAGAAATGGCGAACATTAATTCAACATGGGTCATCAGTTTGAAAGAAAAATCAGTATTAACTCTGTCCGATTTAAAAATAATTATTCGCAAACACTTTAAGGGAGCAGTTTTCACTGATGATGATGATAACAACGCGACAGCTGTAAAATTTACATTGCCTTATTTAATTCGGTTATCAACTATTAACTTGCGATTGGAAACCGCCCCCTTTTGTAATCATTACAAAGTCAAATGGTTTAATCCGAATGCAGCCAATAATAATCAGATTGAAGATGAATACGCGGCGTTACTTAAAAAAGAAAATATGCGGAGAAATACTCCTTTAAATACTAATATGTAAGATTTTACTTTGTACGATATGAGCACTCACACACAGATACACACAATTGTTAGTAAATAACACTATCGATAAGCGTTAATATTGATGTGATTTTATAGTTTAAAGAAAAAATTATATATATTTAGTTATAAAAATTGCGGTTTGATTTTTTTATTTACTTTTTTTTATTATTTTTTATGTGTAATAATAGTAATAATTTTCTGAAACAGATGAAGAGTTTTATTATCAGTCTTGCATCTTATCGCAATTTATAATTGATATACGAAATTTACACGGCATCATGATTAACTATTTTTTTTTTAAATCGTGGGAAAATTTATATAAAAACCAAATAAATTCAATTTCTTATTTTTAGACTTTGGTTAGTAGAAATTTTGTCAGCTTTACATTAATCCGATATATATATCGTAAATCGATATATATATATACAATATATTTTTTTAAATTGTTGGAAAATAACTAAATTATAAATTTTGATATAAATCCAGATTAGGCTATCAATAGACACTTTTAAATACTGCTATTAACAATCCACAACTCGCCTGCGGGTGATAATTTTTTTTTTTTTTAATTTTTTTTTAGGTTTTTTTAGGTTTTTTATGATGGAGATTTATCAGCTTTCACATCGATGTAAATAATCGATATAAACAGTTTCTTTTAAAAAAGTCATAGGACATTAAACGAGTAAACTTTGTTTTTTGGACTTTCATAATAAAAATTTTGTCAGCGTTTACATTGTATTATGATATAAAATCGATTTAATTAATTTTCTTTTAAAAAATCACAGAAAATTAATACGAAAAGTGTCAAATACAGCATCTTAGGATAAAGGTAGACCATCGATGTTATCGGATATATATAAGATACATTGTCCATTAACTGGTTATTCACGATCGAAGGAGATTAATGCGAAGGTGTTTGCTTATTTTCTAGAGCAAAAAGTCATCAATCACGATCAAATAGGATAAATTTTACGGTTGAAACGGTACCTAACCGATATAAAAATCGATTCGCTACTTATCGTATATATAATCGCTTACCCGAACTCGTTAATCTAAACTTGTTCTTGACCAATATCGAGGACAAAGTCTACGAATTAGTAAATTCTCACCTTCAACCTAGCGGATTGAAAGCAAACATAGTTCTACACGCCACATTCGAGAAAACTGATGTAAAATTAGGCCTGCAAACTTCGCCAGGGCTATTTTTATGGAAGTAGTGCAATTTTGTTTCTGAGCAGCAATTTACACGAATAGTTAAATGAACAATCGAGCGATATTGACACGTCTTTAACCAATTTCGAATGTGGAACGGCTTCCGGTTGGTCAGTTCTTCAACTAGTTTATGTAGAACTTCGTGTAAATCGATACACGCCGATGAAAAGATTATCATCTTCAGCGACTGCATTCGGGTTAAACCACTTGATTTCGTAATATTTACAAAAGGGGGCGGATTCCAATCGCGAATTAATGGTGGATAATCGGATCAGGTAGGGTAATGTAAATTTTAAACAACGATCATCATCATTATCACTAAAAACTACTCGTTTGAAATGCTTTCAAAGAATTACTTTTAAATCGCCAATTGTTAATTCTGATGTTCCATTCAAACTGACGATCCATGGATACTATTATCGATGACGAATACACAAAATTAATAAAAAAAGATATTCTTCCGTGAAATAATTGTACTAATATGTAAGATTTTAATTTGTACGAAACATTTACACTCACACACACACACACACTAGCAATCAAGCACTCAATTCTTAGTAAATAACACTATCCATATGTGATAATATTGATGATTATGTTTTTGTAATTTAAAGCAAAATATATCATTAGTTATAAAAAATTGCAGTTTTATTTACTTTTTTATTATTTTTTATGCGTAATAATAGTAATAATTTTCCGAATTTGATGAAGGGTTTTATTATCAGTGTTACCTCTTACCGCAATTTAGACTTTTTATAGTAGAAGTTGTAACAGCTTTACCTTAATTCGATGCGTATTTTAAATCAAAATATTGTAATATTTTTTAAAAATTGTAGGAAAATACTTAAAATATAGGTTTTTCGATATAACTCTAGATTTGGTAATCACTGAAAACTTTCAAATACCGCTATTAGCAATCTGATTTTTTGGACTTTTCATAGTGGAAATTTTGTCAGTTTTTACATTGTACAATGATATAAAATCGATTAAATTAATTTTCTTTTTTAAAAAATCATAAAAATTAATACGAAAAGTGTTAAATACATCATAGTAGTAAGTGGGCATACTGAGCACACTTCTGTTAACTTGCCCTTATATTTAATCTCTGTTAACTTTCCCTTATATTTAATCTCTGTTAACTTTCCCTTATATTTAATCTCTGTCAACTTGCCCTTATATTTAATCTCTGTCAACTTTCCCTTATATTTAATCTCTGTTAACTTGCCCTTATATTTAATCTCTGTCAACTTTCCCTTATATTTAATCTCTGTTAACTTGCCCTTATATTTAATCTCTGTCAACTTGCCCTTATATTTAATCTCTGTCAACTTTCCCTTATATTTAATCTCTGTCAACTTGCCCTTATATTTAATCTCTGTCAACCTTTATAAAATCCAAAAAGCAAAACTAAAGGTTAAAATTTCTAAGGGGTAATTAAACAAATTAAAAAAAATACTTTTTTAAAAGTTAGATTAAAAAATTGTCATCATATTACTGTATGTGAAAGTTGTAGTAAGGATTTAGTAGATACATGTCCGATATGTGGGGAAAATTCACCTTTCTTCAGAGTATTTACATAATATATAAAATAAACATGAAACAGTTCTTTTCAGAACTCCTAGGGGTTATCCCCTAGGAGTTTTTACACAAAAATTGACATTAGATTTTTTTCTAATATAGAAATATTGCTTTATACTTTATATATGGATGAATCAATGTTTAATATGACTCAAAATATGAATTCAAAATCACAATATGAAGAGTTGATGAGTAGATGTATATATGGGGGAGCTGCAGACTCTGAGATAGCTCATATACACGACGTATAAAATGTCCATCATTCTGGGTCATTTTCTTATGGAAATTAACATTGATGGGGGTTCTACAGACTCTGATACTCGTATTATTTGACCGACGACGAGTTATTAATCGATTATTATTATTTCGAGGTCAACCGATCATCACTTATGACCGCCACACCCCTCCACACCTCCCACTGTATCGATTATTATACATATTTCGGCGAAATTCTTAACCTATATCGGCGAAATTCTTAACACAACTGATGATGTAAACTGAGAGTGTGTGTGTGTGTGTGCGAGCGTGTGTACTTGTGTTGGTTTGTATAAATTTTATTATTGTCAACAGACAGTACACGCTACTTGGTATTCGTGATAAATCGTAACCTTGGGACACATGTGCAAATTGCTTATCAGTTCGTGGTAAAATTTATCAATTAATTAAATAATTATGACCGATGTGACGTTTATACACGTTTAAATGGAAGATTATACAATTTCGCATAAATTTAATCAAATACGTTTATCAGATAATTACGTTAGACGTTTATACACGATTAAATGGAAGATTACGCAAGTTCACTTAACTGTATCAAATACGTCGACGTTTCTTCGACGTTCTATTGACGTTTTTAGTAACTCTTACCGCGAGAGAATTCTATATATACGCTCTTCGTGCTAGCCGAGTGTAATCATTCGCTAATTCGTTATCCTGATAAATAAGTGTCGCGTATTGTTCAATCATCCGATCCGATTTGATTATTTCTCATCACCGCGAATATTATTTATTTCGGTAAGTACTTTATTAATTAATAATAACTATTTTGTTACTCGATTATTTACGATACATAATTCTTTTATTTTTCAAAAAATTTAATGATTATTTTTCATCACCGCGAATATTATTTATTTCGGTAAGTACTTTATTAATTAATAATAACTATTTTGTTACTCGATTATTTACGATACATAATTCTTTTATTTTTCAAAAAATTTAATGATTATTTTTCATCACCGTGAATATTATTTATTTCGGTAAGTACTTTATTAATTAATAATAACTATTTTGTTACTCGATTATTTACGATACATAATTCTTTTATTTTTCAAAAAATTTAATTGAGTGTGTCTGCGTTCGTGTATGCATAAAACTAACGTAAATATAAAATTATTTCAACTAACCTAATTTCTTTCATCATCTATCCCGCTATCGTTTTCCCATTCTTCCCATCCTTCCCAACCTTCCCCTTCTTCCCATTCATTGTTTTCTTCTTCTCCTTCTTCTTCTTCATCCCAATTCTCCTCCGGTTCATGATTTCCACAGTCCATATTAAAAATTATTCTTTCGTTGGATAACTAACAAATCGTATTTATGATTAATTATATAGAATCGAGTAAATAAAATTACGATCAGTAGTAAATGAAAAACGTTTCGAACAAAGAATTTATAAAAGAAAATGTAAAAAATTGCAAAACTTACATTTATAAATTGATAAATTGTATCATCTCCATCACTGGAGACATCTCTTACATCATAATTCCGAATATTTATTCTCGTATTTAAAAAATGCATTTCAACACATGAATAATTATATTGACTCCAATCGTCTTCATGCAGTAAACTGAGATTGGTTCGTATAGTGACTATATGCCCCGAAAAACTCGTTTCAATATACACGTTCATTTTTACACTATGTACTCGGTATGAAAAAATACTCTATTATATAGATGAAAATTATTATCCTAAGGAGGGGTCATGTGTGTTAAATAAGATTACCTAAGGTTGGTTACGATTAAATGATGTAATTAATTATTATGATCATGTTTTACGTGTTTTCATTTAAGAAACACATTTAATACATATACATATTGTTTTTGCAAATCTATCAAAATTTATCGATTGATGATAGTAATTATTACGGTCACGTTATTAGCGCATGTAATACATGTTGTTTATGTAATTATCAAAATTTATAGATACAATGTTTTATATGTAGTTACATAATTATCATTCTGCATTATTTTTAATTATTTCGTTTATAATAAATGAAATTTCTTACACGTGTCCATTGTGTGTTTTCAGAGAAATGGATGCTGATACGAAGTCGACATGGATCATCATTTTGAAAGGAACATCGGATTTAACAATTAACGATTTAAAAGTAATTCTTCAAAAGCATTTCAAAGGAATAGTTTTTAACGATAATGATGATGATGATCGATGTTTAAAATTTATGTTACCCTACTTGATACGATTATCTACAATTAATTCGCGATTGTCATCCGCCCCCTTTTGTAATTATTATGAAATCAAGTGGTATAACCCGAATGTGGTGGATGAAGATGATAATATCGACGATGAATACGAAAAATTAATAAAAAAAGATATGCTTCCGCAAAATAATTGTACTATTATGTAAGATTTTAATTTGTACAACACATTTACACTCACTCATACACACACACACATAGTAAATAACACTATCGATATGTGCTAATATTGATGATTATGTTTTTGTAATTTAAAGAAAAATATATCATTAATTATAAAAATTGCGGTTTTATTTACTTTTTTATTATTTTTTACGCGGAATAATAGTAATAATTTTCCGAATCCGATGAAGGGTTTTTTATCAGTGTTACCTGTTATCACAATTTATAATTGATAGTATACGAAATTTACATCGTATTATGATTAAATATTTTTAAAAAATCGTAGAAAAATTAAAAAACAAAAAAAAAAAAAAAAAAAACATAGAATTTCTTATTTTTTTAGACTTTTTATTGTAGAAGTTGTAACAACTTTACATTAATTCGATGCGTATTTTAAATCTAAATATTGCAATATTTTTTAAAAATTGTAGGAAAATACTTAAAATATAGGTTTTTCGATATAACTCTAGATTCGGTAATCACTGAAAACTTTCAAATACCGCTATTAGCAATCTGATTTTTTAGACTTTTCATAGTGGAAATTTTGCCAGTTTTTAGATCGTACAATGATATAAAATCGATTTAATTAATTTTCTTTTTTTTTAAAAATCATAAAAATTAATACGAAGTGTTAAATACATCATCTTAGGATAAAGGTACATCATCGATGTGATTGTATATATATAAAGATACATTAGCCATTAACTGCTTATTCACGATCGAAAGAGATTAATGCGAAGGTGTGTGTTTGCTTGTTATTTTCTAGAGTAAAAAGTCATCAATTAGGATCAAATATGGTAAATTTCACGGTTGAAACAGTTCATAAGCGATATAGAAATCGATTCGCTACGTATCGTATATATAATCGGTAACCGAACTCATAAATTTCAACTTATTTTTATCTACTATAGAGGATAAAGTATACAAATTACTAAATTCACACTTGCAATCGAGTGGACTAAAATCGAACTTAGTCCTACACGCTACATTTGAGAAGACCGATGTAAAATTAGGTCTGCAAACTTCACCAGGCTATTTTTACGGAAGTAACGCAGTTTTGTTTCCAAGCAGCAATTTACGCGAATGGTTAAACGAACAATCTGCCGATATCGATACGTCTTTAACCAATTTCGAACGTGGAACGGCTTCCGGTTGGTCAGTTCGTCGAATAATTTACGTAGAACTTCGTATAAATCGATACACGCCGATGAAAGGAGGCCGAGGGTTTATTCCGTTACCGAGCAGTATAGCGTCTAAGAAAGCAGTAATCAACGTAAAAAATTCGGATGAATTTTGTTTCAAGTATGCGATGCTATCGAAATTCGTGAATCGAAATGAGGCTAGTAAATTATATCCGTATAAGAAACCCGATATCTCAAATAAATACGATTGGTCGAATATGGAATTTCCGGTTAAATATCAGTCCATTTCAAAATTCGAAGATTCTAATCCGAACGTATCGGTAAATGTCTACGGATTAGATGATAAAAATAAAATATTCCCCTTACGAATCACAAAGGAAGAACACACTGATCATACGGATTTGTTGCTACTTCAACGCGAGCAAGACACGCATTATTGATGGATTACGAACTTGGAGCGATTAGTCGGTGTACAATTAACTAAACATAAAGAAAGAATATATTTATGCAGACGATGTTTATGGCATGTACACGATGAAAAAAGATACGCGGAACATAAAACGTTATGCGGTAAGAAGCACCCTACAGCGATTAAATTGCCGGAAGGGGATAAAAGTGTTTTATCGTTTAAAAAACACGAGCAGAAAGAATTCGTTCCCTTCGTCGTGTACGCAGATATCGAATGCATCTTAGAGCCGACGAACTTCGATGAAGAAATTATTTCAGATATCGACGATGACGACGATGAAGTAGAAGATCAAACCGGTGTAAGAAGACCTCATAAAACGAAGAATACGGTCAAAATGCAGAAACATGTACCGATGAGCGTGTGTTATTATGTAGTTTCCAGGACTGACGGATCGATTTACAGGAAACCGTTTGTATACCGTGGGAAAGACGCAATTAAAGTATTATGCTTGAAATTACGAGACGAGGCTATCGCTATCGAAGCGCAATATCGACAAATCGTTCCTTTAGATAATACCGAAGAAGACGAGGCGATATTTTTGTCAGCAACAGCGTGTCATATTTGCGGACAACAATTAACAGACGGGAACCGAGTACGCGATCATTGTCATCTAACTGGAAAATTCCGCGGAGCAGCTTGCGCTACGTGTAATTTGCAATATAGACGACCGTTGCCTGTTCTATTTCACAATTTATCCCCGGATACGACGCTCATTTCATCTGTTTACATCTTGCCGACTTTCCGGGAACGATATCGGTGATTCCAAACACGGAAGAACGCTACATATCGTTTTCGAAGCAAGTAACGAGCCGAATGCGACTACAATTCTTAGACACGTTTCGATTTATGGCTAGCAGTCTGGATAAACTGGCGTCGAATTTACCGTCGGAGAGTTTTCATCACTGTAAATCGTATTTACAGCCGGAGTTAGTAACGTTACTAACCAAGAAAGGTGTTTTTCCGTACGAATTTATTTCGTCCTGGAGTAAATTAGACGAGACGGAGCTACCACCTCGCGAAGCGTTCTATAGCAGTCTTACTAAAAGCACGATTACACCGGAACAATACGAGCACGCGCATCGTGTATGGTCTGCCGTAGGAGCGAAAAACTTGGGAGAATATTCCGATTGGTATCTATTAAGCGACGTACTGATACTAGCCGATGTTTACGAACAATTTCGTTCGATTTGTCATCAAGTATACGACATCGATCCCGTATGGAATTTTACAGCTCCGGGTCTAGCTTGGCAGGCGATGTTGAAAAGTACAGGGATCAAACTTGAATTATTGACAGATTACGATATGATTTTAATGATCGAAGCTGATATTCGGGGTGGTATAACGCATTTAGCGGAGCGGCACGCGGAAGCTGAAAATCCGTACATCGGCAATAATTCGACGGAGGACGATAAAAAAAATAATACATACATTACGTACGTAGATTGTAACAACCTATACGGTCACGCGATGTGTAGGTATTTACCGTACGCGAATTTTAAATGGTTAACCGAAGCGGAAATTAATCGATTAGACGTATTATCTATAGCGGATGATAGCGAAGTAGGTTATATATTAGAAGTAGATTTAGAATATCCGACTAATTTACACGATTTCCATAACGACCTCCCGTTATGTCCGGAAACTCGTCTAGTTAGTCATCGTAGTAAAATAAGTAAGTTATTAATTACGTTAGAAAATAAACACAAGTACGTTATTCATTACGTAAATTTAAAACAAGCTATTAATTTCGGATTAAAATTAACGAAAATTCATCGCGTAATCGCATTTTCTCAATCTGACTGGATGAGACAGTACGTAGAATTAAATACTAGATTAAGACAGGCGGCTAATAACGAGTTTGAAAAAAATTTTTATAAATTAATGGTTAATTCGGTTTTCGGTAAAACGCTCGAGAATGTAAGAGGGAGAATGTGTATGGAATTAGTAACGAACGAGGAGAAATTTACAAAATTAGTCGGAAAAACTCGATTCAAAGACCGCACTATATTTAGCGAGTCCCCGTTATTGGTCGCCGTTCACTCGCACAAAACGTCTGTTCTATTTAATAAGCCTATTTACGTCGGAATGAGTATTTTAGATTTAAGTAAGGAAACCATGTACAATTTTCACTATAACGTAATGTTATCGTATTACGGACGAAATAATATTAAGCTATTATATCAAGACACCGATTCGTTTCATTATCTAATTAGAACGCGTGATTTTTATCTAGACGTAAGAACTAAATTAAGCGACTATTTCGATACATCCGATTATCCTCAGGATCATCCCTGCTATAGCGTACGTAATAAAAAAGTTTTAGGTAAATTTAAAGACGAGACAAACGGACGCGCTATTACTCACTTTATAGGATTACGGCCTAAATTATATACGTTTAAAACGATCGATAACGATATTATTAAAAAAGCGAAAGGCGTGCAAAGATCTGTTCTAGCTAAAGACGTCACTTTCGAAAATTATTTAAATTGTATTCGTTGCGCATCGGCGCCGTTAAATTGTAGTTATAGAGTAGGATGTTCGTTTCGTAGTTATAAGCATGTTATGTATACCATTAAACAGAATAAGTTATCATTAATTTGTAACGACGATAAACGTTATATATTACCCGATAATATTAATACGATAGCGTACGGTCATTACGCGCTAGTTAATTATAAATCGAAATATCAATTAGTATTAGACGAATTAAGTATTTATTTTACCGTACACGATACATTACGATGATTGTAATAATGATAATGATGATGATAATAATACACCATGCAGCAATTGTATCCGGTTATTTTATAATTTTCCTAAGTGTGTCGATTTATCACGAATACCAAGTAGGCTGTAATATCTGTTGGCGATGATAAGATGCATACACTCACACACACATACACACACGCATACATTCGTCCTTATCGTCTTCAATTCTCTCGACAAACATTAATTTTTTTACGGAAAAAATTATAACGCGATTTTTTTATTATTTTTTTATTTTCTTAAAAAATAGTACCATATATATACAGACGTGACGTATACGTAGATGTGATGTTGATATACAGACGTATACGTACATGAGATAATAATTATAAAACTTTTTTTACTAAATCGTTTAGCGGATTATAACTAATTTCCCGATCGTGTAATAATAATGCGTAACAAGATGTCTTCTCCGGGATAGCGGTCGATGATTTAAATTCGATCTTTAAATCTATCGGGCTGTTTGAAAGTAATTCATTCTGATAAGTAGTATCGATCACGAAAATGGTATATTTTTTCGCAAATTCGTTGATACCGATAAGCGGAGATGGATTAGGTTTCTGATAGTACATCTGCTGGAAACGAGTATACATTTGATATAGCGGAGCGTATTTATTTTCCGCGAAGTTTAATTGAAGGTTATTGTAGGGGTAATAAATCGAATTCAAGTAAACTTTAATATCGATTATATTACAATGATCGAATTCCGACATATCTTTCGTTAGTTGATTTTTCCTGTCAGTCTGAAAAGCTACTATGACGCACGAAGGTCGTTCGCTATTAGTACTGGTTTTTACCAACCAGCTATGCTCGGTAGCGCGCGGTAAGTCCGGATACTCGTATAGACTCCATTGACGAAAATTTATCGGAAGAAATTTAGCGTTCTTCACGTATTGTAATAGAGCTATTCTAGCCTCGTCATTGACACGTATAAATGGCAAATTCCACGCGACCTTTTGCAATGTAATCGAGACATCCGTTATATTGGTATCGTTATATAACGCATTTACATCTTGTCTGCCCCTGATCAATATTAATTCGTGTCGCGTATTTATAAATACTCGCCGATAATCTTCGTGTAAACCGGAAATAAGTTTCAACGGAATACTGAATGAAAAATAGAGCGTTTTCGCATCCCGAGTCGCCGGTTTTTCGTACGTACAAACTTTAAGGTCGCTCCGATTCATAACTGAACTAGCGTAGATATTTTCTTCGTTCTTTCCATCCATGCTGACGTACGCTTTAAGAGTAGACGTTATACCCGGATTGCGTACTCTGTCTATTTCAACTCAGTTTATTTCGTATCGTATTTCGGAAAATAGATGAAGCGGTCCAGCGAAAGCGAAATTCGTCGCTTTTTTCACGTATCCTTCCAATATTACATAACTTTCACTCGGTAATACGTAGACATCTTTCTGATGAACCGGTAATCTGATTTCGTCATTTTGACCGAAATTATTACTCGAATACAGTTTATGCGTATGATATTCGAACGAAGTAATACTGTTTTCCGTCTGAATCGGTTCGTTTACACGTAGAATACTATCCATTGTATGTATGTATGTATGTGTGTTATACTCTGTTTGATATGACTTTGTAACCCAATTGACGTAATAGTTGTATACTGCGATGAGAGAGGCGCGATTTCTTACGATTGACTCGTTGTTTACGTACGTGTCGTCTATTTATACTTTTTTTCAAAGATCGCCAACACAGCGAGCGAGTAGTGTTCGAGATGGAAGAGCACTTATTATAGGTTTTAACCATTATTGTCGCGTCTTAAGTGTAATGTGATAGTAATCGTTTCTTCATGAAAATCGATTAATTGTCCGTTTTGGTCTTCAATCGCTATAGTAATGCTATTTATAGTCTCATCGACTATCGGAAGATAGACGATACTCTCGGGTCTTTCGACTATCTTATAACCCGGCGCTATATCGAGTGGGAACGAATGCAGAATATGGCTGACTGTACCATTCTTGTACGAACCGCGAACTAAATTACATACTAGATTGATAACGTTCACGTTATTCATTTGAATAGTGCCGGATGATTGAACTTCTTTATTCGCAGGCAATAATCGGTACTGTTTTTCCGGATATTTCCCGCTGTATAGTTCTCCGTCAGTCTGTTTAAATCCGAGTAATCGTGCTGGTCCTTTACCATCGTTATATAAATCTAGGTAATGTTTAGATTTAAGACGCGCTTTTAACGTGATCGGATCGACTTTCAGCGATAAAGAATCATCGACGTATTTTTTTAGCGCCGCTTCCAAATCTGTCACTTCGTAACTACCCGGATCGAGTATAATTTTATTATTAGCCACGTCCACATTATGCGGTTTATTGTCGGTGTTTACGTACCATATCACGGTGTTTTCATTCTTGGTAATATTGAATATAGAATTGTAGCCTGTGAATGATGTTAATCCTAACGAATACGATCCATCAGCTAGATGTAGCGGAGGAAATATGTCGCAAGACAATACACTATTACCCGCTCCGCTTAGTTGAAATAAGTAGGATGTCATCGTTAGAGAGCGTTGCAAAGATATTTTAAGCACAGTTCACCGCAATTTACAGAGTTGACTTTGTTCATAAATTGATACAGCGTTCTATTGTAATTTATCACGATTTTTTTGTTAGCGCGTGTAAAGTATCGTAATAATTCTCGCGGTGGAGCCAGATTACCGTAACTATCGAAATATCGTACACGATTAACGTTCTTTATATAGCAACACCAATGCGTTCCTTGACCTTTCGCGCTATCTAGGTTAATTACAGCCGCTTCTCGATAGTGTGGACCGCTTATCGGTAAGCTATCTCTGTCGAACACACCTCTAAATTATTTTCGCGAATTTTTCAATTTCCAACCCGTTTAACGGTCGATTTACGATTGCAGCGACGAAAAAATTTAATTCTTTTTACTCGTTTCGATGTAGTACTGCTCGATGGTGGTGATGACGTATTTAAATAAAGACCGTATCCGTGTTTATACAGTTTTAAATAGACTCCTTTACCGACTTTAACCGACGACTCTGTTGATGATGATGATGAATCGCCAGCGTTAAAACTGCGACGCGCTTCATTAACATCTTTCACAGCTTTCGCCACGGCTGATGTAGTACCTCCAAGAGCGCCGATCAACGAAAGACCGGCTAAAATTGGAACTAATGGTAGCGCTCCGCCTATTTTTGGAACGGGTATTACACGCGTTTTAATTGTTAGTTTACAACAGCGTATTTTTTTCAAGGCTGCTAAAACTTTTCTGGTTATCGTTGAAATTTTGAAAATCTACTCCGTTCTTTTTCGAATTTAGATGAGAACGTTGATGATGACGACGACGACATCCTGCTCCTAATTTTCGTTTCATTTTTATACCGTTGGTTACTAGCCAAGCGCTGATTCGTTCACCGATAGTAGCTGATGAATCGGTTGCTCTTTATCAAGCCGGATCTTCGATTTTCTTATCAGCTCCAATTCGCTTTTTATCGTCCTTATATAGACTATAGGCGATATTGTGTTCTTGACAGGCTTTATCTAATCTGTTTATAGGTCGACTATTACTCACTAATCGAGCGGAAATGTTCGTACCGGGTCTGCAATAGTTATATCCCAGTGAATGAAGTTCGAACGATAATTTATCTATAAGCGTATTCACTAAACAACTACCGACACTTTTCGATCTAGCTAATGACGATATCCCATATATAGTTTTTTTACCAGGACGAGTCATATTGTTGTCTTTTTGCTTATATAATATAAATATATATTATATATTTTATAAATTTAGTGTACAAAATGTTGCAAATTGTATGCCAGAATACTTCACTTCCAGTAGAGGACGCTGTATATTCGCGATTGTAGGAAACGGTTTAACGCTGGACAATGACGATAAATTCCGAAAACACAGTGCTCTCTTAACGAATCATATATGATGTCTAGTATGTGGAAGTAGTGGATGTGGAAAAACTAACGCTACCTTATCGCTACTATTCCATCCGAATGGATTAAGATATACGGGGGGTCTACACATACGGTAAATCGTTAGATCAAGTCAAATACCATTTACTACATTAAGTCTTAGAACCGTTACAACCATCGATAGGTGTTAGTATGTTCAATCAATTAGACAACGTGCCGACACCTCAAGATGCTAAAGAGGATTCGGTAATTATATTCGACGATGTAGACTCGAAAGACGACTTGGGAAAAATACGAGACTATTTTTCTAGAGCTAGACATAAAAATATCGATTGTTTCTATTTGTGTCAGACGTACGTTAAAATCCCGAAACATATGATACGCGATAATGCTAATATGATTATGGTATTCGCGCAAGACGAGATTAACGCGCGACATATTTACGACGAACACGCGAACGGAGGTGGATCGAATTGCGACTATAAAACATTTCGCGAAGTGCGTCATCTAAGCTGGTCGGGTGACAAGTACGGTTTCTTGACAATCGTCAAAGAAAATAATATAAATAGCGGTCGTTTCCATAAAGGTTTCGATCAATTTCTATCGATAAAAGAAGTCTAATAAGCGCTCGCTCCTACTGTTATATTACGTATATTATGGATCGCGAACGTATCGAACGTGAAATACAAGTGAAAAAATCGCTAAATACTTTACGAAACGCCATCAAAGAAAAATATAATACTCTGATTCGGGATAAAAGTTTGATAATGGATGCTACTTTGCTGGTATTACGACTGGTTATCGAACCGTTGGAAGAGATCAAACAAGCTATATCAGACAAAAAAATAATGACAAAGATGGCACCATCATCACCACCACCGTTAGAGACTGATGAGAAACGTATTAAATTATCCGCTATTCCTATACTTAAAACTCCGCTCAAAGCCGAACCTTTATCACCATCATCAGCGACGCTACTATCGTCGTTAACCAGCAAAATCGAATCACCTTCTATTCCATCACCTAGTAGCAGTATGAAATTACCGTTATTCGATCGATTTGAAGATGGAGCGCACGGTATTAGGTTTCATTGTGGAACAAACGAGTATAGATTGGGAGATGTTCCGATTAGTTGGAATGACGAACTACATACTTTACGATTGCACGCGGGTGAATTAAAAGATCGAGACATCGAGGTGTCTACCGGTCTAGCTTATCTACTTACGCATAAACTACCGGCTGCCGGATATTATACGAATGCTGATTTGAAAATGCAAAAACAACCGCTAGAAGTTACTAGAGCTCATTTATGCAGCACCGGTGTGATAAAAGGTTTAGATAACGTCAAGTATCGCGAAATAATTAAACCTATGTTCGCCTCAACATCATCATCATCAGCATCACCGTTAGAAGATGTAAAGAAAAAAGAAGGCGGTAAACTGAGACTAATGAAATTAATAAATAACCGTAATTCACCGACGATCATTTACGAACACTGGGACGATCCGAACGAATTAGTCGAACGATTAGTTTTATTACACGCCTCCAGACAAAGCGGTAATACAGGTGTTGATAACGAAATTTTATCTATCGAAGAAGAATTAGTGCAAGCCGGCTATATTCATTTACCGAGTGAATATGAAAACTAAGAAGACGAATAACGCATCCGTGAAAGAACAAATTGTTAAAGAATTATTCAAACCAGCCCGTAAACATTATCCTACGCGAGCTGTACAAACGTACGGACAGAATGAATTTTGGCAAGCTGACATCGTCGATATGAGACAATACGTACGTTCGAATAAAGGCTATCGATATATTCTCACGATTATCGACACTTTTTCGAAATTTGCTCGTTGTATTCCGCTGAAGCGGAAAACAGGAGCGGAAGTAGCTAAAGTCTTAGATGATATTCTACGCGTGTGCGATAAAACACTGAATAACTTACAGACGGATGATGGATTAGAGTTTTTCAATCGGCTGGTCAAACAAGTAACCGACAAATATCGTATTAATCACTACAGTTCGTACAGCCCGCTAAAAGCTAGTATTATCGAAAGGTTTAATCGCACGATTAAAACTAAACTATGGCGACATTTCGCCATCAGCGGAAAATATTATTGGGTAGGCGCATTAGCGAAATTAACGCGCGAATACAATAACAGCGTCCATTCTACAATTGAAATGCGACCTGTCGATGTTAGTGCGAAGACCGAAGCGGAAGTTGCTAAACGCATTGCGTCGAAACGCATGAAACGATTAGTAGTCGCGCTGCCGAAAAAACTATATAAAGTCGGCGATTACGTACGTATAAGTAAAGTAAAATCAATATTCGAGAAAGGTTATACGCCTAATTATAGTTCGAAAATATTCATCGTACGAGACGTCTATCTTACGAATCCGATAACCTATACACTTCGAGATACGAACGGAGACATAGTTAAAGGTCGTTTCTATCATCAAGAACTATCCAAAACCGCTCATCCCGATACGTATCTAGTAGAAAAAGTGTTAAAACGTAAAGGACGTCGTGTGTACGTAAAGTGGCTCGGTTTCAGTCCGAAACATAATTCTTGGATAGCGGTTAAATCGATATTCGAGAAAGGTTATACACCTAATTATAGTTCGGAAATATTCATCATACGAGACGTCTATCTTACAAATCCGATAACCTATACACTTCGAGATACGAACGGAGACATAGTTAAAGGTCGTTTCTATCATCAAGAACTAACCAAAACCGCTTATCCCGATACGTATCTAGTAGAAAAAGTGTTAAAACGTAAAGGACGTCGCGTGTACGTAAAGTGGCTCGGTTTCGGTCCGAAACATAATTCTTGGATAGCGGTTAAAGATTTCGTTTAACGGGAAGATGCCTCTACATAAATCCGGCAAGTACTCCGATAGAGAAGCGCAATCAGCGCTTTTACCTAAACAACCGTCTATTACAAACAGTCTACCACTAACCGCGGATGGAAATTACGATTTACGAGGGAAACGAATGTTACACGCTGATAATAAAACAGCTCAGCCGCAAGATGACGAATTGATTACTTATTATCGATGTAAAAATTTCGTATTGCGCTACCTTCAATCGGACGTGTTCAAAGATAAAGTACTAGAGCATTTAGGTATTTCGCAGACTAGCGAAGGAGACTTCAAATTGAACGGTAAACGCTTATTAGGAAGCGATAATACTCGTCTTAATGCGGAAGATGATGAATTAATTTCATTCGCGCGTTGTAAAAAACTACAAGAATGGTTTACCGAGACTACTCCATTCAAGAAAAAAGTGCTCGAAGTTCTAGCTAGTAATATATCGTTCGCACCGTCATACATTAGTGGGCAAGATAAACGAATAGTCAGCTTGGCGGACGCTCTTAATGCGTCGGACGCAATTATGAAGCAACAGCTGGATGTGTATATAGCCTTGTTAGAAAATCGTATAAAAAAATTGGAACAACTTCATAAACCTGATTCGGTTAACGAATTACCTCCAACTCCATTAAACGTGAAGAAACCAACGTGAAGAATAAAGAATAGTATTAATAAATAATAATAATAAATGAACGAATCGATTAACGAGTATTTGTATTATTTAGATTAGTTCGATTACATAATATATTGTATAATATTTTCTTAATAGATAAAAATATACGCGTATTTAATTACGGTCGAGTACTTATTTCGCGCGAAATATAATTATAGAGATACTCCGTTAAAATACATCGTTACGCCTTCGTTATCGTTATCTTCTTCATCATCATCAACATCATGATCGGTACCATTATCCCTAAACATGATTTCATCATTAACGTCATCACCATCATCATTGCTAACGAGAGCGCAATACTTATAATCCTTAACTATACGCATATTTTCCAAACCTTGTTGACTAATTTCCAAATGTACATCGTGTATATACTGTTCCATTACATCATCGCACTCGGTATATGTAGGAATAGTATTACGTAGCAGGTAATAAGCTAAGAGTTCGCGAGAAAAATAGTTGCATACGATTTGTTGATAGAGCAACGAGCTGCGTATAGTTTTCAATATAGGCGAAGTTGTTTGTTCCAGTACACGTGCGATCCAGTATTGCGGACGTTTACGTAATAAATTTAATTGTTGCGGAAACGCGCGAAGTTGTTTTTGACACACACGATACAATTTTCGCATTATAATTTCGACTACGCGCTTATAATGATTTTGAAATTGATCCAAATATTTATCAATTTCATCGCATTTACGCACGAATAATCTTCCGCTGTCCGATTGCGGTAATAAATCTACCGCATGATTCGTTTCTTCCATAGTGATATATATACCGAATAAGCTGGGTTTACTCATCGCCGGATAGCGACTCACCATCATTTGACCTTGTTCTTCTCCTCGCTCCGGATAAACCCATACGGTTAAGTTATCGATGCAATACCGTTCATCCATCATTGCGTCACAAACTTCGAACATGGTAATACGAGGGAGTTGACTGAAAACCTTATCGTACATAAATTTAAATTGTCTATACGAAAAATATACGAAATTCTGCAGAATCGATATATCGACATCGCAATATTCTTCGTAGAGGTGAATATTTTTATCTAGTCCTTTATACACTAATACAAACGGTTCCGCACCGCTGTTCATATTTAAACCGACGAGTATATAAAAATCTGAATCTAGCGAAATAAATTTTTCCGCAATCAGATGAATGTTACACATTGGAAGTGTTCCATCTTGTCCAGTTGGAAACTAGCATATTTTATCTTCCATAACGAGGTTAGAAAAAAAAACAACAACAACGACGATATTAATATCGATCGAAACACAAAATCGCTCTTGATGCGGCTTAACTGGCGAGTAAACGTCTTTTCGTTTGTACTTTTCATTTATCACTGATAACATCTCTTCGATGAAATGGTACATTGCGTCGCGAGTACATCGTGAAGACGTCAAGATTGCGTCATGAAAACGTCGAGATCACGTCATGAAAACGTTAAGAGTACGTCATTACGACGCCATAAGAACACTGTATTTACGTCATGAAAACGTCAAGATCGCGTCATGAAAACGTCGAGATCGCGTCATGAAAACGTCGAGATCGCGTCGTGAAATTTCCCTGAAATGTGTATAATCGGTATGTGGGCGGTGTTGAGGGGTGGGGGTTAACGTGTTGGGAGAACGCCATTCAGACATCGGGAGTATGATAGTCACATTACACACAAGTGGACTCTTATTATA
Organism: Coronaproctus castanopsis; assembly: GCA_032883995.1. Lineage (NCBI taxonomy): Eukaryota > Metazoa > Arthropoda > Insecta > Hemiptera > Monophlebidae > Coronaproctus > Coronaproctus castanopsis. The sequence continues at coordinate 43,981,780 of CM065053.1, read as the reverse complement.
ACGAGTGAAGTAGTTAATGTTACACGTAAGTTTCAGCGTTCAAATAGTTATGTCTACTAGTACTAGTGCTGCTACTACTACACTAGTGTCTCTTTCGACGAAAAATGTGTTTTTTGTTGATTTGCAAGGGCTCAAAACGTCGACAAATACGTTCATTATTAAAGAATTGGCTATTCTTAATATTAAAGGTGATTACGCGTTACATAAACTCTATCAACCACCGTTCGATATTTCGCTAATTGATTCGCACACTCAAGCAAAAAATCTTTGAATAACTCAGCGATACCACGGATTATCGTGGAACAGCGGAACGGCAGCTTATAAAGAAATTTATAAAGATTTACGCGATATTGCGGAAACGATGTCACCGTGTTTGTTTCTTGTAAAAGGACTGGAAAAATGTAAATGGGTGGAAAATTTTCTACCAATGCCGCATACATCGGTGGAAGTTTGCAACTTAGAAGATCAATTCGCCACACCGAATTTAAAAGTGTTACATTCGCTCTACCGTGGAATATCAACTACAACATCCTGTTCGCATCATGGTCACGATCGATTTATTTGCGCGCTACGTAATGTTTATCTATTAGCGAAATGGTACGATATGAATGTGACGCCGATCCAGGCAATACTATCACCGAATATGTTCTTGGAAACTGTTCCGGAAGATTTATTACAAGGCGTATTTTCGAGTAGATTATCCCAGTTATTTCATAAATTACCGGCTAAATTACGCGAACGAGCAGACTTCCACAAATATAATCCGTTTCGAATTACTTTTCCATCGCAACAACTTTGTACTACTTGTAATCCAATGGCTGATAACGAGTAATATAAGTATGCTAATAATAATAATTATAATAATTTTTAATAGTATTTTATTGGATTAGACGAATAATTTTATTTTTAATTTTCTGTTACCTAATACGTTAACGAATAAACTAATATTTTTTCTTAAAAACGAGAGCTTGTGTTTATTTTTATTTATTTCATTTTGTGGGAGCGCTAGTTTTTTGCTATATATAAAAATCGAATGATTCTTATATACATTGCCCAAACTACACTTCGTGGAAGTAAACTAGCATGTAGTTCTCAGGTGTTTTTTGATTTTTTGAATTTTTTTATTTTATTTTATTTTTTTTTTTAATTTTTTGATTTTTTTTTTATAAATTATTATCTACCGATTGATAAATTATAATTTTTCTTCTTCAAATACTGCATCATAGCAATGTCGAAACCAAAATAAACTAGCCGTCACTTTTTCACCATGAATTGTCATACTTGTAAAATTAAGGCGTGCTAATTTCTTCATAAATTCATACACGTCCGTTATTCGTTTATGTCCGGAGACATCGTCGTTATTTAGCTGGAAAAATTTCACAATCGACTTTTTCTGTCGACAGATATTTCCTCGACTACATTCGTATACAACGCATGTCTTATAGACACCGTCTACTAATATCATATTCGGACAAGGAAAGCGTTCCGAAAATACGATATTTCTTTTCATCCGATAAATATAAAATACAACCCATTCGTGCGTTTTATAAGGCGGTACGTAACTAGCTATTTTAGATTTAGCCGTAGGAGGAGGTCCACAGTGTATCCATACATTATCCAAATCCGGACTACTAAGCTGTTCCTGTTGTTGTTGTTCTTGATGATTACTGGAAACATCCGGTATTATTCCCAGCTCTATTAATAATTTATCGACTTCTCGAACGAACGAAGGCCGTTGCGACGATGTTGGTTGAAAAAGTTGATGGTTAGAAGACGATTCCATTATGAGGGCAGATGATGTGTATTGAAACAGTGGAAAAAATCTTTGACGAAAACGAGTAAATGAACATGAACACCAGTGAAACGATTGAAATGTAATGTGCGCTGTATAAAATATTTGACGCGATTATTAAAAAAATAAATTATGTAACCTATCGCAACCATGAGCAGAACATTTATACAAGCATTCACCAATTGCGAGATAAAGTTCTTCCGTTTCTTCGAGATTAAATAATGTTAAATATTGTTCGCAATGAACGAAAGCATCGCATAAAGCTGTAATAATATCATTAGATGATGATGATGGTGGTAGATGTTTTTTTAATTCGTCGCAATTATGACAAAATAAAAATTCACCAATCGCTATGTGGAGTTTCATCATGTCCTTGTACTCTCTGGAGTATATTTCCAATAATAATTTGTACACTCTTCGAAATAGCGCACAATCCTGCAATTTACGCCTAAGTGGTAGAAAATATAAGTAGGATAGATGAGTCCAATCGGAATAATGATGTTGTTTATCGTTTTTTACGTGATTTCTTCAAAAATAATTCAGATGATCGTAATAAGACAGACCATCGTTTATATCTTGCCCCAGTTTCTCAGCTTCCATAATAACATCGCAAATAGTATTAACACTATTACTATATTTACTATGTAGTACATATTAAGAATAATATATATTACGCGAATAGTCTCACTATGAACACTGGATGAATTATACATACCCACACGATTGCAACAATGCAATTAATAGAATGTATTCAATTGACACATCTTAATTACTCGAGTAACAATTTCTTGGAAATGATCGATCAATTTCTTGGAAATGATCGATCAATTTCTTGGAAATGATCGATGTGTGGGGTGACGTGAGGAGAGTTATATAGTAACAGATTAATAATAATATCTGGTGTATTATTAGAGATAGCGGTCAAAGGTGATTGATTGTCCTTCTAAGAAAGAAAGAAAGAATATTATCGCATCATCCGATTAATAGTTCATGCAAATCATCACGTAATCATCAATTTGATTGTGACTTAAAGTGAATACCAAGTAGCGTGTACTGTCTGTTGACAATAATAAAATTTATACAAACCAACACAAGTACACACGCTCGCACACACACACACACACTCTCAGTTTACATCATCAGTTGTGTTAAGAATTTCGCCGATATAGGTTAAGAATTTCGCCGAAATATGTATAATAATCGATACAGTGGGAGGTGTGGAGGGGTGTGGCGGTCATAAGTGATGATCGGTTGACCTCGAAATAATAATAATCGATTAATAACTCGTCGTCGGTCAAATAATACGAGTATCAGAGTCTGTAGAACCCCCATCAATGTTAATTTCCATAAGAAAATGACCCAGAATGATGGACATTTTATACGTCGTGTATATGAGCTATCTCAGAGTCTGCAGCTCCCCCATATATACATCTACTTTGATGTTCAAATATAAAGATTTAGAAAATATACGCCATCATCAAAAAAACGAAATCTATAAACACTTAGACGTTTTACAAGAGAAAATTAGCCTGAAAAAATATATGGAACAAGTTTTGTCTAAAAAAAGTAGTAATTATCAGTTTTTATATGAAAAGTATAGGGACAAAGTTACTATGAAAACAAATTTTAAACAAGAATTAGCAGAGTTAAATTCAGCAATAGAGAACAATCTTGAAAAACTCGAACTACTAGAACAGGAAAATATGGCTCAAAAACTTAACATAAAAAGAATCAAACATTTTATACAACCAAAATTTAACATTTATGTTTCTGAAGTTTTAAAACCCAAGTTAAGCGATGAAAACTTTGTATGCATCATTTGTTGTGTAAAACCGCGCGATACAGTATACAAAGAATGTAGTCATTTTATATCATGTGAAAGCTGCAGTAAAAAATTAAATAATGCTTGTCCTATGTGCAGAACCAAATCTGAATTCTTTAAAATTTATACATCATAGATAAAAATATTTTTTAGGGAAATGAAAAAATTTTAGAAATAAGTAGATTATTATTTTCGATGCAACAACAAGACACAGCAGAATATGGTACGTGTATACACTTGCAGGAATTCATTATAATAATAAATCTTTTATACAAACAGTATTACAAGCTTTTCCTGAAACGATCTCGATGATGAGAAGTTCGATGTTGTGTAAATTCTATATTCAATTGAATATAGAATTAAAATCGTATCAGGTATATAAGTAAAATTATTTCAAGAACTTACATTTGCAAAGAAACTTGATAAATGAGCTCGATGTTGTATAACTTTCTACTGTAGAAAATTATACAAAATAAAACATATTTTCAAAAGTTGTAAAAGTTGGTAAAGCTACTAGACCAGGCAAAATTATTTCTACGGCCTGGTGACAGTTAAGATAATTTACTAAAAAATATGTAATTCCTGTTATTATACCACATACAGAATATAACAAATAATCTGGCATTTCTATTTCTGAAATATATTTCAGAAAATTTTTAACTTAATTTCTAATATAATTATATTAGAAAAACATATAAATTTAAACTATATTTAAATCTTTAAATATGCTATCGAGAATATTGAAAACATATTGTTCATTAACTCCTGGTAAAAATCCCGTCCCATTACTTTTTAACATAAGTATTTGGTCATTCGCGTCTCTTACAGTTTCGTCAGCCTTAATAAGACAATCTTCATTATGTTTTATTGTTTTTCGTTGATTATAGCCACATTTATTTGTAGATGATGCAGTATCACATATTCCTTGTCTTCCACTCATTGCATGAGCTAACATATTTGTATTTTCTGGTCTGAGACCTTGTGCAAATCCTGTACTACAAAAGCCCCTAGAATGATATTTATCAAGAGCAGAAATATTTTTTTTTGGAAAATGTATATTGGCTCTTTTACCATTATCTGTTCTATTTTGTAATCTTTCACCTCCAATCAGTTGTTGGCCTACAATACCTCTCGTTTGACCAAGATTGAAATAGTCTCCTTTACTTCCAGCTTTAATTGTTGTAACAATATTGTTACCCCTTGTAGCAATTTTTTCTCCTAAATCTTGTGAGTTTGAAAGTAAAACTTTAATTTTTGCCTCGACTAAGAGAGGGCTCATTATTGTTTTTGTAATAATCTCAGCTTCTTCTAACATCTTATCAATGTTAACTGGATTTTCATCTATTGGTAATATATCAGAAATATTAATGGAAAAAGATGTATATGTAAGCCATTTATTTACTAAAAACTGAATGTCATTTAAAAAATGTGCACATTCGTCTTTACCAAAATTAATTTTGATATTTTTAATAATTGTAGCACTTCCGCCCCCAATATACTTTTTCATGAGAAAACCTTTAATAAGTACACCATCTACTATTTTAATATTATCATCTTCGAAATAAAACTTTTTTGGGAATACAAGAGATATTATTGATCTACCGGTTTGTAAACTTATCTTACCAGTATATATATTGTTCTCTTTGAGAATTCGTTTTATATCTTTTTGTTTTTCTTGATAATAGTAAAATTCTCTAGATAATACCATCATAATATCGCAATATTCTCCAAAGTTGACAATGTACGCATCATCTTGTGTCATTAGATATGATCCCAATAATGTATCTTGTTGAACTACAATAATGGGGTTTCCATTAATGTCACTAAAAATGCAATCTTTTGGAGAAGTGAGTAAAGATAACTCGGTCGTAGATTCAATAGATTGTGGGAAATGGGCATTCATTTCGTCACCGTCAAAGTCAGCATTAAAACTTTTACATGTTGCTAAATTGAGCGAAAATGTTTTTTGATTTTTTATAACTGCTTTAAATGCCATCATACTACCTTTATGAAGTGTAGGCTGTCTATTCATCAAAACCCAGTCTCCATTTTGAAGAGATCTATGAACAATGTCCCCTTGTTTAATTTCCGGATATTTTATTTTTGGAAGAGTTTTTGGAGTTATATCAACTTCATTTCTTATAATTCTATCACCTAATATTAGTTCTATAAGATCTTCTTTTACGGTAATATTTTTAATATTACCGTTTGGCATTTTTCTTTGTACTATGTCTCCCGGAGATAATATTTTCGCTATATCTTCTTTCATATAGAGATCTACTCTAATTATGTTTCCATTTCTAGTAATTTGTTTTACACGTTTTTGTTTAATTAGAATGTTAACTTTTTCTAGGTTTTTTTTACATACTTTAATAGGAAATGAAACATTGTTTGCTATTGCTATTGGGATACCGACTTCATCTATTCTTAAATCTGGCCCAGGCCCAGTTACAGTTCTAGCGCACATATCTGTTCTTTTTCCCATTAAATTCATGCGGATTATACCTTGTTAACCTTTCAACATATCACAAATAGTATTATAGTTATCAGAAGGTCCTATACTACTTCCATTTTTTCTAGGTTTGCATAAGTTTTCTATTTTAATTTTAAGCATTGTAATAGCTACTTTTTTATTTGTGGCAGTAAGTATTGCCTTGTTTGCTTTTACAATTTCACCAAGAACTTTTGTCAAATCGTCTTCTTTAATAACACCTCCTACTTTGTTACAAGGTCTGCAACATATTGGAAGAACTGGCCATACTTTAATACAAAAATTTCTAGGATGAGAACACGATAGTAATTTTTCCACTTCTGTATTAACATCGTTAAAAATGTTATATATTTCATCATCTGCCAATTCCACAATATTTTGATTTTCATCAATGTAGTGAATGGTGGGCGGTTCTTTTTTAAGATGATATTTTCTCGTTTCTTTAAAACAATGATAACATTTGTCAACACTTTTTGTTTTTTTAAGTATTTCAAAAAGTCTTTTTTCGCCTTCCAATTTTAGTATGTCGTTAAATTCCAAATGTTCTCTCGATAAGATTAAATTGGAACAATTGTGACATAATATTTTCAACAAAAGTACTACATGATTAAAAAATAAAGGATGTACAATTGTAACATTTAGTTCAATATGACCAAAGTGCCCGGGACATTTATCCTTGTCTTGTTTACAACTTTCACATGTTCTTGTGAAAAGAGCGCCGCTACGATTATCATACAGTGTGTTTTTTTTATCTTCAGTATATTTTGAAGTTGTTACTTGGTATAAACTGTTTGATACTATATCTTCATAGGAAGCAATATCAAAATTTATTTCTGCGCATACTACACAGTATTATCTCAAAATCTGGGCAAACAGAATATATATTTTTTAATATCTTATATTCTCGTTTATTATTTCAATATTATTACTTGGTTTTTCTAAAGCATTTACTGGGGTTTTTGTACAAGCTACAGCAAGAGATTGTATAACAGATTGTTCTGCCACACCAATTCTTAACTTTCCAGATAAAATTCTTGTTAAATAAAATGCTTCTTCTTGTGTGCATTTTTTATATAAATCGGTGATAATGTCTATCTTTTTTTGAAGAGAATTTTTCCCCACAGTTTCAGCAATTAAGCATAAACTTTCAAAGACAAATGCTATTGTTAAAATAGATTTAATATTAGGTTCTATACATTCTGATATTATTACACTTATATCTCCTTTACTGTTTTTTTCTTTTTTAATTTTTTGCAAATCTATTTGTGTAAACTGAGACATAGCTTTTAATATTGTTACGTCTGAAATTCCTAATTTTTTTCCCTTATAGGAAGGTGCTATAGTATTTAAAGATAAATAGATACAAGGAATCAGTTCGTTTATATTCTTTAAAATAACAGAGGAGAATAATTCAGATAACATATCAATCATGATAAGTCTTCCAGTATTTTTTTCTAATTCAGCAAATGTCTTACTAATTATTGAAAATTTACAATTCTTTTCATTCATATTATTATCAATAATAATATATTGTTTTAATTTTCATCATATCAATTTTAATTTGGTATCAATTCATTTATGTATTTATTCACATTCAGAAAATTTTTATACAATAATTATCTACTATAACTATACCAATGGTTAATATTACTAGTAACAGTTTTTTATCCATTTTTATAATTGAAAAAATTTCTACCATTATGGGAAAAAATATAAATGTTCAATTATTATTAATAATTGAACAAAATCGACTTGTAGAACTTGTAAAATTAATTACAGTAGAATGAAATTTCTTTTTTTATTTCTTCTGGAGATTTGTTGTCGACATCAATATATATTACTTTATATGGGCACTTATTTAAGGTAACTTTATATTTTTCATATAAATTTACAATATAATCTAAATCTATATTTTCTTCTGCTTTTCTATTTCTTATTTTAATTCTTTCTATACATTTTGATGGGGAAAGATCAAGAAAAAATAAAATATCTATTTTAAAATCAATTTGGAAATATAAATCATCAAAGCATTTTTGATGGTATTGTTTCCAAATGTTTGGATTTTTTGATAGATTTCCCACAAATACATGTTTAGATATATATGGACATCTTTCTACAAAACAATCTTTTGTTAGTTTTTTAATTTCTTGTATTTGTTTATATTGGCTAAGTAATATTTGATATTGTAATGGAAATAAATATGTTTCTTTATCTTTATAAAAATTCTCTAACATGTGCCATTCGTGGAGTGGCTCCTCAAATGTAAGAAAATCTTCAGATAAAGATTTTAAAAGGGTAGATTTTCCCGATCCAATATTTCCATCAATACAATATATCTTTTTACTTTTAGATTCCATTATATGAAACAATAATTTATTCTAATAATTAACAGTGTTTCATTTTTGTTAGAAATGATATAAAAATGAAGCTTTTATATTTTTTCAAAATATAAAGCGATAAAATAATGATTTCTAATAGTTGTTACACATATGAAATAAAAAAAGATTTAATTATCTTTGTGCCTGAAAATTTTTTATTAAAATTAAAATTTTCAGTAAATAATTCATTAAATAGTATATATTATGGAAAATTTAAAAATTTCAACTGTGTGGTAAAAATAATACCAGAAATAACAAAGTATACTAGTGAAACTAAGTTCCTTATAAATTGTTTAAATTGTAAATATTTTCCTAAAATATATTCTCATCTCTGTTTTAATTACAGTAATTTATTATTAAATTGCATAGTATTTGAGGAACTGACACAAATTACTCCCGATTTTTTATATGAAAATTTATCTTACTTATTAAAAGGAATACATTTTCTTCACGAGAATGTAAAAATAAGTCATAATGATTTAAAATTAGATAATTTAGCGAAAAGAAACGGGACTATTATAATAATAGATCTCGGACTCGCGACTTCTTTTGGTCAACAACAGTGTAAAATAGGAACTATTTACACTATGCCAATAAGTATGTATAAAAATTGTTTTGTTGCAAAACACAATGACTTAGAATCTATTATTTACGAACTTGCTAAAAATAAATTTATGCTATTTAAAGATGAAAATATTGTAGGTTCTCCACAAGAAATAGTTATTTTTAAAGATTCATTATTAAAATCATTATCAAGAGATAGAACACATGAACTATCTTACATGGCAAGTTTAGTTTTAAAACAGTATAATAATACTAACAAAAAACTTAAACTTAATTATGAAAAATTATCGGAAAATTTAAGATAAAAATTTAAATAAAAATAGTTTTTCATAAATATGAATTATAATTTATAATTCATAATTCACATTGTAGTAAGTATGGAAATTACAAGAGAAATTTCAGAAATAAATTTTGATATTGCTTCCTATGAAGATATAGTATCAAACAGTTTATACCAAGTAACAACTTCAAAATATACTGAAGATAAAAAAAACACACTGTATGATAATCGTAGCGGCGCTCTTTTCACAAGAACATGTGAAAGTTGTAAACAAGACAAGGATAAATGTCCCGGGCACTTTGGTCATATTGAACTAAATGCTACAATTGTACATCCTTTATTTTTTAATCATGTAGTACTTTTGTTGAAAATATTATGTCACAATTGTTCCAATTTAATCTTATCGAGAGAACATTTGGAATTTAACGACATACTAAAATTGGAAGGCGAAAAAAGACTTTTTGAAATACTTAAAAAAACAAAAAGTGTTGACAAATGTTATCATTGTTTTAAAGAAACGAGAAAATATCATCTTAAAAAAGAACCGCCCACCATTCACTACATTGATGAAAATCAAAATATTGTGGAATTGGCAGATGATGAAATATATAACATTTTTAACGATGTTAATACAGAAGTGGAAAAATTACTATCGTGTTCTCATCCTAGAAATTTTTGTATTAAAGTATGGCCAGTTCTTCCAATATGTTGCAGACCTTGTAACAAAGTAGGAGGTGTTATTAAAGAAGACGATTTGACAAAAGTTCTTGGTGAAATTGTAAAAGCAAACAAGGCAATACTTACTGCCACAAATAAAAAAGTAGCTATTACAATGCTTAAAATTAAAATAGAAAACTTATGCAAACCTAGAAAAAATGGAAGTAGTATAGGACCTTCTGATAACTATAATACTATTCAGAGCCATTTTTACTTTAGTTTCGTATGTCAAGGAGACGCTTAATGTTGGAAATTCTGTAGTTGTTATATCATACGATATAAAAGGAGCGTTTGATAACTGCAAGTGGTCTTCCATTATAGGAATTCTGAAAAATAAACAAGTTAATTCCTTCCTAATAAATATTATAATAAATTATTTCCAAAATAGATGGGTTAAATTAGAAATTAATAATGTTGCATCTAGAAGAATGTTGAAATGTGGTGTTCCACAGGGGTCTGTACTTGGACCTACCTTGTGGAACTTACTTTATTCTAAGATTCACTATGAGGTAGAAGAATTTAGTACAGATATAAACACTAAATGTGAGTTGATATCATATGCGGATGATCTTTGCGTCATGTTTCCAATAAATAAACAATATAATTATAAACAAATAGAAATCATATGTCAGTATCTTGAAAAAATTGTTAGTGAAATGGGTCTGGAGTTCTCTTTGCCCAAGTGTAATTTTATTATTTTCGGTAAGCAAACTATTGTTAAGGAAATTAGCTGTTTGAGGTTGGTGGCTGGTCAGCGAGTCTCTCATAAGAGAATTCTGAAGTACCTTGGTGTATTAATCGATTATAAATTAACTTTCATTCAGCATATTGAACATGTACACAATAAATGTCTAAAAATTTATAATTTATTGAAAAAATTGCAACCTAATGTTAAAGGTTTGAAATTTAAAGAGCGAATTATCCTATATAAAGGTCTTGTACAATCATTGTACAGCTACGGTGCAAGTGTGTATATAAACAAGGCGGTTTTAAATAGAGTCAATAAGCAACAACGAAAATTCTTACTCAATACATGCTGTCTTTATAGAACTGCTCCAACCTCTGCCGCTAATGTAATAAGTAATATTTTACCAATGGATTTGTTCATAATAAGCAGGTCAATTATTTCTGAATACAGAATTGTTCATAATACCTCCCTTCTCAAAAACTCTATGTTGATATCGGTCTGGCATCGGCTATGGGTGACACACCTCCATCTAAAATATTTAATAAATTTGTTATTGAGACAGTTTACAATATGTGGCAAGAGAGATGGAATAACTGTGCCACTGGTCGAAAGACATTTGAATTTTTCCCAGATGTTGGTTGTAGAAATAATCTTAAGCAAATTAACATTAATTTTTATACTGCTCAAGTGCTTTCTGGTCACGGTAAGTTTGGTGAATACCTATATAGGTTTCACCTTATAGATAACCCTGGATGTGTAGCTTGTAGTGACACCAGTCTTGATGATATAAGGCACTTTATGTTTTATTGTACAAAGTTCAATGATCTACGAATTAAATATGGAATTCAGGAATTTACTTCTCTTGAAATTAATAAGATAAACGCAAATCTTTTATTAGCTTACATGGATGCTGCAATGCGACGTAAGTACATAATTCCCGACAAGTAATCTAATCCAACCGTCATACCGTAGTCCGTATTATTTTATTACATGTGTAATTCTTTTTTTTTTTTTTTTTTTTCTCACTCTATGTACTTGTGTGTATCGTGACCATTTTTCCTTTAATTTCACATTATTCTATATTATCGTGTTATCATTATGTTTTAATTCTGTCTATGATTAATTATAAGCGCATTGTTATTCTTTGTATAGTGACTGGGACTATGTTTTTTTCATCCCGGTTACTTCTTAGTTTAAGACACATTCCGCAGTATATTTACATGCACATTGTAACATAATTTATCAATTAAATAAAAAAAAAAAAAAAAAAAAAAAAAAAAAAAATACTATTTGTGATATGTTGAAAGGTTAACAAGGTATAATCCGCATGAATTTAATGGGAAAAAGAACAGATATGTGCGCTAGAACTGTAACTGGGCCTGGGCCAGATTTAAGAATAGATGAAGTCGGTATCCCAATAGCAATAGCAAACAATGTTTCATTTCCTATTAAAGTATGTAAAAAAAACCTAGAAAAAGTTAACATTCTAATTAAACAAAAACGTGTAAAACAAATTACTAGAAATGGAAACATAATTAGAGTAGATCTCTATATGAAAGAAGATATAGCGAAAATATTATCTCCGGGAGACATAGTACAAAGAAAAATGCCAAACGGTAATATTAAAAATATTACCGTAAAAGAAGATCTTATAGAACTAATATTAGGTGATAGAATTATAAGAAATGAAGTTGATATAACTCCAAAAACTCTTCCAAAAATAAAATATCCGGAAATTAAACAAGGGGACATTGTTCATAGATCTCTTCAAAATGGAGACTGGGTTTTGATGAATAGACAGCCTACACTTCATAAAGGTAGTATGATGGCATTTAAAGCAGTTATAAAAAATCAAAAAACATTTTCGCTCAATTTAGCAACATGTAAAAGTTTTAATGCTGACTTTGACGGTGACGAAATGAATGCCCATTTCCCACAATCTATTGAATCTACGACCGAGTTATCTTTACTCACTTCTCCAAAAGATTGCATTTTTAGTGACATTAATGGAAACCCCATTATTGTAGTTCAACAAGATACATTATTGGGATCATATCTAATGACACAAGATGATGCGTACATTGTCAACTTTGGAGAATATTGCGATATTATGATGGTATTATCTAGAGAATTTTACTATTATCAAGAAAAACAAAAAGATATAAAACGAATTCTCAAAGAGAACAATATATATACTGGTAAGATAAGTTTACAAACCGGTAGATCAATAATATCTCTTGTATTCCCAAAAAAGTTTTATTTCGAAGATGATAATATTAAAATAGTAGATGGTGTACTTATTAAAGGTTTTCTCATGAAAAAGTATATTGGGGGCGGAAGTGCTACAATTATTAAAAATATCAAAATTAATTTTGGTAAAGACGAATGTGCACATTTTTTAAATGACATTCAGTTTTTAGTAAATAAATGGCTTACATATACATCTTTTTCCATTAATATTTCTGATATATTACCAATAGATGAAAATCCAGTTAACATTGATAAGATGTTAGAAGAAGCTGAGATTATTACAAAAACAATAATGAGCCCTCTCTTAGTCGAGGCAAAAATTAAAGTTTTACTTTCAAACTCACAAGATTTAGGAGAAAAAATTGCTACAAGGGGTAACAATATTGTTACAACAATTAAAGCTGGAAGTAAAGGAGACTATTTCAATCTTGGTCAAACGAGAGGTATTGTAGGCCAACAACTGATTGGAGGTGAAAGATTACAAAATAGAACAGATAATGGTAAAAGAGCCAATATACATTTTCCAAAAAAAAATATTTCTGCTCTTGATAAATATCATTCTAGGGGCTTTTGTAGTACAGGATTTGCACAAGGTCTCAGACCAGAAAATACAAATATGTTAGCTCATGCAATGAGTGGAAGACAAGGAATATGTGATACTGCATCATCTACAAATAAATGTGGCTATAATCAACGAAAAACAATAAAACATAATGAAGATTGTCTTATTAAGGCTGACGAAACTGTAAGAGACGCGAATGACCAAATACTTATGTTAAAAAGTAATGGGACGGGATTTTTACCAGGAGTTAATGAACAATATGTTTTCAATATTCTCGATAGCATATTTAAAGATTTAAATATAGTTTAAATTTATATGTTTTTCTAATATAATTATATTAGAAATTAAGTTAAAAATTTTCTGAAATATATTTCAGAAATAGAAATGCCAGATTATTTGTTATATTCTGTATGTGGTATAATAACAGGAATTACATATTTTTTAGTAAATTATCTTAACTGTCACCAGGCCGTAGAAATAATTTTGCCTGGTCTAGTAGCTTTACCAACTTTTACAACTTTTGAAAATATGTTTTATTTTGTATAATTTTCTACAGTAGAAAGTTATACAACATCGAGCTCATTTATCAAGTTTCTTTGCAAATGTAAGTTCTTGAAATAATTTTACTTATATACCTGATACGATTTTAATTCTATATTCAATTGAATATAGAATTTACACAACATCGAACTTCTCATCATCGAGATCGTTTCAGGAAAAGCTTGTAATACTGTTTGTATAAAAGATTTATTATTATAATGAATTCCTGCAAGTGTATACACGTACCATATTCTGCTGTGTCTTGTTGTTGCATCGAAAATAATAATCTACTTATTTCTAAAATTTTTTCATTTCCCTAAAAAATATTTTTATCTATGATGTATAAATTTTAAAGAATTCAGATTTGGTTCTGCACATAGGACAAGCATTATTTAATTTTTTACTGCAGCTTTCACATGATATAAAATGACTACATTCTTTGTATACTGTATCGCGCGGTTTTACACAACAAATGATGCATACAAAGTTTTCATCGCTTAACTTGGGTTTTAAAACTTCAGAAACATAAATGTTAAATTTTGGTTGTATAAAATGTTTGATTCTTTTTATGTTAAGTTTTTGAGCCATATTTTCCTGTTCTAGTAGTTCGAGTTTTTCAAGATTGTTCTCTATTGCTGAATTTAACTCTGCTAATTCTTGTTTAAAATTTGTTTTCATAGTAACTTTGTCCCTATACTTTTCATATAAAAACTGATAATTACTACTTTTTTTAGACAAAACTTGTTCCATATATTTTTTCAGGCTAATTTTCTCTTGTAAAACGTCTAAGTGTTTATAGATTTCGTTTTTTTGATGATGGCGTATATTTTCTAAATCTTTATATTTGAACATCAACTCTTCATATTGTGATTTTGAATTCATATTTTGAGTCATATTAAACATTGATTCATCCATATATAAAGTATAAAGCAATATTTCTATATTAGAAAAAAATCTAATGTCAATTTTTGTGTAAAAACTCCTAGGGGATAACCCCTAGGAGTTCTGAAAAGAACTGTTTCATGTTTATTTTATATATTATGTAAATACTCTGAAGAAAGGTGAATTTTCCCCACATATCGGACATGTATCTACTAAATCCTTACTACAACTTTCACATACAGTAATATGATGACAATTTTTAAATACGATTACTCGTAAATTTTTGTTACATATTACACACAAATCAATACTTGTTGGTGTATATTTATTGTTTAATAACAGGTTATTTTTTAAATTTTCAACACGTTTAAGTTTATATTTGTGTTCTAACGTTTTTTCACTAAGGGATTTGATACTTACATCTTGTTGGTTCTTTAAATTCATCAACCATGTTTTGGATATATAATTGGCCTTATTTATGTTTTCAACAATTTTACTTTTCCTTTTTAAAATCCCTCTCTGTAAATTATTCCTATCTATTAAATTTTTTATGGATATTAAATCTTGCTCTAAAGATTGGGTTTTCTCTAACAAGTCTTTAATATTTTTATCACCAGTTTGTATTTTACTATTTATTTTTGTTATTTCTTCGGTAAGATGTTTTACAGACGGAAATTCAGATCGATAATCTTCTAAATCTTTGTCCTCAGTTTCTGATAAATTTTCATTGTGACTTTCATGATCAGATTCATAATCTACATCAGACGTCGAATCATGATCAGAATCATCAATAAATTCATTTAGAAAACCTATAACATTTTCACTAATAATATTCATCTCCATCTCTTGTGACGACATTTTTACAATAAACGATTGAAACAATATCTTAATAAATTAAAAAATATCATATCAATTTTTACATAAATATAATAGTATTTTCAGCGCAGAAAAGTAATGAACAATATGTTTTATTTTGTATAATTTTCTACAGTAGAAAGTTATACAACATCGAGCTCATTTATCAAGTTTCTTTGCAAACGTAAGTTCTTGAAATAATTTTACTTATATACCTGATACGATTTTAATTCTATATTCAATTGAATATAAAATAATTTTATATATTTTATATATTTTATACTTTGTTAATAATAATATCTTTAGATCTTTCAGGAAAAGCTTGTAATACTGTTTGTATAAAAGATTTATTATTATAATGAATTCCTGCAAGTGTATACGTACCATATTCTGCTGTGTCTTGTTGTTGCATCAAAAATAATAATCTACTTATTTCTAAAATTTCTTCATCATTTATATCTTGCGATTCCGAATATCCTAATACATCTAAAGCAAAACTAATAATGTTAACACTTTCTGTTTTAATATAAATATTTTCTATTTCAGAAAATATTTCTGAAAATTCGTTTACGGGTTTAATGCAGCAACCGCCAAACATTTCAGAATGTAATAAACAGTTTATATTGTTAATATTTTTCAATAATGAATTTGCTTTATCGAAAATTTCTCCATTTTTAGGAAATTTAAAAAAAGAATACATTATTCTGTAGAATAATTTTAATGCTCCATTGTCTATATAAAACATTTTATGCATTGCTAACTGTGATAATATATAAACAGATTTTTCATCTGTTCTAATTATCACAGTATTTCCTTCAGAAAATATGTTTTTGCTGTTTCTTATAGTATACTTTCCTGGAGACTCTGCCGGGCCATTTCTTAATAGAAATATATTACATAAAATCAATATAGGATTTATATCTAAAAGTTCAACATCATTATAACAAGCGATGACCATTATTTCAGCTAACGTCATTTTACTTTCCCAATTTTCTGACAGATAAAAACTGTCAAATTTACTAAGAGCTTTTAATAATGATGTTTTGTTTTCTAATATTTGGTTTTTAATATTGCTCTCATCATTGTAATATGATTCTAAAGATATGTATAACTGTCTAATATCTTTTATTATTTTTTTGATTTTTTCAATAACTTTTTCCTTTTTGTTTTTTTCATTAGCATTATTATATTCCCATACTTCTTCAAAACTAAAATTATCATCATTAAACAATGCGCGTGGTCTATTCCAACGTTTTTTCGTATCCAAAATAGAAGTATATCTTACAGGGTGATATACAATCTCCTCGATAAGAGTATTAAAATCATATTTAAATTCAATATGATCATTATATTTTTCTCTTTTATTTTGTCTACAGTTTTCATAGAATGGGTATATATAAGCGCTTGGTTTTTTTTTGAAATTTCAATATTGAATTTACATTTTTGGGGGTGCTAGGATTTGACCAAAATGATTATTTAACAAATCGAACATAAATAAGCATTGACAATTTTTTAATGCTATTTTATTTTTATGCAATTTTGTTTTTAAGAAATGTTATTGCGATTTTTTGACATATCTGATTTCTTAAAAAAAGTATTTTTTTTTTAATTTGTTTAATTACCCTTAGAAATTTTAACCTTTAGTTTTGCTTTTTGGATTTTATAAGGGAAAGTTGACAGAGATTAAATATAAGGGAAAGTTGACAGAGATTAAATATAAGGGCAAGTTGACAGAGATTAAATATAAGGGCAAGTTGACAGAGATTAAATATAAGGGCAAGTTGACAGAGATTAAATATAAGGGCAAGTTGACAGAAGTGTGCTCAATATGCCCACTTACTACTCATCATCTTAGGATAAAGGTATACCATCGATGTGATTGTATATATATAAAGATACATTAGCCAGTAACTGCTTATACACGATCGAAGAAGATTAATGCGAAGGTGTGTGTTTGCTTGTTATTTTCTAGAGCAAAAAGTCATAAATTAGGATCAAATATGGTAAATTTCACAGTTGAAACAGTTCATAAGTGATATAGAAATCGATTCGCTATGTATCGTATATATAATCGCATAACCGAACACGTAAATTTCAACTTATTTTTATCTACTATAGAGGATAAAGTGTATGAATTACTAAATTTGCACATGCAATCGAGTGGACTAAAATCGAACTTAGTCCTACACGCTACATTTGAGAAGACCAATGTAAAATTAGGTCTGCAAACTTCACCAGGCTATTTTTACGGAAGTAATGCAGTTTTGTTTCCGAGCAGCAATTTACACGAATGGTTAAACGAACAATCTGCCGATATCGATACGTCTTTAACCAATTTTGAATGTGGAACAGCTTCCGGTTGGTCAGTTCGTCGAATAGTATGCTATCGAAATTCATTGAAAACAGGAAACACACAGGTGAATTATATCCGTATAAGAAACCCAATATCTCGAATAAATACGATTGGTCGAATATTGAATTTCCAGTAAAATATCAATCTATTTCAAAATTTGAAGATTCTAATCCGAATGTATCGGTAAATGTCTACCGATTTGATGATAAAAATAAAATATTTCCATTACGAATCACCAAGGAAGAACACACTGATCATACGGATTTGTTACTACTTCAGCGTGAGGAAGACACGCATTATTGCTGGATTACAAACTTGGAGCGATTAGTCGGTTTACAAGTAAGAATATATTTATGCAGACGATGTTTATGGCACGTACACAATTAAAAAAGATACGCGGAACATAAAACGTTATGCGGTAAGAAGCAGCCCACAGCGATTAAATTGCCGGAAGGGGATAAAAGTGTTTTATCATTTAAAAAACACGAGCAGAAAGAATTTGTTCCCTTCATCATGTACGTAGATATCGAATGCATCTTAGACCCGACAAACTCTGATGAAGAAAATATTCCAGATATCAACAATGACGATGATGAAGTAGAAGATCAAACTGGTGTACGAAGACTGAATAAAACAAAGAATACGGTTAAAATGCAGAAACACATTCCAATGAGCCTGTGTTATTATGTAGTTTCCAGGACCCAACTGATGATGTAAACTGAGTGTGTGTGTGTGCGTGAGTGTGTGTGTTAGTGTGTAGGTGTGCGCATCTTATTGTAACCAACAGTCGTATTAATCGTATTGGTGTGTGCGTGCGAGCGTGTGTACTTGTGTTGGTTTGTATACATTTTATTATTGTCAACAGACAGTACATGCTACTTGCTATTCGTGATAAATCGTAACCTTGGGACACATGTGCAAATTACTAGGATAGAGCTTATCAGTTTGTGGTAAAATTTATCAATTAATCGAATAATTATGTCGGATGTGACATTTATACACGTTTAAATGGAAGATTATGTAATTTCGCATAAATTTCATCAAATACGTTTATCAGATAATTATGTTAGATGTTTATACACAATTAAATGGAAGATTACGTAAGTTCACATAAACTGTATCAAATACTTCGACATTCTATTGATGTTTTTAGTAACTCTTACCGCGAGAGAATTCTATATATACGCTCTTCGTCCTAGCTGAGTTCATTCGCTAATTCGTTATCCTGATAAATAAGTGTCGCGTAAATCATCCAATCCGATTCGATTATTTTTCATCACCGCGAATATTATTTATTTCGGTAAGTACTTTATTAATTAATAATAACTATTTTGTTACTCGATTATTTACGATACATAATTCTTTTATTTTTCAAAAAATTTAATTGAGTGTCTGTGTTTGTGTATGTATAAAACTAAGGTAAATATATATAAAATATTTCAACTAACCTAATTTCTTTCAATGTCTATCCCAATATCGTTTTCCCATTCTTCCCATCCTTCCCATCCTTCCCATTCTTCCCATTCATTGTTCTCTTCTTCTCCTTCTTGTTCTTCATCCCAATTCTCCACTGGCTCGTTATTTCCACAGTTCATAGTCATGAGTATTCTTTTGTTGGATAACTAACAGATCGTATTTATGATTAATTATATAGAATCGAGTAAATAAAATTACGATCAGTAGTAAATGAAAAACGTATCGAACAAAGAATTTATAAAAGAAAATGTAAAAAATTGTAAACTTACATTTATAAATTGATAAATTGTATCCTCTCCATCACTGGAGACATCTCTTACATCATAATTGCGAATATTGATTCTCATAATACAATTCAACACATGAATAATTGTACTGACTCCAATTATCTTCCTGCAATAAACTCAGATTGGTTCTTATACTGACCATATGCCCAGAAATACTTGTTTCAATGTGTACGTTCATTTTTTCACTATGTACTCGGTATGAAAAAAATACTCTATTATATAGATGAAAATTATTATCCTAAGGAGGGGTCATGTGTGCTAAATAAGATTACCTAAGGTCGGTTACGATTAAATGATGTAATTAATTATTATGATCATGTTTTACGTGTTTTCATTTAAGAAACACATTTAATACATATACATATTGTTTTTGCAAATCTATCAAAATTTATCGATTGATGATAGTAATTATTACGGTCACGTTATTAGCGCATGTAATACATGTTGTTTATGTAATTATCAAAATTTATAGATACAATGTTTTATATGTAGTTACATAATTATCATTCTGCATTATTTTTAATTATTTCGTTTATAATAAATGAAA
This sequence comes from Coronaproctus castanopsis, assembly GCA_032883995.1. Taxonomy (NCBI): domain Eukaryota; kingdom Metazoa; phylum Arthropoda; class Insecta; order Hemiptera; family Monophlebidae; genus Coronaproctus; species Coronaproctus castanopsis. The sequence continues at coordinate 43,961,296 of CM065053.1, read as the reverse complement.
TTTCTTACACGTGTCCATTGTGTGTTTTCAGAGAAATGGATGCTGATATGAAGTCGACATGGATCATCATTTTGAAAGGAACATCGGATTTAACAATTAACGATTTAAAAGTAATTCTTCGAAAGCATTTCAAAGGAATAGTTTTTAACGATAATGATGATGATGATCGATGTTTAAAATTTACGTTACCCTACTTGATACGATTATCTACAATTAATTCGCGATTGGAATCCGCCCCCTTTTGTAAATATTACGAAATCAAGTGGTTTAACCCGAATGCAGTCGCTGAAGATGATACTATTATCGATGACGAATACGCAAAATTAATAAAAAAAGATATTCTTCCGTGAAATAATCGTACTAATATGTAAGATTTTAATTTGTACGACACATTTACACTCACTTACACACACACACACACACTAGCAATCAAGCACTCAATTCTTAGTAAATAACACTATCCATATGTGATAATATTGATGATTATGTTTTTGTAATTTAAAGCAAAATATATCATTAGTTATAAAAAATTGCAGTTTTATTTACTTTTTTATTATTTTTTACGCATAATAATAGTAATAATTTTCCGAATTTGATGAAGGGTTTTATTATCAGTGTTACCTCTTACTGCAATTTAGACTTTTTATAGTAGAAGTTGTAACAGCTTTACCTTAATTCGATGTGTATTTTAAATCAAAATATTGTAATATTTTTTAAAAATTGTAGGAAAATACTTAAAATATAGGTTTTTCGATATAACTCTAGATTTGGTAATCACTGAAAACTTTCAAATACTGCTATTAGCAATCTGATTTTTTGGACTTTTCGTAGTGGAAATTTTGTCAGTTTTTACATCGTACGATGATATAAAATCGATTTAATTAATTTTCTTTTTTAAAAAATCATAAAAATTAATACAAAAAGTGTTAAATACATCATCTTAGGATAAAGGTATACCATCGATGTGATTGTATATATATAAAGATACATTAGCCAGTAACTGCTTATACACGATCGAAGAAGATTAATGCGAAGGTGTGTGTTTGCTTGTTATTTTCTAGAGCAAAAAGTCATAAATTAGGATCAAATATGGTAAATTTCACAGTTGAAACAGTTCATAAGTGATATAGAAATCGATTCGCTATGTATCGTATATATAATCGCATAACCGAACACGTAAATTTCAACTTATTTTTATCTACTATAGAGGATAAAGTGTATGAATTACTAAATTTGCACATGCAATCGAGTGGACTAAAATCGAACTTAGTCCTACACGCTACATTTGAGAAGACCAATGTAAAATTAGGTCTGCAAACTTCACCAGGCTATTTTTACGGAAGTAATGCAGTTTTGTTTCCGAGCAGCAATTTACACGAATGGTTAAACGAACAATCTGCCGATATCGATACGTCTTTAACCAATTTTGAATGTGGAACAGCTTCCGGTTGGTCAGTTCGTCGAATAGTATGCTATCGAAATTCATTGAAAACAGGAAACACACAGGTGAATTATATCCGTATAAGAAACCCAATATCTCGAATAAATACGATTGGTCGAATATTGAATTTCCAGTAAAATATCAATCTATTTCAAAATTTGAAGATTCTAATCCGAATGTATCGGTAAATGTCTACCGATTTGATGATAAAAATAAAATATTTCCATTACGAATCACCAAGGAAGAACACACTGATCATACGGATTTGTTACTACTTCAGCGTGAGGAAGACACGCATTATTGCTGGATTACAAACTTGGAGCGATTAGTCGGTTTACAAGTAAGAATATATTTATGCAGACGATGTTTATGGCACGTACACAATTAAAAAAGATACGCGGAACATAAAACGTTATGCGGTAAGAAGCAGCCCACAGCGATTAAATTGCCGGAAGGGGATAAAAGTGTTTTATCATTTAAAAAACACGAGCAGAAAGAATTTGTTCCCTTCATCATGTACGTAGATATCGAATGCATCTTAGACCCGACAAACTCTGATGAAGAAAATATTCCAGATATCAACAATGACGATGATGAAGTAGAAGATCAAACTGGTGTACGAAGACTGAATAAAACAAAGAATACGGTTAAAATGCAGAAACACATTCCAATGAGCCTGTGTTATTATGTAGTTTCCAGGACCCAACTGATGATGTAAACTGAGTGTGTGTGTGTGCGTGAGTGTGTGTGTTAGTGTGTAGGTGTGCGCATCTTATTGTAACCAACAGTCGTATTAATCGTATTGGTGTGTGCGTGCGAGCGTGTGTACTTGTGTTGGTTTGTATACATTTTATTATTGTCAACAGACAGTACATGCTACTTGCTATTCGTGATAAATCGTAACCTTGGGACACATGTGCAAATTACTAGGATAGAGCTTATCAGTTTGTGGTAAAATTTATCAATTAATCGAATAATTATGTCGGATGTGACATTTATACACGTTTAAATGGAAGATTATGTAATTTCGCATAAATTTCATCAAATACGTTTATCAGATAATTATGTTAGATGTTTATACACAATTAAATGGAAGATTACGTAAGTTCACATAAACTGTATCAAATACTTCGACATTCTATTGATGTTTTTAGTAACTCTTACCGCGAGAGAATTCTATATATACGCTCTTCGTCCTAGCTGAGTTCATTCGCTAATTCGTTATCCTGATAAATAAGTGTCGCGTAAATCATCCAATCCGATTCGATTATTTTTCATCACCGCGAATATTATTTATTTCGGTAAGTACTTTATTAATTAATAATAACTATTTTGTTACTCGATTATTTACGATACATAATTCTTTTATTTTTCAAAAAATTTAATTGAGTGTCTGTGTTTGTGTATGTATAAAACTAAGGTAAATATATATAAAATATTTCAACTAACCTAATTTCTTTCAATGTCTATCCCAATATCGTTTTCCCATTCTTCCCATCCTTCCCATCCTTCCCATTCTTCCCATTCATTGTTCTCTTCTTCTCCTTCTTGTTCTTCATCCCAATTCTCCACTGGCTCGTTATTTCCACAGTTCATAGTCATGAGTATTCTTTTGTTGGATAACTAACAGATCGTATTTATGATTAATTATATAGAATCGAGTAAATAAAATTACGATCAGTAGTAAATGAAAAACGTATCGAACAAAGAATTTATAAAAGAAAATGTAAAAAATTGTAAACTTACATTTATAAATTGATAAATTGTATCCTCTCCATCACTGGAGACATCTCTTACATCATAATTGCGAATATTGATTCTCATAATACAATTCAACACATGAATAATTGTACTGACTCCAATTATCTTCCTGCAATAAACTCAGATTGGTTCTTATACTGACCATATGCCCAGAAATACTTGTTTCAATGTGTACGTTCATTTTTTCACTATGTACTCGGTATGAAAAAAATACTCTATTATATAGATGAAAATTATTATCCTAAGGAGGGGTCATGTGTGCTAAATAAGATTACCTAAGGTCGGTTACGATTAAATGATGTAATTAATTATTATACTTGATTACTTAAAATAGTTAAAATCACTAAATTTATTTTTAATTATGCGAAGCTTTTCGGCAATTACGCCATTGTCAAGCTATATACAGTTAAAATTAATTAATATAAAATCATAACATATTAATTTAAAACTAAGTTTACAATTTTACACAAAATGCATTATGAATACTTTAGACTATCTGACCCTGACTGTGGTACATAACACAATCAATTGTCAGTAATATAAAATTTACAGAACAGTAGCTAGAGAATAATTATTTTATAAAAATATGTGTTTGAACAATGAAAAATATATATTTATGTGATTAAAAACTTAATAGTTAGGAATAATATTTTTACAATACACTTTTTAAAATTAATTCTTCCTCAAACTTTACCATTGAATTTAATAAATTATTTTTATCCCTTTCTTTTATTATTTCCATTTTTTCGAGTAGTTTTCTTTTTTTAAAATGTTTTTCTGTATGTAGAATTTTATAATTTTGATTAATATTATTTATTTTGTGTTTTAATTCTATACAATGTTTTCCAAATAATGATTTTTCATCATTATTTGTGTATGAGTTTAAATGTTCTTTAAATCTTGTTATGAATTGTCTGCCTGTTTCTCCTATGTATTCTTTTTCACATTGGTTACAATTTAATTTATAGACTCCTGAATTTTTTAATATATTTTTATCTTCTATTTTGTTATTATTTATTGATTTTAATAATGTATTATTATTTCTTATTGCTAAATCAATGTTGTATTTGTTAAATATTTTAATTATTTTATATGTATGACTGCCTACATAATTTATTGAACCTAAATACTTCTTTTTTTCTTTTTCTATATTTATATTAACTTTAGTTTTGTTCCATATTTGATCAACTGTAGTAGGGTTATATTTGTTTCTTATTGCTATTTGTTTTATAATGTTTTTTTCCTTATTCAATTTATCCTTGTCTGTTAAAATTGATTTTGCTCTATTAATAAGACTTCTTAAACTTGCTAATTTCTGCATTTTTGGGTGAAATGAATCTTTTGGTATTAATGTATCTGTTTGTGTAGGCTTTCTGTATATATCTATATCAATATTTTGATTAATAATGTTGATTTTTAAATCTAGAAAATTTATTATTTTACCTCCTATTTCTAATGTAAATTGTATGTTTTTATTATAATTGTTTAAATTGGATACAAAACTATTCAACTTATGATCATTATCATCATTATTACTCCATATTATTAAAACATCATCAACATATCTTTTCCATAATTTTAAAATATTTAACAAATACAACATCGATTTAGCAATAAGAAATAATAATACATTATTAAAATCAATAAATAATAACAAAATAGAAGATAAAAATATATTAAAAAATTCAGGAGTCTATAAATTAAATTGTAACCAATGTGAAAAAGAATACATAGGAGAAACAGGCAGACAATTCATAACAAGATTTAAAGAACATTTAAACTCATACACAAATAATGATGAAAAATCATTATTTGGAAAACATTGTATAGAATTAAAACACAAAATAAATAATATTAATCAAAATTATAAAATTCTACATACAGAAAAACATTTTAAAAAAAGAAAACTACTCGAAAAAATGGAAATAATAAAAGAAAGGGATAAAAATAATTTATTAAATTCAATGGTAAAGTTTGAGGAAGAATTAATTTTAAAAAGTGTATTGTAAAAATATTATTCTTAACTATTAAGTTTTTAATCACATAAATATATATTTTTCATTGTTCAAACACATATTTTTATAAAATAATTATTCTCTAGCTACTGTTCTGTAAATTTTATATTACTGACAATTGATTGTGTTATGTACCACAGTCAGGGTCAGATAGTCTAAAGTATTCATAATGCATTTTGTGTAAAATTGTAAACTTAGTTTTAAATTAATATGTTATGATTTTATATTAATTAATTTTAACTGTATATAGCTTGACAATGGCGTAATTGCCGAAAAGCTTCGCATAATTAAAAATAAATTTAGTGATTTTAACTATTTTAGTAATCAAGTATAAATAAAAATCACTACATTCCACAATCAATAACATTAATTATTATGATCATGTTTTACGTGCTTTCATTTAAGAAACACTTTTAATACATATACATATTGTTTTATGCAAATCTATCGAAATTTATCGATTGACGACAGTAATTATTACGGTCACGTTTTATATGCTTCATTAGCGCATTTAATACATGTATATATTGTTTATGTAATTATCAAAATTTATCGATACAATGATTTATATGTAGTTACATAATTATCAATCCACATTATTTTTAATTACTTTGTTTATAATAAACCAAATTTCTTACACGTGTCCATTGTGTATTTTCAGAGAAATGGCTGCTGATACGAAGTCGACATGGATCATCATTTTGAAAGGAACAACAGAATTAACAATTGACGATTTAAAAGTAATTCTTCGAAAGCATTTCAAAGGAATAGTTTTTAACGATAATGATGATGATCGATGTTTAAAATTTACGTTACCCTACCTCATCCGATTATCTACAATTAATTCGCGATTGACATCCGCCCCCTTTCGTAAATATTACGAAGTAAAATGGTATAACCCGAATGCAGTCAATGAAGATGATAATAATATCGACGACAAATACGTGAAATTAATTAAAAAAGAAATTCTTTCGCGAAATAGTCATACTAATATGTAAGATTTTAATTTGTACGATACATACACATTTACACTCACTCATACACACACACACATAGTAAATAACACTATCGATATGTGCTAATATTGATGATTATGTTTTTGTAATTTAAAGAAAAATATATCATTAATTATAAAAATTGCGGTTTTATTTACTTTTTTATTATTTTTTACGCGGAATAATAGTAATAATTTTCCGAATCCGATGAAGGGTTTTTTATCAGTGTTACCTGTTATCACAATTTATAATTGATAGTATACGAAATTTACATCGTATTATGATTAAATATTTTTAAAAAATCGTAGAAAAATTAAAAAACAATAGAATTTCTTATTTTTTTAGACTTTTTATTGTAGAAGTTGTAACAACTTTACATTAATTCGATGCGTATTTTAAATCTAAATATTGCAATATTTTTTAAAAATTGTAGGAAAATACTTAAAATATAGGTTTTTCGATATAACTCTAGATTCGGTAATCACTGAAAACTTTCAAATACCGCTATTAGCAATCTGATTTTTTAGACTTTTCATAGTGGAAATTTTGCCAGTTTTTAGATCGTATGATGATATAAAATCGATTTAATTAATTTTCTTTTTTAAAAAATCATAAAAATTAATACGATAAGTGTCAAATACATCATCTTAGGATAAAGGTACACCATCGATGAGATCGTATATATATATAAAGATATATTAGCCAGTAACTGCTTATACACGATCGAAGAAGATTAATGCGAAGGTGTGTGTTTGCTTGTTATTTTCTAGAGTAAAAAGTCATCAATTAGGATCAAATATGGTAAATTTCACGTTTGAAACAATTCATAAGTGATATAGAAATCGATTCGCTACGTATCGTATATATAATCGTGTAACCGAACTTGTAAATTTCAACTTATTTTTATCTACTATAAAGGATAAAGTATACGAATTACTAAATTCGCACTTGCAATCGAGTGGACTAAAATCGAACTTAGTCCTACACGCTACATTTGAGAAGACTGATGTAAAATTAGGTCTGCAAACTTCACCAGGCTATTTTTACAGAAGTAGCGCAATTTTGTTTCCGAGCAGCAATTTACGCGAATGGTTAAACAAACAATCAGCCAATATCGATACGTCTTTAACCAATTTCGAACGTGGAACGGCTTCCATTTGGTCAGTTTGTCGAATAATTTACGTAGAACTTCGTATAAATCGATATACGCCGATGAAAGGAGGCCCGGGGGTTTATTCCACTACCTAGCAGTATAGTGTCTAAGAAAGCAGTAATCAACGTGAAAAATGTGGATGAATTTTGTTTCAAGTATGCGATGGTAACAAAATTCGTGAATCGAAATGAGGCTAGTAAATTGTTTCCGTATAAGAAACCCGATATCTCGAATAAATACGATTGGTCGAATAAGGAATTTCCAGTAAAATATCAGTCCATTTCAAAATTCGAAGATTCTAATCCGAATGTATCCGTAAATGTCTACGGGTTAGATGATAAAAATAAATTATTCCCCTTACGAATCACCAAGGAAGAACGCACTGATCATACAGATTTGTTGCTACTTCAATGTGAGGAAGACACGCATTATTGCTGGATTACGAACTTAGAGCGATTAGTCGGTTTACAAGTAACTAAACATAAAGAAAGAATATATTTATGCAGACGATGTTTATGGACATACACAATGAAAAAAGATATACGGAACATAAAACTTTATGCGGTAAGAAGCAACCTACAGCGATTAAATTGCCGGAATGGGATAAAAGTGTTTTATCGTTCAAAAAACATGAGCAGAAAGAATTCGTTCCCTTCGTTGTGTACGCAGATATCGAATGCATCTTAGAGCGGATGAACTCCAATGAAGAAAATATCTCAGATATCGATGATGAAGTAGAAAATCAAACTGGTGTACAAAGACTGAATAAAATGAAGAATATGGTCAAAATGCAGAAACACGTTCCGATGAGCATGTGTTATTATGTAGTTTCCAGGACCGACGGCTCGATTTACAGGAAACCGTTTGTATACCGTGGGAAAGACGCAATTAAAGTATTATGCTTGAAATTACGAGACGAGGCTATCGCTATCGAAACGCAATATCGACAAATCGTTCCTTTAGATAATACCGAAGAAGACGAGGCGATATTTTTCTCGGCAACAACGTGCCATATTTGTGGTCAACAATTAACAGACGGGAACCAAGTACACGATCATTGTCATCTAACTGGAAAATTCCGCGGAGCTTGCACTACGTGTAATTTGCAATATAGATGGCCGTACTTCTTGCCTGTTCTATTTCACAATTTATCGGGATACGACGCTCATTTCATCTGTTTACATCTTGCTGACTTTCGGGGAACGATATCGGTGATTCCAAACACAGAAGAATGCTACATATCGTTTTCGAAGCAAGTAACGAGCCGAATGCGACTACAATTCTTAGACACGTTTCGATTTATGGCTAGCAGTCTGGATAAACTGGCGTTGAATTTACCATCGGAGAGTTTTCATCACTGTAAATCGTATTTACAGTCGGAGTTAGTAGCGTTACTATCCAAGAAAGGTGTTTTTCCGTACAAATTTATTTCATCCTGGAGCAAATTAGACGAGACGGAGCTACCACCTCGCGAAGCGTTCTATAGTAGTCTTACTAAAAGCACGATTACACCGGAACAGTACGAGCACATGCATCGTGTATGGTCTGCTGTAGGAGCAAAAAACTTGGGAGAATATTCCAATTGGTATCTATTAAGCGACATACTGACCAATGTTTACGAACAATTTTGTTCGATTTGTCATCAAGTATACGACATCGATCCAGTATGGAATTTTACAGCTCCAGGTCTAGCTTGGCAGGTGATGTTGAAAAGTACAGGGATCAAACTTGAACTATTGTCAGATTACGATATGATTTTAATGATCGAAGCTGGTATTCGGGGTGGTATAACACATTTAGCAGAGCGGTATGCGGAAGCTGAAAATCCCTACATCGGTAATAATTCGATGGAGGATGATGAAAATAATACATACATTACGTACATAGATTGTAACAACCTATACGGTCATGTGATGTGTAGGTATTTACCGTACGTGAATTTTAAATGGTTAAGCGAAGCGGAAATTAATCAATTAGATGTATTATCTATAGCGGATGATAGCAAAGTAGGTTATATATTATAAGTAGGTTTAGAATATCCGACTAATTTACACGATTTCCATAACGACCTCCCGTTATGTCCGGAAACTCGTCTGGTCAGTTCTCATAGTAAAATAAGTAAGTTATTAATTACGTTAGAAAATAAACACAAGTACGTTATTCATTACGTAAATTTAAAACAAGCTATTAATTTTGGATTAAAATTAACGAAAATTCATCGTGTAATCGCATTTTCTCAATCTGACTGGATGAGACAGTACGTAGAATTAAATACTAGATTAAGACAGGCGGCTAATAACGAGTTTAAAAAAAAATTTTATAAATTAATGGTTAATTTGGTTTTCAGTAAAACGGTCGAGAATGTAAGAGGGAGAATGCGTATGGAATTAGTAACGAACGAGGAGAAATTTACAAAATTAGTCGGAAAAACTCAATTCAAAGACCGCACTATATTTAGCGAGTCCCCGTTATTGGTCGCCGTTCACTCGCACAAAACGTCTGTTCTATTTGATAAGCCTATATACGTTGGAATGACTATTTTAGATTTAAGTAAGGAAACCATGTACAATTTTCACTATAACGTAATGATATCGTATTACGGACGAATATTAAGTTATTATATCAAGACACCGATTCGTTTCATTATCTAATTAGAATGCGTGATTTTTATCTAGATGTAAGAACTAAATTAAGCGACTATTTCGATACATCCGATTATCCTCGGGATCATCCCTGCTATAGCGTACGTAATAAAAAAGTTTTAGGTAAATTTAAAGACGAGACAAACGGGCGTGCTATTACTCACTTTATAGGATTACGGCCTAAATTATATACATTTAAAACGATCGATAACGATATTATTAAAAAAGGGAAAGGCGTACAAAGATCTGTTCTAGCTAAAGACGTCACTTTCGAAAATTATTTAAATTGTATTTGTTGCGCATCGGCGCCATTAAATTGTAGTTATAGAGTAGGGTGTACGTTTCGTAGTTATAAGCACGTTATGTATACCATTAAACAGAATAAGTTATCATTAAGTTGTAAGGACGATAAACGTTATATATTACCCGATAATATTAATACGATAGCGTACGGTCATTACGCGCTAGTCGATCATAAATCGAAATATCAATTAGTATTAGACGAATTAAGTATTTATTTTACCGTACACGATACATTACGATGATTGTAATAATGATAATGATGATGATAATAATACACCACGTATATACCAATTGCATCTGATTATTTTATAATTTTTCTAAGTGTGCTACAAGGTTGCGATTTATCACGAATACCAAGTAGCCTGTAATATTTGTTGGCGCTGATAAGATGCATACACTCACACACACACACACACACATACACACAGGTACACATTAGTCCTTATCGGCTTCAATTCTCGCGACAAACATTAATTTTTTTACGGAAAAAATTATAACGCAATTTTTTTATTATTTTTTTATTTTCTTAAAAAATAGTACCATATATACAGACGTGACGTATACGTAGATGTGAGTTAGTAGTACTACGGAGTGAACGTGATTTCCGTGTTGAAATTGTTATTCAAGATTATTACCATAAAGTGACTTTTAGCGAATAATCGTAAGTAATTGTTATATAGTCTATTTATTACCGATTAATATGTATCAGTGTAACATAAATGTAAAGTAAATGAACGTTAGTATTAGTTTATTCAAACGTACAAAATAACCTCATCAACATATTGATCATAATAGAAATATTGATAAAATGGCCAATGATAAAGTGTGTAATGAATGCGATGGTGTATTGCCGATAAACGGTCAATACATCACATGTAAAACCGGTTGTAGACAGTGCTAACATTTTGATTGTACTACTATATCGCAGCAAACATATAGTACGAGATCAAAAGCGGACAAGGAGGCGTGGCGTTGTCATAACTGCCGTAAAGATAAGAAAAATAAACCGCCGTCGCCGCATCGAGATAACGACAACACAGAAATGATAAAAGAAATACTCGAGCGAGTGGCGCAAATGCAGGCTGATATAAAAAATAATTATGATGATTTAAAACGTGAAAATGTAGAGTTAAAAAATAAAATGGAGGAGTTAATACAAAAAAATAAAGAAAAAGACGGAAAAATAAACGAATTAAAAATTCGAGTAAACGAATTAGAACAGTATACAAGACGGGACACCATAGAAATATATGGAATAGATGAAAATGAGAATGAAAATTTACATGAAATTGTCATAGACATATCTGGAAAAATTGGAGTGGAAATATGTGAAGAAGACATACAGGTAGTTCATAGAAATGGTAGGAAAAATAGAGAAGGAAAAAATAGGGCAATTATAGCAAAATTACGCAGAAAAAAAGCTGAAGAAATAATAAACAAGAAAAAAAGGATCGTGCCAAAAAGAAATAACTCTAAAATATATATAAATGAGGCAGTATCGCCATATTATAAAGACCTTCTATGGAGAATGAAAAACAGAGCCAGAGAAATGGGTTATCGATTTGTTTGGTTTAAGCGTGGAAAGCTATTTGTACAGGAAACGGAAGGATGCCGGCCTCGGCGGATATTAACAGAGGAAGATGTAGATAAATATGTACGTAAATAATTAATAATTATTAAGATAAGATTTTTATAGTTGTAAGACATAGAGTATATTTGTGTATATATATATATATGTGCGTGAAATAAATGTGAATCATGATTGACAAAGTGTGAATATAACGAGAATTAGAACTAAAGTAAGAAATAATCCAGCGGAAAGTATATGGAAAACAAAATAAATATAGTATATGTAAATGTTAAATCTTTGAGGAAAAATTGGAACGAGATTACATTATACTGTAAAATTAGGCAGATCGATGTTTTAATATTAGGTGAAATAAATGTGAATATTTATGAAATGCCTTTATATGGATTGGAAGGTTACAATAAGTTTCACAACCTTGAGGAACGAGATACAAAACATGGAATAGTAATTTATGTTAGACAAAATATAAATATAAAAACGGATGTAATAAAATATAATATGAGAAATGTGGAAAGTATAATATTAAAATTGAGATTAAATGAAGTTAAACTGTATTTATGGGCGATATATAGACAACCGATCTATAATACTGAGAAATATATAAACGAAATTATAGAGCTTGACAGTGAACTGTTACAAAATAAAACGGTCATATACATAGGAGATATAAATATAGATACAACAAAAAAGGATCAAAGAGCTAAAAATTACATAATGAGGCTAGCAGAACTGGGATACACAAGTGGGATTAAAGGATATACTAGAGAAGAATGGAAGGGAAATAGGTATATGCAAACACAAATTGATCATGTGTATACTAAACAGTGTACTAAGCAAATTAAAGTAAAACACAAGAATCTTCATGTCAAAATAGCTGACCACAATATGGTAAGCTGTGAGGTAAGGTTGGAACAAAAAATCCAGTCGATTCATAAAATAAAAAGGTGTTACCTCAATGAAGGGAAAGTCAGAAGCAGATTAAATGAAATAAATTGGGACAGCGAAATAGATATAAAAAATGCAGAGGAAGTGTATAGCGAAATAAAAAGGAAATTTGATGAAGTGTACACAGCATGTAAGAAGAACCAGCATATAAAAAAATCGAGAAAAACTGCTGCTGTAAAAGAATGGATGAATAGAGATATAATACATCTGATAAATAAACGAGATCAACTGTATAGAAAATGTAAAAACAATATATATAATACGTCCTTCTGGAGGCAGTATAAAGAGTTTAGAAATAGTGTAAGCAAAAAGATAAAAATGCAAAAGGATGAATTTATAAGAAACAAAATTAGACAATCTGAAGGTGACATTAGAAAAACGTGGATAAATGTTAAAAAAATAATAGGTAAGGACGCACCTCTTGGGGTGGATGAAACGATAGAAAAATATTTTTGCAAAAAGGATAATATTTACAGAGTAATAGAATGTTTTAGTATACAATTTGAACAGCAGGTGGAAAAAATTAAACACATGTGTAATGAAGTAAAAGTAAAACTACCAAAAGTGTGTACCTTAGTAAATATGTACATTCCTAAAGCAAAGAAAGAACAAGTTGAGAATATAATAGAAAAATTGATAGAAGAGAAATCATGTGGAAAGGATAATATAAGAATTAAGGATTTAAAGTATGTAAAAGATAAAATTTCAAATGTAACAACGCAACTAATAAACGCTACATTGGAAACGGGAGAAATACCACAGGGGCTAAAGACTTCGCTAATCAGACCAATTTATAAAAAAGGGAAACATAATGACTATGCAAATTACAGGCCAATTGCAATAAACAATGTCATAGCAAAAATTATGGAAAAGTATATTGCTATTTATTTGGTGAGGTATTTAGAAGATAATCAAATCATCGATAAAAATCAATATGGCTTTCAAAAGAATAAATCAACATCACAAGCATTAGGAGATTTTGGAGAAGAAATAAGACTGAATTTGGAAATAGGGAATAAAGTGGTTGTAACCTTCATTGATTTAACGAAAGCATTTGATACTGTAAATCATGTGAAACTATTAGAAAAATTAAACGACATAGGTATAATGGGTAAGATATGGGAATAGTTTAAAAATTATTTGAGTGATAGAAGAGGGGTTGTGAGTGTATCAGGTGTACACGGATTAAATTTTAATATGAAAAATGGAGTACCACAGGGGAGCAACCTGGCTCCAATATTATTTATCATATATGTAAATGGATTGCAAAACCGATTAAAATACAGCAAAACTTATGTCTTTGCTGATGATATAGCAGTGATAACATCTAATATAAGCATTAAACAAGCGGAAGAAAATATACAGGAAGACTTAATAGAAATTAGTAAGTGGGCACATGATAACAATCTTGTAATAAACACGCTGAAAACAAAGTGTATGTTTCTGAAAAATATGATGGACGCTGAAAGATACAAACTCAAGTTGTGGATGCATTCAAATGAGTGCGCCCACTACATGAACGAAAGAAATGAGTGCTCAAACATAAACTGTGAGAGGTTAGAAATGGTAAGAGAATATAAGTATCTGGGAGTAATTCTAGATGAAAATTTAAGATGGAATAAACACACTGCTTTTGTAGAGAGGAAATTGCGAACGACATTGCCGTCAATGTATATATTAAAAAATTACATAAGTACGAAAACGCTAAAGATGATCTATTACGCGCTGATAGACTCCAGACTGAGATACGGGGTCCAGGCATGGGGATTAGCAAATAAAACTTATACAATCCATATTGAACGATTACAGAAAAAATGTCTACAGTTAGTGTCAAGGAAGAAATACTCTACACTACATGAACTACTTACGGAAGAAAATGTTCTCGATGTTAGAGGGTTGTGCATAATGATCAAAATGATGGACTACTTTAAAAATCGAAAAGCAGTAAATATTGAGCTAAGGAAACCGTCAAAGTATGAATTAAGGAGTAAGCTAAAATATCAAATACAAATTCCTAGAACAAAGTATGGAAGTCAGACAGAAAAATATGTAATAACTCAAATGCTCAACACGCTACCTGAAGAAATCATAAATGAAAGTGCAGTGGTTAAACTAAAATGTAAATTAAAAAGTTGGTTACAGAATGAGGAAAATTTAGATAAAGTATTTAAAACAGGGTAGGTTCTGGAAGAATACATTCAGTATGGCCATCATCTGGTGCTACTATAAAGTGGAAGAAAAATTGTGGTATAAGAGAGTGAGTGTGGTATATGTGGGAGTGAAAGTTAGTCATTAGTCTAAATAAGATATATATGATAAATACGTAATAAGAATAAAATTGTACTTGGTATAACTACATATATTAAATAATGTGTAAAAAAGATTAAAACATATGAAATGTAAATACCTGTCGACAAGCGAAAGCTTGACGGGAAAAGTAACTATTTATATTAATAAAGATCTTTGTATATTGATGTGTGAATGAGTGTATGTGTGTGCATGTTTGAGATTGAGTATAAAATGTTTTTTTTTTATAAATGTGCATAGAATTGTATTATAAAATTTTACAAATATACGTTTTAAAAAAAAAAAAAAATACAGACGTATACGTAGATGAGATAATAATTATAAAACTTTTTTTACTAAATCGTTTAGCGGATTATAATTAATTTCCCGATCGTGTAATAATAATGCGTAACAAGATGTCTTGTCCGGGATAGCGGTCGATGATTTAAATTCGATCTTTAAATCTATCGGGCTGTTTGTAAGTAATTCATTCTGATAAGTAGTATCGATCACAAAAATGGTATAGTTTTTCGCAAATTCTTTATCCCGATAAGCGGTGATGGATTAGGTTTCTGATAGTACATCTGCTGGAAACGTGAGTACATTTGATATAGCGAAGCGTATTTATTTTCCGCGAAGTTTAACTGCAGGTTATTGTAGGGGTAATAAATCGAATTCAAGTAAACTTTAATATCGATTATATTACAATGATCGAATTCTGACATGTCTTTCGTTAGTTGATTTTTCCTGTCAGTCTGAAAAGCTACTATGACGCACGAAGGTCGTTCGCTATTAGTACTGGTTTTTACCAACCAACTATGCTCGGTAGCGCGTGGTAAGTCCGGATACTCGTATAGACTCCATTGATGAAAATTTATCGGAAGAAATTTAGCGTTCTTCACGTATTGTAATAGAGCTATTCTAGCCTCGTCATTGACACGTATAAATGGCAAATTCCACGCGACCTTTTGCAATGTAATCGAGACATCCGTTATATTGGTATCGTTATATAACGCATTTACATATTGTCTGCCTCTGGTCAATATTAATTCGTGTCGCGTATTTATAAATACTCGCCGATAATCTTCGTGTAAGCCGGAAATAAGTTTTAACGGAATACTGAATGAAAAATAGAGCGTTTTCGCATCACCAGTCTCCAGTTTTTCATATGTACAAACTTTAAGCTCGCTCCGATTCATAACTGAACTAGCGTAGATGTTTTCTTCATTCTTTCCATCCATGCTGACGTACGCTTTCAGAGTAGACGTTATACCCGGATTGCATACTCTGTCTATTTCGACGCTGTTTATTTCGTATCGTATTTCGGAAAATAGATGAAGCGGACCAGCGAAAGCGAAATTTGCCGATTTTTTCACGTATCCTTCCAATATTAGATAACTTTCACTCGGTAACACATAGACATCTTTCTGATGAATCGGTATCCTGATTTCGTAATTTTGACCGAAATTATTACTCGAATACAGTTTTTGCGTATGATATTCGAATGAAGTAATACTGTTTTCTGTCTGAATCGGTTCGTTTACACGTAGAATACTATCCATTGTATGTATGTGTGTTATACTCTGTTTGATATGACTTTGTAACCCAATTGACGTAATAGTTGTATACTGCGATAAGATAGGCGCGATTTCTTACGATTAACTCGTTGTTTATGTACGCGCCGTCTATTTATACTTTTTTTCAAAGATCGCCAACACAGCGAGTGAGTAGTGTTCCTGATGGAAGAGCACTTATTATAGGTTTTAACCATTATTGTCGCGTCTTAAGTGTAATGTGATAGTAATCGTTTCTTCGTGAAAATCGATTAATTGTCTGTTTTGGTCTTCAATCGCTATAGTAATGTTATTTATAGTCTCATCGACTATCGGAAGATAGACAATACTCTCGGGTCTTTCGACTATCTTATAACCCGGCGCTATATCGAGTGGGAACAAATGCAGAATATGGCTGACTGTTCCATTCTTGTACGAACCGCGAACTAAATTACATACTAGATTGATAATATTCACGTTATTCATTTGAATAGTGCCGGATGATTGAACTTCTTTATTCACAGGCAATAATCGGTACTCTTTTTCCGGAAATTTCCCGCTGTATAGTTCACCATCGGTCTGTTTAAATCCGAGTAATCGTCCCGGTCCTTTACCATCGTTATATAAATCTAGGTAATGTTTAGATTTAAGACGCGCTTTTAATGTGATCGGATCGACTTTCAGCGATAAAGAATCATCGACGTATTTTTTTAGCGCCACTTCCAAATCTGTCACTTCGTAACTACCCGGATCGAGTATAACTATATTATTAGCCACGTCCACATTATGCGGTTTATTGTCGGTGTTTACGTACCATATCACGGTGTTTTCATTCTCGGTAATATTGAATATAGAATTGTAGGCTGTGAATGATGTTAATCCTAACGAATATGATCTGTCAGCTAGATGTAGCGGAGGAAATATGTCGCAAGACAATACGCTATTACCTGCTTCACTTAGTTGAAATAAGTAGGATGTCATCGTTAGAGAGCGTCGCAAAGATATTTTAAGCATAGTTCACCGCAATTTACAGAGTTGACTTTGTTCATAAATTGATACAGCGTTCTATTGTAATTTATCACGATTTTTTTTATTAGCGCGTGTAAAGTATCGTAATAATTCTCGCGGTGGAGCCAGATTACCGTAACTATCGAAATATCGTACACGATTAGCGTTCTTTATATAGCAACACCAATACGTTCCTTTACCCTTCGCGCTATCTAGGTTAATTACAGCCGCTTCTCGATAGTGTGGACCGCTTATCGGTAAACTATCTCTGTCGAACACGCCTCTAAATGATGGGATTTTTAATTGTTTCGCAAATTTTTCAATTTCCAACCCGTTTAACGGTCGATCAGTCGGTACGTTTGCAGCGACGAAAAAATTTCTTTCTTTTTACTCGTTTCGATGTAGTACTGCTCGATGGTGATGATGACGTATTTAAATAAAGACCATATCCTTAGACTCCTTTACCGACGACGCTGTTGATGATGATGATGAATCGTCAGCGTTAAAACTGCGACGCGCTTCATTAACATCTTTCACAGCTTTCGCCACGGCTGATGTAGTACCTCCAAGAGCGCCGATCAACGAAAGACCGGCTAAAATTGGAACTAACGGTAGCGCTCCGCCTATTTTTGGAACAGGTATTACACCTAAAACTTTTCTCTTTTTCGCCGAAACTGTTTTAACACCTGCTCCGGCCTTACGAGCAATTTGTAATACTTTTTGAAAATCTACTCCGATCTTTGACGAGTTTAGATGAGGACGTTGGTGACGATGACGACGACGACCATGACGACGAGTAGGACAACCTGCTCCTAATTTTCGTTTAAGCTTCATAGCATTCGTTACTAACCAAGCACTCGATCGTTCACCGATAGTAGCTGATGAATCGGTCGCTCTTTGCCAAGCCGAATCTTCGAGTTTCTTATCAGCTTCCGATTGCTTTTTATCGTCAAAATATAGACTATAGGCGATATCGTGTTCTTGACAGGCTTTATCTAATCCGTTTATAGGTCGACTATTATTCGCTAATCGAGCGGAAAGGTTCGTACCAGGCCCGCAATAGTTATATCCCGGTAAATGAAGTTCGAACGGTAATTTATCTATAAGCATATTCACTAAACCACTGCCGACACTTTTCCATCTAGCTAATGACAATGTCCTATATATAGTTTTTTGACTGGGACGAGTCATATTGTTGTCTTTGCTTATATATATAATATACATATATATTATATATTATATAAGTATATTTACAAATTTAGTGTATAAAATGTTGCAAATTGTACGCCAGAATACTTCGTTTCCGGTAGAGGACGCTCTATATTCGATCGTAGGAAACGGTTTAACGCTAGACGATGACGATAAATTCCGAAAACACGGCGCTCTCTTACCGAATCATATACGATGTCTAGTATGTGGAAGTAGTGGATGTGGAAAAACTAACGCTACCTTATCGCTACTATTCCATCCGAATGGTTTAAGATATACGTGGGTCTACATATACGGTAAATCGTATACGGTAAATCGTTAGATCAAGTCAAATACCGTTTACTACATTCGGTCTTAGAACCGTTACAACCATCGATAGGTGTTAGCATGTTCGATCAATTAGACAATGTGCCGACACCTCAAGACGCGAAAGAGGATTCAGTAATTATATTCGACGATGTAGACTCGAACGACGACTTGGGAAAAATACGAGACTATTTTTCTAGAGCTAGACATAAAAATATCGATTGTTTCTATTTGTGTCAGACGTACGTTAAGATCCTGAAACATATGATACGCGATAATGCTAATATGATTATGGTATTCGCGCAAGATGAGATTAACGCGCGACATATTTACGACGAACACGCGAACAGAGGTGGATCGAATTGCGACTATAAAACATTCCGCGAAATGTGTCATCTAAGCTGGTCGGGTGACAAGTACGGTTTCTTGACAATTGTCAAAGAAAATAATATAAATAGCGGTCGGTTCCGTAAAGGTTTCGATCAATTTCTATCGATAAAAGAAGTCTAATAAGCTCTCACTCCTACTGTTACATATGTACATTATACATTATGGATCACGAACGTATCAAACGTGAAATACAAGTGAAAAAATCGCTAAATACTTTACAAAACGCCATCAAAGAAAAATATAATACTCTGATTCGCGATAAAAGTTCGATGATGGACGCTACTTCGCTAGTATTACAACCGGTTACCGAACCGTTGAAAGAGATCAAACAAGCTATATCGGACAAAAAAATGATGACAAAGATGAGAGCATCATCACCACCACCGTTAGACACTGATCAGAAACGTATTAAATTATCCGCTATTCCTATACTTAAAACTCCGCTCAAAGCTGAAACGTTATCACCATCACCAGCGACGTTACTATCGTCGTTAACTAGCAAAATCGAATCACCTTCTATTCGATCACCTAGTAACAGTATGAAATTACCGTTATTCGATCGCTTTGAAGATGGAGCGTACGGTATTAGGTTTCATCGTGGAACAAACGAGTATAGATTGGGAGATATTCCGATTAGTTGGAATGATGAATTACATACTTTACGATTGCAAAAGATCGAGACATCAAGGTATCTACCAGTCTAGCTTATCTACTTACGTATAAACTACCGGCTGCCGAATATTATACAGAGGCTGATTTGAAAATGTATAGACAACTGTTAGAAGCTACTAGAGCTCATTTACATAGCACCGGTGTGATAAAAGGTTTAGATAGCGTCAAATACCGCGAAATAATTAAACCTATGTTCACCTCAACATCATCATCAGCATCACCGTTAGAAGTTGTAATGAAAAAAGAAGGCGGTAAACTGAGACTAACGAAGTTAATAAATAACCGTAAGTCACCGTCAATCATTTACGAACACTGGGACGATCCGAACGAATTAGTCGAACGATTAGTTTTATTACACGCCTCCAGACAAAGCGGTAATACAGGTGTTGATAATGAAATTTTATCTATCGAAGAAGAATTAGCAGAAGCCGGCTATATTCATTTACCGAGTGAATATGAAAACTAAGACGAATAACGCTTCCGTGAAAGAGCAAATTGTTAAAGAATTATTCAAACCAGCCCGTAAACATTATCCTACGCGAGCTGTACAAATGTACGGACAGAATGAATTTTGGCAAGCTGACATCGTCGATATGAGACAATATGTACGTTCGAATAAAGGCTATCGATATATTCTTACGATTATCGACACTTTTTCGAAATTTGCTCGTTGTATTCCGCTGAAGCGGAAAACAGGAGGGGAAGTAGCTAAAGTCTTAGATGATATTCTATGCGTGTGCGATAAAACACCGAATAACTTACAGACGGATGATGGTTTAGAGTTTTTCAATCGGCTGGTCAAACAAGTAACCGCCAAATATCGTATTAATCACTACAGTTCGTACAGTCTGCTAAAAGCTAGTATTATCGAAAGGTTTAATCGCACGATTAAAACTAAACTATGGCGACATTTCGCCATCAGCGGAAAATATTATTGGGTAGGCGCATTAGTGAAATTAACGCGCGAATACAATAACAGCGTCCATTCTACGATTGAAATGCGACCTGTCAATGTTAGTGCGAAGACTGAAGCGGAAGTTGCTAAATGCATTGCATCGAAACATATGAAACAATTAGTAGTCGCACCGAAAAAACTATATAAAGTCGGCGATTACGTACGTATAAGTAAAGTAAAATCGATATTCGAGAAAGGTTACATGGCTAATTATAGTTCTGAAATATTCATCGTACGAGACGTCTATCTTACAAATCCGATAACCTATACAGTTCGAGATACGAACGGAGACATAGTTAAAGGTCGTTTCTATCATCAAGAACTATCCAAAACCGCTCATCCCGATACATATCTAGTAAAAAAAGTGTTACAACGTAAAGGACGTCGTGTGTACGTAAAGTGGCTCGGTTTCGGTCCGAAACATAATTCTTGGATAGCGGTTAAAGATTTCGTTTAACAGGAAGATGCCTCTACATAAATCCAGCAAGTACTCCGATAGAGAAGCGCAATCAGCGCTATTACCTAAACAACCGTCTATTACAAACAGTCTACCACTAACCGCGGATGGAAATTACGATTTACGAGGGAAACGAATGTTACACGCTGATAATAAAACAGCCCTGCCGCAAGATGACGAATTGATTACTTATTATCGATGTAAAAATTTCGTATGGCGCTACATTCAATCGGACGTGTTCAAAGATAAAGTACTAGAGCATTTAGGTATTTCGCAGACTAGCGAAGGAGACTTCAAATTGAACGGTAAATGCTTATTAGGAAGTGATAATACTCGTCTTAATGCGGAAGATGATGAATTAATTTCATTCGCGCGTTGTAAAAAACTACAAGAAGGTTTACCGAGACTACTCCATTCAAGAAAAAAGTGCTCGAAGTTCTAGCTAGTAATATATCGTTCACACCGTCGTATATTAGTGCGCAACATAAACGAATAGTTAGCTTAGCGGACGCTCTTAATGCGTCAGACGCAATTACGAAGCAACAGCTGGATGTGTATATAGCCTTGTTAGAAAATCGTATAAAAAAATTGGAACCTTCATAAACCTGATTCAGTTAACGAATTGATGACAGCAACGACCTGACATGGGATGTTCTCATCGAAACCAGCAGTGACCAGTTTGACTGTTTCACCTCCAACTCCATTAAACGTGAAGAAACCAACGTGAAAAATAAAGAATAGTATTAATAAATAATAATAATAAATGAACGAATCGATTAACGAGTATTTGTATTATTTCGATTAGTTCGATTACATATTGTATCGATTATATATTGTATAATATTTTCTTAATAGATAAAAATATACGCGTATTTAATTACGGTCGAGTAGTTATTTCGCGCGAAATATAATTATAGAGACTAATCTCGAAATTATTCGTCATCCGATACTCCGTTAAAATACATCGTTACGTCGCCTTCGTTATCGTTATCTTCTTCATCATCATCAACATCATGATCGGTACCATTATCGCTAAACATGATTTCATCATTAACGTCATCACCATCATCATTGCTAACGAGAGCGCAACACTTATAATCGTTAACTATACGCATATTTTCCAAACCTTGTTGACTAATTTCCAAATGTATATCGTATATATACTGTTCCATTACATCATCGCACTCGGTATATGTAGGAATAGTATTACGTAGCAGGTAATAAGCTAAGAGTTCGCGACAAAAATAGTTGCATACGATTTGTTGATAGAGCAACGAGCTGCGTATAGTTTTCAATATAGGCGAAGTTGTCTGTTCCAGTACACGTGCGATCCAGTATTGCGGACGTTTACGTAATAAATTTAATTGTTGCGAAACGCGCGAAGTTGTTTTTGGCACACGCGATACAATTTTCACATTATAATTTCGACTATGCGCTTATAACGATTTTGTAATTGATCCAAATATTTATCAATTTCATCGCATTTACGCACAAATAATCTTCCGCTGTCCGATTGCGGTAATAAATCTACCGCATGATTCGTTTCTTCCATAGTGATATATATACCGAATAAGCTGGGTTTACTCATCGCCGGATAGCGACTCACCATCATTTGACCTTGTTCTTCTCCTCGCTCTGGATAAACCCATACGGTTAAGTTATCGATGCAATACCATTCATCCATCATTGCATCACAGACTTCGAACATGGTAATACGAGGGAGTTGACTGAAAACTTAATCGAACATAAATTGAAATTGCCTATACAAAAAATATACGAAATTCTGTAGAATCGATGTATCAACATCGCAATATTCTTCGTAGAGGTGAATATTTTTATCTAGTGCTTTATACACTAATACAAACGGTTCCACACCGTTGTTCATATTTAAACCGACGACTATATAAAAATCTGAATCTAGCGAAATAAATTTTTCCGCAATCGGATGAATGTTACACATTGGAAGTGTTCCATCTTGTCCAGTTGGAAACGAGCATCTGCTATCTTCCATAACGAGTTTAGAAAAAAAGAACAACAACGACAATATTAATATCCATGGAAACACAATATCGCTGTTGATGTGGTTTAACTAGCGAGTAAACGTCTTTTTGTTCCTACTTTTCATCTATCACTGATAACATCTCTTCGATGAAATGGTACATTGCGTCGCGAGTACGTCGTGAAAACGTCGAGATCACGTTGTGAAAACGTCAAGAGTACATCATTATGACGCCATAAGAACACTGTATTTATGTCATGAAAACGTCAAGATCACGTCATGAAAACGTCGGGAGAATGTCATGAAAACGTCATGAAAACGTCATGAAAACGTCGAGATTGCATCATGAAATTTCCCTGAAATGTGTATAATCGGTATGTGGGTGGTGTGGAGGGTGGGGTTAACGTGGCGGGAGAACGTCATTCAGGCATCGGGAGTATGATAGTTGCATTACACACAAGCGGACTCTTATTATAACGAGTGAAGTAGTTAACGTTACACATAAGTTTCCGCGTTCAAATAGTTATGTCTACTAGTACTAGTGCTACTACTACTACTACACTAGTGTCTCTTTCGATGAAAAATGTGTTTTTTGTTGATTTGCAAGGGCTCAAAACGTCGTCGAATACGTTCATTATTAAAGAATTGGCTATTCTCAATACTAAAGGTGATTACGCATTACATAAACTCTATCAACCGCCGTTCAATATTTTGCTAATTGATTCGCACACTCAAGCAAAAAATCTTTGGATAACTCAGCGATACCACGGATTATCGTGGAACAGCAGAACGGTGGCTTATAAAGAAATTTATAAAGATTTACGCGATATTGCGGAAACGATGTCACCGTGTTTTTTTCTAGTAAAAGGACTGGAAAAATGCAAATGGATGGAAAATTTTCTACCAATGCCGCATACATCGGTAGAAGTTTGCAACTTAGAAGATCAATTCGGCACGCCGAATTTAAAAGTGCTACATTCACTCTACCATGGAATATCAACTACAACATCCTGTTGGCATCATGGTCATGATCGATTTATTTGCGCGCTACGTAATGTTTATCTATTAGCGAAATGGTACGATATGAATGTGACGCCGATCCAAGCAATACTGTCACCGAATATGTTCTTGGAAACTGTTCCGGAGGATTTATTACAAGGCATATTTTCGAGTAGATTATCTCAGTTATTTCATAAATTACGCGAACGAGCAGACTTCCACAAATATAATCCGTTTCGAATTACTTTTCCATCGCAACAACTTTGTACCAGTTGTAATCCAATGGCTGATAACGAGTAATATAAGTATGCTAATAATAATTATTATAATAATTTTTAATAGTACTTTATTAGATTAGAAGAATAATTTTATTTTTAATTTTCTGTTACCTAATACGTTAACAAATAAACAAATATTTTTTCTTAAAAACGAGAGCTTGTGTTTATTTTTATTTATTTCATTTTCTGGAGCGCTAGTTTTTTGCTGTATATAAAAATCGAATGATTCTTATATACATTGCCCAAACTACACTTCGTGGAAGTAAACTAGCATGTAGTTCTCAGGTGTTTTTTGATTTTTTTTTTTGATTTTTTTAAATTTTTTGATTTTTTTTTTTTGACAAATTATTATCTACCGATTGATAAATTATAATTTTTCTTCTTCGAATACTGCATCGTAGCAATGTTGAAACCAAAATAAACTAGCTGTCACTTTTTCACCCTGAATTGTCATACTTGAAAAATTAAGGCGCGCTAAATTTTTCATAAATTCATACACGTCTGTTATTCGTTTATGTTCGGAGACATCGTCGTTATTTAGCTGAAAATATTTCACAATCGACTTTTTCTGTTGACAGATATTTCCCCGACTACATTCATATACGACGCATGTCTTATAGCCACCGTCTACTAATATCATATTCGGACAAGGAAAGCGTTCCGAAAATACGATATTTCTTTTCATTCGATAAGTATAAAATATAACCCATTCGTGCGTTTTATAAGGCGGTACGTAACTAGCTATTTTAGATTTAGCGTAGGAGGAAGTCCACAGCGTATCCATACATTATCCAAATCCGGACTACTAAGCTGTTCCTGTTGTTGTTCTTGATGATGACTGGAAACATCCGGTATTATTCCCAGCTCTATTAATAATTTATCGACTTCTCGAACGAACGAAGGCTGTTGCGACGATGTTGGTTGAATAAGTTGATGGTTAGAAGACGATTCCATTATGAGGACAGATGATGTGTATTGAAAATCTTTGACGAAAACCGGTAAACGAACGTGAACATCAATGAAACGATTGAAATGTACTGTGCACTGTATAAAATATTTGACGCGATTATTAAAAAAATAAATTATGTAACCTATCGCAACCGCGAGCAGAACATTTATATAAGCATTCACCAATTGCGAGATAGAGTTCTTCCGTTTCTTCGAGGTTAAATAATGTTAAATATTGTTCGCAACGAACAAAAGCATCGCATAAAGCTGTAATATTATCATTAGATGGTGATGATGGTGGTGATGATAGATGTTTTTTTAATTCGTCGCAATTATGACGAAATAAAAATTCGCCAATCGCTATGTGGAGTTTCATCATGTCCTTGTACTCTTTTGAGTACATTTCCAATAATAATTTGTACACTCTTCGAAATAGCGTGCAATCCCTCAGTTTACGCCTAAGTGGTAGAAAATATAAATAGGACAGCGGTAAATGAGTCCAATCGGAATGCTGATGATGATGATTATCGTTTTTTATGTGATTTCTTCGAAAATAATTCAGATGATCGTAATAAGACGGACCATCGTTTATATCTTCCCCCAATTTCTCAGCTTCCATAATAATATCACGAATAGTATTAACGCTATTACTATATTTATTATGTAGTACGTATTAAGAATAATATAGATTACGCGAATAGTCTTGCTATGAACACTGGATGAATTATACATACCCGCACGATTGCAACAATGTGATTAATAGTATGTATTCGATTGCATTAGTCTCTCTTAATTACTCGAGTAACAATTTCTTGGAAATGATCGATGTAAGAGGTGAAGTGAGGAGAGTTTAATAAAACATCGTAACCGATTAATAATAATAATAATATCCTGTGTATTATTAGAGATAGTGGTCAAAGGTGATTGATTGTCCTTCCAAGAAATAAAGAATATTTTTGTATCATCCGATTAATAGTTCATGCAAATCGTCACGTAATCATCAATTTGATCGCGATTTATTGTGAATAACAAGTAGCCTGTAACCTCTGTTAACGATGATAAGTTACACTCACACACACACACACACACACACCGATATAATTTATAGCAACTGTTCAGCGGAAACGATTAGTAGTATCGCATCATCCAATTAATAGTTCATGCGAATCATCACGTAATCATTGATTTGATCACGATTACACATACACATGCACGCTCGCTCCCTCGCAAATACCGATATGATGAATATGACTGTTGTCGATGATAAGATGCGCGCACCTACACACTAACACACGCACACACGCTCGATCGCTCGCTCGCTTGCACTGATAGTGTTAAGGACTGTTGAGGATGATAAGGTATGCGCGCACACACTAACACACATACACACGCTCACACTCGCAGTTAGCATCATCAGTAGTTGGGTTAAGAATTTCGCTGAAATATGTATAATAATAGGTACAGTGGGAGGTGTGGCGGTCAAAGGTGATAATCGGTTGACCTCGGAATAATAATAATCGATTAATAACTCGTCGAATAATACGAGTAATAATCGAATACTGGGTAGAAACCCCATCAATGTTAATTGCCATAAGAAAGTGACCCAGAATGATGGACATTTTATACGTCGAGTATATGGGGTCTGGCTGACCGGGCAGAACCCCATATATACATCTACTAATGTATTACATATTGCAGAATTTTAGTTTAGTGAAAGTAGTAATTAAGTAAAATATTATTTTAAAATTTTGGTATTAATAACATGCATGATAACTTTATTTTTTACAATTTAACAAAAATTATTGAAACAGAAATTGAGTTATAAAAATAATGATTATGTCAAAATAATTTATGATAATTTAGTTTAGTACTTTTGGTAATAAATAATTATTTTTTATTGTTTTTCTTTCTGAAAAGTAATTAAAAATAAACTAACCTTTTTTGTTGTTAACTAAATTGTCTGATGTGGGATTCAGCTATGTTTAGTAGCTGTTTGTGCAGCACTGTATCCTAAAACCACATTAGTGGAATGGGAACACCTTTTATTTCATCACAGAGAAAATAAATATCCATTTGTAATCCTGGGAGACTTTAATTGTCTTCATATAGCTTGGGGAGTATGTGCCATGTAAGCTGGTCGGGTGACAAGTACGGCTTCTTAATAATTGTCAAAGAAAATAATATAAATAGCGGTCGTTTTCATAAAGGTTTCGATCAATTTCAATCGATAAAAGAAGTGTAATAATCACTCCTGTCGATATATCACATATATGGGGGCACGGCAGAGACCTCCATGCGGTGCTCCTGGAAACGATATTAACGGTTTACTGTTGATTTCGGCTAACTCTGCCACTACGATTGCGCGCAAGATATTTGAAGAAGAAACAAACTAGAAGAAATAAACTAGATAATGAGCGCAGATAACCGAAATAGCCCTTTTCAGGGCTGCCCTACATCAAAAATTGGACCTCGCCTCCAAATCCTACAACTTAATATAGAAGGTATCAGCAGAGCCAAATGCGAATTTCTCGCAAGGAGATACAGCAATAAGGTAGATGTCATACTCTTACAAGAAACACATGCTGTTTCAGATAGCAAACTGTCTCAAAGAGGGAAAATTACTGATTTCATTCCGATCGCCGCAGTACACCATAAACAGTATGGAATAGCTACCTACATCAAAAACTCAATCATCTCTTACAAGGTGAAGTACAAGGCGTCTGAAAATAATGTATTCGTAATCGCTATCGAAGTTGAAGGATGCTCCATCATAAACGTGTACAAACCCCCAAGCGTCCAGTGGCCAATTACTCCGCTTCCAGTCTTCGAAAACAGAATGTCCATATACCCCGGAGATTTCAACAGTCATTCCCAGCGCTGGGGATATAATGCAGAAGACGAAAATGGTTGTAAATTAACTGAATGGATGGAAGCAAACGATTTTGTGCTTGCATATAACACCAAAGATCCGGGCACGTTTTACTCGGCAAGATGGAACAGATCGTATACCACAGACCTTTGCATTCACTCTAAACCTACAACAGATACATACAACATAAATAGATAGGTCGAATCCAGATTCCTGAATAGTCAACATGTTCTCCCTTTGTGAACTCTATAAATAAACCAAGATGGAATTTTACTAAAGCTAACTGGGAAAACTTCTCCAATGAGCTAGAGAAGGAGATAATACACATTAAACCAGAAGTAACAAATTACGGCCAGTTTACAAAAACCGTAATTCGGTGTGCCAAGAAAAATATTCCAAGAGGTTTCAGAAAGAAGTACGTTCCAGGCTGGAACAAGTTATGCGAAGACCTATATAACAATTTTGAAAAGACAGGCAATCTAGATACCGCAAGCGAACTTATGCACCAACTGAATAGTCAACGTCACAAGAAATGGGTAGCTACAGTCGAAGGCCTAAATTTCACGCATTCGAGCAAGAAAGTGTGGCAGCTACTGAGATGACTTAGCACAGACAGTGCAGAAATCGATAAAAGCGACAAAATCAAACCAGACAAAATACCAAAAAGACTCCTAAAAATAAGCAAAGTTAAATCCGATAAACAAGTGTCATTAGAAATAAAATGCAAGCTATGAAAAACAAAAAACGAATTACAGAACGATGTATCATCAAGTCCGTTAGATACGTCCGAATTAATAAGCGCGATTAAATCAATCAAAAATAGAAAATCCGCAGGACTAGACAATATATATCCGGAATTTATCAAACATTTTGGAACAAACACTAGGACTTTCATACTAAAACTGTTTAACCAAATACTCGAGACTGGCCAACTGCCTGCGATCTTCAAAAAATCTAAGGTTATCGCCATCAAGAAGCCTGGTAAGGAAGGAACAGATCCAGCAGACTATAGACCAATATCGCTACTAAGTACAATGTACAAGCTACTCGAACGACTAATACATCAAAGAATCGCCCCTTTAATAGATAAAGTACTTCCACAATTTCAAGCAGGCTTTCATCCAGAAAGATCATGCTGCGATGAGGTCATGGGTTTAACTTCATACATCGAATCTGGTTTCCAAAAATGCTTGAAGACATCAGCAGTCTTTATCGATCTTACTGCTGCCTACGACACAGTCTGGCGCGATGGCTTGCTCCTAAAAATAGCCCAGGCAGTTCTTAGTCGTAAAATCGTAACTCTACTTGGAAATATGTTGGCTGACAGAAGATTCGCGGTGTATACGGGAGCAGACCATAGCCGGTGGCGCACCATAAATATTGGCCTTCCACAAGGTTCAATGTTGGCGCCAATTTTATTTAACTTATATATACATGATACACCGGTCCTCCAAGCGGAGAATTTCCAGTATGCAGACGACATTGTACTTGCAACTCAAAGCAAGCACTTAAAAAATGGCGATGACGTACTCACAAAAGATTTACACAGCTTGGATGAATACTGTGCTAAATGGATACTCAGGTTAAATCCGGTAAAAACAGAAACTTCGGTGTTTCACCTCAACTCACAGATGGCAAAAGCTAAAATACATGTTAAACTCAACGGTAAAGATTTACCTTTTAACCCAACGCCAAAATATCTAGGCGTCATTCTTGATCGAACTCTCACATACAAAGAGAACTCCGAAAAAATAGCTCAAAAAGTGAAGACAAGAGTAAACTTATCGCTCGCCTTGCAGGTACAGCTTGGGGAGCAGAGACAAAACTCATCAGGACTGCTACACTGGCACTAGTGTTTTCAGCTGCAGAATATTGCTGCCCCGTTTGGATGGCCAGCTCGCATGCTAAGAAGATCGATACACAACTGAACGTAGCACTACGATTAGTAACCGGTACGCTAAAATCTACTCCTACTATGTGGCTTCCCGTGCTGGCAAATATATTTCCACCTCACATCCGCAGAGAAGAAACATTCAAACGAGAATGGGCTAAATACAACAGTATGCACACTCACGTAGAAAAATTTATCAAAGATTCCCCACCTACACGTCTCAGCAGCAGGAAACCAGCATGGCTGACAGCTAACGAACTACAGAGCAGTGTCGACGCAACTACAAAATGGAAGGAAATATGGGTTAAGCAGACTCCAACAAACGGACAATTAATATCAAATCCGGCTAGCAGGGTGCCAGGATTTGGTCTCAACAGAAAAACATGGTGCAATTTAAATCGCGTCAGAACCAACCAAGGTCGTTGCAAATATTTAATGAACAAATGGAAACTGTCGGAAACGGAGCTGTGCAGCTGTGGCGAGATCTAAATTATAAATTCGTGTAAAGTAAATAGCTTTAATAAAGGACTGATTGGGCTACATTCACTAGAAGAAGGCGCAGAAAACTGGCTGTCAAACGTGAATTTATAATGCAGGATATCTCTAAATAAGCGCGTAATTGATACGATAATAATAATAATATCACGTGTATTATGGATCGCGATCGTATCGAACGTGAAATACATGTGAAAAATTCGCTGAATAATTTACGAAACGTCATCAAGGAAAAATATAATATTCTGATTCGGGATAAAAGTTCGATGATGGAAGCATCTTCGCTAGTATTACAACCGGTTATCAAACCCTTGAAAGAGTCAAAGCAAGTTATATCGGACAAAACGACTATGACAAAGATATCACTGTCATCATCATCATCATCATCATTGGAGAAGGAAGAAAAACGTTGTAAATTCTCTACTATTCCCAAACTTAAAACTCCGCTTAAACTCGAACCTTTATCACCATTATCATTGGCATTAGGATCATTAACGCAAATCGAATCACCTTCTATTCGATCACCTAGTAGCAGTATAAAATTATTCGATCGATTTGAAGATACCGCGTACGGTATTCGGTTTAATCGTGGAACTAACGAGTATAGATTGGGAGATGTACCGATTAGTTGGAATGATGAACAACGTACTTTACGATTGCACGCGAGTGAATTAAAAGATCGAGACATCGAGGTATCTACCGGTCTAGCTTATCTACTTACGCATAAACTACCGGCTCCTGAATATTACGCAGAGAGTGATTTGAAAATGTATAGACAACTGTTAGAAGCTACTAGAGCTCATTTACATAACACCAGCGTGATAAAAGATTTAGATAACGCCAAGTACCGCGAAATAATTAAACCATTGTTCGTTAGGAGTTGTAAAGAAAAAAGAAGGTGGTAAAATGAGACTAATGAAGTTAATAAATAGCCGTAATTGTAATAAAGGTGATATTAATATATCACCGACTGTTTGCGAATACTGGGACGATCCGAATGAATTAGTCGAACGATTAGTTTTATTACACGCGTCCAGACAAAGCGGTAATACCAGTGTCGATAACGAAATTTTATCTATTGAAGAAGAATTAGCGGAAGCCGGCTATATTCATTTACCGAGTGAATATGAAAACCAAGACGAATAACGATTCCGTGAAAGAGCAGATTGTTAAAGAATTATTCAAACCAACCCGTAAACATTATCCTACACGAGCTGTACAAACATACGGACAGAATGAATTTTGGCAAACTGACATCATCGATATGAGACAATACATACGTTCGAATAAAGGCTATCGTTATATTCTCTTGATTATCGACACGTTTTCAAAATTTGCTCGTTGTATTCCGCTGAAGCGTAAAACAGGAGCGGAAGTAGCTAAAGTCTTGGATGATATTCTACGCGTGTGCGACAAAACACCGAATAACTTACAGATGGATGATGGTTTAGAGTTTTTTAATCGACTCGTTAAGCGAATAACCGACAAATATGGTATTAATCACTACAGTTCGTACAGTCCACTAAAAGCTAGTATTATCGAAAGATTTAATCGCGCGATTAAAAATAAACTGTGGCGTCATTTTGCCATCAGTGGAAAATATTATTGGGTAGGTGTATTATCGAAATTAACGCGCGAGTACAATAACAGCGTCCATTCTACGATTGAAATGCGACCTGTCAATGTTAGTGCGAAGACTGAAGCGGAAGTTGCTAAATGCATTGCGTCGAAACATATGAAACAATTAGTAGTCGCACCGAAAAAACGATATAAAGTCGGCGATTACGTACGTATAAGTAAAGTAAAATCGATATTCGAGAAAGGTTACACGGCTAATTATAGTTCTGAAATATTCATCGTGCGAGACGTCTATCTTACAAACCCGATAACCTATACATTACAAGATACGAACAGTGACGTAGTTAAAGGTGACGATCCTATCATCAAGAACTAGCTAAAACCGCTTATCCCGACACGTATCTAGTAGAAAAAGTGATAAAACGTAAAGGACGTCGCGTATACATAAAGTGGCTCGGTTTCAGTCCGAAACATAATTCTTGGATACCTGTTAAAGATATCGTTTAACAGGAAGATGCCTCTACATAAATCCGGCAAATACTCCGATAGAGAAGCGCAGTCGGCGCTATTACCTAAACAACCGTGTATTACAAGCAGTTTACCATTAACCGAAGATGGTAGTTACGATTTACGTGAGAAACGTATAATACATGCTGATAATAAAACGCCTGTCCCGCAAGATGACGAATTGATTAGTTATTATCGATGTAAAAATTTCGTATAGAGCTACATCTCATCGGATGCGTTCAAAGATAATAGAACATTTAGGTATTTTTCAGAGCAGTGAAGGAGACTTCAAATTGAACGGCAAACGATTATTAGGAACCAATAGTACTCGCCTTAACGTCGAAGA
The DNA here is from genome assembly GCA_032883995.1 of Coronaproctus castanopsis. Taxonomy (NCBI): domain Eukaryota; kingdom Metazoa; phylum Arthropoda; class Insecta; order Hemiptera; family Monophlebidae; genus Coronaproctus; species Coronaproctus castanopsis. The sequence continues at coordinate 43,927,707 of CM065053.1, read as the reverse complement.
TGACGAATTAAGTATTTATTTTACCCTACATAATTCGTTACGATTATGATGATGATGATGATAATAATACACATATATACCGAATTACGATTATTTCTTTCAACCAACTGCATCCAGTTATTTTATCGATATCATTTAGATGCGTGTACGTGCACACATTTGCGCGCACACTTACTTATACACTCGCGCGCGCACTCGCACTCCCGTGTACACACTAGTGCCAACACGCGCTCGTACGCACTAACACACATACTCTCATACATACACACACACACACGTACACGCATTTGCGCGCACTCGCACGCACACACACTCATGCCACCTCCTTATCTTCTTCATCCCTATCATCTTCGATCTCATCGTAAAAACATCATTTCAAGTGACAACGTCGATATCACGTCATGAAAACGTCAAGCGAACGTCATTACGACGCCATAAGAACACTGTATTTACGTCGTAAAAACATCAAGATCGCGCCATGAAAACATTATGAGAACGTGAACATCGTATCATAAAAACGTCATTCGAACGTCAAGATCACGTCATGAAAACGTCAAGAGAACGTCATTATGACGCCATAAGAACACTTTATTTACGTCATGAAAACGTCAAGATCGCTTCGGAATCGCGTCAATAGAACGTCAAATACACTTCATTAGGATCTAGATGTTTCCTCGATGATAACATATTCTCATACATGGACGCTGTTATTATACTGATGAAAGTAATTAGTGCTAAACGTAAGTTTCCGCGTTCAATAGTTATGTCTACTAGTACTAGTACTACTACACTAGTATCTCTTTCGACGAAAAATGTATTTTTTCTCGATTTGCAAGGGCTCAAAACGGCGACGAATACGTTTATTATTAAAGAATCGGCTATTCTTAGTATTAAAGGCGATTACGCGTTACATAAAATCTATCAACCACCGTTCGATATTTCGCTAATTGATTCCCACACTCAAGCGAAAAATCTTTGGATATCTCAGTGATACCACGATTATCGTGGAATAGTGGAACAGTGGCTTATAACGAAATTTATAAAGATTTACGCGATATCGCGGAAACGATGTCGCCGTGTCTGTTTCTAGTGAAAGGACTGGAAAAATGCAGATGGGTGGAAAATTTTCTACCAACAACACATACATCGGTCGAAGTTTGCAACTTAGAAGATCAATTCGGTACACCAAATTTAAAAGTGTTACATTCACTCTACCATGGAATATCAACTACAACAACCTGTATGCATCACGATCACGATCGATTTATTTGCGCTCTACGTAATGTTTACTTATTAGCGAAATGGTACGATACGAATGTAGCACCGATCCAAGCAATACTATCACAGAATATGTTCTTGGAAATTGTTCCGGATGATTTATTACAAGGCGTATTTTCGAGTAGATTGTCCGAGTTATTTTATAAATTACCGGCTAAATTACGCGATTTCCATCGCAACAACTTTGTACCAGTTGTAATTCGATGCCTAATAACGAGTAATATGTTAATAATAATAATTTTTTATATAACTTTGTCGGATTAGAAGAAAGTTATTATTTATAGTTTTCAATCAATATATACTAATACGTTAAAGAATAAACAAATATTTTCCTTAAAACGAGAGATTGTGTTTATTTTTATTTATTTAATTTTGCGGAGCGCTAGTTTTTTGCTATATATAAAAATTGAATGATTCTTATATACATTGCCCAAACTACACTTCGTGGAAGTAAACTAGCATGTAGTTCTCAGGTGTTTTTTTTATGTTTTTTGTTTTTTTGTTTTTTTTTTAATTTTTTGTTCTTTTTTAATTTTTTGATTTTTTTTTTATTTTTTTGATTTTTTTTTAATTTAATGAATGAATTAGTTAGTATGTGTAGATTATTACTTTTCTTCTTCGAATACTGCATCGTAGCACTCTCGAAACCAAAATAAACCTCCCGTCACTTTTTCACCAAGAATAGTCATACTTGTCAAATTGGAGCGCGCTAAATTCTTCATAAATTCATACACGTCCGTTATTCGTTTATGCGCGGAGACATCGTCGTTATTTAGTTGGAAGTATTTTACAATCGAGTTTTTCTTTCGAGAGACATTTCCTCGACTACATTTGAATACAGAGCACGTCTTATAGGTGTGGTCTAATAATATCATATTCGGACAAGGAAAGCATTCCGAAAATGCGATATTTCTTTTCATTCGATAAATATAAAATAGAATCCATTCGTGCGTTTTATAAGGCGGTACGTAACGAGCTATTTTAGATTTAGCCGTAGGAGGAGGTCCACCGCATATCCATACATTATCCAAATCCCAACTGCTAAGCTGTTCCTGTTGTTGATGTTGTTGTTCTTCTTGATGCTAACTAGAAACATCCGATAATAATCCTAGCTCTGTTAATAATTTATCAACTTCTTGAACAAACGGAGGACGTTGCGACGATGTCAGTTGAATAAATTGATGGTTAGACGATTCCATTATGAGGAGAGATGTATTGAAACAGCAAAAAAAATCTTTGACGAAAACGAGTAAACAAACGTAAACACCCGTGAAATGATTGACATGTAGAGAAGTGAGTTTACCACCCATCATCAGCAAGCAGACCTCTATAGCTGTGTTAATTACGAATGCTATATGATTATTATTGCGTAATCGGTTAATATGTAACACACCCGTAAGTTTCACTTAAAATGTCAATGATACATCGATGAGATGTCGACATATTTGATATCGTTTATGTGAAATTACATAATCATCTATTTAATCACATATAAACATTGACATATAATTAAACGTCCGATAGGGGAGGGGTGAGGGGTGAAAGATAGCGGTCAAAGGTGATTGCCCTTTGAAAAAGAAAAAAAAAACATCGTAAACATCGTGGGAATAAATAATAATAATAATCGAGGGCGTGACACAGAAAGACGGACAGTTTAACACATCGAATAAGGCGAGTAATTACACACGAGGCAGAAGCCTCATCAATGTTAATAGAAAATGACCCAGAATGATGGACATTTTACACGTCGAGTATATGGGGTCCGGCTGACCGGGACTAGATCCCCCACAACTAAAAATAATATCATACTTAGAATTAATTCGAAATTAAATCTAGGAATTGTTTTATTTTTTTATTTTTTCACATTTTAGAGACAACTGCTGGAGATGTGTGAACATTTTCCAGCTCCTTTTTATATGGGAAATCTGCTATTACAGCAGTCTTACCCCTTTTACAATTAGATCGTGCAATTTCATTTGTTCTCGGGATGGCCTGCAGTTGTTCCAGGGAGCAAACTGGGAATGGAGCTTTTTAAGTCCACTCGTTCCTGGTCTATCACCTACAGAAACTCTTAATACTGTATTCTCATGATTTATTTCAGGCTACGAAGTTGATTCAGTCACCTTATTTTCAGGACATGGTATGGACGTCGTTTCTGCTGCAGCATATTCCTAATTTGAAAATATATTTTCATTTATGGGCCATACTCCAGTTTTCTCAAAACCATTGACTGCTGTTAGCATTGTACATTCTTTAAAAAAAAGGCAGATTGAAATAGTTTTGGAAGTTCATGAATAGTAACAACTCTTCCTGGGTTATTTCTAAACCATATTCTCACTTCCTCTGAATAGTAGGTGCTTAATGGACTCATTAAAGATATGTCTAAAGGTTGGAGTTTGTGGGTTGTATGGGATGGGAAACAAATCATATGAGCATTGTTTTCTCAAATTAATCAGTTCTAGATTTTTAACATGAGAAGCATGTCCATCTGATAATAATAATGCTGGTTGTTCTAGTGATGGCTTTGCAAAGTTCAAAAATGATTTAAACTAATCTACAAAAGTGTTGCTTTGGATCCACCCAGATGGATGAAAAGCAGCCAATGAATCAGGTGGCACTTCATCTAAAATTTACTGAATTGCCCTTTGCATGGGAAATATAAAAAAAGGAGGCATTCCTACTTAAACTGATTACACCCGTTTAAAGTTGGATAAAATTTGGTACTTGTATAATGGTAAAATGGGATACTCCATTTTAACCAACTCGGCCATTCCATAAAAATATCTTATTATTTAAATTATACTTGTTTCTAAATAAACTTATATGTCAAATAATAAATAATTTGAAACAATAATTACCTTATCGTAATTAAATTTCTGGTCGATTTAAATCCTTATGCAGCAAATAACAAAAATTAGATAACACATTACAAAAACACATCTGACCATGTACACGCCAAATGAGAATATGGACACAAATGAAAATACATGTTGCCGGTTGTAATCTGGTTTTGCAATGATGATAACTGGTACTAAATTTCAGATTATATACAGTGTTGCCAGATAAACGCGGTACCCCATTTTAATTTTACCAGACTACCCCATTTTGTACAACTCTCCCCTATATAATACTTATTTGGTGTAGGTGGATTTGGCCAATTATTAGTTTTGAAATTTAACAAATTTTTAATACTAGAACACTTGTGTGTATAATATCCACATAATATGAAAAGACATTTCGCTACTATGTGTATACAGTACTTATGTATTTCACAGTATAATAAAGTTTCGTCAGACATATCGAATGATGAATATTCATGTGTGATATGGTATTTATATGAATGATATAGATGAGGCATTATCAATTGTGATAAGGACTTCATAAGGATTAATTAGTTAAATGTATTAATTTTGAAATACATCCCCAGATCTAGTTTGGTATTTTTTTATATCATTCCATCCCTCCTGTTAAGTGTTGTGAAAGTTATTATTATTATGTTCAGAGGGAGGGAATATATGTATTTTGTTACAAAGTCCCTATCCGGATGCTTTTGTTGTTATTGGATGGTAGTTTGGACTTGAAAATTTTTATGAGTATTGAAAAATTGTATTTTTATTTTAATGAGATGATAAGAATAATTAATGATAAGATGATATTAAAGTAACATCCAGAGTACAGGTCACGTCGATTATCCGCCATTCAAAGAATTTCTTTATATTTTTTTTTTATTTATATATATTCTATTTTTTTTATCCATCGAAGTCATTAACGTTTCATACATAATTTTACATAAACAATATCAAATACATTGACGTTTCTTTGACACTTCACTGATATTTTAAGGAAAACTTATAGTGGGAGAATTCTATATATACATGCTCTTCATTCTAGCTGAGTGTAATCATTCACTAATTCATTATCATAATAAACAAGTGTCGTGTATTGCACGACCTTCTAATCTAGCTCAGTTAATTTGCATGAACGCGAATATTGTTTTATTTTGGTATGTACTATTCGGTTATTAATTAATAATTTTATTTTTTATTTGTTTATTTGTTATATAATTTCTTATTTTTTAAAAGTTTAATTTTGTATATGTTTATGGGTGTGTGTATGCGTGTGTAAACATTTAAATAATAAAACGAATGTAAATATAAAAATATTTTAATTAACCTAATCTAATTCTACATCTATTCCACTATCATTATCATGATCTTCCTCCCATTCATGGTTTAAAATTTCCATCCTCCTGTTGTTGTTGTTCTTTTTCTCTCCTTCTTCTGCATCCCAAGTTTCTAGTATATCTTCATTTCGCACCTCATCCCCATTAATATTCTTTCATTTGATAACTAACAAAATGTATTCATGTTCAACCATATAAAATGGAGTAAATAAAGTTACGATCGCTAGTAAATGAAAAAAAACGAACTTATTTCGGTAAGTACTATTAGTTATTAATTAACAATAATTCGTTTTTATTTGTTTATTTTGATATATAATTTTTTATTTTTCTAGAATTTTATTGCGTGTGTGTGTATGTAATCATTTCAATAATAAATCGAACATAAATATAAAAATAATTTGACTAATCTAACTTAATTCTACAACTGTTCCACTATAGTTATCATGAACTTCCTCCCTCCCATTTATCATGATCTTCTTCTTGTTGCTGTTCTTCTTCTCCTTCTATATCCCAATTTTCCTCTACATAGTTGTCTCCACACCTCACCTTCACTATTATTCTTTCATTTGATAACTAAAAAAATGTATTCATGTTTAATTATATAGAATCAAGTTAGTAAAATTACAATCACTAGTAAATGAAAAAATTCCGAACGAGGAATTTATAAAAATTTAACTTACACTTATGAACTTATAGGTTGTGTATTGTCCATTGGTCTACACCTCTCTTCCATCATAATTTCATAGTATAATACGAGTATGAAGGAAATTTAATTGAATGGTGGAATATATATAATAATTAAATTCGTTTACTTCTATTAAATTTAAATTAGAACCTATCTCCACTAAATTTCCTACAACGTTAGTATGAATATTTTGTTTTTTAATTTTTTCACTCTGCAATCAATATGGAAAAAATACTTTATTATATAGATGAAAATTATTACTATCATAATGGAGGATCGTGTGTGCTAGATAAAATTATCAAAATGGGTGGATACAATTAATGATTGAATTAATTATTTTTTACATGCTTCATTTAAGAAGCACCTTTATTGCATATTAGTAGCTTATTGGGTGGGTATACTGCCCAGTCAGTCGTTAATTGCATTTTTGCACAGGTTAAAATGTCCGTCTTCTTTGGGTTACTCTCTTATGAAGATTTTACATTGATGAGATTTCTGTCCAGTGAAATTCTTCGACAATAGCGAGGTTGTAGTAGTAAACACACGTGTAAATAAGATGAATGGAGCTTATCAGCTGTATGTACATGTGTAGTAAACACTCTTGTAAATTACAGGAATAGAGTTTATCAAGTGTGTGTGTGTGTGTGTGCTTGTATGATTAAATAGATGATTACATAACGACGATCGCATTGTAACATGCATCGCGTGTAAATTACATAGATAGAGACGTGTCAAATTTTCTACTTCATTATAGTTGTAACCACAAGTCGCCTCTAATATTGTTCTTCCATTTGATAACTAACAAAATATATTCGTGTTCAATTATATAGAATCGAGTAAGTAAAATTATGATCGTTAGTAAATGAAAAAATACCGAACGAAGAATTTATAAAAATTTAATCTTACATTTATGAATTCATAAGTTATGTATTCTCCATCAGTCAAGATGATCCTTTCGTCATAATTTTGTAACTACAATAAAGAAACTTTAATTCAAAAGAAGAATTTATATAGTAATTAAATTCGTTTACTTCTAATACATTTAAATTTGAAGTTATCTTCACTATATTTCCTTTAATGTTACTATCAATACTTAGGTTATTCATATTTGTTTTCACTATGTGTGGTCAGTACGGAAAAATACTCTATTATATAGATGAAAATTATTACTATCGTAATGGAGGATGTTGTGAACCAGATAAAATTATCTAAATAGTTAGATAGGATTAATCATAGAACTGAGTACACATGCATGTGGTTTTTTTTTTGCATATCCTGATATATGTGATTAAATGGATCATTACGTGATGATTACAGCGATTCGTATTACATGTGGTGCATTTCTTAAAATTTATCTATTTCCTTTATACTTGCACGTGTACATTGTTTTGTATGTGGTTAAATAATTATCAATTTATGAGTTATTTTTAATTATCTCGTTTACAACAAACGAAATTTCTTACACGTGATCATTGCGTGTTTTCAGAGAAATAGCTGACACGAATTCAACATGGATCGTTAGTTTGAAGGGAAAATCAGAATTTACATTAGCCGATTTGAAAATCATTCGAAAACATTTCAAAGGAGCAGTTTTTACCGATAATAATGATGATGATACCTGTTTAAAATTTGCGGTATCTTATTTCATTCGATTATCAACTACAAATTCGCGATTAGAAACCGCCCCTTTTCTAATCATTAGGAAGTCAAATGGTTTAATCCGAATGCAGCCAATAATAATAATATCGATGATGAATACGCAGCATTAATTAAAAAAGAAACTGTTCCGAGAAATACTCCTTTAAATACTAATATGTAAGATTTTACTTTGTACGATGCATACATACACACACACACTTGTTAGTAAATAACACTATCGATAAGTATGAATATTGATGATTATGTTTTTCATACTTTTTTCCCCTCTAATCCAGAACTGATTAAAACGCAATCATCTACCGGATTTTATGTAGGTATATATCATGAGATGGAGATTTTGCACATTAGCAAATCCAACCGTCTTCGAGTAATATTAGATTGTACTCAAATCAGATCTATGATTCTTTTTCGTTTTAATCTTTTAGGTATTTCTTCATTAAGTAGGTTAGTTGCCAATGGATTTGGATGATGTTGAAGTCTTGATAAGTGCCTATGAACAGCCGATTTAATCTCTTCAGCTATATAACGCACATGTAGGTCGGTATGTAATGTCCTGTTGGAGACGTACCATGGAGCACCAAATATAAACCGTAGTATTTTATTCTGCGTGCGCTGAATTCGTTCGACGATAGTTGTCGAAGCACATTCCCACAGTTCTGCTGCATTTAACCATATAGGCTTCAATATTGCTTTATACAATATTAATTTATTATTGATATTCAATTGCAAGTGAGGCCCTGTCAGCTAATACAATTGTTGCATCTTGAGTTCTAGCTCAATATTCTTAGATTTTATATGTTTCAGCCAGGTTAACGTTCGATCCAAATAAACAACGAGATATTTAGCAGACTCGCTTTGCATTAGTGACTTAGAATTTATCGTAACTTTCTATTTATCGCACGCAATACGTCGTTTGGTAAAGATGATGTAATTGCATTTTTGCTCATTGATTACAATTTTCCATCTATACGACCATTCAACTATGTTGTCAATAGCATTTTGAACATCATCTACAAATGTAGCTAGAAATACGTTTTCATTTATGGGTGAATCATTGGTGAACAATGAGTTCAGGAGAGTCCCCAGTACGCTCCCCTGCGGCGCATTTGCCTGTATTTTGTGTATAGATGATTGTTTTATCACAACTCGAAAATATCGTTCATCTAAATAGGATGTGATAATGTTATAATATTGAGCAGGCAAAGTTTTCTTACATTTGTAGAGTAGCCCTGGATGCCAGACGCGATCGAACGCTTGCTGAATATCCGAAAATACTGCAGAGCATATTTCTTTCTTATCTAAATTCTCTTCAATTTTCTTAACCACTCTGTGAACCTGTTGCACCGTTGAGTGCCCAGTTAGAAAGCCAAATTTCTGATTTGGAATTATTTGATCTTTGTCAATTATCTTTTGAATCCTTTTTTTTTTAAATTTTTTCAAATATTTTAGAGAGTATTGGAAGTAAAGGAATTGATCGATAGGAAGTCAGTTGTTCAGGTGGTTTTCCAGGTTTCTGAACCATAATTATATTTGAAAATTTCCATAGTACTGGAATGTATTGTAATCTCATGATTGCGTTGAATATGTATGTTAATTTTACTGTAATTCTTTTAGAACTCGACTGGTAATTAAATCATAACCAGGAGCCTTCTTGTTGCTCAATTTCTTCATTGCGGATTTAACTTCCGCAGGAGAGAAAAAGCTTGATTACTGTTGGTCTAAAAGATTAGTTTAGGTGAACTACATTTTCAACTTTTGATCGGTTGTTATTTGGGTGAAAAGTTTCGGCCAAATGTATAGAAAATAGATCAGCTTTAGTGTAATAATCTGTAGTCACCATCGTTCATTTTTGTTTTTTTTTTTTAGGTACTTAACAGGTTTCCACAGCGAATAACTTCCAGCTTTTGAGGAAGATAGATTGGTTACATATTCTGTAAATGTATTTCTTTTGAAATTTTGAAGCAATGCTTTCGGTTTCCTCGTTTGATGATTTAACGCTGTCGCGGATTTCTCATTCTCATCCACTGTCTTCTTAGTTGTCTCTTTATTGTTACCTGCTCACGCACATAATCCGAGTAAACCGTAGCATAATTTATTGTACTTTTGATCAAAGGAGTACACGCTGCATTTATTATTTGATTAGTAAATAAGTTGACACTATTATAGATATCCATTTTAAGTGAAACGCGAAGATTTTGGCATTCTTCTAACGTATTCCTAAACGTTTCCCAGTTTGTAAACTTGTTAAATAGCGCAGGTCTTCTTTCTCTCATCTGTATCTGTTCACTGATTTTTAATATAACGCTTGAGTGGTCAGAAGATAGCGATGAAGAATCATTCATAACTTTCATATAGTTATTTGAAATTCTCTAATAAATCTAACAAATCGGGAATTTTGTTTCTGTCTGTCGGTCAATATGTAGGTAAGCCTCCCGACAATATGTCAGATTTAGTTGAATCTATATCCACTTTAAGGTTTCTGCCTCTAGGAGTGGAACGCCGCTTAATAACACAAAGAATCCAAAATATCGGAAAATTTAAATCGTTCTCTCGCGTACAAAACACATCTTACTAACTTATGTTAGAAAATTATAGCATTCGTGAATATCGTAAAAAAATTAGCTGACACGTCGTGGGGGTCAACAACTAAGACTTTACGCATATCTGCTTCATCATTAGTTGATATTGTTCACCAGTGTGAATGAACGGTTATTAGATGGCGTTCAGCTTAATGGAGTAATTATTTCGGTATACGCAGCGACCGCATAGCTTTCGGTTCATACGAACATCCAACCGTCTCACATTCGAAGAACCGTTTCGTTGAAAAAGACCGCAGTAAAATTCGAAGAAAACGAAAATCTATTAATTACGAAATTTATAAGAGAAGCACCTAGATTAAAATCTAGGAAATCCCCACCGACAACTTTGAATCAAGCACGATTTGCATTCGATTGGAAAGAAGAATGGACCAAGGAATGGAAATCGTAATTCCTTAGGAAATGGAGCCCTCATTGAAAATCCTACGGAGCAACTTCTTCGACTTCGACGAAAGGAGTGGCGATTCTTGAATAGAGTCCGAACCTGTCATGGTAGATACGGCCACATCCGTATTTCTGATTCGGCTAGTTGCTGTTCCGGTCATCCGAAATATAATACAAAGTATACTCGGAAAATGGGATTACGATTGAAGATTTACATCGTGCGCGCGGTATAGATTTCCCATTTAGAGCTGCATTTAAATCGACACCATACGATACGAATAAATTATTTTACTTTATTTTATATTATTTTGTGATATATAGAATTTTTTATTTCGTTTGAAATTTGTAGGTACGTGTAAAAATTTATATCGTATCAATCTCCCCAATTTAAAAGTGTTGCCTAATATTTTACACGAAATAAACTACAAAATCATATATTAATTTTTTCTTTTTTTTAAACATTTATATATATATATATAACGTATATATATTATTAATTTTTGCACTTTAATGTCCTAATTTTTAATCCCATCATTCCTCATCCGTGAAATGAAATGACCTCCCCTATAATTGCATATGTAATTATTTTGTGATTGTTCTAATAGAATAATTTTAAAAGAATACATTTAATTCATCATTACTATTCAAAATAATACGAAGAGGTCGTATTATTGAATAAATAACACTGTAAAGTTACATTGTTTAAATGGAACACTGTTTCTCAATTATTTTTTTTTCTCTATCGAGATAGTATAGAGAAATTTATATTTTTTTAAAGCTTTAATGGTTCTAATAGAACCAGCAGCTAATAGCTGCTTGAAGCTTTAAAAAAATATAAAGAAAAAAATAAATATTTTATCGGATGACGGATAATCGAAGTGACCTTTGGTTAGGATGTTATCAAAATTTATGCTCATTAAAAATCATCCAACAAAATAACATCCGTTATCACTTCACCATCCGACCGTAGAGTTTAAAGTAAAATAGCCCCATCCCATCCCTCCGATAACAACAACAAATATTTTTATCGGAGGGATGGGATGATAGGAAATTCGCTCACAACTCTACGGTCGGATGGAAATAAAAAATATTCGTGTTATGATTTTAACAAACATCATCCGATAGATAAGAATTAAACTGCGGCGTGTTAAATCAATACTAGAAAAGGAATAATTTTCACTATGACCGTGTCAAATGTTTCAATACTATCTACTGTTTTTGAGGAGATTTTTGATACTAGTATAGAAAAAGGTGAATATAGAAAAAGGCGAATTGAGCGTGGATAGAATAGGTTTGTTTTTATTTTAGAACGATTAATTTATTCCATTATTTTACTTATGAAAACTTTGCTTCAATAGCGCATTTTATTATTTTTAATTTTAATTACGTTCTTTATCACAGTATTAATTTACTTATCACTTTGCACAAAAGTTTTTCTATAATTACGAGCTGTGTTTAATGACGACATTTTTGTTGGTATATTTTCAGGAAAAACTCGAAATCTATATAGTTGATTAGTTTAAACGATCAATCGGAATTAACGGTATCAAATTAAAAAAAAAGTGATTATACGAAAACATTTCAATGGGCGTAGTTTTCGTTGATGATGGTGATAATGGCTCGACATTTAAATTTACGTTACAGAATTTAATGCGACTGAATAAACTCCCAATTAAAAACTACGTCATTTTTGATATTAATTGATTTAACCCCCCCCCGAACAGATCAAACGATGATACGGAATTACGGGATGTTAATTTAAAAAAAAAAATATACAATCCAAAAAAATACTTCGTTAAATTCTAACATGTACGATTTTATTTTATACGTTGTGACATACGCGAGCAATAGCCACACATGCACATAGTATATACGCATTTGCCGTGACGTTAATATGATATTATTCGATGATTACGTTTTTGTAATAACAAAAATATATTTCCCGATGAATTCCAGGTTTTTATTTGTTGCGTAAGAATATTAACAATTTTTCGAAACAGTAAAAAATTTTATTCGCAGCTCGAGATCTGTCATCTCGACATATAATCTATGTACGACATTTGTTAGCTTCTACGTCATACTACGATATATAATCGATATAGGAAATTTTTTAGCTTTACCTTACATCCGAGTATGTAATCGATATATATATATTTTCTTTACAAAAATTACGAGAAAATTGTAAAAGACTTGATTTTATATATAGTATAAATTTGCTAGTTTTACGTAATATATTGACGTATGATTTATTTCCTTCGAAAAATCGTAGAAAAATAACTAAATTATACGTTTTAGAGATATAATTCCCCGTATTCGGTAATCGCTATGCATTCATAAATACACGGCTATAATATTGGCAATCTATAATTCGGGTACCGCGCGTTGATTTTGTTGAGTTTTGTGCGACGGGAAATTGTCAACTTTACGTTACATCGATTACGATCGATATTACATATATATACATTTTCTTTTTTTAAGAAATCTACGAAAATTTATTTGAAAACGAGTAAACTCAACTTTTTAGACTTTTGCAATAACACGATTAACGATGATGGTAATTGCATTTATACTGTTTCGTGTAAAGTCATCAAAAATACTATTTCTATGTATTTTTATTGTCATTCGACACGTATAATGTATACTGTACAAATTCTTTGTATGTCAATACACATTCTTAACGGGTTACGAAATCGATTAAAAAAATCACAAATACCGAATGGATTGAAGAATTCGATAATGTTTAAAAATTCCGAAAATAAACACTAAGTCGGTACTGAATAGTAAACCATCGAGCAGGCAATATTCCGCTCATTGTGTAAAAACCGAATGTCGGCAAGTTCGTGTAAAATATCGTTATAAAGTTGAATTTTTGATATTAATAACAATGATTAGTAAATAAAACGGCGAGTATTTATTATCGGTTTAGTCAAAAAGTGAATGTTACTTTCGTATATAACTAACGTGCTCATAATCCGGGGGGGGATTTTAATTAGATTTCATGTATTCTATTCGTAATATTTATCGAAAAATTACTTTTTATGTTTCGAAAGATATTTTGAAGTAATTTTTTTGAATTTGTTACCCGTGTTCCAGATATAATTATTTGTTTTTAAAAAAACCTTCTTCTGTAAATGTATATTATTTCCGTCTTAGCGTACGGAAAACAGAAATGTTTACATTTATGTCGTGGAACTAACAACAATAGACATCTTATAGCGGAAACAATTGTAAAATTAATTAATAAAAATACTGTTCCTCCGAATCCCAGCACATACTGGAATTGTTGAAAATGAGCTAGCTGATAGGGCAGCAAAGGAAGCAGCAACTGCATTACCGGTTCCTAATTTACCAGTTCCATTCGCATACCTCGGATGGTTCATGAAATCATCACTATTTCAGTTATGGCAAGAAGAATGGCAATCCGTATATCAAACAAGCTGCGATCTGTCAAAACAAAAATAACACCTCGGAAGACACGCTTACAACATCGGCGAGACGATGTAGTTGCCAGCCGACTCCGATTGGGCTAAACTGACACATGCTTATCTCCTTAATAAATCGGGAGCTTCATTGCGTAACATTGCACTGTCTATCTAACATATACTGACAGAATGTCCTCAATATAGCCTACAGAGATTCATTACAGCTACTGCTCGATGACAACGTTTCTACCCTATACTCATCCTCTTCCTACATGATACTAGACTGTATCGTTTAATTTAATACTTATTTTCTTCCCATTAGTTGCATGGCGCATTAATTTAAATAATAATCATAATTATTATTTTTTTTTTAGATTGCGGAATTTAGTAATTTTTTATTACATTAATTACAAAAATTAGTTGAAACCGCTAAAACTTTATTTTCTCGAAATTCACAAACTGTCAGATTGTTTCTTCATTTTATATTACAAAATTGTGATCTTAAATTTAAATTTATATTTCGTGTTTTAATTTTTAAATCTTTATAAATTTAAATATCACTCGATAATGGCGTAATTGCCGAAAAGCTTCGTGAATTTCGAGAAAATAAAGTTTTAGTTTAACTAATTTTTGTAATTAAAGTAATTATTATTATTATTTAAAAAACATGATACAGACGATGCTACACAAAAATTTCGGAAATTGAAGAATTAATAAAAATGCCCCAACCTGCCTAAGAATTTTAATTCTAATTCCATGTTCGTCTCATAGACACACGGTTAGCAACGAACGATAAAAATCAACGTTGACAAGTTTTAAAAAGGGTACCCGATTCTCGACGATATTAATTATTAAATATCAGTATGCAAACTACAACGTATTGGAAAACGTAATTTCATTTATCACGACGCGCAATTCTCATTATAAATGAATTATTATTTTCGGTCGTCACCGGAAACAGATAGTCACGACCCGGTTAATTCTATATTTCATTTTTTTCTTTTTACTTTTTTTTAATGTAAAGTCATATTTAACGATCTTGAGGAAATCGATATCAAACGTACACATTTTAAATTATTCGGGTTGAATAGATAACCCCCTGCAATATGATAAAAATTATGATAAGGAAGCGGGAAATCGTTTCACTTTAATTAGTTTATACGATAAGATTTATTATGTTACTCATTATTATTATTATTATTATTGTTACGTACTATGTATTATCTAGAAAACAGAGTTGTATTCATTCCTAGAATTCAATTTCAAATGGCAGGACGTACAGACTAACGAGTGTATGAATGTACATATATATTATATTGTCGATTGTAGAATTTTCCGAGAAATTGATAATTTAACCGAATATATTAAAAAAACATTGCTTAATTCATTTCACAGCGATTAATCAAACTGTACAACTCGGAATATCTTCTATATCGTTGAAACAGCATTACCCCGGGCAAATTAGTCGTCGCGATAGCCTAGTGGCTCGAACACGGACTCCTATACGGAAGATAATAATATGTGAGTTTGAATACGTATTGTCGGAAAATAAAAATATAAATAACCCTAATAATATTCCGGTGTGGAAGCCACAACACACCGTACGCGTGCTAGTAATAATATAGTACACTACAAAAATATATGCTCCGTAACGTCAAAGCGATTACAATCCGTTCTCCGTGTCTATCTAAGCCAGCGCCGTATTGCGATTGCCTTGAACACTAGTTATACATTGTACAACAAAATATGTACAGGTAAGTAGTCGCCTACCTCCGATACGGAGACGGAACTTAATGACGATAATATAATTGTTCAACGGTTATAGGTCAATATATTATTCAGTTTTGCGGCGGTATTACGATACCGAACGAAATTTTGTACTTGTTCGATAAGCAGTAAAGACGTAACGTATATTTAAAGGTTACATCATAATTAAACCGAAAGATTATATAATGTCACTTTTTTTTTTTCTTACATAATATTTTATACCAATTCAAAACTAGTATACAACGCGCATCGACCATCATTAGCTCACGAACCGATAAGAGCGGAAACCTTACTTCAGCTGATCAATTTAAAAGGAGCTAAAAAGTTGTTTAAGCTTATCATATTTCAGGCGACACATTTGCATAGTGGCATTTTAACTGAAATAAAATTAAAGTTATGAAAAACATCACGATGAATTAGGGATGTAAGTTTTCCTAACCATCGAAGAGTTTCCCAATTGCTAATAGCACAATGCCCGAAACGAGACGAACGAATTTACCAATATATATATATATATATATATATATATATATATATATATATATATATATATATATATATATATATCTCCTTCCGATACACGGGTTCCCTAAAGTTGCATGAATAGACGGGTTGGGTCTATTAGACCCAACACTGAAAATATTTATTTCTATTCGTAAAATTATTATTCTTTGATTTAATTTTTTTTTAAAAATAATTATATAACCTTTTATTTTTTCATCGATTTCAAAAAAATCGTAATGCACTTTTTGAAATATTTTTATTAGTAAAAAAACATACATACAACAAAATTTATATATGTCACAAAATACTACCCAAAAAAATATATAATATTACCAAATTTAAATAAAACCATACGTTTTTTATAAGGTATGTTTATTATGAACCAAAAAACATTAAAATGTTAAACTTTACTTTAGTAACCATTTAACAATAAAATTTTAGCCGTTATTTTTTTCCACGCTTTCTTCACACAAATTTATAATATGTTCTATACAAAGCCAATTATTACAATGTTTACAGTAATATTTAGTTTTACGGTCTTTACAATATTTGCAGCGACCTCTCTTTCCATTTGGCGGAGGTGTTTTACTTTGTACTGTACCTGATAAGTACTTTGTCTTACTTTTGAAGAAGAAGAAGAAGAAGAAGAAAACGTATATTTCACATAAATTACAAATTAAAACAAACAGAAATTTTTAAAACTGTGTACCGTTACAAATAAAAACTTACCACAGTAACAATAAACGTAAGGGAAGAAACATGAATTTTTAACGAATGAAGATTCAACTTAAGTATATACTAAATGCATGAAAAATTAATGCTAAAAAACCTGCGAAAATATGCAAAGCAATACCGTTGAAATTAGCGATAAATAAAATGATAATGATAATAAACAAAAATACTTAATACTATTAAAACAAATATTAACAATTATTAATATTTAACAGGCTAAACCAAATTATGTTTCAGCCTGCGTATATTTAGTAGATTTAATTCTTAACTACTTGGAATCATAATTTCCAATCACCGTTATCAAATCATTATCACGTGTAACACACTGTTTAAAAAAGTTGGTAGACACTTTTAACACATGATCTTTTAACATAGCTAGTTCCAATTTCTCATGCATTATTACTATATATTGCAGCGTTGAGTATACTTCTAACGCACCTGTTCTGAATCAAGTGAAGCCGCTTATAACTAGAATTGCTAATAGAACTCCACACTGGACAGGCATACGTTAAAACTGGTCTAATGAGCGATTTATATATTATTAATTTATTATTGACATTTAGGACGGATTTGCGTTTAAACAAAGGATAAATAGAACAAATGGCACGTTGCGTTTTGATTGACACGTAATCTAAATGTTTGATAAAAGTCAATATTTTATCTAAAATAACACCTAAGCATTTTATTTGATCTGACCATTCTACATTTACACCGTTAACCATTAAGGTGAGGGGTAAGAGTGGTCTCCTACGAGTAAACGGTATTGCCTGAGTTTTGGTAGGATTGATGGCAATCTGCCACTTAGCAAAATATCGAATCAACCTATCTACCCCTAATTGTAATTTATTCGTAACAGCTCTTGGAATATACGGTATCATCTGCATACAAGGCTACCTCTGTGTTATTTATTGTAGGAATATCATATAAATAAAAAGTGAATAGGAATGGACCAAGTACACTACCTTGAGGTACTCCTGCTAAGCATGTTCGACGGGAGGATAATATATCGTTTACTAACACATAGAATGATCTATTACTTAAATAGCTTAGAACGAGCATAATAAGATATTTTGGAAATTTACATTCAATCATTTTATATACAATGCCATTGTGCCAAGTAGTATCAAATGCTTTGGCCACGTCAAATAGAACCATCCCCGTGTGTTTATTATAATTAAAGTTGTCAGTAATATGCTCTGATTGCTCATGGTATATGTTGATTTAGAGCTCGTCTTTTCATATTGTCCATGACCAGTTGAGTTGCTAAGCGTTTCATAAATAATCTGCGGTTAATTTATTCTGTTTGTTGATTGGCGATGTATACAACAAATGAATTAATAGATGCTACGTTTAAAAGGCCAACGTAACTAGTAACATAAAAGTAACAGGAATGCACGGGTTGGGTCTAAAATAAACCTATAAACTAACAGGAATGCACGGGTTGGGTCTGTATAAATATTTATTACTACAACACACACACACATGACTATAACTGCTTGCTGATATCATCGCTATTTGTCAATGACGTTATGCAGAAGGTATGCGAGAATTCACCTCTCAAATTTATATTTATGGGAAATAATTTGAAAATAATAAATAGCAATGATTTGTCAGACTCAACCCGTGCATCGGAAGGATATATAATATATATTATAATATATATGTATTGCATGTATAGGAAAGATATGCCTAAGTTTTGTTTGTAAAAAGTCAACGTTATCCAAATTAATATATTACAGTCCGGTCTTTGGTTTATTTCGGACGTTTTCTTGCGTGGGAGCGATGGTTCAACGAATATTATATATTACAACAATATATACTGTAAGTTGAACACACCTTCGATTTTGTGATGTCCACGCGTTTTATAATATTTACAGACAGATCTTCTTTCCTTAGGCAGACTATATATGTGTATATACTATTTATATATATATATATATATATATATATATATATATATACTAACGGCCCGGTACGTGCTTCGCTACGTATAAAGTGAAATAATAAAAAAAATTAATTGGAACATCAAATTCATTTATTCAAACAAAAAAATAGTTTATTAATTGCTAGCTATTTTAAAACTTAATCCAAAACATTTGGATAAACAATATTTTTTGTTTTTCCATTTTGAGCATGAATAAACAAGTACCGACTCTACATAAAGTTGGCCATGTGAAAAACATGATTCCTCCAAATTCACACCAAAATCGTGAAGTGTTTGCCCTTGGGCCTTGTTGATGGACATCGCAAATGATAAACGCACAGGATATTGTAATCGTTTGACCTCAAATGGCATATCAATTGGAATCATAGGGATACGCAATATCGAACAAACTTTTCCTTTTAATTTATAAGATCGTAGCTTCAATCATATTTAGCAATAACTTTTTCACTGCCATTCTGGTGCCATTACACAGTTTTGGTGGATTAATATTTCGCAATAATATAATCAAAGAACCAACTTTCAGATTCAAGCAATGCGGTGGCATACCAGCCGAATGAATTTAAAAATTCAATTGGATAATTCATTGCCTCACCTTGATTCATAACACTGTCAATTGATTTATATGTCGTGACTACACCTGGCAGTTTCGCTTGAATTTGAAAATTAATGGCATTGATATGAATGTTATTCGGTGTTAAAATGGCGCGTTCTCTCAACCAATCATGATTTCTGTAATTCTGAAGAATATTCGTAAAAACACATTCAATCAATTCATCTATCGATTGCGCAATTGTACAAAAATTGTTCGGTACAGCGATCAATCCGTTGGTACTGTCGATTTGTATTTTGCCATCACCAATTTCTAACAATTGTTTTGAAAACTCATGGGCAGCTGGATCATTTTGTAGGCGAATACGCATATTAATGTTCAGTGTCAAATTTTGTACATATCTCCAAAGAACTGTTGACTTCAGGCATTTATTTCATCAGCAGGAGTTGATCGAGGAATGATAGGCAATGTTTGACAAAAATCCCTTGACCATAATATCAAAGCACCAGCAAAAAGCTGTTGATTACCGCGTAAATCTTGCATTGTTCGATTAAATGCTTCTAGTGATTTTTTATTCGCCATTGTTCCCACAAAATAATTGACGTTAATCGCAGAACTTTTGCCATAGCAGATGCACTCAACAATATGTTTAAAAATATAAACACAAAAATTTGCTTTAGTCGAAGCACGTTCAAAATGAAATGACCGCATGAATGACATAACAACATGCTTGTACTGTCAACACTGAAAAAGTTTCAATTTGACAGCACAATTCCCATCTGAAAAAAGTTTCAATTTGACAAAATTCATTCATTCTGTTCGAACTAACAACAGGAAATATTAGTAGGTACTCGCCATTTATGATGTAATTTTCTCAGTAGAATACTAAGGTGCATCAACTGTATAGTACACCATATATTGAATTCATTTGTTACAAAAAATGTGATAAATGAAGAATCGCTGGACCTATTTTGTGCAAACTTCACATAAACTATCTACTAAATAGTCCGAACAAAGTCTAAACATTTGGTTTGGATAGGTGAGCCCGTTCTTGAGTTATAAAATTACAACGAAAAGTGGCATTGATTTATATATATATATATAAAGTTATTATAATCCAATTAAGTACAATTGGAGTCGGTTTATCGGCTAAACGATTTTCGTCAATACGAATTAATACACAACCGCGCAAATGACGCTTCCTAGGTAAATCAGTACAATGCGATTTTGTCATTGCCTTCCCCGTTTGCTTTACTTATCCAGCGAGTTAGTACATACGGACCAATTTGAATGAATAGCCGAGTTCGCTAGAGTTCTTTTTAACGTGCAAAATTCTCTTCTCTAACGGAGTTCGAACTCAGTTCGAGCGGGAAAGGAACGTATGACCGCTGTGCCACGAGACCGTTTACTATTAACCTTCGTGCTTTTGAAACTTCTTGAAATTTGTTCCCGAAATTGTTGCTTCGATAGCGTGTACACACATACACACTCGAGAACGCGTATTAATACGAACAATAAGATATACTTACGACGAAAAAATTGCATGCAAGAAATAAAAATTGTAATTGAATTGATTTTTTTTTTCAAATTCTATTCAGTTTAGTACAATTTTACATATAAATATATATATATATATATATATATATATATGTATATTTATACGCATACAAAACATGTATATGTAATAAAATAATGATTATATCGGCACTTGTGACTGAGTACAGTGGTCTGCATAAAAAAAGAAACAGGCTAATAAGAAAAAAACTCACACATAGACACATCCTATCAAATAAACCTCTTCCACTCTGTTCCAACTTGAGTTCCCATGTTACAATACAACATCTACTCGTTAGCTGTCCAATTTAGTGCAACCAAACTTAACGACAGAAGACTGGCTAACAAATTTGAAAATAGTTTGTACAGCTATATATAACCGACGATTATACGATAAGAAACATAATTAGACAGATCTAAATTACACATACATTATTATTAGTCCACTTATTATTATGAAGAGCACATTAGGTAAAGAATCTAATCCTGAATACATTAAAATAATTCAAAACACTAAATAAAACTCATTTACAAGTATATATTTTAATCAAATTGAATATTATTATGTTACGCGATATATATATATATATATATATATATATATATATATATATATATATATATATATATATATATATATATATATAAGTATGATTAAACGTGCATACGCATATATAAATGTGTGTGCATGTTTTCGTGTATGTATACATACATGTATGTCTATAGTTATAGACATTCGTATTTATACGTGCAGAAGAAGATGCGTACGTATATTCTCTATATATGTCCCTCCTATGTAAGAATGCAGATACCACATGGTTCGATAACCTTAGAAGCTGATTCAACTGTTCCTTGGAAGAACTTTTCCGATCAGCCGTACATCACCGAGACGTTATTATTTATTATCTTAATTATAAACGCGATGCAAATCATCCGCTTAATCGACGTCCAGTTTTTTGAATGATCCTTCCACTCCAAATAAGTCGCCGCTGTTTTTGGCTTTACCAGCTCTTTTAGATTCGTCTACACGTCTCATTTCTTCTTCCAAAAACCAGGCGGCGTGTTGGTTCAAAAAATTCAACGTCAAATCTGAAAGAAATTTAAAAAATTCGAAAATGTCCTTATAACAACCGAAATATTATATATTATATGTATATATATATTCTTCTTCCTTTGAAACCTCGGAAGGGTGTACTGATATTATGAGACCGCCGCATATGCTATCCTCCTCCAATCCGATCTGTCGTGATCAGCCAGCACTGCTTCATGTGGCCTTAATCCAGTTAGTGATTTTAGCTGATCAACCCAGCGCATCCGCGGTCTTCCTCTTTTCCACTTCACGCATACTTTCCTGGTAATCATCAAACTCAGCTAAGAGTTCGCATCTCTCCGTGTGTCCGAAGAACTTAAGGAATCTCTTCTTTATTCAACATGACAGCCGCATATGTATATTTAGTTTTTGGAAGATATATTCGTTTGTTTTACGATCCATCCAGGATAATCTTAGTAACCTCATATATACATATATATGGCCGATTGGCGATTTGTAAGTTTTTTTCGACTTTTTAAAAAATGCAATCCTGTTTTGCAATAGCAAAGAACATATTTATCACATTAATTGAAAATGCAGAAGTTAACTTACAATCAGCCAAATGGTTCAGGCAGTGGCGAATAGAAATCAATGAAAAAAAATCAACTCGTGTAATATTTACAAATAAGAGAATACCCAGCATCAAAAATATTTATATCAATAATCAGTTAATTCCAGCTAAAGACTCCGTAAAATACCTGGGAATCCATTCGGATAAATAACCTGGAAAAACCACATAGCAGCCAAACGAAATGAATTGAATATAAAGTATAATATGCTTTGGCTTATTGGAAGAAAATCCGAATTAACACTGAAGAACAAGTTATTATTGCATAAACAAATTCTAAGGCCTATTTGGGCGTACGGATGTCAACTCTGGGGCTGTGCTAAACAGAGTAATACAGCTATAATACAGCTATAATACAGCGTTTCCAAAATAAAGCATTGAGAACCATAATAGATACCCCGTGGTATGTAAGCAATCTTACATTACACACAGACCGAGAAGTTACATCCGTTAAAGGTAAAATTCAAGAAACGGTTCGTAAATGTAGCGACAAACTCTCTTATCAGACGAATGCTTTAGCTGTTGCTTTACTGGACATACAGCTACCCGGCGTTTAAAACGAATTAAACCTACAGATCTATTTCGAATAAGCATCAATAGTATAAAGTACTAAAATACAATCAGCGAAAGTGCTTACCGTTGGGTAAGGAACTTCACAAGTCAATCGCAATTTCTTTTCAAAAAGATTGCTAGATAACCTGAAGCTAGTGGCATAATTTCGGAAAAAATAAAAAAATAAAATAAATTAATAATGAATTGAGAGCAAACAACGGAACCAATTATAAAATACAACAAAAAATGCGTTACGCGACCCGATTCGGATGATAATATAATATAAATACATAAATACATAAATATATATATTTATGTATATAAATGTATTTATGTTTGTGTTATACGTATATACGCCTCAACCGCTAACTCACTATGACTTGTGAAACTTTTTGTTTTTTTCGATAACGGTAAAATTGAAAAGTGTAATGGTTCTGATTATATTACTTTTTTCCTTATAAACGTAAATATCACGAAAAATTCGGTTTTTATCATAAAAAATTCTACAATTTCGGTAAAAAACGAAAATAATAAATTTAAGAAAATAGAAAAAAAAAAGTTATATTAAATTTTTCTATATCTATTGTGAAAAAGAAACAACTTGAAAGTCATTATTGATGACAACAAAAAAAAAAAATTAAATTTTTTCTTTTAAATATTATAGTAAAAATGCCGAACATTTACTACATATAGGAGAAGATTACAAGTGTTATGGAAAGTTGGACGGTATTCGTTTTTAAAACACAGGTAATAATTTTTACGTACTGTCTCACAGTTTGTCTTCATTAAGTGGTTGTGGGTCGGTTTCAGAGATCTGGATATTCTTATTTATTTTACGGCTAATCGTAGTTTTTAAATCGACAGATAGCCGGAGTACATTATACCGCATCTCTGAATGTGGAATTATGTTCTCCAGTACGAGAACGTCTTTGAAATTCTTCAGCTGACAATTTTGAACATATTTTTTCCCATAAGTACTTTTCAAACGAACGAACGAACACCGGAAGATGTGGGTTTTGATGTTGATAATGATGGTGATTGTGATGGTAAGTCGTCATCATTATTTCCTTCTGGGAAACGACTCATTCTGATCCGACTAAAAATTCATTGTCAGCTGAGAACTTTCATTACCGCTGTCTGCATTTATTTTTTCTTCAAAATCAGGATTATTTAGTTACAGAGGTTATTGTTTTGCTGTTGTTTTTGTTAGCGCGGAAAAAGTATCACCAATTGCACGTTTTCGGTTCATTTTAAGAAATGCAAAACTTAAACAATAACAAGGAACATAAGTATATCATTAAAATATAAAAAATATTGCCTGAAATAACAGTTTTGAGCAAAAAACGCGATTATACAGTAATAACTCGTAACGGAAATGACTAACAGTATCTGATGTCTAATTAATGAATAGTTAGGAGATATATATACACTCACATGTGTATAAGTGTATATTATACAGATATTCGTTTATGCTAATTTTAATTATTTCATTTCTGCATTGTATCGTTTTATTGCTATAACATTTCCACGGTGACAAAGACGGTACATAAACTTTAATACATATTTTTATAATAACGGACATTTGGCTTACATTAAAAGTCTCAATTCTGGAAATATTTATATAACTCGTTAAACATTATATAGTTGACTTAAAAAGGAAAAAAAAACAGTGCGTATAATTTTCTAGAAAAAAAAATTACACTTTTATCTTAGGGTGGGAGCACCACAAGGTCCTTATTAGGACCATTCCTGTGTGAAACGTAGTATTCTCCCAAATCTACAACATACCTTTACCTTAATAATGTGAAGATATTTACCTTCGTTGATGATTTAGCCATAGTAATCGGAGACAAAAGTGGGGAACCACTAGAAAAGTAGGTGAAGTATTCTCACAAGTAATAATGATTAATAAAATTGGTAAGCCACCTACTGACGTAACGTCATACAGGCCTATCTCTTTATTGCCAGTATTATCCAAGCTATATGAGAAACTAATTTATAGACGCATAATACCAATAGTAGAGGACAATAAAGTTATTCCGGATCACCAATATGGGTTTAGATCAAAACACTCCACCATACAACAGGTGCATAGAATAACGAACAAAATAGAAAATGATCTTGAGGAAAGAAGAATATGTGACTCGGTATTCCTGGACATAAGTCAGGCATTCGATAAAGTTTGGCACACGGGATTGTTGCATAAAATCGGGAAAATATTTCCTTATCATTATTGCAAACTATTCGAATCCTACCTAAGCGAAAGGTACTTTCGAGTGAAGTATGACGATGAAGTATCTGAAATACATCCTGCTAATGCGGGAGTACCTCAGGGGAGTGTTTTGGGTCCGTTGCTTTACCTGCTTTATACTGCTGATTTGCCTAAATCTGAAAACGCGCTAGTTGCTACATTTGCTGATGATACGGCCGTTTTATGTTCAAGCAGTTGTCCTAATGAAGCGAATGAAATATTACAGACAAGCGTAAATCTCATCACCTCTTGGTGTGAGAAATGGAAAATTAAAATTAATGAAGCAAAATCGACTCATGTGACATTTACAAACAGAAAAATTACTACAAAAGATATTATTATGAATAAAAACATCGTACCAATTAAAACCGAAGTGAAGTACCTTGGACTACATCTGGATAGCAGGTTAACGTGGCGTAACCATATTGTAACTAAAAGAACAGAACTCAATATGAAAGTAAGGCGAATGTATTGGCTAATAGGAAGAAAATCGAAACTCACCTTAAATAACAAGGTGATACTTTATAAACAGATACTCATGCCAGTATGGTCATATGGATGCCAGTTGTGGGGATGTAGCGCAAAAAGTAATGTAAAAATAATACAAACATTCCAGAATAAAACTCTGAGAACACTTGCAGATGCCCCTTGGTACGTAAGCAACGAGACATTACACCGTGATTTAGCTGTACCATATGTGCAAGATGTCATTAAAAACGCAGCTAAGAAGCATGCTGATAGGTTGGATAAACATACCAACTGGACAGCAATTATCCTACTGGATAATATGGAGGAGATTCGCCGGCTACAACGGACGAAACCACTAGATTTACTCTAGTTAATGACAGGCTATGATGAAAAGCTGCTATGTGAACACTAACTAGCTACAACATCAATGGATGGGGCTATAAGTGACTAAATTGTATCACCTATGATAACAACTACTGATAGCCTAGACAGGCTAGGCATAGATTATAGCAGGGATATAAAAAAAAAAAAAAAAAAAAAAAAAAAAGTATACCGATTAGTAAATAATTGGTTACGGTCTTTCAACTTGAGCATCAATGATTTAAATAGAAAATTACAAAATAAAAAGTTAAATTTACCGCAATACGGTTTAGATATTCGATTTGTTACGCGAACTAAATAGTTACGAGTATTAATTGACAATAAGTTAAAATTCTATTAATTATATTACAACAAAACGAGTAAATATATAAGAGTATTTAATAAATTTTATAACGATAACTAAATTACAAAAAAAAAAAAGTATTAAAATTTTATAAAAGTGTAATTTTCACAAACCTACTGTATGGCAGTATAATTTATATCGATACGATTAATATATTAAACGGTTTCAAAACAGACTAAATACTTTTTAGAGAATTATCACCATTGAGTAAGGCTATAACGGATTTTATTTGTTTCCATTAATCAACAAATCAGTAGATTGATAGATTATAATATATATTGGTCTATGAAAGTTGCACATATCGATGAAATTAGTCGTGTGCAGAGGGTAATGGAGAGGTCTATTCTTGGAATCAGAAGAATTGATCGAATTCGCTCGGAAACCATTAGACAAAAATCCAAAATGAAGAACATCGTGAAATTGACAGTTAGTCTGAAATGGAACTTCATCGGGACGGTTTGGCCGCAGAGGTAACTAAGTGGTTTGCAATCTGCAATAAAAGAAGTATAGTCTCAGACAACCGCTAAAGTGGACAGATTACTTCAAATAGCAGTTGGTTCTACTTGGTAGCGATTAAGCTACGATAGAGTGAAATGGAAGGAATTGTGCCAATTATATGGAATTTCTAACTATGTTTAATTGTATAGGTGTGTGGTATTTATGTTTATATATCACACAATTTTGTCATGTACTCTTGAGTGGAAGGCCTTCGGTCGACATTTGGCGAAATATAGGCTTTATTTATTTATTTATTTATTTATTTATTTATATAATGAGTTTTTTATCCAAAATTATCGATAAATTCACGAAGCATAAATCAACAAGAACATTTTTTTGTTTTAAAATCATGTTTTTTTTTTGTGTGCAATCTGTATTTAATAACAATAAGCAGCCGTGAAGACATGTTATTATCAAAAATCAAAAGGAGGATACCATCCAAATGGGTGCTGATCCTATTTATTAACGATTACTTTTACGTTAATTTAATCTGCAATTATAAGAGTAAGCCATTATTAGGATCGATGTTAATGCTGGAGAGGATGGAATCTGTGTATTCGATTGAATTTAATGCAGTTTGACAACAGGCTCTTTGCTAGTATATTTGAGTGTTGATTGAGTCTTTCTTTGTATCTTGCACTTGAGCTACGGATTTCATCTTTAACCGAGCTGATCTTCAAGTCCTTAGAGATGTCGTCATTTCTTATGAACCAAGGAGCATTCAAAATTTTCCGTCAGATTTTTGACTGTGTTCTTTACATAATAGCTATATTGGATTTAGCTGCTTTTTATTATTGTTTTGTAAAGTAGAATTTTATTTTTTAGTGAAAGAACTGAATTTCTTCCAATCATCCAGTCCATATTTCTCATTTTCAATCTGAATTGTGTACGTTTAGACGTTACGTGTTTATTCCAAGTCAATCTCTGGTCGAGATGTAGACCAAGAAATACCTTGTTGTAAAATCTAGCGTCAATTTAAAGTATTAAGAATGATTTTTTTTTAACCATTTTACCTTAATGTTACCTTAGACGTTATTAAAATGAAAATTTTAAAAATTTTAAGCCACATAGATAACGAGATAAATATCTAACCGCTTAATTGTCTTATAGACTCTCCGGTTCCTCCGCTTTCGACCGGGATCATGTCTTTCGGTACGAACTTGAAAAGTTCATCAGAGCCGGCCTGATGATAATGAAACTGTTTATGTTAAAAAAAAAAAACAAGAAAAAAAAACAGAACAGAATAAAAACATGACAGATTACGATGGAATAATTAATAAAACTCGTGTCTAATATATTTCAATTATAAATTAAAATGCAGAATTATAAATCAGTTATATATATAATGTATATATTTACTTTTTAACAAAAAAAAATCAAATTTAAATTTAGTTCAGCTTATTTCAGTCACTGAAAATGTAAATCATAAGTAAGGATATGATAATTTAAAATTTAATTTTGTATCTTTGAAATTTTTTACTCAACACACACGCACAAATGAAATTGACTAGCGGTGCAAAACACTGATCGTAACGGACTCCCTAGCAGCCGCACCACCTCTCAAGAATACAAAGTCAAAAAATTGTATCTGTACTTTACCAATTATCACAAGGACACAAATCCAATGTCCTTCTTATGGGTTCCAGGTCATAATGTAGGAAACGAAGCGGTGGTTATGGTATCCCATTCCGTGCTGTGTTGTTCAACAATCTATAAAGCCCCGCCATCTGCAGTGCTAAACAAACCTCTCAAATACTTCATTAACCGTAATTGTCAACAGAAGTTGAATTTATAAACTTCCTTTTTACTATTAAACTCAATGTGGACTTCTGGAAACCATCTGTTAACACTACCGTTCTAACTATATAGCACTCAATCCTTGGCCAAATATAAGTCTCTCGTGACTTTTTACTCCAACTTCCCTACTGCTACGTTTTGTCTACTACCAAGCCGCTCTCTTATTAGCCATCATATTCGTCCGCATACTATATCTGGATTCCTCTCTAGTAATACTTCAACTATTTCCTCAATTATACAAATCTCTTCTTCTCCAACCTCGTTTACTACATCTAACTGTCACGTCACTTCATCTATAAATTATTCAAGCTCGATTCTGTTTAAATTTCTACGTTTCTCGCCTTTTTACTCATAACCAATTAAAGTAAACATTCTGACTATTTGCAAATTCAATATTAGTTAAAAACAGCTGCATTGATATTATCGAAAACTGTTTTGAATTTTTTTTTATGTACAGCATCATTATTTTAACCGATACTTGTCGTTAATATATAACATTCGAAATATTACTATTAGCCTTATCGGTGTTTTTTCCCCTTTTTGATTCAGTTACCGACAGCTCAATGTGTTCTATCTTACAGGATTTTATTATTTCTCTTTTATCCCGGCATATTATTAACCCTTTCAGTCACGATGCCCACTATATGGTACATGAAAATTTAACGCCCACGATCTTTTTAACTATCTAGTAGTAAGTATCTGGAAAGTTCATCTAAGAAGCGGTATTGTATAACATGTATAAAAATCAATAATTTTGAATGAAAATTATATAATGTATGACTGAAAGTGGTTAAACTTAATATTTGTTTATAATTCTTCAAAAGATGGATTATAAGTATATCGTGTAATTCGATTTGAACTTACCAAACTGATCAATTGTTGATCCATAAACGGTTTCATGATATTCATTATTGTATCGACAAACGGTACTACGTTCATCAGATGAATAGCCTTTAATCGGGTCGCAATTCCTTCCTGAATTTAAAAAGAGAATTGACCGTTTAATAATAATGCGACAAATTGTTACGAAACGGTGTTTCCGGTTTGGGAACACTTTCAAATATTAAGATAATTTTTGATTAAGATGGTTGAAAATTCTCTTAACTTTAAATAACTATCGCACTACGCGCGCATATAATGTTTATAAATATATATATATTCTTCGTAGACGGTAAATCAGCCATTAAGTATCGTGATCGCCATCGCAATACGTCCGATGTTATTCTCCTTCATCTGTTCCTGTTTCAACTAACCCGTATTGCTTAAATTTTTATTAGTCTAATGAGGGACGTCCGTCTAAAATACGAATGTTTCGAAATTGTCATCATTCTTCAACCTGGTATCCACTTTTAATTCACCGATGATGGAGACTTTAGTTCGGAGCGCCGTCCAAGGTATACGGAGAAGTTTTCTCGATATATCGCCATCTCGAATGCATTTATAGGCTTTTCGTCAGTTTTTTGTTATGTCGCAACAGGAAAAATGACTGCATTGACCAATTTTAATTTCGTTGATTTTGTTATGCGTGTATCTTTCCATATTCTATTCAGTTTGGTCATTTTTGCTACCTGCGTATTTCCTCTTCGCATCTATATTCGTTATTATCGCACCGACTACTTAAATTGTCGTGCTACTTCATAGCCGCCAATATGTGTAGTTTCTAATTTATTATTTTTTGCTCTATCAACAATCATCACTTTTGTTTTCAATTTGTTCAGTTTAAAGTTGTAATTTTCACTCGCGATTTTCAGTTTTTTTATAATATTTTGAAGATCTTTTTCTGAGGCGGCTAGTAATACTATATCATCGGCATAGCGTAAGTTATTGATCTTGTGGCCTCCTATTATTATGCCACCATTCCATCCATCAAGTACTTCTCGCATTATGTGTTCGCTATATACATTAAATAACACAGGCGATATTATACATCCTTGTCTAACTCCGGTTTCTAATTTAAATGGTTGCGATTTACAGTTATTAATTATTACGGTGCTTATGTTATATTCATATAGATTGCGTATAATCTTTATTATTTGTTTCGGTACTCCAGTTACGTGTAATATCTGCCACAGTTTAGTCTATTTGACTGAGTTAAATGCTTCGGAGAAATCAACAAAACACATGTGTAATTCTAATTGATACGCGCTTTCTCGATGATCTACAGTAAATTCAAGATATGTTCTCTTGTTTCTCGGCAAGGCATGAATCCCGCTTTTTCTTTCGGAATTTGTGGTATTATGTAAGTTTTAAGTCTTTCATTTATAACAGTTAAAATAACTTTCCCGGTGTGAGATATTAATGCTATATAGTTCTGTAGTTCTCACAGTTCGCGGCTGAGCCTATTTTTAACAATGGGATGAAGGTTGATATTCACCAGTCTATGGGCCTTTTGCCAGTACTCCATACTTCCTTGCATATTTCATGTATTAGATTAATACCACGATCTTCAAGTTCTTTAATCGCTTCTGTCAATATTTCATCATCTCCTCCACATTTTCCTTTTTTTTAATCCCAATATCGCTGATATCACTTCTGATCTTAGTATGCACGGTTCTTTTTCTATTTTCATATCTGCTTTAATGCCATGATCTTTTTTATTTCTTTATCAGAGTATAGATTTTGACAATAATTTTTCCAAATTTCGGCAATAGCCATAGGATTAGTTATTATTTTACCATCGTTATTATTTGCTATCATTTTTGAGTTTGTAATTTAAATTCCTCGGTGAGATACTTTACAATATTAATTAAATCTTTTGGTTCATTACGTCCAGCATGTTTTTGTA
This sequence comes from Coronaproctus castanopsis, assembly GCA_032883995.1. Classification (NCBI taxonomy): domain Eukaryota; kingdom Metazoa; phylum Arthropoda; class Insecta; order Hemiptera; family Monophlebidae; genus Coronaproctus; species Coronaproctus castanopsis. Next base: position 43,895,714 of record CM065053.1, on the reverse strand, counting down.
ATTTATCGCATATATTCGTAATATGGGCATTTTTATCCCATCTAGAAAACATATAATATATATATATTCTTCTTCGTTCAATTATTCGAACTGGATGTTATGAGTTAATTCTATATAAGTTACAGGATGTAGCCATTTATAGCAATCTTGCGTTAAATCCGTGAGTTGATTTACGTTTAATCCACATGATTTCTCGATTTTAAGGATCTAGCGACTCATCGATATTATATTTTTTTCCCCTATTGCAATGTTATTATTTTCTGTAGCCCATTTATTATTACTATATGCTCAAAAAAGCTTAACATGAATTTCCCAATGAATGCTAGTAGTCGTTGGCTCTTTTTTTAAAAGGGTGGTCCTGAGGATTGTAAAGATTTTCCGATATCCTTTCATTTCGAAAGCTTCGATCATTTTTTTTCATTAATCCATTGGTAGTCCCGGTTTCCGATGCATATATCGCTATTGCATAAGTCGGAATTTTATTATTACGGAGATCTCATTATTACAGCTGTCTCTTTATCTCATCTAATCCTCCAGAGTTCTTGACATTAAATAAATTTAACTTCGGTTGATGTAACAGCGTTAAATTTTCTGTTCCATATCGATGACTATCGTGGAATATTTTTGTTTTTTAACGCGTACGAACGTCAAACGTAAGAAACAATTTTAGAAATTTTCGACATATAAAATTCGCGCACTTTTCGAAATACTAATCTAAAACATAGAATAGCCTCCTCTAATGTTCAAAATGTCAATAGACGCTCGATTAGCTTAAATATTTCGTATATTTTTCGGGTGTTCGTATTTAAAAATATTTAAAGGCGGTTTTTGATTACCGAAAAATACGGAAATGAGTTTTAAGGTTAAATATCTACCGTGAAGGAAACTTTATAAATATTTCAGATATTGCAAAAATGAAATATTCTCCGCGGATAACGTTTATACGTTCGTCAGATATACAATTATTAAATTACTCGATTTACTATATATTTCGGAGAAAAGTAAATTTATTTTTACGTCTATCAAGATAAATTTTATTACATATATTTTCTTTCGGGAATAATTTATTTATTTTTAATTGTTTACCTGTAGAAATAAAAGGTTCTTCTTCATTACAGCCATGTTGAGACGAGGTATGTGACCAAGACTGACACCAGTCATATCAAACAACGCTACGTCGCCGACTGTTGTGCCGAATTTATAATGCCACAAATCGGACAACATATGTTGAGCCTTCAGCACATCCGCCAATACGTACAGTTCAGGTTCGGTTCGAGTTAAACGAAAATACATCACTTTGTAACCTTCACTAGTAGCGCCCGGCAATAAGCTGATCGAACTGTAAACAAGCGACGTATATATATATATATATATATATATAAATTTATAATAGTTGCGGCAGGCAAAGATAATATCTTTACAAAATAATGACAACTATAAAGAAAGCTCACTGGTAAACCGTATACGGTTATTTGAAAAATAATTAACTATAACATTTATAAGGTGAGGATAAGCACAATTCTTTGGAAGAACATTTTCTATAATTAACCATACGCGATTATCAGAAGCTCCTTTAATAAAAAATTACAACTACGGAATGATTCGTTATTGATGATACGGGCACATTTGCAGCAGTTTCGTTAAGCAGTCCGGCACTAAAACTGAAACTGTATTAGTAATTGCGTCAAATATTTTTTAATTTAACTTACTGCATTAGTGGCATAGTAATGATTTTTTTTTCAAAAACCTCACCGATTTCGTTAAATTAATTACACAACACGCGGATAAATAGGAAACTACTCTCCCTGGTTTAGAGAAAAACTTCGAAGATACTTAGCCTCATAAAACATGGAAATGACGACATTCATCTAAATAATGTATAAAATATAGTAGATAAAGCGAAATTCAAGTTATTAACCAGTTTTATATATATATATATATATATATATTTATTTATTTTTTTTTTTTGAACAGCCCATAGGACTATAACTATGATACAATCTTAGCTGGTTAGCTAAATAATTATCTATGTTTATGATATGGTTACTTAATAACTAACTATTAAGTACGAACGGGTGTGGAGTACGTAGCCCATTGGCTACGCATCCATTATCCGCATAACGGTATTTATATATTTACATGACTAAATCTAGAAGTTGACGACGCCGAAGTCGCCAAGTTTCATGTTTGGTGTCGAGCAGTTATCTTGCTTCCACGCTAACATGACTGTCGAGTCGCTGCCTGTGCGATTTCGCGAACTCCTTAATGACATCATTAAGGAACGGCACATGGAGATCGGAGCGAATATCGTCGTTACACGAGTAGCGATATGCGTCGACTATTGCACGTAAGATGACATTTTGACGACGTTGTATCACGTTTCGATTAGTTCTGGCAGTGCAGCCCCACATAGCAAGACCGTACGTCCAGATCGGCTTAATAATTTGCTTGTATAGCAGAAGTTTGCACGACACATCCAGCTCGGATTGTCTTCCCATTAACCAGTATAGCTGTCTTGTTCTGTGCTTGATCTGCTGAGCTTTCATTTTGACATGGACTTTCCAGGATAACCGAGAGTCCAAATGCATGCCAAGATACTTGGCTGAGTTAGCCTGTGGAACAGGTTGGTTTCCCAAGTATACCTGGTACATGTTGTCGGCATAGCGTAGCGTGAACAAAACGTGAACAGATTTTTGTTCATTTATTTGTATCTTCCAATCCGTAGTCCACTTTCTAATTCGATCAAGTCTACGTTGGAGTTTATTCGTAGCGTCAAGGTGACTACTGCTGACTGCTAATATGGCAGTATCATCTGCGAATGTGGCTGTTGTTGTAGTGGCATCAACGGGTAGGTCTCTTGTGTACAACAGGTACAGAAGAGGACCGAGGACACTTCCTTGCTCCGGCTTGTACACTGTAGAATGGTGACTTCGCTTCTTCATGGGTGACTCGGAATTTTCTATTAGACAGGTATGATTCCAGCAAGCGACAAATATTACCTGGAAACAAAGTACTCAGCTTTTGGATCAGGCCTTCGTGCCAGATTTTGTCGAATGCCTGGGTAATATCCAAGAAAATGGCAGAGCAGAATTTCTTCTCCTCCAACGCTCTGTTAATGACTGCCACAACGCGATGTACTTGGTCGATCGTCGAACGTTTTTGTCTGAATCCAAACTGGTGGAGAGGAAGTTCGCCTCCAACAAGCGGTAACAGTCGCCTTAGTAATAGTTTTTCTAAAAGTTTAGAGATTGATGGTAATATGGAGATGGGTCTGTACGAAGTTACCTCAGCAGCTTTTTTGTCCGGTTTCTTGAGCATTATGATTTGTGCCACTTTAAAACAGGTAGGCACATATTCAAGTCTTATACATGCGTTAAATAAGTATGTAAGCAATACAAGTGCTCTACGTGGTAACTCCCTGAGAACAGCTGGCGAGATTTCATCTATACCAGGATCTTTTTTCGGGTTAATATTGTGATCTATTTCACTGGCTAGCTCCAGTGGGGTGATAAGTTTGATTGCTCGATTAGTCTGATAAACTGGTATATATATATATATTTCTCATCGCAACTGACCAACTTTGGAGGTCATTTAGTGATTGACTTAATGAGATGAGTGATGTTTTGTGGAGGGGCAGTACTAGGTGGTACTGCTTCTAAACTTATATCGGTTGGCTAATGTCTAAATGCTTATTTCGCCACACAGCCTCCGTATTTCACCGGAATCATTCAGCAAATTGGTAGCAAGTCGATTTATGTGAGCGCTAATTCGTGCGACATGTTTGTTTGCTTGTCTCTTTATTTCATCCTCCACAAATATACGTTTATTCCGCTATGCAGGGTAAAGTTTGAGACGTACCAAGTTGATTAAGAAAAAGTTCGAGCGTGTAAAGAATTAATAAATAATCTCATTTAATATCGATCAGCTTGCCTATAATAATAGTTGTTATATCCATCTAACCGGGCGGTAAACTATTTGTTAACACACAGCTTGGCAAGAATGCGTCGTTTGGCCGGTCTTCTATCGGGTCGTCAGCTCTGATATCCCCCTATTAACTTTGAACTCGATGGGACGTTACTTATAACGATTAATATTTAAATACGATTTTATAGTTTTCAAGGTCGACTACGCCATAACTACGCGAAGTTTCGAAAATAATTTTAGTTTTAGACGCAATTCGCTTTTGAAAGTAGGAATCGACATTTCTAAACGTCACTCGGAGAAAAATTTGTCATTTTTCAAATTAGCAAAAACAAAAACAATAAGACTAATTTGTATAAAATATCGATACAAAAACCTGCGGGGGATGTTTATTTTGATTGATTTTCTAATTTATAAACAAGCGGAGTTTGGGATAATCATTGGTACGCGAAAATATAAATTGATTTCGTTTTCAATAAATTTTCGTAATTTATTGCAGTTCGTATTGACGTAATTACGTAATATTCTCGTGTATTCGCTATATATTTCGGTGAGCTACGCTTACGGAACGAACTAAATAGCTTGAGTTGAGTTGTCGATATTTTTAACAGCCTTTCAAAATTCTTCAATGAATGCACATAAGGTTCTTCGGCTATGATAAATTACGGAAATATGTTTCCTGCGCGGTTGTTATGGAAACATTTCTCGAAAAAATGTAACTTTGCTTCTGCTATGAATTAATGTATAATATACTGTACGTACCCTTTAAATAGCTTAGGCGACCTACAATATCATATATATATATATATATATATATATATATATATATATATATATATATATATATATATTTATAGAAAAAGAAAGAGAGATAGACATATATATTATATGATCGTTGACCTATTTGTTTATTCCTGCGATTAATGGGAATATAAAGTTGATATATTACGTGAATATCCGAGCCTTGAGCCTTGTAGGTATGTGTAAATTTTATAATAGACAGAAAATTCCTCTATTATTATTTCCTACGTCTACAGGTTATTGCGGTGGCATAGTGTCCATCATTGTCAAATAACTCTTAATGACCAGGAAGAAGGCAGTGGCGGCCCACTCCGTGTTACACCATATGCGTGTGCATCTGCATTACACATTAGTTCCTAACCCACGGCTAGTCACGATATTGAACGAAGAACAATACGACGGCGGCGGTGATGATGATGTTTAGATGCATATCCAATTAATGGTGTTGAAAACCAGCAAATAAATTACTATTACCTAAGATTTTGTAGCCATCTCATCGCTAGACTCGTCAATTTAATAACGCTTTTTCAGCTGTACTCGCGAGTTCGCATCTTTCTCTTTTTGCTTTCTCTGCAATAATTTATTCGCGCATATTTTGTTCGAAAACGATTAATTTTTTTTTCAGACATTCTTCTCGATAGATCGAAGTCTAAAGATTTCTTCTCCGGATTGAGAGCTATCTTTTTCTATCTGGGTTGTTCGAACTTCATTTGTTTCGTCACTCTCGGTTCCCGCTGAAATTCTCTGCGATTAGTTTTACTGCGGTTGTATATGAATGCTTTCTTGATTTTAAGCTGTTTGTTTTTCCGCGTTCTGATGTATTAATAGTTTTATATTTTCTTTTCGTACTTCACTCATTCTTTGATCACTGGTTTCAACTTTATTTTTTTTTGGCACGATATTGCTTAATGCTAGCGGAGTGTATCTAACTGGTACTATTCTCGTAATTCAGTTTTCGATATGGCTGCTAAAATAATGAATAAATAAAAAAGAACAGCAAGTGCTCTCGGGTCTTATACATAAGACTTAATGCGAGGTATCCTTTACTAGTCTCGATATGACAATTATTTTAAAGTATAGCGAAAGATTCACAGTTTCGTAAATACGCTATCGTCACTAATCAAGAACGCAGGCCACTAATAATTGGCATAGAATTTTTTAAACATAGATACGACTTAATCGAAACTGGTTTCCCAACTACCTCAGGTAGCATCAACGAACCGTTGGAATTTATGAAGCGTAAGGAGACAATGAAACATTAAATAAACACGTAAAAAGGCCACAAATGAAAACAGATGAAAGAACTGATAGAAAAACGTTACTTCAGGAAAGCAAGCCGAAAAGCGAGGAATTTCCTAAAAATCTAATATAAACGCTTAAAAAACTGCTAAAATTGCAAAAAAAAAAAAATTAACATTAGTCTTTAAATGCGATAACACTTGATCGCTATTTATACGGGTTCTAATCTAATAATCTCGGGTGTACTAAATGTACTTGTTATGTTGAAGATAACATTGAGCAATTTTCCCCCATGTTCGGTGATCATAAATTCAAATATAACACGTTAGTATCTCACAATCTCTAATCATCACTAAAGAAAATTTTACGCTGTATATCTACGATGCGCAGAAGAAGTGTTATTAGCAGCAACTAAATTCATTCGCGATACCGCAAATGTAGTATGGTCTTTTCTGACTACGCGCTTCCCGCGAATATGTTAAAAATATTTCTGTAAGCTCTTTTATGATAATCGCTATTTTGCTTTGTAATATTTGGTCAAATAAAATTTATTAATTTGAACTAAAATGCGCTCTTTGTTATAAAACCTGTTTTTCACCCAATCACCTTAGGTTAAGTGCCCAAATTTATTTCAGGTACATATGCACCGGCACTAATTTATTGTTATTTTTTTTAGCAACCCCGTTATTGTATTGATCGATACTGTTTCGTATCGTCAGTTCGCTCATTTTTCTATCAATATCCGTCCACTTCTTTATGAAGTATCCACTTTCGTATAATAAACCGAATTAATCAGTTTTCTCTTTCCAAAAATCATCGTCTCTTACTTTCTTCGAGTAATCATCTGAAATTCTATTTTCCTCAGCATATTTACATTCGACTCGATCCACGGCTGTGTAGCCATATTTTCATTGCTCGCAACGGATACGTTTGGTTTTATTCGAAGTAGCCACTTTTATACCGTGACACACACACACACGAAGAGAAAATATGATATCTCAGAAGAATGCACAGATGACACTCCATGCGGATGATACGGCTATTTTTTGCAGCGCATTCAAACTCTATCCGGAATAGATTCCATTTGTTTACCCTATATCTCTATGATTTTCCGAACTCACCCAGCACGCAAGTTGGACTATTTACTGACGACGCGGCGATATTCTGCAGCTCCTCTACACGATCCATTAATAAACTTCAACATGGAATACCGCGGCTACACTTAAATACTACGATAAATGGCAAATTAGCACGAACCTGAACAGAACCGATGCTATTTTCTTCACCTGTACGACACCAGCTCTACCCGACAATCTGATAGTACAGGGAAATACATTAGAGTGGTGTGATAAGGTTCGTGATGTAATCCTCGATTTAAACACAAAAATAATATCGCAATCGAAACAAACAATGCATTTTGTTCCTTGTACCCGTAATCGCAAGTCCGTCCTCAACATTAACAACAAGATAATCCTCTATCAAAACACTAATCCGTCCAATACTTTGTTACGCTTGTCCTGTCTGGAAAAACCTCCTTTAATAAATTACAAGTCATTCAAAATAGGAGCCTCAGATGTATTCTCGATGCACCTCGCTATGCCAGAATAGACAGCATGTACGACTGACCTGTCCTATATTACAGATTTTGTTCTAAAGCTATCGACTGATTTTTTTATTAAATGCTCATACCAAAACAGTGAATTCGTCTCCTCGATTGCCAATTACGATTCTAGGCAACTTCGTTTATTGTATTCCAAATATAAACACAGACGACCTAAACGTAACATTATGTAGTAATTAATTATAATTTATTTATTAGTATTAACACCTTTACTTATTAAGTACCTTCGACACCCATGTTATCCACTTCTGTATTTTTTTAAATGCAGTATTTATTTAAGAATTTACGACCTAAACAATATATTTTAGCAGTTTAGACTTAAGTTTCTATATTAACATGCATTATTTGTAATTAGAAAACTTGTTTATTTTGTTTTATTTCCATTTTTTCTGCAGTATTTAACGTTTTGTACTACTCGTTTGTTCTTTATATTCTTAAGGTGTTATCGTGGTAATCCCCGGTACACAATGTTTGTAACCCCCGTGTGTTATATTTTTCTTTTACATTTATAACTTATACAAATATATTGTTGTTTTGTTGTCAATTACATGTCACGTGTTCTCGACGTACGCGTCAAAGTTTTCCGATCGTGCATTAAACATCTTTCATTATTTCTTGTTGTCTGCTGTGTCCTTGATTTCTTTATACGCCATTTTTGTTTCTAATACAAAGACGTGTTACCTTAAAGCTATTATTTTTCTTCTTTATCGCAATTTTTTCTCTCTCAAAACTATTCCTCGCGTCTTTAAGTAAATGTTTTATTCATATTTCCAACATCTCGGGAATTCTCTTTTACTGTGTCCATCATCGTGCGAATTCGCCTTCGCGTGTTAATGTTCTTTTCGATTTTTCTGTTCTGGGGTTTGCAACCAACTGCCTTTCCCAGTGTCGTTAATACGTTCTGTATTCGTGCGATTTCAAAATATCACTTTTTTCTATAAACGCTTGTTTGGCTATATGTTTTCACTTCCGTATATTTCTGATGATGAAAAGTTTAATTATTCGATTCGCTGGACGTTTCGTTGTAAACAGATAAAGCGCGAACTAAAAATTTGGCGCGTGTTAAAAAACCTGTTAACACGGTAAAACCTAGAACTTACACCGTCTTCAAAGCTTCCTGTACTCCTTTATCGGCTACATTTCTGTTGGAGAATATTTCAGGTGCGTGAGTTTTGATCGTATAATGATTTTCAATAGTCGACTTTGTCGGTTCCAAGCGATAATAACAACTGTGCAAAAATAAACATAACAATTCGTCTGAAAACAGAAACAAAATTAATGAAAATACGATTATTCATTTTTATCGTCGTTATTATTGCCATTATTACTGCGAAATTAGATTTACACACGTACTATAGACGGAAACTACGGCTATAGATATTAGGGGAAAAACGAGATATCGGTTAGCGAATAGAAGACTTGGTTATTAGACGAAAGGAATTAAATTGGAGAGAGAAGAAAACTCACTTTTAAGCCTGAGGGGAAGAGCAGAAGATGAGGGACTGCTTTTTCAAGGAGTCATTCAACGAGATTGTGAAGATGAGACGGCAGAATTGATAGAATTGATTATTTCTTTTTAAATTTCATCTTATCCTTAGCGTCTCTCTTCAATAAGGGTAATATAAATCTTCGCTTAGGACTGCGAGATCGAATAAGTATAACAATGCATTCAGTTAACGAAGTGGCGTTTAAAGAGTTTTTAAAAGCGGTTTATCGAATGAAATGAATTAGAAATATTGATTACAAACATAATTATTGTATAATATTTCAAAGTACAGTAAAAGTATAGTAAATAATGTGTATATATATCGTATTACCTAGTTAAACATTTCATAGTACAAATTTCTGTTACATACTCTAAACAAATATATAATTGTCATATTGATAACGAAAATATCTAATTTTTCCGATTTTTCTTTCTCAAACATAATATTGACATTGTTTACTGTTTTTTATTCACGACTTCCCGCATTTGTACACCATATTTATTGTATTCCACTAAGAGGTAAATTGAGAACTGAGCGTACTTATGAATTTTTTTCTTTGTATAATAATTGTTTTTAGCACGAACAACGAGCGAATTTACGCTAACAATGTTTATTATGGCGTAGAATATCCATCATAGGCCACGTTTGTGTTTACGGTTCGATTAAAAATGTTATAGATTCTGGTTGTTTTCCAATTTCTTGCTTTACCTTGTCTTTCCTCTATGCAGAAACTGGAAACTAACGTAATTACTTTATTTATTTTTCGGTTTATACGATAACAACATACAGGTTTTCTTGCGATTTTACGCGATGTTCTGTCGCACTGACCAAATAGAGAATCTCTTGGTATTTTTTCCTATAGTACCGACAACAGTTAATTTTTTTCCGGTAATTTATCTACCAGCTGTAATACCTGTATCGTGTATGTACTCGTTCAATTGTACACAATAAATGCATTTGAACTATTCATATTGCGCTATAGTCCCTTGGTAGTAGCCATGCATATACGTTTAAAGTGCTGATATAGAGTACAATTGAATCAGATTGTACGAAAATCTTGAACGTTAAAATAATGCTGTATACAGAATCTAGCTGAATTAACTTTAAATCAGAAGAATTGAAATAGCTCAATTTATGTCCAATAATTACAAGTTAATGAAATGCACAAAAATTACGCGGTAAATTAAACCAAAGAAATACTTATATATATATATAATATATATATATATATATATATATATATATGAATAATGAAAAACTAATGTCGCTTCCAAAACACGCCTTAACTGCAAGAAGTTTTCGAACAGACTGGTTGAACATCTTCAAAAATGGTAACAGCACAAGACTGAAATTGCGCGATAATTAATGATTTTCTATTATCGGTGAATGAATCAGAAGCCGCTGAATCAGAAACCGCAAGAAGTGTAATCTCACCGATGAGATAATGTAAAGACCGACCTGCAGGAAGAAATCTTTCCGATTAGGTCAGAAGCAGCTGAATCAGAAGCTGCAGGAAGTAATGTCTCTGAGTAGAAAATGTAGTGACCGACCTTTGAACAACGTCGCCAGACGCATAGTTGGGTCACATTTTTAAAACAGAGTGCAACAATTTTTATTCCGTACTTATTCTACTTTAATGGCATATATTATAACATATGCACGCTTATCTTCCAATTCTTCATCTATTGTTACATAAAAAAAAAAGTGATCGTAACCTTTTATCAATTCTGGACAAAATTACATCTTCGATAGAGGCTCATTTGTCATACTCTACCAGTTCTTATTGTTTCACATATCAAACATATGAGAAAATCTAATTCAACGAAATCGTAAGGTGAGAAAATTTCACATTCTTCGTTGTTGATCTTTCATAGTCAGATGATTCGTCTTTCCAGAGAAATGAAGAAAGCCGAATATTTACGATCATAATTTCAGTAATATATATATATATATATAGACCTGCAATCACTAGCACGGATAATATTGTCTACCACAGAACTTATATATTTGTATTTTAACGACGCTACCATTTTTTTTCATTGATAAAATATTAGAAAATATTTAACGATTTTTTCAAATTATTTCGCGTTTTTATCTTCGTCTAAGTAGAAAGGTTCGCTGTTACACGGACTTGCACGTCCGAAATGTTCTCTTCGCTACAATTTCCTTCTTCGATTTTCCTTCAATATCACGATTTTCTGTTTTTGAAACAGCGTCAAATTCCACTTACACGACATCGCACTCTTATCAATTTCTCTAACCGGGTTTTTTCAGTCAATAATGCTCGTTGGACGTAGTTATCTAAGTTGAAAAATATATTATTATACAAAATTCAAATTTCTTGTAGTCCCTTTGGATTGGTGGTCGACCAAAAAAGCATAACGCCTTAACACTCTGTTGCGTGTCATCTCTCTCAATACTCGGTACATCTCTACTATCGCATGCTCTATTATCTGGATGATGAATTTTCATCGTGGTCTTCCTATTGTTACCTTCCCATTTGTTGGTCCTTCTATCATCCTTGTTAAATATCCGTTATCCTAATATATCTACTATCCACATCTATCTTTAATTTCGTTCATTAAGCATATTTTTTTCATCGATGTTTTGGAGTAGTCGCGTACTTTTCATTCCGCCTCTTCGTTTAATTTTTTGTATTTTTCTATAACCTGGTATTAAAACTGGGATTTGAAATTTATACGCTATTTATAACAGCAGGCCACTTTCAATCTCCAACGATCGTACTACATTCCCATACCAGCTTAATCGGTTCTCACGGAGGAATTTGTCTAGGATAGGCGTTACTCAGCTTGGTGCCCGTTTATTTAATTGAGCCCGATAAACGGATGCCCATTGAACAGCGGTAAATACCCGTATTTCCGTCGCTAGTACTTCACGCTTTGTTACTGGCAAACATTTACCGTCATGCAAGCCAACTGTTGGAATAATTTCTTTGGTATACGTTTTCCTCTTATCATGATTTATTTAATTTTTAAACTCCAGAATTTCTGTTATACACTTAATCAGTGTCGTAAAAGCCTGTGTAGTTAAACACGGCACTATAAAAAAAATAATAATTTTTTTTTTTGATAAAGCATTGGCGGGAATACAATTTAAAAAATAATTAAAACATTAAATTATTAATTCTTTCAATTCCGATGTCTCTCCTTGTAGATGAAATTTTAACGCTAATGGTTGACTTGTAATGTCTGAATTTTTAAAATGTTCACATAAACACCTTGAAAATTACCTAGACAGTCGTATTGTGTAATAAACATTATGTCTAAAAATAATTTTATGTTAAAAGTTAATCGAGTTAAAAAAAAAGATGTAATTAAATTTCAGCTTTATTGATTTTTTTTTATGCAATAACGGATATTATTTTATAGCGTGCCGCTGTTATTTCTTCGAATTATATTCTTATTAAATTTTTAATTATCACGCTTCCATTGTTCGCGGTTATTGCTTACTCATAATTTCCGTCTTATAACTTTTCCCTGTAACAAACACACACATATATATTTAAAAATATATATATTTTATGTATTTTCAATTGAAATACATCAAACTTAGTATACATTTGATTGCTATTATTTCTTGTTTTTAATCTTCAAACAACAGTTAGATACCTCTAGAAGGGTATTTTTAATAGACACGACGCGAATTGCTACGAAAGCTAAACGGATCTTCTAAATAAATAACCAACCGTATATTGCGTGACTTAAAAAAAACTTATAAAATCAACATATTTTTTTCGCTGTAATTTAATCATTAATAATATAATAATTAGCAACTGGTGTAACGTCTTATTTAAAATTGTACGTCATCTCATTGTACGGGATTCATTTATAAATATTTGTTTTTTGGATGTATAAATATGAAAGACGTTTTCTCTTCATCAAACTTTATTAACCTTCACCTTATAACCACACGACAAATAGAAAACCACAATAGAGATAATGTCTATAATTGCTGTCAGTCGTTATGTTATCGACAACCACTTAACTAGAGTGAGTGTCAACGTCACTTTTTTTATTTTTTTTTTCATTTTTAATTATTTTCTCTTCTGTATAAAAAATATATAATTAAATGATATAAAAAATTATATATTTTCTCGTAAGTTTTAAACCGGGCACTATGATATATATAATATATATATATATATGAGAGTTAAAATCACTAAATTGTTTTTCTTTATGAAAGATCACAACGAGTTCGCGTATTGTAGTTTACTACTCGTGTTCGTATTTGTGTTTATTTTATTTTATTCGGTCGTTGCGGAGGCAGGCTTAGGCTTATACAGTTCCTTGTGTGTAACAGAAATTATCGACTACATATATAGTCGATAAATGTCTAAAGCTGGAGCTGCGGGCAGGGGAGAATCGTCCCCTGCCCCCCAAGTAAGCACCGTCGGTCGTGGCGGTGGTAATACACATCGTAATATCAACGTTAAAAACGGTGGTAGTAATAATAATGTTATCTATAGCAATAATGGGAATAGGTTCAACAATAGTAGTTTTAATGATACTGATAGTGATAGTAATAATAATAACAATGATAATAGTCGTAATAATAAAATTGATGGTAATAATAGCGTGGGTATTAGTAGTAGTAGTGGTAGTGGTATTAATGGTAATAAGCATAATAATCCGTGTAACATTAGAGATAAGAAATCAAATCTTAATATTTCTAACGAGGCTATTATAACAGATGTCGGTTCCGACGAAATTATTTCGATAAATAATATTCGCGTAGAACCGAGTTCTGAAATTGTTAAAGATACTTTATGTAATATTAACATAAATCCTCGTGTACAAGTTACGATATCCCCTACATCAATTAATATTTTTCCGAACGATTTTCAGGGACCAATTATAGTTTTGATAGAAGGAATAAATAATAATATTGGCAACCTTCATCCTATGTCGTTGGCCAAATTAATTCATAATAAAATTACGGGTCTTAAATGTATGACAAGGAGTGGTCGTAACCAAGTTAGACTAATATTTAATTCCGTGGTTCATGCTAATATGTTTCTCCTTGCAGAGGGTATCCACAAAGAGCTTAACATACGTTGTTTTATTCCTCAAACGTTACTCTTTCGTTTTGGCATTGTAAGGGACGTTCCGATCGACCTTACAATCGAGGAACTCACCGCATCCTGTACTGCAAGTGTTAAAATAGATCACATACGTAGACTCAATAAACGAAATCAGGATGGTTCCTTTTCTCCTATTCCACTTATTGAAATAAAGTTCTGCGGAAATTTATTACCCGATTGTGTTCCTTTTTTCGATTATTATTCATGTAAAGTAGAACCTAGCATTAGGAGACCAAAAATGTGCAACAATTGCCTTAGATTCGGCCATATTAGTAAACTTTGCCGTAGCAAAACTATTTGCGGGTTTTGCTCTGGTAGTCATAAATCATCGGATTGCCAAATTAATCGTGAAACCTCGTCATCAGCTCTGTTTTGTTCCAGATGTAGGGGTAACCACTCCGCTTTCGATCGCGGCTGTCCAGTTTATCAGGAACAACTCAAGCTACAGAAAGTTATGGCAGTAGAAAATGTTTCGTTCTCTGAAGCTAAGTTGATTTGTAAGGGGGCTGTGGTCACTCCTGCATTTTCATTTGCTGAAGTGACAAATAACAAAAATTTCCCAGAGTTGCGTACAAGGACCAGTTCCTTTAAACGTAGAAGAAATAGCAGTGGCTCAGGTTCTTCCAGTCGCCACTACAATAATGGTAACAGTAGTAATAATAATAATAATAATAATAATAATATCAGCAATTATAATGGTAATAGTAATAGTAATAATAATAGGAATAAGAAAAATAACAAGAATATTGTTGATAGAAGTCAAATTTGGGGTAATCATTATTACTCTAATTTAGCCTTAAACGTTAAGTCAAGATCAGTGTATCCACCAGAAGGGGATGACGCTGTTATCTCATTAGCCGAGCCTATAATTAATAATGTATCCTTGTCTTCAAATCCTAAAGTTCCTCAACCTATTGATAACCAAAATAAATCATCTTTCATTCTAACCCATCCTCCTTCCGATCTCTTGGTGCCCGCACTTTTGTCCACGCTACAAAAATTCCAGATTCCTCACTTGGAGAATAAGCTCGAATCAATAATTCAAATGCTTCGTTCTCCTTAGACATGTGTGTAAATATGTGTATAAGTATGTATGTGTATATGTATGCGTGGGTATCTCTGTGTGTATGTGTATGTTTGTGTGATTGTAAATATGTATACGTACGCTTACGTGTATATAATCTTTCTTTCGCTGGTCAGCCATATTTTGCTCCGTTATCTCATAATCAGTATAATAATTTGTATATGCGAAAAGACCTATCCCTTATAACTACGGATGGTCGAGCATACAATTATGCGAATAGACCTATTCCTGTCATCCAGGGACGGTCGAGCATAAAATGAAACTTAATATTTTACAGTGGAACTGTCGCAGTGTGAAAAATAACTGTGACAGCCTTGATAGATTAATTGATGAATACGAAGCTGACGTAGTGTTATTATCGGAGACATGGCTTGAACCCATTGAACAATTCGAGTATAAAAATTTTACTACTTATAGAAACGATAGACAGGATGGATATGGTGGCGTGGCAATTTTAGTGCGGGACCACATCACGTCCTTTCCTATTCCTTGCAGTTTATCGCAGGATAGCTCGAATTTCATACAATTGATAGGCACCAAGATCAATATAAATTCGTCTTTTTATATTCATATTTATAGTATATATGTTAAACCTTCCTCTCGTCCAAATATTTCTATTTTCTCAGATATTTTTAATTCATTGAAAACTCCATTCATTATCGGTGGCGACTGGAATGCGAATAATGTAGCCTGGGGTAGTTCCACAAATAATTATTTAGGAAATGTGTTATATGAAGCCTTTTTGAATGTTGACTGCTGCATCTTGAACGATGGCAGTCCAACTCATTTTGGTAGGCCCGGAACTGTTGCCAACCCGTTAGATTTGACATTTTGCTCGCCTACATTTGGTCTAATAGCTAGCTGGAAAATTATCCCAGACACTTCAGGGAGTGACCACTGCCCCATATTAATAGAAATAGGTATAAATGAGGTACAGGATAGTTACAGATTTTTTGATCAGTCCCTAGGAAAAAGGTGGAACTATATTCGTACGAATTGGCAATGGTTTTCTGCTCAGCTTCAGAAACATGATTTAAATATATGCAATGAGACTGACCCTAGGATCCAGTTCCAGTTGTTATATGAAGCTATCAGCGAAGCCCTATCAAAATCGTCACCAACTATAAAGGAGCGTGAATATAAGAAAACAAGGAAAAGTAACTCAAGCCTTTGGTGGTCAGTTTCCTGCCATCGCGCAGCTTGTGATAGAAGGAGAGCTTTTTTACAATATAAGGAAAATAGTTCTGTTGAAAATTATCTGCACTGGAGGAAAATTAATGCTTTAGCTAAGCGGGAATTTAAACTTACAAAAAGGAAGAATTGGCAACAGTTTTGCATGCAATTCAATCGACAAACATCTATCTCTAAGGTATGGGAATTATCTAAATCGTTCAGGAGTTCTTCTTATAATAAAGTTAGACAGTTGTCAGAGGACAATTGTTATTCATTTGTTGAGTCACTGGCTCCACCTCATGTACCTGAACTAGAAGAAGTTATAATACCTGAAAGTAGCCCCTCGGATCACGTTTTAGATGCTCCTTTTACTGAAAAGGAGGTAGCTTACATTTTATCAACGAAGGATTCAACATCGCCAGGATACGATGGTGTTTCTTTCGAAGTATTAAAAAAGCTGCCGGAAAATTTTTTTACTATCTTCGTTCACATTTTAAATAAAGTTTGGCAAACTAAATCGATTCCAAGTTCTTGGATGATTTTTGTTATCGTCCCTGTGCCTAAGAAAAATGGATCACTTAGACCAATTGCATTAGCCTCTTGTTTTAGAAAAATTTGTGAATCCGTTATAGCTTCGCGTCTCAACTGGTGGTTAGAGCATAATGAAATCCTTCCAACTAATATGTATGGTTTTCGAAATAACACCAGTACATTGGACTGCGTGGGTGATTTAGTTGGTAATATATATAACAGTATCATTAATAAAGAATACAATATTACTGTTTTCCTCGATATAATGAACGCCTTTAACAACGTACATTTGCCCACTTTACAGCAGAAACTGTTGTCCCTAGGCATTCCAGAGCATTGCTGCCACTTCATTAGTAGACTATTTTCGCAACGCCACATTTTAATAAGTTCATCGTCCACCAGATACCATCGAGTGGTATATAGGGGAATTCCTCAGGGTTCTTCCCTCAGTCCGTTGCTTTTTAATTTATATATTTCAGAACTGGCACACGTGCCTTTGTATTCCAAAACTCTCCTTTATGCCGATGACATTGCGGTATTTAGTTCCAATACATCATTTTCCGACGCCGTATGTAATATTAATATGGATATTGATTTAATCGAACGCGTTCTTTATAAGTTGGGGTTAACCTTAAGTCCCCAGAAAAGTGCGGCAGTGGTTTTTACTTACAGACATCTCACAGTCAATAACTTCTCTATCACAGCAGAAAATGGAGTTATTCCCTTTTGTAAGTCAATACGGTATTTGGGTATTACGTTGGATACGCGTTTAACATGGAGGCCACATATTGAACATCTTATAAAAACTATTAACCGCGCCGTTAACATTCTACGTAATTTATACAATACTCGTTGGGGTGGTGATCCTTTCATACTGTTGACTCTTTATAAGTCGCTAATTCGTTCTAAAATGGAGTATGGTTGTGTTTTTTATGGATCTGCAGCTGAATCATTGTTAAATAAGCTTGATCGTGTGCAAAATGAGTGTGTGAGGCTCTGTATTGGTGCAGTTAGAAGTACTCCGATACCGGCATTGTTGGCAGAGTGTAAGATTCCTCCGTTACAGCTGAGACGGAGTTATTTAGCATTAAAGCTCTTGATCGGTAGAATGTACATAGATCGCTTTCCGCTATACAATTTATTCTACCACATTTATTCCAACTGGCGGTTTTCAAACAGCAAAATGCCTCTGCTGGCTTCGGTTTTACCTAGGTTGGATGAATTTCAGGTGCAGACTATGCGAATTCATATACCCATCCAATTTATGTTACCTTATTCATACAATTTTGCCAATAAAATAACATTTTTCTTTCCAGAGAACTACGTCCATTGGCCTCCCCCACTGATCCGGGCTACATTTAATAATATTATCGCTGAAAATTTTCCTACGCATATCCTTGTTTATACAGATGGATCGAAGTCATCTCAGGGAACTGGTGCAGCAGTTTATATCCCTTCTCTTAATATTAGCAGTGCATACAAATTATCTGATCTCTGTTCCTCATTTACAGCTGAGTGTGTGGCAGTATTTCTTTCTTTGTCGTCCTTAATTGATGCGAATCTTCCAGGTAATTATCTCGTTGTTACCGACTCACAGAGTATTTTAAAGGCTATTGAATGCAAAGGGAAGGTGTCAGATTCATTGATTTCAGTCATCTTGTTGAAACTTAATCAGCTCGAAAACCTCAGTATATTTGTGTCATTCTTGTGGGTACCGGGACATCGAGGAGTCCCCGACAATGAAATGGTAGATGCAATAGCTAAAAGGGGTTCTTCTAGTGGTGTTTTATTCTCTTCAGTTTCTTCTCGTGACGTCATTCACTTTATACAGTCTGTTCATAAAAAGCACTGGGATCAGACATATATGGAGTGCATACAGCGGTCGCCTCTTACTGCGTATTATCAGCTGCAGCCGTCTCTCCCTAGGTTCCCATGGTTCTACGTTTTCAAAAACATCAAGCGGAGAGGAATTGTGCTTATCAGCAGATTGCGGTTTGGGTATTGCTTGTTGCCTGACCGCCTGTTCGTTATGCAGCTTAGAGATAATCCGTATTGTCCTCTACATGCTGGTCGTGTAGTCTGCAACCCCGATCACGTGTTCTTCGAATGTCCTTCATTAACAGCACTACGTTCTGAACTGTATCTCAAATTACTTTACGCATCTCGTGGTGGTCCTCCTTATAATGTAATGTCCCTTCTACATGTTGAGAATCTAGATTTATTCCCGGACATAGCGACTTTTCTCGAGAAGTTGTCCGAGTTCATAAGAATATGAGTTAGTGATTATTACGGCTCCACGTTGGGTAAGCTGTAAAGGCATCCCCATTAAAAAAAAAAAAAAAAAAAAAATGTTTTCATTCATTTTTATTTTATTGTGTTATTGTTTGTGTAGTAGTAGTAGTAGTAGTATAGTATATTTCAATACAAAATTTTATAAATTATGATATGTACATACACATATGCATCCTTAAAGTTACATCTTAGGAGTAAAATACAACTGAATGACTTTACAAAACTAAAGAAATAATAAAGAAAATAACCAGTAAAATAACAATAGGAAAATTAAAAAAAAAAAAACTATTAGCACTTATTAAATTCAGTTTAACTTGTATATAAATAAATAAAAATAAAAAAAGTCGTAATATCTGATCGTATACATTAGAAATCGGATACGACCATGCTTGTATCTATTATAACGCATGCTGAGATCGAGCATACTATAATCCCCGATGAATTCAGCTATTGTCATGATACATTTATCTTAAAATTTCTTCGATAATTTATAAATATGAGGAATATTTAGTGTGGACATGTACTGTATTTTAGTCCATCGATGAGCACTTAATGATATTCTGCAACACTGGTTTTGCATTACCTGGAGTTTTTTGTAAGTACTGACGAACACTGAACACCAGACCGAACAAGCATAAACTAGGTCTTATAATGATTAAATTAATTTCTTGTTTGCTGAAGAAAGATGAGAGAAGGATAACTGAATATTGGTGCACAAGTATTCGAATGACTTTTTTCGCGTCACCGATAGATTTATTAATGCGCGCGTTAAATGAAAGACGAGAGTCTAGAGTAACTGCTAGATAGTTAACCTGCTTCTACCAACTGATGCATATTAATAGTAATATCAGACAGAGAAGAAGAAAATTTTCTAGTAAACAGTATAGCTTGCGATTTCTCGGTATTTAATTTTAGCATCCAGCGTTTATTTGTAAATAGCATTTGCCGCTTTTTGTAACCTATTGTAGATTGTATCAGTTCTGAACTATGTGCAAAATAACGCCAGATCGTCAGCATAAAACGTTCTTCCGCAGGCCGTTCTGATTGGCAGTTATGCGCTTGCTCCATTCTCGGTGCTAATAACATTCATCTATCTTTAGTACGCGACTTATACGTAATCAGACTTGTCGACTGATACCAGCTGTCTGCAATCATATCCGTTTCATAATTGTTTTATAAAATGATATCGAGTTAGTTCAGTATTATCCCTGTAGGACTGGTGCATATTATATAAGATTTAATCGACGCAATATATATAATTCTAAAAATAATGGCTGTCACGGGTCATCTTCTCGTTCTTCTACCGCATGAATATATGTATTGCTTTTTTATCTAAACTGTCAACTCGTCCCTTTGTTGTATCGTAAAAATCAATAATTTCCGGTTTTCAATATCGTTACCTTCATTACGGTGTATTGAAGAGATTAATACAACTGTCTTATCTGGTTTTGTTACATAGGAGAGCATAGTTATGGTCACAGGTAAATCCGTGTAAGCTGGATTTCATCATTTATTAAGTTAATTAAAATGCTCTCGACGCAGATCTTTCGTGGAATAATTTTATCCCGAAAACTTATAAGTAAATTTCATTATTTTTTTCATTCCGGTATATTTAAATTGCTATTGAATTTATCGATTATGAAATTTATAATTTTGGGAACGATAAAATAACGCCTAATATTATTAGATAGTTTTTGTATAGCTTTTACAGAATACTGACTTTTTTTTTTCTAAATCTTACCCCTGAATATTAAGAGACGATAATCTAGGAGAAGGTGAAGAAAGAAGCTTGATTTCATAATGAGACATTCATAACAAGCGGTTCATAAAGTTAAGTACATTGTACCTTGACAGATAACTTAAATAGTATATTACTAAATCTAAGAAATTAGTGAATCAAACGTTAGGCCTACAGGAAAAAACAAAAACCTACAAGAAAATAAAAAAATATGGTAAAAAGTAAAACAAAAATATATACATATGCACATACATACACATATGTACATATATATGCACACACATGCACACATACAGTATTAACTACGCAAAATAAATAATCGACATAGACGCCGAGTTAAATGAGTAATCTATGTTTAATTCTACGATGTTTCTATATAACGCTTAGCATATCGTAATCACACCTATAAAATTAATGTATTCTACGCATCTATCGTAAAACTTTTTCTCGATAATTTACTAATATAAGAAGATGTTTAATTCCGAGTGCGTATCCAGTGATTTTTGTACACCTGCGACGATTTAGTATAATTCTGCAACAGTGTGATTTTGAATCGGTTGTAATTTTTTAAACTGTTTGAAACTGATAGCCAAAACCAGGTCACAATCTGGGCCGAATCATACGTGTATATGAATAATTTCTTATTAACGACATATAAATACGATCGTCGATCAGTCGGTGTAATCTACATATATGTCCGCGTGTACTGGGAATTCTATTTTAAAAGTATCCAGTGATTTTTTTCCAATAAATGTTCGTTATATGACGATAACGTACATCGGTAATTCCTGGTAACTAAAATTTATATGTGCTAAATAAAAACACAGACACATTAATGATAATTTATTAGCGGGCTTAAAGTCGATTGTTATTACTTAGTAAATTTTAAGCATTTCCTCGCGGTTTCATTAATATTAATTTTTTTATTTGTCATCGTATTCTCAAGATTAAAGGTAATTACTATTGTTGCTACTAACATGTATGTATACTCAGCATAAACATAGACTCATTCGTCTAATTTCGTATAAACTTCCTTAATCTAGATTATTATTATTATTATTATTATTATTACTATTTTGCAAATTTTAATATTTTCTCACAGTTGCTGACTTTTTTTTAGGTTAATTGTTTCCCGCCATTATACATTTATTTCGTCCATTTCATCCTTAGCTTAGTAAGTCAATTTTGTTTACTGCGGTATGTATCCGGTACACAGTTACCTACTTGTTCAGAAAATATGTTGTGTTTACGTAACTTTTTCGAATAAAATATTTGTTCGTTACCCTCACATCCAGGATAATTCACTTTTCTGATTTATTTTTTCTTCACGTGTAAATTTAATATTTTTCCTTCGTCTTCTATAAATAAATAAATTCTTTTTTTTAGTTCCTCTATGCGAGCAATTTTCAAAGTATATAGTTATCGGTATAATTTTTTCTTCAATTAAAATTGTTTTCTACAATAATAATAATAATAATAAAATCAATTTATTTGTTTACTTAAAATTAAGTAACACCTATAATTAATTTAACCGCCATAAATGCGTAACAAAGTGACAGGCTTGAAAAGGGTAACTAAATATAGACGACAGAGATAGGAATGTATTTATAATAATTAAAAAATTAATTAATTATATATACCTACACAATTATTCTAACACAATCGTATATTATTATATGTGTATACACGCTTTTAATATATATATATATATATATGTATGTATATACTCATCCAAAATACAAATACAAATTTATAGTTATAAGCAATTAAGCAAATCAAACGTATATTATTTCTAAAAAGCAGTGTTAATGTATAATGGAATCGTATCTATTAACAGCCGATTCTATACTGGGCTCCACAACAATTTATAAAGCTCCACCATCACCAGTACTAAACACAGGCCACGAATACTTTATTCGCCACAACAGGCAACAAAAGTGGAATTCATCCTAGCATAACTTCGTTCTTGCTATCAAACACAATGTTGACTTCTGGAAACCATGTTCATCTATCCCGTTACAACTATATAGCACTCAGAGCAGGCTCCGTCTTGGCCACATATCACTCTCTCATGACCATCTACTCCAACGTACGCACCTCCTACTATTTGCCCTTTTTGTTTACTCCCAAAACCTTCTATTATTCGTCATATTTTACGACACTGCCTACATCGCACCCCTGTTTATATCCGTTCTAATACCCTATCTGGTTTCCTTCCAGTCATTCAATTATACAATTTCTTTTTACAACCTCGTTCACTACATCTAGCTCTTAAGTCATCACTGCCGTAATAGGTTAGACACGGAACTATAATTTTTGTTATATTCCCATCACAACTGACAAACTTTAAAGGTCATTCAGCGATTCATTTAATCCGATGGGAATGTTTTGCGGTCACTTTATCAATATCGTGATTAGTTTTCGGTCGCACATTTAAATCGATGCTAATGTCTAGATATTGTTTAAACAAAGGCCAGCCAGTTTTTTTTTCTGGATTTGTAATTTTTTTTAATTTCAATCTATAAATTTAAATAGAGGGCTCTTTTCAGTTAATTACATATACTTTCTTTGTTTTCAATTTTACTAATTTACCCTCATCCCGTATTACGAACTGGAGGGGGGGGTAAAAAAAATAATAATAAAATGCAGGCAGCATTACGATATCAGCGTATACCGGTTTGTTTTTCCTGTATTTTTTTTATTTTTATTTTAACTAAACCAACAACTGGTCATCCCTAATTGAATACAATACTTATGCAAGAACTGCCCGGTTGGAACGAGTTATATTTTGTAACGTAATTTTGTTTTGTAAACAAAATAAATTTTTTTATCTATCTTACCTTCTTGCAGAAAAAAAAATTATTTACCTCTAAAGTTAGTTTCCGTTGGAATAAGCCGGACTTACTGAGTACCAACTAATCGTTACACGACCTTGTCCTTCTTCTTCGATTCCCCGGATAAAAACTGTACGTTTAATAACCGTTACCGCTCCTAATTCATCGTTCTCGTTGTACGCTTCAAATAATACGAGGTGGTGGCCAGCTGAAAACTTGATTCTAACCTTAAATTACGTACAATCGTATTTCGCATTACCTCCTTCGTATACACATACACGGAAACAATAAGTCAAAACGAATAATCATATAAAAAAGCGAATCTATATAGAAATAGATTTTTCAGCGATCGACTGAATGATCTAGATCTACTCGTTTATTTAGAAACGGATATACGAATTCGGGAAAATTAACGCAAGAACATACCTCTCTAGATGATATTTTTAAATTGACGAGTAAATAAATAGTTTTCATTTTCACACGTACATAAAGGTTGAACCTCATTGGAATATGTCGAGGCTGAAGAAACAGATTACCAAGTATTCTCAACTTAATGACGCGCATGTATCCATACATCATCGAATTACATGTACCGTTTTCTGAAACACCTAGCTGATTCAAACTTTGACGATATGCTGTCAATATACGGAAAACAATCCTCTAAGAGCGATTTATTCAAATTTAAACAACGGCTTCAAGCAGTACTCGAAGAAAATAAGCATCGCTAGTGATTATTATTTATTCTTAATAATAAATACGCGCTAATAAATTTAAACAAAAATTGAAAAAAAGAAAACTGAGAACTACATGCTAGTTTACTTCCACGAAGTGTAGTTTGGGCATATATATCAAAAATGATTTCTGTATATAGCTAAAAACTAACGCTCCACAAAATTAAATAAAATAAATAATCTTTCGTTTTAGGAAAAATATCGTTTATTCTTTATCGTATTAGTATGGTATTAATGTTAATAGAAAATTATACACGATAACGATTTCCGCATCTTACAAAGTAATATTAGAAATTGTTATTATTAATCTTCCTTAATCGATGATGAAGTACAAAGATTAGGGTTGTAATATCGAACAGAGTATAAAACAACGGATTCTACGTGTAAACGATCCGATTCAGACGGATAACGGTATTATTATTTCGTTCGAATATCATACGCATAAACCGCATTCGCGCAATAATATCGGTCAAAATGACGACATCGGATTACCGGTTCATCAGAAAGATGTCTACGTATTACCGAGTGAAAGTTATCTAATACTGGAAGTGTTTTTCGAAATACGATACGAAACGAAATAAACGGAGTCGAAATAGATATACGTAATATAACGTCTACTCTCAAAGCGTATACGTTAGCACGGATGGAAAGAACGAACAAAACAGCTAAGCTAGTTCAGTGATGAATCGGAACGACCTTAAAGTTTTGTACTTACGAAAAAACAGAGAAATACGAAAATGATCTTTTTTTCCTTCGTATATTCCGCTAAAGCTTATACATGAAGATTATCGACGTTTTTTTATAAATAATACGAATTAATATGAACCGAGGGTAGACAAGATGTAAATGCGTTACATAAGAATACGAATATAACGTATGTCCCGATAACATTGCAAAATATCGCGCGGAATTTTATACGTGTCGATGACGAAGCTCGAAAATGGCCTTAATGCAACACGTTAAGAACTACAAATTTCTTCCGATAAATTGTCGGCAATGAAGTATTTACGAGTATCCCGATTTACCACACCCTACCCGAACATGTTTGGTAAAAACCGCTACACTAATAGCGAACGAGCTTCGTTTCAGACTAACGGGAAAAATCAGATAACGAAAGATATGTCGGAATTCGATCATTGTAGTGTAATCGATATTAAAATTACCTTGAATTCGATCTATTGTACGATAACCCGCAGTTAGAAAATAAATACGCTCCGCTATATCAATTGTACACTCGTCTCAAACAAATGTACTATCAGAAACCGAATCTGTTTCCGTTTGATCAGTTACTTCAAACAGATCTTCGTACCTTGTAGTATATTAGATCAATATAATGACCACCGCGATTGCTTTTCACAGATGGTTCAAAGTCAAATTCTGGTGTAAGATGTGCAGTAGCATCCTCCGACGAAATAATAATCAGCTTTCCATTACCTCCACATTTTTCAATCCTCTCGGCTGAACTTTATGCTATAAAACTAGGCTGTAATTTAAATAGAAGAGTCTTTCGATATAAATTTTAAGCAGGTTGTCATTCAGCAATCACCAGCATCAGTAATTATAAGCGCAAAAATCAGCATCCAGTGACCGAGGAAATAATCGGCATCCTACTTATCTTTCCCCGCAACCATCATTTATATGGGTTCCGAGAGCAGACACAGTGGCTAAAGAGGCGGCTTATATGCGGCCTGCTCCCGATCTTCTAATAGATCCGAAAGATATCCGCAGCATAATAAACGAACAACTCCGGGCGAAATAGAATTTATTGTGGTTATCGACACCAACTACGAACAAATTACGCTCATTCAAACCTGATACTAATTTATGGCCATCTCCGCCTTCGTTGGCACGACATGAAGAAATAGTCATTCGTCGTATATTGCTAGGACATACGACTTTCACTCATAGTCACTTGATCAGAACCAGCGATTTGTTCCTGCAGCGATGTTAAATTAACAATAGAACACACCTTCTGCTGCACTGCCAAAAGTACAAGGCTGAACGTATTCGATATGACCTTCCATCAGCATTACAACGATTTTTGCAGTCAAATGCACTAGGTGCAATAGTAGCGTTCTACGTGAAATCGACATGTTTCAACAACTATAGCTTCCGCGTCCGTTCCTCTGGTCTCGTAGCAGTATACGGAAATGGTTCACCATCATCATCATCCTGGAGAAGACATCTTGTTACGCATTATTATTATTACACGATCGGGAAATTAATTATAATCCGCTTAACGATTTAGTTAAAGATATGTTGCGATAAATATTGCATTGTATCGTATCAGCTATTTCAAAGAAAACATGGAAAAACAATATACAAAACTCACGCTCTCGTTTACTTTTCTTATTTCCTTCTATGTTGCTATTACTTCTAGTATGTATAGGATTTCTTTGTTGATCGTATTGATTAGAAGAAATAATCACAATTCCGTATATATACATGGATTATCACCGTTGTTATTGAAATAACGAATTACGTACGGTAAATACTTAATTCGTCTAATACTTATTTCGATATATATATATATATATATATATATATATATATATATATATATATATATATATATATATATATTCGACTAGCGCGTAATGAGCGTAAGCTAATGTATTATCATATAATAGTATTGCGTTTATTACAACTTAATGATAATTTCTTTGGTTTATACAACGCTTATAACTAGCAAACGTACATCCGACTATATAACTACAATTTAACGGAGCTGATGCGCAACGAATGCATTTCGAAAGTGACGTATTAAGGTAAAACACGGATTTCTGCACACACATTTCGCCTTTTTTTCTCTTAATAATATCGTTATCGATCGTTTTAAACGTACACAATTTAAAACCCTATAAAGTGTGTGAAAGTCTTCCCGTTTGTCTCGCCTTTAAATTTATCTGAAACTTTTTTTATTACGTACGCTATAGCAATGATGATCGCGAAGATAATCGGATGTATCGAAATAATCGCTTAATCTAGTTCTTAAAATCGCGCGTTCTAATTAAATAATGAAACATAATAACTTAATATTATACCGTCCGTAAAACACGAAAACCGTTACGTTATAATGAAAATTATACATAGTTTCGTTAAACAGACATTCCGACGTAAATAGGCCCAATTAAATAGAATAGACGTTTTATGTAAATGAACGGCGGCTAATAACGGGGGACTCGCTAAATATAATAGTGCGGTCTATTGAGTTTTACCGACTAATTTATTATCAACTCCATACGCATTCTACCTCTCGCATTCTCGATCGTTTTACCAAAAACCGAATTAACCATTAATCTATTTTTTCCAAATCGTTATTAACCGCCTGTCTTAATCTAGTATTTAATTCTAAGGTCTCATCTAGTCGGATTGAGAAGATTATGAATTTACGTTAATTTTAATCCGAAATTAATCGCTTGTTTTAAATTGTAACGAGTAACGTACCTATGTTTAGATTCTAACGGGTAAATAATTTAGTTATTTTACTACGAGAATTGACTAGACGAGTTATAACGGATGATCGTTATGGAAATCGTGTAAATTAGCCGGATATTCTAAATCTACTTCTAATGTATCACCTACATCGCTATCGTCATAAAAAAACCTTAATAAATAATAATAAAATTCGAATTAGTCAAATTGAATTTTTTTTTTTATTTAACCGCAATTATAGCTAGAGGCACGGAACTAAAATAATTACAACAAAGGTATTAAATAATTAAGGTATTACATAATTATAACGAAGATATTTTTACAACAAAGGTATTAAGTATAACAAATGCGTTAATTTGATACATTTTAAAAATTCGAAAACTCTATTAATGATATCCATGTTATCCCTCGGCAAAGTTTGTAAGTCGAGCGATGCGATCCCATACTGTTTTCGGTATTTGTCGTAAATTGGACAGTCTACCAATAGATGCTCGACGGTCAATTGACAACAACATTGTTGGCACGTTGGCGGCGTGCTTTTTTCCTAATAGATGAATATGTGTTAATTTTGTGTGTCCTATCCGTAATCGACATAACCTCTTACTACGATGTGCTGAGTGCCACTGTTTTGAAGATAATTTTATCGATCGTAGTTTATTCACCGTAGATATTCTCTGCCAGTTATACTATTCCATGTCGATTCGAAATGATGCTTTAAGTATTCTTTGAAGTCAGCTATCGGTACATGGATATTTAGAAGCGGATGCGAAACGGCTGTTCTTGCTGATACGTCGGCTATTGAATTACCATATATAATGCAGTGTATCCACAAAAGTATTATATTCTTAGATGTAGTTTGTAACATGAGTTTTATTTCGTTGGCTATAATTTTCATTATTTAATAGAGTTCTTAATAAGCGAGTCAGTACATAAAATGAAATTTTTATTTCTGTTGGAATCTGCGTAATTCACTGCGGATCTAATGGCGTATAGTTCTGCTGATAAGACTGAAAACGTAACTGTAAGAGCAATTTGAAGAACTACGTTATCATTAACAACTACCGAGCAAACCATACCTGCTGAAGATTTCGATCCATCTGTGTATATGAATTCATATTCTGCATGGTTTTCTTTAATCACCTTTAAAGTTGAATTTAATCGCGTATGTTAATATGTCGTTCGCACATCTGTTCGAACAACAGAAAAAACGGAAACGCGATGCGCAATATAAAATTAATCAGCGAATTTCATAGCCTCTCCACTTCAACTTCAACACCACCTGCCTGCACATGGCGACTCTGCTATGCCGAGCAAACTGGTAGAAGTTTGGGTGAAAATCCCAGAATGGAAAGCAGGACGACAAATCAAATGGTGTATGGGATTCTGGAAAGGGAAAATATTTACTTCTATGTAGGAAGCTGAAATATAAATATAAAATGGAACTGAATACAAAAAATTTACGCGGTAAAAAACCTGAAATGTATCAAAATCAATGATTGAGGCGGTAACAAGGACGTAAGAGGCGAGAATAATTAAGACGAAGACTGCATTTACAAAAAAAAAAATCAATTTTAACAAATAAAGGAAAAGATTCACGTGTTTTGTCCGGAGCATTATACTGTACGGATGCGAAACGTGGACATTATCAACTGCAAACAAGCAAAATCTAAATGCATACGGAATGTGGTGCCTAAGAAGAATGCTCAAAATCGAATGGACTGAGAAAATGTCTAATGAAGAGTTGCTACAGAGACTTCTGTGCAAGAAGAGATCGATTGATCGGACAATGTATTAAGGCACGACTCTTTCGCGAAAAACATTAATAGAAGGAGAAATGTACGAAATGAAGCCGATAGGAAGATCTCGTGGGAGATATATGTCGTAATAAATTAAAGAAGACACGGGGTACGACAGTTACTGGGAACTGAAGAGACTGACAGAAAGGAGGGAAAAAAACGGCATGATACTACCGATCTTCGGATTGATGACAAATAATGACGATCAATATAATGCGATATATATATATATATATATAAGCGTGAATATTTTAAAGTTGTGTTCACATGGAAATTATTGAATAATTTAAAATTGAAATTTAATTAAACGTACTAATCGAAAAAAGAGAAAAATATTCAGAGAAAATAAATGATTCCTAAATTAATTAAAAGAAAGCGGAAATATAGATAAGACGTAATTATATTAATAACGAAGTGCTTATAACGAAATGGAAAATAAATTAAAGAATGTAAAAAAAAATTAATATTAACGACGGTAATTAAAAAACTGTCATTTATATTATAATTGATACGGACTAAAATTAATATTTTTTAGAACGATAACTACCGTGTAAAGAAATTAAAATTAATGTTAGCTGGAAAAAAAAGAAATAATAAATGTAGAAAATAATTAACGAAACATAATACAACAAAAATAACGACGAATAAATAATAACGTCATCATCACCATAACAATATTATTAACAATATTCGCATTGGCTTCAGTACTTTCACTAAATAATGCGCAAAAAATAGAATTTAAAATAGGTCGCCAATCCTCTTCAGTGTTAATATCTAAGTAATACAAATGTTTCTCCAATATCGTTTTGTATGTGTGTGCGTAAACGTATGTATGCATACACGAGGGTGCATGTGTGTGGTGCATGAGTGTATATGTGTATATATTTTAAAATAATAATAGTAATAATAATGATGAGACCGTCGTTTTTATCAATAGTTGCAATAATAATAATACTACCACTACCAGTAATCATATAATAATAATGGGCAAGCATTGTAATCGCTAATAGATATTTATTATATGTATGTGAATATATAAGCGATGTATGTGTAAATTGAGTGATATATAATTTTCCGGTTATTGTTTCTCGCCTGTAATTGTTTTTTTTTTTTTTTTTTTTTTAGTTATTAAAGGTCCTTTGCACATTTGCACATTCGATTGTTATTTAAGGAAAAAACAAATTAATCTTTACTTCGGTCATGACTGTTACAAATAATTCAAACACACCAACAAATAACGATTAACCTGAATACATCTGTGCACTATATACGTCGAACGTTAAATGGTAAAAATTATTCGAGGATCGCGTGTAAAACTAAATAGAACGGAAATGAAATTACTGTGTCACATAAATATAATTAAGTATATATATATAATATTAAATAAATAAAATATAATATGTTCAACATTAAATAAAATTTTTAAAACTAAATTTCGTAACAAGAAAATAAACGGTTATATGCGAGAAGTAATACAAACTAATAACACGCACGAAATTAAGTGACTGAGTGTTAATGCAGACTTACACTGCGTTTATTCATACACACACACACACACATATACATATATATAAACACACTATAGCGTACCGATAACATCTTAGCGTTTCGCTCCGGCAAGCTAAGTTCGAATTATCCCACTAGGGACGAGCATTTTTGATAATAGTCTTCTAGCCAACTCAACTATCCATCCAATCGATCGGTAAATGAGTCCACCACACTTTAAATAATACGTATTTAATAACAACGTAAATAATATAGGTGTATCTATTAATTACGAATTAGTGATAAGCCATATTATCACGTAAGAGACCGTCTAGTATTGAACATCGCAAGCTAAATAAAGACATCTCAAAGAAATGTCCCCAAGCCAATAGTAACTGGTACGATGAAAAATGTAAGGACATCGAACAGCTTGAAGCCAAACGCAACGACAGAGAACTACATACCGGAATAAAACAAATGATGATGACTTATAAAAAGGAAAGAAACAGCGGCGTATACAAAAAGGGGAGGATGGAAAATATTAGTCTGGCTGAGTTATATATTAAGGAATTATATAAAGACGACCCTAATCAAGTTGATGTTATATCAATTAAAATAGCAGCAAAAATAGAAATTTGGGAACTAAGTAACGCCATAAAGGGAGACAGAAGAAACAGAACAACGAGAGAAGACTTCATATCAGCAGATTTTATTTAGCATAATACGTCAAGATGTGAACAAGAGCTGCTGAGGATTGTCAACAAAATATACGATGAGGGTACGTTGCTGGAAGATTTTACGAGTGTAAATTTCGTGCCAGTACCGAGAGAAGTGCTCTCCACAAATATGCTCCGAATACGGGACCATCGCTCTAATGAGTCGCGCGTTTTAATTATTGTCGACGATTATTCGTACCAGAATCGGACAGGAGTTAGATAAAACCCTCAGTGAAATACAATATGGCTCTGTAACGAAAAAAAGGAAACCGGAACGCGATCGCATTATTAAAGATCATCATTCAAAGAACGTTAAGTATAAATAGGGATGTAGTCGCCAGCTTTATCGATTACGAAAAAGCATCCGATAGTGTGAACCGTGAGAAAATGATTGAAATCCTAAGGAAATACAATATAGAGGATAAAAGTATATGAATAATTAAGAACTTCAAAATATTGGAAAGACAAAGTGTATATATATATATATATATATATGCACAAGAGATCGTAGAAGAGTAGTGAATTGATAAAATAGGTCTGAGGATTAATGGAGAAATAATTAATGCAATAAGCGATGCGGATGATAAAGTGATAATACAGAAGCATAGATGCAAGAAATTCTGGACTAAATAAAAAACGTCGGTTTAAAATACATCATAAAAATTAATGCCAAGGAAACAAAAGTGACGAAGTTCACAGGAAGTGACGACAAAAAAGTAAGCATAAAGATGGAAACACAGAAATTGGAAGAATTAAATGGATATAGGTACTTATGAACTCTCAAAAGTAATGATGGCAAAGATCTAAAAGAAAACAAGAAAACGTTTACTAACTTGGGCAGAGTACTCGTAAATCAAAAAAATAATTTGAACCTTAGGTAAATGATGATGCGGTGCTACGTATGGACGGTGTTAAAATATTCATAGGAAACATGAATCGTGAGCGCTGAATACATTTGAATTTTGATGTTATCGAAAACTGTTAAACATATTACGGGCCGCTTACATACCAAATACGACAGTACTGGCAAAAATGATAGTAGTCGTCGAAGATATCACTGCGAAGTACATAGCGCCAAAAATACAAGAAAACATTCCCGCCGATGATACAAGGTGTACAATATAATCAGAACCGATGGAAGGAAGAAAAAGTTTGGAATTAATAACGACTAATATAAGCGGTGAACTCACGAGTAACAACCTAAAAGAGATTATAAGGACAAGGTAGAGATCGGTAAATTCTTTATTCAGTAGAAGCGACTACGTTGATGCTGATGATGATATAAATGGAATCTACACAAGTGCTAAAAAACCAATTGTGCCTCAGGTTTATAATTATTAAATAGTAATACGAATAATTTAAAAATTAAGAAAAACAAAAAGCAAAAGTAAAACCATACGTGTGCTATCATACATTTACACAAATCCTACTCTAAATGTTAGGAGTTAAAAAGGTCTGCGGACAATCGGCAACATTGGAAAAATGTCATCATGGGAAAAGACCATTCTGAGGAGTGAACTAAAATAATAAAATAGAACTCTAAAAGTACGCACAAGCATACTTTAGCATACTTTTCAACCGATTAATGAATAAACTGCAAACACACACATAACGATGTACATCAACAAACAACATACAAGCGAAAACACGCAACGCATAACACGAAGCATAGGAACAACAACGTTCCGTACACATTGAACATTTAACGAATATCAAATACTTCAATAGTTTAAACTTAAAGCAAAACTACTTGCCGATCAAGCGTCAAGAAATGCTGCTTCATCTTTACCTGTTCTCAACATCCCAATTCCAGCATCCGACTTGAAGAAACAAATAAAAAATGGACTTCAAAAGCTGTGGCAGAAAAAGTGGCAACTGACTCCTCAATCGAACAAGCTTCGTCAGATCAAGAGCTCAACTCAGGCTTGGAAAACATCTCTTCCAAATCGCAGAGAAGATGTCATCATCAGCAGATTTCAGTTGGTACATACTCGGCTCACTCACGCATACCTCATTAACAGGACCTATGCTCCAGAATGTGCCGTGTGCGGAGTTATTCTATCCGTCTCCCATATCCTCATTGACTGTCCTTTATACCATCCTCACAGATTATCGCTTAACCTTCCTTCTACACTCTCTCCGATTTTCAAAGATGAAAGCTCCTCACTCTCTAATTTAATCTTGTTTCTCCATAAATCAGGACTTTATTCCTTAATCTAATTCGTCTACTCCTTCCGTACCTCTCGGCACGTTAATTTAGGATAATAATAATAATTCATTTCCTCATCCTACGATGTATTTAAAGAAATATCTGTTAACAAAATATTCGATCCGTAGATGAAAAAGTGTTCATAGCGATGTCAAACTATTATTATTATTTATAGGTGTACGGTATGAAAGTTAATATAATGTTGTTAGTGTATTTATGAATGGGACGCCTTCGGCCGATATTGGTCCAAATAAAGGCTTTATTTGTATATATATATATATATATATATATATATATATATATATATATATATGTATATGTATATATATATTTATATATATATATATATATATATATATATATATATGTATATGTATATATATATGTATATATATATATATGTATGTTTGTATATAATCTCACTCACTGGGTTAATATGTAAATTTCCATCGGAACGACCGCAGATGACAAATAGTGGAACGACTGGTTTAGTCGCGAATAAGATTAGTTAAGCAGACGCAAGAGTACAAGTCAGAAGTAGGCAATTAAACTAGTGATGGCAAGGGACTCCAAGATGCGAATGGGCAGTTGAATTGTTTGATCGCTAAAAACTTTCGACTGTCTTCTTCACTGCGGGTGAGTTTAGGTCTCGTCGATAAAATCTAGAACCGATACCTTCACCAAAACAACTCGTCGTTCCCGAGTTGGAATTTTCACTATGGAGCTGCCCAGATATAACTTTATTCTCTCTTCACAAGTTTACTTTTATATTTTCTAATGTAGCCTGCCACCAGCGTTAACTTTTTACATGCTGGATGACAATACGGAAGCAAGGTTTGATTCTCGCGGTTGTCCGTTAATCCAGTCGTTAGTTCGTCCTCCTTAATCGTTTTAATCGCCTTTTCGCGAAGTAAACTAATAAATTAATGACGGATTACGTGATTAGCGCAAAATTCTAGTGAATAATCTGTTAATAGGTGATGCTGGTAATGGAAAGACCTACAGATATGTAGGTTAGCTGCGAATATAAGTCAAATAAGCAGCCGCGGACCAAGGGTCTAGAAATAGATTTGGAATTGTTTACAAAACTATACATTCCTTCGATCTTCTACTAATTTTTGGCGAGTTGATGGCGCCATAATTAAGTCTCACCCGCTATTTCAGTGACAAATCGCCGCCTTTTAGTTCGGGTTTTTACCTAAAGACTAAAGACAGAGAACAAACCGTTTCTTCGCGGTGAGGGTTTTTATCCAAAAGGCTGGGAAAATAAACCGTTAAAGGAAATATGATGGAAGACCAATACTGTTCATAGAACACCAACGTGAAAAAGAAATATATATATATATATAAAAGTCCGTTACAATTACATTATTATAAAACTAGATATATTTACAATAACGATTTTCCTAAACTCGATTAAATTACCGTTGGTCGTTTTAATAGGAGCCAGTTCTAATTATGGCATTACCTATAAGGTAAATAATGTTACCTGGTATTTCCGGTAGATGAGATTGTTTAGAACACCATTCTTTCAAACGTTCTATATCTTCCTGCTTCAGTTCAGGATTTTTCTTGAATTCCTCTTCTAAACAAACCATTTTCGAATTATTAAACTCGCAACTAAAATTCACTTCGGTTTCACTTAAGATAGACGCGTCGATTAAATAAATATAGAATCCGTGCGAAATCGTCGATTTAATTTTCCCCCACTCCCGTCTGCAAGCGCCCCTTTCCTCTGTATCCACTCTGAAAATTAATTAGTTGTCTGGCTGTTTTTTAAAAAAAGCCCGAGTTAAAAAACGCGGATAATTTTCGTGCATAGGTATACTTACGTGTAATTATCTTTACTGCGATGATTATTATTACTGTCGATAACTTACGCCGACCTTGTTAATGTATATATATATATATACATGTATATACAAGAAAATTAATAAATATATACTTTATATATATATATATATATATATATGTATTTATATACGATCTACTATATACGCATGCATCTGTACGGATGCGTGTATGTCGTTTTCAAAGTACTCAAATTTTCCACCGCGCCATTCGACTACATTTCGCAAGTCCACATCGTTTTCTGTTACCAAATAATTAAAATCGAATGTAACACACGACCTTGGTGTTGAATACTTTTGTGTGTGTGTGTGTGTGTGTGTTATTCGGGTGTAATTTAAAATAATTCGAAAATAAAACAGAAACAATTTGTACTTACATTATAGGTATAACGCGTAAAAATTATGTACACATCGACTGGCCTGTAACGTTAAAGGACAATTTTAAGTAATCGTATTTACCACTATTATTTTTCTATGTTTTGTCTTTCCTTTAATTATTATTATTATTATTATTATTATTCGATAATTATCATCATTAGTAATGTTCTTGTTACTTTTTTCTCCTCTTAAATATCATTAATATTGTTACTTCAATTATTTCATCACTGTCGTTATTTTAGTTTATATAATTATTAAGTTCGTTACCGACGTTATATTGTTATTATTTCCGTATTATAATTTTTAATTGAGCGAACATTTCCTAATTTCGTCCTGTCGATTCGTGGCTGATCCTTAAGTCCTAATTAGCGATTACCGTATAATTATCCTATTTCGGAAATCGTTTGTCTGTTCCTAATTAAATTTGTTTACTAAAATTACCGACAAACTTAAATGTAGGTCACAATGAACAATTCACCAAAAAAAGTCACCGATGAAGTAAACAACATAATGAATAATGAAATAAACATGAATAAGACAGATGAGCTATACAAGAAATATAAAAATATATTAGAAGAACCAGCTGGAATAAAGAAATCTGTAGAGATAAAACTAAAAAACCATAGACAACCCGCAGAATGGATAATAATGAAACAATGACAACAAATAAAAGCACACCGCACAAAAGAAGGTGATAAACGATCGAAATACAACGCAATTACAAAAAAAAAAATCAAACAACAATATTAGACTTCGAGATAAAGAACAAGTTTATAATGAAAATGTGCAAAATGAAATTGAGAGCCATTTCCAGAAGAATGAGGCAAAATATGTATTTAAAGTATACTTAACAACACTTTCCAACTAAAATCTATATAAATAAAAGTTCGGGGAACTCATTACCGATAAACGAGAAAATATCAAAAGATGGCATCAATATTACAACGAATCGGCAGGTACAAATGATACATCGTAAACGTATAAAACATCATAAAATATACCACAGGGAGAACCGGAAATCCTTAGGGAGGAAATCGAATTAGGTAATAAACAAACTATAAAATAATAAATCAACAGGACACAACGGTATA
The DNA here is from genome assembly GCA_032883995.1 of Coronaproctus castanopsis. Classification (NCBI taxonomy): domain Eukaryota; kingdom Metazoa; phylum Arthropoda; class Insecta; order Hemiptera; family Monophlebidae; genus Coronaproctus; species Coronaproctus castanopsis. The sequence goes on along the minus strand of CM065053.1, from coordinate 43,858,201 downwards.
GTGGCAGAAATGATTAAACCAATCAGAGGAAAATCTGTTGATATAAAATTTGCAACAAGTTAGCAATGGAGAATGGGCTAAATGACTGGACTAAATTGATATACGCAATTGAACAGACAAGTTTTATGGGCGGGAAAAGACACGCGGGAACAGCTTAACAAGGCAAATAATTTTGAAAGATACTTCGGATTCAATATGCCAGCGATACTATTTGGATTATACAAAAGCATGATTGAGTGAAACGTATTGCGGATCATCGTAAGGGAATTCGGAGTACCTGAACACTTTATAATGATAATGAAAAAATTATATAAAGATAATACTGTCTATATAAAAGTAGATGGACAACTCATCTGAAAGTTTTCAACCAAGAAAAGGGGAGAGACAATAATATATACAGTGAACGGATTAGGCGCCAAGCAAATGAAAATTTCGAACAATAACGATTGGTTCAAGACAAATCTGTAACTTATTATGCAAATTAACAATGAACGAACAGGAAATAACGACACTATTAAAAAGGAGTAGAACATTAAAAGCAAATCTAATATTATATATATATATATATATATATATATATATATATATATATATATATATATATATATGATGCATTTTGAACACATACATTATATATAATTTGTTTTATATATTTAAATAATTTTAACAATTCTTGCAAAAAAAGATCTTGCAATTTTCCCCAACTTATCGAAAAATTGTAACTCGTATCCAAAGTTTATCGAAATTATTATTTGTTACACGCGAATGTTTAGCATACATTATGAACGAATAGCGAAATAACGGGGAAAGATTCAGGACGTTCTACGTGGAATAGTTACTACTGCAATTATGTATCGTAAACGGGACATCGAGTATTTACGAGGAACACATCTGGTTAGGTATGTTGTAAGGTTGTTACCACAGATAGCTCGAAATGTACAAAATATTACAACTTATAAAGATGTGAAAGGAACATGACATAGAGATAAATCAGCATTAAGATCGAAGGTCAATTGACTATACACATATATATATAGTAATATGTACGTATATCATTATCGTATCGTTCGTTGCTAAACATCGTGACTGGCCTCATTATACGTTATATCGAAACATCTACTCAAGTTCAAGGTATAATTTATATTCAAAGCAAATACGCGTGTGCATGATACAATGCCGAGTATTCTTTCTGGATATATACGTGTAAGTATATATATATATATCCATTTTCATACCTGTACAATTGTATGTGTGTGTGTGTAAGTATACACATATATCATGTATACAGATATGTGTATTCGTGTTGGTGCCTAATAATTACGAATTGATTTCACATTTTCACGTATTTAACTACCTCGGTTACTGCGTTTTAAATCATAGCAGCATAGATTATGTATATATATATATATATATATATATATATATATATATATATATATATATATATATATATATATATATAATTGTTATTATTTAACGTTTCGTTTCATTTACGTATGTGTAGTACACTGCACTGCAAGTTTAGGTTGAACCAGTGGGAACCTCCTTTTGCAATAATTAATTATACATACATATATATATATATATATATATATATATATATATATATATATATATATATAACATCCATTTGTAAACTTATATTTTCCGGGCAGTGCGCCAAGTTCACTACCAGATATCCTGTTTATAGGTATAGGTAACAATTTTTGTGTTTAATGTACAATTATCTGAAAGTTTCCAAACAGGGTAAAGGAGTAAGAGAAAGACTGTCACAGATGCTTTATAATATACACAGTGAATATACGCCGAGTAACCGAAAAATGAAACGATGAAATAACCAAAAATCTATAACTTAACGCGGATGATAACTGTTAACAGCGAATGAACTAGCGAATATATTAATTCACTGTTCGATGGTAACGTGAATGTGTACATTTATGTATACTTATAATAATATGAATACTATAATTTAGATAAAACGGATGCGTAGACATGTACCCGTATGAATATCTATATGTCACGTATGTTTACCTATGTACAGACGTATATAACTGCTGGGCGACGTAGGTTTGTTCTCTGAATAGCGGTATTTTATAACTGACCGAATACAATTGAATGATTTATAATTTTTTAACGAATTTAAATTTCCGATTTTTTTGTTAGCGATTTGTTGTCGATATTTTTCGAAATATTCAACACTTGGTCATATTATCCGTCTTAAAATTAATAAATAATCATCCTTCCTCAGACTATAATTGAACGTTCTTTGAACATATTCGATTATTATACACGACTTAGTCGTCCGCATTACGTTTCTCTATCGATCGTTATTTAAGTAAATAAAATTTGATATAAGACAAAATCGAAATATACGCGGAAGATTTACGAGTGGTAGACGAATATATATGTTCGACAGTGCAGGAAGATGCTCTGAAGAAATTAAAAGACGGATTGCAATTGCAACGACAGCCACGACATAACTACGACTAGGAAAAATACGTCTAGGTAATACATTATTGATATCGATCTCTCTATATGCTTCAGAATGTTGGACTCTAGAGGAAAAAGACAAGCGTAAATTCGAAATGTACCGTTACAGGCGAAAGCCGACGGTATAGTGGACAGCACATCTCGATATAGCGAAAGTTTCGAATAGAAGTATGGCTGAAAGACGTAGTACACAATAAAAAGCAACGGAAAAATATATAAGGAGAAACGATCTTGGAAAAGCGGATTATAGCAGAAAAAGTGGAAGCGTATCATTTAGAGATATATAATCACCAAAAATAAAACAACTATTATAATAGTTCTTTCCTTAACGACTTGAAATTCTATCGTTTTAACGTTCTAAACGGATATTACGTTTTCCTTCGATCGGTACTGACATCATCGATAAACGACGTCGCGACTAAAGATGAGACCGGGCTCTTAAATAGCCGTCGTCATTCGAACGATCTAAATTATTTTCGACGCCGCGATTACATCGACTAGTTTGTTTTGGTTTTTTTTTTTTTTTTATTATTATAGCGCCAATATATTAATATAAACGTAGTTTTTCTTAAAGGCCGGTTGACGAGAGAATTAGGCCATTTCACGACGATGACGTCACCGTGACGTCATTTATTCGAAGGGTATAATCGTTAAGGGGTGGCATAATCGTCGCTTTTCCTATTGTACGGGCCGTATATTTCCGTTTTTAGTCGGGGGTTGGCTAAGCAGCATTCTTGTCTCGTACCTTCTTCAACGACGACGGTATTCTTCGTTATCGTCTTGCGTGCTGCGGTCTGTTCGTACGGCAATTTACAAAAGTGTAACGCAATGGTTGGACGCGTATTGATAAACGGCGAGAATGTTAACCGGCCATCGTGTACCGTTTGTAAGTAAAATGTAATTTTTCAGTGTCGTTAATTTTTATTTTAAATATTAATTCTCACGTCTCGGTGGAAAAAGATTTTTGTAAATTCGAAAAAAAATAATAAAAATTAGCCTTTAACGAATTTTGTTTTACTATTCGAAGAATCGTACGAATTATATCGGTTTATTTTAATTATTTATTTATTTTTAAATAATTATATTTGCCTTTTACATAACATCGAGCCTAATTACAGTGTACGACAAAATAGAGAACGAAAATAAAACTACAATCTCACAACTCTCTAATTGACATAAATAATAGTAAAATTGGAAAAATAACTTACTAATACCAAAAAATAATAATAATATTTATTAAAACTTTCGTGGTTGTTTTCCATTCGTCTAGAATTATTTTCGGTGAAAACAAGTTCGTTTCTGATGATGAGTGGTGTAAGTCCATTCGAAACGTTAAATTTTTTTAATAATCAAGACGTGGTTTTCACCGAAAATAATTCTAGACGAATAATAATAATAATGTTTCTCATAAAATATAATGTCTATATACAAGTACATATCCGAACACAGAACAAAAAACAGAAATACCAATCATGCACTCGTATTCCCGCGTAAACAAGCTCTCCCTCGAGACACGGACATTAATACATGACTAATTAACAAGTAGAAAAAAAAATGACATGCGCATATTCCCATAGGGAGCTACCGAACGAAGTCACGCATAATCTCATAACGACACTAACTCGCAGTAGCGATAAACAGGACTTTATATGAACAGAATATGTCTTACCGCGTAAAATAAATTTACTGAAAAGTTAGTGAAATATAGAGTTTAAAAAAATTTATTATGTACAAATTTACTATCAAACTGAATATCTAACTGCGGATGAATGTTCAGTACGTTATTATATAGGGGTAAGGTGGATAGAAGTAATAAATTACAACCTAGATTTGTACGAGCCGGCGGTTCATAGAAAACACGATGCGATCTACTATGAATACTGGGAAGCATAAATAGAATTTGTATTAATCATTATTTTTATCGTACGTGTTGGTTTATTTTATTCATTTTTTAATTAAAAACTTGTAAAATATAGAGGTCAAAGTTAAATCGACATAAAATATTAATATTCGGTATTAAAATAAAAAATAATTAAAAAAAAAACTGCAATATAAACAAAGAAAATACCTTAGATGTAGCTAATAATCAGGGTATCGGTCATGACAGGCTGGTAGATGTTATTCAGCAATAACACTCCGAACTACTCGTTCAATAATTCAAACCGGTCGGGGAAGGTCTAAGGGTGTGCAATAGGTTAATCTGCGAGATTCATGGACATAATCTAATAAATCTACCGCCAGCTGATTAGAGTGATGTGCAGGTAACCTTTACTTATACCGGAGGACGACTTCGCGCACATTTGATGGTTTTAGGTCTTGATGCAAATTATCGTTTTCTATATACCAGGGAGCACCGCTTATGATCGCTGCACCATTTTTATATTCGATATTAACGCTTTCCCTCCAGAGTGATAGGTCATACATGTCCACATCGGCAATAACTGCCCTCTGTAGCAGTAATTTCGCTTCTAGAGGTAATTCGGAGGTTTTGTCCGGGAGTTTAATCCTCGAGCGAACCAGGCGCGCTGGTGTATTTTGTACACCGCATGTAATTCATCATTTTAATTACGCTAGACATAGCAGCTTGAATATAGAAAACTTTTGGTCATTTGAAAAGTATTTATTACCCAATAAAACAATAAAATTAACCAACACTAATCATAAGTAGGTAAAAAATAACCTTTTTTTTCAATACTTAAACTAGTAATTTCAAAAAATAAGGAAGGCTTAACAAAAATTATGTAAAAATAACTAATAATAATTTTTTTCTAAAATGTATATACTTATTCTGAATCATTACTTCCATTATTATCATCCTCATTTTCCCCCCTTACATTTCGAGCAAAGAATGACTTCTGAAGAATGTTCCTTGCATATAGGAGTGCTGCGTGAATTACACACTTTTGTAGTCACTCTATTGTTTTTTTCTTTCACATAATTTTCTTTTTGATAATGATGTTTCTCTTTCCAGTTCAGCTTCTTCTTCTTGTTTCTTATATTTTTCCAAGAAGAGGCGAATTTCTCGAGGTAGTTAATCGTAGCACGATCAGTGTACAAAGCTTCCATCAGTTGAAAAGCCAAGTGTTTTAGGAATTCGCGTCTTTTAGTACACCATGTTTTAGTATTATGCTTGTGAATTACATGTGCGTTGATGATATTCGGAAAAGTGAAAAACAAGCGCATTGTCCACCTTCGGGTAATTCTAGATGCAGAATATTTTGCTTCCATCTGATCAGCCGTATCAACGCCTCCTTTCGTCATATTGTAATCTAAAATTACGCATGGCTTACCTGTTTCTGGATCTATATCTCCACTATCGTGCATAGATGACAATAACAAAACGGCCTTATTTTTTTTTGGAACGTGAGACACGAGCATGATTGTATCTTGGAACCGAAACAAAGTAGATCCCACTCTTGTCTTGATTTTTCAGGCAAAAAGTGTGGAGGAATCTCTTTTTTATTCTTTCTTAGCGTTCCGATACAAATAATTTTACAATCTAACATCGATAAAACAAGATCATAGCTTGTGTACCAATTATCAGTAGTTAAATTACGGTTATCACCTTTTATATGATCTGTCAGACGATGTACAATATCAACAGGTTTATTAGAAATTTGATAAGGTCCAGGTTTTTGGATTCCGCAGTAAATTTCAATTGATGATGTATAAAAAGTTTTGGCATCTGTAACAGCAAAAATTTTGATGGCATACTTGGCAGGTTTCGATGGAATTTGAATAGATGAAAAGTTGCCTCTGAAAGGCACCAGTTTTTCATTTCGGGTCTTGAATGTTTATCATCGAACCTAATACTACGTGTTAAAAATAAAAACCTTTTGTATCCCATACAAGCCCTAATCGCCATCAACCCCACATCGCTTGTCCGAATTTCTTGAACAGCAGTGTGCTGAAACCCTTTCAATCCCATCAAAAATAACAGTCCGATCACCGCACATACTTCTTGCCCTGAAGTTATTTTGGCATCTCTCGATCTCGCATAATTTTTCTCTTCCCTACGCCTTTCAATGTACAAATTCGTAAAATAAACGATTTTATCAATCATGCCATATGTAAAAATTTGGTGGAATATATCAATTTCTTTTGTAAGATCTTTTGCTGGACCTTTAGGACCTGGAAATTTCTTTATTATATTCTGGGATTCTGCATTTAGTGGTGGAAAAATCTGTCTGACTCCGAAATGTTTCATTATCCTCACCGAAAAAGAAATCTCTATTACCTTGATCGCTGTAATTTACAGTATCATCACCTTCCTGTTCAGAATCAGTGTCGTGGTCTGAATGTACTATTACTTCATTTTCTCCATCCGAAAAATCACTATCAAGTTCAACATCTTGGAGATTACCTTCCTTTTCTTCGTCCGATAGTTCACGAAGAACCCTTTCGAAATCCTCTTCTCTAATGAATTTTGTCCTTTACAAAAAAAAAAAAAACACTGATACTTGTCATAGTACATAATAAATAAAATATGTACTGTTACGCCTACTAAATATATGAAAAATCACCATCAGAAGGTCTTTATTTACTAGCTGTTGGGAATATATAAGAAAAAATGCATTAATTTTTAAGAAAATTATCTGCTAAACAAATTAATATTTTACTTACATGACCAAGCCTAGGCACCATACAGAAATATGTAACACTAACAATATACACAGTTGGCTGTCACAGCTAAAATTCAGTGTTGCCAGATGCTTTGAAGTAAAAAGCGGTAGTTGACCTTACAAAAAAGCGGTAGAAACGGTAGAATACGATACTCCCACAACCATTGCAAAATCGGGAAACACAAAATATATTGTTTATCTTCCCTTACAAGAAATTATGAGATATTTCATTCTAAACATAAAATAATCAATTTTCGAAATGTGTTTCATCAAATAATTACACAATAGAAGCAGTAGAACCTACTTAACCAGATATTCATTATTTTTACATATCACTTTTTTTTATTATTATAAAATTAGAATGTGGAATTAAAAACATGCGAATGTATGTTTACTTACCAAAATATTTAAGCTGAGTTGACAGGTACATAGTTTTATCAGCGGAGACCGGTGGCTAGAATGTAATTGTAATAAAGGCTGTGCTCATTGTAAAGCGCGCGAATGGGAAATACGAACACAAAAACCGAACTTATTAAAGAATGAATCGTATTTGTCGGGTGTTTTTTGTTCGATTGTGTTTCTTCCTTGGGTCGCGTCTTGTAGGCGCCTTCTGTTGCGCTGACTGCAACATCAAAAGTGATCTCTAATATCATTATTTTTTTTTTACATATGTATTTTGCCGCATGCCGATCAGCGCATAAAAACTTGAACTGTCTAACCTTCCGGCTGAATCATCTATTTTCTGTCATTCTATATCTCCGCTCCAATTAATACACTAACACATAGGCAATATTTTAAGGAAGGCAAATAGTGATTGAAAAAATGATTAATGGACGTTTTAATTGTTCAAAGTATAAAAAACACGGAAATTAATGAATTAACGTAAATATTGGAAAAAGCGGTAGATTTATGGAATATTTCGGGAAATAACGGTATGGCGGTAGGAATCTCTGAAAAACGGTAGATCTACCGTAAAAACGGTAGGTCTGGCAACACTGCTAAAATTACACTGGTATGCTTAGAATCGGTAGAAAATAAGCTACTAATTGCGTCAGCGGTTTTTGTTTATTTTTCGCGCTTTTATATCAAAGAAAAAGCCGCTGCTGTACAAAATACACCAGCGCGTCCGCTCGAGGGTTAAGTTTTATTTCTTTAACTTTTGATCTTGATCTGTTCGTTCCAGCTCAAACGGCATAAATTGTATAAATAGAAATAATTGAAATAAACGCTAAATATTATGAATATAACCCACGATTAATTCTACGATATTTTAGGATAATTACGCATGGTGTGAGTTAGCGCAGTCTCCTGTAACATTAAGTTATTCCGATGCGTTTTGGATGTATCGGTTTTTTTTTTCTCTTTTTTCGATAATTTATTTATATACGAAAATAAATATCGCAATTCTGAAAGCGTATAAGTTTTGCATACAGGCGACGATTTAACGTACCTTTGAAAATTTGTGAATTTCGGAAACTGACCACCAAGCAGGACGGAGATCGGTTAGTCTGAGTCGGATATAAGTAGTTCCTTATTAACCGTCGTTATCGATTACAAATTGGTGACAGCCTATGGATAACTTCGTGCGTGTTATCAATTATATTACTCGATATTATTAATAAACGTTACGAATCTTAAAACTCGTTTTTGCCGGTGAATACTCTCTTATACTCTCTTATCGTTAATGTTCAGTTAACAGGCATCGGAGTCGCCTAATAAAGAGAATAGTTTCTGTTTTATCTGTGTCAATTTAAACCTCCCGACCTTTACCAAACTAAAATATGGCGTTAGCCGACTTTTGTATTTTCTATAGTATTTCGACTGAAAGATCAGCAATATTAAAACCAGATCATCAGCATGTAGAAGAGCGCTGTTTCAACGTAAGCAAACTTAAGGGTAAATCGATTATTAAAATTAAAAACGCTAATACGTTTAAATTATTTCTCACCCATATATAGTTCGATAATATTCGCGAGATGTGAAATTTGAAATGAACTAATTATCGGCGATGTTTAGTTGTACAGAAAGTACGCATAATTATACGAGAGTATATAGAGATAGATTGGTGTTAAGCGTCGATATACTCGGCTCCTCTAATCGGTGACGTAATACTTCGTTCTTATACGATAATTCTGTTTTCGTAATATTAGAGAGAGAGAGCTAACCTCTTATTAATGCATATACTAGAATTGACGCGATCACGAAAGACGGGAATAATCTCGGCGTCAATTCGTCGCAAACTCTTTTCGTCTGTTGCCTATGAATTAAAATTAATTCTCATACTGATGTATATTTTCAAAGCGGATACCTTCATATATAAGCAAACAAGTATCGGTATAAAATATTTTTATTTTTTCGGGTTTGCAGTACGATCAACTTTATCGAAATAAAGTTTTTCTAATTTTAGATTACGTTTTGTTGTGTTAATTTTTAAATGTTTTTATTGTTATTTTATACGTAGCTAAATTTATATATATATATATTTATTCATATATTTATATATATATATATAATCGTGGGTGGTGTGAGTGTACATAATGCAGATATAATTAGATACAATAATTTCGTTTTATGTAATTATGAATATCGACCACGGAAATAGCTTTGAACATAATGTAGGTATACTTAAATATCTTTCGTAAACGTTCATTACACACACACACACACACACACATATATATATATATATATATATATATATATATGGAAAATTATTACGCGTATGTGTGTTGGTACATGAATTTAAAATAGAAAATTACTTTAACATTAAGTTTATTTTTGTCGTTTATTCTAATAAGCGTTCGTGCTGAAAAGTAGATTTAACTACCTGGCGAATTGCATATATTAGCAAATAAACTACAGACGATAGTGATGAATTATAATAACTAATTTGCGCAGTAATGTTAGCACAAATTAAAACTCAGTGTGCATACATATGTATAGAATACTTATATATATATATATATATATATATATATATATATATATATATATATATATATATATATATATATATTTCGTTATTTTCTACGTATTTCATTAGAAATTTTGAAATACTTCTTTCGGTTCATTTAATAAAATATCTCGCTCGGTTACTGGACCTCACAAACAACTTTCCTAATGAGCATAAAACCTAACATTGAACCTTGGTGACCTCCAGATGACACAAGCAGGAAAGTCGCTAAAACGCCTATTGGTCATACAGACATGTCAGGCGATTATCTATGGATCAAAAAAAAAAAAAAAACAATAGTAAACTGCTCTTTAGGCGCACATTTAACAGAACCAATATACACTTCATTTACAAGTGACAAACACTTACACCATGCGGGTTAATGCACAACATACTGGGGCCCCGATGCACAAAATCCTCTCAAATACCCCTCGATCAATAATTAGATTCGCTGATTTTTGCCAGTGAAAGCAGACTCCTAACATACATATAAATTAGCCACGTATCTCCTTACGCGGTAATGTTAAAATGTATTACATTCCATCAAGCAGTTGCTTTTTATATATTCACTTTCTCTCGCATTCAATCTGTGCAAAATGCACAATTCGTCTTATAATCTATTTATTTTATAATATCTTATTTTAGTAATGTGCAATTTGTCTTATGAGCTAATTAATCATACATTGTTCCTACATTCACACACGCGCACACGTATTTTTTTATTCCTCAGTCACTCACCATGTACACTCACAATTATTCTCTCATACATTTCTTTTTATATTCCACTCTTTCGCGTTAAATGTCGTTCTTTTCCTCTCTTCATTGATTTAATTATATACTAATGCCCTACTTTATTAATATTTGCGTCTTGTTGTAGCCACCTTCTTATCTTCTGTTTTAAGCAACCTAGTCTTTTTTCTTCTCCATATTTTGTTTTCTTTAGTGGCATTTTATATTTCAAAATAGCTCTAGTACAGTTATATTATAAAAAATCTCTGTTCAATTTAAAACATGTCGGTTAAATTTAACACGACTAAATGCGTTTGTCGTCGTTAATGATTACCCACACTTTATCCGTTTGTTAATAAATCGACAAATCGACTAAACGATAAATCGTTTCTCGATATCGATATCTCGACTGTGACAACACGCTGTTTAATTATAAAATTTGTTGAACTGTTTAGAATTTAATTCGTTTAATATTTTTTTTTTTTGTATTGTTTTAATTTTCAGCTGGTAAGGAAGAAATTCTGTTGAGTAAAAAGTTCGTAACACCGGAAGATGTTCTTAGTTTAGATAGTATTTCGGAAAGTAAGTTCATAATTATCTTAATTGTACTTTTAAATTAATTAATTATTAATTAAATACACGCGTAAATAATTTTAATATACATATGTTCTGGATTTATCGTTTTTTTCCATTATTAAAGGAATCAACATCGACCATACAGCACGGTAGAGCAAATAAATCTTGTAGTCGATGTCATCAATGGTAGCTTTCAAAATAAAAATTAGTGAACTGCGCTGTTTCTGAACATAGAAAAAGCGTTCGACACTAAATCTGTCGCATCAGTTTGTTAAAATCGTACTCATTAGACAGGTTTTCCAAAATTTAAGTTGGTATTTATTCGCATAAATGCACTACAAACTACGGTGTACAACACGGCCGTGTACTGGGTCCGGTATTGATCAGATTTACGCAACCGATTTTCGTGACAATACACTAATTCAACAACCATGTTTGCCGATGACGAAGCGATATTATCATCACATAATGACCCTACTGTTGCAACTGAATGCCTTCAGAATCATGTTACAGATTTGAAGAAATTGTTAAATTTGCGGAAAATTATGAAACTAAATCCAAACATTTCATGTACACGAAACGTCTTTCGAAAATGTACCGATAATTTCCAAAATAAATTATTATCTAGAACAAACATTAACTTGGAAAGACCTTCAGAGCAATATTCGTCAAAGTATTATTGTACAAAGCTTTCCGCAAACCTATATGAACATATATAGAAGAAAACTTTGGGGAGTAATTCCAATATCAAAATTATCCAGCATTTCCAATCAAAAGTCATACAGAACATATTTGTAGTACCGTGGTACATCCGGTGACCTGAATAACGATTTGGATATACCGAATATAAAACAAACTGTGAGAATCGAGAGCGGTAAATATATTACGCATCATATGAATCAAATATATGAAGCAACTACGGCATTATATGAATCCATTAGCCGGAGAGCACCACTCAATTCAGATGGCTAACAAGACATCTCAAATGAAATTGCTACAGCAGTAAAAAATTACCGGATATAATTCAAAACGAGTAGCTGCCATTGGCCAGTATTCAATAACAACAAACATCACAGCTACTTATTGTCCAACAAGGCATGGATCATAATTTATTATATATATATATATATGAAGTTTTTTTATAAATACATATCTACAATTTTAATTTATACAAACACACACAAATATTATATATATATGTCTGTGTGTAATGGACAAAAATTGAAAGGATTATCAGGATATGAATCGTTGGGCATGCCTGCGAGCATAACGTGAAATTAGTTTTGTTTGATACAAGTAATAATTTGTAATAATTTGCACAGTTTTTAAGTATACGTGTTCATGTGTGTATACATATATGTGTGCGAGCATGTACACATTAAAATCAACTTTAACATATATGTATATATATATATATATATATATATATTCTAAAACTTTAATATAGTTACACTTTTTTTAGATTACTTGTGTTCGCCTCGTGCCAACATTTACGATATCGATTTCGTTCGTTTTAAAATAAGAGATTTACAAACGGAAACTGTGCTCTTTGAAATCGCTAAACCGTCCATTTTACCGGGTAGGTAAATATTTATAAGATTATTTGCTATTAAACATCCTGTTAGGAATACCCCAACCCCGGTGATTGACGTTTTAACTTTTTCTTTTTTTAATATAAGCGTATATCTTCTTATAATAAAAACATACTATAGATGCGCACTTACATTTTCATACATCCCATAAAATAATTTTTACAATTTACTCCATTATTGTGTCCATTAGCAACAAATCTATTACCTTAAAAGAGACTGTGATAGAAAAACTTCGTAATTATTATAAAAACACCTCATTTTACTATTTTTTAATAAAATTTCATCCAAAAATTTTTGTCGACTAGCTTTTGAATTATTCAAAAAACAACAAATCATTAATGTCTTTTAAGGTGACTATCATCACATGTAGATACGAAAATAGCAACAAAAAATTTGCAGAAAGCTCTTTGACAAATAGGAAGTATGGTTTAACAAATGGAATATCAGAATCAACGAAAATAAGTCGGTAAATATCAATTTTCAAAAATAGAAAAGTAGCAACTCTGCCTGTTAGGACCTACCTGTACGAACAACTGCCTAGTACTTAGGTCTGTATTTAGACAACCGCTAAACATGGAAGAATCACGTACAAGTTAAAAAAAAAAGAGAGAATTAGGTATCCGTATTAAAAAAAAAATATACTGGCTCATAGGGAGAAACAGTGTACTATCAACGGACAACAAAATTTTCATATAGACAGCTATTTTATGACCAATCTGGACATATGGAGTACAGCTTTGAGGTTGTGCGAAGCTGTCAAACCTAAAAATGATTCAGACATCGCGGAACAAAATACTCAGGCTGATAACCAAGGCGCCTTGATATGCAATGAATCAAACGTTACAGAAAGATTTGCAGATAGAGTATGTAGCTGATGTAATTCAAAAATATGCTAGAACACGTATAGCAATGCTTGAGAATCACCCTAACTTACTTGCTAGGGATCTCTTGCACACCTCCGATGAATTACCCGAAACTGAAGCGTCGGAAATCACTCGACCTTGCATGGGTTGGAGTTATCGGGAGTGTGCCTCTGGGTGCGCTTCCCTCATGTTTGATTACTTTGTCATAGATAATTGCTTAATGACCACGATGATCAGCTCGCAATAATAAATTTATTTTTAAAAAAAATAATAATTGTATGTAAAAATAAACTTACAATAGCTAGTCACTACGCATATATATGTATATATATATATATATATATATATATATATATATATATATATATATGTATATATATATATACACTGGGAAAAGGAATCAAGGAAGACCCCCGAGAAGATGGTCAGATTGACCTAATAAAACAAGTCGGGTACACATGGGTACGTGAAGCTCAGGACAGACAACGTTGGAAAAGATTGGGAGGTGCCTACGTCAAATATTGGCGTCAGAAGGCTTAAAGAAGAAGATATATATATATATATATATATATATATATATATATATATATATATAAGCTAATTGTAGCAAACAATGGAATAATGTGGAGAGAAGTTAAACGAACCTTTAAATATTCCATTTGTTCAACATTGCGCGGTAATTAGTGTCCGCATGCGTAACCGACTGAGAAATCAAATTACAGTCGAGAAAATTATAATACAAGATTATTAATTTTTAATTTAATAATTTTATTTATCGAGGGCAGGCTGTTTCGATCGCGTAGACATATTCGTAACGAAGTATAATTAAAGTTTTAAATAATATATTTTAAATATTATATAATTGATTTTAAAATTTATTACGTGGTTTTATTTATTGTTTTTTTTAACGAAGTAGAAGGCGGGCACGCTAAAATAATCGAATACGAAAGCACCGATCCAAATGCTGGCCGATTTGTACGATATCAATTTACTCCTCAATTTCTGAAACTTAAATTAGTCGGCGCCACGTAAGTCATATTATTATTATAATTATTTGTATTGTTATAGCTTTATAGCTGTTCTTTTACCTATAGTATTACTCATCGCGGAGGAACAGCAGAGTACTACGTAAACCTATTATGTTCATTGCAAAAAACAGTTCTTAGGAGTATTTCTGAAAATATTTTGAATACACCCATCTTAAATGTGCAAAAAAATCAATTGAAAATTAGTTAAATCACTAATATTGGAAAAACACAAAGCTTTTCGGCATTTACGCCATTATCAAGTGAACAAAATTTTTTTTTAAAATCATAATTTTAAAAGTATAAATTAAAAATAATTACTTAAAAATATTTGATGGTGATGGTGAAAATATATTCCATAAAATGTTGTTCTGCTTCTGTTCTGTTTATTTTTTGATAATATTGAAGAAAAAATAAATATTAAAAAAAACAAAATCATTAAACAAATATATTGATGTTAAATTTCAACAATTCAAAAAATAAACAGAACAGAAGCAGAACAACATTTTATGGAACATATTTTCACCATCACCATCAAATATTTTTAAGTAATTATTTTTAATTTATAACTTTTAAAATTATGATTTTTTAAAATATGTTTTGTTCACTTGATAATGGCGTAAATGTGCCGAAAAGCTTTGTGTTTTTCCATAAGAAAATAAATATTAGCGATTTAACTAATTTTCAATTGATTTTTTTAATAAAAAATCACTACATTCCACATTATATAAAAAATTAAATATGCAATTATATGAATTGAACATTCTAAATTTTGCGATAAAACATAAAAATTATTTCAATGTGACAAGTGTAAGAGGGAAAACAAGAACTGCTGAAACAGGATAAAGACCGCGCTTTAATAAGTCCCATTTATGTAGTCCATCCACGGCTGTGGCATATAATTCCGGAGTCTGTAGGAGTTTGTTAACTATAAACTTGGACGTCATATTGAATAAAAGTTATAACAAAATATTTTATTGACTTTTGTTTATAATTTCGAAGGTGGTCGTATTAAACGTGCGTGTGTGGGTGATTTTTTTGTTTTATTGTTTTAGAATTGTAATTTCGATTTTTTTTTTCCTATTTGTAATCTAGCTCTAAATTTTTATTTTCAATTGTTATCATTCTTAACTTTTAATTCCAATCATATATATGTGCGTATATGTATTATACATTGATAATTCTAACATTTACGTATCTAGTACGCCTAAATTATAGTATGAATCCTATCCCGTATAAAAGTTATAAGTACAAGTTCGATAACTAGGAGTGTACAGGCCACGAAAATGTGAGTGTACTTATTATATATTACAAAGTATTGTAAAGGGGAGTAGGGCACTGATTAAACCTAAAGCACCTGTGTAAATAAAAGAAAAACACTAAAACAATAATTTCGTTAATAAAGTATTCATAAATAAAAATAGAAAATGTTTTAAATATTCACTAAAAAAAGCTTTTCATTCCAATGAAAGTTCGCGACATATTTTTTTAAACTAATTACCGAATTAACCGCATGATGAAAAAGTCATGAACTCTGAAAGGTACAATATTTAAATGTTACATTTCAAATCGTTTCATTTCTGGGATGTCACATAATGTATATGTGTACATATATATATATAAACATAAATATGTATATGTATATATACATGAATAGATAGATAGATACACATATATATAAATGGGTAATTCGATGAATATAAATAGATCAATTGATAAACTTAGATGTACGGAGCTAAGATAGATATGTATACATATGAATACATAATAATACTGAACACCCTATACGATGTTTATAATTAATTCGGTATGGTTTTTCCTGTATTTATCGGAAATATTCTATATGTATACACATGCACACACATACATACATATATATATAGATATACATGTATACAAATACATGAATACTTATATATATAAAGAAAACATTTATCCTATTCATATAATTAATATCACTGATATCCTATATCTTCTTTCATTATTTTCTTTTTATTTTATTGTTATATCAATTTAAATACTATGCTCATTAAAAGGAAAAATTACATATCTATATTTAAATATATACGTTCTAAATAAATAAATAAATATATATATATATATATATATATATATATATATATATATATATATATATATATATATATATAGTTAAATATATTATATTTCGGTCGTAGCATCGAATTTACGGTGGGCAACAAACCGGTTAAGAATTTTCGGATGATCGAAAAACATTTTTTTCGCGATAAATTGTTGAAAGTATTCGATTTCGAATTCGGATTTTGTATGCCGAACAGTCAGAACACCTGCGAGCATATTTACGAATTTCCTGAATTGTCGCCCGATATCGGTAAGACGGTATTTTTTAAAAATTCGCCAAACAATTTTTTCAGCATGACAGGTCGTGACGATAATAAAATTGGTAAACAAAAATTTTTTTTATTCCTGCTATGGTCTAGGCCATCAGTAGATGTTCTCAAAAGTAAATTCAATTTAATCACATATAACCCCATCCATTGATAGTATAACTACTGTTCACTTAGAAGACTTTTCATCATTACGTGTCATTAACTAGATTAAATCTAGTGGTTTCGTCGATTGTAGCCGGCGAACCTCCTCCAGATCATAAAAACAAAAAATATGTATATATATATATAATAATTAAAAAATATATATAGAATCCTCGTATATACGTATTCTTTAAACGGGTTTGTTTTAATAAATAACTGTTACCATATATATAAATTTATTATTATTAGTACAAATCAAATCAGCTTTAAATTTCAGTCACTAGGCCATGCTTTGCACCTTTAGGGCCAAACGTGGTAATATTATAAACAGTTTCTTATCATTTAAACTTACTACAAATCGATACGAATGTATCGCGTAGTTATTGTAATTATTATGCTCGTTGTGACTTTTTAATTTTAATTTTTAATTTTATTTTTATTTATTTATTTTCTTATTTAAATGTTTAGATCAGCTTTATTAAATTTAGATATAGTTTTCAGCGTATTATTAGCGTGGATTGATATATCCACTATTATTACAAGCGTTAGCTTTCTGTTTGATATTTTCTTTAATCAAAATGACCGTCTAATAACTGCTATAAAAATCCCCGTGTATTAAATATATTATATATGTTTTTTTTTTTTATTAAGTTCTTAATACTTGTAACAACGACAGAACAATTTAATTTAATTATTTTTTTCTTTATTTTTATTTTATAACGATAATAATTAGATACAAAAATCAATTTAATTTTCGGATAATGATAGCGATAATAATTGTGTGCAAAATAATTAAAACGATATAATTTTGCGCTTTTGCTAACAATATTAATTAAAAAATTCGTTTTAAGTAAATTGATTAAGAAATATTAAAAAATCAGTTTAAACACGGTTTGATGATGGAGTTTCAGAATTTCCATTAAAGATATCGCTGACTATTTTATTTTATATTTAGCTCATAAAAACGAACTCATTAATCATCTTCTCTCTCTTGAGCTCCAAAAATCTAAAACTTCAACAAACTAACCATATTCTTAACTATATTTATAACTATATTCTTCTTCATTATCTATTCTTCAGTTATGATCTCGATCATCTTTTCTCCATATATATAATTATTTAAATGCAAGTAAATCTATTACTATATATATATATATATATATATATATATATATATATATATATATATATATATATATATATATACTAAATTTATCATTATTTTTATTTTGAAGTGAATTACTTTTTATACATACTTTTAACATGTAGATTGTGTTATGTATGTATTTTTATTTACGTTATGTTATAAACATATATATGATTGTGCTATGTGGATTTAATATTGATACACATCTATTCATCTGCATATCTATTTACTTATGCACCATTTTATGTATCTCTCTGCGTTTTTCTCCCCATTTACTCCTTCCAATTTCGCTAACTATATCTGTTCACTTATTTATCAATGCATTTATTCTGTTCACTTATTTATCAATGCATTTAATATTTATACATATATATATATATATATATATATATATATATATATATATATATATATATATATAAATATAATTGTTGAAGGGATGCTTTAATGTAGCTGTAAGGTTTTCAATTACGGTAAATGTGCCTTTGCTCACTATGAATAATTCAAACGGCGTTCTGTAACCAGATACTTTTAAGCGACCTTTACCTTTCGATTGAATGCGTGTTAGTTAGTTATTCATTTGTTTACGAATCGTTATCAAACGATCATTTTATATAAAATATCTGTCTGTATATATATATATATATATATATATATATATATATATATATATATATATATATATGCATATATCTTATCTATAAACTAATTTATTTAAAAAAAAATACTAATTAAGAATTTTCATATGATAATTATTCATTAAGGCATTATTTTTATTATAAAACGTTTGAGCACCTATAAATAACCAATGCGTATTATGTCAGGATATGCTTGAATACGTTGAAAATCGAGCATACAGTGCGTAAAACCTGGTCGCAGTTGCGCGATGGTAGTGGTTTAAAATAGCGGTACACAGTGTACTCGAAAAGTTGGAATAGCGCAGTTGGTAAGGTTGCTACAACGCAAACCGCGTGCTCTAAGTTAAGTGTACACACGAGAGAGTTTTTGTCCGGTTACATTTATCACGACATACTATAACAACGAGGGGAGGCGCACGTTTTGCGCGGAGCGTTATTTTCGAGGTGAATTGATCACGACAGTGCAAAAAAGAGAGTTTCGTTAAGAATTCAAAGTTAGGCGATTTTTTTGTGGGATACCATAAGAACCGCGTTCACGAAACACGTCCACGAGATCTGGAAGAACTGAAAAGTCGAATGTCTGAAGAAATTTCAAAAATTCAACGACTTATGCTCGGAAAAGTCTCCGAAAATTTTGTAAAGACTGAATGAATGTACTGTTGCAAATGGCGGTCATCTGAACGATATAGTGTTCCACAAATGATTCTAAGCTAATCTTTCGTTTTTCTACTTTTAAATAAAATTTCATTCAAAAATTCTGGTCGAGTAATTTTAGAGTTATTAAAAAAAAAAAACGATAAAACTGTCCGTCTTCTCTGGATCACCCTAATATATATATATATGTGTGTGTGTGTGTTTGTATATATTACATGATACCTCGTATATACTATTGTTAATATTATTATTTAATAAAAAAATAAATAAAGTATTTATAAATAAAAATTTTATTTTATATTAAAAAAAAAAAAACAACTAATATACATTTATTAATGAAAAAAATAATAATTTAGTTAAAGACTAACCTGACCTGATTTGTAATTGTTTCAATCATCCATTCTCATGTTATTCTAACCGTCTTCATTAAGAAACTAATAACTGAACTTTGTAACTGAAAAACTAGAACTCAGCTCGAAAATGAACAACCATCCCTTTTTATACATTTTTCTTAAGCTTTGTTAAACAAAAATTACTGGATTTTCTTCATTACTTACTGACTGTATTAACTAACATTATTTGGTCAAACTAATTTACTGTTTTTTTTCCCCATTGACTAATTAAAATTAATTTTAACTATCATATAATAATAGTTTATCTACTACAAATCCGGTTTGGTTATATTATAATAATTTTAATATATTTTACTTTAATTAAATAAATAATTATATATATTTTGTTTTATTATATTAATTAAATGAAATATTAGTTTTCCACCTTCAATATAATAAATTTAGATTTATTATAACGTGAACATACGACGATCGTCGTAATATATATATATATATATATATATATATATATATATATATATATATATATATATATATATATATATATATAATTATTCAACACTCAAGAAGACACTAAAAAACAATGCAAGTAATTAACAGCTAACATTGTACTTTTTTATTCGATCTTTAAGTGAATAATATTTGTAATTGACGTGTGTGTGTATGTATATTTAATTGGTAATTATAAAACAAATCATTTAATTTATACGGCTTTCTCAGAAATATACAGTACGGAGTTCGAAAATACCGATAGCCTTATCTGCAGTTATAGGTTGCTCCTCATGAATTACGTTGAATGGATATGAATTATGATTTTTATTATGTATATATATATATATATATATATATATATATATATATATGTAACCTTTTTAATCTTTTTGTCCTTAACAGTTCGAAATATGATTGATAATCCGTTTGAAACGAGATCAGACAGTTTTTACTTCGTTGATAACCGACTGATTATGCATAATAAAGCTGATTATTCCTACGACGGTGGCTTATAAATTTAAAAAAATCATTCGTTTTTAATTTATATCCTATTAATATTATTATTATTATTATTATTATATTATTATTAGAAACAGAAACTAATTACTAATTACCCTCGTCGACTGCGTCACCCGACACCAATTTGTTAGTCATCTCTTTCAATAAAATTAGAATATATACCTGCATACATATTATAAGATTGTAAATTCGGACACGACTGTAGTAATTATTAAATTTTCTTGTATTCATATTATATATATATGTATATATATATATAAATATAGTTATTATTTTTGTCATCATTTTTCAGTTATCTATTTGTTAATCTTTGTCAGTTATCTTCGTAGATTTAAACGACTGCTCGTATTTAGATAAAACTTTTTCGAAATCAATCGACCTCTATAATCGGAGTTAAATTATTAAATGAATTAATCAAAATTATATACCAATACATCGACAAGAAGCTAAAAGGCCAAAATTGTAATTACTTTATGTATATATATATATATGCAGGGAGGGGCAAAAATCAGGTTTGCAAATTTTCAAAAGTTGAAAAATGAAAAAAATTTACATTTTAAATAACGATTATCGATTGATTTATCGAGCAACGGACGTTCTTCATTAATGATGTCTAACTCAGCTATTATCCAGTGGTAGAGGTCTTCGATATTTTGTATCGGAAGCCTAAAAACCCGGTCCTTCAACATGCCTCATCGAAGAATCCAGCACATCCTGCTGCGAAGTTATATCCCGTCCTTCGAATGTATCATCTTCATCCACAGTGGCGCGTAATCCTGCAGTAAATAGGAATTCGTATTGACCCATCTGTCGAAAATAACGCCGCGATAATTCACACCAGACCAAACCAATACATCTGGAGAATAATTGGCGCATGCGTGATTTTCGAGGTAACAAGCTGACTTTATATATATATATATATATATATATATATATATATATATATATATATATATATATATATATATATATATACATTAGGTATCTGCGTGGGTAAAATTAGTCCATCGATGAGGTGTGTAATATAAAAATACCGCGTATACGGTAATTATATTTTTATAAGGCAAGTCGACTACTTTCGCTGGCTACGGTATCATCAGGACTAAATGAGTAAAGTAAAAAATCCCACTTCACGATACGTATTTTAATCAGCTGGAGATTGAGATTTTAAAAGGTTTTGTTTATTTCCAGAATTTCCAGGAAGTTGTTTTGTGGAAACGTGCAAGAATCGAAAATCGCGAGATGAAAAAAAAATGTTCGTTACGTATAACTTGGTTAGAAAAATTGGAAATCTAGGTTCTCTTTTTTTTTCTGTAATTTTTTTTTTTAAATCCCCGCTTAATAACAGTTTTTCTTATACACACTCTGGTATTACTTAATAATGTGAAACTACCTTATAAAACTATTTGTTTATAAAAAAAAAAATACTTTACCCTTGTTCAGAATATCGCTAGTTTTGCAATTAATACTAAAGGTAATTTTATCGGCTCCTTATAAGCGTTACCAGACAAAAAGGCAAAATTACCACCCGAAAGAAGTGGGTACTTCTCTCGGATAATTAAATTTTGATTATAGCCGTTTTATTAACGACTCCATTTTCCAATGCTATAGGTGATAGATTTTTTTTTTGTACGACGTTAAATCCGAAGTAACGCGCGCAGTCTGCATAAAATATGTGAATAATATTGAAACTGAATTTTTATATTATTCAATAAAGATAAATAGATACTGTTTTTTTAAAATAAGTTTACCTGTTACAATCTTAACTTAACGTTAAATAACTAACTATATTATAAAGCTTATCACATAACACAGAACGTATCTTGTTTTAAGCGATACAAACGTGTTCGAAGCAGTTAACCCACTAGTTAAAGCTTCATAAGATAAAATTAAGAGCATCATTATGAGAAGTCTATAGAAAAATTAAATACGGATATTCTTACTATTCGTAGTATCGAGAAAAGTACCGAGGATATTCAATTTTCCATAGAAGACTCTATCGGTCACATTCTTAACTTTCAGGATTATTATTTTAAGTCGTAAGGTAATTTTACTTGTTTCAGTTTTATACGGTTTTTCGTCGTTTAGACCCGATGATGTTCTAGTCGGCGAAAGTAGTCAGTCGACTGTGTTTATAAAAATATAATCGCTATTCTATATATAAAAAAGATATATATATATATTATTTTATTCGTTGGAATTTTCGATACGCGTCACTCAGGCGGTGCCAATTCCATTTATTTATATATTCCTCCCGATAAACGAATGTGTTACTTTTTATATTATTATTAATCGATTCAAATCAATTTTACTTCAATTTGGAGGCAAAGTAAAATAATTTTTTTATTCTTCGCGTCATCTAATTTTCACGGAAAAGTAGCGCAATTTAGAGCCCACGGTAATAGTCGGTTTCAAGTTTCCACGACAGATGAATCAGATTTTAGGTATTTTTTATCTGGGTGTGGAAGCGAATTTGTACACGGGCAATGGGTTTGTATTTTTTTTTTTTTTTACGTCCGTATTTCATATTTTGAAAATTGTTCATCGATACTCGCGAGGAAATAAGATCTTACTGTTTAGGACGTATCAAAAACTTACTCGATGACCGTGACATCTCATATCTGCTAGTCAAGACCTATTACCTACTCTCTTTCCCCACTTCTATTTCATCCTTCTGGAACTAAATGCGAAGGTGGTAGATTTTTTTTAAAGATATGCGGCTAAAGTATACGAATTTTCAAGTTTGTACAGTTTTCTACAATTTGTCTTCTTATCGAGAACTTCTCTCCGAGTTTGTAACACGGTCCACTAACGAGATTATGAGCATTCGTCGGTGCATATGCATTTCGAAGGCGCGTACATTTTCTAGGTCTTATTAGTGAGAATCTCCAACATTTTCCATTCTATAGAGCGATGTTTTGTTAATCTTGCTCGTTTAACTGAAGGTTTATATCTTTTCCGACTAATGGGATTCTTCACATTCCGGAGATCCGTCGCTTATTTCACAAAAACCATTTATCTACGGATTTTAGCTCTCCGACGTTACTTTCTTCCAAGCTTCTACGGACAGCCACTCGCTTTGTCTTGTTTACATAAATTCGAGGCTGTAAAAATTACTTTCGTTTCGCCGATAATTCTGGAAAAAAAACTGCGATTGTTACGTTTTTTATTTTCTTTCATTCGGCTAATCGCAGATTGAAAGATCCAATTTGTCTCGGTTGTGTAAACTCAAGTCCGGCAACTAACCTAGAATTTTAACCGCGCTAAAATATATTTGGGTTTTATTTATACATACATATATATATATATATATATATATATATATATATATGAACAGGGTAGAATGCAGTGATTTTTAAAATGACAAAAAAGTAGTTAAAACCGCTATTTTTTTATATATGTATATATAAAAATACCGCAAAGCTTTTTAGCTATTAAGCCCGTTAGAAGCGGACGAAAAAAAATAAATATAAAAATAATATATATAAAAAATTTATACATAATATAAAAGGATAAACAATAATAAAATGTAAAACTTAAATATGCTCTATATGACGAAAAACAACCAATAAAATAATGTGATAGTGAATAACGACACAATCCGCAAATCAGTTAATACATCAAATATTCAGAAAAATTAATTAATTAATTATTTTCGTATAATATAAACATTGATTTAATTTGTAATAACTATTTAAAATTAATTCTTCCTTATAATTAATCGTTGAATTTAATAAATTATTTTCATCTGTTCTTTTATTATTTCCATTTGGACTAGTAATTTTATTTTTTATATTGTTTCTCTGTATGTAAAATTCGATAATTAAGATTATTATCGATTTTTCCTTTTTAATTCGTTACGATGTTTTCCAAATAATGATTTTTCATCGCTATTCTCGTGTATGAATTTAAATGCTCTTTAAATATTACTGCGAATTATCTATTTCTCATATGTAATCGTTTTCGCATTAATTACAATTTAACTCCCCCGATTTTTCTATTTCGTTGCTCTTAATTGATTTCTATAATGTTGTGTTATTATTTCTTATTGCAAAATATACGTTTTTATATTTCTTAAATGTTTGAATTATTTTTAATAGGTACAACTTCTACATTATTTAACCGAAATAATTATTTTCTACCTAATTCCCTATTTTATAAGATTCTTCCCACATTTTACTCGACTATAGTAGGGGTGTATATTTATTATTATTTATTACGTTTGTTTCTTAATTTACTTTTCACTAAATTGTTTTTTCCCTAAAGACTCCTTAAACTAATTTACGCATTTTCGTCGGTAGAATGCACCTTCTGGCGTTAATCTATTTGTATGTGTAAGTTTCCTATACAAATTTACTTCAATTTTTTTTTCTTGGTATTAATAACGATTTTAAAGTCCAGATAATTATTTATGTTTCAACTTTCCTTTAAGGTAAATTGAATGTTATTATTATATAATGATTTTGATTATTGTTCGAAATATTATCTTAATAAAAAAAAAAAAGGTTTATGGTCTTATCTCCGATTTTTAAAGTTAAATATTACGATTTTCTAAAAGAATTCGATATTTAAACTATCGGAGGACCGTACGCATCGAAAATAATTCGGAATTTAATGGTGAGATCTTACCGAAAAAATATATATTTTAACAATTTGCAATATTCTCGCAAATATATTATTCAGCTCTATCTAGCGAAATATATTTGGAACTAAAGGTTTTAGTAATTTCCGATAGATAGCGCAATTAAAAGTAAATTTTAATCGAGGTTAGAAGGAAATACTGTATAATTCGGCGTCGAGAAAATGAGAATGAAATTCATCTCCAACTTTATTAATTTTGCAAATGTTTTCGAGATTTATCGAATACACTTGCAGAACGTTCACTTCGAATATATCATTAGAATTTAATCGAGACCTTATCGAAAAATTATATTTTAGCAATTTACAATATTCTCGCAAAATTTATGATTCAGCGCTATCTAGAAAATATAAAGGTTTTTAATAATTTCCGCTATGAAGCGCTATTAAAAGTAAAGTTTAATCACATTTAGAAGGATAAATTATTTAAGTCGGCATCGAGAAAGAGAGAATAAAATTCAGCCCCGATTTTAGGTTTAAGAGCTATTTAATATTTTAAATGTTACACAGTTTTCTATAAATATTCGAGAGATTAAAATGAATACATTTATAGAACGTACTCATCAGAAATATGATAGAATTTAATCGAAACCTTACCAAAAAGTTATATTTTAGCAATTTACCATTAACTCGCGAACGTATTATTTAGCGCCATCATTACAAATCTAATCTAAACTAAAAGTTTAGATAATTGCCGAAAGATAGCGATACTAAAAGTAAAGTTGGATGATGTTAAAAAGAAGAAAAAAAATATATAAGTAGCGTCGAGAAAGTGAAAATAAAATTTTTATCTTCTGTCTGTAAAGTTAAATGTTAGACATTTCATAAAAGTTTTTGAGATTTAAACGAATATAGCTAAGGTTTAATTACGTTTAGAAGTGTTTTTAAACACAGATGGTACTCTAGATTTTAATAAAAAGTGAAAAACAGCATTTTAAAAATTGCTTTTCGAATTATTGTTTTAATAAATCAGTTTTAGCCATTCTGTATTTCACGGTATAAATTTTGGCAACTAGAACGAACGAATTTTACATCAAATTCGACGGTACTGATTCACTAGAAATTAAATTATATCCATTTGTACAAGAGTCTGGTTATGAAGGAAGTAACGTCAAATCAAATAATTCGATAAGGATGTAAACCGTTAAGTAGGTAATTACGAGTTTGCGCCTGATTTCTCTATTATTATTATTATTATTATTATTATATACGTTTCGACTTAGTATCTGTATTATTCTATAATAGTTTTATATTATCGATCGCATAAACCGAATATTTAGTTTTCTTCATGTTTACAACTAAAATATTCCTATCCACTTATCTCGATAGTAAATTAACATGGTTTTGAGTCAGATATTGTACATGTATTAGCATACCGAGAGTGCCATCTGTAGAATTAAAATTTATTCCGCGAAAATTCAAGTTAAGTCATCGGTGCTCATATAAGAAATAAATAAGGACCGATAATGCTGTTCTGGAGTACACCCGAAGTGGTATACTCCATTGATTTTAGTTTTTTAAGCTTTATTTCGAGGGCAAGATTCAAACTAACTATATATAAAGTTTAGATTGTGGAATGTAGTGATTTTTTATACTTGATTACAAAAAACAGTTAAAATCACTAAACTTTATTTATTAAGCAAAGCTTTTCAGCAACTAGAAATGACTATTTCAGGAGTTGGAATTATTTAAAAATGAATACGTCGCACTCTATGCCCTGCCAAAGGTAGCACGTCGGCAATCTTTAAAAATTCGTAGCTCGAGACCTATCGATCGTTGTGAAAAACGGTTTTCTATTTCAAACTCGTCATTTTAATATCTTGTATGTCGGTTTTATAAAACTTTTTTGAAACTGGAAATTCAAGAAGGTCACGCCCAAAAGTGCCCCCAACATTGAATTCCGACTACGACTTTATTTAATAGTTTTTCCTATGAAGATCGAATCAGGTAATAACAATTTTTTCGTATCTCTAAGCCTAACCAAACTAAAGCGGGAAAACCGATTTTGCTAAAGTCATATTATGATTAAAACCTTAGGTCGGGATTAGGAATTGTTTCTCTTACTTCATACGATAAGTTTTATATAGTTACACGTATATTAGAAGACCGGACCGTTTAAAATTTCATACAACCTCTGCAAAAACCGGTAATAATAACTCTTTAATAATTAACGAAATTATAAACATTTTACAAGAATTTAAAGAAGAGGATGGATTACAAACAAAAAAGACTAGAAAAAATCGTGCAAATTCTACCCGTAAAAAAAGGTAGCGGACTGATTAACGATATAATCGACAAATTACCTTTCGAGGCTCTGGCGGTTATCAATACGCCGGTTCTGGTACTAATCTTGATTTGAAATTAGAAAAAAAAGTCAAACCTAAAAATAAATTAGATGAAGCGGTCATGTATCACGATATAGCGTATTCTAAGTCTAAAAATTTGGCCGACAGACATAAAGCGGATTTACAACTGGAAAATGAAGCGTGGAAACGTGTACTCGCTAAAGATTCCAATTTAGCCGAAAAAGGTAATGCGTGGCTTGTAACAAACGCTATGAAAGCCAAAAGAGTTGTCAGTGCTGGTTACATCAAACATCCGGGTTAACATAAGCACGGAACACGGGAAACTTATTCCCGTGACTTTAAAAATAAATAAAACGAGAAATAAAGATTCTTTACCGTTAACCGAATATCAAATTAAAAGGATTAAAAAATATTAACATATAAAAGTAGGTGGTTTCTTACCGGCTTTGCTCGCCGCTGCGCCGGCTGTAGCTGCTGTAGGATCGTTAATAACCAACGCTATAAACACGTATAATAATAAGAAAGCAAACGATAAGTTAATAGAAGAACGAATACGTCAAAATAAAGCGATGGAAGGTGAAGGACTATACGTCAATAAAAAACCTAAAGACGCTAAAGGAATATACGTAAATAAAAAATAAAAAACCTAAAGAAGGTAACGGACTTTACTGAGAGTATATAAAAATAACATCCCGATTAAACCGTTGAGTAATGTAGAATTGACGAAATACACCCAACATATTCCGCACTTTAGAGGTACTTTTATAAGAGATAAATTACCGGAAAACCCGTTAGACGTAGAGACGGCCATAATTAATTTAGATAATTACGATGGTCCGGGAACTCACTGGGTATGTTATAGAAAAATAGGAAATGTTGTAAATTATTACGATTCTTTCGGGGTAATGCCACCGTACGAATTACTAAGGTATTGGAGCCCTAATTGCGCGGGATTTTACAATTACGAAATAAATCAAAATATGGATCAAGTTATATGCGGTCATCTATGTTTAAAATATTTATACGATACAAGTAACATTAAGGAATAGTATATATAGGTCGAGCGATAGAAGAATTAAACGTTTTATCGATATTACTGTAATTACTTTTGTATAACCATCAATTTTTTCGGCCGTTTTTAAACGACTATTTACGGTATAAATAACGATTATTGATCGAGAAAATGGCTTCTAATAATAAACAAAGTGATCATATACGATTTCGTTGTAGTAGTAAGGGTTTTGCGATAGCGAACCGGTTGGCGATCGGCGCTACGTTACCGGGACCGTATGTATGAAATGGGCGGCCGGCCATAGGGAATTAAGAACCGTGTTCTCTATGAAAATTGAAGGATAAATGTAAAATCATAATAACAAAAATAGCAACATGAAATATAAGAGGACTTAACCATCAAGGCAAACTTGGTATAGTAGAGAATATTACTAAAGAAATAGCGATAGTTGGCGTAGCCGAGACGACTGGAAACAGAGTGGACATTTTGTATCAACCAGCGGTAACTTGATAGATGTTCAAGCAATGAAAACGAGTTCAGTAAACGGAGAAGGGATAATAATAAATTCAGCGATATCATCGGGATTACTAGGATATGAAACAATAAGTGATCGTATTATATCAGTGAAAATAAAAGGGAAGCCAGTAAATATAAATATTATTCAAATATACGCACCAACAACCCAAGGGTCAGATGAAGAAATGGAAGAGTTTTATGATGAGCTACGCACGGCGGTAAAAAAAAGTTCCTAACAGAGAAATATTACTAGTAAAAGGTGACTTTAACGCAAAAATAGGAACCACCAAAAACGATAATCACCTAAGATCTACTGTTGGAAAATATGGCTTAGGAGATAGGAACAAAAAGGGGAAATGTTAATCGATTTTTGTTCAAAAAACAACCTATTTGTAATGAATTCAAATTTCAACCATCACAAGCGACGACTTTATACATGGATTTCATCAAATGGACAAACCAGAAAACAAATAGATTATGTACTTATGCAAAAAGGTGAAAATCTTCGATAAAAGATGTGAAGATATACCCAGGATTAGATTGTGGCAGTGACCACAAGGCTTTAGTAATTGAGGTATATCTCAGGTTTCAACAAAATAAAAAACAGCCGGCAATTAAAGGCTAAACTAAACGAAACCCCTCGCATGTACGAAAATGCTAATATAACGGCCGATGAATTATGGAGAGAATATCAGTGATTCATGAAACTGTGAAGAAAATCTACAGTGAAGTACAAACATAAAAGAAGCCGCGGATCTCCGAGGCAACATTCAAACTAATTAATGAGAGGAATCAAATAAAAAACGGAAAAACTAATAACATAACAGATTTAAATGATTATGAGGATCTTAATAAACTAATAAATAAATAAAAGTGATAGGAACAATTACATAATAGGAATTTGTGAAGAAATACAACAACACTGACAAAAAAATTAACCTTATAATCTATATAAGAAAATTAAATGGTTAAGTAATACTTTCAAAACAAGAACATTGACAATAAAAGATCAAAATGGAACGAAATTAACTGTAAAGTCAGAAATAGCAGAAAGATGGTGCCAGTATTGTCAAAACCTTATGTACGACAATGAAATATCAGTGTTAATGCAGGACTTTGAGCTTGAACCGCCAATTATGAAAGTTGAAATAGAAGTCACATTAAAGAAACTAAAAGATCGAAAGGCGGTAGGAGTAGACGGTAGAGCTGAAGAAATGCTGAAAGCAACGGAAGAATGAGGAATAAAGGTATTGCATATGATTTGTCAAACATATGGGAAACTGGCAGCTGCCCAGAAGAGTGGACAGAATTATTATACGTACAACTACACAAAAATGGTTCTACAGAAGATTATGGAAACTACAGCACAATATCATTGATTAATCAAGCCAGTAAAATACTACTATATGTATTACAAAACCGGCTTAAACTCCAAAATTTTTTCCATGCTGCGGCAATTTTTCTTGTTAGTTCTTTATCCATCCAATCATTGAATGATAAACACTGACCCAAATAGATTGCTTCCTGCATGTATTCCAGTTTTTCTCCATTTAGGCAAATTGTTTCTGGTGTACTATTAGTAAGAAGCTTAGTTTTGCTATTGTTTATAATTAAACCTACATTTCTACAATTACGGTAGAGTTCTTCTAATATTATGGAAAGTTCGTTTGCAGATCCCGCAAATAAAATTATGTCGTCTGCAAATCTAAGATTAGATAAATATTGTCCGTTTATATTTATTCCTTTAGTTTCCCAATTTGATTTCTTTATAGCAAATTCAAGTACCGTGTTGAAAAGTGCCGGAGATATTGGATCGCCTTGTTTTGTTCCTCTGGATTGATTAAATATTCTACTATCTTCTTCTAGTGAAATGTAAGCCATACTTAATTTGTATATTTCCTTAATTAAATTTATATACTTTGTTTCCACGCCTGCATGATGTAAAACATCGAACAACGCACTGTGTTTAATCCTATCGAAAGCTTTACTGAAATCTATAAGGACAATATATAGCTTCAAATTATATTCTCGACACTTTTCTATAACCTGATTAACTATATGAATATTATCTATAGTTGAGAACGCGCTTCTAAATCCAGCTTGTGCTTGCGGCTAGTATTCGTCTAGTACTTTATGTACGCGTCTTTCTAAGACCTTCATAAACAATTTGCACATAACAGTAATCAAACTAATCGGTCGATAATTATCTAAATTACTACGAGATCCTTTTTTATGCAGTAATATAATACTGGATATAGCCATTTCTCCAGGAAATTTTTCTAACTCGAATATTTTATCGAAAAATTCTGCACAATTTTTTATGAAACAATCCGGCGCTCCCATCATATGTTCCGCGTAAATTCGATCGAATCCGCAAGCTTTTCCTTTCTTCCATTCTTTGATTATCGCAGTTATTTCACTGTCAAGAACTTTAGGAACCATATCAGCCTTTACGTGATCATAAATGGTACTATCTAATTCATCATCTTTATATAGATCTTCATAATATTCTGCAGCTAACTCGATAATTTTGCTTCTATTAACTATTATTTCTTTTTTTATCTTGTATTCCTATTATCCACTTTTTCCCGTCTAATAATTTCCTTTGTACTTTTTTCATAGCACAAGATGGTAAAAATTCTTCTAAAACCTTTTCAAAATGTGTTCTGATATCTTCCCTAATTCGTTTTCTGGCTAATTTCTTTATCTCACAGTACTCGATTATATTCGTATTGTATATTTTTAAACGTTTTTTCAGTTCTTCCCTTCGTTCTAATATATTTATTGTTGAATCTGATAGTTTGGTTCTCTTAGTTTTATTTTTATAACCTTGAATTGTCTTACTATAAGCATTTGTCATTAAAATTACCAGTGTACTATACCATTCATGAACATCTTCCTTCATTTTAACCGATAATAATTCTTTGTCTAAAATTTCTCTGTATTTAATTATTATATTTGAATCATGCAATACAGGTCGTAACGCTTTAGGAGGTGTTCTTCGAATGAAACCATTGAGTAACTGTATTTTTATTCTCAATAGACGGTGATCTGAATCAAATTTTAAACTGTTAATAATTTCAAACTTACAAAAATTAACTTTATAATTTATTAGAATATAATCTAATTCAAATGTTTGACCTTTAGGAGATCGCCAAGTCCATTTTCTAGCTGGTTTAATTCTGGTGAGTGAATTGGATATTCTTAAATTATTTTCTAGCGAAAATTCTACCAAACGTTGGCCATCCTCATTCCTATCTCCAGCAGTGAAATCTCCTATGATCAATTCTTCTGCATGTTGCCGGTTACCTAATCTACCATTGAAATCACCCATTACTACTATTGTTTTGTCGTGATCGTTTTCTTCCATAATTATTTGTAATAAGTTATAAAAGACATCTTTTTCTTCCTGACTCGCAGCAGTTGTAGGCGCATAACAGTGGACTAGCTTGATTGCATTGTTATTAATTTTTAAGTTTAACCCCGCTGTTCATTCATGAACTGCTTTAAATTCCTCGATAGCAGTTTTCAACTTATAGTTTACGTAAAAACCTACTCCTTCTTGCCCGTTAATACTGCTTGAATGAAACAAAATATTACCATGATTTCGCTCTAGTATAATTTCTTCTGATCTTCTAATTTCAGCTAAACCAATCACATGTCATTTTATATCGTTTAATGCATTTTCTAATTCCAATAACTTTTCTTCACTTTTTAATGTTCTTACATTTAAACAACAAAGGTAAATGTTCTTTTCTGCTTTATAGATATTACCGGCAGAAAACTTTTTTAATTCTTTAAGAGTCTAATTTCACCTATTTACAGCCTGCCATGGGGACCAATCCTATTGGCAGACCGGAACTATATTTTAGTTTTTTCGTGTAATAAGTAAATGACCGTTGAGTGGGAGGCATTTTATGCTACTTACTTTTACTTTTATCTGTACTTTTGGAGGTTTTCCTGGTTTCTCTTTTAAAAACTTCAACTGCATTACCCTGTTGATGATTATTTGCAACCGTAGTAACTTCCACATTGTCTTTAGATTCATATTTTATATGGTTTATAAATAAGACACCGTTTTTTATAATTGCATGTTTACCTTCCTTCCTAAAATTTTTCATCAAAGGTATTAAAGGTTTCTCCTTTTCTATTTCTTCTTTTGACCGATCATTGGCGATAAAAATTTTTGAACCCTTAGTCTCTTTTTATTTTTCATAACTTCCATTTTTACAAGTTGCGAACAAAAAGATACCGACCACCGGTCTCGTTTTCGATTGCTGATTTCCTATTTTTCTTATAAAATCTATATCTTTTAAACTACATTTTATATTGCACTTATTTATCATATCAAGAACGGCATCTTGTGTTAATTCTAAAGTATCATCATCCTTAATTCCATATACAACATTATTCTTCCTTTTCGCATTTTTTTCGAGATTATTTATTCATCCTTTTAAATCTAAAATTTCTGAATCCTTCGCTTGATTTTGCAAATTTAATATGTTTAATTCATTTTTAATTGATTTTATTTCATCCATTAAGGAAAAACCGGGGAATAACGGCGGGTAGAGCCAGCAACCGGTGATCGCGTGTTGGTATATGTGTGAATAGACATATCGATATATATACATTTTGTCTTTAACCGTTGAGCCTCGTGTCGATTTAGTCGCATATTTTTTTTTGGTCCGAAAAGATCGTAACTTCTAGTCAATCCGTAACAACGAAATATATTCGTTCAATTTTTATCGCGTGTTTTGCCTTTTTGGAGAAGACGTCACGTAGACGTTACGCGGTAGAAATTTTATACAGCACTATTAAAATTATTATGTAAAAAGAAAATATTTCTCTAGTCAGTCGAATACGTAGTCATAAATAAATAATCGCGAACTGAATAAGACTGTATTTGAATAAATTTAAAATAATAAATTAAATTAATTACGCGTTAATTTACGGAAACCTTACCATCATCAAAAACATACGGAATACGATCTGGAGACATCAGCCCTTCCGGAAGCAGCAGCAGCAGAGACTGTGGTACCACAGGTCGTACGTTTTGTTTTATTATTTGTTATTTTATGTTGCTTATTGTACTTATTATATGTCCATGAATAATTTGTGTGGCTTAAGAATTGTATAATAATAAGTAATTGTTTTCTTTTATTTTAAAAATCATATTTTTCTATATTTAAAATGTATAATAATATATAAATTAAAATCATGTGTAATAATAATTAAATTTTAATCGATGTATTAGTGTGTCACCGGCTGCGAGTTCTACAAGCAGTCCAGGTTAGGCACTGGCGACCGCGATCCTATAATTCTTTTATCAAATTACGAAATAAAGCCCTCCGTTTCATAATAAATTATCCGCCACCTATTTCGTAATAAATTGGCGATCAGCACGAGGGGATTTAGCCCCATTTGTATTAAATTGGCCGATCACAACGTGATTAAGCTACATTTCGTAATAACTTGGCAGACAACGACGAGTTAAGGGCCATTTCGTAATAATATATACAAATACAAATACAAATACAAAAGCCTTTATTTCCATTATTTATAACATACCCATGTATAATATTCTATATATTATAACCTTAATACTTATATAATAAATATTATGCAGTACACTATATTTAAAACGGGAAATTTGAGCCTGTTGTCGAGCATTGGCCTCCTCCAATCAAGCATCCACATATTTCTTCACCAATTGATTCCATTCCAGACGATTTTGAGTTTTACGCATCCAATATTTTCCTGCGTGATTGACGATATCTTTGCTCTATCTTGTTTTTGGTCTTTTCCGCGGCCTTCTCTTGTCTAATGGTAACATTCCGTGCTTCTCCTGGCCCATGTGTTCGGTTTCAACCGCATGACATGTCCAGCCAAATTCCACTTCATTTCACGTTGTAGAGCGTCCTCCATCTTCGATCTGGATCTTAATATTTTGTTACTTATCTTATCCAACCTAGTTACCCCAACCATTTTTCTTTCCATTGTTTGTATTTTTTTACACAATTTACTCGTCAATGACCATGTTTGAGCGCCATAAGTAATGGTAGGGACGACACATGTGTTAAAGATTTGTGCTTTTTTAGTACGATCTAACTTAAGTTCAAATATTTATTTTAATGACCAAAATTTTTTCAAACCTAACGCTATTCTTCGGTTTACATCTTTTTCCGTTCTATCTGTGAAGGAAACTAATTGTCCTAGATATATAACATCGTCTGCCCATTGCAACGCCTTTCCGTTAATTTTAATTTCCATTTTATCTCCGTTTGTAATTCAATTCAATTCAATTCAATAAAGTATATTTATGTTTTTATACATCAGCAAATAATAAGTAAATAAAAAATGCGGATACCGAGCAGCGTTAACGCTCTTACTACGCGTCTTAGGAAATAGTGTACAAAAGAAATCTTAACATTTATTTTATAATTATACAATAATTATACAGGGAAAAACATACAACTAAAAACCCTGCGTAGCCGAAAATAGAGAAATTAATTAATTATAGTTTGATCTTAATAGTACAATAAGGATATGGGTAAAATTATACAAATTATATTAAGGTTAAACAAATAAATAAGAGGATAGAAGAAAGAAATACTGATACAATAGATTACATGAGGATAGTGACTTATTAATAACGACTTAAGTAGTTCGACAATCTGGTGCTAGAGAAGTGAATGTTTAATTCTTTTGTGTTTATATTTTTTATATTTTCTGGTCAGCGAGTCGCGAGTATAGTTTCCAATTCGCTGTACGATAGGGTAATGGCTAGTCAGGCATTTGCTGTAGAACCTATCTGCTTGTTCCTGTACTAGCTCAGGAATAGTACGCTGATGAAGAGCTGCATGCACGTCAGTTATCTTAGTATAGTAAGGGGCATTAAGTACAATACGCGGACATTTATTTTGAACAATTTGTAATTTATTTAAGGTGGAATTACTAACACCGGACCAAATTGGGCAAGAGTATAATAATATCGGGAGTATGTATGCTTTATATATTATTAGTTTGTTCTTAATACTAACTTTAGAGCGTTTGTGAAAAATGGGGAAAATTTTATATAATCGTGAGTGCGCTTTGTCCGTGATGTGTAAACTCGTTTTTTCAAAGTTATTAAACAAATATGTTATTTCTTTAGCTAGAACGCTTTTTCCTTGAGTTAGTATTACGTTTGTGATTCTATCACTTCCTGGTGTTTTTTCTTTTCCCAAGTGGTTTAATACATTTTCTATTTCCGTTACCAAGAAACATGGAACGTCCATTTCCGTGCTTCCTATGGATATTGTGTAATTCGTATGTCTTCTATCTTCATATAATTTTTTATAATACCCCGTTGCGATTTTAATAATACTTTGACGATCATATTCAATGTTTCCATTACTACCTCTCATTGCTGTGACTAACTTTCTGCCTCTTGTCAGCATTTTTTTTTTCTGATGGAGTTAGTATTCTCAAGTATGTTTTTTATCATTGTTTCGTTCCTTGCATATATAATATTTCTAATTTTTGAACGTATTAACTTACAAATTACATTATATTAAATTTTTTCT
This sequence comes from Coronaproctus castanopsis, assembly GCA_032883995.1. Lineage (NCBI taxonomy): Eukaryota > Metazoa > Arthropoda > Insecta > Hemiptera > Monophlebidae > Coronaproctus > Coronaproctus castanopsis. The sequence continues at coordinate 43,821,001 of CM065053.1, read as the reverse complement.
TTCAATATCTTGTTCTTTTTAAATTTGGATTTTTCTCGTTTTTATATAGCTTTTCTTAGGTGATAAGGAAATTTTTCAGGTTTTTTATTCTCGGTCCGGGATTGTGGAATTGCTTCCTTAATAGATTCCATAAGTTTGTTGTAGTATTGTTGTACTTCATCTACGCCGCATTTCTCGATGTTATGTTCTATACATTCCTTTAGCTTTTTGTTAAATTTCTCGTTCCATTTGGGGTCTATTGTTCTTATCCATTGGTTTCGGATTGTTCTTTTCCTTGTAGATTTTTTAAGTAATAAATTTATTATAATTAATTTATGGTCTGAGTGAAATTCTATATTTGAAATGTTCATGTTTTGAATGTGTTTGATACCCTTTACTAGGGCGAAATCTATTTCATTCTTATATTCGCTATTTGGAGAAATCCAAGTCCATTTTTTGCCTGCTCTTTTTTTAAAAAAATAGTTCAGAATTTTCATATTTTGATTCTGCCAAAATTCTATCAATTTACATCCTCTAGCCGTATGGACCTAATATTTTTCTTCACCATATTGCCTCTTCCCGATTTTGCTATTGAAATCTCCCATGATTAATAGTTTATTACGCTTGTTGTGTTTTATACTTCGTATTGTGTCATCAAGTAAATCATAAAATTGATCACATTCATTTTCTGTTGAATCCGACGTTGGTGCTTAAATTTGAATCAATGTTATCTGTTGATTGTCAAATAATTTCAGCCTTAGAACTGCTATTCTTTCCGAAACTCCTTTTACGCTAATTACGTTGTCCTTTGAGCCTTTTGCTATTATAAAACCTACTCCTCTTTGTCCTTTCGTTTCTCCTTTGTAGTGAATTAACGATCCATTTTTTTCTTTCTATAACTTCTTCCCCGAATCTTCTTACTTCGGCTATTCCTAAAATATCTATCTGGAATTGCTGCATTGCTTGTTCTAATTCAATTAATCCTTTTTCCGTTTTTAATGATTTTACATTTAGTGTGCCTATGGTCAGCATCCTGTTTTTATTTGGATTGCTTTTTTGTTTGTTTTTTGTTAACTGTGTTAGGATATTATTATTAGTAGTATTGATTGGAAGGTGATGGCCTTTATTGCCCTCAGTGGCCAACCTTTCTGGGCAATGTTTGCTTATGCTTTTTTTTTGTTTTTTCTTATCTAACGTGTATGTCGGGCTAGCCCTCACTGTTTGCTATTGTAAGGATGATTATGATCTCAGCTGTGAGCGGTATGTATTATTATTATACTTTGAAACTTTTTTAGTATTGATTGCTTGTTTTTGTTTTTCATTATTAATATTCTTTCCAGACGGGTCCGTTTCTACGTGTTCTGCTTGATCTGACTTTAACTGTTTCTGTTTCTGTCCTCGTTTTTTTAAAGACTGATCGAATTCTTTGACTATTAGCTTATCATACCTAATAACCGCATATTTTCCTTCTGTTCTGTGTTTCATCATTTGTAACACTAATTTTTTTCTTTTCTCTATTATTTCCATTGGGAAATCTTCTGTAATATATATATCCGCTTTCACAAAACTTCAGCATCCTTTCTACAGAGCTATACGCAATTTCAATTGCTGTCGATGATGCGGTTATTGGAGAACTAAAAAACAATGCTGTTATCTGCACAGATTCCTTGATATCCATTGGAAGTTTTCAAAACTGATCACACCACCAACATCCTTTGTCAAAAACCATCTTAGCTAACGCATCAGAGTTTACCGGAAAAAATTATTCTCCTCTAGATTCCAGGGAATAACGACGTGGGATCTAACGACATAAGCCTGTCTAATTTCGCCTATTCCAGCTATACCAATTCTAATGAAGGACTTCCTTCACACCATACGATCTAAATTATCCGACAGAGCAAACGAAAGGTTTCCGAATCTGCAGCAATACCACACCAACTGGATAAATTCAACCACATGCCGAAACTCAAACAGGAGAAACGAAGTGGTCATGTACGTGTACGCTCAGGCCACACACTGCATACCCACAAGCACTTATTACTAGTAGTGACCAACCAAAATGTACTGCATGTAATATTCTTTTAACTATTCCTCACTTGCTTATTACCAGTCCGCTATATTCCTCCGAACGTACTATCGCAAACCTTCCAAACTCTCTCCAAATATTTTACAGCATTCTCCTACATCCGAATCTAGACTTTTTGCTTTCCTTCATTTATCCAATATAAATTCCTCCCGTGCCTCTGTCCTTAGTGGCAGTACACGGCACGGTTATCAATGAAAAGAAAAAAGTAAAATTACGATCACCGTAGTATAGCTCTTAAACTAATGTTCAAAACCTTCACTCCAAAATTGTGTAAAATAAAAATTTTATATAACTGCAATTAAACATTTTTCCTGTTATTATTTCGAATTAAAAATGTTTACCTGTACTACAATGACACATTACGGTGACGGTTAATTTATACATAAACATATACATATGTATATATGTATATATATATATATATGTGTTTGTGTGTATTACGACGATCGTCGTATGTTCACGTCATAATAATTTAAAATTAAAGTAAAACAGACTGGATTTGTAGTATGTAGTGGATAGATTATTGTTATATAATAATAATAGTTAATTTTTTTTTTTTTTTTTTTTTTTTTATTATGTAAATCTCCATATGCCGTTTGTAACTACCAGGGTTATTACAGCATAAGGAGACGTGTGTTTAGTTTATATGTGTGCTGGGAGTCCGCTTTCTCTTACAAAAGCCAGAATGCTAACTATTAATTAAGGGTTGTTTGAAAGTATTTTGTATTTAAATTTATTCGTCTGTGTCGAGAGCATTTGTCTCGCTAGTGTCACTTTGTATTGTCATGTTGCTAAGGTGTTTTATGATTCGAGAGCACTTGTTTTTTATACTCATACCATTTAGGAATGGTTTAGTCACTGATATCACATGTATTAGACCCTCTTTGTCGTTGGTGTAGTCGTTGGCAAAGCTTAGATAGTCGGGGTCATTAGCTATGTTTTTCACAAATGTTTGGTATTAGGGGAAATCAAGAATGAAATTATATTGGTTATTTTCGAACAATGCTTTAATTTTATCGGTTATTTCTTTAATAGGTGCGATCTTTAAGGAACAGTTAGATTTGGCATTGGAGGAACTTGGTGATGTGGTTGTAGGACCTTGGGATTTAAGAAGCATGTGAGGGTGGCATGTTAATTGTTTTGGGAGTTGATTGTGTTATAAAAGATATTTCACATATCTCATGTGGTGAGTCTGGTGTTGATGGGGGGGATCGTTTTGTGGAGGGTTGGGTGGTTGTGTGTCAGTTTCTGTATTGTCATTGATAGCTGTTATGGTTGGAGCTTTTGGATCATTGAATTTGTTCGGTTTCATCTTTGTTATCGCTCTTTTCACTTTCAACATTTTCTTGTTCCAGAAAGTCGGTTGCAGAAATCGCTTGTTACTTAGTGTTTGTCTTTGTTTTTCGTTGCAATGTTGGTACATATGGTCTTCGATTTGTATGAATATTCGATGGTCAGTATTGTTGTGATGTAATAAAAAAGAGTCCGGTATGTTGGTGCAATTTGTTTGTTCAATATAGATTTGTCTTCGCCAACTAACTATATGTCCGAATTCGTTATCAGATGGGTTTACTCTCAAAATTGACATGGAAGATAACATTTTTAAGAAGAATATTGATGTTAGGTGTGATGTAATAACTTCATTTGGTATAGTGGCTGAGACGTTTGATAGTATTAGTTTGTTGGCTGGGCTTCTTAGGCGGCGAGCCTTAACTATTTGTGTGCCTATTTTTATTTCGCCACCATTTGCAAAAAATTTGTCTGTTACGTGCTTTGTTTTCAGGATGATGACTATTCGGTCTTTACTTATGCGTGATGCAGCAATAATGTTTAATGCGCCCTCAACTAAATCCTTCAGCGCGACAAAATAATCGTGTATAGTGTGTGCGGATAGATAAGGGAAAATTAATCCCTGTTCTTCCGTAGGATAATTAAATGCAGTTAACGGCGTGATTTTTTTGGGTTTGGGATTGGTGTGTTTTAATTTACTCGAAAATGTTTCACTATTTTTAGATGTTGTATTTATTAACGATTTATTTTGTTTAGGCGAGGTAGATATGTCTGATGTAATTGTAACTGTTTTTATTGCGGGAAACTGGCTATTATATTCGGAATTATCTAGTTCTCAACGGTATCGATATCAGTGTTTATGATATTATCATGATGTCCGGGTTTGTTGGTTTTGTGTGTGTTGGTGTTAAGCGTTAATGATGTTGGTGTTGTGGTGGTGTGAGTTTTCGATAATTTTTGTGTTTCTGTGTGAGTCTTACCTGTTGTGTGGTGTGTATACTTACTAACGGTATTATCTTCGTCCGGTTTGTCGGGTAGGTTATCATTCGACTTTCGGTGTTGTGGTGGTGAGCGGAGCATCTTACGATCTGCTCTTGACGGAAATACGGAGGGCCATACACGAAAATGGGGCCAGGCGCCGGCTTTTAGATAATTCCGCTGAATCAGCATTTCAGCACGTGCTGGGTCACCCCCGTTTTTCAGATAATCATAATAAACATTTTACAATAATAATCATAAACGGTTTACGATAATAATCATAAACGTCTATGAGGAAAATAATTTTTAAAATTAAGGACCTTGGAGAAGAAATAATTATTTTTACAGTCTGAGAAAAAAATATTTTTCACCAGTTGAATATATATATATATATATACCTACATATATAAGCAATGCACACACAACCATATTACGTGTATATATACATATATTTAAAATGGGTGTGTGCATGTAGGTATATATATTTATATATATCTATATGCACATATACACACACACATATATTACATATATATATTGCATATATGCATATATATATCCATGTACCTAAAGACGAAAGTACATATTTCCTAAATTTAATAAGAGGTGTCGTTCAAAATTGTACTGGTATTTCTTGTAACTAGGATAATACAAACTATTTTTAATATTCTGACTGACATAGACGCGTCTTTTCAATAAACTTAAGTCTGGATAGGCTAAACTGTTATTTGTTACCCTTTTACATTATATTTCAAATATATTTTTAAAAAATGTATTTACATTTGTGTTCCTCACTAAAAACGAATTTTAACTTTTAATGGTTTTTGTGAGACCCCTTCATCTGTGACCTGGGGTAATTTATCCCAGTTGTCCCCCTTTGTGTACATACGTACATAATTATATATATATATATATATATATGAATAGATATATACATAAATGATAAAGCATCAATTTATATATATCAACAAATGTATATGGTTGTTCCAGTCGTTACCGCCAATTTACAATAAAATATATTAATTTATGATTAAAATTTTATCGAATTAAAAATAAAAACAGACGCGTTTTTTTGTTGTGTCATTATAATTTGAAAATTTCGCTTAAAGTTATCGTAACTACAAATTATTTAAATTTATTATTAGTTTCCTCACAAAAATTTTTAAACTGGTTATATAAATATCTGTGAATTGAAATAAATTGGAAACGGTAAAAAAATCATTATTGAATGAAGCATAATCAAAACAAAAAAATTAATGCCGATTTTTAAAAATTGACTTAATGAATAAAGTTAATTTCTGTACATCTAAAGACAAACACTAAGAATAAAGCAAATCTAGAAAACTATAGTAAATATTTGGGAACCAAGTTGGAAATGGAAGATTCTTTACTTCCTCATAATTTTTTTTTTCACACAAACGAAACTAACGACACAAGTCGAGACAAACGAAGCAAAAACGATACACAAATGTTGATCAAAATGCGAAATGGACCTCGTAATATATAAAAAAATTAAATTAAATTAATTATTAATACGACTTATTGACACATCAATTTTGTTGTACTGCGGTAGGTGGTTATCTTATCCTTACTATTGCGATTCACATTTCTATTCCTGGATACAGTATATCCGATGGTAATAATATTATACATATATTAAATGGATCACTGATTTTTTACTAGAAAAAAAATTTCAAGCTTAAAAGCCGTCAATGTTATTTCGTTCCTAACTTGTCCACATATTGGCTTAATTAAGTGCATAATAATAATAATATAATAACAGGGTAGTCCTAACAAAATTAACATATTGGTCTTACAGTTGATATGAGGTCGCATTTCCAATTTGCAATTTGATTCATTACAATAAATTTAATTCGTTTTTATCGAAGCTTAATACGAAAAATAATAATGTATGGAAGGTTTACAAAAATTATAACAAACCGTGCACTGCTCTTCCACCGCTCTACGATTCATTAAAGTCCGATTAACAGTCAGTCAATATATTAAAGCTGTCAGTTCTGTTGATAAAACAATTTTTATTACGCCGAAAGATATGTATGTTCCAATTAAATCAATTAAAGCTAAACATTCGGTAGTACACGATGAAATTTCATCTATAGTAATTAAGGAGCTCCCATTAAAGGCTATCGTAGAATTTACGACTATATTAAACTGCATGTTTAAATTCAGTTATTTTACGCACTGTTAGAAAAACTCAAAATTTATTGCTCCTCCTAAACTTGGGGATTACAGTTCTCAGATTTGCAACATTTGGCTAATTAGTTTACTTAGCAACTTAAGTAAGTAAAAAAATTATTTTAAAGGAATTAAGGAAATACTCATATGCTAACAATGTTATTCTCAATGTTAAAAACATTAATTAAATTATTAATATCAAATTGAGAATTGTAGGCAATTTATTCGTAATTTCAGATTTGTGAACACATTTTTTAGACACGGCATAACCTCATGTCTTAAAATATACTCTTATATCAATATAAAGTAGCGGTAAAGACGTACGCAGCGAATAGAAAAAAATATCCTATATTACCATTCGTATATTAGTTATTACAAAAATGATCCATTGTGTCAACTTTAATTTATTTTTTCTTTTAATTTTGTACACTGGATATAAATTATAATTATTAGAAGAAATGATATACTTAAAAATGAATTTGGGAATTTTTTGATTGGATTTTTTCCTGATAATAATTTTTAAATAGATTAGAAAATATTCCTGGAACATCCGATGCCTTAAATTAAAACGGCGCTCGAGATTTAATATTTCAATTATATTTTCCAGCATATTTGCAGTAAAGAGGAAATTTGTAAGATTGCAATATTCGTTTGAATAACAATCGGGTTGTTCGGAGTCACGGCCCAAATTTTCAAAGTTCGCTATTTCTATATATTTTAAATTAATCAATGCATTACATGTATGTAAAATTTTTTATCCAAATCGATTGTTACCGAGATATCCGAGAAATATATATATATATATATATATACAATAATTTATTTAATGTATTTGTATTTATCACGGGGTTATTAAGGTAATAATTTAAATATCTGATACAAGCAAAATAAAAATGATTAACGTTTTTAAACATTTTATGTTATACTAATAGAAATATAAGTAAAAATAGAAACAAAACAAATATTACAAAAAATTTGCATTATTTCTATACGTATGAAAGAAAAATGTCACTTTCTGACTCGACCTCGCCAGTACCAGTTTTTTCTTGGCTATAGGTTGCTGATCATGATTGAAAACGTCGCAGAGAGTGCAGAGTGCTGGAAGAGAGTCAGAACATATAATCGAAGGTTTATCAACATCGGAACTCATAAGATTCCGTAGCAAGATAAATCGCGTATAATTCTGATGAAATGACGGAGAATGTCTGCGGCAGGAATATTGAATGATATTTCTCCGGCTCTGACAACTGAGAAGCCGGCAAATAGGGATGCGTCAGTGTAAAACATGGTAGATTCAAGGAAAAAAATTCCTAAACTCGACAAAGGTTTTAATGGTAATACGACTTTAGAAAAATCGGTTTTCCCGCTTCGGTTAGGCTTAGGGATTCGAAAAACCTTGTTATTACCTAATTCGATTGTCATAGGAAAAACTATTAAATAAAGTTGTAGTCGGAAATCGGAAAAAAAGTTGGCGCACTTTTGGGGGTGACCTTGAATTTCCAGTTTCGAAAAATTTCTATAGAACTGATATACGAGATATTAAAATGACGAGTTCGAAATAGAAACCCGTTTTTCATTACGATCGATAGGTCTCGAGCTACGAATTTTTAGATTGCCGACGTGCTATCTTTGGCAGGGCATAGAGTGCGACGTATACATTTTTAAACAATTCTGACTCTTGAAATAATAATTTCTATATAAGATCTATCGTATAAAATGAAAAAACCGCGGAAAAAAATTTTCAAACTAAACCTGAGAATTTCAAAAGGGACAACAACCCTTTCGATTTATTAAAAATTCGCTTTTTCCGCAATCATTCGGGAACGATTCAAAATTAGGAAAAATCGTTAAAACAAAAGTTAGGCGGCATTGAAATGTGCGTCTAACGGTGGTATTTCCTTATTATTATAGTAAATATTCATCGATAAAATTGAGGTTAAATGATTTTGGGGTTTTGGGGCATTTTTAAAGCTCAAAATAATAGATAGGGGGTTCGGGTTGACGTTAGACGAAAGTAAACGTGGGGATCTATCATTTATTTTATAACGTAAATGTTACCAAAATTAACGTGTAAATGGAAATCGTGAGTTTAAAATTTGATTTACGATTTTGAAAAATTTTTCGACCGATTTTTGGTCGGCCGATTCTACAAAGCTGTTATATATATATATATATGTACAGCTGTACTACTGTCTTCGTCCAATACACGGCAGGCATACAACCCCTTTAAAACGTTCTTACGTTATTAATTGAACGCGTTCGCATTATTAACACTACGTTACCGCGCGTGTTGTACACTTTACCATTACAAACGACAACTAGCGAAGCTCAGTGTTACCGTCTGGTTGAGTAATAATTATATTCTAGCTGACCCGCGAACTTTGTATCGCCTCAGAATCAAGAAATGTATTAAATTATTAGCTGAATTAAATAAAAAATACTGATGGAGAATTAGGAATTACACAAAAAACGTAAAAAACAAATTTGTAAAGAGACTTAAACGATATGGCGATACATTTTAATTTTTGTTGATTTATTAAACTTAATAAAAAAGTATATTTAATTATTATTATTATTTTTATTTTTTTATTATTGGGCTTCCACATCAGTTTACCCATTGAACTATATTACATAGACAAAAAATAAATAAAAAAGAATTATCTTAATTTTAACTATATGAGTATGTTACAGTTAACAATAAACCTATATAAACATATGTATATGTGCATGTTACATGTGGAGAGTAAGAAAGGAATATTGACAGGAAAAGGAACGTTTAGAGATATGAGGTGATTATAGAAGGAGTCACGAGTGGAGTGGTAATATGAGCACTCCAGGAAAATGTGATTTGCGTCTGCGATACAGTGGATATCTGAAGGATGTGAACAGAACGGAGAAGCAACAAAAAGTGTAGCCGGTAGACGATTCTTTCCAAAACGTAGTCGACATAAAGCTACAATAAAACCACGGAGCAGACTCAATTGTATTTCGATATTATAGAACCATGGTAGACAAGGAAGATCAGGCTGAAGCAATTTATATTTTGTAACATTATAAGGATTATTCCAAGTAGCTTTCCAGTATTATTTATGAGCTGTCTTAATGATAGACAGGAGATCAATGCACGGCGTGTAAGCAATAAATAAATCAAGGTATGTTGTACATTTAGCATAATGATCAGCAAGTAAATTCCCTTTAATACCAGCATGACCAGGACTCCATGCAAACTTAACAGAGATACCGGCACCCCGTAAAAGGGTAATGTGATTACGAATTTTAAGTATTATGGGAGAGGAATGAGGATTATAAAGTGAGAACTTTAAGGCCAAAAGACAACTTTTAGAATCTGAAAAAATTATTACCTTTTGAGTTACCCGATTCAACAGAATAAAACGCAGAGCTTGAAAAATAGCCACAGACTCTGCTGTAAAAATGGAAGAAACTCGCAAAATGGAAAATTTTTTAACTATGTCTAAGGAAGGAATTATAAAAGCTGCTCGTACACGATTCTTTGATTTAGAACCGTCTGTATATATAGCAAGAAATTCTGACCAGTTATCACAAATATTGGATGTAAAAAGAATATTAGCGATAGAAGGGGGTGTAGAAACTTTGAACGTTTTAAAAGAATTTAAATCTATATCTAACACAAGATCATTATTAAGAAAGGGAAATGAAAAATAAACGGAAGGTGAAGAAGGAAGTATTAATTCACTATACATAGAAAGGTGATGTGCAGAAAGACATAAAATAGGACGACGATTAAAAGAAAATCTCCAGTTCTGAAAAATTTCGAGGAATGAGAGAAATATCGAGTATGAAGTAACTGAGAAAGAGTTAATCAAAAATTTATCAGCCAAATAAGACTGTCGCATAGATAAAGGAGGGACTTTTGCCTCTACTTCTAGACTGGCTATGGAAGTAGAGACAAAAGCTCCAAGGGCCAAACGTAGACATGTATTTTGAAGTTTGTCTAAAGTTTAAATATACCTAGATGGTGCATTGGCAGAGAAAGCTACCATAATCTATGACACTACGAATAAACGATTTATACAAAAGAAGTAAAATTAGAGGGTCACCCCAAACGTTGTATGCGAAAGTGTTTTTAAGAGATTTATTCGTTTGGAAGCTTTGGAATAAATGGCTCAATGTGATTACGCCAATTGAGTCTATAATCTAGGATAAAGCCTAAATACTTGCAAGATGTGGTAAATGGAACACAATAATTGTCAACCATTAAACCGGGTATCGAATGGTTAACACGTTTATAAGAAAATATGATAGAGTCACATTTATGAAATGAAAGAGTGAAACCCATGTTGTTTAATAACTTACAGATCAATTCTAAAGTACTATTTAGTTATTGAATACCTTCTGAAAGATCAGAGTTGGTTTTATAAAGTACAATGTCATCAGCATAGGATAAGATATTAATGCTATTACGAGGGCAGGCTTGAAATAATTTAAACATATAGATATTGAATAAAACCGGGCTTAAAACAGATCCCTGAGGTAGTCCCAAATGTACAACCCTGATGTAAGGATTAGCGATAGACGAATGTTTAAAAATAAGAATCCGATTTGTAAATAATTTACAAACGCCATGGATGAAGGAAGGAGGAATTCTTGCTATCAAAGACTTGTAAATGTCAGCTACCAGATGAGAGACGCAATTTAGTGAGCTAATATTATTACGGAAGCCATACATTCCAGAAGGGAACATATCATTATTTTCCAACCACCAAACAATTCTGTTTTGCAATATTCTTTCATATGTTTTTCGAATACAGGAAGCAAGAGATATAGGTCGATATGATGTATTACTCACACGAGAGTTAGATTTTTTAACAGGAACCAAGGAAAGTGTAACCAGCTTTCAGGATAGGAGCCAGTATTAAGGAAATGGTTAAAACAATTTAAGAGGATGGTAACAGCAGAGAAGGGAAGGTTGTTTAGTATTCTATAGGTAATACCGTCACAACCAGGAGAAGAGTTTTTTTTGTAAGAAAGGGAGTGTAAAATTTCAGACAAATTTATAGGAGAACATGGAAAATTGGAGTCGTGGACGGTATAATTCAGCTAATAAATTAATACATTTATTGATTCTTGGGCGATACGAAGTTCGCCATGTAAGGGAGGTCTAAATCGTATTTTATATAAATACATATATATATTCCCTAACGTCTAACACCCTCGCTAAAAGCATCGTAGAATTGGCCTTTCAAAAATCGGCCCAAAAATTTTTAAACATCGAAAATCAAATTTAAACTCTTTACCGGTTAATTTAGGTAAAATTTATGTTATTACGTAAATGATAGATCTCCACGCCTGCTTTCGTCTAACGTTAATTCGAACCTACTATCTATTATAGTGGCCTTAAAAATGACCCAAAACCTCGAAACCATTTAACCCCAATTTTTTCGGTGGGTACTTGGTGTAAAAATACGATTATACTATCTTTAGACGCTTACATCAATGCTACATAACTTTCGTTTAAACTATTTTCCCCAATTTATCGTTCGCGATTTATTGCTGAAAAAATCGCAAGGTGCCCCCCTCCCATTTATAAAAATTTTAAGTTGTTTGTATTTTGTTTTTACGGTTTTTTGCCTAAATACGATAGTTCTTATATAGAAACTGCTATTTCAAGAGGCGGAATCGTTTAAAAATATTTACGTCGTGCGCTATGCCCTGCCATAGGTGGCAAGTCGGCAATTTTTAAAAATTCGTAGGAATGAACAATTTAAATTAGAGCGAATTGTAAATCTAAATCATACTCGAATCCACCTGAAGACAAACAAAAAATTTCATTAAAAACAGTCCAGCCGTTTGGTAGGAGTTCGATGACATACACACGCACAGAAGAGTTATATATATAAAGATATAATAAAAAAGATCGATCAAATTTTTTTGGGCTACCACATGATAATGGCGTACCTATATATATATATATATATATATATACATATGTATATATAATGTATATATTGATAATTACGAATAAAACAAAAAAAAGGTTTGACAAAATCCGACCATTTTTGATGGAGTTATCCCTGCCAGTGAAATATATATATATATATATATATATATATATATATATATAAAATGACTAATGCATAGTGCTTATTGTATATATATACATGTATGTAACGATATATGGATATATAATTAATATTGCTTATGCTAAAAGCATTGCGTATATAACGATATATAGGTATAATTGTAAAATCGGTCGAAAAATTTTTAAAAAACGAAAATGAAATTTTAAGTTCGCGATTTCTCGCTACCAGTTAATCTAGATAAAATGTACGTTATTACATTAATAATAGATTTCGACGTCTACTTTCGTCTAACGTAAACCTCAACCGCCTATCTATCATACGACCCTTAAAAACGATCCGAAACCGCTAAACTCTTTAACCCCCATTTTATCGATGAGTATTTTGTTTCAAAATAAGACTGTAACGCGTATTTCAATGCCGCTTAACTTTTGTATAAAAACTTTTCCGCGATTTCGAATCGATCGCGAATTATTGTGAAAAAAGTTGAATTTGAAAAAAATTGCGAGGTGTGTGTGTCTAGTGACTATTGATATTTTTGGGTTCGGTTTGAAATTTTTTATGCGGTTTTTTTAAATAAAAATGAAATGCTCGCAACGTTTCTATCAAGTTTGTCGCCGTCTAAAAACGATGATTACTCTCTATGGAAAGCGACTAAACGTTTTAAACGACCAAATGTGCATATTCCTCCAATACAAAAAATTGACGGTAGTTGGGCTCGTACTAACATCGATAAAGCAGCGCTTCTTGCTAATTATTTTCACGATGTATTTACATCTAATCCTGAAGTTGATGACTCCGTAGATGTCCTCGAATATCTGGAAAAACCACTGCAAATGAGTCTGCCTATAAAACCGATTACTCCAAGTGAGGTACAACAATTCTTCAAAAAAATGAAACGGAGAAAGAGCCCCGGATTTGACCTAATCACAGCGGAAGTTTTAAATGAATAACCACGAAAAAGTATTGTATTCATAACACAGATATATAACGCCGTCTTTCGCAGCCATTATTTTCCTCTGGGCTGGAAGTTCCCGCAGATAACTGTTATACCAAAGCCTGGAAAGTCGCCTGAAACAGTCTCGTCGTACAGACCTATCTCGTTGCTTCCTGTTCTTTCGAAGACACTGGAAAAATTAATTTTAAAACGGTTGTTTCCAATATTATCCACGAATGCAATTATTCCCGATTTTCAGTTTGGGTTCCGTAGGCATCACAATACTGTAGAGCAGGTTCATAGATTAACAAAGGTTATCGAAAATAGCTTGGAAAACAAGAATATTTGTACGGCGGTGTTATTTTCAGCAGGCTTTTGATCGGGTGTGGCATCAGGGATTGTTGTATAAACTTAAATTGCTGCTTCCTCACTCTTTCTATTTACTGTTTAAATCGTATCTACAAGAGAGATATTTTCGAGTGAAGGTGGCCGATGAATACTCGGATATTTTTCCAATAAGGGCCGGGGTCCCACAAGGGAGCGTTCTCGGTCCAATATTATACCTAATCTATACAACCGACTTCCCGACGCTCAGTAATACAGAAGTAGCTTTATACGCGGATGACGCAGCTATCTTAGCAGTGGATAAGTGTGAAAACATAGCAACAAAAAAACTGCAGGAGTCACTTGGGCATGTAGAGACTTAGCTAAAACGATGGCGCATAGTGGTTAATGAAAGTAAGTCAACACATATTTCTTTTACAAATCGAAAAATTAAACGCCTTCCAGTCAAGATAAATAATGTTATAATCCCGAACACTAATAATGTAAAATATTTAGATATGCACTTAGATGCTAGGCTGACCTGGGGTACTCACATTCAGAAGAAAATTGATCATTTGAGACTTAAAACCAGAACTATGTCGTGGATGTTAGCTAAGAGATCAGGATTGTCATTGGAAAATAAAGTACTATTGTATAAAATCGCTTTAAAACCAATTTGGGTGTACGGAATACAGCTGTGGGGCTGCGAAAAAACATCCAACCTAAAAAAAATACAGCGATATCAAAATAAAATACTCGGAACTATTACTGCAGCCCCCTGGTACGTGTCAAATTTTACCCTCCATAGTGACTTGAATGTTATGTTTGTGGAGGATGAAATCAAAATACAAGCAAATAAACATGTCGCCCGACTTAGCGTTCATACGAATCCACTTGCTAACAACCTGCTGGATAACTCTGGCGAAACCCGCAGACGGTGGCGAAATAAGCCTTTAGACCTTGCTTAAACATTATAGCGTTTCGAGGGAGTACTGCTGAGTACTAACCCTCCACAAAACACTTTATTCGCTTAAATCAATCACTTGATGACCATCAAAGTTGGTCGGTTGTAAAGAAAAAAAAAAAAAAAAAAAAAAGTAAATATTTAGACCTGGCGTAGTATACACGTGGGAAAACTTAGAAATACAAATATAGAAAAAATTAAGTATAATTGTACGTACAGGTAATAATGGAAACAGATAATCAGAATGAGAAAGAATGTGTGAGAGAACCTGCGGTTTCGTGCATAGAGGGCATAAACCGTGTTTGCAATATACCTTTGTGTTAAAACAAATACATTAAGTGTAAATAAGTTACATACGATAGAAAAGTGGTATTATTATAAAATTAAAAATGGCGATAGGACGATTGTGTTTTGTATATTAGACGATATAAGAATCGCATCGCGGATATTGAAAGAAGTAAATAAGAAAAATGAAATATGGTTCGAAGACAAACGTTATTTTATATATACGGGTAATGAAGTTAGTTTTAATGGAAGTTACGAATACCCCGTATTTACATTTTGTAGCAAAAATGGTAATGAATGAATGCCGATATAAGTAAAGAAAATTTTAAAAAAGTATAGATAGAGGTATAGTTATTTTAAAAAAATGTACTTAAATCTGTTTCGAGTTAAACTTGTAAAACATAGAATTGGTTACATACTCGTAGTGCAATATGAGCGATCTAATAGACAGTTTCGAATATTTCGATTATACACCATCTATAACGGAAAACATAAACAAGTTGCGGACGGAGTTTTCTATAAACATATACAACGAAGCGATCATAACTCCACCGTTTAAAAGTTTGATCGTAATAACTGGGAAAATAACGTTAAAAAACGAAAAAGATGTGGAAATAACGGGTGTTGACACAAAAGTTAACGTAACCAATAAAGGAATGTTACATATGTTCGATCCTATAGATTATTATTTAGGCGATAACAAAGTCGATAGTATAAGAAAACCGGGTATTTCTAGCACGATGAAAGGATTAGTATCGTTTGAAAATGATCTAAAGTATAGTAATACCGGTTGGCGTATTACAAATTCTTCGACGAATATTCGAAATGGAAAGGGATATTTTTCAGTACGTATACCCGTGACTACGATAATTTCAGTACGTATACCCGTGACTAGGGATTTTTCGAGGATTACAAGAATTTTCTATATCGTATTCGTCAAAAATTCACGTTCTATAGATCGACGATAAACGTAAACATACTAGAAAATATTTCAATGATCGATAAAGACAAATATTCCATTATATTAAAAGACGTAACATGAAGAATGACGCAAATAAAGTTATCGATCGAGCAAGAAACGCGAGTTAAAAAATAAATTTTAACTAATAAGGACTACGAACTACTATACAGAAGTTGGCTATACCAACGTACAACGATTTCATCTGCGACTGAATTTACTTGAGATATTCCTGTATCGTATTCGAAAACCAAGTAATGGGTTTCTAGAAAGAAAACAATATTTCGACTTATGATTTATTAAATTTAGGCAACGTTCAAATTTTATTGAATAATAATGTTTACTATCCGTGAGAAAGATTGAATTTGAAATATACTAAAAATGAATGCGCTAATCTGTATCAAATGTTTAAAAACTTTAAAACTTCTTATTACGACAAACACGAATAATAGATGAATCCTATAGTCGACTATAGTACGTATGTATCAAAGTATCCGGTTATTGCTATAGATTGCTCGTATCAAAACCGAAGTTTATAAAAGAATCGCTGATTAATATTAATGTAGTATTTATTTGGCGACATAACATACCGTCGAACGTAGCATGGCGTGTTAATAATGGACGATAAAGGGCTATACAATCCTCTGAATAACAGAGTAATTCTTTAGGAAAAGTATGTAAATAATAGTACTCGCGTATTACGAATTCTCGAACAATCGTATATAAGGAATAGTATACAGGTAGCTGTAGTTGTCAAAAGTACACACGTATGTTTAACGTTGGCTCACGATAGATTTAGAAATAGTCCTTCTAAGGACTTTTCGTACGTTAACGATTTTCAAGGTTTTAAAAGTATTAAAAATACATTTATGATAAAAGAACTGGCGATGGTATCTCTTCGAGATGACCGAATTGTTCATTGTATGGTAAACTCACCTCGTATGCGGTTACGTGGTATAGAAGGACAGATAAATTTTTTGATCAAAAGATATTACAAAATTAATTGGGAAAACGGATACGTGGAATTTCACGGGCGGTTAAATTATTACGCGAAACTGTCGCAAACGCGTACAAAGGAACGGAGAAAGTAAACCATATAAGAGAGTTGTTGGGAAATAAAATTGATGTTTTCGACTTGGATCCGTTCGGATGTCCAAAGGCTAAGGATTGCGTAGTTTAGTCTATAAACTACTGTAAGCGTTGTTTTTATAAAAATCACCGACATTTATCGGATAAAGCTACACAGCTACGAGTGTACATTGCTCATTGAACCTCGCTATTATGTATAAAGATTGGATAACTAATTTAATTTAAAATTAGTTTTCAAATTTCGTAAAATCACGCGACATCTAATGTACGTGACGAATATCACTAAGGGATCAAATTAGATAGTCCGTACGAATTTGGTTTAAAAAGTTTTGTAACGTACAATAGCATTCCAAATATTTCGGAAAATTGTAAAAATAACGAGTTAGTAGTAATTGAACCGAAGACTAGCGAACGCCATTACATACTATATCTACATGTTCCTAAGAATTGAACGATATAATATAATTTATTCAACAAAACGAAGAACTTAGTAATGCGGAAATAATCATTTGGTTAAATTCGAATACGTTAAAAATAAAATTATGTTCGTAATGCACTATAGATTTCACAACCGCGAACTCGATAGGACGTGTACTTGGTTTTAGTAAACGTAAACTCATGCCGATACAAACGCATTATTCAAACGACCGTATCTTTACTATAAATAACATTAAAATTAGATGTAATTTTAAAAAATGTAATATAACTGACGTAAATTTAAACGATAACACAATTTTCGCTAAACGTTCAAGTTGGTGAAAAAATTATCGAAAGACCTAATTATTTATCATTTTACCGCGTAAATACGGATGAAATAAATTACATATGCGTTACGATAGTTGATCAAAATAAAAAATTTATCCATTTTATAGATGAAAGCTTAAGTATAATACTACTATTTAAGCCCGTATAACTTTTAAAACTCGAAAATAAAGTGTCGATAAATACGATCAGATATAACATTCCGTTATTGATTACGTCACTTTTTTTATCGACAACCGTTATTTCAACATTTTTTTCTTCTTTTAACGTTATTTTCCCAGTTACTACGATCAAACTTTTAAACGGTCAAGTTATGATCTCTTCGTTGTATATGTTTATAGAAAACTCCGTCCGCAACTTATTTATGTTTTCCGTTATAGATGGTGTATAATCGAAATATTCGAAACTGTCTATTAGATCGCTCATATTGCACTACGAGTATGTTACCAATTCTATGTTTTACAAGTTTATCTCCAAACAGATTTAAGTACTTTTTTTAAAAAAAAAACTATACCTCTATCTATACTTTTTTCAAAATTTTCTTTACTTATATCGGCATTCATTCATTACCATTTTTGCTACAAAATGTAAATACGGGGTATTCGCAACTTCCATTAAAACTAACTTCATTACCCGTATATATAAAATAATATTTGTCTTCGAACCATATTTCTTTTTTCTTAATTACTTCTTTCACTATTCGCGATGCAGATTCTTACATCGTCTAATACACTAACCACAATCGTCCTGTCGCCACTTTTACTTTTATAATAATACCACTTTTCTATCGTATATAATTTATTTACACTTAACGTATTTAATTTTAACAAAAGGTTTATTACAAACACGGTTTATGTCCTCTACGCACCAAGCCGCAGGTTCTCTCACACATTCTTTCTCATTCTGATTAACTGTTTCCATTATTACTTATACCTACAATTATACTAAATTTCTACTATATTTGTATCTCTAGGCTGTCTCTGAACAAACATGATCACGAGATACACGTGTATACTATGCTATATCTAAATATTTACTAACTACTATCCTGTTACAAACTTATATTAATACTTTTTCACATACAGTCCACAAAAATATTAATTCTCATCGTCATATAAAAAGTAACGTTCCATAAAAAGAACCGTACGCTTCTAAAATCATTTACTTAACGTTCAAATATAACACAAAGTCATAGTTAACTCAAGTGCCGTCTTGAGGGTAAATTGCATTTAATAAAATTTAAAAAAAAATCCCAATTTCACAGGCTAAAACTGAATAGAGCGGCATGTAGTGAAAAAATCTCAGGAGTACGGTCGTTCATCTTGATAACACTTTCACCTACTAGCTGACCCTCAAACAGCACCTCACGGTTAATGTGTTCAAATGACGCACTTACTACTCACATCGAACCGGTAGAGTGGTACACTTATCTAGGATAGGAAATAACTACAGACAGAGGCAAAAATATGCAGAGAGGGTGATACGAAAGAAAATATCTCTTATAATACTTTTAATTTCTTTTACCAGTTCCGATGTTTCATCAGAGTTAACCATCTGCCTCATCTACTTGAATCATAACGGCCGAATTACTGAATTTCTCTCAACTATCAACTAACCCTAACCTTATTTCAGGGATACGCGCAAAATCTTCTGACGATTAATCTTACTATCGCCACTTTTTCTAAGTCTATGTAGCACTCTATTACACTATTTAAAAAAAATCGTATGTTTGCTTATGACATATAAAAAATGTAAATGCACATTTACACTTTCAGTATATGCTTATTGATCATAATTGCATTTTTTTACATCAAACTTATATCTTGCGGACGGATTTAGTTCGCTTATATTATTCGCACTTTTATTATTCTTTTATATATATATATATATATATATATATATATATATATATATAAATTTCTGTGTTCGTACATTCACTCTCACATTTGCAGTCTCATTTATCTCGCCTAATCATAGGTACACTCTTATTTTACCGATTTTTTTATTTTACGCAATTTATTATAAATTTTCAATAAACTTAACTTCAACCTTGATCCATCGAATATATTAAAAATTGGCCGACCGCGCGACAGGATTTGGTACAGACATCGTGTAATCGAGAAATTCAAAAATGAAAAGAGTCGTTTTCATTTGCATACGATAAACCGATTTGTAATCAATCGAGAACGTATTATAAAGTGGCGATTAACCACGAGATAATAATTAATATAATAACTTCGCGACCTACTACGGAAATAATTACATATATATTATAATTCACAATAAATAAATAATAAACAATTTCACTGATTACTAAATATTCGATAATAATATGAAAGCTTATTAAAATGATATGTAAAAGTTATTTTTATATAACTTTAAACTATCGGACGCTAAAAATGATGATGAAATTAAGCTTAGCAACTTCTAAAATTTTATTTTTGTATATACGCTTCGCCGTTTACGCGATGAACCGAAAGAAGCCGCCGAAAATATTTTATTAGATTTTAATTATTATTATTATTTCGATTATTCGATTTATACGGAAAAATAAAACAAATATACTAATAAACGCGCGAAATTAGAATTACATAATTGTAACGTAGGTAAATAATACAAAAATTATACGTATATTATTATATATATATATATATATATATATGTATATATTTATTTATTTATTTATTAGGTGACAAATGTAATAAAAGAAGACTATGACACGACGGCACCGTCCATGTTATAACCGTTGCCGATGATCGTTGGTGGACGCGGCGATATTATTTATATTCTATATTCGTACAGTATTAGATAATAGTTCGATCAAATTGAAATCATTTTGTGCAGAAATACTCGACTAATACCAAAGGTCGTTTTTGTTATATTAATATTTGATCGAGATTTCTATTAATAACGGATGACTTTGAAATTGTATTTATAATCGCGTATATTTAGACGAAATGATAAAACGCATTTATAGAACCGCAAGTATATTATAAGCTAATGGTAAATTGTCGAAATTTTATGTAACGGAACACATTTAGTTTCTAGTTCGAATTTTACTGTACGCACATTCCGAACGTGTGTTTGTTACACTGCGAATGAAATTGTTCGATAAACCGAAATCAAAATGAAATAATTTGTTATCGTTATCATTCACACACTTCGAAAGTATTACAATTCAAACGCCGGTGGAGTATTAACGCGATATACGCGCGATCGATGACGCAATAGATTAATAATCGGATTCATTTTCTCGCCGACATATACGGATAAACTTATGATTATATCGTTAGCGGTTTTTCTAAAATTATCGCTTATCGCGTAATAGATGAAAAATTTCAAACACATATGAAAGTACATTGCGAATTCGCAGATCGTTAGTAATTGACGATTGATAATAAAAAGTAATGAACCGACACGAATCGGTATTTTAAATTTGAAAAAAATTGCGAGGTTTTCATATGTAAAAAGAGTTATCGGCAAAAGTTCCGTCATTAGGATTAACACGGCTAAACCGACGATTATTAACGATGTTCGACTAAGCCGATTATCTAAAGTCGTTCTTCGATCGATCGTCTGATTACGTCTTAATCGATTACGTCGTTGTCGCAGCATGTCGATCGATAACAGAATAGAAAATATTACGAGTAAAACGCACGGGATCGTTTTAATCAATAAAATTAAAATAAAATTAACGACGGACGAAAATAAAGTTAAAGATTTATCAAAATACCGGATTGCAAACGGTATATGAAAAACTGGCGGTATTAAATAACAGACGATTATTCCTAAGGAAACTTTTCCGGAAGGACACCAAGTACGAATTCGAAGCGGATAGGCGACCGCTAAGTAACGACAAAGTGACAGATGACATTCTAACCATAAATTCACATCGCGTAAATATTCGAGTACAATAATAACGAAATTGGGTAACTTATAGTGAAAATTACTAAGTTCGAATTGAAACAAATAAAAGAGAACGGTTAGGGCGCTACGTAAAACATCGTTTACAGATATGCAAACGAAAATGCGGGCGATGGCTGATTTTTTCATTATTTCGCGACGAAATATAATTATGATCCAAATACCGAGCAGAAAAACGATCATATTGAGCGCTAAATATGAAATTTTGATCCCTGAAACAAATTTTTAAATTAGAAAACATTCGAAACTTTTATTTATTTATTTTTTTATTACGTACACCAAATACGAAACGATGCTATTATTGTAAATATTTTTTAAATTTTTTTCTTTTCTTCGCGTTTTAAATTTGGAAGTGATAAGGTATTTATCATCAACTAGATGGTATATAGAAGACTTGAAAATCGCAGATCCGGCTAAAAGCAGACTCGCAGAGTACCTAATTTAGAAAGAATTTATGTATAGTTTATGATCATTTTGCGTGCGAGTCTTCTGACATTAACTGTCTTTCGAAAAATTTTGAATGCCGGCGGATTATTATGATGTTTAAGTTTGGATAAATGTTTGATTATCACTCGATGAATTTCTTTTATAATAAGTATTCACATACCAGCGAGCTGTACGATCCGCAATACTTTGTTTCGATATGTCTCGATTATTTTTAAATTTTCGAAGCACATCCCCGTATAGCATGAAGCCATACTTGTACATAGGAGGCAGTCGCCCCCTCAAACTTATTATACCCGGGGACATTCCCTCTCAATGATTATTAATTAAGGTGCCCTTCAATGTTTATTATTCAGGAGTTACATCCCTTTCAGTAACATAATTTAGACATAAAAATATATAAATAATTTTTTTTCTTAAAGAAAGAATTTTAATGAAAGTGTGTTATTGTATTTATATTTTACGTATAATTTTATAGATTCTATTTACTTCTTGAATTTCAGATTTACGTTAGTAGGGAAGTAGTATTGGAGGTAGAATATCCATTGTCGACATTTAATCCAAATTATTTTCATCGACTTGTTCCATTCCAAGAAAGCCGTTGATGATTTCTTGTTTTTCTGATTTTATATTTCCGGTGTTTTTTTTTTTTACTTTGTGATTTACACATTCCCTTTGAAATCATTCACGTTCTCACATTTTTCTTGAAAGCGAATGGCGCAGTTTATCAGTTACCGATTTTATTTTACAGTTTTGTGAATACGATACTGTTCGACTTATTAAAATTAAATAACCTAAAAATGTATATATATATATATATATATATATATATATATATATATATATATATATATATATATAATCATCGTCGTATTGTTCGTTGTCGAACGATGTGACTAGCCATCGTACGTTTATTTTTATGTACAAGATGGATTAGCATTCAACGTACTATTTATATGCGACGCAGATGCGCGTGCATTTATGATGTTATACGGAGTGGAGTGCCACTTGCCTTCTCAATGAAAATTAAGAATTAAATAATAATGAAAACTTTCTATGTCGCGCGTTGGTTTCGAACCCCGTCGAGTTGACAGTCGGTCACTCTAGCAACTAATTGCATATATATTCCAAAAATATTCACATTTAATATATATATATATATATATATATATATGATTTTTATATGTAAAAAAACAATATTAATGTTATGTATATGGAAGGTAAAAAAATATTCTTTTGCCCCCTAAAGTTTTTTCAAGTCGGCGGACCCGACATAGGAGATATGATTGACAAGACAAATGACTGATTATCTACTTTTTTTAAAAAATTGAATATTTGAAATACATCAAACGTCAATCAGCGCAATCTTTCTGTAAGTAATACACACTCCAATCTATTGAATTGCAAAAGCGTTTACAATTGGCACAAAAATGTAAACGCTATTGCAATTCTATATCAAGTATACAATCCTCTGTCGACAACGTCTCTCGATTTCGTTTAACAAGGTGTGTCCTTCTCATGTTCCTACATTTGATTATTTATGTGTAAATTACGTATTAGTCTGTCAGAACTATGGAGAGATCTTTATAGCAAAACAAGTAAATCTCCAGGTTTGGAAGCTGTTCCTTATTTCGATCTTTAAAAATGTTCCAATTTTACACTAAAGATTCTATGTAGTACTGCAAAATAAGCTGGTAGGAGACGTAAATTCCTATAGGCCCATCACTCTTGCCTCATGTTTTAGAAACTATTTTCTATAACCGCCTTGTGTTGGACGCAAACAATAAGCTTCCAAGACCATTGTATGTATTATTCCGTCATGGGTACGGCACAATGGACTGCGTATGAGCTTACTACTGATATCTGCTCATCATATCGACATCCAATCAGCTTATGATAATATACATATACCTACTTTACAAGCACGACTACTTAACATTAGAGTTCCGAAATTATTAGCTTCGTTTTTATATAATCTATCTATTAATAGAACATCAAGGATTAGTGCTGGGTCCTTTGTTGTTTAATGTATACATATAACCTCTCTTTTTGCAATTACATTCTCACATTAATTATGCAATAGCAATGACATACTTTACGGTTAGGGTAATGACTTCGCGCATTGTATAACATCTCTTCAATTCACATCAAACTATATTAACTCCTTCCTTTTACTATCTAATTTAAATGTGTCCTTAACTGAGACGGTCCTTGCGTTTTTTTTTTCATTAAATCGGTACAATTGTGAACGTATTTCGATCGTTTTTTAAAAATATCATTCCTGTTTAGACATTATTCTTAACCAAAAACTACAATGTGGCCTTATGTCAAACCGACTATTCTGAAAACGAACAGAGCTTATAAATATCATCAGGTCACTAACTTCAATTCGGTGGTAGGCGATCACATCATCCTTTGACTCCTTTGCACCACACTTATTCTTATTGATTGAAATATGAATACTCCCTCTTCCATGCTGCTACTGTGTTCCATCTTAGAAAACTTGCTATCTGCAAAATACTTGACTAAGTTTAATATGTAGAGCATATGTATCAACTCCTAAATTTGTATTCTCCTCTACAGCATATGGAAATGCAACTGGCATATCAGTACCTTCTGAATTCTTATGAAGGGTATATACAATAAACTCGTATAAATTTACAATAACTGGTGATTTGCTCACCATAAAATTCACCCTCTCTTTATGTAGCTGTTTAGAATCGCAAATGCATACAGATGATTTTAATTTCTTAATTAAACAGGGTAATTTCCTGATAGTTAACGGACTTTTCAGGTCAGTTATCTAGTCTAATCATTTGTTACTGCTTTAGTGGTCATGTCCCTTATGTTATCACTCACAAAAATGTTATCCGGATTATATCCTCTCCGCCATCTACCACTATTAAACGATGAAGGTAATTTAGGATCGTGAACTAAACTCAAGCAGTTCATTTCTGCCCAGTTTTCAACAGCTTCTCCGTCATCATTATTCTTTGAGTACCCCCACATCGTGCTGTGGCTATTGAAATCCCCAATTATAATACTTGTACTCGTACTTCCATAGTTCACAGGTTTCTCGAACTTGAAGGGTATGTTTGGAGGTTTATAAACCGATGTTACACTACATTTCCCTATGTCTACTGTGATTATTTCTATGTCATTCTCTTCTGTACGTCCAGTTGATGTAATTTCCAAGTCTGGCCTAGTAAATATAGCACTTCCATATTTTTTGTGTGGTCTTTCCATCGCCAGTTTCATCCCGGATACATTTGGTTTCCTATATTTTGTTTCCCAATGTGTTTCTTGTATGCAGAGCACATCGCATTTAGTTTTCTTGCATAGTTCAGACAGAATATTCTCCTTTCCTGATGTCAGTCCTTCAATGTTTATTGACATTACTGTTAAACTTGGTTTTGGTCCTGAAAAGGACCTTTTCTTTTGACCGTGGTTGGTAGGATTAGCCAGCGAATTCTGCATTGTTTTACACATAATTATCTCGCTGTTTCCAGGGGCACCGCGTGGAGGTTCCTACCACGCCCCCTGCGGGATGGAAGATATGACAAGAATAGACGGAATCTCGGACGACGCAGTTCAAATGGTGAAATATTGGGGAAAAAAAGGAATATAAATGACCGACACGATAAGAAGAAGAATTTGTTACTAGTAACATAAAAGGTTTTACAAGACCGGAATTGAAGGGGAGTTGTTTTACACAGACTCAGATAGATCACGTATACACAAAACAAAGTACAAGTTTTTTACATTTTAAACATAAAAACCTAAATGTTAAAATAGCTGATCATAATATGATAGGCTGCGCGATTCATTTTAATGATACACAAGCAAAAACAAAACCTGAAACACAGAGACACAGTGTTGAAGAAAAACAACTTAGGAACAGGTTGAATAATACTAATTGGAGCAGTAGTACGGACACTGAAAATTCCGCCGAGTTATATAATGAAATAAAAGGGAAATTTGATGAGATCTATAAAGCTTGCCAAAAACGCATAAACAAAAATGGATGTAGAAAAACAGTAGCGATAAAAGAATGGATTACTAAAGATATTATACAAATGATACGACAACGTGATGTTCTTTATAAAAAACATAAAAATAATATACAAAATAAATCGATAAGGAAACGATATACTCAGAACAAAGTAAATAAACAGATAAGAATACAAAAGGATAAGTTTACCAAGGAGAAATTTAAGCAAACAGGAGGCGATATAAGGATAATGTGGAATAGTGTCGAGGAAATAATCGGAAAGGGGAAACCTCTTGGAATCGATGATACAATAGAGAAGTATATGTGAAAAAAAAGTAGTATTCAAAATGTAATAATAAATTTTAGTAATGAATTTGTACAAAGTGTAATGAAAATTGAGCATAAGTGTGACACAACTACCTTGAAAGAAACAAAATGCGACGTTAATGTCAACATGTACATACACACGGCAAGAAAAGAACAGATTGAAAAATTAATAGAAAATTTGATAGCAGAAAAGGCATGCGGAAGTGACGGTATTGGAATTAAAGATATAAAAACTATAAATACTAAACTTTCCAGTAAAATAACCTGAATAATAAATAAAACATTAGCTGAAGGTGAAATATCGGATGAACTAAAAGTATCTTTAACAAGGCCAGTTTATAAAAAGGGGAAACACAGACGCAAACTATAGGCCCATTGCTATTGGAAATACCAAAAATTATGGAAAAATATGTAGCAAATTATCTAGTTGAATTTTTAGAAGAAAACAGAATAATAGATGAAAATCAATATGGTTTTCAGAAAAATAAATCTACATCAAAGGATTTGGAAGATTTTTGTGAAGACATAAAATTGAACTTTGAAATGGGGAATAAAGTAATAGTTACTTATATTGACCTTACTAAAGCATTTGACACAGTAAATCATGAAAAACTGTTAAAAAAATTAGAAGAAATAGGGATCACTGGCAAAGTTATAAAATGGTTTCAAAATTATCTGAGTGATAGGAAGGGCACAGTAAGTATTTCTGGAAGACAAGGTCCAAAATTTCAAATAAATATAGGTGTACCTCAAGGTAGCAATATTGCCCCAAATCTATTTATCATATATATAAATGGGTTGCAAAAACTAATGAAATACAGTAAGATATACGCATTTGCAGACGATATTGCTGTAATGACGGTAAATATAAATCTATCAAATGCAGAAGCAAACATGCAGGAAGACTTGATTACAGTTACTAAATGGGCTCACCGTAACAATTTGGTAATAAATACAACGTAAAATAAAAGTATGTTCCTGAAGCCCGTGATGGACAGAATAAGATATAAAACCATTTTGTGGATTCATTCGAACGATTGTGCTCACTATATGACAGAGCAAAATATATGTGTGAAGAAAAATTGCAATAAAATAAAAATAGTAAGAGAATATAAATATCTAGGAGTAATCGTAGACGAAAATTTGAGATTGAACAAACATACAGCCTTTGTAGAAAACAAACTACGTATGACCTTACCTATGCTATATACTCTACGGAATTATGTAAGTAAAGAGACACTTAAGATAGTTTACTATGCATTAGTAGATTCCAGGCTGAGATATGGAGTGCAAGTATGGGGTCTAGCAAGTAAATCTTATATAATAAATATAAATCGATTACAGAAAAAATGTTTGAGCCTAATAGCAGGACAAGAAAGTAAAACCACACTTAACGAATTAATGCGGAAAGAAAATGTTTTAGATGAAAGGCGATTGTGTTTAATGATAAAAATATTGAATTATTTAAATCAATTTAAATTTGTTGATGTGGACAAAAGGGAAATTAGGAAATATAACTTAAGAAAAATGCTAAAATATAAAGTACAAATACCGAGAACAAAGTATGGTAATCAGACTGATAAATTTATAATTACACAAACGCTGAATATAATACCTGATGATATATTAAACGAAAAAAATACAGCGATTTTAAAATAAAAACTCAAAGAATGGTTACAAGACAATATAATTATAAATAAAATATTAAAAAAAGATATGTAGAATGGAAAATGACGAGAAAGGAGTATAGACAACTCGGATATCAGGGGGCTACTGCAGGAAATAGGTAAAAATGATGGTGTAAATATCTGAAAAATGAGTGAGCCGTATAAATGACTTTTAGAATGAGTGGAATACTGTATTCAATAAGTAAACTGTTAAAATTACGTATTTAGTTGTACGTGTATGTATATATATAGACATATAGGTGTGTATATATGTGTACGTACATGAACATTGGTGTATAAATATTAATTAGTTAGTTTGATACCTGACGACAAGCGAAAGCTTGACGGGATGAGGTAAAATATAATTATACACATGTAATTTTTAATCTGAATATATGTAGATGTTTTATAGTGTGTATGTCAGTTTATATATGTTGTGTGTTTGTGGAAATAGTGTTGCATACATTTTATGATTTTATAATGTGTGTGTCAGGTAGATGATTTTATAGTGTGTGTGTCAGTTTATATATGTTGTGTGTGTGTGGAAATAGTGTTGCATACATTTTATTTATCTGCATGTATGTGTACTAATATGACTGTGTAATTGTAAAAAAAATATTCAAATATACGAATTTTTTAAAAAAAAAAGCTGTGGTTTCCCCATTTACAGCGTATTCTCCTAATAATCATGGAATCATATAGCTTACCGAACTTTTTCACGGTGTTTGTAATAGAGACATATGCAATTCGTAAAGTCTTGCTTTTACTCTAATGTACTTATTCCACCAAATTCATTAAGTGTTCTGCACGCTATTCAAAACAAATACCCTACTGTTGAAACGAACAGAATTTTCTGGCGATCATTCTGTACCTACAACACATGAATATCTGTGCCAAATCCAAGTGGATTCTAGCTCATTTCAGACTCAAAGATAATTAAATTTGTGATTATTTAACTAAAATGGGGTCTCTAGAAGCCTGCGGATACTTGCGCTTACTTCTTCATGTACACATTCACTGCCCACAATGCGACACGCGCGTTCTACTATGTTTTATCCATGAGCCAACAACGCGCCTAGCGCGTTTTCAGAAGTATCATTTTTCTCTGTGAATCGCACACTGGGCACGAATCGTATAATAGTGAAACTTACATTGGCATTGAGTAGTAGTCTTGCGTGTCACACGAGTAGGTTGGTTTTTGGTTGCGTGTTTTACTTGTTGTGTTATTCATCTTTTTCCAATTTGTGTTTCAAAAGATTTTAGTTTTAAATATAAAAATAACCTTTATTTTTATTCTATTTTTATTTGTAATTGTATAAACAACTTAAATATTGCCGCAAAACCAATTTTATTTCATATATATTCACTTTCTTTACTACGACCGCGCCAGGCGCGTTCATGGGCACCTACTGTTCAGTAAATTCTAAATGGAACCTAATTGTGTTTGTTTCATTTGATATTTATTATTAGTACAGAATCAATAAGCACGTGAAAATAATGCCTCGAAATAAACACTTGAATGGCATTGTGTGGTGAGTTAATTGCAATATGCCCACAACGCGCCTGGCGCGTTTTTTGTATTTCTTTTTTTAAAATAACAAAAATAAACAGGGCGAAGGTATAAGCAATTTTGAACAGGTTCAGTATGGTTTAGAACAGAAAAAAACGTGTCAGCACCCGGAGTACCTCAGAATATTTTTGGTGGGCAGTGAATATGTTAAAAGCTTCAACTAAAACAGATTATTCATTTTTACAGCCATATTCAAACGATGTTGCCTAAATAAACTATTTTAATATTTACCCCTCCACTTTTAACACAACTCTAAAATATTTTCATATTTTAATTCGTACTAGGTCAGGGGATAATCTGCTTCTTGACCATTTCCACTGGATAAGTTTGGTTAAGTCCAGTACATGCCAGTATCTCTGTCATTTTTACAGTACCCGCAGAAATTTATTTACAAAACGTTAATAGAATACATGTCCCCCCCATTACATTCCACTGTCCACTTATTATCTTTAAACACACTGACTGTAAATAAATAATTGGGTAGACATGAATTTGTATATATGTGTGCGTCTGTTAGGGATGTTATAAATATTCGGTTAATTAAGAATATGAAAATGAAATCACATAGACTGAGGAATATTATGAAATAAAATAATGAAATTTTTAAATAAAATATTAGTCAAGTTATAATTTGCAATTTTAATGAAGCAAAATTAAATATATTTTAAATTATTATTCATATTATGCACGTTCTGAAGATAAACTTATAATATTAACATGTAAGAAAAATATTAATCCCGATTTTAAAAGAATGATATTTTTATCAATAATAAAAAGCATATGTAATTTTATACTTACCAATCCTCATCGTAAGTCTTATAATTTTCGTCTATTTGTAAAATGAATCTCAGAAGGATTTTGGCCGCTAGTGAAGATTAAATACTACACTATCAGGAGAAATTTTCCAATTTTCTTATTTCATAATTTTTAACATAAATGTATACTATCTGTTTGGAAATGCAAGTAAGCAAAAATTTTAGTACTACGATCAGTATTAAAATCAGCAGCACGTTGAAGAAAACGGTCAGTTAATAAATTAAGTCGCACTAATTATTTTATTCATATCGGAGATTTTATTTAGTTTACAACAACAATACTCTTGGGAATTTGTAGACAGAAACTTGATAGAAAACACGTGTCTAAAAATCTGATATACGGTATATTTTTATTTGTATCTCTATTTTTAATTTGTAAGTTTAAAGCTGTTCAAGGCCTACGTTTACTGTGCATTTTTGTTTTTCATTTCCCTTATATAAATGTACGCACAGTGAGTTAAAATTTGAAATTTTATTTTTATTTTAAATTGGATATTAAAAACAACTAATGCTAAAATTTAATAAAATAATTTATAAAGATGAAGAAAATGTTGTAGATTTTGATATACTTTTCTCAATAGTAATGGTCATTAAATTTTGCTCTGAAAACAGCATGTTGTAAAATTTTTTGCTCACAACCAAGAAAATATTTACTTTTTGCTGTTGATTCAAATTATCCTTAATTAGTTTAATTTTAAAGATCATAATAAATTGTATTGGGTGGATTTTATAGGGGTGCAATTTACTGGAAAAAATAATGTGGTTTTCATTTACTTAGACCCACAACAGATCTTCCTTATCAAAAAAAGCAGTATTTTGTATTTATTTTCTAACTACCAGCAGATGAAGATAAAAATTCTGTCCGAGTTGAGACGCAGTATATTTTTATCGATGCTAAATACTAGATGGCATTCATTTGAAAAGAAGTGGGACGATACAATTTGCAGACAGCTGACAAATCTGAAAATATTACTATGGGACCGCAGAACGAAATATTGATATCAATAGGTTTCAAAATTGCAAACAACTCTGCTTTCAGTATGGAGCAGCCTGATGGTAGCTTATATTTAAGTACAATTTCTAATCGGGTGTGAAAAGAACAGAGCTGAACAAGCACACAATATAAATAACGATATTGAATATCGTACCGACGTAACACAGTTTTTTTTTTTTTTTTTTTTAATGTGCACCTGTATAATTTAACAATAAGCACATGAGTTCAGTTAAATAAATAAATAAATTATATACAAATACATTAACATACAGCCGCTGTTACAATAAACAGCCGGCCAGTTTAAAATTTTGCCTCAGCAGCAATGTCTTGATCTATATGACATCATTTTTCAATAGTTGAAAGTACGTCCCGGAGCATTTGTCGTTTTAGCCTTCGAACAGGATTATCTGGAAGTGTTGGCATGTAGATTCGCCGAATTTGGGGGTTTGAGTGACTGGAACATTTACCGAAAAATTTTTGATATTTATATTGATAAATTTGTGTAACTGTAGGCACTTGCAGGTCGTGATGTAGAGTATCATTGCTGACATAATAAGGAGCGTCACATATTGCTCTTAGAGCTTTCGACTGAAATTGTTGTATACGTTTGACGTTACTACTTGTTGCCGAGCCCCATAGTTCAATTCGATACTTCCATTTCGCCGCTAGAAGTGCGTTGTAGATCAGCAATTTATTATTTAATGAAGTTTTGGCTTTTCTTCCTATAATACAATATAATAGCCGAAATGAGATATCTAAGTTTTTTCTAAGCTGCAATATATGCGGAGTCCAGGTAAGTTAAACATAATAAGGCCGAGGTACTTTACAGTATCAGTCTGAGTAATTTGTTGCTGTTCATAGTAAACTGGACGACAGGAACCTCTCCGTAATGTAAAAGTTACATTTGCCGATTTATCGGTATTTATCTTGATTTTCCATTTAGTGCACCACTTTCCCATTTCTTGTAGGTGAAGTTGAATAGAACGGGATGCAACTACCGGGCTTTCATCGACGGCTATAATCAAGGTGTCATCAGCGAAGGTGAATATCGATGTGTAAGACGTTGTAGGCATATCGGCTGTGAATATCGTATATAAAGTAGGTCCGAGAATACTTCCTTGCGGCACAGATGCTTGTACTGGATACCAAACAGAGTATTCAGAGTTGTATCGTACACGAAATGTCCTGTTTTCCAAGTAGGATTTGATCAACAAGTAATAATCCGCTGGTAAGAACTTTTTAAGTTTATATAGCAGGCCCTGATGCCACACTCTATCAAAGGCCTGCGATACATCTAAGAAGACAGCAGGACAGTATCGCCCTGTTTGGAAACAGGAGGAAATAGCATCGACAATCCGGTGACATTGGTGTATAGTAGAATGAGTTTTACGGAAACCAAACTGGTGGGCAGGGATCAAATCTACTTTTTCTAGAGTTGCAGAAATTCTACGCAGTACTAATTTTTCGAAGACTTTTGATAATGTACACAGAAGACTGATTGGCCTATATGATGTTACAACAGAAGTAGGTTTATTCGGTTTAGGAACCATGATTATGGTGGATTTCTTCCATGCCTCGGGGAAATAAGAGAGACGAACAATGACATTAAATGGGTACGTAAGTTGTAAAATTGTATTCCGTGAAATATGTTTTAATATATCTCCTGTGATCAAATCATGACCTGGAGCTTTGCGAGTAGGCAGTCGTTTTAACTCCTGCTCTATTTCTGCTGGTGAAAAGGAACGTGTAGGAAGAGAAAGCTGTAGTGGGGTGTTCAAGTAATTATACACGTGTTCAGTAAATTGTTTATCCTCAATGTCTGTGTTCGATGAAAAAACTTTAACTAGGTGTTCAGCAAAATACTGAGCCTTGTCAGCGTCACTTTTTATCCATGCTCCAGATTGATTTCGTAAAGGTGAAGTCACAGTATGCTCCTTTAGGATGTGTTTGGTAGTTCTCCAAAGGGAATTATCCGTTGTATTTAGATTTTGTAAAAATACTTGAAATGCATTGTCTTTGTACAACCTTATTTCTGCTTTCATCTTGTTCCTGATACGATCATATTCTGCACGAAAGCAAGGATATTTGTGGCGCTGCCATAATTTACGCGCTCTACGTGTAGAAGTTATTAGTTCTCTAATCCTTAATGGAAGGTAATTTTGTTTCCTTTCGCAATGGGAATAGGATGTAGTGTTGGTAGCGCAATTTTTTAGCATTGTTGTTAGATTTTCGATATGTGCGTCTACATCAGTAGGGGATTTTAACCGAGTTTTGAACTCAGAACACTTCTGCAGGAGATTATGAAATAAATTCCAATTTGTTGTTTTGTTGGTCAGCTGTATGTTTTTAACGTACTGTAGTGGGACTGTATCCAACAGAAGGACAACTGGATCGTGGTCAGACGTCAAATCCGGCATCGTTTTGCAAACATTATATAATTTTTCAGTTCCTTTTGTGATGAAAAGGTCAAGTAAGTCCGGGTGTCTGTTATTATGAGAAGGCCAATATGTTGGTTCGTTCGGGGCTATAAATTTATAGTTTTCTGACAGTATAACTTTTTTTAGTATTTTGCCCCTAGGATTTACTTTTTTTGAACCCCATAGGGTATGCTTAGCGTTAAAGTCCCCTCCGCATATGAAGTTACGACCTAGATTCAGAAAATGATATTTAAAATTATACTCATGAACAGCATAACGTGGTAGGCAATACATAGCAGCTAGTGTTAAATCAAAAATTGTATTTTGGACTGTTATTGATGCGATCTGTATTGCTGCAGAAGAGTTATTGTAAGCTACATAGTGTTTGATGTCATTTCGTATTAATACTGCAGCACCGCCATGCGCAGTTCCATCAGGATGATGACTACTATGTATCGTGTAGCCAGAAATCGAAAACGAGCTGTTTACTGTGAGATGCGTTTCTGTGATGAGTGCTACATCAATACGTTTTCGTTTAAGAAAAAGTTGAAGCTCTAGCTTTTTTTGCTGGATTCCATTTGCGTTCCATAACATAATTACTAGGGATGATTGAGTGAGATTAGTGGTAGCAGTCATTTAGATTGGGTTAATACTACGTCTATGACTTTGGTTAGTAAGTTAATTAAAGGGTTAATTATAGTTTTAAATTCGTTTAGTTAACAGAAGAAATTAATGCGGTTATGCACAGCAGGACATCTACCGGTAATTGTAGTTCTAAGGTAGTATTTAATAGTAATAATATTAGTAATAATAGTCGTAATAATAATAATAAAAATAATATTAGTAACCTAAATCGTAGAATTACTATACCTCCCATAATACTTCGGGACACATTGAATGAAAGCCACAATACATTTGTTAATAAAATTCATAAAAATCTAAAATTTAACGTAAAAATTAAAACTAATGATAATTCGTACGTCTTATATACTAGTAGTATTGAAGATTATGACAATGTAATGAATAACTTGGCTAAAATGGGAATAGAGCATTATACGCATACCCCCAAACATAGAAAACCAATAAAAATGGTTTTAAAAGAAATACCTATTAACGTTACATTAA
Source organism: Coronaproctus castanopsis (assembly GCA_032883995.1). NCBI lineage: Eukaryota > Metazoa > Arthropoda > Insecta > Hemiptera > Monophlebidae > Coronaproctus > Coronaproctus castanopsis. The sequence continues at coordinate 43,785,820 of CM065053.1, read as the reverse complement.
ATGAAATTAGAAAAGAAATCGAATCTAAAATTAAGATCGATGATATTAAACAATTTACCAAAAAAAATTCTGAAAATCAGATAATTAAACTACCTATTTTTAATGTTATATTCCCAGCGAACACAAATATTAAAGATATTGTAGATATAAAACAACTTTGTTATTGTATAGTATCCTGGGAAAAATTTAAACTCAGTAATAAAATTATACAATGTTTTCGGTGCCAGGCTTATGGGCACGTATCTTATAATTGTTTCAAAAAAATAAAATGTTTAAAATGTGGTGGCCAGCATTCTATTAAAGAATGAGGCGAAAATAATCAGGTAAAATGTACTAACTGTGAAAATGAGCACACAGCTAACTCGAAAAGTTGTCCGGTTTATAACCGAGTTCTCGAAACCGTATCGAATAATATACTAAATAAGAATACCGTAAATAACGTTAATAATAATCGCACTAGTAATAGTGATCACGACTATAGAAATAATAGAAATAACAATCATTTTAGAAATAATCATATTAATGATGATAATAATAATAATAATTTAAGAAAAACAAATGTTAATAAAACGACACGTACTTATGCACAGGCTCTAAATAGTAATATATGTATAGAAAGCAATCGTGATAGCGAGAGTAATAGTGACTTATCGTATATTATAACAGCATTTAAATCACTAGGTATTAGCAACATATTACGATGCATCAAAAGTATCATATCAAAACTAAAGTCAAATCGTGATACTGATATAGTTACCGTAATTACCATAATTATCGAATGTGTAACCGACACGTTCATATAAATGTGTATATCTGTATATGTGTGAAGAAGGAGTGCATGTAATTGCCTGGAATACTAACTCTGTTAGAAATAAACTATTAGAACTAGAACAGTTTATGCTGAGCAATAACATACACATTGTTGGTCTCTCGGAAACAAAAATTGATGGAAATTTTAATTTTAAATTATCTAACTATAAAATACTCCGAAATTATTTAACAAACAAAATGGGAGGAGTAGCCTTAATAGTTCACAACAGTTTACACTACACCCCTCTGCCTATACCGCATCCAAGTCAGGTACAAGCTGTGGCAGCGAAATTTCAGCTAGGAAACAAATCATTAGTTATCTTTGCAGCATACCGACCGCCGATAAAATCTACTAGTCTCGAAAGTGATATCAGATCCTTATTAAATACATCAACACATGTCTTAGTAATTGGAGATTTAAATGCAAAGAATAGAGTTTGGAATTGTCATAATGCTAACAGAGCAGGGAACATACTCCTAAGCATGTGCAACAGACTAAACTTTCAGATAAAAACACCATCAGAGCCTACATTTTTCCCCGGGAATTCAACTTCTTTGCCTAGCATCATTGATATTGTCATTGCCAAGAACTACTCTCAATTAAGTAACCCTTTATCTTTAAGTGAACTATCATCGGATCATAATCCGATAATGTTTACTATATGTAGTAAGTTAAAGTACAATAAATTAACTAAATCTTTCAATTATTCCAGAGCAAACTGGAACATATTTAAAGAACACATTCAGAAAAATATTAATATACCAAAAACTTTACTTAATCCGCAATCTATAGATAAATACATTCTACATCTAAATTCCGTCATAATGCAAGCTGCGCGCAGTGCCATTCCGCGGGTTGTTACAAAGGAGAAAGTGAATTCGATCTCAAAAGATATAAAAATTATTATTAAACTTAAAAACTACGTTCGTAAATGTTATCAAAGATCTAATGATCTACATAAGTTCAAGTATAAGAAGCTGTATAACAAATTAAATAAGGTAGTTAAAACAAAGTTAATAAATGAAAGAAATTTACAGTATGATAAATTCCTCAAAAACCTCTCTCCAATTGATAATAGTTTATGGAGAGTTAATAAATACTTCTGTAGAGGCCAAACCGAATTATCGCCTATTAAAGACCCAATAAATTTGGGTAGGATAGCTTATTCCGTTGAAGACAAAGCGGAAATTTTAGTTGAGCATTTTAGTACTGTTCCCAGTCAAAATGTGTTGATGTCAACCCGGTATTATGAACGTAAGGTGAAGCAGACGATAAACAATTACTCACTTAACACTCCTGCAGTGATTTCACTCGTAGATCTTACAACACCTAAAGAGGTTAAACGCCTTATCTCCACTCTCAGGCTGAAAAATTCAGTTGGTCACGATCAAATTAGTATAAAAATGATCAAAAATCTACCAACAAAAGCAATAGTCGCCTTGGAGGTTCTATTTAACTCATGTTTACGCCTATGCTATTATCCTGTGTCGTGGAGAGTATCGGTAACTGTACCTTTGGCAAAAGCTGGGAAAGATTCATCTTCAGTTCAAAATGTTAGACCTGTGAGTTTACTCAATAATATAAGTAAGGTTTTTGAAAAAATAATACTAGTAAGATTGAGGGCATTTAGTGACAGAGAATCCATCATAGCTGATTCACAATACGGTTTTAGACCAAAACTAAGTACGTCAATCCAGCTGGCCAGTGTTTGTGACAAAGTTACTGATAACTTTAACCAGAATAAACATTCGGGTGTTGTCTTGATGGACATAGAAAAAGCGTTTGACACAACATGGCATGATGGAATCATATATAAATTAATTAAATATAATTTCCCTCCATATATTGTTTTTACTATTAAATCTTATTTGATGAATAGAAAATTCTATGTGAAACTGAAAAACCATAACTCTGATATAAGGTACGTTAAAGCTGGGGTGCCTTAAGGCAGTATCTTAGGCCCATTCCTTTTTATTGTATATATTAATGATTTACCGACAATCCCAGAAGTAGATATAAATCTCTATGCTGATGGCACCTCTCTAATGGTATCTTCTTATAGAATAGACACTATAAGTAATAGATTAACTAAAGCAATTGATGTCATGTCTAAATTCTACCATAAATGGAAAATAAAAGTTAACGATGAGAAAACAGAGTCAATAATTTTTACCAGACGTAGGCCTTCATTAAATCGTTTCGTTAAAATAAAAAACGTTGAACTTGACTAGATGTGAAGCATTTAGGCGTCATCATGGACAGAAAACTCACATTTACAAAACATATTAATGATTGTGTAAGTAGAACAATACGGAAAATGGGTTGTCTATTTCCTATATTTAATAAAAGATCTGCGCTTTCAACGCAAAACAAATTTTTATTATACAAAAAGGTAATTTTACCAAAGCTACTCTATGCCTGCCCAGTGTGGTCTTATACTAGTAGTAGTAATATAAACCACGTGCAAAGAGTGCAAAACCATTGCCTTCGAATAATTTTGAATAAACCTCGATTTACTTCAATAAAATCTCTCCATGATGCGTTAAAATTCCCTTACGTACAGGAAATGATTAAGGATAAAACGAAAAAATTTTTTGCCGATTGTAGGTATTCCGACATTCCAATGGTAAATTCTATAGGGGATTACGATTACCAAGCTTTACGACACAGGTATAAAAGATATAAGCATAGGCGTATAAAACACATCCTTCTACAGTAATACAAATTCTAGTTCTAGTATTAATAAATAAGCTAAGATATTTTTAAGTATATTGTTGATACGGTAAGAGTGTACGCACTCTGTTATTTTAAATGAGCAGGTTTTTTGTATTAAAAATTTTTCCTGCAATCTTATAATAAGGCGTAATTTAAATAATATTTTATAAGATTATATTTCGTATTGATTTTTTCTGGAAAGAATCGTTGATATATTCGGTACAGAAAATTCTATTGAATGGTAACTTTACTTTTTTGTAAACAGAAAATATTTAAATATGCAAATATATTATTGTTCATTATTGTTCAGAGCTGAGAAAATTATTACCATTTGATTTGGAGCCATCTGCGTTCTACCATAGCATATCCAATGGCAAGGCAGACCAAGACGACTGGTATGTCACGAACGGCACGATTCCTCGTAGGCTATTAAAGGAGACAGTAGGAACAGGATTATACGAAAGGAATAAAGAAATGGAAAGGAGGAAGAAGATTATAGGAAAGGAATGAGAATGGAAAGTAAAAGGAAGAAGGATTGCCACTATTTCGGGGCGGCATCCTAGCTTTTCGAAATACTAGCCTGTAAGGCAGCCGATTGCTACTGGGGAGATAGCACTGTAAGGCTTTTACGGCGGCCAAACCTCGATGAGGGATAGTCATATATATATATATATATATATATATATATATATATATATATATATAAATAAATGAATAAAGCCTATATTTTGCCAATTATTGGCCGAAGGCCTCCCACCCATGAAACTATTAATAAAATGATGAAACACATAACAAAAATACCATATACCCATACAATTAACCATGATTAAGGACACCATATAATTGACACATTTTCTTCCATTCCGTTCTATCGGAGCTTAATCGCAGCCAAGTAGAACCCATCCACCGTCTGAAGTCATCTGCCCACCGTAACGGTTGTCTGCCTACACTTCGTTTGTTGTAATATGGAATCCACTTGGTTGCATCTGCGGCCAAACCATCCCGACGCATCATGTGACCGGCCCAGTTCCATTTCAGGCTGACTGCTAACTTCGCAATGTCCTTCATTTTAGTTTTATACCTAATAGTTTCCGAACGAATTAGGTCCAATCTTCGAATTCCAAGGATAGATCTCTCCATTGCTCTCTGTACACGACTGATTTTGTCAATATGTGCTGCTTTCATAGACCACGTTTGACAACCGTATAACAAAACTGGTACGACACCTTTTTCCAGAACGTTAACTTTTGCTTGTAAGTTAATTTTCCAGCTTCTATTTTTTAAAACTCCTTTTAAATACTATCACCTACCACAAATTTTTGAAGAACAAGCTAGGTTTTTTACCAGGTAGAGGCACACGTGAACAGCTATTAAATATAAGAAAAATAATAGAAAAATACAACGAATATAACATTCCGGGATATAACCAGAAAGCTTTTGACAACATCAAGTGAACGAAAATGTGGCAAATATTACTAGAAATGGGAACACCGAAACATCTAGTTTATTTAATTCAATAATTATACTTAAATAATAAAGTTTCAGTAAACTGGAGAACGAAAAATCGAAAGAGTTTTCAGCAAGAAAGGGAGAGTACAACAAGTTTACCGATTCTATTCAACATCTACAGGCAACGGAATGTAAGAAAAACAACGGAAGGATAGCAAGCAGGGATATCTATCGGAGAGAAAAAAATTACAAATATTAGATTTGCAGACAACACTGTATTACTGGCCAGCACAAAGCAAGAAATGTTTGAATTGCTATCAAGAATAGATGTGTTCAGTAAACAGGCAGGCTTAATACTTAATAAAGATAAATGTTCAATACTTATCATTGATAAAGAAAACAGAATACAACAAACACTGACTCCTCCGGCGAGATATTGAAATTAAAGATAAATTAATTTTTTTGGGTGCGTGCATATCCAAAAATGGTGGATCAGAAGAAGAAATAAGGAGATTAGGTCTTTGAAATGTCGGGATTGGTAAACTCAATTGTATATGGAAAAATCATAAGATCTCTAAAACAACAAAGCTGTTACTCCTTAAAGCATTAATTTTCTCCATAGTGACATACGGCTTAGAAACCGGGACGATTAAAAAATCGATGAGGAAGAAGCTGGAAGCTTTTGAAATGAAGTGATACAGAAACATTTTAAGGATCCCATGGATGGCGCACAGAACAAATGATTCTGATTTAAAAGAACTGGAAATCGAAACTACTGGGAAATTAGATCCATTGAAAGACACATGCTAGGCTTCTTTGGTCATCTAATACAAGCAAATGGGCTGGAGAAAACAATTCTGCAAGGACAGGTTAATGGATAAAGGAGATAAGATAGACTGATGAGCCTCTACATTGATCAGACCACAAGGTTATGTAGATCAGACATACAGCAAATCATGAATCTAGCGCAGAATCGATATAAATGGCGACGTCTTGTAACTTGCATCAAATAATAATGAAACAAGAATATATATATATACAGTGATCATGACTGTGAAATATTATTCTGTATAAAAGAAGTTCTACTAAAAGTGACAAGTAATGAACTCAGAGCATTATAATTTTTTTTTTAACACAAAGGAGTCTAGAAAAGTTATTTATATTTTTGAGCTTTAAAATTTAAACATTTTCAAAATTAAACTTATTTTCGAAAGGACCTCTGCAGGATAAACGTCTGAAAATGATTTATTCATGACGAAATTTTTAGGGAAGTGAATAAAATTGAATAGTCTGAATGAGTGATATGTGAATATATAGTTGTATTATGAACATGCACACGCATATACATATATAATATATATATGCAGTGTGTACATATTATTCATTTGTAATGCCTTCAAATTTCACCTTCCGACACCTGCACATTGCTAGAGTAATCCAAAGTAAGTTTAAAATTTTCAGGCTTTTATTTTAACTCATCTCCTAACGCCTGCAAATGATCCATTCCAACACCTGCACTTCTTCCAAAGTAATATTCAAAAAACGTATATTTAATATTATTCTAATGTAACGCCTGCAAACTTTAACTTCTGACACCTGCACATCACTAAAGTAATCCCAAGTAACTTTATAATTTGCAGGTTTTTATTTTAACACATCTAAAGCCTGCAAACAACCCCTTCCGACACCTGCATATCTTCCAAAGTAATATTCAAATAATGTGTACATATGTAACGCCTGAAAATTTCACCTTCCGACACCTGCACATCAATAGAGTAATCCCAAGTATGTTTATAATTTACGGGCGTATATTTTAACACATTTAACCGCCTGCAAATAACCCATTCCGACACCTGCACATCTTCAAAAGTAATATCAAGTATTCCCAAAATTTGAAGGCATTTAAAAATGAATATTTTTAATTATTAAAGGTTGAACTATTTCATCCATTATAGTATAATACTGAGAAGTGTATATTACCCGTCAACATCTTACAGATCTCTGACTATATACCAGCAGTATAATTTCGACTACATGATTACTATGATGTAATCGAATCAATTGCCGCAAAATAAAATGATTTTGTGACAAAAAGTTGGTTTTACTGGCACAGCTTTGCCATCAATATTAAAATAAAATCACTCCCATAGCATGGAAACGGAAGAAAAAGCTATTATCGCCATAAGAAAAGACACGCTTCATAAAAACAGCAGAAAAAAATGAAACAATTGAACACTCCAATAAGTTCAAAATTTGTATATATACAAATATATATATGCATACATACATGCCTTTAAAGAACTCTTAAAAGTAGATCAGTTACAAAGCGATTTTACTGCTAATTACAGAGTGATTGTACCGCTAAATACTAAGCGATTTTACTGCTAAATATGGAGCGATTTTACTGCTAATTACAGATCGATTCTATTGTCTGGTAAGTGATTATTGTCTCGTATATGTGCAAAGCTGTTAATGGAGTGATTTTACTGCTAAATACAGAGCGATTTTATTCTGTTCTTCAAGTATATATGGCGAAATTGAGCAATTTTGTCTTTTCTTAAGGCGCCAAATACTTTAACGATCTCGGCCATACTTTTTTTTTTTTTTAATTATTATATATTTATTAATTTCTGTGTACATTGAATAATACGCGTGCTTAATAATAAATTATTAACTAACGAATATTAATGTGTGTAGATTGAATTGTAAACTTATAGGTTAACACAGAAATGACATACTTAAATTGGTTACATTATAAAGTAACGGTGATGATAATTCTTAGTCACAATTACCATTTACTATAACATGATGATGAAACAAACACATATTTACATTATTAAAATAAATATTATTAATAACAATACTAATATTTATATCAAACTATAGTTACAAATATCGAATACACAATGTAATTCTTACAATTAACTCATGAATTCAAAGTAAACATATATATATATATACATTTTTTTTTTAAATCATTATTATAACTTATATTGGGATAACATTTGTATTACCGAATTAGATAATACCATTACTTGAAAATCACTACTATAATCATAGCAACTCTAATATTTTATTAACAATTTGAGTAAGAAACGTGATCACTCTATGTTATAGTTAACTTTTCCCTCATTAAATCATGAAAAAAAAGTAGCATCCTGTCTGCATTATTTCTGTCTAAGATTAATGACGTGTTTGCGCATATATTATACTCATCCCTTAGCTGTCTAAAACGTTTACATTCAAAAATTATATGCCGTGCATTGTCAATGCTCATTGATCCGCAGACAAGACAGTTCGGAGAGTTTACTAATTTAAATCGATGAAGGTACTCTCTGAAGTTACCATGTCCCGCGAGAGTACTTGCGCATTAAAAAAAATGTGATATTCAGATTTTTCATTTTAAGTTTATTTATTATATTTGGAAAGAAGAGATAGGTTTTCCGACCATTGATATCCTCATCCCAGCGTGACTGCCAAACACTGTTAATATCATTACGAACCTTATTTTTTAATAATTTCATAGCCGGTGTGGTTCCTAATGCTTGTTTAATAACACTATTTGAAAAGTATTTAAGAGAAGAGACCATTTCTAAGCTTTTGACTATTCTATATATTCTGAAACTATTGCTCGTCCAATAAGGAATAGATCTAAAGGAAGAATACCGGCAATCACACAAGAAGCTGAAGAAGAGGTGGTTCTATATAATGAGGAAATGTTCAGTATAAATTTTCTTATTGATTTTTGGGAGGATCTTTTTTTTAAATAAATGCAGGACCGATATCCATAAACAGATTGAACTAATCTTTTATAGAGTATAGTTCTTTCTTTATACTTAGTCTATGAATAATCTAAAAATCTAACTTCATCCATTACGATTTGTTATGCAGTCCTGTTTCCCACCATTGTCGTCTACTAAATATCATCATCATTATCATCGTCATCATCGATAGCTCGTTTTGAGCGTCGTGACAGTATGGATTACCGCATTGTAGTTGGGTCTGATGCCAGATTTTTCAGCTCACATAGTGATGTGGCACCAGCGGTTGTTTCTACTATCGCCAAAAATCTAGTTGAATCTTTTTCATCCCGATATACGATATGTCCAGCGAAGGTTGCTATCCGACTTTGTACAATGTTTTGAAAAGTTCTGACAGTCTTTAATCTATAATGTTTCAGTTCTTTTTTTAACTTTTTTTCTTTTTTTTTTATGGACCATATAATACTATTAAAAATAGATTCGGTAGTTCTACGCGACACGTTATTAAAATAAACGAATAAATATAAATTTTTTGGAAATGGTTTTACGACCTATTCTCTTCAATTTATTACACACGCCAGTTTTTAATGATTTTTTTTTATCTATCTTGTTGATAAACTGTAGCAGTCATATTTTTAACATTTCGGTCTAAGGATAAGTTGTTATAAAACGGTACCTATTTTATGTACTCGGGTTAGTTCGACGGGATGATACGTTCTCCGACTGTACGGAGGACGAACATTTAACGTTTATTAGGTTCGAAGTCTTTACGACTTAATAAAACAGAATTTCGTTATAGCCATTTCGGTCGTCGGCTGATTAAGCTCATTTTACGAAAAAGAAATTTAATTTAACGAGACGATATCCATATAATTTATATTTATATATATATAGAGAGAGAGGGAGAGATGATAGTCGGACGAGAATTAATTTAAAAATAAAAAACTCCTGGGTCGAATCATCCGAATACTTAGTATTAAAAACAAATTACCGTTTCACTACTATCGAGAATATTTGAAATTCTAATAATTTGTCTTTTATTATAAAACCGTTCAGAGACGAATTTATTTCGTACGCGAATAAATTTATTTTCGATTTATTTTTTTTTTATTTTTTTGAAGCCTAAAGACCGACCTCTCATAATCCTGACCGATACGAAATAAGAAATTATTATCTGGAAGGAAATCGAGTTTGAAGAATGTTATAAAAGAAGCTTTTCGATTTCGTACGAGCACTGAGTATACCTGTGACACGCAATTTGCACTTCATCAAGGTTGAAATTTGCTTGCTGAGAAATTGCACCGGAACAACGTTTTTCTTAATATTCCGTTGACAATAGCGGGTTCTACATATAATATATATATATATATATATATATATATATATATATATATATATATATAATCGGATTCATGTATGAGGTGCAAAATAGGTTTATTCTAATATGGAGCTCATTTTTAGAACTTCGCAAACAAATTTATAGGACTAACTTACATACGAAAATCAGTTTTGTAATAATAACAGCGATGATAATGATAATAATAATGATAAAAATACTGATAATAATTTTTTTAATAATATAAATAGTAATAAAACTATGATAATTTTTTATTAAATAATATAAAGAATAATAAAATGATGATATATTTTTTATAAATAATAATAAACCATCTTTATGTTTAAGGAAAACAAAGTAATCAAAATAAAAATTTAAATATATAACGCTCGCAAATGTATATATGCACGAGTAACGCGCTAAATTACGAATAACTTGAAATTAGTTACAGTAGTATAAGGCCATGTTAAACAACATTTGATTTATAAATAAAAGTTTTTCTGTCGATAACGTTTTAAGAATTAGATAATAAAAATAGTTAATTATTCCTCAACTTGAATTGTCCCTTCGTTTTTATGCCGTCAGCCTGTTCCTTCCAAAGACTTAGACAGCTTTTCAGCCAGTAAACTGGTAGCGCAATTGAGGAGTTGTGGAGCTGTCAGCTGTCTAGACAAATCATCTACCATTGTCTCGGCTCAGAAAACCGAGTTGGTAATCAATGATAATCGTCATTCAGTGAAACCATTACTTAAGGTTACTGTCTCCAACAAGAAGCGTTATTCCAAATTTGTCGGGTACTGGATGACATCATTTTGGGTGTTGAGTTTACGGACCTGTATTGTTCAGCGCAAACTTCATCTCCACTTTTAAATGCGATCGTATAAAGAAGTACCGCAGATCTTGGCCGATTGACCAAGGAAGAAATCTGTTCAGCTCTCTGCCTGCACACCATGTTTTAGTTTGCTCGGCGGTAAGGTGCTCGTTTGTTCAACAAGTGACTAATCGTATACGCCTGCCCCACAAACACACGGATGAGATATTTCCCTAAGAGAGACGCGCTGGTAATCTTACTTATTATTGAAACGAAGCCGAAGCTGCTGACTTTATGCGCTCTTGGGCTTGGAAACATTATTCTTTCCCGGTCCTCAGGAGTTATATTCGTACAGATGAATCATCATCATGCAATCAGAATATCTCTCTCTCTATATATATATCAGGTAGCCATTGCATTACACCTTAATACGAACATTACAGTGCGGCAGTATACTTTTAGCTCAATCGGGAGTACAGCCGAGAGAGAGATCAAACGGGCTGTGCGGAATGCTCGAGTCATAGCGGGATGTGCGCTTCTTGCTAGATCAACTACCTTAACATTATAAGAATATAAACAGAATATAAATAATAATGAGCATATACTCGTATATACATATATATATATATAATATACATAGGTGTACAAATTAATACACAAAAACCAGTGTGCCAACTTGTAATAAAAACGCGAATACACTAATATAAAAAATACATTTAATTAAATTTAAAAACTATTATATGCATATGTATATATATACATCATATGTTATAAACAAAAAAGTAATTAATGACATAAAGTTACAATAAAAATTAAAAATATTTCTAATTATTATGGTCAAATTATGCTAAAACAGTTCAAATTTATGTAATAATAAATATTCGTATATACATATACATATAAATATATATATATATATATATATATATATATATATATACATAAATACACATTTATACACATATGTATGCATTTTAGACATACTTATATATACTCGTGCGCGTATAGAATATACAAACATACTACACGTTCTGACGTTAATGTTGGTTTAATCGCAAATTAGTTTCTGCAATTTAATTTATCTTCTAGTGTTTTATATATACATGAAAATTCTTGCATTTGTTACTTAATATCACGATGTACTTATTTTAATCCATTGCCGGGTGTGTGGAAATTCCAAAGTAATTTTTTTTTTGTGTTTGCTAACGAGATATTGCTGAACAACTTTCGTATATTTTGTAATGACGGGCGTGTAGTTTTAAACGATTGTTTACCAAAATAAGTTAATTAGGAATTATCTTTCGGATTTTACTAAAGGAATGTGTTTATGTTTGTGGTATTTGTACGATATAAGGGGCTATATACATTTGTTCGCAATTTATTATCGAGGACTTACACACGGTTTTTTTTTTAAGTACGAAAGAATTTCTAAGCTATATCTATCATCGTTTGTTTTTGAAATGTCGGAAATTTTATTATATCGATATTATTCCTTAAATTTTTCGTCAAAAATTAATAATAAACATTTTATAAGAGTCGTCCATTTTAATTGTATTCATCCTTCCGGTAGATCTAGTTAGAGTCCACATCGGTTGAATAAAGTATTCGGATATCTGCGTATTAATCTTAATCATCCGCTTACTGAATTATCTATAAAACTTATTAGTAGCCGATTTCGTACGGTACTCGTTGATTACGACGAAGTAAATAAGATAATTATAATCGGTAATAAAAAATTTATTGCACGCGAAGGACATAGCAACCGTTCTAGATAATACAGAGAAGTGATGGTAAATTTTTCTTTTCTTACATACGAGGACGACAATAGATCCACGATATTTAGTGTCTAGTGAAAGATCACTCGTAATAGCACTACTTTGATAAGTAACCGATCTATCGAGCGAAATGATAGATATGTAAGAATAGAATTGAATGATACAATCGATAAGTGTAATAACCTAGCTAACACGAAGAACATTAGACTATACACTCGTCGTTGTGATGTTATCAACAGTGGCGTAGCCAGGATGTGGTTTTGAGGGGTCTGAACCACTTCTTGGAATCAATCTGATAATAAGAAAATATATACTCGTTGTTAAATGCCGTTTTGCATTAATTTTTTTTTTTATTTTCATTTATTTTATTTAAATTTCGTTGTTTTTGAAGTAAATAAATAGTTTTGTAATATAGGAGGTACTAGAAGAATTTTGTAGTAAAACGCGAAGAATAGATTTTAAATTTTAAATTTAGTTAAGTATTACACTATGTATTATTCCTTCGAAAAATATAAAATCATTTATTTATCGTTTATTTTTTTCGCGGAATTTATTGTACTTTTTTTAACCATCTCCCTCACTGCTCGATAACATACTATTAGTGCGTTCCAGTGACGTTAAATGTTTCTACCGTCTATCGCTTCTAATAGAATTACATATTCGACGTCTAATAAGTATAAAAATAACTCTGGTGAGTTGGATTACTTATTGGGGTTTAACCTACTTGAGTTTTGGTTTTTTACTTAAAGTTCAATTTAACTTGGGTTTACTGTTATAATTTAGTTTTGTTAACCCCCCTCTTCAACCAAGCAAATTGATATATGCGTGGAAGTTGTGTATATAAAACGTGTCGCACATAAGGATAATAATGATTGGACATGTTTATTTTATTTTATTCGCTGTATACATAAATTTGTCATTGTTGATTGTGTTGTTTACCGCATTCGATATCAGATTATTTCAATCATTTTTTTGTTCTTTATATTATATATATATACATATTATTTGTCTTGTAGTTTGTGTAACATTTTGTTTTGTACATAAAAGTAAAAACTTGGAAATGCTTCTTCAAACATACCGTCCCAAATGTGGAGCGAAATCATACGAAAAGCGAGAGATCGGGTCGTTTAAGCGGAAGATAATGTGTTATGTAAGCAAACTTCTAAACAGAAGATGCGACTTATATAGTGACGATACATACGTAAACACATTCATACATATTAGTGTATTACGTTCTTTTTTATGTAAATAATGAAGTTTTCGAACCGTTACAAATTTCAATACACCTAAATGAGAAATTAGTTCTCTTACATCACATAAACGAAACATCAAAATGTTATAGTACCTGGACGTAGAAATTTACAAAATTCCTGCACAAAATATTACGTAATTTATCATCAGTACTTAAGAATCCACTTTTAATTTCGGAGTTTATTTTTTATGCAATCATTGTAAAATTTTAGTAAAAATTTAAAATAAAATATTACTTCATAAACAGGCTACCTTTTTGGCAAATATACAATTATTTGGTTTTGTAAATTACGCGTTAAATACAAAATTCAAACGTGAATCATCTTTGACAGTGCGACGAACAAATTAATAATATTATTGCTGTTGTTATTATAAATTGAAATTATTCATTACATATTTGTCGATCATCGACCAATTTTACATTTTGAAATTTGCTACTTCAGTCAGCTATAAAAAATGATCAGGCTAGCGTAGATGAAATATTTCGAAAAATATGCTGAAGAAACTTATTATAATAATAACCACACGCATATATATATAAGATGTCGTGACTTTTCCATATTTTTTGTAGTTGTCCCAATGCCAATTTAGCTGTTGATATTCGATTTTTAATTTCATCGGTAGATGCACCATGTTTAGTGATTAGTGATCCCAAATATACAAATTTATCAACTACTTGTAACTGGATACGATACAAGTAGTTGATAAATTTGTATATTTGGGATCACTAATCACTAAACATGGTGCATCTACCGATGAAATTAAAAATCGAATATCAACAGCTAAATTGGCATTGGGACAACTACAAAAAATATGGAAAAGTCACGACATCTCAATGAGTACGAAAATTCGCATAATGAATACTCTAGTCTTCTCTGTTTTTCTATATGCTGCGGAATGCTGGACACTAAAAGCAGCTGATATTCGGCGCATTGATGCTTTTGAGATGTTCTGCTGGCGACGAATGTTGCGAATCTCGTGGACAGAAAAGCGAACCAACCTCTCTGTTTTGAACGATATAGGATCGGATCTACGTTTACGAGACATAGTAATACAGCGCATAATGAGGTATTTCGGACATGTGGTACGTCGGAATGGAATAGAAAAATTAATTCTTGAAGGGATGGTAGCAGGCAAAAGGATACGCGGAAGGACAGAAACCAGGTACACAGATAGGATTAAACAATTAACTGCGGCCTCATCGCTCCAGCAAGTTATAAGACTCGCGGAAAATAGGGACATATGGCGAACAAGTTTGAAAGGAATTGGAACTCATAATTTCACGATGCTCGGACCGAGCCAACGAATATGATGATGTTGATGATACATATAAACTACAAAATATTAACAGCACTGGGACGATGTTTACGAAATAAAAATGAGAATTGAATATGCAACATGAAAGGTATATTTGTGAGCAAAACGATGAACTGGGACACCAGATGGAGGTTTGTGAAATGTTACATATGGGCCATACTACTATATGGAATGGAGTGGACGAGCAAAAAATCAATGTTAAATAGATTAAGATCATTTGAGATGTGGCTATACCGTCGGATGCTAAAGATTCCACGGACGGACAAAGTATCAAATGCGGAAATACTAAAACGACTAAATAAAAGATTAGATTTAGAAAGAACTATTAAGAAAAGACAAATAGCTTACTTCGGACATATCTTCAAGAACAGCAGATATGAAATGTTACAGCTGATTGTGGTAGGAAACATCACTGGAAAACGAGGAAAAGCAAGCAGAATAAAAACGTGGTTGGATAATGCAAACAAATGGACAGAACTCAATACAGAAATCTTATTGCGGAAGTTAGCCAAAGATTGGAAGCCAGAGGGATAATCGTCAACATCCATTGATACGGCACCAGAAGGAGAAGAAGAATAACTACAAGGCATATATTATTTTTGTCTGGTTCGATATGCATCACGGCGGTATACATTGAAATCTATACTTGTAATTTATTTGTATTTTTTTATTTATTTAATATATAACTTTATTTTATTTTATTTTTTAAAATTATAAACATTTTCGATAAGATTGTTTTATCGAATACTTTAAAATTATTTTCGTAAATATTTTAATGACAGATGTACAAATGAGTATCGAATGCTTCAAAATAAATCTACCGATATGAATTTAAAATTAAACAACAACGGGTTAACAATCAGAAGATAAAGATCGCTGGAATTCGAAATTGAATCAGCTTTTGACGCCGACAGTAGTAAAATTCGAATCTTCGTCTCGTTCACACCCAATTTCAGCTGTACACTTACATAAAAATGTATCAATGCTCGGATGTGTGTGTTTCACGCGGTACACGTATCGTACGGATAAACGAAGTAGGAACGATATATAAATGAAAATACCAAGCAGAGAGAAACGAAATATTTCTTTTTTTTGTCTTTATGAAATTTCCACAAGAACTAGTAGCGCTGTAAATCGATTTTATAATTAAAATTTAATTCATATCGGTTTGTTTAACTTTTTAATCGCGTCGACTTTAGATTTAAGATTTCACATTTGAGAATGTATAGAGGTGTACGTTGAAGATGTGAAAAACTAAACAATTATGTAAAGGTTACGAATATTTGGAAAAGATACAGAGTCTTAACGATGGCTAAATTCGAGAAACAAATATTTGATTTATGAAGAAAGAGAAATTGTATAGAATAGCAAACGATATACGTAGTCTTATAGAAGAAGAAATATCAACAAATACACACACGCGCATATACAAATACAAGCTTATCATTGCAATAAAAGTAATTAAGGCGTGTACGTATACATTGAAACCAATCACACGTATACATCCATACACGGGTTATCCACATAATGATATTTAACTTTCACATTACTTTTTTTTTTAACGTTATGTAAATCTCCATATGCCGTTTGTAACTACCAGGGTTATTACAGCATAAGGAGACATGTATCTAGTTTATATGTATGCTAGGAGTCAAATTCCTTTGGCAAGTGTCAGAATTCTACTTATTTATTGAGGGTTGTTTGAGGGTATTTTGTGTATCGGGCCCTGAATTTTTTGTTTTAACCTGTGTGGTGTGAGTGTTTGACAGTTGTAGATTAAGCGTGTGACCGTTGATTCTGTTAAATGTCCGCATAGGGGGCAGTTTGTTGGTGGAGGGATTTTGTTATATTTGCATGATACGGCTGTATGACCCACACGTAGACGGTTTAGGGTACCATATTCTTTTCTGCTTGTGCCATCTGGAAGTCACCAAGGTTCTATGGTTGATTTTATGCTCCTCAAGGAGGTTGTTTGTGAGGTTCAGTCGGTGGTTCATTCCTGTTTACTGTTGTTCATGAGTGCGTGTGCTAATGTTGATGGGGGTGGTGAATATTCTGGTACTGGTGAAAGTACCATAGACCGAGCTTCAAGGTCTACTTTATCAATATCGTGCATCCCAATGTGACTTGGGATGCACAAAAAGCAGATTTTCCATCCTTGCTTATGTAGCGTGTGTAGATGCTGTTGGATTTCTAATATTGTGGTGTTCTTCTTGTCTTGACGGCATATTAGTTGTAGAGAGAAGAGGGAGTCTGTTCGAATCGATGCTTTTCGATGCGGAAGTACAGCTGATCTGATGTACTGAATACAGAGTATATAACTCCATACAACTCTGGATCGGGAGAAGTGCAGCCATCGCTTACTCGGATTGGGTGTAGTATATTATCAATAAAAACAAGTTGCTGGTGAATTGTCACCGACTGCTGTAGATTTTGCTCCGTCTGTGTGTGCGTGTGTGCAGTCATTGTATTTTTGAAGATTGTATAATACAATTTCTTTTATATTTGTAGGGTGTGTAGATTTATTGTGCTGTGTGAGAGATAAATCTGTTTTTGTTTCGGAAGGGTCCCAAGGAGGTATGATTATACTGTAATTCAATGTTGATTTTGAAATGAAGCTTATGTGATATGTCGATAGTATTCTAAGTAGTTTTGGTATAGGGTCATTTGGAAAATGGGCATTAGGGGATGTACGTTTTTTTTTTGTATGAAAATGTTTTATTGTAGCTAAGCGGACGGCTTAAATAGAGGTATGGTGTTTTCCGTAGTATATAAGTGGAAAGGATCCTGCTAATGCACACAAGCTCTTTGATGGCGGTGAGTGATATACTGCTAGGATGGATCGAAGTCTACTGTGTCTAATGTTCTTAATATAGATTTACTGGCTGTTGAGTATACCTGACACCCATAGTTGATTCGTGATAGGATTATAGATTTATAGATATTTAAGAGGATTTGGTATTTAGATTATATTTTGTGTTGGATAAATATTTCAAAATTGAGAGCTCTTTTAAGCACCTACTCTGAGCCGGCGGTCACTCATTCAAGTCAGTTGCTTAACTTCAGCAATTAGACGGAAAGCCACCGACTCAACGTGCTATGCCATTACCGACTTAATAAGGCCAGACTGCTTGTGACGTCACATGCTAGTTCGTCGTCGAGAGTAGTCATAAATATTTCACGGAATGTTTGTTTACTATTGTAACTTATTTTCTGAAGTTTGTTGTTAGTGACTGGTTTTACTCGTTTCAGCGTTTAAATTTGTTATTTTTTCGTTTATCAATTTTTCAAAACTTTTAATTATATATTGATCTAAATGAATTGCGGTGTTTTATACAAACTATGAAATAAAAATTGCAAATTTTAACTCTTTAATATTGTTGCATTGTTTAGAACAAGATAAACTATTGAAACGTGGATATTCTTTATCGTTAAAAGCGTTATTGCCAACAAAAATTTTCAGTCCTTTCATGAAGGAAGCTCTTTACTTTTGGAACAAATATAGAACATTCTTCAGACACGGCTAATTTTATAGATATTATTAACATGGTGGAAAGTTATTAATGTATATTGTTAGGAAATTTCAAACAGATTCTTTAGAACGTCCATTTGGAAAATATAGGCAATTATCAGGAGGTCATTATCACATTTCAATTGGTCAGTTGTATGAATCCGGGAATAAATTGAGAATACAATCACTTAACTTTAACATCAAAATCATTTGGTTATATATCTATTAAATTTTTTTCTGAAAGTTTAGAATCTTTTCACGAAGAACAGATGCGTAATCGTATCATTTAATCCTGAAATAGTTGAAGACTTCGATGAAGTTCAAAATATATTACCTGTTATTACTTATCAGACTGTTGTTATAAAATATTTTAAAATGTTAAATGTCAAATATGCAAACAAAATATAGTAAATAATGAAGAAACGTTTATTGAAGAAAATTACACTTTGATAAACAATATAAGCAGAGGAGATTTACTATTTAAATCCGGTCAACGCCACTATGTAGTATGACTACTCTTGATTCGGTAGATCAGCAGCGCTCAGGCCTTGTCATTAAGTCGGTTATGGCTATGCCCGTCATATATATATATATATATATATATATATATATATATATATATATATATATATATATATAAATAATATATAAATGATGATTTATTTAGTATCCGTACCGAGTAATGTTACCTCACAGGAATTATGAATAATAAGATTATTAACAAGATAGCGAACGTTAAAAATTAATTAAAGTATATTAAAATGCAGTAAAAAAGTAACAAAAAACTGCCAATAAAAACGTACAATCCGTTATGTATCTATATACATAGATATGGAGATAACTAGTAGATATTAAATTGTTACAAATAAATTAACTTAAAAGCGTCTAATTAAATTAACGTAAACTATAGTCAATAAAGCAGATTACGCTTCACTTTTTTTATGTTTGTATTTTTTATATCTTAATGATAATTATTTAGACTAATTCTTACAATCGACTAATGAGTAATATCGTTTTTTAAAAATCGTTTAATTCATCGATTTCATAAGTCGCACTTGTTTCACATAATATAATAAGATATATTCAATGTTTTCCTCATATGCAACGTCGCAATGTAATGTACTAATTATAAATCATTAATTAGTTTCAATTAATTATAATAAAAGTTTAGTCTAAATAGCTGTTTATACTTTAAATATCGTTTGTTTTAAATTTAATTATCCTAACTCGTAACAGGTTTTTTAAAACTTAAAAATATACAAAATAATATACGATGACTAAAATATTTCACTGTTCGTTTTGTTAACGGTTACACTTATATATAAATTAATACATATACACAAAAACCAATGACATCCACCTAACGATATTTTAGTTTTAGGTCGTGTTAATGGACACACGTGTGTGTGTAAATGTATATTTACACAAAAATAAATGACATCCATGTAGCAATATTTCAGAGTCCACTTTGTTTACAGTTACACTTGTATATAAATGCCTAGATACAGGCGAACAAATGGTGCCCACCTAACGATATTTGAATTTCAGTATTGTTATTGCATACTCTTGTGTATAAATGTATATACATACGCAAGAACAAAATAACACCCGCCTTAACAATATTTCACTTTCTCTATTGTTAACAGATATTACAATATATTAGTACATACGTACACATAAATTACATGTCGTCAGATTGTTTCATTTAATATTGCTCTTCATTTTGCTATTTTTTTGCGACGTGTAATCATAAATTAATATTTCGCCATTTTATATTTTTGTTTTTTAAATATTCATTTGATAATCGCCTAACATCCGAAAAGCTTTGTCGTAAAGAAAATCTTTTAGTGATTTAACTTTTCTTTTGTTGTTTATTTTAATAAAAATCACTACATTCCACATTCTTTATATATATATATATGTATGTATACATATATATACATATATATATATATATATATATATATATATAGTTCTGAATTTAGAAATTTTAACGTAATCAAATATATAAACATATGCATATATTAAATATATGTAAAAATTTTTTTTTGAAAATCGTCCTTCAGTAGCCGAAAAACCGTACAAGTTTATAGTACATCCGAGCATACAGACACAATGAATACTTACATACACATGGACACTAATTTACAAATGTATATCACATATTTTTCACACACACACACACACATATATATATATAATAATATGATTATATACCTGTATAAATATGTAAAAGTTTTATCGTCAGAGAGATAGGCGAAATTGCGAAGGGAATATTTTACGAAACGCAAACGACGGTCACGTCTATTTCAGTAATGAAATTATACGGATGATGGAAATTGAAAAAAGTCAGAATTGCGAAAACAGTGCTGGAATTGCGAACTAGCCTGAAAAAAAAAAATAGTTGACAAATAGTTGAAGTCTAGATAAATAAACTGGTACAATAAAACGAAATAAACGGGAAGGACATAAACTGAAAGTAGCAGAAAAAAATTGGCACAACGCGACCTGAATTAGAAAAGAAGTAATAGTTAAGCTTCATTACCAAAGATTCGCGAAACAAATTCTATCTTAACCGAGTATTCTGTGCGAATTTATTTCGAGAGAATTTGATTTGTAATCTCCGCTGCATAGATTTCTTTAGCATTTTATTAGTTTTGAACATATAAACGTATTCTTCAGCATAAATGTGCGTATGTGTTGTGTAGATGTACCTAGATACCTATGGACAATAATATATTGATCGCATCTTCGTCCGACCAGTTGAAATGCTTATCTCTTTGCAGATAGAAGGAAATAGAACGACATTAAAAAATTAAAACGATAAGACAAAACTTCTATATTAAAACGAAGTCGATTCTGTAACTGTAGGAAGTAACAAGATAGGAAAAGTGAACTTGACGACTGCCATAGGAAGCCGTGTATTTATTTTGCATCCTCGTTCTAACATCATCTAGTTTAGAAAATGTTATTTTTTTTCATAACCAAATTTAGATGTAATTCATACAATTCTGGTATAGCGAGTAATTTATAACTTTTTAAATCCAGATTTTCGAGCGCATACCTGAACAACGCTCACGTTGTACAATTTTAATAGGTAAAATATGCTGCGTCCCATCCTAATATATAGTTTCATCAACAGTTAGCAATAACGGTGTAGCGATTTAATAAAAAATCAACAACATTTGACGTCCAAAAAAGGAAATTAAAAAAACACCCAGAGCGAACTTGATGATTAATCTTCTATATACATAAAATTGATGTTAAAAATATATATAAAAATAAAAAAATTAAAAATTAAAACGGAACAAACGAGGAACATGTGAAAATATATTAAGTTAGAAAATACAGTATAACGATTAAACGAAAAACGTTGCTAAAAATAAATAAATAAATAATAAACAATAAAACGGAGTTAAAATCGCTAAAATTTTTTCTTTATGAGAAATAAAATTTTTTTTGTCTGTTAAGACTATCAATATATCAATTTTTCGGTTAATAATATTAATTTTTAAATATAGAAAACTGATTATTTTTCCTCTTATTTCTAGTTTAAATAGAATGTTTTTATTAAAGTTATTTAAATCGGATAGAAAAAATTGTTCAAAATATAATCATTATCATTATTATTACACAAAGATATCATCAACGCATCTTGTCCGTAATTTAACATTATTTTTAAATGCATTAATATTTTTAATATTATTCTATAATTTGTTCGTGTCTAGAATGGGTGATAATGGAGATCCCATTATTAAACCGCTATTTCGTTTATAATATTATAAGCGTTTGAATAATATTAATCAAAGATAAACCGTTGTACGAAGCTCCGGAAAATATCATCGCGTAATTGTCGCGTAAAATATGCGACGTAATTAGACATCCGGAAAGGTATTATTTATTCCAAATCGCGGCATCGAACGACATCGAAGTCGCGGAGAATAAAATCGGTACGAGACATCTCTAGAGCTTAGTCTAAGGAGACAAAGAAATACCGAATTAAAAACAGAAACTCGATCGTGAAAAAAATTGTAGCGTTCAAATTTCGTTCGACGATCGAGTTTATTTTATAAATAATAAAAACCTCATTAACGCGTACAAGACAATGGCAAACCACCACGCGTAACACTGTATGCGCTAGTAGTAATATATGTAATAAAAACACGCCAGGCTATATTGCGTTATGACGACAAAGCGATTACACTCAGTTCTCCCGGGTGTGTGTCTATCTACGCAAACGTCATAGTACGATTATACACTACTTACGCTGTACGACAAAATTTGTGTATAGGTAAGTAGTCGTTCTACCTCCGATACGGAGACGATACTTAATGATGATGATGAGAAGGAGGAGTTTATTTAAACTCTAATTGCCGATTATTATCCGAGTTACGATTTTCTATTCCTTCGTCCATTTTTCTAATTCCGTTCGTACTACTCACTTTTGGCGAATTTAGTATTTACTAACGGATGTTAGCAACATTTTTTAAGTTCAATTTCTTATCGAATTTTCCGGCCGGCCAAAAATTTTATTCAAAAACCAAAAAATTAAATTAAATAAACGAATAAACCTTCCAACAAAGCTTACCATAAGTCCTCTCTAAGTCATACTTCTTCAAACAGTGAGAAACTATAGATGGCCCACGTTAAATTTTACGATTCTTTCGAATGACTCTTCGGAGGAGTTGTAAATTTCGCCGACGTCGATTTAGCTTAAAAATTACATTGATTAATTATTACTCGAAAAAAGATATACAAAACCAGGAGTTTGTTGGTTGCATTAATAGATTTAGAAAAAAGATACTACTCACAAATCTTTTCGACTATTTAGTCATTATCAAGCAAAAAATAAAATTTATAAATATATTATATATATATATATATATATATATATATATATATATGTATATATATATATATATATATGTATGTATAATATATAAGAAATAATAAAAAAAAAGATTTAAAATCACTACAAAACTTTTCTTTATGAAAAATCACAAAGTTTTTCGGTCGTTTGGTTATTATCAAGCGAATATATATAAATTATATAAATGTACACAAAATTATAAAAATATAAAATGCAAGAAAATTACTTAGATACGTAATTTACGAATTAAAATTAATTTTATTATTTTTATTTTGCCGGCTATTGTGTTTTTGTTTACGTGTAAAAAATTTTATATCGTCGGAGGTTTTTATTCATTTAAATTTTACTCGCTATTGTGTTGTTGTTTGTATGTATAAATTTTATATTCCTCGACGTTTTTATTAATTCCTAGGCAATAACTACTCGTAAAAAAAAAAAATAAAAAAAATAAAAAAAAAAAATCCTATTTTACTCGTTATTGCGTTTTTGTTAATATATAAATGGTATATTGCTGATTTTTGATTGTGTTGTTTATCGAGATTATATAAATGATTTATCGCTTTCATAATTTTTGTGTAAATTCCGTAAGTAATTTTTTACATTTCATATCTTTATGTATATTTATGTATATTTTTATAATTTATACTTTTATATTCACTCGACGATGGCTTAACAGGCGAAAAACTTTTTCTGATGTTTTAAAAAAAAAAAAATGTTTACTGATTTTAACTCCTTCTTTGTTGTTTATATTTTAACAAATCGCTACATTCAAAGCTTCAAAATAAAAAAAAATAAAAAAAATACTAATTTTGAGACACAATTTATAAAAATTAAACGAAATGAAAAATAGTATTTATAAAATAATTCGATGTTGAACATGATAAACGACACAATGTACAATCAGGAAAAAAAGTATACAGGAACATAGCAAAGGCGCCAAAAATTAAAATAGATAAGACCGAGCGATACGTGTATATATAGCCATACTACGAACATACACACATATTCCGTTGTAGTTGTCGTAGTTCCGTGTTCTCGAATTTATTTTTACTACCGGCATAGTCAGTTTTCGAGACGTACGTTAAGACTTTTACAAATGTTGGTTGTACGTATCGAATGAGGTACAATTTCACAGCTCCTAACTAAAATTAAAATTTGTTTAATTTTCTACATTCTAACAAACAATAACGATAATTACTTTATTCGTCCGAATAAAATGATGTACCAAACGATAAAATACGAATTAACGCGAATAATAGTAATAATAATAATAACAAATCAATTGAAATATTAGTTAAATCACTAGCATTTATTTTCTTGTGAAAAACACAAAGCTTTTCGGAATTTACACCATTATCAAGTGGTAACAATTTTTTTTTTTTAATTCATAATTTTACAAGTATAAATTGAAAATAATTACTTAAAAAACATCTGATGGTGACGGTGAAACCATATTCCATAAAATGTTATCCTTCTTGTCTGTTCTGTTATTAATTTATTTTTCGAAATGTTAAATTTGAATATATTAACATCGATATATTTGTGTACTTGATTTTGTTTTTTTATTTATTTTTTTACGATATTGTTTTCTGGATTCTGCAAAAGTTGTATACTGATGGAATTTTTAATTTTTATTTAATGTTGCAATGTATGATATCCAAAAGTAAAATATAAAATATAAGAATATACAAACACAATTTTTTTTTCCAAAAAGCTTTCTGTTTTTCACAAAAAAATAAATGTTAATGATTTAACTAATTTTTCAACGGATTTTTTATTAAAATCACTACATTCCACATTATAAAAGATTAAAATAATAATAACGACAATAATCCTTTAAGGTGTATTTTATTTTCTCATTGCTAAATTCGGAGAATTATTAAAATACAATTATAACGTAAATGTGCCTGTAAGTGCGACGTGATGTGAATAATTGAATATTAAAAAACATGTTACGTTTGAAATAAAATATTAATTTTCAACAAAGCCAAAATAAAATTAATAAAATTAATTTTGGACTATGAAAATTGTATAATAACGTTCGCTCATACACCTGTAAAAACGAATAATATATAAAATTACTCGCACAAACACAAATTACATTGTTAATAAACAAGATAATATTTTATTTATTTATTTTATTTGATTTATTTTACTTTATTTATTTATTTCAAATTTTTTAACGCCTGCAAATCTCCATTTCCAACCACTGCCCAACCCCTGACAACTGCATATCTAAATGCGCAGGCATTTATAAATAAATATTTTTAACACCTGCAAATGCTTTCTTCTGACACCCGCACATCGCCGAAGTCGTCTGAAGTAAATTTAAAATATGCAGCAATTTTTTTTTAACACCTCTCCTAACGTCTGCAAATCTTCCCTTCCGACACAGTAACATCTCCAAAGTAATCTGAAGTAAGTTTAAAATTTTCAGGAGTTTATTTTTAAAGCCTCTCCTATCGCCTGTAAATCTCCCTGTCCAATATCTGCAGTGATAAACTCTATGTCATTTATATGTATTGAATAATGTCCCTGTCCGATACCTGCAGTGATAAACTTGATGTCATTTATATGTATTGGGTTTGTTCGTTGAATAATGCAAATCATCAAGAGGTCACAGTTTCCTCATATATTATAATTTTAGTAGGAATCGTGCACCCGGTTATCCTTAGTTTAGAGGTCTGTAAGCTGTTGACAGGTAACATAAACTTCTCGGCATCATACTATAACTGACGAAATCAATGCAACCATTACATAAATTCAAAATGTGCTATTCAACTATCGTTTATGTAAAATTATGTAACCATCTACTTAACCATATATATAAACGTATATTTTTAACAATGCCTGTAAATCTTTTCTTCTGACACCTGCCCATCTCGCAAGTAATCTGAAGTAAGTTTAAAATTTGCATGGGTTTATTTTTAAGGCCTCAATTAAATAATTAAGAAATCGGCTTTAAAGCTCGTTTAATAGATTGAAATAGTAATTTTTCAAATTGCAAAAGTCATTAAAATTTGATTTCTTTGCGCCCCTCTTGATCAGAACTGGAAGATCTGAAAGTCGTTAGAAACGTTTGTATCCGATTTTTAAAAAAAGTTATATAGGATAACATTGCAATATTAATATGAATTGAGCTGTAAGTGGTGGAAAAGCGAAAAATATAAAAAATCCAACATCTATCGAACTTCTGTCTTTCCTACAGTCAGTCCGATGTATCGGACCTGGTAGGGGTAAATTCGGGCAAATGTCAATGGTCGGCATTAAAAAAAAAAACTAATAACGCCGATCGCGATATTGACGATATGGAAGTGGCTTTTAGACTAGTTTAAGCATTTTTAAAGACATCGCAACTTGAAAATTTTGGTCATGGCTAAAGCCAATACGGTTCTGTATAGTCGACTGAGTGTTACGTCGCTTAAGAGGAAATAGTCTGACTTGATTTCCTCAGAGAAGGCGATTTTCGCTAAATCTCATCTAAAGTAGCAAAACGGACGTTGGATGTTTACAAAAATGTTGCGCTTTTCCTCCGTACCCCAAAGAGGTTAACTTCCGGCCGTTGTAACTCCGCTACTATTCTATATAGAGACTCTGTATATATAATTAAAATTTTCCGCTATAGGATAAGGTAAAAAAAAAAGTCGAATACCTTTAGACGGTGGATAATTAGACGGTTATTTAAAAAAGATTGAAAAAAGAGATGATTTGATAAAACTTTAACCGTTTTAAAATCCACTTTTTCCGAGACCTGCGCGATAGAGGGATGATATTTATGATCGAAAATGTTCGTTAGGGCATTTAGAAAATTCTCTTGGGACAAATTTTCGATTTAGGCCTCGTTTTTTTTAAAAGTCCGATTTGCGGTCGATTTTCAACCCTTAAATGTTTTCTAACCTGACAGGAAACAAAATGTAAATCGAGAAGCGTCTATCTTCAGTGAAGGAGCTAACTAGTCAGAATCTGTTCTACATGTTAGGAGTTGCTAAAATCATGGCTAACCTCAGTGTAAATTATGAACTGATTACACTAGTTCTTCAACACAAATTTCACCTAATTTGCAGGATGGAAAAATGTATTCATAAAACTACTTCAGGAGGTAAACGGAAAAGGGAATACTCCGTCGCATAAAACGGCGTCACCGGGCTATCATATTATGGAGAGGCTGGACCAACATGTAAAATAAAATCAGAATCATTGACGGTAAGATTAAAATCTAAACGAAAATATCTATTTAGAACACGAAACATGTATTCGTTAGTTAAAGTCGGTAAATTAAAACATCCCCAGTAAAGGTTATGGTGGAAAGATAAATACAACTTATAGCATTTCAAGAAATAAGATTCACAGATGAAAGCTATAATGGAATCGGAAGGGAGCGCAACTTTAAAGGCGAGAGCGGTCAAGTGTCTGCAACAAAGATACCATATCATGCAATAAAAATATATTAAACTCAATTACAAACTTCTACTCGTCGAGCGAACTACTATCAATTATGACTATACGGTGTACAATTAAAACTTATAAGTTGATAAATTGTCATGCTCTAATTAATAATGATCATCGAAAAATCCTGAAAAAGTTGAAAAATTCTGGAAACTTCTAGAGCATGAAGTGTCAAAAATTCCTGTGGGTAATATTGAAATATTAATGGAAGATTTTAAAGCTCAAGCCGATAAAAAAAAAAATACAAAAAAAAAACCGTAGGCGAATATGCCGCACATAGGAAGACAAATAGAAATGGTTAAAGGTTAATAAAGAGGCATTGTCATGGTTTTGACCTCAAATTAATATCAAGACATTTTAAAAGGAAAAAACATGGAAATCCCCAAAGCCAAATCTAGGAGAGTTTCAGATAGATCATGTCGCTATATCTTACCAGAACCACAGGGAGATAATAAATGTGGTTAGAAAAGGTGCAAATATTGACACATGACCGAAATTAAGTTCAAATTTCTGCTGTAAAATTAAATATTAGGGCAATGACTAAAAAATTACACTAGGCGTTTACAGTAAACGTTCACTACAACATAAAAATTCGTACGCGTTATCGACTAAATAACAGAACTGATTTTTTTTTTTGGAAATGAAGTTTTCAGCGTTCGTGGCCTTGCTTCGAATTTATTATCGTACGTTATGCGCTAAAAACATTTTTAAAAAAATAATGTGATTTCTTAAACCCTACATCACGTACTAGGCCTATTATGCTTTGTATATATATATATAATATATTGGTGTTTCAACTGAAAGTATAACCTTTTATAATTTGATTTTTCTTCTGATGTCAATCCTATATGCCAGTTAATCTCCTAAATACCTGGAGAGTGTAGTGGCACAGATATAGGTTTAAATTTTTTTTCCCACTAAGTGCAAATTTTCTATGTTTGGGAAGACCTAGCTGGTTCGTCATATCAATGAGCTTAAATTGTTATCTAATTCTAGCGTTTTATGTACCGCATCCCTAAAATATTTAGGAATAATTATTGATTCTAAACTATCGTTCGTTCCTAATTTTCAGTATATTTCTACAAAATGTATAGATATTTATAATAAGTTATTGCGTTTACAAAAAAATGCTTTGGGGTTTTATCCTTTAGGGAGCGTTTGATTTTATATAAAGGCCTCATTCAGGCCCATTTTGGGTATGGTGCGGCTATATATATTCTTGGTCTGGCCAACAAACAGCAAAAGAAATTTCTACTTAGAATGGCTTCCTTATACCGGACTACGCCAACTTCTGCCGCTTGTGTTGCCTGTGGAGTCCTGCCGCTAAATTTATTTCTTGTTGGTAGGGCCCTCACGGGCGAGCACAGGCTTAGGGGCGTGTTACAGAGTTGAAACATTCTAGTCTGCTGGAGAATATTTCTGTGCAGTTTATGTCTAAGTTGGAATTTAAAAAACATATCACTTCTTTACTGATTGCAAAGTGACAGTGTAGGTGGGATGATGCTGTAACTGGCATTTGATGTCAACTTCTACAGTGCCCAGGTGTTGTCGGGTCATGGTAGGTTTGGTTCCTATCTTCGTAGGTTCCGGCTTGCTAGTAGTCCTGCCTGAACCTGTTGTTCCGTAGGTGAGGTTGATGATGTGTATCATACTATGTTTGTTTGCTCTGCATTCACTGCCCTTCGACAGAAATTAGGTATTAACTGCGCAAATGTATATCCTTTTAGTAAGGAAGCTAGAAGTTTCCTTTTGCTGGCTGATCAGGTTATGCGATTAAAGTTCAAAATTTCGTTGTTTCGCAATTAACGCATTAGTCAACCGTGACCCTAAAATCGTTTAACCTTTTATAATTTTTGTAGCGTGGCCAACTGTCTTTTGTCTATATTTTGTCTATAATATATATATATATATATATATATATATATATATATATATATATATATATATATATATATATTTAATTTAGTTTATTCTAATATCTAATTACAGTTAATATATTACTATTTTAATTTTTTTTTCTTTGCATCAAGAAATTTCGGCCATAAGATAATATCCATATTGTTAGTATTTTGTTTACTTTACTTTGGTATCTTATAGAAGTTAAATTGGAGAGTTTATTTTTTCTTTATCTTTTTTTTACAACATTTTATTTTATTTTGTCTTTTTTCTTTTATTTATATTTAATTAGTGTATAAACTTGTTACTTTTTTAATTTGATATAAGAAGGGACTATGTATACTCATCCCTTCTTCCATCGCAATAAGTCAATTATGAGTGTGGTGGTATTTTCATTGTGCAGGGACCTCCATCATATTATTTTATATATTTTTTCTTTAGTGGGAGGGGGTTTTTAGTGGGTAAAAATCCCACACGCTGATTTTGGATATCTTGCAGTACATGCGTGTATGCGTGTATGCACTGCGGCATTAAAACTTTTTTTTACATCAGCGCCTTTTGAAGATTTCCCCCCTTTCGCTTAAAAAAAAACTTTTATAATTACCTATTTTACTACTAACGATAATATTACTGAATTCCTTCGAAGGATTTATTATTACTTTCTAACACTTGCAAGTCGATTAATATATATATATACACACATGGAATACATATATATAATATATATGTATATATATTATGTATGTATATACATTATATATGTATATGTATGTACATGTGCGTTTATATTTGCCCAACACTCATTTATTTCGGTAGACTATTTTTAATTTCTTTCTGCTGTTTTGTATTCTATAGTTCGGCCTCTATTCTATTTGGTTTTCTTTAGAACTTTTTTAACGGAAGGTAAAATGATATATATATATATATATACAAAGTTGCTGGATGGTCTGGCATTAAGTATGGTCCATCTAACGCAGACGATATCTGTAGTGTAAATTGCAGAGGATATTTTGAATGGAACTTCGTTGTTACATTTCAATTTAGG
Organism: Coronaproctus castanopsis; assembly: GCA_032883995.1. Lineage (NCBI taxonomy): Eukaryota > Metazoa > Arthropoda > Insecta > Hemiptera > Monophlebidae > Coronaproctus > Coronaproctus castanopsis. The sequence continues at coordinate 43,754,826 of CM065053.1, read as the reverse complement.
GGAAACCGTTTTCACTTTATCCGATTTATTGTGTTTTTCAATAAATTCTCATCCTCTCCAACGTTCATGATCGGTCTCTTTTTTTATCTATTTATATATCTATCATTCCCATTCTTTCTCCCTCTAACATATATACATATATTTATATTGCTATATAATACTTTTTAATCTGTTTTTTATATAATGCCCTTCCGGGCATTCTACCGAGATCTGATTTTCCCTCTAAATAGTTGTCGGTATTTCCTAACCTTTTCCCGAAACTGCCGAAATTCCTCGACGTCTTTAAATCCGCTAAGAATAAATTTCCCTTATCACCTTTACGCGCAGAAAATTTTTATTTGTATCAACGCCTCCCACAGTGGTCTTTCTTCGTTTCTTTGGGGCATTTTTAAATCCGATCATTTAATCCTCGATTTTTATTATATTTCGATTTTGTAGATTATTCTAAAAACTCCTGTTCGTCTAAACGCGAACGGCCGAATTATTTATTAGACGCGGTTTATAGTAGATATTAAAATTTTTTTTAACTGGAAAAAAATAGAATTGCTTCCAAAAAGCATCCGCAATAGTGTCAGATTTAAAACCCGATCGATTGCTTTTATCGTATCAGTCGGTAAATGGAACTGAATATAAATACAACATCTGTGTAAAATGAGGTGATACCGGAGATGTAAATTTTTTGATTTACCAACGCATAAAGCTAATTTCTATAACATTCTAGAGCTGAAATTTTCAACGTACATTTAAATAATTATCAAGAAAAACACAACGAAATTAAAAATTTGAAATTTTTAAATTTTTATGGAGGATCGGGGGAAATTTCAAAATTTGTAATTTCCGTGAAGATCGTTCTCAATTACTTAATAAATTACTTGTGTATATACAAAATTAAATTGAAATCACTTGAGTCATTAGACAGTGGCGCACCGATAGGGGGCTACCGGGCTTAAGCCACACCTAGAGGCCTTTGTAAACTCCAAACAGTTTCCTAGCTAAAATGATAGTTGAAACAGAAGAAAATATTTGAAATAGCTTGCGTTATCACTAATAAAACCTCATCTTGAAGAGCGTGCAAAAAAGACTAGATTGCAAGAGTACTGTTAGAAAATACTGGTTACTTTCTGTCTGCTAATAACATTGAAAATCCAGCTGACTGTGCAACACAAGGAAAAAAATAGCTATTAGTGGACCGTTCGGCATTCGAATCTGACCCAATGACCAGTGTGTTTTTTATTGTTATTATTAGTTATTATTAGTTGTTCCGTTGTTGTTTGTGATCGTTTATAGCTTGCTTTGCCTGTCAAGTTTTGTTACACATTCGGCTGTATATATTTTATTGAATTTTTTTGGGGGGGAGGATGTTTGAGCCCACCCCAGATACAAATCCTGGGTGCGCCATTGTATATATAAAGAATTGCTCGTTTAATAAGATAAGATGTATACACACGTTTTCTAAGTTGAAAAGGGCTTTATATCAAATTTTTCTCTGTGGTTGGATGTATATTTATTTATAATTAACTTTTATTTGTAATAAGATAATTTTGTTTTTGTGTTAAGCATGTATTTTATACACAATTAACTACTTGTTAGCAAAACATGGTGTGTGAACTTTTTTCAGTTAAATATTTGTTTATTTGTTCGAACAAATATTCATTCATTATAAGACTTGGCTAGCATACTGAAGGTATAACAAACGAGCTCCAAATAAATACGTTAATACAGAACGCTACTGTTAATATTTAATTTTGTAAATCAACTTATCTGTAACATGTATTTGCCTCCTAACTCTAAAACATCATTCCAGGAAATAAATCAACTAATATTTCAGTTGCCTAAAACCGTTTCTCTTACTCGGGGATATGAATGCACATAGTCCATTATGGGATCTAATAAAACTATCAGGAAAGGGAAAATATTTGAAAAGTTTCTTCATGCAAATTTATACATATCATTACTAAATAATCAACAGCCGACGAGACTCAACTCCTTTAACGACACTCTATCGGCCATTGACTTAACATTATCAACGAAGTCTATTCAAAATTTCAACGGTCAACTCATCCTGATTTATGTCACAGTGATCAATATCCAATTTGTTTACAGATTAATAACATAAACAAGAAAAACATGGATTATAGAAAAAGCTAATTGAGATAAGTATCGTTAACTATGTAATCTACCCTTCAATTCCAATCTCGCTAACATCGATACAGCGGTTAATAACTTTAACAACCATATAAGTGAAGCGGCAGAGAAATCTGTTCCAAAGACGTCCGCATTTATATCAGTGCGTAATGTGTCCTGGTATATCAGTGCGTAATGTGTCCTGGTGGTGCTATGAAGTAAAAGTGGCTATCCTAAACCCGAAATAATGCTTTGAAGAAATTTCGAGCTACAAGACGGAACGCAGATTTAGCTAACTTTCAACTCTCTAGAACACGCGCACGTTCAATTATCAGACAAAATAAACGGAACAGCTGGGAGGAATTCATTTCCGATACCGATTCAAACTCTGACATCCCATAGATTTGGAAAAAAACAGTATTTTAAACAGAAGCAGGATCATGTTTCATGATGTTAATAAATACGATTGTAGATTATATTCCATCGCCAAATTCAACCAGACTATTTGCTGACGATGTCAACATAACCTTACTAATAGACGATGTTCTTCACGCTCAAAATCTCTGTTGGAACCTGTTTTCAACAAACGTTGAAATGGAACCTAATGTGGAAATCCATAGGAAGCTTTTGATTGTCTTGCAACAGCAGCCCAACCCAGTCGTTTGCTTCACCGACGCATCTAAAACATCACAATATGTTGGTGGTGCCTTCTCAATCGGAAGCAAGATCCATTCTTTCAGTCTACCGATCATGTCATCAGTCCTAGCGGCTGAGATGATAGCCTTACTCCAGCATTCGCTACGAATCGCAGATTGTCCGCTGGCCAGTATGTGATACTGACTCAGCTTTGGCATTACAATGCATTGAAGCGGGAAATATTACTGTGACAATGGTGGATCAAATATTGCACAGCGTTATAGAATTAAGTGAACGTAACACCGGCGTCATTTTCGTCTCGATTCCAAGTCATCGAGGGATAATAGGCCACGATGAGGTACACCGTGCGGCACAAGGGTCTATCCAAATTTACTTGTCCATAACGATTGGAGAAGACAACGCAAAATATTATAGCCAGAAAATTCTAGACGCGTGGAATCAGTCCTTCCACATTCGGCCAAGTATACTTGGAAATATAAAGAAGGATTATTTGCCCTTTCAAAAATTGGTAGAATCTGTTCATCGAGGTTGGAAACAGCTGTCAACAGAATATATATTGGTCACACGCTGAGTACTCACTCGTATCTACTGAGTGTCCAACCACCACCAACATGAGTATGCTGTTTACCACTAACGGTATATCATATTGTTGTAATCTGCTATAAATATACTCAATATCATTGAAATCAGCTGAAACAAGTATCCCAGATGTAAACAATCCCCATCTTCTCACCAACTTTATAATAAATTCTAATCTCTTAGTAATTTATAATTCGAGTAATAGCCTTATAGGTAATAGCTACTCGTAAAAAAAACTACGATTTTTCCCTCGACTACTATAAGAATATTTTTATTTCAATTTTATTCTTTAATAATTATTATTAATTTCAAACCCTATGCTCTTAAATCGTCATTATATATATATATATATATATATATATATATATATATATATATATATAAAATATTACGCAGTTCTTTTTGAAAGGGTACTATTTCATATTCTGAGTGTTCAAAGAAAAATATTTCAGTTCGAATTTTTATCGTGCCCCCTGTTCTGGAAAGAATTTCTAAAATTAAATTTTTAACGACTAACAGAGAGCGTACGATAGATTAAAACAACTGAACGGTATTTATACGGTTCGAAAAACGTTCGCCATTATTTTTATTGATAGCGTTATATATATTTAAATAATCGTCACCATGTTCATTATTGAACATATCGGGATTAGCACATTTACAAAATAGGCTAGGGACAAGCATCGAACTATTATAATTAGATGAATTGTAGGTGCGCGCATACGTTATTATACGACGTGTGTGTGTAAAGTGGTGGCTCTAGTAAATGCTTTAGACGATTGGAGATTTCAAAATGGACTCACTTCAAAGGTAATATGCACGAAGCGCTTTCCACATACATTCCGGAAAATATTCTTGTCAGTCGGATTTTTTTTTTTACAAGTTGAAAAAATTTGAATGTCTCAGCCGATTTATTATAATTTATCCCTCATATATAAGGATCGTATACTAAATTTTAAGTTCCGCGATGATACTGCTTGGTCGGTGATAATCATTTAATTTCGACTGGTCGTGTAATCGCCATTCCGGGCAACATCAATTTATGTGTAATAATTATAAATTTTCTTGCCGTATACCGCTGTGAGGCCAGAGGAACGGACACGGAAACTATAGTTGTTGAAACACGCCGATTTCACCGTAGGACCGCTACTGCATTTAGCTGCAAAAATCGTTGTAATGCTGATGTAAGACCACATCGAATGCGTTCAGCCTTATACTTTTGTCAAGCAGAAGGTGTTCTACTGTTAATTTAACATTGCTGCAGAAACAAGTCGGTGGTGATTCTCTTCTGATCAAGTGACTATGAGTGACAGTCGTATGTTCTAGTAATATACGACGAATGACTATTTCTTCGTGTCGTGTCAACGAAGGGGGAGATCGCCATAAATTAGTATCACGTTTGAATGAGCGTAATTTGTTCGTAATCGGTGTTGATAACTACGATATATTCCATTTCGTTCGGAGTTGTTCGTTTATTATGCTACGAATATATTTCGAATCTATTGGAAGATCGGGAGCAGGCCGCATATAAGCCGCCTATTTAGCTACTGTATTTGCTAGATCGTTTCCAGCAATGCCAGTGTCATTTGGAACCCATATAAATGATAGTTGAGAGGAAAGATAATTAGGATGCCGATTATTTCCTTGGCCACTGGATGCTAATTTTTGCGCTTATAATTACCGATGCTAGTGATTGCTGAAAGAGAGTCGATGGTAATGACAGACTGCTTAGAATTTCTACCAACATAACCTTGTCTTAAAATTACAGCTAGTTTTATAGCATAAACGTGAAAATCTTTTTTTCATAATGTTATAAAGAACTTTTTTTTTGTTTACGATTTATTGTATCTTTTATATTTAAAATTAGGCGCGACATATATTGCAACGTAGTCCAAATTGTGTGCTGAAACGTTTCATTATTATTGTCTTAATAGTTTCTGTGTTAAATCGGAACAGACAGACGTATAAAAATTTAAAAAAATAGATTCCCTGTTTATGTATGGGATAACAAATAGTACAATGCAGTGATGATAATGAAAATATTCGCAAATCACCGTTATTAAACTTTCATATATATTATTATAAAAGTATAGATTATAATATTTTAATTTTTTTTGTTTTTTTTTAATTTTTTTTTTATAATTTCTTACGTGAATTGACGTTTAGTGATTATCGTTTAAAATTTTGGTTTTATTATTTTCGTAATTTTAGAGAAATATCTATTTTTTATTTTTCTTCTTCTTCTGCCAATTCAGAACCAGACAAGTCACATTTTTCCTCGTCGATTGTTTAGAAATCAGCACAGAATTTTTCCAATACGGATTTTTCGAGAATTATTTTGACGTCATATAAAAATGAACACTGAATTTTGATCGTTGTCTCAATCGATTCTGATCAATGTCTTCTCAATTGTATCGGTCGTAGGGTAAAATAAAATCATTTAAATAATTCCCGAGGATCGAAGGCTTTTTCACATTTACATACAAAAGACGGTTTCTTTTTTCGGAATCGGGCAGGTTAAAAAATCAGATCTACCTTGACTCGAGATAATGTATCCGGCGGATGAATGAAGAATATCGATACTTCGCAGATTCTACGCAGTTTTTCAGCAGTTATCCACCCCTTTCAGACTGAATGTTGTTATTTACTTGAAACAATATATCGTACAAAGTCACTGTAATGAATTCCAATCGCAGTAATTATGGAAAGATTTATAAGACTATCACGATGAAAAAAGCGAAAGCAACGAGAGTAAAAATTCTACTCTGCGGCGAGTTTCGTAAAATTTTTTCGCATCGATAATCCTTTAATGTGTTTCGATATTATTTCCAATCGCATTGTTCATCAAGAATATTAAACAGTTTTTGAAAAAACGAATAAAGAAACTGATTAAACGAATATTTCGGCTGCGTGCGTTACCGCTAGATTTCACATCAACATGGATTAAATAATGCTCGAAGGTATTAGATGAGGCACCTTACAATGTTCGTACTATTATCGTATCCTTGATTTCGACAACCGTTCTTGACTAAATAAAACTCCCGTTTAATTTCATGAGAACGAAGCGAGTGTTGATGCTGAAAAATTATAAAATTAGGGAGATCCGACGAGTGAGAAGAATCGTCAAATTTGAGCTTGACACTTTCCATTACGGACGGTAGTTGTATCATTCGACGCATTAAGACGATGCCAGTGTAAAGATCTGGAAGGACGCAGCATTGACATTAATAACTACTTTTTTTTTTTTAATATGGAACTTACTCTGCAAATCAAACAGGTACAACAGAAAGAATTCGCTGTAGGAATGACGGATTTTCATATGAAGAAAATACTAAGATCTGGAAGGATGCAGCATTCATACTGAATACAAAGTTTATTTTACTAAACTGTCTAGTTTTTCCAATAAGCTACTTATGGATGGTCCTTTACTGTTGAGTGTGTTAGCAGAATAGACGGGTTTGGAAGCTAGCCATATAGCAGACTGTTAAAAATATCGTGCATGGACCGAAAAATAAAATGAATATGTTTTCCAGAAGCTTGAATACATACATAGCTGTTTATCGAACAAAATAAAGAATAGATATCTTAAGGTCTTCTGACATGATACGAGAGATATAAATTCATTAGGTCTAATAATCATCGGAAAAGTGAACGGACGAAGAAACATAGTGAAGGCGCCGGGCTGATCGGTTAAAACAGTTAATCGGCTTAAATATGCACGAGTTGCTGGTTGCTGATAATAGGCCAACGTGGAGATTAGTAACATATGCGGCTGTTTTTTTAACATCACTACGTCCCCTCGTGGGATAAAGGAAAAGGAAGAGAAATTGAGGGTCGCAGGGTTGTGTGCGCTGCGTTGTTAACATGCAGAACAAAAATTTATTTTCCGATCGAGTGTCCTATCGATATAATCGATTTAGAAGCTGAATACCGCGTCTAGAGACGCGATAACATTATTCCCAGTGCAGTTCTCAAATCGAACAAAAATATTCACTTCGACCGAATTTGGCGTATATTTCGTAATCGTCATTTTACACTTTCCGACAATACTAATTTAATAACGATTTCACCGATCGTTTATTGCGTACATTTCCCGAAGCTAGTTCCAAATGTAATCATTACCTCAATAAAAGTCGTGAAGATCATTACCTCAATAAAAGTCGTGTGGATCATTACCTCAATAAAAGTCGTGAGGATCATTCTTGTGGCTTCTGAAATTGTGTGATTTTAAACGTAAATTATTTAATTTATGTTTAAAAATAGACGAACAATATTTAAAAAATTATCATATATGTATGCGTATTATATATATATATATATATATATATATACATATTGAAAAGACGCAGGATTGTTTCAAAAGTCAGTCCTGCGTTTATTCATCTTCTCCGACGCGTTAAAAATAACAGTATTTTATAATTACATATATATATATATATATATATATATATATATATATATATATATATTTATATACGCGTAACATTACACGATAGAACTGAAAGCACCCTATTTATTACCGGAGTGGTTCGCCATCGTCTATTAGGATATAACCGACGGTTGTATTTAGAAGGAAAGAGAGAGAGAGAGAGACAAGCGGATAAGTTGAAGAATAAAGAAGGATTATTAAGTTTACGAGAGGACTGCTTATAAACCTGGAACCGAAGCTTGGTTATAAAAGTGAAATTTACGCTTCGACTGACATCATCATCATGGACTATGCGAAGGATGCTTGTCTTGCCAAAACTACCATCACGTATGAAATAGAACAAAAAGTCTGCATTTTCGTTGAAAGAAAAAGTTCGAACACAGCTTTTGCCGAAGTAAAAGGTAAAACAGGAAATAAAAACTACGTGAAAATTACATAGATGAGGTGAGTACATATATATATATGTATATATGATAAATCGAACATGTGTGTATTACGGAAGTCCAAACATACATACCTCGGTTTTATTATAATATTATATATATATATATGTGTGTATTTCTAAAATGGGATTAGTGTGCGCCTTGCTGAACGTGTATGTATGTGAAGTTCTACATAAATTCTCGTATTGAGCATGGTGAGTTCTTTGTAAAAGTTATTTTAAACTTTTGTTGCGGAAGTTTTTCCTTGTCTCGGTTGCCGGTTTTCGTTTACCGATTCATTCCGAATTCGTCTCTCATCCAAATTTATTAATGTGTAAACATTAAATACGCACACAAACACACGCACACACACACTCGAGATTATAATAGCCCAAATTGAGCAAGAAATCGTTGAATTTTAACGAAATAAAAATATTAATTTCGCTTATTAAATACTCGATTATTATTCGAAGTTTTTGTTTGATTTACCAGAGGTGGCATTGCACTGTGCGCAGCCAATTTAAAAGCTTAATCAGTGTACGACCTCCGTTCATGATACTTTGTAATAGATAATAATATAATAACCGGCTCGTACACTTACATACTTCGGCCATATAATAAGAGCAGATGGATTTCAGGCGAGAATTCTTGAGGGTAGAGTAGAAGGAAGAATAAGACGTGGTCGCGTTCCTACAAGATGGTCAGACATGGTACGCACGGTAGTAGGAGGAAGATTCGCATCGTGTACAGCAGATTGATTAGAACCGTCGTTATTTTAATTTATTATTAAATTTTAAATCTATACGTACTTTTTATTGTTAATAATTGTACTTTCAATTTTATGTACGAAAAACTATTAACTTGACACGATTTATGATTTTTAAATAATTTTTTTCTCATAATATTTACTGCAGTCTGACCAAACAAGACCATTTAGTAGTATTTAGAAGAATAGCACAGCAGGAAGTGAATTTACACACCGAGTAGACTAGATCCGGGGGTTTTCTTAAGCATCTTATATAGATAAAACGTTTTTTATCAATAGGCAGCATTCTGCCCATTAACCAGAATAGTTTACTGTCTTTTCCTTTTCATCTGAATACGATTTCGATATGATAGCCGGCTATCCGAGTGTAAGCACAGATATTTGACGGTTGTTATGATTGGTACTTTGACGTTGCTAATTCAAACATGAGGAGATACAGATTTTCTATTAGTAAACTGTAAAGTTACAGATTTGTTCTCATTGATTTTTATGTTCCAATTGTTAAATCAGTTTTCAACTCTAGCGAGTGCTACCTTATGCGTACATACGTATCAAATGCCCAAGTGGTCAATAAGAGATGGAAGATGTTTCTTATTCCGGTACAGACTATTGTAAAACATTACATATGTATATATATATATATATTATATATATATATATATATATATATATATATACATGATACTATTATTATTATTATTATTATTCTTTGTAGTGCCCTACGTCTTTGACGCGTCGGCTAATTTTAATGTTCTGCTTCTTGTTGCTTTCGCCAAATTTCCAATATCATTTATTCCTGTCCAATTCTTTATGTTCATTATCCATTCCATCTTCTTCCTGCCTCTTGGCCGCTTTCCTTCTATTCTGCCGTGCAGTATGGTTTGCAAAATGCGGTATTCTTCTCCCCTAATTATATGCCCAAAATACGCAATTTTCCTTTTCTGTATGATGTTCCAAAGTTCTCTGTTAACCGCTGCTCTTTTTAGGACTTCCTCGTTTGTTACTTTTTCTGTCCAAGGTATCTTCAGCAATCGTCTCAAGAACCATATTTCCACTGCCAAAAGCCGTTTTTCCGACATCTTCTTTATAGACCACGTCTCTGCTCCATATAGTAGCACCGGCCATACATAACAATTAATAACCATTTACTGAGTTTTCTGAACACGTCTTTGGCTATTCCACATCTTATTCTAATTTCTTCATCACAGTCTAATTTGATCATTGATCCCAAGTATTTGAATTTTTCCACCTTTTCAATTGCTTTTCCATTTATATATAGTGCCTCATCTGCTAATTGGGTGACTACCGTAAATTTTGTTTCGGGCACATTGATTTTAATTCCAAATTCTTGCCCTATTTTACTGAGTTTATTTATCAATCTCTGTAGGTCCTCCACATTTCCAGCCAAGATGGCCGAAACATCCGCATATCTTATATTTGAAATTATTTCTCCGTTTACTTTAATTCCAGCTTTTTCATCTACCAATGCTGTCTTAAAGATCTTTTCTAAATAGAGATTAAATAAAAGCGGTGATAATATACATCCTTGTCTGACACCTTTAAATATTTGAATATACTGAGTTTCATTATTGTTGTTAATTTTATTCTATGGGAAATATCGTAATTTCGACCCTTATCAACATAGTCGATCGATTGTTGTTAAATAATAAGGCGCATTTTACCCACTTCAAATATATATATATATATTCCAGTTGACTTATTTATTATTATTATTATTATCATTGGTCTATTTTAATTTATTATATTTTAATTTATTTATTTTAAACTTCTAATGCACCCTTCTTCTCCAAACTCGTTATAATACATTATATATATATATATGGACAAAGTATATGTGTAAGTATGTAAAATAAGCATGTATATCGGATATAGGACGGTGTGCGTAAATCGATAAAACCCAAATGTGTAAAGTTTGCGGGTTTTATAACGCACGTGCAATTCAAGTAATAAGTAGTAAAGGAAAATGTTTAGCATATGCCATTTGGAGGATGAAGTGTCACATACTAAAGTAGCAGACATGTAAACACCACTTCAGCAGATCAGTGACTAAAATGAAAGGTCTATGTATATGAACACGCACATATGCACATACATATATTTAGTTATATATAGATATATATATATGTCATATATGGACACAATAGGCCGTTATTTGTGACCGTACATTGATGATTGCCTTAGGTGTTTAGCTTAGTTAACAACTAGGTTAGGCTTTAGAACTTTACTACTTTAAAATCGGGCTAAAACGTAATTCGCTGCTCTCGTCACGTATTTTGAACTGAGATAAAGCAACACCTTGTATACTGATGGATAATCATCTTCTACTATTTTATCCGATTAGAATTCTGTCTTGAAACTTTTACCGGTTCTTCGACCACCTTGTATATATATATATATATATATATATATATATATATATATATATATATATAATATATGTATGTGTACGCATACGTGTTTACGTTATATGTGAAAGTAAGGAACAGTTTTATAACGACCGTTAGGTGGAGTCCACTTCTTCGTACAACACAATGAGCTAGAAGAAACGTTTACCTTACACATACAAATTACGAATAACACGTACAACGTTCATCTGTACAACTTTAAGCTACGAGTGATTCTTTCTCAAAGTTCGTTTCGTCAACATTTTAACTAAGCTCGGGTGATATATTTTCAGTTTTTTCAGATCTCCGTTATTTTATAACCTGTTGCCTTTTATTTTTTAACAAGTTTTTTTATTTATTTATTTATTTATGTAGTGCGGAATTGGAAGAACCGGAAAATGGTTGATTCTGATTTGAGCCAGCACCTTCTGTTAAAGTTCAAACGATTCTAGCTGTGTAATCGAAAATTTTATAGCCGTGGCAGTAATTTACTACTTAAGGCTTTTTAGAACTTCGAAAAACGAGGAAATACAAAGGCCATTTTTTTAGATTCTATTTGATTTCTGACTCTTACTATTGATTTTTCAAGTTTAAGATACTTTTATTTTCTTACAGATTTCATTTTTGATAGTTAATAATTTATATACTGGTAATTCGGCCTGCTATGATGATGGAAGCGATCCTATCAGAACATTGCCCAATCATTAGCTCTGACATAGTATGAGAAACGCACAGAGGAATAAGAAATTCATAATACGTTGACAGTGGGAAATACCGACAACAGTGTTGTTTTTGTTAAACTAGCAGTTAAGCGTCTATTAGTAAATTCTCGATATGGAGAACATACTATAGAATTTTCAAACTGTACCATCGTTTTCGTATATATGTTACTCATTAGAGGTAGCTCATATGAAATCTTTTCTGATATTTTAACAGTAAGGTGTCACCGCTCCTTTAAAGTATATTTACTCTTGATATGTAACTCAGATGTTACGCGAATATTTCTGTGATGAAACCAGCATACCAATTGGCAGTTAGTGTGGTTTTTTTTTTGGGGTATATAAGTTTAGTTGGGAAGTTGTATGTTTATTTTAAAATTATTTCTAACAGTTTAGTGATAAAATGGAATTCGTTTTAATCCATACAGTGAATAAGTCGTGGACAAATCCGTCGTTTATTGGTAGATGATAATACATCAGATGTACAGGATGATAATCTCTGCGAAGCTGGTGATAACATTGGTTGGGGACGAACAGGATTCAAAAAGTTGTGCTCACAGTGACACTGAACAAGGAGACATTTGGTGAGCACCAAAATCAAAAATCTTTTTATGTTTGTAAGGATAAAGTAAATGGAAGAAAAATTCATTAAAACAATTTACGAAGTCGTCTTCATAATATTATATGACTCATCTTCCAGGAGCAAAAAACCATTGAAAAAAAAAAAAAAGAAAGAATACATCTGTCGAGTGTTGGAGTTGTATTTTAGATGAAGTGTTAGATTTTATACATATTATCCTGCAGTTCATTTATATTAAAGAAAGTGACTGTGATTTTACAAACAAAACTGAAATAAGTGCTCCATTGGTATAGGCAGGATATTTTAAAGATAGTGTAGGTATGCTGATGATTTATGAGCTGCCGACGGGATGTAAATCATGAAAGATTTCATATCGTCGTGTGTCCTTCCCATAATTTAGAATACTCTTACGAACATTACGGTTTGATGATCTAGAAACTCGATTTGAAAAAAAAATATTGATAGGTTAGCACTATTGCAAGCTTGCTATGCTTCGAATATATAACCAATTCAGGTAGGAATATAACTACAGATAATTGGTTTACAAGTTATGAATCGGACGAGGAACCATTTTATAGCCTACCGAACATAGCTGAAATCGGATTATTTATAATTATAATAATATTCGAGGAAATATGATGATGCGTCGAACTTTTTTTTGAGAAATTTACCTATATCATTGACAGAAGACCTTCGAGCAATTTGCACTGTGTTTCTCAGCAGCGAAATATAGATGTTCATCTTTTCATCTTAGGGTAGATCAACGCGTGTTATTAAGAAAGTGGAAATAGCATTAAACGATACTTGACCGATTATAACGGGCTTTCCTACAAAGACTGAATTATTATATTTATCCAGCGGTATCGCTCCACCACATATAAGAGGAAATGGAGGAAATGTCGTTTCCAGCACTGAAAGAACTATAGTTGATACAGATTCTTGAAATCGCGAAAATCTTTCACGCATAATAGCGTTCGCTTTATCCGACAAGGCCGGCACAGCACGGATAGTACAATGGAAGAATTCCGGTACTTGTGTCACCAAAGGAAAAACTACGACCAAAAGATCAATTATGGAGAACATTGAACAGGTTACGTACCGTGGCGAAACAAGCGCAAACCGTGTCAAATGAAAAATAAGCATCGATGACAAATGGTGAATAAGCAACATCACCTACTCCGAATCAACTGAACACATACTAAGACTCTACGGTTGTGACAGATTTACGGTTAACAACCTGTAACGACGATTGAACTGGTTAATGCCGTGGATATCTCCTATATAGAAATCTTAACTGACGATATCAAAAATATCGATTAGGCCTATACTGTTTTTTCGAAACATTTCACCGTTAACTTTCCTCGTACGACACTTTCTGGTAGTCTAAAGTTTTCTAACTCTATTGTTTCGCTAAAGACTGCGCATACTTCCTGAATTCATATTTCGGTTTAGTTTTTGTATTCCTTCCAGGAACTAACTATACCGCTGATTTCTTTGGTAACTATGCAAAGTTTCATTTTATACGGTGATTAGTTTTAATTAAAATCGAAGCTTCTTCGAGTAGTCGATTATTTCATAGCGATAGCGAGTTGAAAGGTAAAAGTTATAACTATTCTCCGAATACGAACATACATAAACAAAATATAAAGTACGTGTTACATTTACGGACGATTTGTTGACTTGTAGTTGTGTAAGTGAGATAACGCTAATTTCGAAAGATTCGTCGCTTCTATTCAGTCGATCCGGATGGATTGTAAAAGATTAATCGAATTTTATAATTTTGCGCAATTATTTTTTATTGTAAGCGGACTGTATAAAATATCTTCTTTCCGGATTTTAGTCGTGTAATTGTCACGCGTTTTCTCTTGCAAGTTCGCATTTTTAAACTTCCACATCTAGGCGTTCTCTTCGACTGACAGACTTGTATAAGAAAAAGTTCGATAACATTTAGACGGTCTATTTCAATTGAATGCTGCGTAAAGTATTTGCTATCTTTAATATTATTACCAAAGTACAATTATAGACTGCCGTCTCAAGCGGCAAATTTTCGGCATTCCCATCAGCTGCGCGAGTTTCTTGTAATGTTAACACATTTATGTTTTCTTCTCGAGCTATTTTTTCTAATATCTCCGTTTTTAGACTTTATTATACCTTCCACATTGTATTATTGCGGATGTTCGTATGCTCTTATTTGTGTTTCTATTCGTCTTATTGTTTATGCTTTTGTTCATATTTCTTGTGTCGAAGTACTGATAAGGACTATTTCGATTTATCGATTTCTGATTTAATATTTCCAATCGTAAGCGCCAGAAACTTAGACGTTAACAGACGGGACGAATTAAACTCATACGAGGCGTATACACTCGCAATATTACGGAATAACAAAAAAATAAAAATAAAGGATTTATGAGGCTAATAAAATTTAAACAGAAATTTACTAATCCCGGTTATTCGACGCGGTAGTCAAAATACTCCGAACAATACGGGCGCAGCGCAGCTTGTTGGCCGCAGAAGAAAGTTCTTATTTAATCCTTTCAGTCGTACATTATAAAAAAATTTCATACAGGTGTCTATTATACAATACTGCTTCCTAAGTGAATTGTAACAATTGTAACAATTCACATGGGCAAATGTACAGAGTAAAAGAAAGAAATACCGATAGAAATCGAAGAAGAAATATTAATCTCGGAAAGAGATGAAATATAAGACCTCCTAGGCTGGTTCGTTTGTTAGCCGATACGCACGCAACCGCGCCCATGTGTTACGAATGACACAACGAGAAAAACCAGCTATGTCGCGTCATAGTACAGGAAAGTAGAATATTTGGGCCACATCGTGAGAAATGAACGAAGATACGAATTACTTCAGAAGAGAATTCTTCCCGGCAAGGTGATGGGATGAAGAGGTCAGAGACGAAGAAGAATATCTTGGCTCGAGAATTTAAGAACATGGTTTGGAGCAACATCCGCAGAATTCTTCAGAACAGTAATGGACAAAATCATAATAGCTATTCTGATCGCGAACATCCGTTAACGGATATGGACTAGAAGAAGATATACTTAATATCGGCCAGTAATCATATCGACAGGAGTATTGATAAAGCTCGCGCTCGTTTACATCAATTATTCCCAATAGTCGACAATCGATCAAAATGAAATGTACAAAACAAATTATTGATATACACAGCTCTCATTTGATATGCGCGCGCACCGTATGATTCTTGAATGGTAGTCTAATATTTTATATATATAAATAACAGAACATCCCCATCTGAGAATGGTAATGCTAATATGATTATTAAGATTATATATATATATATTTTTTTTTTACTACCCAAATCTGTTGTTGACGTTTTACAATAAATTATTAAAGTTTATTATTTTTTCTATCATTTGGAAGTGTATGTTAAATGAGCCGAATAAAAGTTCAAGTAAATGGTTACAGACTTATTTATTTATACTTTGAGTAAAGTATAGGAAAAAAATTATATTAAAATTCCTACAGCTGAACTTATCACTTATTACGTACATATCGGTGTAGATTTAGAAAATATTTTTTTACTAAATTTACAATAGCTGAAATGACAATCCGCGTTCTAACATACAATGTAAAAATACATCTATAGTCATTTCTTACGATATCGAATCTGCTTTTAATAACAATAATCATTAATACGCTTATGAATGACTGAATGAAAAATTTGTATTGTATTGTTTATACATAAACTGAAAACAATTCATAACTTAAAGCTAATTATATATAAACCTTAGCAACTCCAAATATGTATTAGAAAACTTATACTTTTGAAATTATTTAAATAATGCAGGAAAATATGAAAAAAACCTACAAAAAAAAACAGACATATCAATAAATTAATAAAAGAAAAAATAATGTGTTTAGAAATAATTTAACTTTAAAATATTTATACTTAACAAAAGGTTAATAATTACAAGAATCTGTGTTTTTTTAATCTACGATGCTTATACTTAGTATAACGTATTCGTAATTTTCCATATTGTAATTCCCTATTACACGAATTAATTTATTTCGATGAATTTTACAGTTTTCATAAACTTTTTTTTGATATTTTATTAATAAATGAATGTATGTAAGGAATGTTTAAATGATCGTGTAGACTAGAAATTCTATATCGCGTAGCGTTCAACGAAATTCTGCAACAATGATTAATTTCCTATATGTACTATCAGACACTGATGACCATATAGGTCGAGCATAGATTAATCTGGCGCGTATGACTAATTTTTTATTTACATAACCGAGACCCGATTTCCTGTTAACTAATGGAAAAAGTGTATGCATAGCTTTATGCGCTTTTAGCGAATGTAATACGATTATTGAAAGTTAGTCTGCTATCTAAGACAACTTCTAGACACCGAACTTGTTTGACCCGAGCAATTGTTTTAGAATTTATTGTTATTTCAGTTAGAGGTAGTGTTCGTCTTCTAGTAAATAGAATTGCTTCACGTTTTTCTTCATTTAATTTTAAGTTCCGTCTGTTGTAATATTTAGATATTTTAATTGCAACCTTTTGCAATCGGTTATATATATCGTATCTGTCCTATAAGAAGATACATATAAGACAAGATCATCAGCATGCAACGCAGTACTAACGAAAGACAGTTCTGGAAGATCATTCATTAATATTAGGAACAAATAAGGCCGGAGTATGCTAAGAACCCCTGCATTTAGTGTTTTAATTGACAATTTTTCGAAATAATTGGTAAATATGTTCTATGGCTTAAATATTATTTAATCAATTTAATGAGTAATAACGGAAATTTAATCATTTTATATAATACTCCGTCATGCCGAGCTGTATCGAAAGCTTTTTCAACATCGATTAGCAGCATTCCGGCGTGTTTTTTAAGATGGAAGTTATCAGTAATAGTGTCCCATATTCGGGCTAGCTGGTGAACTGTTGAAAGGTTTAAAACCAATCTGATCATTCCTTCAGAATATTATTACTAATAATTTACCGCTAAAAACACGAATCTATAATTATTTAATAAACAGAAGAGTCGGAAAAATTTATCAAAATAATGTTATCGATGTCGCGAGCAATTTTGACGTGTCGTATGTCTCTGTCTTCGGACCGGTGGTCCTGTGGAATGTCTTGTACTTAAATATCCATAAGGAATTATATAATGTAAATGATGCTATCGAATTATATAGTTATGCAGATGACTTATTATAATTTTATCAACTATTTTTTTTTTTTTTTTTTATTTTTTGGGCACTGCTGAGGAGCAATCACAACCCACTAACGTGTTGATTGATGGAAAACACGGGAGTCATTAGAAAAAATTAAGGAAGTGATAGAGAAAGGAGGACGATAACCGATGGATATTAAGGAATTCAGGAGTGCGAGTTGGTCAGGTGTGTGAAAACTGCAATTGAAAAGGATGTGGTTTTCATCGGCGATAATTTGTGAATCGGCTGGATGGGAACAATATGGGGAACTGGAAATCCCAATACGAAACATGTGAGCCGGAAGACGATTGTTCCAGAACGTAAACGGGTGATGGTTGTAATACATTTTCGGAAGTTGAGGTGTATGTTGGACAAATTAAAGTACCAGGGAGTAGGAACTAAATGTAATGTTCTCAGACGTGTTGATATATTTAATTCCATCATCAACGAGCATAGCTCAATGGTTAAATCTTTTTGAAAATAACAAATCTCAAACCATGGTTGTATCACGTGGTAATCTTATGTATAATACTTAATAATTGGATGCTTAATCGTTTAAATTATCTTAGTGTAATTATATAGATAATAAAGTACATTCTTAGTATTAAGTACCTGGTATGTTAACAGTTATCTTAAAACTACTGATGTATTAGAGCAAACAATTGCAAGAGATGATAAATAAAGTTATATTATAGAACGAAAATGCCGATAAATATTATCATACGTTTAAAACATTTATTAATCATAATTCTAAATTGCATAATCAGTCTTTATACTTCTGTTGTTCATGCGTATATTATGCTTACTTAAGTAATTTAAAGTTAAATAATATTATTTGTAATCGAAGGAAATTTTTGATTGATGTGACTTCTTTTAGTACACCTTATATTTCCAATCCAGTTTTGTTCGCTGCTAGCAATTGATTTATATATATATATCAAAGGAAGGTTTCTAATGTTTTAAAATAAAATGTGTTAATTAAAGCTTAAAGAAATAAAAGGGTAGCTACACTTACTGAAAACAGACGATCGAATCACCTAAATGAGATCCACAATGAATAAAAGAGAAAGGGTTATAACCACGCACACGGTAAGAGAGGACGATATTAAAAAAACAGACAAGGACTTGGTGGGTCAATGCATCAAACAGAAACGCATGGGAACATGAGGAAGAGATCTAAATCCTGCAGTGGATTCACGATGGCTAATAAGAAGTAATAAAAAAGACAATATTTCAGGAATACCAAACAAGGTATAATAATGATTGAAAACTGCTTCCAAATTCTTCTCTCGTTTTAATAATTCAGCTTTTAATTTAACTATAATCCGAATGTTAACTGCTCACCGATCAGTGATTTTAATATTTTCCATAACTCTAGCGACGGTGTTATAGAAAAACAGTGCATTACATAATTATCACATGTAATAAAAATCTTACAACGCACCACTTACCTGATAAGCAGATAATTTTTGGAGCACCTTTCAAATTTTTGTCTGTGAAGTTTTTAAAATTAAACGTATTTTTAATACCACTACCGGTAAAAATTACGTTAAGCACGTTATTTAACCGTAATAATTATGTTTCCTTCCATAATTTTTTTATCGTTTATGTACATAATTAATTTTCATTCATGTCTTATATTTTGTTTCGAGAATTAAAAAAAAAAAAAGTATATATTCACATATTATACATATATACATATATTATATGTATACAGTGTGACACTATATATTGAATAAACATTACCTTTAATAAAAGAATATGTATGTATTTTTTTTTTATTTTGCACGATAATAATAATTATAAACATATATGCTTGATATACACACACACACATATATATATTGTATATATATATATCCGTTATCTTCTCGATCAAGTTCTATAGGGGCGTATGCAATGTAGTAGAGTATTGATTTTCTTAAGACTTTGTAATTTATACGACTTTAACTTTAGTTTCGGTTTTATATTGTATTATTTATTCTATGTCATTAAAACGTCTCCTAATTTTTCAACCAGCTTTTTCTTCTGCTATAAAATAAAATATGCACCCGGAAGTTTACGTTCGCAAGTGCAAAAAACATATTTTTGGTATAAAACTTTTCGGGGGGCGTATTTTACTACTTAGAGGTTGTTTCGTTTCTTTTGACTTTTGACCCTTCGGTTCCGATCGATTTGTATCCAAGTTTAATTCTAGTTCATTTCGTCCTGTTCAATTTTTAGATTATTCCGTGTAATTTTCCTTCTAGAATTATATCATACTAGAAAATTACTGCTTCTAGAAAGCAATGGATTGAAAAAATATATATTCGTTACTAGTCGATAGCAAAAATATATGTACGATGTCGACTACGAAATTTACCTACACTTTTTAAATATTATACTTTTGTATTTTTTAAAAATATATATGTATACATTTTGAAGAAAATATCGAATATTCGTTTAGATGGGTCCTATTTCTTCTTATTGTACATTCACCGTTTTCACTTTTAAACTAATAAATCATAATTCTTAGTCCCTAAGATATATATTTATCAGCCGAGTTATAATCGATTTTAGAGAAGTAAATGAAAAGAAAATAGTTAAATGTGAACGTGTAGATTACAAAATATATACAAATGCGTGTGTATATGTACATTTTATAGTGCGATTTATTTAAACTTAATTTTAAAAACAATCAAATATAAAGGGACAAATTGAAAACGGAATATGTACCTCAATAAAAAACAGGAAATGAAACGGAATTGGACTACGATATTCGAATGGTTACAAAAACGAATAAAGAAATGAGAAATGTATCGAGTGGTTGTCATTAGAGAGAAAAAGGCTTAAAACGAGATGGAAGAACGATATTGACAAACTAGCGCGAAATTATCGGATGCGTAAAATTGGGAATGGACGCAGGTGAGAGAAAAACACATAGGCATCTGTAGATAGAAAGCGACCAATGCTCTTGATAACGAGATTAATTTCAAACGAAGATATTATATACTTTAAAAAAAAGATACAGTAATATAACATTAAGTGGTTTTTGTAATGCTATAAACGTGTGCTTAAAAGTGGGCAATAAAGGCTTAATTGTAATTCTAATTTTAATTGTATTAAAATCTAAATTTAAATCCGGAAACGTATAAATGTTAACCTAAATAATGATTTCTCTTTTTGCGTTGAAAATTAAATGTATTCCACAGTGGCGTAATTGTTAAAGCACTCGACTTTCCACCCGCTAAGTAAAAAACTGGAGATTAATGAAGAAAACGACGCTCCGATAAATTATGGGAAATTATGTCACCTCCGAATGTTTAAATATTAAGACACAGTTTTTTACCTGTAAACGTAGCTACAAAATGAAAAAATATAATTATTTCCTTAATAAATCTTTGTAAATTTAAACTACTGCTAGTGTAGGTACGGGTAGGAGATAACTTTGCATAGTGTTTTTAATTTGAATATTAGAAAGAGAGAAAAGAAGTACATTTTGATTAATTAAATTTTACAAAAAAAAAAAAATAACTTATAATATACGGTTCTATCGTTCCGAAATATAATAAATTCCTTAACCGATAAAGTTAATAATAATTTTTTAAAAATATACATAAGTGATAGTTATATACATTTATTGCTTAATGAAATTTACAGGCCGCAAAAAACCTGCAGCGTGTAATTCATAAGTAAATTTTAAACACAATGGTTAAATAATTTATAAAATTGAAAAGAATACAAAAATAAATAAAATAAAATTTATCTATAATATCATCGAATTTTAAACCTAATACTACCCTAGATACAAATAGATGTCTGTTGTTCATCTACGTTCGTGTGAAGTAGATTATCGGAAAAACTATTGAAGAACGGAAATCTAGATATCGTAATAGCGGAAAGTGTTTAAATGTTCGATATGCTAGTGGCAGGGCACTTATAAAAATCTCTGAAAATAAAACGATGAAATTATTAAAACCCGGTAAATATTCTCGATCAGCTGATTGACTTATTCCGTACCTGTATAATGAAATTATTACAGTTCGCACTTTCATTGATACCTTTTCAAAATCTACGAAAACTTCATAAGGTTTCAGTATTACGTTCATCGTATTCCTGTATTAATAAACTTTTAGTAGACGATCGTTGATACTAAATCACGATCTAAAGATTGCTTGGTCTCTCGGCGAATTAAAATCTATCCAACGAGATAGTCTGTTTGTTTCGGCATTTATGTTCACAATGTACACGTTATAGTGTTGCATTTCGGACATTCATATTTCATTTCATGGTAGTAATTAGCTTAGATATATTAACGTTGTCTATATTAAGTCGTGTATCTCGTTGACGTTTGATGAAAAGAATACTCGACAACAACCAGTTGACATTGTTTCTTTGCATAATAGTAATAATACCGCCGAAAATTCTCAAACATTTAATAATTAAGAAGGATAGATTCGATACACGATTGACAGATAAACAGAAATATCAGCGGAAAGAGACAAAGAGACGCGAAAATTCTATTTCCAAAGAATTAGATCGGAAACTTAAAATTACTAACTGTTTTTAAACGGTGATAATGATGGAAAAATACAACAGGTTTGAAAAAATTAAACAGATACAACTTTAGCTACCACAGCAGACACAGCAACAACAGCGGACCAGCACTTTAAACACGAATAAACTACGCCAAATTCGAGACACTATCAAACCATGGAACACATCATTATCGGCCAACAGAAGAAATGAAATCGTTAAGGCCACTCCAAACTTCCTATCAAATCAACCTCTCCAACTCTGTTCCAACTGCAATTCCCGTGTTACAATTCAACATTTACTCGTTAGCTGTCCTATTTATAATGTCTACCGAGCACAAATTCTTCAATCATCCACCTTCTCTGAAATCCTGTCCGATCATCATATTATGAACGTCTCCTTCATTTCCTCAAAATTACCAACTTATTCCAACATATTTAATTCCTATACTCCGATGCCTCTGGCCTAGGCGGCAGTACACGGCATGACAACAAAGCAGAAGAAGAAGATAAAGCGTCTACTCTTCAGTGTCAGAATTGTCACATGCGGGGCATACTTACTGTACACAGTCATCAGTATGTGTAAAATGTGGCGCAGGGCATAAAACAATAGACGGTAAAAAAATACCCGAAATTTTTATGCTATACGTGGCGGATCGTATCCAGTAAATCATAAAGGTTACGAAATTTACCAGAAACTGCGTCAAGTTAAAGTCTACAGAAAACAGAAACCAAATACTTCAGTCGAACCACCGCTAGCCGGGACTTAACTATTCTCAGATTAATAAAAACAATTTTCCGTTGTAAAACTTGGGAATAAACTGAAATTTTTAACCACCTCACAGATCTCTGTAAATGTAAATAAATAAAAAAAATATTACTAACTCTGTTAATAACACTGAGGTGGTGTGCAGTTATCCGCAATTACTGATTAGTTAACAAGTTTCTCGTCTGATTTTAAAATTATATTTCAACAATCGATGCAACAAAATAACACAACACGTTAACCGCTGCCGTTGATAAATTAGCAAAATGATGACCGAGTCCTTTACAATACTAAAAATACGGAATGAAAATGTCCTAAAGAACTATAAATCGAAAATCGAACTATTCTTAAATAGTTATTTGAAACCTAAGTGATATTCATAAAGAACACATGCTTATAGAGAATATTTAGAATGTAATTTACATCAAAGTTCCATCGAAGAGCATCGAAAATATCGAAAAAGTTATATAATACTCGTTAAATACAAACTGCAAGTAGACTAAAAAAAAATAAGGAAAAAATTCTGGTTATAATTATCCTAGGTCAGTTAAGGAGCTTGTCTTGAAAAACAAGAAGTTTCCAAATAAGATATTCGAGTGACAAAACTTAGCTAAATAATAAAACAAAATAAATAGAAGAATTACTATCAGAAATTAAGTTATAAAAATTGGACGGTCTAATCTATCGCTACTGTCCACACATTATTATCCGCTGTGGAAGTGTTTGCAAAAATATGAAGAAAGCTATAAAAATTGTACCGCCGTTAAGAGAGATACTAATGGCGCCTTCCGGGCTATTACTCGAGAAGAAAACGCTGATCTATTTGCTACTCATTTATTCAAATCAGAAATTACGCATAATACAGACTTCGTTTTAGTTGTGATTTAAATTCAGTAACATAACCGTCTTCGTCGATACATTCAAATCATCTGAACTAAATTTACGTAAACTTAGTTATCGTATAGTTAAAAAAATAAATGAACTTAATATTCGAACTAGGAAAATAAACCGGCTTATAGACAACGCTCTGACACTTATAAGCGACCGGATGTAATATTACAGCTGCTGTTCGAACAATTGGGAACTATATAATTGAACTGTAGGGTTGTGCTAAAGGTAGAAGTGTTGAAATAATACAAACAGCTCAAAATAAAATCTTAAAGAAAATTATGAACTCACCTCGGTACATAATCGACGAAACTCTACACGAGGATCTAAACATTCTGTATGTATCTGATATTGTATGCCTAAGAACATGCAGGTGGACTGAAAGGCCATTCTATTGGCTCGGCTAAACACATGTTGGACACTTCCAACGACGTGAGAAAATTAAGGCGACGTAAACTGTTGAACCTAGTCTAGGGTAACAGTATTTCTTCTCTACATGACGGATAACAAACAGCAAAAACATCGCTAAATTTCGGCCAGTTTTTAAATGAAATAAATTATTTAAAATCATAGATGTATGATGGCGATATGCGCATATATATATATATACATATGAATATATATATGTATATCTATATATATATATCACGATATACGTTTTTTTTTTCAAAATTCTCCATCCATTCCTCTGTTACAGCCATTATCCCGCGGCAACTTTTGACGTGTCCATCGTACACTATTGTGTTATTGGTCCCCTCATTTTTTGTTTATCCGTCGCCATTGTAATGTTGAAGAAGCGAGAGAAAGAAGAAAATATATCATGATTTGAATAATGATTGCTCAATTGCGGGAAATAACAAAGTGATAAATACTTTATTTTTTTACCGTCTCAGAACTAAATGAGTGGTGCTACAATAGAAAGTGAGCACAACGTTATTGTTAAATTTGAATGCGATGCAAACCAAAGTGGTCTAACTATATAGATAACTTTTGGTGTAACTGACATTTATATATATATATATATATATAATCGCGCAGCGCTGAACGTTTCGGAAATGCACGAAGAGACGAAGAATGGACAAAAAAAAGTTTCGTATTGAAATTTGGAAAGGCGAATTTCGCGATTTTTGATAGTACAGAAAAGGCTAAAAATTTGTGTACGGAATAAAAGCCGCGAAGAACGTGAAAGGAACGACTGGAACAGAATTCGGCGAGTTGCGGTTGAATAGTATGAAAAATGAACCATTTCGCACGCAGACGGAAGTCCATTACGGTTTCCACTACAAGCCGAAGTCGTTGTAACTGTTCTAAGACGTCACCACCGGCTGGTAAATATTTACACGTGTATGTATGTCTATACGTGCCTTTTGGATCAAAGCGAGATGGCGCTTGTACGGAAGACGCGGCTGCGAATGAGGTGTAAGAAATGAAACCATTAAATTTGTTCGGTGAAACGGAAAGCGAGAGAACTTACCTAACCGACGGAAACAATAGCCCATAACATAATAGAGTGCGCCAGTAGATTTTCGATTCATTTCGGAAATAATTGATACATTTTCTTTTTCATCGCCGCTCAGCTAGTTCATACTTATTATTATTTTTATTTATTATAAAAAAATAATAATTTTTATAATAATCTACTAGATACATACAGGTGTATAAGCAAAAACTTATTGTAACGTCATAAATTGTGTAACTAGCGAAGGAACAAATTAGTTTTAATGGTAAAAACGTATATGTTAAAGGAAAAATGCGGAATTAGTTGCGAATAGTTCTTAACAATTATTTTAATTCTTTATTTTATCATTATTATTACTATTAATATTATTTTATCGATTGAACACCTTAACAGTAATATTTTGAACTGTTGTATTTATCTGCATTTCCGTTATAATTAATATTGATTCACGTACATTAATACACCACTTGAAACTTGTAGCCCTGCGATGCGGTCATACCGTGGATATGTACTGACCTAAATGTTATGTGCGTGAGCTAATCCAAACAAATAGTGAACGTTACCTGCACAGATTAGAATACCGCAACCGGCTGGCAGTTGACTTGCTAGATAGTGGTAGCGATGTCCATAGACTGAACCGTTTCATCACCTTAGACCTTCCACATTTAATTGATTGATTAGCGAGGTAACTCCGAATATCATTAATGAATGATATCTTCAATCTTGTCACGACCCATATAGATAAATTGCTTATTAGCCTATGCAAGCAAGAGATTGTAATTTTATATATATTATATATATATATATATATATATATATATATATATAAACGTGCAAAACTAATGTTATTTTGAGATCTACTGTTACTATTAGATCTGTTTTAGTCAAAATATTCCCCTTAATTACTTCCTCTTCTGATTCATCTTGATTTCTTGTTTTTCTTTTCTCGAACAGTTATTATTTTAATTCTGCTTTTACATATGCTAACATAACCGATCATTTGTTCATAGGAAAACTCGAAACACCTCATTCAATAACATTTTTTTTTATTCTACATAATTACTCGTTAATTGTGTAAATCAAATAACGACTCCTGACATGGTAATTATAAAAGTACATATAAATATATATATACACATATGTGTACGCCATAATGGCACAGTTTCTAGAGCGTTCAATTGTGTTTTCGATCCTATCTCGAGATAATAACATTTTTCACGAATATTTGATCTTAATTACAACAGAGGTAGTGGCACCCTATCCGGTAGAAGCATCGTATGCATTTCAACATAATTAGTACTTTGAATGCTAGTCCATTTTGTACGCAAAAACAATATAAAATACGCTAGTTAACGATATTCGGCAATGAACAAAAGATGGGAATTATTATGATCATATACATATACATATATTATATTATATTACATTATATATATATATATATATATATATATATATATATATGGGAAACAGTTCTAACGGTTTGGATGAAATTTCGTACGTAATGTATTAAATAATCTAAAATTGCTTGCATGGATATTTCAAATTTCGAAATTTTTGGAGTACACCCCGTCATAAAATTTTAGAAATTCCATTTTTTTTTGTCGTCTTCTACTTGATATTTATATAAATGTACGTTGACAATTACAGATCATTCGCCATAATGGTCGAATCTTATAAGCCTACAAGTCATTTACGTTTTATCGCATATGCGTTGATAAATATAAATAAAATTTTATATTACGGGTAAGTATTAGATCCGCCGGTAATTATTTTTTAATTCATGAAAGAATTATTTTGAAGAAAAAATACAATCAAAAAATTTCAAATTCATTTCCAGAAAAAAAATAAAAATAAAAAAAAATTAAGCTTAACACTTTCCGATATTTTCGACATTTAAAATTTATGGAAGGAAATTCTACACGATTAAAATAGTTGTAGTTATGTACTTAACGACTTTTAATAATATGATTCACATTCAAATTAATTTTCCCGAAAAATACTATTTTACAAAAAGAATATACCGAATGAAACTAGATCGCTCTGATACTATATTCATATATATATAATCTCATCTTCGTCATAATCATAATCATCTGTTCGTGTTAGAACGTTGAGACCTCTTATTGGAGCGTTATTTTATCGTGGTCCTCATCGGTTACTCAATTATTAGACCTGTTCTAACTTTTATTTAGTCGACATACCCATTTGGTTACCGTCTTTTTGACGTCTTTTAATTATTTTTCCCCCTGAATAATGAACTTTTCCATTGCATCCGATCTCACGATGTGACCGAAGAATTTCAACATGTTTCTACATATATACACCGTATAATATACGTGCGCTGTATAATAAGTACGTATAGCGAAGTAAAGGAAAATATTTAGCTAGAGCAACGTGGTTATTCAGTTGTAGAAATTTATTTTTTCCCAGATAAGAATTCTGGAAAGTTTAAATTTATGTGTTTCATATATATATATATATATGTGTGTTTAGAATGTATATAATTTTATGGGTACGCTCATATATATCCACGTCACCGTTTTATATAATGTTGCTTATTCCATTCGGCATTCTACAAGCATACGTACATACGTATAGAGCGCACATTACGCGTCGATACGTACATTACAGCCATTACTATGAAACCTCATTATAGCCGTACCCGGAATTTCGGCGCCGATGTACTGAAATTCGAATTTTTACGATTTTTGAATTTTCCCGAGGATATATATTTACAGCGTCGTGCGCATGCGCTATGATCTAAATGTTTCGAATTGATTTCTAAGAAAGAACTGTTTTTTTTCTGGTTTTAATCGCTGGAGAAAATAGTAGAAATTACCTTCTTCAGCGTTATCGTTACAAAAACTGGCGATCAAATAACGGAATTCGCGTTGAACACTATCGCGACTAAACGATCGCTGAAAGGCGATAATAGCATATATACGTCCTAAGAGTTTATTTATTAACCGAAGAGGGGTTTGAAAACTTAATATTTTCTCCTTATTTATAATTCTAAGATAAATAAATATATATATATTAATAAATTTATATACAGTATACTGCTACAGAGGTCAGAAGCGGGGTATAACTATAAATTAAACTAGTACATTAAGTGTTTAATCTTATTGAATACGTAACAATGAGTTAATTTAGAATGACCGGTCCGTACTCTTCTGAGTGTTACTTCTTATCTGCGTGATAATGCACTAAGGTCGATCGGCCAGGCTCCGCTGAGCTGCAGTAACTCTGAAAAATCTAGCCTCTGCTTGTTTGATAGCGTAACTTTTTAGTAGATTAAGTACGTCACTTGATGGCACCGGTAGAAACTGAACTGGTGTCATATATGAGGCATCTCTGTTTGCTTCCTCCTTTTCGCCAATACAGCTGTGTCCAGGTATCCAAGATTACATGGACTTCTATTTTTCTTTCTCGAGATAATAATCCATTTTTTCGGATATATATCGTTTTTATTCCAACAGTTACTCGATTTTTTTCCAATTATCTATCAACCTACATTATGATTCTTGGGATGTTCGGAAGTATATCTCTCGTGTTTAATCATAATGGAAAATGTGAATTTGTTAGTTGAACATAATTTATGCGATATAATCAATTGGAATATTAAGGCTTATTTTATGAGCTCACCACATATTTACAATCAGAACCGACTAAGCCTATTCCATAATATCGTCTATACTGGGATCGGCCATTGATATATTTATTAAATATTCATAATTTCGCCGAAATTAACGCTCACGTTGTACGTCGATGACATTTTTTTAAAAATGATATATACTCTATAAAAAGACAATTATCCGTTAATTAAGCTGTACTCAGTGTCCTCTATATCATATGTTACGCCTATTTTCATAGTAAAGGACATTTAGTCGGCAGCGACTGGGTTTACCAGCCACTATTGTAACCTTCCATTTTTCCCCGTCCTGAGCTGCTGATATCTTCATACGTTAACCGACGTTTATAACCACCGTTTTCTGCTTCGTAATATCCAGTATATTTAATCGCGGTCTTTCACGGGTCATTTTGCCTTGTACGCTGCTTTCTAAGATGAAGAGGTGTCTAAAAAATCGGTATTATACACGAGGAGTCATTTAATTTATTTATTAAGGGAGTCAAACAACTATAAATGTACTCAATAAAATAGATAATAATATTTTTTTATTACTATGAGCCGTGTGTAATTGTAGAGGTTATTACGATATACACACTTGCTGGTGATTAAATTACTGGGGCGATCTGATCAGATTTAATATAGGCTAAGGCGACTCTTACAGGATCTTAGGAGGATCTTCGTATCGGAAGATTTAGATTGTGAGATAAGCAGGATGCTGTAAATTTGGCACAAGCCAAAAGATGGACTGAAGGATAACATTGTTGAAAACAGAAAGGACAGGTCGTGGGAGGTGAAGTCATGTGGAAGACGTAATCGTGGGTTAGAGAAATGTGACCAATTCTCAACCGGTTGATTATTGTAAAGTCTCGCGATTAAATTGAAATTACAAAAAAGAGACCCGAGAACTTTTTTAAACATTTTTTTCCATTTAACATTATATTGACAGTATTTACCGTAAAAAAATAACGTTCGTAGAAATTAATATTTAAATTTTTATAATAACGACGATAGTGAATCGTTATAGGATAAACGTTACAAGTAATTTAGTCACGATGTTAATAATATTAACCGTAGTTAAAATATTTTGCATATTGAAAGGAAAACTTAAAAAAGTAATAAAAAACAAATATTAGAAAAAATTAGAAATAATTGAAATAAAGATAATTCCTCAAATTCATCAATAACATTCGGGCGATGAATCAATTTTAAAGAGTATCTTCTAAATATTATTTAGTCTATAGTATTTAGAGTGTAAGAAGATTGTAGGTTATCGTAATAGCACTTACTGACGTACCTTAACTTGAAACTGGATGCGTTATAGATTGGTTCTAAATTCATATATTGTATCATTTTCGTTATCATTAATAATTTATTTTATTATTGTATACAATAATTATTAGTTAACTTCTCTGACACTTTAAAACGCGTAATTGCTTAAAAGCTTCGTTATATACATTTAAACAATTAGTGATTTATAATAGAACACTTATCTTCATATCAACCATGTTTTATTAAGAACTTTACCTTTATCTTGCAGCTAGTCAACCATGTTCTTCTATTCTTGTTTGTTGCCTGCTACATTTTAAATCTATACGTCATCCGCATTCTTTCTTTTTATTTGATTCACCCATGTTGTTCTAGTTTCAATTTTCCCTCGATTATGACTGTCATAAAGACGAATTATGTGAACTAGAAGTCCTTCCCGCCTTTGTTGTATTGTTTCTACCAATTTCCTTTTTTCATTTTCCCTTTCAAAACTTCGAATTGTTCTTCTTCCGCATCCACGAAGTCTTCTCACATTTCTAAGGATTCAAAACTTTTTTCAGATTTTCCGATAACACTCACATTTCCGAAATAATAATCATATATGTGTGATTTAAATAATTTTTTAGTTGATTCTATTTTAATTCCATTGTTAAATAAATCTCTTTTTTTCATGAACGCTTGTTTAGCTATTGGAATTCTTGTTTTTACTTCTTTATACATATACAAATATATATATATATAATATGCCGACGGGCATAGCACGTTGATTACTGTAGCTTTTCGTCTAATCGCCGAACTTAAGCAACGGACTTGGATGAGTGACCGCTGGCTCAGTATGTTGTGTGGGTATCTCCCAATTTGCATGGCCATCACGGGAGATTAGGCTATTTTCTCCCCAATTTGCTGATTAGGTGGACCTACGTCCAGCAGTTGACCGATATCGGTAGTATATATATATATATTGGGAAAGCAATGAAAACCAGCCAGTATTAGCTCACCCAAGATACTTGGATTGACTAGTCATTCATCAATCTTTATTGTATATACTATATATATATATATATAGGTGTATATATATATATATATATATATATATATATATATATATATATATATATATATATATATATATATATATATATATAGGTATATATAATGTATCATCATCGTCGTATTGTTTGTTTCCGAAAGTCGTGACTAGCCATTGTAGGTTTATTTTTTATGGCGTGCCACTGCCTTCTCTGTGATAATTAAGAATTAAATAATGATGAAAACTTTCTATGTCACGCGTTGGTTTCGAACCCCCGAACGTCGAGTTGACAGTCCAGCACTCTAGCAACTACGCCACCGCGACATTATATATATATATATAAAATATCATCGTCTTATTGCGGGTTGCCGAACGTCATGACTAGTCATTGTACGTACGAGAATACCAGCAACGCGTCGAAAAATTTTCCAGTATTAATATTATTAATTTCTGATACGTAAAGCTTGAAATATTGTGCGTAACTTCGAGTATCGTACATTAATGCGATTTTAATATAATTCCACAGAGATTATTCTGAATTACTTCTTTGTATATCGGATTAACTGGAGCGACTAAAAGACGATGCCGGGAACCCGATACGGTACGATCGGTTTTATAATCTTTTCCCAAACTGCTAGTTAATTAAACGTATTAAATTTATATTTTCTTTTAAATATGTTTTAGACACTAAACAAATGAGCGTGTAGTATTTTATGTATTAAGAACACGTTCAAAATGTTTAGATGACATATATGTTCCTCGTAATTTGCATCCATGTATGATATATGTCGCGCTAGCTCAGTTGCTAGCGTGCTGGACTGTCAATTTGACCAATTCGACGGTCGAGGGTTAAAAACCAACTGACAACATGGAGAGTTTTTCATCATTACATAATTCTTCATTATCGCGTAGATGGTAGTGGCACCCCACTCAGTATAAGACCATATGCGCGAGCATCTACGTTGCATACAAATAATGACAGCACGTTTTATGCATAAAAATTAACATTAGCTAGTCACGACGTTCAGCAACAAACAATACAACGATGATGATTATATATATATAATATAGTAAATTTCTATCAACTTGAAAGGCTGAAAGTTGGTAAGGGACTAAGAGACGTTGTTTAACCTGTTCTCGTCAATCCGAAGATCGAAAAACGACTAGTCAAACGAAGTATCCGCTTGGGAAAAGTAATACTGGCTGACTATATATGACACGTCACTTGTAAAAGTACGCATTTATGACTTTAACAATTATATCGATTTTACTTTTTACGTCTTAAGATTTTGTAAGTAAATAAATTGTTACTTTTGCTCATTTGCTTATTTGCTTATTAATTAATTAATGAGAGAAGAAATTTATTTATTGACATAAATTCATTAAAAGTACAAAAGTACAAAATAATAAGAATTACGCGTACCGGAATTATAATATCCTTACCGCTAATAAACAAAATTCTTTATGTAATAAATCTTATAGTATATTTACTAGATTACAGATATAAATATATAAAACGCGGGAAAAAATTTGAAAAAAACCCACTCCATAAAACGCTTTGTATCACATTAAGCATACAAAAAGGAATATTATTCGATATAATAACAATTATAAAGATATATAATATAATACACATATACTTACCTATATATATATATATACATACACATATACACAGATACATTAAATATTAATCATTTACAGTAAATTATGTTTAAGGCGTCTATGCTTATACTTTGTGTACATAAACTGTATCTGCCTGGAATCGTAATTTCCGATCATTGAGATGTACTGATTTTCATGCAATACACAATTATCGCAGAACTTACGAGTTATAGTAAGAATATAATCCCGAATAAAGGGTATATTTAATATCTCATGCATGTCCACTATTCTGGCATACCTTGGGGCACTTAATACGCATCTTAAACACCCATTTTGTACTAATTGCAATTTATTAAAGCTCGCCTTCGAGATAGAAGACCAGGCGGGACAAGCATAAGTCATCACAGGACGAATAAGTGCTTTATAAATGATGAGCTTATTATTAACGTTAAGGTACGATTTACGATTAAATAACGCATACACTGTACTTACTGCTTTATTTGTTTTTAGAGCTGCGTAATTTACATGCGCCGAGAAGGTTAATCGTTTATCTAATAAAACTCCCAAATAACGTATACTATCCGACCAATGTATAACTTTATCATCTACTAGAAGTTCAGATGGCAAAATTGGTCGACGACGAGTGAAAAAGATGGCCTCAGTTTTTAATGCGTTTATTTCGATTTGCCATTTGCGATAATACTTTAAAACGCGACGTACACCGTTTTCTAATTGATTTTTAATAGCAGTTGGTTTGTAAGAGCTGCAAAATATTGCTGTATCATCAGCGTATAAAGCAACTTGCATATTTGTCAATTTTGGGAAATCATAGAGAAACAATGTGAATAAAAACGGACCTAAAATACTACCTTGTGGAACACCTGCGGCACAAGTTTTCATAGTCAATTTCGAATCATCTACCATTACATAAAATGTTCTATCGATTAAATAACTATGAATTAAAAATACCAAATAAGTAGGAAATTTACACTGTATCATTTTATACGTGATACCTTTACACCAAGTTGTGTCGAATGCTTTAGCAACATCGAGCAAAACTAAACCAGTATGTTTATTACAATTAAAATTATGGCTGACAAATTCTATTATTCTAGATATTTGTTGCGTAGTAGAATATCTTGGGCGAAACCCAAACTGAATGTCAATGGTTTGTATTATTCAGAGTGATAATGTAATCTAGACAAAATAATTTTTTCTGCGATTTTGCTCAAATTACTTAATAAGCTTATAGGGCGAATGTTGCTAGTTATGGAAGCATCTTTACCAGGTTTAGGGAGAGTGACAATTTTTGCTACTTTCCATTTTGAAGGATAATGCCCACATTTAAACATTGCGTTTAATAAATTCGAAAATTTGACTACTGCTTTCAGTGGAAGATTTTTTATGACGATAGTGGAGATATTGTCAATGCCAACAGAATTTTTAGATTTAATGGCTTTTATAGCGGCAGAGACTTCCTTAGGACTGACATAATCGACAATACGAGTATTTTTATTTTCTTTCAGATATTTTTTGACAGCCATATGAACTTTGTTTACCTGATAACTGGAAGACATATTAATTAGCTAAAGACGTGTCGTTTAATGGCGTAGAACTCTCCTTAGTCTCTCACAAGGATATCATTCACTCTATTCAACTAGAGCATAGGGATCATTGGGAACTGATGTACACTGTGAGCATTAGTCAATCAACTGTTACTTATTACTATCAACTTCAATCGTCTTTCCCTAAACTTCCGTGGTTCTATTTCTTTATGAAGATTAATCGCGAGGGAATTGTACTCGTCAATAGATTACAATTTGGACAGCATTTGTTACCTGATCGTCTTTTCTGTATGTAGCTTAGAGAGTGTGTCCCTTCTGTCCCCATCCATCCTGGACATGCAGTCTGCAATCCTGATCATGTTTTTTTTTTAACGTTCTGCTGTGACACCGTTGCGTTCTGAGTATTTGCTAAGTTCTCCATGTAATAATGTTCAGTCCGTTCTCCATCTGGATAATCTACAGTTGTTCCACCATATAGTAACATTTCTAGTGAAGTCGGCATCCTTGATTAAAATGTAAATAGTCCACACAGTATCACGAAATTAATTATTCTATTTATTTATTGATTTAGTTATCTTCAAAAGTTCGACTCGGTTATCTGCATGGGAGCGTACCATCCGATGAGAAAATGAATATGTAAATATAAAAATAAATAAATAAATAAATCAACGATCCTATGAATAAATAATTAGACCGATAAATCAATCAATAAATTGATGAATCCGATTCAATAAATAAACAAATTAATTAATTAATATATGTTCGCTTATTTACTTATTAATTAATTTATTTACTTATTCAATCTTTTTATTAATTGATTTGTCGGTTTAGTCGTATATTTATCGGTTCGTTGATTTATGAATTTATTTATTCGTTTTATTATCGGATGGTACGTGACCGACTTTAGTCGAATTTTTAATTAATAGATTAAACTGTGTAAAAATCAACGGATGTTTTTTCGAAATATTTTAGCTTAAAAATTTATTAGTTGTTTAATCGCGTTTAATAATCCAGTTACACTATATATCAATTTTATTATCGGTTAAAGAGTATCAACCCCGGTTTTGTATATTCCGGTAGTAGCCTTCAGTTATACCAGCGCCAACGACAATTCCCGAATGACAGATTACTCCAAAAGAACCGTATCGCTATCAACACTCGCTAAACACACACACACACTCACGCGCTTATATACGAGATATTCAGTAAAAAATGTATTTCGCGAACCCTCAAAAATGATTTATATCATTTTTTGTTATTTTTATTATTATTATTATTTTCTTTAGAATGTGAGATGGTTTTTATCTCGTTCCGCGCTAGAAGAATATTCTCGTCAGACGCAATTATATTAATGGCCATATCGCGTAAGATAAATTTTTCTCTATACCCTTTCTTAGGATTACGATTTTTCCGGATATGATTTTTTTAATTTTCGGTTCTTCCTCAAGTCAACCGACCGTTTTCATCCCTTTCGCGAATTTCCCGGTATTGTTAGACCGATTGCGGAGGAAATTTTTCATCTTCAATAAGGTCCGCTATTTATTGCAAAACAGTTCCTCTAAATTTTAGATGCCGAGATAGAAATGCGTTCCATCCTATTGCGCCATTTATTACGGTAAATAGAAAGTACGTCCGAACTGAATACGGAAAGAGTACAGGTATTCCCGAGGACTGATCTTCACGTAGAAATTTATTTTAAAAAAAAATTAATTTAATTCCACCGTGTTAAGAATAATAAATAAATTAATATATCAATATAGGAGTGCATGTAAATATTTATATATAAATGAGTATGTGTGTATATACACACACACATATATATTACATGTGCGCACAAACACATCTTCTCTAAGGTAAGCCAATATGGAACGCATTGTTATTTCCCTGCCAAGCTTTTCTTTGCTTCTGAACCAACTAGTACTCAATGAACTATGTATTGAATTGGGAGATAATCTAGCTAGGGGTCATTTTACTATAACATAATAGTTCCTATACTCCGGAAAAGATCCTTCGTTGCGCTCTTCGTATAGGTTGGCAAATTGTTTGAACGGGTACTGGTGGCTCGCCTAGAGCGAGAGTTAACACCGTTCTTGGCTGTCGCCTGCTCAGTTTGGCTATACTCGCGGTGTCTCCCTGGAGTCTGCGGTTATGTCTTTGCTGATTTGGGTGCAGTCGTGTACGTAGTGGGAATCTTCCTCGGTATCACGGGCGCTTTTGAACATATGAGCTGGGTGAAATTTCTTCGGTGAGTTACACGCAGATAAAATTTCCAGTTATTTAATAGAAATATTGGAGGTGAACTGCGGTCATTAAGAACTGTACTACATCAGTAGAGAAAACCTTAACAGAGTGCTGTTCACAAGGAAGCGTGGTAGGATCCGTGCTTTGGAGAGTTGTTATAAACCCGCTTCTCAAGACTAACTGGCCTGAGGGTACAAAAGTAATAGCCTATGCCGATGATGTTGCCGGTGACAGTCGTAGGCAGTTAGAAGCGCTGAGACAGGAGGTAGCCTCGATTTTATAGGTATGATTTTTTCCGCAGAGAAGACGATGTATATATCCTTGAACGTCAACCTTTGGTAAGATCAGGGAATAAACTATTACGCTGGACAATGTTTTTGAAGTACTTGGGAGTTACGCTAGACTCTAGCGGTAATTTCTCAGGACATCTTCGGGATGTTGTTTCGAAAGCAATGGCAGCGTACCACGGAATAGCCCGAGTGGCATGGGCGGAATCCAGCAAGCTTCAGCTAAGCTTTTGTATAATACCGATCATCAAATAGCTGCATCGGTCTAGGTTCACAGGGTCGCTAATGTTAAACTAGTTAACCTAGTACAAAGTGCACAAAGGTGGTCTCTTATCGCTATGACCCGAGCATACTGCACAGCCCCGACGGTTGCTTTGATCGCTCTATCTGATGTACTCCCGTTGGAGAGAGACGTATATTGTCGCGCTGTTATGTTCGCATTAAGGTATAATGCAAGGGTTACCTGGAAGACAGAAGTATTCTGCTTACATGATAATGATACATCGGTCAGTATGGGTATAACTCTTAATGATCGGGAAAGGATATCGGTTCGAGGCCGAGAGCATATAAAGTCAGCAGCTTGGTT
This sequence comes from Coronaproctus castanopsis, assembly GCA_032883995.1. Classification (NCBI taxonomy): domain Eukaryota; kingdom Metazoa; phylum Arthropoda; class Insecta; order Hemiptera; family Monophlebidae; genus Coronaproctus; species Coronaproctus castanopsis. The sequence continues at coordinate 43,717,093 of CM065053.1, read as the reverse complement.
TGCGCGTCTATATTAAGTAAGCTTACCAAATCTGTTACAGAAAACTCTTTTACAAACGGCCGCAAAACAAGCAAGTTCCTGCGTAATAAAGTTTGGTATCACCAAATTGCTGGTGTGCTTGCGGAGAGTTGGACAGATTTCTTCCGTCAGAAATCTACCTGGTCTATCGGCCGAGATCTCCTGTGCTTCCTTTATAGGATCGCACTCGAAAGTGGAGTTGAAGTTTTCTCTGTACAACAGAACAGGGCTACAAACTCATCACCCGAGATGATATCATCCAGTACCTGACAAGGCACTTATATGATATGGGAACTGTCTACCAAAACTGTACATCAGTCCAACGACTTCTTACTCCTGACAAATTGAGGACGCCATAAATGTCTCACCAAGCTATTTCCCAATAGCAAACCACTGCCTTGCGGTAAAGGGCTTGGTTACCCAAAGGCTAAGGGATCTAACCATAACAGAAAATCATACGGATGTCAAGAAAAAAACTATCGTATTATATTCTTATGTAAACCCATCATGGCAAGTCCAATACAAAATACGTAAACTGAAATCAAATATGATAATTCAGTCGATGATGTCGGCTGGGGCAGCGGAAGAAAACAGAAGGCTTCCGAGGTCTACAGCATGCGAAACCCCTCCATCACAACAGGGACATGAAATGACCGAACAATATTAGCGATTGGTACACTTGCCAATATCAAAAGAGAAATGATACGGTGTTGCTCTAATAATGGAAACATCATTAAGTAATGCGTTAATAAACGTGGAAAGCATAGGGAGTAAAATAATTATGGCGAAGTATTGTACCACACCGGTAAATACCACAGTAATTCAATGTTATATACCTGCTTCAGCAGAAGATGATAACATAGTGAAAGAAATTTACATGCAATTAGAAGACCAACTAGAAAAACTGAAAGCAGATGAAAATGTGATAATAATGGAAGACTGGAATGTCAGTGTAGGACAAAGGAATAGTGGGGCCGTGTGAACTGGGTGTATGAAATAACAGAGGACAAAGATCGGTAGATTTCTGCAATCAACAGGACCTAGTGATAACTAATAACCATTGGGGAGGCGATACACATGAAAAGCGCCCGGTGACAAACTCCGAGTGAAGATAGACTATATAATGGTAAAGAAGAGACGCCGTAATCAACTAAAGAAATCTATGGCTTATCCTGGTGCAGACGGGGACACCGATCATAGTATAGTGAACATGTCAACTGAATTGAAATTCGAATAAACGCTAGGGTAACCAGATTAAAAAATTGAACAAGGAGAAACTAGATGAAACAGAAATTCGGTACTAAAATAATGGAAGGATTGAAAGATTGGGAGCCGGCGAATGGAATAGAAAAGTACAAACGCTTAAAACATAGTATTACAAATAAATGCCGAAAAGAAAAAGAAAATCGGTGGAAATCGCAGTATGATGAGCTAGACGATCTGTGCAAACAACATAAAATGATACTATTACATAAAAAGATTAAATACATTAGTAAAGGGAAGAATGTAGTCGGCACATTTGTAAAACGGCAGGATGGTACCAAAACAGATATAATTGATGAACCAACAAAAATCTGGCCGCAATATATAAATGACCTATACAGTACAAATGATGGGATGACGATACAAATGGACCAAAAAGGTAAAGATGAGTAAGTTGATGCTGCAATAAAATGCATCGAAATAAAGCAGCACTGGGAATCGATAATATTCAAGCAGAACTTGGTTTAAGAAGAGTAGTATCAACAAGAGATGCGATCGCGGCATCACAAATCCTTGGAGAAAGAATAACAGATTCAAACGGTAGAATATATATATGCTACGTCGATGAGTACAATGGAATTAATTATTTGATATGTTAAAAATGGTGAACATTCCAGTTAAAATGATAGCACTAATACAGAAGATATACGTGAACCAAAATACGATAGTAAAATGGAGGAATGAATTGTATGAAGCGACAGAAATTACCAAAGGTGTGCGCCAAGGATGTTTGTTATCACCAGCGCTTTTCAATATCTACTCCGAATTTATAACAAGAGAAGCATTAGATGACATTCAAGAAGGCGTAAAAATTGGCGTGCGATGCATAAACATTTCAAAGCTCGCGGATGATCAATTATTATTGGCAGGCAGCCGGGAGGGTTTGTGAAAAGGGGTACATACATTAAACTGCGTAGCAGAAAAATATGGAATGAATATAAATATTGAAACACCAAAAGTTATGTACATGAGTAAAAATTCGGTGAAAATTAACATATCAATCGATGATCAAAAATTAGAACAAGTAAAATGCTTTAAATATCTAGGACACATCATAACAGAGAACGTAAATTACATCAACGAAATCCGACAAAGAATTGCAGTGGAAAAGTGGCATTCATGTGAAAAAGGCAGATAATTACGCAGAACACGCTCTACATTGGACTGGGCAGTGGCACCTTATGCGCCAGAAACATGGACGCTAAATAAAAGTGATAAGCAAAAAAATGGGGCTTTTGAAACATGGTGCTGGTGACGATTATTAAAAACCTCATAGTCGATAAAGTATCTAATGATGAAGCATTCGATAGAGTGCAAGAAGAAAGAAAACGATCAGGAAAACAGGTCTAAAATGGATCGGCCAAGTGTTAAGGCATAATAGTCTACTAAAAGACGAATACCGATGTGCAGACAGAAAGGAAGACCAAGACAGGCGCTGCTAGACACAGTCAAGAAAGAAGTAAATATTAAGACCTATGCGGAATTAAAAATACCGATAGCGGATAGAGAAAGGTGTGGAACTTGGACGTGTTTCAGTCATTTAATTGACGGAGGACGCTCTACGAATAATACGTGAAATGAAGTGGAATTGGGCTGGACATGTCATGCGGTTGAAACCGAACAGATGGGCTAGGAGAAGCACGGAATGGTTACCATTAGGCAAGAGAAGGCCGCAGAAGAGACCAAAAACAAGATGGAGCGAAATCGTCTGGAATGAAATCAATTGGGGAAGAAATATGTGGATGCTTGATTGGAGGAAGCCAATGCTCTAGGACGGGCTCAAATTTCCTGTTTTAAATATAGTGTACTATATAATATTTATTTAGTATATTATACATAGGTATGTTATAAATAATGGAAATAAAGGATTTTGTATTGTATTGTATTATATATATATATATATATATATATATATATATATATATATATATATATATATATATATGTAGGGTGACCAGTGAATACGGATGGTTTTGTTCTTTTTTGAATAACTTAAAAACTATTTGATAAAAATTTTTGAATGAAATTGTATTTAAATATAGCAAAACGAGAAATTAACTTACAATAACACAATATTGTTCAAATGACCATCATTTACAATACATTCATTTAGTCATTTTTCGAGCATAGGTAGCTGAATTTTTGAAATTTGTACAGAAATCCGAGTTTTCAGGTCTTCCAGATCTCGTGGTCGTGTTTCGTAAACGCGGCTCTATATATCCACAAAAAAAAAATCGCGTAACTTTAAATTCTAATCGAAACTCTGCACTGTCGTGATCGATTCACGTAGAAAATAACGTTCCACGCAAAACGCGAGCTCATTTTCGTTATAGGATGTCATGATAACTGAAATTTGACGAAAACGAATGTCTCGTGTGTACACTAAGCACGCGGTTTGCGTTGCAACAATGTTATCAACTGCTCTATAACAAACTCCTCCATGTTCTCCGGGTAACCCTGTATTATTTTATTTTTTACAACAGTATTTTTTCATAAAATACATGTCAGGTACGAATCACACGCACTATTGAAAATCGTTACATACGCAACTATAACTATTTAAATATTGTCGAATTTCGTTCCATATATTTTGCGGAGTTAAAACTAAAAGTGTTACGTGTCTCGACAAATGTCTAAAGAAGTTTATATTTTTTAAAATTAATTTTGGAATTTTTTGATCGGATCCTTTCCTCTTCAAATAATTTTTTCGTATATCAGAAAATATTTCCGGAAGATTGTATAGCTTAAATCGAAACAGTACCCCAGATATAAAATTTAAAAAAATTCTAATCTAATATCGTTCGAACAGTTAACGCGACCGAGCTGAAATGTTCGTGGGACGTTTGTATAATTATCGAGAAAAAAAATCGAATTTCTAAAATTCATTTGGCGGTATGTTTACTCAGGATCGGGATTTGAATTTTCGAAAGTAGTAATTTCCATACAGGTTATTTTCAATTACTTAATATATTAAACGTATGTACATAATATCATCGGAAATGGCCAATATATATATGTGTAAAAGAGAAGTAAATACGAAATATTATAAAGGTGGTCGCTAAAGCAGCAAACCCGAAACTGGTATGGAACCTGTTGATTGACGCTTTCTGTGCCGACCAATACGGGGTGGTTTGAAATTACGCCATTTATATCCCTTTTGTTCATGCCGATCGGTTGAATGGATAGTTATGTTCGCTATAGTTCACTTTAGAATGTTTTGCTTAGATGCGAGTGCGAAATCTAATATTTTGTTGGGATGTCAAGGGATCACACACACACACATACATATATATACATTAAAATTATTAATTTCTGACGAACACTGTTATACGAATTAGTCGTTTGGAACCATATTATGCGGTGAATGCTCACGTATATATTTTGATAACAGATATTTCTTTAATAAGTTGCTTCCCGAACATATTTTGCGATGAGGAGTTTCGCTGTTGTCTATTCCAATGGTTCTAGATTGTTATTATGTGGTTGGTGTTTGGTATATGTGTAAGATTGTGTGAATGGGATGTGAATGATGTATGTTTTAATGAGTGTGACACTTGTGAATGCGTGTAGTTTTTCTGGTGTGTTTAATAGGTGCGAGGCTGGTGAATGTGTTCAATGTATTTTATTTTTTTTACTTTTAATTTTATAATTCAGAAAAAATTATTCATTGTATTATTTTATTTATAAGCCTACACTATAATTGGCTTTTAGCTGTTGTGTTGCTTCATTAAATTAAATAAATAAATAATTATGGTACTATTTTGCCTTTATAGATAAGTCCACAAACTGTGAGTAGTTTGCGTTGTTCTTAGTCTCGCTCTAATCATATTTTACCGGTTTTCTATGACTGTTTAGAGTTTGCTTGCTCCAACAATTTATTCTAGGCAAAGTCCCTCCTCAGTCTGCTTCTACCTGTAAATATCGTACCATTTCTTCAAATTTATTGTTTCCTTCGGGGTCTAATTTCGTTTTTTTTTTTTTTTCTATTTTTAAACTACAAGACTTTTTTTCTGTATTCTGTCATCGTTCGTACGAATAACACGTCCTATCCGGCATAGATACGACCGTTTATGTGGCTTTATTAGATATCATTTTCTCCGAATAAAATCGTTTACTCGTCTATTTCGTTAAAATGAATTCCGTAATTGAGCCGAAAGCGAATTTTTAAAATTTCGAAAATCGAACGTCAATTCGTCATTAAAATATTTGACGGACGTCGTTAGATAGTTCTTAAAAATAGGGAGATGGTATTCGTCCCCGAAGTAAATTATTAAATATAGGAATTTGTTGCGTTCCGAAAGTTTCCGTAATTGTCGCTAGATGTCGCCTCGGATCGATCGTGTGTCGGTTTTCAGACCCTTAAGTTTGTATATATCATAATGACGTGCAAGTTTCGCTTTCGCTATAGTATGCAGCGCGAACTTTCGACTTGGTCGGTGGATCTCGTTTTAAGTGTTCTATTTCTTTACTACGAACGTAATTCGTTTTTTATTATTATTTAATATATTTAATTCGATATTTTATAAAAATTTAAATTTTTGTCCGTGTCGCTTTTATTATTTTTTTAAAAAGGAATTTAATTTAATTTAATTTAATTTTTGGTTTTTCGTTTTACAACTTTAACACCGGCGACATCGTTACGTTTTTCGGTATATACCGGAATAAAGAAAGTACTTCGTACTAACTGCAGTAATCGCATTAGAGTAAGTATGCGATTATTAACGTTAATTAGCTGTAGTAAGAATAGACACATTTTAATATTGCGCACATATTAAACTTCCCCTTTCTCCACCTCACATTTGAACATCCGGCTCTCACATTCTCTTTTTATCAAACTCCACATATACGTATATATATGTATATATGAACGAAGTAATGTGTATAATCGATTTTATTGTACAAAATAATGCAACGTAGTAAGTAATATATAATTCTATCCGTTTATAATTATATATATATATATATATATATATATATATATATATATATATATATATATAATCGGGAGGGAAAAATCTTCAAAAAACATTGAAATAACAAAGAAATTTACTTTTTATTAATGCAGGGCATACAAGCATTTTTTTTCACATGTTGATAATATTTCTTGATTAGTTCGTTTGATATATTTTTCATCTTGTTTTACTGGTCCTACTATTCTTCTTACGATCTTCCTTTCTGCGATTTCAAGCTGTTCATTTAATCCTTTTTGGTTCATTTTTAGGCCCTCCGTTGCTTATAACTCCTCTGGTCTAATCACAATTGTATAATGTCGCAGTTTAGCATTTTTTGATAAAAATTTCTTATTATATACTTCATTTGTTAGATAAAATGCTGCTTTCATTCGATCGATTCTGTATTTTATTGCTTCTTTTTCTAATGCATTCTGCTCGATTAATTCTCCCGGATATGTGAATTTATTAACTCTTAGCACTTGACCAAACTTAGTTTTTATTTTATCAGGAGCGGCTGTAATATTTGTTATAAATTTGTTTTTTTCGAAGGAAATTCGTAGCCCAGCTTTACCCGCTTGTTCCTTTAATAATTCTATCTGCCGCTTTGCCGTCTCCCTAGATTCTGCTATTATTGCCAGATCATCTGCAAAAGCTAAACAGTCTATTAGTAAATTGTCCTTCTTGTATTCTAATATTCCCAGTGATATTTTCATCACTCATAGTTTTTCTCCATTCTCTTATATCTTTTTCAAATTTACAGTTAAAGAATAAAGGTGTAGCGATTATCTCTGTAATTGTTCACATCTGTCTGTATTCCTTTCTTATGTAACGGATGTATCAATGCTGTTGTCCAGTCCTGGGGAATTATTTCTGTCTCCCAAATATTTTTGATTATTTCAACCATTTTTCTTGGCATTTATTATTAGAGTTTTTCCATAACTCTGCTATTATTGTATCCACCCCTAGAGCCTTATTATTCTTCAAAGATTTAATTATATTAATAATTTATCCTTTAACTGGAGGCACAGAATCGTAGTTTCTATCCCCTTCTTCAAAAGTGAAAGTTAGTGGGGCTTTCGCAATTCAGTAGCGTTTCAAAATATTCTATCAATATTTTACGATTTTATTTGTTACTAAATGCCATCTTTTGATTTTTGTCTTTGAACATAAGACACGCGTATATAAATTTATTTACACACTTTGTTCGAATGTTTTATAGAAATCTCTTGTGTTATTCTTCTAGAAATCTTGTTCGTACATAACTGATCACTGTGATATTTTCTTTTCACATTTCTGATGATCTTCCCTACCTATTTCCTCGTTTCTATAAAATATGTCTTATTATTTACGTTTTTACTGTATTCCATTTTTTACATGCATGTTGTCTTTTTATAACGGCCTCTTCACATTTATAGTTCCACCACGAATGTTTTCTTACTTTTGTTAAAGTGTTTTTTTAGCGGTTTGAACCAATACCTCTTTTAATTGTTCCCAGTCTTCGGATTTCTAGTCTTTAATTTGTCATTAAATTTAGATCCTCTTTTTTTAACTTCATGGTATCATAGTTGTTCATTTTTGTTTTAATTTGTTTCCTTGTATTCCTAGGTTGAAATTTAATTTTAATTTTAGAAAGGTAATGGTCTGAATCCGGACGACTATTTCTGATAACTTTTACATTTTTTATCTCCTTTGTGAATACTTTAATTCTTCCCAAAAAATATCTGCTTCTTTTATATTTGTTCGATTTTCTTTGATTTATTGGAGCATGCGCATTGATTAACGTATATATTTTATTTGTGCATATAATGCTCAGTAAAGAAATTCTGCTGTTAAATGATTAGGAAATCCACGACAGAATTCAGGATCCGGCAACTGACTACAAAAGCTGTTCCTAAATACGCAGCGTTGTTTGTTTCTATTTTTCCTACGTTTCCTTTAAATATTCGATATCCCTCAGATTCGAAAACATTTTCATCTGTATATCTTGTCTCCTGCATAGCAGCGATACATATTGATCCTTCAGAACATCTATCGATTGTTTTAGTTTCCCTACTTTTTGTAATGAATTTATATTGACTGTTGCAAAAAAATTTTTCTGTTGACTTCTAATCTTTCTAAAATCCTTAGAGCATGGTGCAAGCTCTCCAGAATATGATAGCTTCCTGGCGTTGCATTCAGAAGCCATGGAATAGTTACCACCTGGAGTAGTTATATGTTATTTTCTTTTCCATCATGCTTTCCAGTTGACAACAGAATATTGTGGTTAGCCGTATTCTAACTAAAATCAATAGTCTTAGAGGGTAGTAGCTCTATTTACCAGAGCTGTGGAACGCCGCCATTGACTATTATTATAGTTCTTCTGCCGCCGTCCTAGGGTAATAGACCTGCCTCATATACACCCAGTCTATGAAGGCCTTTCTACAGTCTGTGTATAATCGCCCTTCATAGATCCTCCCTTACACTCTTTTGTTCGCTAATCTGGACTTCGACCAGGGTGGTTAACTGATCTCCATCCAGCATTGACTTAATAGGGGCACTTCGAGTGGGCGAGTGCGGGGTGGAAGTGAAGAGGCAAAGCAAAATTCTTGATAGTTTGTATATTGCGCATCACACTTCCTGAGTTAACCTCCGAAATAAATAAATATATATATACAAAATGTAACGTTCAATTTAAAAAGCGCAAAAAAATGACTTCTGATTATACGCAGTACACGGAGAAATAATTTTAAATCGACACAGTTAACAATAGTAATTCTTCTTTGTTCGAATTGGCCAGCAATGAACCACGTAGTAAGATATCTTCACGATTTGTTCCTCTTCCTTTCAATGCTATATTTCTTCACTGCTTCGCTGTGTTTTTTCCTTCCTTTCATCTGTCCATTTAATAACAGTTTTCTTCTTCACTTTTTCTTCAAAGCTCTCTAGAAAGTATTAGCTTTACTTCTGAATCTGCTCCTATTCAAAATGTCTTCTTCTGCGACGACGTTAATTTACTCAAGATCTTTCTTAACTTCCCGGAAACAGACACAATTTGCTTTCTAGTGTTTTTATGGAAGTATTCGAAAATTCTTCTTGTTAAGCGTTCCGTCTCCATTCTTTTTATTGTTTTAATTTGCGCATATATTAATTATCGATGTCAACTGATTAATGGCTTATTTTTCAGAAAAAGCGGATGCATTTATTTACTTTTGTAAAACTTGAGCCTTATGCGATATTATTAGCTTGTTGCATATATAAATAAAAATAATTCAACAAATAAATATATATATAAATAAATGTAACATTTAATTTAAAAGGTGGAAAAAATTACTTCATCGTTCATACGCGGTACATCGAAGTATATTTTAATTGCGGAAAACGAAAGTCGCATAACGCGTATAATTAAATATAATTCACGGTCGAATAAAAATAAAAACGCGAAGAAAAAGAAATAAAAAGAAAAACCGATTTTTATACGGGAAAATAGAGAGCGAATTATTAAAGAAAGAAACAGATAGATGATTAAAGAAAGAAACAGATAGAAAAGGACTGAGAACGTTCATTAGGGATGTCCGTAAAAACGGAAAACAGAAAATTTGGTTTCGGACGGAATGTTTTCCGAATCCACTAGAGAAACAAAATAAATGCCACGTCTGAAACCGTCATAAACGTATAATAATGTTTTTCTTGTGTAATACGGAGTCTTTTGTCATTTATTATAACAATACTAACCAAACATATAAACATATATATACTCTTGCCACAGAGGAAGGAGGTATTTCAATTGGTGGAGCAAAAATTAATAATTTGAGATATGCCGATGACACGGCAATTTTTGCATCATCTATGGAAGAATTAAGTACAACTTTAAAATAAACTGACGACAGTAAGCCATGAATTCGGACTGCGTATAAACAAAAATAAAACGAAAATTATGATAGTGGATCATGATAATAAAAACATATGTAATACTTCACAACAATTACACGAATATGAAGTCTTCAACGAATTTAAATATCTAGGTGTCCGGATCAACAATAAGCAAAGAAATAAGGAGACGATCTGTGATGAGTCTAAATGCTATGAATAAGTTGCAACGTATCTGGCGGGGTTGGAAATATCAATTATTCTACAAAAATACAACTTGTTCGTTCCCTGATGTTCTCCATCTTTACCTATAGTTCCGAAACATGGGTAATAAACTCCACGGGTCAGCAATATATTGATGCATTTGAAAATGCTGGCGCATAATGCTGGTATAAAATGGCACGATAAACAAACGAACGTCTCATTAAGCGTCTTAATATAGATAAACGATTGTCACAAGACATACGCGATAAAATGCAGAAATTTTTCTGTCATATAATGCGTACACGAGACTTAGACAGGACAGTCACACTAGGAAGAATGAACGGACATAGAAGAAAAGGTCGGCCAATGACCCGATGGACGAAACAAATATGCCGACGTGTTAAACTGTCAATACCAGATTATCGACAACTGTGGAGGAATTTGATTGCTACATAATGGTCACGACGGTAGATTATTTATATATATATATATATATATATATATATATATATAAGGCTTAAAAAATAATAGTAACTGAAAATACGATAATTTTCAAATAACTGCGATAAGAACACTCGCACTCTGATTAGCGGGTTAGTACAGAGAACTGACGCGGAAAATAGATGGTTTGTTTTACGCTCAGAAGAACAAATATATGTACACACAAACACACACATGCGTTGCAGCGTGTAAATATCGACGAATCGGTTCTGCCGGGTAATTAACGCAGCTCGTTCGAAAATTACAATTTGTCGGGTCATCTCTGTCGAGTGTTTGTTATTATTACAGTTGCAATAGAATATGATTAAAATTTGCATCACACACGCAATGCTTGTTCTCAACTTAACGGGCATTGTTACTGAAAAACTGCGATATATATATATATATATATATATATATATATATATATATATATATATATATATATATATATATATAGATAGATAGATAGATAGATATAGATATATATATTAGGAGAAAAAATTGAAAAAACAAAATTAATAAGAAATAACAAAATTAATAAGAAATAATAAAATTAATTGGAAATATTAAAATTGACTAAAAATAATAAAATTAGCCGGAAATAATAAAATTAATGTACAACAATAAGTTTTTAAACACTCGAGTAATATTTGTTGATGATTAGTCTTCTTCTTTTAACACAGCGTGTACTGCGCACTTGAACGAATCGGAACAGGTTGATGATCTTCAGGAAACAAAAGAGGTGTTCAATTTTTCACGATAGGATTTCAGGAAGATTGAATGACTTGAGAAATTTCGTTCGATATAAATTATCAACAGTTAACAACGAGTAGAGAGGAATCGCAGTTGTTTGAATAAAGTGTGGTAGGTTGTCTGGATAAGAGGCGACTGATATAATTTTGAACTAGGTACGAGGACTTAATTTCTTTGGTTAGCGGATATAATCAGGTTTTCCGTGGTTAGATAACGCTTCGGGTTTTATTCGTGATTGGTATGTCGACGAACTGTTTCTGCCATGTTTGTAATGACTAGATCCGACGGTGGCAATTCGATGTTCGGTATTGCTTTCGACAATATTTCTCGATGCGAAGCTATAGAATAGAAAATAACGATCATCCCACATATCCATTTTTGAATAAACGTTCCTCAAATCGTTACCCAAACAACTTGATATCTCCACCAACACAGCACATTCCAGACTAAACGCAATTGCCGAGTTTCAAATCTGGAAGACATTCAATTTCACATAATGAGCTTAAATTTGAATCCAACGTCAATCTTCTTCTCCAGAATTAACGCGACCAACAAAGCGTACAATTGAAACGGACTTAAATTACACGATTTTCATCGTCAATTAGTAATAATTCTTCCGCTTCTACTCTGCAAATGAACAAAACGCGCAATATTAAGAGACTTCAAAATAGTGAAAATAGTGAAAATATCTCAAAAATAATAATAACAGCAACATCCGTTATATTAAACATAACAACGGAAACCAAAAACATCTTATCTACATATTCCTACTTTTTAACATTTAATTACTGCACCTTAATATTTTTTTAAATTTCATTAACAATACGCGAAAGTGTAAATGTGCGTACGTGTGTTGGAGTATATGTTGAATGTGAATGCTAGCACATGTGTGAGTACGTGTGTAATATTAATTTATATGTACGTGTGTGTGCATGCGTATATATTTTAAGTATTTTCTAACTTAACCTTATTATTTACAGTGCATTTCATGGATTTTACGATTGTGACGTTAGCGTCCTTCACACACACACACACACACCAATTAATTTCGCGTGCGCTACATTTATTGAAATTATGTACTTATCATTTTATTCTCATATTCTGCAATTACATCCTATATGCCATCGCAGAGTGGATTAAACATTTTACAATGGAACAGTCGTCATCGGAAATAGACTAAACCTTGAAACATTTCTCTCCATTCAGGTGATGTTATACTTTTGTCAGAGACTTGGTTAAATTCTTCGGACATATTTTCATTCAATAGCTACGATAACAGATTTGATGGTTACGAAGGAGCTGCAATGTTAATTTGGAAATACACCTTATAAATGCAATCCTATCTAATACTCATATCAAGAAGAAGGCTAGTATCGAGGTTTTGTTCTTAATCACAGACTTAGTTGAATGAAGGCTACATATTCACACTAAGTCATTGAAACGAACTAACCTGATAAAAGTTTTTAGTCACACTACTTGGGATGATGACCCGGTAGTCTTAATTCATTTTCTAATTCATCCGAACTGTTCTAGACTATGGCGGTTTTTTCTCAGCAAACGTCCAAGTTAGGGCTCTTAATAATTTAAATACTGTCTTCGTTTAGCCGTTGGTACTTTTTCTTCTACTTCCTCTGCTGCCTTGCAGATTGAATATAAGATTCCTCCTCTTACTATGCGTAGAATCTTATTAGTTAAAAAAATTTTCATCAAGTTCCTACCTCTATGAATAACACGCCTTCTTTCGATTTTTTCTACGAATTTATCATAATTGAAGATATTCCCCTCTTCACGCATTCCTCTATTGTACATATATTATCCCATAACCTCCCTGATTTCAAGATGTTACTCTTTATTCTTTACAAATATTTCATTTTTTCATAATACAACGAAATTCTTTCCATAAATATAAGTCCGGACAAATTTCAATTCATTAAGCACGGTGTCCATTGCTCAATAATGAATGTTTTATTTATTTCCACGATTAATAATAACTCAATTTTTCACACATTTTCACTGATGAGTCGGAATATCCTTCTTTCGTAAGTTCTTTCGTTATCCCTTACTTGAAATTTATTAAGAAAATTGTTTTAATTCCTCTTCAATTATTACTATTGAATCTACAGCGACGTTTCAATCTCTTCAATATGTGCTACACAACCGTCCTTCTAGAAATATCCTTATCCTTCCAGACTCTAAAAGTCATCCTACAGTTCTTAAATCCTCATCGTTTAATCGTAGTTCCTTTCCAATTACACGTACAATACGTAATATTTTAGTTCATAAAGTTTGCATGGTTTCCACTCCGGCATTATGGGTTACTCACTTGCTGACTCGACTGTCAATTCCTTCGATCCTTTAACCCCTTTTATTCTGTATTCTCATTTTATCGATCTACCTATTATTGTGAAAATAGCTCGTAAAAAATATTTGGAAGCATGTTAGTTCTATCCAGCTCCATATGTATACTATCTATACCTTGGTTTTTTAAACTCAGTACTTCGTTCAAACAGAATGTAGCACTTAAGTTTATTGTAAAAATATGCAGACTACGTCGCGTTAGTTTAAAATTTACATTTTTCTTTCTCTATTTTACTCTTACCCATTCGATGTCGAAGATGATGTCTTTTTCGAATGTTCATACTACCATCCGCAACGTGTCATTACAACTAGTTCGTTTACTTACATATTTATCTTTCTATTAATAATCAAGTATCCTATCCTCACAACTGGAAAATTGCTAAGGTTATTGCCATACCGGAACAAGGAAAAGATGCTTCACAAGTTATATTCGACCTATCAGTCTACTTAGTAACTTAAGGAAAAAGTTTTGCTTATAAAGATTAAAGACGTATGCCGATATGAATAATACCTAACTTTCAGTTTGGGTTCCGTTCTACTTATTCTACAACACAACAAGTATGCAGAATAGCTGAATTTATCACACACTATTTCAACTTAAATAAGCACACCGGTATGGTGCTGTTCGATACAACGTGGCATATATCGTATGTAAAATGATCGATTGTAAATTTCCTCCGCATATTTAATTCGACTAATCCGGAATTATTTAAGCTATAGATGTTTTTTCTATTGCGAAATCACCTTATAAAACCTGTTTAGTGCCGCAAGGTAGCGTACTTGGTCCATTATTATTTTCATTGTACTTACGTGTGACTTCCCTGTTTTGCCTAATATGCAAGTCGCTCTTTTTTTGCAGACGATGCTGCAATTTACCGCAGCTCATATAGACACAACACTATACACAGTAGATTGCAACTAGGAGTAAAGTACATTAATTATTGTAATAAATGGCATATTAATATCAATCCGACTTAGAAGACCAACGTTGCCAGATAGTCTACTTGTTCACACAAATAGATTAGAGTGACCAGGCACGCTATCTGGGTGTTACTTTAGACAGCACGTTGACCTTTAATACATAAACAATAATAGTTTTAAGGCAAATAAAGCCATCTGTTCCATTTACCCGCTTTTTAATCGTAAATCTTACCTAAATATTAACAACAAGATGATAATCTACAAATCATTAATCCGTCCAATAATTATGCTTTTGTGGAGCTCGGTGTCTAAGGCTACTTTTAATAAACTGCAAATAGTTCAAAATAGATGTTTAAGATGTATTTTAAATGCGCCTCGTTACACGGATAAAATGCATGTTCACTTAAAATTACCATATATCAGGAATTTTAAAAGTATCGGGTCAATTTTTTAATAAATGTTTATACCAAGATGTTCGTTTTCTCGATCGGTAATTACGATTCCAGGCAGCTAAAATTTATGTATACGTGAAATATAAGACGCATTAAGCATAATTTATTATAAGCTCGCTTAATCTTAATTATTTATTATTTTATCGCTATTTTCGACGGTCTGCATTGTATATTTTTGTTGCGGGTTTTTTTCTATTTTTCCTAAATTTTGTATATATATGTATATGTTGTTAAAAATTATGTTTCTCCTGTTATGTTTAACTGCGGTAAGTTTATTTTAAACGGTACGCAGTATCATAATTATCGCTTTTGTAATGTTTAATAATGTGAAAATATACGTTTTTCTTTCTTTCTAAATATCCTTCTTACTTTCTCCAAATAATACTTCGAATTCTCCTTCGGTCGTATTATTCCACCGTTGATAGTAATACAGAGTTATTTAATATATCCCTTCGTCATATCTTATTTTATTAAGCGTTTTTAAACGAGTACTCCGTCCTCATTTCTTCTGATACTACTATTATCAATTCCAGATACAACGATTTTATGATTTTTTGAACTGTAGCAGCCAAAGTCATTGTGTTTTTATAATTTCACATATGTCACATTTTGCTTAGTCTGTTCTTTCTTTAGAATGAACAATTTTCCCGTTTCCGATAATCCTCTCCGTTCCAAGTTACTATTCCCAGAGGTTTACGAAGATTTGTACCTATATTGTTTCCAATCGGCGATTTCGCAAACGGTATCTAGTTACTCGTACACATTTGCCCGGTTACATATGTCATACCATTTGGCCCAAACCCAGAATGGCCCCTGTTGCTAATCGAATCGCATACCGCATACATCTCGTTATTTATGTCGATCGTTACGTGCTTTGGAAAAAATAATCCGGTAGTCTTAAGGAGACAGAGTTTTATAGACAGTTCCCAAACTGTTCTTTCTTTAGAATGAACAATTTTCCCGTTTCCGATAATCATCTCCGTTCCAAGTTTCCCAGAGGTTTACGAAGATTTGTACCTATATTGTTTCCAATCGGCGATTTCGCAAACGGTATCTAGTTACTCGTACACATTTGCCCGGTTACTGTGTCATAATGGCCCCTGCTGCTAATCGGGTAAAATTTGTGAAATATGCGGGAACTGATTACTGAAATAACGACGGTATATAGTGTGCCATAAAAATAACGTAAAAAAAAAGTGATTGCACAAACCTGTGCAATTTTAAAACAAACTACCAAACGAAAGTGTCATACTACTATCGCAAGTCCGCGCGACTCGGCAGAATGTACGAGTCAAAATTATTCAACTTCTCGCCAATACCGAAATTCTTCAATACCGTGGGCAAGAAACTGCCGTAGGTGTTCGCAGTTTTAAATCAACAAAACCGTTTAAATTGGACGACTGAGAGCGCCGAAGTCTTTATTATCGGTTAAAATTTGTGATAGGCTTCGTGTATTCTTGGGGGAATGATTTATAAGTTTTAAGAGCTCCGGACAAAATCGGTAACGCTGTGGTAGTTGTAAATATTTTTCTCGCCTTTTCTCAACGAGATGGATATCGAAATGAATAATGGTTTTTCGATGTAACGAATTTTATTTGATTATCGTTGTGGGGTGGAAGTTCGAATGGAAAATAAGAAATAAGTTTTCATCAGAGGTCGGCGGATGGGCGGGGGTAACTTTAAACTTTCTTCGCTGGAACACGTTTATCAAAAGTTTCTTCTTCCACGGAACGCTTCGAAGGGTTGTTTAGCCTTTTAGTAAACACGGCGCTTAGTTCGCCGCGCCTGGAATATAATCAAACGCTAGAGATCAGGGAATAAGTTAGAAAAATTGAATCTCTCTCCAAAAAAATCAGTTTACTTTAATTTTAACAGCAATAAAAAGTTCGCTTAACGTAACGACCAATACAAACATATACGGTTAAACGCAGCCTAATTATCAATATATATATTATATATATATATAAAATCGTGGAATTGCAGTTATCGCAGAGGGCAGAGTTATATACAGTACGCTATGTCTAAAGATACAGATGTGTATTATCAGGTCTGTTGTATACATTTTATGACCGTTAAAATGTTGACGATGACAAAAAAAAAGTACTCTGCAAAAATAGAACCATTCGAGATAATATTGATCAAAATATAAATAACTTTTTAAAAATCGTAAAAAGAAACAATTATGTCGCAGAAACTTATTAATCGCATTTTTTTTAAGCCCGTGTTGCTTGCTGACGGATAGTACAAGTGATACGTCTGTAAACGGAGGAAAAGAGCAAGACGAAGTTTGATGGATTACCGCCAGGACGAAAGACGTGTCAACAGTTATGCAATATTGAAGAAATTAGACGCAGACAGGGACAAAGTGACTCTCGTAACAGGGATAAACCAGTTAAATTACTAAAACATCGATTTAGTTTATGCACATCTATATGTGCACTTCATCGATGATACATTTGAAACTACTAATTATACGGATCGTAATTGATACAGTTAAAGATTCAAAAAAAATTAATTCAGTTTTAATCGATTATACGTGCGATATTTTTTTTATAATTATTGTACAAACAACATTCGAGTGGAAAACATGATTAGCAAATGCGATGCGATGAATATTTCTGTGATGTGAACAGAAAGGAGTTGCAACGAAGTGCACTGTAAACAATGTAGTCGGAAAACGAGGAAGATTTTAACTTTGTACGTTGCAATTAAATATATAAACAATTGAATCGATGTATATATTAACAATAAAATCATGCACGCATATATATATATATATATATATATATATATATATATATATATATATATATATATATATATATATATATATATAATTCATTTTTTTTTTCTGAGAATACACGATGATTCCTCCGCATAATAATGAAGCACTAACTAGTTCATAACTGTGATTTGAAATAATTAAATAATAACGGAAACAAAATTAAATTTTATTTACTGCGACCTCTATATAGTAAAAGAGGAAACATTTATCCTTTTAATATAGAAATTTTCCGATTGTACATTCATAATTTAATTAATCTCGAAAATTCGGATAATTAAATAAATTTATCTAGTTCGGATTTTAGATATTTAATGAAATTTTTCTATTGACTAAGGGTTTTTTTTTTTTAGGTTATCGTGAAGTGAAATTTAAACGATATTAATAGAAACAACAGGAAAAGGTTCATAAAATATAATAGTGTACTTAATTAGATTATAGGATTATCGCGTACGAAATAATGTAAGCAAATTTAAATAAGGCATGCTAACAGAGAGGTGTATGGAGATGATTTTTTTTTATAAGTTAAGGTTATAATGCAAATTGCATATAGCCTACTCGGCATGTTTCATGTCATTATGGCTCTCAACCAAATAACGTGATGTATTTGTCTAGTGTTAATAAGTTTTAGCGTCATCCGGTATTCTAATGAATTTTATATCAAATCGTGTAGCGTCAGGTTTGTGATTTATCGCGATGCTTTGACAATCTAATTCGTAAAATTTTATATTAGATCCGCACTATGCAATATTGTCAGTCAGCGAATCTCATGCTGAAGCAACGCGAAATCTTCAGAATGTTTTGGATTGTGTAACAAAATGTACGAAGGACTGGAATATTAAGCTTAATGAGCAAAAGTTTGTCTATGTCACTTTTGCCTTGCGGAAACAATATTTCCATCAAGCAGTTTTATATAAATAATCAAGCTAACTTGCAGAGCTCACATCGATGCGAAAGCTCAACAAATCAGAGGAAAAATACGCGAAATATATCGGCTTATTGGGCGACACTCTAAGATGAAGCTTGAAAACAAAGTACTCATCTACCAAACCGTCATACGATCCATTTGGACGTATGAGATTCAAGTAAGGGGGTGCGCCAAAACATCAAATAGAAGAATTATACAAACAGTGCAAAACAATATTCTTCGCATGATAACCAACGCTAGATGGTTCGAACGGAATGAATTATTGCATAATGATCTTATGATTAAGTTGGTCGACGAAGTTATTGCTGACTATGCTCACCGAACGCAGACTCCAGAAACATCCGAAGCCGGACCTCCTAAAAACCGGCCAAGACTTCAGTCGCCTTAAACGTCTCGATCCAAAGGAACTAGTCCTCTTGTAAAATATTTATTAAATGCGTACTCGCAATGCTTGTGTGTGCGTACAGCGCATGAACTTGGGTGTATACCTACGTGTTATATATGTGTGTGTGTAAGTATACAGTATATTTATAAATAACAGCGTTTAGCTATTGAGCTATCTCTGTAACATGTTAATAATCTCGGTTTTAATCACAATTATTACTTATTTTGAATATATTCTAAGATTGTAATATATACATAGTTCTATAAACTATTGGAAAAAAAATATCCGCTGTATTCGTATTTTTTGCACAGTCCCATAATGGACATCCGTAACGTCAGATCGGCTTTAATATCTGCTTATAAATGATCAAATTGTTATCTACGGATATAGCACAAATTTTCTATCGAGTAGATAATTCATTTTTGTTACCTTTGCGTTTATTTCAGTATTCTTGGTAATTATATATTTCCCCCCGTTAAATGCTGATCAAGGTATATTCCAAAGTATTATGCATCCGCTTGTGTTTTTTTTTTTATAATACCATTTTATGTCATATGACAGTTCGTTTGTTCTGTGTGTGAAGGTTATGCGCGTGGATTTAGATTCATTAGTCCTAATTTTCCAGATGTTAAACCACGATGAAATCTCATCGATCACTTCCTGTAGACTATTAGGAGCATTTAACAAAATTGCTGCGTCGTCAGCGAAACTACGTTAGATGGCGTAGGAATATCAGCTGTATAGATGATGTACAGTAGTGGTTCTATGACACTGGCCTGTCGTATGCCTACATTTATTGGATAAATGTTCGATATATCATTTCCATGCTCGATTTAAAAATATCTTTCGTTTAGATATGATTGTATTATTTCAAATAATTCGTGAGGAAAGTATCGTTTGATTTTCGGTAACAAGCCACGATACCATACTTTATCAGAAGCTTGGCTTACGTCCAAAAATACCTCGTCGCAGTACTCTTCTTATTTACTACACGATTCAATTGTTTAATCGCGCCATGCTTTGCTCTAAACCAAAATTGCTGGTCAGGTATCAGTGGTTTCAAAGTGACGATTGGCATGATTCGTTTCAGCGCAAGAATTTTGAACAGAGCCTATAGGAAGTAACGAAATGGGGCGATATGATGAAGACTCCGTTTGGATGCTTTTGAGATTTTTCAATAACAAAAATTTGTGTTTTAGTTTTAACTGCAATGTAATTGAGCTTAGGTATAAAAACCAAAATTAGTCATTGTCACTCATATAAACATATCATACGTAAGATAACAAAAAAAAAGGAGAAAAAAGATAAACAACACTTAGAGATTAATTTTAGATATATATACACATATGTGGCCGGGGCTGGGGGGGTATTTTTGTTATAATAAGTAGGCAACCGTGTTGGAGGGGGTAAATATTTAAATGTAAAATTTTATTAATAATCTATACCTCTACTATACAAATCACAAGTAAAAATCACACGATTAGCGTCGGCTATAATTCCCGCATGCACGAGACAGTATACAGATGGAGTAGGATTGATGAAGTAATGGTTGGAACTAAGTCTGACCAGGATGAAAAAGAACAGCGGAGCTGGGAAGTTTTTTGGGGGCGCAAGTACGAAAATGGATGTTATATAAAGATTAGGTTGGATAGATCTATAACAGTTAAGTCGTTTTTTACAGAACTTAGACTTTTATCGATGAGGAAGGTCTGCACGAGAGCAGATGCAACTAAACCGGTAGAAGAAATCCTCGGAATGAGAATGCTTTCCGATGTCCCAAGCTTTGCAGCCTGATCGCATACTGCACTTCCCTGAATACCCTCATGGGCTGAAACCCAAGCTAAAGGTACAAGAACACGGTTATCATATAAATAAAATAAATTTTCTACAATGTTAAGTATAATATGGCAACGTCGAGTTCAAGTGGTTGCATTGTAAATTTTAAGTTAATTATATATATTTTTTTTATTATTATTATTATTATTATCGTCGTCACCTTTTTTTATTTAATTTAATTTTAATTATCTGGAGATAAGGTAATCGTTGAAAAAATATGCTAAAATTTCATCAAACACCATCAACAGCGATTTTATTAACACGGTTGTTTCTAAAAGAAATAAATACGTTCTATATAACATATCGAAAACGAAATGTTTATTGTAATAAATATATATCGAACAGGTCAAATGATGAAAAAAATGTTGCCACCAATAAATACATTGTGTTTTTAACAAAAATTAAAAAAAAAAAAGTATGGATTAATAAAATAATAATGATAATAATCGAGGGGAAAATTAATTCAGCAAACATTTGTGATTTCTTCTTTAGGTTCCACTCCTACTCCAAGAACGTCGTTGGCTATCATGATCTTCTTCCAAACATTCCTATCACGTTCATTTTCATCTCTCCACGTTGTTCTTGCACTACCACGACCACGATTACCGTTTATTTTATCTCGTATTAATACACGAAGTATTTCGTACTTGCTATTTCTCATCATATAACCAATATATTTTAATTTTGTTTTTCTATAACAGTGTTAACAATTTCCACGTGATTGTTCAGCTGATATATAATACTCGAGAATTAGTAATTTTCACCATTCGAAAAATGTTCAACATTTTGCAATGACATCTCGAAGCTCTTTAATTTTTTGCACGATGTTGTCAACTATACAGCAGAAATTTAAAGACAAAACAGAGAAACAGACCTACACGAAAACTTATATTCAAGTCTAGGTTTGTTAGAAGTTTCTGAAAGTACTTTTACCCGCCGGTTGTATTTTGTACCATATTCTATTACACGGATCACATCTGTCGTTAATGTGACATCTTACATATTTTATAGAATTGACGATATTCACGTTATCGAGTTGTAGAGAACTATTAATATTTCGTTCCGATAGCTATTCATTTTGTTTTCGTAGCATCTATGTACGTTTACTACTCTCATGTACCACATTCATAAGTTCTTGCAAATCACTATTACTAGTCGGAAGCGCCGCTATATCGTCTGGATACCGATATTATTATTAATAATTATTTAATTAATTATTACGCTTTGGCGTTTTCCGATGATCGATTCCCTGAAAACTTCTTTCATATATATATATATATACATATATATATATATATATATATATATATATATATATATATATATATATATATTGAATAGAACGGTGAGAAAGGTGAATCCTTGCCGAACTCCCGTCATTTTAGTAATCTCGTCTGGTAATCGACCGTCTATCCCTACGCAAACCGCGTGTTCCACGTTTCGATCACGACCTATCCAAAAGGATTAAAAGTTACGCAATTTCGAGATTATGGAAGATCTGAAAAGTCGAATTGGTGAAGAAATTTCAAAAATTCAGCGACTCATGCTCGGAAAAGTCTTCAAAAATTTGATATAAAGACTGAATCAATCTATTATTGAAAACGACGGTCATCTCAACGATATTGTGTTCCACAAATTGATTGCAAGCTAATCTCTCGTTTTCATATTTTTAATAAAATTTCGTTCAAAATTATGGTCGAGCAGTTTTTGAGTTATTAAAAAAAAAAAAGTAAAATAAAACCAGCCTCCTTCACTGGGTCACGCCATATAAATTTATTTATTTATTTATTTATTTAATTAATGAAGCCACACAACAGCTAAAAGCCAATTATAGTGTAGGCTTATAAACCAAATAATACAATGAATAATTTTTTCTGAATTATAAAATTAAAAGTAAAAAAAAAATAAAATACAAAACAAAATACATTCAGCCTCACACCTATTAAACACACCAGAAAAAACTACACGCATTCACAAGTCTCGCACTCATTAAAACATACATCATTCACATAATCTTACTCGAAATAAACGGACGAATAATCTTCAACAAATTAATAAATACAATATAAACCTTAACGTATATACTACATAGTAAAGGAACACATATACCAAACAACCACCACATAATAACAATCTAGAACCATTGGAATAGACAACAGCGAAACTCCTCATCGCAAAATATGTTCGGGAAGCAACTTATTAAAGAAATATCTGTTATCAAAGTGGGAAATATGTTCAAAAGAGAATTATACAAGCGGAAAGCTGACGCAACAGAGAACTTAAACCGAGGTTTGTTAGTGCACGCGGCTCACTAAAAAAACGATTTGAACGCCTATTTTTGGTCTTGGTACAATGTAGGAGACGGTTGATGTTAAATACTCACTATTAATTCTACCGTTACATACATCATGAAGAAACCTTAATTTGGCTATTTTCCTTCTGCAGTGTAAAGGCCTCACATCCATTATATTTCTTAATATATCGTAACTCATATATTTAAGGTAAATACCTGATATACGGTAATATAGATATTTTAAAAATTTACACTGAACTTTGTCAATTAACCTAATGTATTTATTATAGAACAGATCCCAAACAATTGAACAGTATTCTAAAGGAGTACGCACTAGTGCATTATAAAGCGACAGTAGCGTCCATGGATCTCTAAACACGTATGAATTTCTTATAACAAAACCTAGCGAGCGATTAACAACATCACTTACATGTATTGAAAATTTTAAATTGTCATCAATATTAACTCCGAGATCCGGCACCACAGATTTCTTAATTATCTGCTTACCATTCATCGTGTAAGTGAACGAGTACCTATTTCTATTTCGACAGAAACTCATCAGTATTAAATGCTAAAGGCAATTCACACAAAACACATCGATTGAGAGAGAGAGAGAGTGATATGAGTTAGAGAGTATGTGTTTTACATGTAACACCAGAAATACGCATTATTCTCTGAATAAAAAATGTAAATCTATAAGGCGTGGAACTTAGAAGTAATGCTGCGCCCATGTATAACTTACGGATCCGACATTATAATTCAGATTATCAGAAAGAACAATATGCATATAGTTAATTTAATGTAACGTGCGCTTGAAAAATGAATGCTAAATTTAAATTTAAATATTTGCCGGTTTTCGTCGAAAGAGAATGTTTTACGTAAATAAATATTATATATATATATATATATATATATATATATATATATATATATACGCATGCATTACCACGTATGTATATTAACTACGTTGTAACATAATGTAAAGTTGTTGTACTCCATCTGTCCTCTTTAAATCCATCGACCAGAGAAAATAGAAATTGTTAAATTGTTTTGACAAAACTATCCGTAAACTTACAAAATTGCAAAAAGCAAAAGCTGTCACAGTGAATTATCATTATCATTATCATAGTTCTTATTCACCGCCATCTGTGAAAAAACGATTTCACTTTGAACTCCGAACTGACGGACACCCTAAAGTTTCTATCGTCCCTGTTATTCCATTCGTTGTGTAAACAAACCCTTACCTATCTGTCTTCTTTAATACATATGTATACGTGCATATAAATATATATGTATATATACATATATATATATATATATATATATGCATAAGTATGTAAACATATAGTAGCATTACGTTGTCATTCATTTTCGAAAAAGTAGCGAGATACTTTAACCAGACATTGTAAATAATCCGACTTGTTGTCCTACCAGTTCCTTTTAAAGCTTTTAATGTACCATATAACACACGATATATATATATATCTATTTATATGTTCACCCCATTATGTATAAATGCGCATATAAAAGTCCCGGGATTCGATGTCGTCGGCTGTTCGGCAACTGTTGTTCAGATTTTTTAGTCAATTAATTAAAACCCATCGACTATCATCCTTCGTAAAATGGTATCGCAGAACCTCGGTATTAGACGAGCTTCTTTTGCAACAATCGTCATTCTCGATGTTGTAATTAAAAATGAAAATAAAACAATAGGCGAAAGTCCATTCCGATACGAGCGATATACGGAAATAAGAAACGTAGCGAATGAAGATTGAGGATGAAGATATTATTCAAAACTCGTTTAAATAAATATTTCCGAAGAATTCAGACATTTCGCGTCAGCCAGGAAATAAACAATTTAGCATTAAAATTTCGGTTATCATTTATATAATGGACATCGTGTCTGAAAAGGTTAAATAGAAATCGGTTAATTACGGAAGTTATTTTAATTGCGTTAATTCGCATTACCGGGGCCCGTGACGAGACGTCAGTTACGACCAATTTTTTTTTTTTTATGATGGCTTCCATAAGTTTTGCCCATTACAAATTGTAGTATAGAAGAATAAAAAAAATATATAGCGGTTATATCGCTAAGTTACATTCACGAATGAACTTCTATAGACAAATATAATAAATGTGCACATTACGAGTAGCAAATAAGAAAGACATGTTTATAGGAAGAGGAATTGATAAGGTTGTGATTTGAAGTAGCTATTTTTTATTCATTTGACGAACGAGACACCATTCTGATACCTCGTACCTCAACAGCAGCCACATTATATTACATACAATATAAAGAAAAAGAAGAAAGAAGCATTATTTCATAATGAGACATGTGTAAAAAGGGGTTCGTAAAGTTAAGTACCTTTTAACAGTTGACTTAAATAATATTAATAAATCTAGAGAATTAATGAAACAAATATTAAGCTACAGGAAACATCAAACAAAACCCTGCGAGGAAATAAATAAAATATGGTAAAAAGGCCCAAAAAAATATACCTAGGTACATACGCCTACATATACACATGTACACACAATAAATAATTGACATAGACCCGGAATGAAATGAGTAACCTATGCTTAATTTTACGTTTGTATATATATGAAACTAATTAATCTATTTCGATGTATTCTACATAATTTACTAATATAAGATAATAGAGGTTGTACGCAATACGAATGCCAAAGTTTAATTCGTAGTTAAGGTAAACACCTACGTACTTACGGTTGCAAATACATGTAATTCGGTTACTTTAGATATCAGCTTAAGAGCTTTAATTTCGGGTATCGATTCTTAATTACTATAGATAGTAAAACAAGATTTTGAAATAGAAAACTGTAAATCAATTTCGTAATATAATTTTTAAAATTATATTGTTTTATTTTATTATTAATAAATCGTTTTTTTTTTTCTAATTTGTACTATTCCGAAATTATTTTATCCAATTTCTTAATATTATATTTAAGGTGTTGGCATAAAACATTAGGAAATGTAGGCAAAGATAATCTGCATAAGGGACAGTGTCGCAAGCAAAGTTACAGTTTAAGCAAAATTTCTCCATCTCGCGATGTATTTAAGAATATAAGATTTTCCAGACGGTCGGTCCCCGAGAATTGAACCTTGAGGAACACCGAAAGTTAGTTTGAAAATAGAGTTAAAGTTATTAAAATTAATCGCGGCATATCTATCTAAAAAGTAACCGATTACAGATTTAGATAATTTAATTTAAATACAGATGGAAGAGTACTTACAGCTGTTAAAAGCACCCTTTATGTCGAATGAACAATTGAAGAGCTTCCAGAGTTAATACTTTCTCTAATTTTAGGTACAAGGATGTCGATAACGGCGTCTGCGGATAGGTTTTCCTAAATCTGAATTAATTAGGAGGAAGTGTGTTTTTTAATTGTAATTCAACTTGAAGTTTTTCGTTAATTGTTCTTTTCAAATACTTCATGAATTAAGGAGCCATATAGGTGTATACCCAGAAAAAATAGTACCGTCTTTACTAGGCTTAGGAATAAGCTTCACATTTATTTATTTATTGATTTATTTAATGAAGCCACACAACAGCTAACAGCCAATTATAGTGCGACCGATTTCTAACAAACTGATAAGGGCTTTAGTTCAAAACATTTATTAATCATGGTGTGGCGATTAACAAATAAAAAACAGTATTATTTGAAAACTTAACATTTTCATTATCGACACGTTCAGAGCAAGGAGCTTTACGATGAATTACTGATTCGACAATAGGCGTAATGAAACGAAGCTATCATCGTGTGTTTTAGGAAAGAAAAGAGATGATTTTTCTCTAGATTAGTCGGCCAAATTTTGAGGAACCTTCAACGAAATCGGGAATAATATAATTTCAACTTTTATTAAAAATTATATTCATTATAAGCGGAGCAGCTGCGAACAGAATACCTGCGCAACTCAGCTGCGATCTCATTTTTATAAAGTTTGTTGAAATAACGTAAAATAACTTTTATAGGATAGTGGAAAGTTTTTCGTTCTATCGTTCATTTTTCTAATAGATTGTAGTGGGGTTTTTTTCGCGATTTTAGGGTTTCCACCATTCAACATTAGTAATTTTATACGGAGTGAAAAACCTAGCGATTTTTGCTACGTATTTGTTAAACTGGTTTTAATTTCATCATCAAAATGAAGTTTTTGTTTTTAGTAAAGAAATCAAGTTTTCGATTAGTTTTTGTAATAATTTTCTGTAAAACCTTAAAATTTAAGTTCGAATTGTTGAGACGATTTTTTGATTTCTTTTTTTTTTTAACTATTTTTGAATTTTATTTAAAAATCTATTTTAATATGTTTTTCCTTTTTTTGTGTGTGTGTTTAGAATTATCGATAGACAAAATTTATGAAATTAGTAGTAGGTTCGTATAGATAGAATTCAAAGGTGTAGAAAATTTCTGAAGATTTATTTTAGAATACCAGAAAGCGACCTCGTGTATATTTCGCGCAGTATATTATATTTCTACGCGGTGTCATATCATTCTGAGATTTTATACTCACATTTAATATTGCTGTTAAACTGGTGCGGTCGTGTTTCTCTGCGTTATCTTATCGTATATTTGTGCATTATCTTGAGACGCTAAATTACTATAAGTATGTTGATATTGTTATACTATACACACACTATTCAGTCGCGAGTAAACTTAAAAACACAAGCAATTCTATAACTCCACGAACTACTTCACAGCTACATAAGAATGTCGTATCATGGTGGACCTCAGACTGCTCTACCGCTATTCGCAATAGAAAAAAAAATCTCTGAAAAAACTAAAAGCCGCTTCATCCTTGGAAAATCATATCGCCTATCAAAAACTTCGTGCCAAAGCAAAATACACATTAAAACAAGCCAAACGAAACTCACGATAGAAATTTGTATAGACTAAAAACTATTCCACCTCTGCAAACACGGTCTAGAAAAAAATTCGAGCACTTGATAGAAAAAATCATTCACCATTTCCTACTAGCATTAAATTGGACAGTCACATCGGCAGAGATTTAATCGAAATAGCCTCATCGTTTGCGAAGTTTATAGCTCATCCAGAAACTCGAACTTTTTATCAGAAGCACTCAATCACAAGAAAAACCTCGCTGCCATAAGATTATATTTTTATTCTGGAAATGAAGAACAGGTTTGAAGAATTAGAACGAAGTAAAACCGGAAACCAACTGCAGCTGAATAGTATCCATACCTACGTGACCCAAAATAGCCCGGAATCAGCTGTTCTTCTATTACTGTCAATTTTTAACCACATCTGAAAAACGAATACCTTCCCTGATTCATGGAAAACCAAATAAAAACCCAATGCTACTAGACAGTTATCGTCCTATCTCGCTAACTAGCGTCATTTACGAACTTTTAGAAAGGATTATGTATTCTTCGACATATCTACAGCTTTCGATAAGATCTGGAAAGAAAAATTTTTAAAAACCCTTCATTGCTGGGGAGTTCGTGGACATCTAGCATACTTCTTCGAAAATTTCCTTTCAAGCCTCAAATTCCACATTCGACTAGGATAATTCAAATCATCAACCCAAGATCTACAGAATGATGTCCCTCGGGGTTCCGTTCTGACTACCTTCTTTATAGCCATAAATTATATTTAAGAACAAACCTACCCACCTTTCTAATGCTTTTTATTCGCAGATAATCTAGCTATCTTCATTTCTTACTCGGATGTAGCCCTCGGAGCATCAATACTACAGGATACAAACGATAGACTACAAGCCTGGTCAGTCCGCAGTGGTTTTAACTTCTCCAACACGAAAACTACATCTATACGTTCCTGCAGACTTCGTTGCTGTAGCCAAAAAATTTCAGATAAAATAAACAACATTAATCCGTAAACTAGCTAACACATCATATGGCTCAGATCGTTCCTCCCTATTGACAATCTATCAAACATTGGTTAAATCAAGGCTCGACTGGCGCTGTAATCGTCAACTAATTAAAACATTGTCAAATCACTCAATACGATACATAATACTGCCATAAGACTCGCCCTATTGGAGCTTTTCCCACTTCTCCATCCATTAGCATTCTTTGTGAAACTGATATTCCTCCTCTCAATATTTACAGAAATCGGAGTATTATAAATATGTGTATTCGGCTCAAATCGTTGTCAAATCTTCCTTCATTAAACGCGCTTCCAATACCTCATACATCGATACTCACTCTCCGTAAGCAAGTTACTACAATCTTGGACTCCATGCAATTAACATATCAACTAACTATAGCAACAACGCCTCCATGGGTGAACCTACATCTCAACATAGACCTTCAGTTGCGGCAATTTTCAAAAAAATACTCGCATATAAACACGATCCTTAAACATATGATCAGAAAATACGACAGTTTCAAAATATTCTTTACTGATGGTTCCAAAACACCTCAGAGAACAGGTTGTGGAATTGCATCCGATAAAGAAATTATTTTCCGTTACTCTCTTTCAGATCTGTTTACTATTCTTTCGGCAGAACTGTTTGCTATAAAACTTGCTAGAGGATATGTAATGAACTCTGATCTTCATTCCTCTTTCCTAATATGTACAGACTCATTAACCACACTTACTTCTCTTCAAAAATACAACTGTTCTCATCAACATCCGGTAGCCAAAGAAATTATTCGCGCTCTTTGTGATATAAATGCTCGTGTTTCGTTATCCAATACGCTCGCGGACATTGCAGCAAAAGAAAATTCGCTGTTCTTTTCGGTACCAAACATGAAAATACCATCAAGGGATCTTCAACCACGTGTACTGAAGAAGTTATTACAGATATTGGCAACAACAGTGGAATAAACTACGCCAAATTCGAAATACCATCCAACCATGAAACACATCATTATCGGCCAACAGAATGAATGAAATCGCTATCACTGTCCGATTTATAATTCCTACCGAGTACAAATTGTCCAATCGTCCACTCTCTCTGAAATCCTCCTCAACATGCTAAGGTTGAACATCTCCTTCGTGATCGCCAACTTATTTCAATTCATTTAATTCCTATATTTTCATGCCTCTTTTCACGGGATATAAAGTAGGTTGGTTAAGGGATTGAGTTATCACAGATGGTCGATGCGTATAATTTATTATAATTGTCGATAAAAATAACGATTATATATCGTGTCGTATGATCGAATTTTACCGTAAGTTATCGTGATGTTTGGATGTGAAATTTCGAATATGTCGAAGAAATTTTTTTTTATTACCACGCGATAAATTTTACCGTTTAATATTAAAAAAGTGGATAGTCAATCGAACGAATAAATAATATCCCGATTATACGATTATATATGAAATTTAATTTTTCATTCGACTATTCGCGTGCCACATTCAATTACAGTCGTAAGTCATATATATACACTCTCACACTGCGACGTAAGACACGAACAGAGGATTTTGTACGTAATACGACGTCTTCATGATACGTGGGTATTATATATATATATATATATATATATATATATATATATATATATATATATATATATATATGTATGTATGTATGTATGTATATACATATTTCATTTAACGGTAGGCGTTGAATGCCACTGAGCCACTAGGATCATCGTAATTCACGCAATGCAAAACTTCTTTTACCCGTCAACCTCGGGGCCGGGGCTGCCATTAAAAATTATACATATAGAATTATACCAGATTTATAAAAGAAATTTTTAAAAAATATATGTTTAATTGAACAAGATTTAGAGTACTATTTTGAAATTTTGAAATTTAATATAACATAGTGCAATATAGTAGAATTACCTAGAAAAATTCAAATTGTTTACATCTTAAAATAGTCGGTAGTTACTTTTGTTTTTTTTTTTGCAGTTAGAGCTTTCTTTATGATAATGTTCCACATTTTTTTAAAAAAAATAGAATATGTGTAAAGTTTGCCTCCTCCTGTATTTCAAACCAATCGATTCACTTCGTTAACATTGTTTCAGCTTCTGAATAGTTGATTTTTAAGTTTTGGTTGCATTCTATTGTCGTTAATTTTACCACTATTTGTAGTTACAATATGTTCATCAGGCAAAACTTCAAAACATTCGTCTTATCAGACTTTACCCAATCTGTTACTTGTTCAATTGTTAGTGTGTCATTCTCGAACAGATCGTCATTGCAAAGCTTCGTGATTTCGTCAACACTAACCGTTCCCGTTGTTTCGCTAGTAATGCAGGTCGTCAGATGATAGCAAACTTTCAATGAAACTTCTTTTGTACCGACGAGCTGCTGCTACAGTGGCGGATAACAGAGAGTGACGGATAAAATAAGTTTTACCGTATTTAACACGGATAATATCGCTTTAAAAAGGGAATTAAAAATAAGACATTCGTCGATTTCGCGATTAATCCCGATGTTCGGAAGTTGATAACCGAAACGCGTTGGCTAATCGTTTCACATGTGCAATTCGCGATATGGTACAGGAAATATTAATGTTGAGGAAATTGTATTAATTCCGGTTGACACGCTTCGATTATAAAATATCTATATAAACACGTCGAAAATTGTCTAGAATCATCTCTCAGAAGCAGCATTACATAATAAACGTCCTGTATCGAATTTGTAATATTGCGGCAAAATTTAACTAAATCGTATATTTTACGGTTGACGCGCTTCACTTTTAAAACCATTTATACAAACACGTCGAAAATTATCTAGAACCATCTCTCAGAAGCAGATATAATAAACCCTCGTATAAAAAAAATTATAATGTTGCGTCGAAATTAGATAATACACGACTTTAAAGAAATCCGTGTTATCTAACACGATTCCTCTGCTAAAAGATTAAATCAATGAACATAAAACTGAACTATTCGCTAAATATTTACCTAAGATAATTTAACGGCGTGGTATTCAGTTTAGCGCATACGCTTTAAAAATTGACGATATTTAACCCGAGCAAGTAGCCTCGGTGTAGAGGAAATTTGTCCCGATGGTGTGTCCTAAAGAAAACTAAGAAAAATTTTATTACGAACACATTCGAAGCCTGTTTATATATAATATTGTTTTCAAACATTTATTAGCCGGTAGACCGACGACTGTGAAAATATCGCATCATCAACACATAGAGAAGATAAGAAAATGGCGCACGAGCGAATGATGCTCAATATCCGATTATCAGATCGGTACAGAAACACACAGGCACGTGAACCAACGAAGTTAGATGACGCAGTGGAACGAATTGCTGAAATAAAGTGGAATTGGGCTGGCCACATAGCCCTAAAAGATCAACAGATGGTCAAAGTGGGTAATACAATGGTGGCCGATGAACCAAAAAAGAAACTAGGATGGACCGAAGGCACGATGGTACGATGAAATATCAAAATTAGTCGGGAAGCAATGGTTGTGAAAGACGCGGAATAGAAACGGAATGAAAAAATTGGGGAAAGCCTTCACCCAGGAGTGGATAGATAAAGACATAATAAAGGTGTCCTCTCGAAGGACAATAAGAAAGAAACAAAATAACGTAATTGTAGACGCAAAAGATTCGCAAGGTGAACATCCACCGGGAAGTTAAATTCGGAAAATAGAGTTAAAGTTGTAAAAATAAGAAAATAAAAATTAAAGTCGAAAATGTTAAATAACGATACACGAACGAATAAGTTTTGACACCGGTTGTAATGAAAACTTAAATAAGAAAAAAACGACCCGAAAAGAAAAAATGCCATTACAAACCGACCAGACCAAATCATTCCGCACGTATACAGCAGATAGCGTTACCTATAAAACGCCGTTGTATCTATATAGAGAAAACTCTGTAAAAGAATTAAACCCCTCCCTTACCGACGGATGAAAAATAAGGATTTTGTGGAAGGCGCGCGGTTTCCGAAAATAAATCGGTGCTTCATTTAACATCAACCGTCTAAAGGTTTTAAACTTTAGGAGAGAAAATAAGTTTAAAGTTTTTATTGGATATGAAACTAAGAACGTTCGAGCACTGGTTTCAAATGTATATATATATATATATATATATATATATATGTATATATGTATGTATACACATGTATAGGTGTGTATGATTGTTGTCTGCGAATAAGAACAATTTAAAAAGAATTCCCACAACCTTTAACGTATTTTGTTATGATATTAAATTGGTCATCATTCTTTTTGCCTTAAAATGCATGATACTGAGTCAGCGTGCGTCTCATTTATATATGTGTATATATATAATATATACTCTTTTATACACATATATATATATATAATGTATCATCTTATTGTATGTTGCCGAACATGGCGACTGGTCATCGTAGATTATTTTTACGTACAAAACCGACTATATACGTTATTCGATCAGCTTTCTTCTAGATGGTTTGTCGTTAAAACTTAAAGACGAAATTGTCGTTATTAAAGTTTTATTTGAAAAATTTTTCTATTTCCAAACATTGAAAATAGATTGAATTTAAAAAGGGAAAAGTCATCAAAGAATCCTTAGACCATTTTTTTTTTTTCGAATCCGAGCCTCGAACCTTCAAACATACTTTAAACTCTCTTGGGCCAATATTCTGCTAACTGCAAAACACTGCGGTTCGCGTTAACAATGCTGTCGATACTACACCGAATTCCGGCTTGTCTCCATCAGATGTTCTGTTGTTTGTACTACACCGTACTCACAGCTACATACGTTGATAGATCCCATTTTACCGAGTTTGTATTCGTTCTTGCACAACCTGAACGAATTCGGTTCAGCGTTCTCCAAATTGGCCATGCATGATTTCATCTGCTGCAGGCTTTTCCTGTATTCCCATTATTGTCGTTGGTATTTACTCTCGCCATCTTTTAAACTGGCACACGTTGTTTAGAAATATGCTGCGGGATTTCCGTCGTTGTAGCGAGAAAACCCCTCCTTGACTTTAGTCGTGAAATAAGACGCGCTTATTACATGTCCGACCGCTGCGGTAAAAGGCTACGACTTACCCCGTAAAGAATGGGTACAACTGAATCGAATTCGTACTGGACAAGGACGTTGCAACCATCTGCTAACGCGGTGGAACACAAAAAATGACACTGCCTGTGATTGCGGCTACCAACATTGTTCGCAGTTGTCCAGGCAGAACTTTTGACGGGACACTTCATGAGATCTATAAAGTGTCAACAGCAGCATTGACTTCAAAACTTAAATATTATATTATAGTGTCTTCCTGCATCATGCCATACGATAAGAAGAAGAAGACGTGAAATCAACGCGGTTTGAGACCATACCTAGGTTTGCAGGAACCTACCTCCTTATGTCGGGAGGTGCAATACAGCTAATGATGTACAGATTACGCATCTTCGTGTATCTAAGACAACCGGTGATGATGAGTACCATATCATTTAGCGCAATATGAACTTTCTTCGCGTGAGAAGACTGTGTCCAAACGAGGAAATCATATTCTGCTGCGGACATAGATAAATCCATCGCTGGAGTACGTACAACCGTCGGTCTTGTACCCCATGATGTGATCCATCTTAGACCCACGTAGATACATACCATAAATGTTATAATTTATTTCGGAAGATCGTACGAGAAATATATAATATTTTTTTTTAATTTATTTACTTTCCTTTTCGTTGCAATCTTAACTCGATGTTAAATACGTATTAATAATTCATCACCGTCATCATTAAATGCCATCTCCGTATCGGAGGTTAACTTACCTATACATATTTCGTTGTATAGTGTAGGTAGCGGGAAAAGCAATCATAATGTGGCGTTAGCGCAGATAGAACACACACCCGGAAGAACTGATTCAAATCGCTTTGTTGTCACGACAGAATGCAATCTCGCCTATTTTTGTAGCGTAATATACAGGCCGCATTGTGAGGCGGTGGTTTACCGTTGCTTTCGATGCGATAATATTTGGATTATTTATATTTTGATTTTCCGATGATAATTTTTGCGTCATCGATCGTAATCGAACTCGATGGTACCTTCCACATAGAAGTTCCTAACCATTAAGCTATTCGGACGACTGTTAATAATTATCAATTCATCACAGTACGTATCTAGTTAGGTGGTGCAAACGAATTTCGAAACAATTAACAGAATGATTAATCTAAAATATAATTATCATTCTCGCAAGACTAACTCTTACGTCTTAATATAAGGCGTCTAATACTTAAGCGAGTGCGTCGAGTATTGTAACTGCTTCCATATTGGCATCCTGGAAATACCTCTTCTCGTGCTTCATTTCGGTGGACTACTCTTCGACGATAAGGTCGACAAGCATCACCCGAACGTCTCGATGAATGTCATCATTACGTACGATATGTATCGACCATCGGACTCGGGTTTTGTCTGACCTGAATCTTGTTGCGATTAGCATTCTTAGCGCATCATCATATATGAATGCCGTACGTCCGCCGGATTGGTTTTATTATTTGTTGGCATAGTAACCTGAAGAGGGCAAGTGATCGTGTTGCTCAACCAGATGGCTGTTACATAATCATCATCATCGTAGTAACCGCTTATAGGTGGCCTATTAAAGTATAGGCAAAAGAAATCGAACTTCTCAACTTACGTAATTTGAGACTAACGTAACGTCGTAACAATAAGTGGAATAATAAGCTTAGTATTACCGTCATGCGAGATAAGAATTTTTGGAATATAAGAAGGAGATTTTTTTTTTTTTGTTACACTAACCACTGGAATAATGAGCGTACGGTGAAAAGGAAAATGTGAATTTCCGGGGAACTGTGTTGCAAATGCGTTCATTCTCGAAATTCTGAACTTCATGAACCTTCCGCATAAACGAATTTAATATAGACAGTTCGTAAATACGGAAAATACGATAACTCTACCACAACTCTAAAAAGAAACTTATTTTGTATATATCATCGGTATAATATCGTTAAGGCTATTTTCTGCGCTACTCTGGATGCAGAGTTTTATGGAATCATGTACTGTATTCGGTACATCAGATCAGCTGTACTTCCATGTCGAAAAGCATTAGTTATAACAGACTCCCTCTCCTCCCTACAACTAATATCCCGTCAAGATAATAAAAACACCATAATATTAGAAATTCAACACAATCTAAACACACTACATAAGGAAGGAAGGGAAATCCGCTTTTTGTGGATCCCAAGTCACATTGGGATGCACGGTAGTGATAAAGTAGACCTTGAAACTCGGTCTAACTTTCACCAGTACCAGAACACTTACCACCTGCATCAACATTAGTACATGTACTCGTGAATAACAGCAAACAGGAATGGACCACCGACTGGACCTCACAAACAACCTTCCTTAGGAGCATAAAATCAACCATAGAACCTTGGTGGCCTCCAGATGGCACAAGCAGAAAAGAATATGGTATCCTAAACCGTCTACGTGTGGGTCATACAGCCATATCATACAATTATCTTTATACCAAAAGCCCTCCATCAACAAACTGCACCCTACGCGGACAGGAGTCCATTTTCTCTTGCAAAAGCCAGAATACTATCTATTGATTGAGGATTGTTTGAGAATATTTGTGTCTTGGGTCCCAAATTTTGTGTTTTAACCTGTGTGGTGTAACAGTTTGGCAGTTGTAGATAGTGTGTGTGACTGTTGGTTCTGTTAAATTTCCGCATAGGGTGGCAGTTTGTTGGTGGAGGGCTTTTGGTATACAGATAATTGTATGATACGACTGTATGACCACCACATGTAAACGGTTTAGGGTACCATATTCTTTTCTGCCTGTGCCATCTGGAGTCCACCAAGGTCTTAGATGCTCCTCAGGAATGTTGTTTGTGAGGTCCAGTCGGTAGTCCATTCCCATTTACTGTTGTTCATGAGTACGTATGCTAATGTTGATGGTGAATATTCTAGTACTGGTGAAAGTACCATAGACCGAGCTTCAAGGTCTACTTTATCACTGCCGTGCATCCCAATATGACTTGGGATCCACAGAAAGCAGATTTACCATTGTTCCTTATGTATTGTGTGTAGATGGTGTTAGATTTTTAATATTATGGTTTTCTTATTGTCTTGACGACATATTAGCTGTAGAGAGGAGAGGGGTCTATATTTCTCCCTGATGGTCATTATTAAAATGTTTGTATGTTTCAAAGGTATGATCAAATGAATCTTCTGCTTCTTTACATTCTATGCAGGAGGCTGTCAGCGATATTGAAACTTTTAAATAACTAACAAAATTACCTTGACTTGTAACATACTGTGTTAGGAAAAAGTTATTACGTTTTTAATCTTGCTTCAATATCAGGTAATAGAGCCTGTGTGTGTTTGTCGGTAATATCCTCTTCATATTATTTTTGCCAGATGTGTGTTGTTTCTTTTTCCAATTCGAGTTATTGTAATTTTCGGTAATTTGGCGTTCAGTCCGTTAATTCTGTTATCAATTTTTAGTTGTTTAATTACGTTGATTTGTTTCAAATGGTGGTCTACCGGCGTTATCACTGCTATTACATGTACAGAGCTATAAGAAACAGTGGTATATCGTTTATGAGAATTAGTCTTTGTAAGGATTTTAATTTTATCAGCTTTTTTCAATATATTAAAGTATGTTTAAAAAAACTATTTAATTGTTGTTTATGTATATACAGACATAACACATTTATATATATATATGTATATATATATATATATATATATATATATCTCGGGGAATACGCCAAGGAGATCCGTTATCTCCAATTTTGTTCAACTGCGTCTTGGAGGAGGTTTTCAAAGCGCTATATTGATCGGACATGGGCATTAATTTAAATGGAGAATTATTGAAGACGATGTGGTGTTAATTACATCCTCCTTCAATCAATTAGAGCAAATGTTTCTCTCTCTGCAGCTAGAGGGAAATAAATCGGGATTAAAAATAAATAACGAAAAAAAAACTAAAATTTTATGTCAAGAAAAAACAGGCTTTATACCAATAGGAAATAGCAATATAGAACAAGTCACGAACTGATATATTTAGGTCAACTAATTTCATTTAAAAGCAAATTAACAGACGAAATACACCGCAGAGTGGCAATAACGTAGAAAAAGTACTGGATGATGAAATCAATTTTTAAGATTCCGCCCAATCTAAAAACGACTATCCTTAACTTACGGCTCCTAAACACGGTCGATGACTCAAAGACAGGAAAATATGAACCTGCCGAAACAATTTAGAAAGATTAATATTTCAAATCAAAAAACTGGATAGAGTCAAATTAAAAACGATTAATGAACAAATGGGTGATAATAGGGATGTCGTAACTTTAATCCGGGCGCTGAAATGGAAGTGGGGAGGACATGTCATAAGATACAGAGATCAACGATGGACGAAGAAAGTAACGGAATGGTTCCTGGCGTACCGCGAGAGAAAAAAGTCACGACCGTTTACACGTACGGATGACGACTTAAAAAAATTCCTGCGTTCCAGAAGCGCTCTGTATAGATTGGCACACAACAAACGCAACTGGGAAAAATTGGTAGATACCTCGAAATGGCCTGGTATGACTATATTCGAAATTAATTTTAGAAATAAATTTTACCTGTAACAGATATTTATAAATTGTTAATTTAGTTACGCTAAATAAAGGTTATTATTATCATTATTATTATATATACGTAAAGAATGATATAGCCTGTTCCGCGATACTACTGAGATGTTTAATTAAAATTTTAAAACGGGCAAAAATGAAGAAAAAATCTTCCAACGAATGAGACTACAATGAAGCGCAAAATTTTGACGAGGTAGGCCACTTCGGAAAAATTATTTTACCAATATTTCACGAATTTATATTCATCGACCGTTCTTATAGAAGAGTTAAGTATTTTTATTTTCATCGAAAGTAAAATATTTACCACTCCTACTCGGTGGGTTACTTATTGTCCCTGAATAACAACGATATCCTCACGGCTCTGGCCACCTACGTCTTTATTTCTAAAATTAGTCTTTAAGTCGTTTTTTTCTTTCTTTTCATTTTTTAATTTTTTTTTGTTTTGAATTTTTAACAGTGCACACAATGGGTAATTTTGGTTATTAAGTCCAATTATTGGAAATAAATAAAAAAAAAATAAAAAAAAAACAATCTTCAACGTTGATGAGCGGAATTTTAATTTCGATTTTCTTTTACAATTTTTTTCACACGTTTTACCTACCGACCGTTATAATTTAAAATGTTTGCACTTATAAGTAAATTTTAGCTCAGAAATCAGCGAATCGAATTGATAAAAATCTCGGTCTTATTGTTATTATTATTGTTAGTATATACATATATATATATATATATATATATATATATATGTGCGTATATGTATATTTATAAAAGGAAATTTGGAATTTTTTTCTGCATTTTTAAGGAAACACTAGTCCAAAATAGAAATTTTTGAGTCGATTAAATTATCCGACTATTTATAACACGATGTTTGTAATTTTTTTCCATCAAATGATTTTTAATTTAACCATTTTATATTTACAATGTCCACTATATGGTACAATATTTAATTTTAAAAATTTTTACGCGAAATAACACGTTTCTAAATGATGCTTGCATAGAAATACATCGAAAATTATTTACACAGTTCTGCTAAAAAGCCGTATTGTACAATAAGCCCGTATAAAATTCATAATTTCGAAATTTTATACCGTACTTGTCCGAACGAGTTAAATATGTAACGATTTATTCCGTCAATTATTAATCCTATCTATTCAATACTATCCACCGACTAACTAACTGTGGACGTTTATTTTTAATTTTCCAATTATCAGTTTTTCAAGTATTTATTACGATTATCCTTCGAACGATTGCGAACACTTGTTTAGGTCGGAATTTCATCGGTACCTTTTCATCGTTTATTTTCAGATTTTGCCGTAGAATAGAAAACTTTTTAAAAATTCTCATTAATAATGAGAACTTAAATTACCGCTCGATTCTCTATATAATACTTATTCGTTCGTTTGTTGGTATATTCGTTACGTATTCGAAACCTTTTTTTTTTTTTATTATCTCCGTATCAGAGATAGTCGACTACTTACCTACACACATTTTCAAGACTATCATAATATGACGCTGGCGTAGATAGACGTGTAAATGCGAGAAAACTGATTGTAATCGCTCGCGACACATATTTTACATCGATAACCAGATACAAAAATTAC
This sequence comes from Coronaproctus castanopsis, assembly GCA_032883995.1. Classification (NCBI taxonomy): domain Eukaryota; kingdom Metazoa; phylum Arthropoda; class Insecta; order Hemiptera; family Monophlebidae; genus Coronaproctus; species Coronaproctus castanopsis. The sequence continues at coordinate 43,676,517 of CM065053.1, read as the reverse complement.
CAGAAAAAAAATGGCAATATAAGTTGGAGTGTTTTCGTTCAAACGGACGCTATACAATTCGCCAACATCTAGAATTTCTCTTATGGCCGGTATTGGATGTTTCTCAACATATTACTGGTTGATAGAAAGTACGTGACCATAGTTCGACAGATTTTCAACCTACCCGCTGCTTCGTGGGGGGAATATATATATAGATAATACAGAAATGCGTACCGCCATATCGTCGTTGTAATTAAAAGTATGTGGTATAAAGTAGGTAGCAGTGTGTTTGATATTAAATTTATAAATTCGTACCTCGAGATTTAGAGCCAGTTGATATTTTTATTTCGTAAAATTCGGAAGCTCTTTCAACAAGACGTATACCTTCCAAGATTATTTCTCCCAATGTACGAATTTACGACTTCCGGAATAATGAAATACCATCGTGAGTTAATTTACCCCGGGGGCTGTAAGACGTAGAAAATGCAAGTTGTTAAATGTTTCCTGAAAAAGGGAAAATTAGAGTTTAGTTTGAATTTTGTATACGAATTATATTACAAAAACACACACATCCATATCTATATCACACATATATATATATGTGTGTGTGTATACGTGTGGTCTTTGTATATAATAAACATGATATAGCTTTCGAATAATTGTTGTTTTCAATAACCCAGAATATAGTGTTAACGCAGACGAATGATGGTGTCTTAACAAATATAATGACAAAAAAAACATAGCATGCTACATATTTATATAAGTATACATACATATATATTATGGTCCTCCTTATAATGTAATGTCCCTTCTGCATGTTGAGAATCTAGATTTATTCCCGGACATAGCGATTTTTCTATAAGAATATGAGTTAGTGATTATTACGGCTCCACGTTGGGTAAGCTGTAAAGGCATCCCCATTAAAAAAAAAAAAAATAAATAAAAAAAAAAAAAAAAATTATTAATATGTATTAATATATAATGCGGCGAATTCCAATTCGTCATCCTAAAGCATGCGTTTCAAATTGTTCAACATTTAACTTATTTCTCATCCGGCATTCCTTTTTAAGGGTATTTTTTTATCTTAACTACAGTCCTATTGCTGAAAAACGAAACAAGTTTTTCGAGAGCTAGAATTTGTAATACATCCTTTTATTCGTAAAATACCAAATTCAATATTTCCTGTAAAATACATATATACATATATATGCATAATCTATAGTTGTCACCCTAAGTAAGATATTCTGATTAACATTTAATCCGCCATTGATTGTGTAATTTTTCGTCAGTTTTCACGATGCTCCGATTGATAAAATGACAATCCTATACAGTACAATATTTGTCCATTTTCATCGATTTTCGTTTAATTCTGCCGAAGAGCAAATTTTGTGCGTTCCATCCCTTCCTGTTTTCTCATTACATGTCCGAAGAGCACTCTCATCGTGACAATCGTTGACAACCTTTACATATGACATCGATTTCTTGTAACCACCGATTCGTTTGCACGTTTTGCTGTCCATTTCAAATTTAAAACTGTCGATTCTTTTTCCGTCCTTATTTTGTATCCGAACGTTCGAACAAGTTTAATTTTAATGTCCTTCTGAATCTTGTTCATTTTTATTACTGTGTTTCGGGAAATTTCGATTCCGCGTCTTATTTCACGGTCGAATCTTCTTTTGCTTCCTAGAAGTGACGCGAAGTATATTCCACAGTTTCATAGCCGGTAAGTATACCTTTTCAAGAGGTATTATTTATATTTCCTCGATCGATTATCATTATTTTTGTTCTATTCCGCATTTCATACTAATTCTTTCCAGCCTATGGAGATGTTCTTTTCATATATGAATGTAACATCATGGGTAAATCTGAGATTAGCTATCTTTCCCCGCCCTATCATTATTCCGTCATTCCATTGCTCGAGTACTAGTCTATATATTCCGTCTTTTGTACTGGCGGCAAAATACAGCCTCTAGTTTCTTATTATAAAATTCTCTTCACTTTGTAATATAGTTTACGTGTAATAGAAATAACCGAATGCAGTGATTATAATGAAAATATTCGTAAATCACATGCAGACACTGAATATTATATACGAATGTTCGTCATAATTTCTTAACGTGTTTGTATTAATGTATGCAGACTAAATATACACGTATATAAGTACAGCATGCGTAAAACAGAGGAATAGTTCGACTACACTATGAGAATAGCCCTGCCTATGTGCCTATGTGTATAATCCTTTAGTTCGTTCGCTCGTTTTACGGGATAACTCCCCATATACAACGTGCCTGACATTTTCAGGTTAGTGATCAATAGAAAAATGCGAAAGGAAAGGATGGAATACGGAACGATGAATTTTGAGGTCAACAAAACGTACGAAGTAGTAAACGCAGGTAGACACGGAGAATATATACAATGTGGTCAGAGGTTCTTGACTCGCAAACTCATGAAAAGAATGAAACGCAGCAAAATGACAATTATATATATATATATATATATATATATATAACATTGCATTAACTATGGATAAGATATCTTCTGACAATGGTAGATCTTAAGCCGTACGTGGACCTGCTTTAGAGCGTGCATCCGTGTTATGTAGGCGTATTAGTTATTGTCCGGAAACTCTCGTCGAAGTATGTGGAAGTTGGTTTATTTCCGAATCTGCGTAAATGTGCCCTACTGTATAAAGGAATTGTTTTCCGTCCGGTTCGTTCGTAATCCTCGTTGATCCTCTCGATTGGTCGATAAGGATTTTACACTAATCCGGATAACCGAAGATAAACGACGCTCTAGCTTTGAGCGGATTTAAAGAACTCTTATTAAACGATATTCCCAGTTAACGGTTATAAAATGGAAGATTTTGCTTTCTGAAAGTAACTGCGGTTATCGGAAGCATTTCCAATAGTTTATCTTGATACTCGGGGTAAAAAATGTTTTAACATAAAAAAGGATTGAAAATTCGAATATGTGAATTCCGATAACGACTGAATCTAATTCGTGGTAATTTATCATTTTAATTAACTAGATTATGTAGCCGGAAGTCACATATATATATATATATATATATATATATATATATACTAGCGGCCCCCGGTGCTTCGCTGCGTATAAAGTGAAATAATAAAATAATTTAATTGGAACATCAAATTCATTTATTCAAACAAAAAAATAGTTTATTAATTGCTAGCTATTTTAAAACTTAATCCAAAACATTTGGATAAACAATATTTTTTGTTTTTCCATTTTGAGCACGAATAAACAAACGGCTGGAGGTACCGACTCTGGAACAGGCAACATAAAGTTGGCTATGTGAAAAAAACACGATTCCTCCAAATTCACACCATAAACGTGAAGTGTTTGCCCTTGGGCCTTGTTGATGGACATGGCAAATGATAAACGCACAGGATATTGTAATCGTTCGAACTCAAATGGCATATCAGTTGGAACCATAGGGATACGCGGTTATCAAACAAACTTCTCCTTTTGATTTATAAGATCGTAGCTTCAATCAAATGTGGCAATAACTTTTTCACTGCCATTCTGGTGCCGTTACACAGTTTTGGTGGATTAATATTTCGCAATAATATAATCAAAGAACCAACTTTCAGATTCAAGCAATGCGGTGGCATACCAGCCGAATGAATTTAAAAATTCAATTGGATAATTCATTGCCTCGTCTTAATTCATAACACTGTCAATCGATTTATATGTCGCGACTACACCTGGCAGTTTCGCTTGAATTTGAAAATTAATGGCATTGATACGAATGTTCTTCGGTGCTAAAATGGCGCGTTCTCTCAACCAATCATGATTTCGGTAATTCTGAAGAATATTCGGAATAACACATTCAATTAATTCATCTATCGATTGCGCAATTGTACAAAAATTGTTCGTTACAGCGATCAATCCGTCGGGGTACTGTCGATTTGTATTTTGCCATCACCAATTTCTAACAATTGTTTTGAAAACTCATGAGCAGCTGGATCATTTTGTAGGCGAATACGCATATTAATGTTCAGCGTCAATTTTTGTACATATCTCCAAAGAACTGATGACTTCAAACAGGCATTTATTTCATCAGCAGGAGTTGATCGAGGAATGTCAATGTTTGACGAAAATCCCCTGACAGTAATATCAAAGCACCACCGAAAAGCTGTTGATTACCACGTAAATCTTGCATTGTTCGATTAAATACTTCTAATGATTTTTTATTCGCCATTGTACACTCATCCCGTAAAATAATTGACGTTATTCGCGGAACTTTTGCCATAGCAGAATTTCTCGAAATATTGCATGTTGGAGTTTCAATCACCTGTACATTCAATGGCAATTTTAATGCAGAATGTGCGGTCCGACCACCTTCTAATAATGTAGCAGCAATTCCCGAAGATGCAAGTGCCAATGCAATTTTCTGTTCCGATCGAATAGTCGCTAAAATCAATGACATAACGAACGTTTTGCCTATACAACCGGGTGCATTCAAGAAATATAATCCACCCGCATTATTGGAAACGGCTTGTATGATTGCGTCATATACATGGTTTTGCTGAATATTCAATTTGGTTACATTAGATTGTACAAATAAACGCAAATCATTAGAATTGAATTCGTGCTCACGTTGCAATTCACGATCAAACAAATCATGCATCTCACGATTTGGTTCGGTCATACCTAATTGTACTAACGCTTTATTTGCAATCGTTAGACACATATCTTCAATTATTATCAAAGCTTCGTTGTACATTTCCAACATAATCAACAAATCAAGATTTCTTGCATGATGACGCATACGAATTAAAATGTTTATTTCCATAATTCAAGTGGATTTGATGGCATACATGTTGATAATATAATGGCAAATAGCATAACTGAGAAAATTACACGCACACATATACATAGTACATTTGAACAATTCAAGACTCACCGTTTGTATGAATGTACTCAACAGTATGTTTAAAAATATAAACACAAAAATTTGCTTTAATCGAAGCACGTCCAAAATGAAACGACCGCATGAATGACATAACATGCTTGTACTGTTAACACTGAAAAAAGTTTTGACAGCACAGTCCCCATCTGAAAAAAGTTTCAATTTGACAAAATTCATTCATTCCTTTCGAACTAACAACAGGAAATAATAGTACGTGCTCGCCATTTATGTTGTAATTTTCTCAGTAGAATACTAAGGTGCATCAACACTACACCATTTATTGAATTAATTTGTTACAAAAAATGTGATGATAAATGAAGAACCGCTCAACCGATTTTGTGCAAACTTCACATAAACCATCTACTAAATAAGCCTAAACATTTGGTTTGGATAGGTGAGCCCGTTCTTGAATTATAAAATTAGAACGAAAAGTGGCATTGATTTATATATATATATATTGCACGATTTAGCCTAAATCAGCCAATGTTGGACTTTCTCAACTCTTCACACTAATCTCTTTCTTTCCACTGGTGATTTTTATGATTTTATCATCACATTTCATTCATTTCCTGACTGTCGTATCAAGTGTGATCGTTTTCTTCTTATTACACGACCGGTTCAACTCCATTCTTAGAACATTTTGTGCCACCGCGTCATCTAGTGGTTTTTCCACTTCCGTCTTGAATTGTATATTTCATCTGTACTTTCGACTTTGTGTATGTATTTATCAGCGTGTGGGCAAACTTTTTAATTTTTCTTTTAATTACGCGCGATCGAGTTAGAAAAATTGTTTAAATTAAAAACAAACAAAAATTTAATTAAAACCTTTAATATATTAAATACGTTGTATTTACTATTTTATACTTTTATTGATAAGTGTTACGGATTAAGTTTTCGACGTGCCTGACATTCCATTTTACGAACACGTCTTGTAAAGTTAAATTTTTAATCACACACGCACGATCGAATAGACGTCATTAAGTGTTGATCAGTCGGAGAATTTCTAAATTGCGACTTGATGTCTTTCATTTGAGAAAACGACCCCTTTGGTAAGTGGAACCGAAAAATAGTAATATCCTCATTGCCGCCGATTTCAATAATGGATATTTTTCTTGCGGCAATAAATTCCAAAAATAATTTTCATTTGCACGTGCTTTCGGAATTACATCTGATTGTGTTATTAAAATTTCTAACTCTAGATTCGATGAATTCCGTTGAAAAATATGGGCTATGATGAAATAATAGAATTCTCCGAAAGAAATGAAAAATAAATTCAAAAAGCGGTTGAAGGTTATTGGGATTTGGAAATCGTCTCTGAAATTCTCGATTAAAATTTTCCAGTTCGAAACAAAATATTTCAATATTACATTCTCCGAATAAATTTAATATGTTTTTTTTTAAGCGTAATAGATATTTTTTATCGATTTTTATAGAAATTATTTTCTTATTTCGAGTAAAGTTGCTATTATTTACTTATTTGATTTATTAATAAGTATCGATTGTAATTATCTGATTTACGGGGTAACTTATTTAATTTTTTTTCATTTTAGCGATTTTTCCATTTTTTTCCTGTATTTGATCAGATTTATACTAAATATTACTATTATTATTATTTTATTGGCTTCTGTACACATTACAGGGGTTGCCACTTACGCGTTATTACATCTGTAATATTAAATAATTGACTATAATTAAGTGTCTATCATCGTCAGTTTGCTCCGTCTCCTTGGAGCCTTGCCAGCTATTTTTCCTTGTAAAACAGTTTGTCGTGTTTCATCATATCCTTCAAGATTTTATTTTTACATTACCGGCAACAGGATCTTTTCTTGTACTAGTCCAATCCGTATGAACACTTCATAATTTTCTCTACGACAGCGCTACATTTCGAAAGCGCGTATTTTCTTTCTGACGCATTTCTTCATTATCCAAACTTTGAATTCTTTTCGAAACTCTCTTTATCGAGTAGAACGATAATTTCATCTGCTAAACTGACTTCATCGCAAGTGTATTTCAATCAGACGACAAAAGATTAGTCGACCGGTGTTTGCATATTTTCTCGAGAGGAAAAACTTATTATCGAACTAGATGGTGGACCACTTCTAAATAGCGCTACTTTTTTTTACGAAGATGCTTTCGTTTACTTGTTCCGGTTTATAAAAATTACGAAATTTAATTCGGTAGTTTTACTAATCATTTCAAATGCTTTAATATATGTTTATTTTTTTTTTTTTTTTTGTTTTATTTTAGTGAGCAGAGCATCAACCAGCTTGGTATAAAATTATTTAAACGGATATATTAAACATTAATATTATGCTTTGTAATTATAAATAGCTATACGCGAATGTGTTTAATAGTAATAAGATATATTTATTAGCATACTCCGACAGATATAAGTTGATTATACAATAAAGATTGTCGAGAGCTGTAGTAAGAGCATTCCAAAAATACGCATGATCTGCATGTGATATGTTGTTGTCGTGGGAAGGATGGGGCGGAAAGGGAGAATTTATAATATTGGTATAGGGACGATGGAAGACGATTTTTTAGTAATGAAACATCGATGCGTGTTATTTGGTACTTTTATTTAACTAAACCACGATTTTTCGGCTATTAGAGACTGATATCTGTCATATAGATAAATATTAAACCAAATATTATTACAATATTCTTTATGAGCAAATTTAACGAGACACTCGAAAGATCTGTTAAAGATGTATATCGTATGAGCACAAGCGCAGGACCTGACTTCTGCATCAGCGATAACAATGTTCAGGAATCCAGAAGTACCAAATTCTAACAGCGAAAGTTTAAAAATTTATATTAGAAGCTCCATTGAACTTACGGCTTTATGTGCCGATTTGATCGGTTTCTTCGAACGTAACGACTTCAGTCGCGCTGTTTTGAAACCATCGGGAACGTGCTCGAGTTTGTAATATATAAATGAATTAAGGGCAGTTCTTTTAAAACTAGGGAATTTCGACAATTACAAAAATACTTTTGTTCTAAGCATTTTTTTCTTTTTCTAACCTGACTTCCAGCTGCTTAACAACATTGTCATTTTATAACATATATGTCTTCATATATAACTGTCATAGTTCGAAGGGTTGTGAAGAGAACACTTCAATTTTTACCATGTAACTCGTACACTATTTGCATGCACCCTTATTCCCTCGGGAGCTCCTTCAGTGAGTTGCTTTCAATGCTTTCGATTCTTTTTACGAGGTTTAATATTTACGTTATATCTGGCACATATCCGATCTTCACTATTCACTTCCTGCTCCTCACTCTCTTCAGCAATGGTAAGTCGAACTGTAAAAAAGAAAAAAGGCTATTCCTCGCGTAGCACGAATTCGACCTCAATATACGCGTATTATGATGATTATCATACTTTTATCTAGTCCTAACAGACAAGCATAACTTCTAGTAAACATGTAGTTCTCACATGGATTCCGTCGCATGTTGATATACAAAGAAGGCTCATTGCTTCAACAATTCCCGTTCCTGCCTACACCAATGAAAGATCTCCAGACTTTCATAAAATCTTCTGTGCGCAAATCATGGAACCTCCAGTGGTCTGCACTTCCACTCACCAACAAACTGCGATCAGTTCGAGACACAACATGCCTCCAGATTCCATCTCACTCGGCAAACAGAAGAGATGATGTTGTACTTGCTCGTCTGCGCCTAGGTCATACTAATATCTCACACAGCTATATCCTACAAAATCTTCCTCCTCCTCTTTGTTCAACCTGTAATGTTCTCATTACCGTCGAACGCATTCTCCTTGAATGTGTGCAATTCAACTCCCAGCGTTCTGTCCTCGACAAACCGCTCAAGCTCCTAAACATTCTTTCCTACACGCAACATACTTCCAATAGTTTATTAAATTTTCTTAAATACTCCAATTTATATAATCTAATTTAACAATCCGTACTTCCAATTTATTCTTCCAACATTCCACTGATTCTCACTAACCCTACGTTCTCTCTTTTCCCGTGTCCCTGCCCTAGGTGCAGTATATGGCACGTAAATCTACAGGTAAGTATTCTTCCAATCGTAGTTTTTGGAATAGTCAGTGAAGTTCGTATTAAACTAGACGCTATTACACGATTGTTCCGAGCGATACAACGGATATTAAAGGTTCGTTTCATTATCGTTAGCACTTATAAAACCAAAAATAAAGTCAAAAAATAAAAAAGTCGTATAAATCGCACGAAATATATTTTTAATCGTTTCAACGGAAAATTTTTGGCCGTTTGCAAAATAGATAATAATTTATTATTTCCCAACTCCTAACTAGACACTTTAAATCCGACATTAAAAACTTTATTCCTTAAGGGAGGTAATAACGTCTCCGTTAATGTTAAACGTAACGTTCGTTTCGAATTGAACATCATCTGACGAAACTCAGTAAATTCCCGTTATTATTAAAATTTCGAGTATAGAATAATGTTTTCCTTATGTAGTCGGAAGAAATGTTGAATACGTATATGTTCGAATGACTGTATGTGTACTTGTACTTCCTTGTTGATATTTTCACTTCCTCGTTGATTCCCGAGAGAGAGAGGATAAGAAAATTTTATTGTGTAATTCTTTGCCAACGTTTAAAAGAGTTGGCATATATATATATATATATATATATATATATATATATATATATATATATATATATATATATATATATATAAGAAAGTTGGAACGTTTAAAATTTCCATCTTTTGTCTGTGGTGCTGGGTTCGATTTCATTCGGTAAATCGTGCTTTTGTTCGTAAATTATAGCAATCTTCGTGTATCGTTATCGACTACCTCGTGCTAGTGTAGGCGTAAAAAGACGCGATAAATTCCACCGAACGTTTGCCTGCCACGTTTTGCCTAATAATTTTCCAACGACCGAAGAGAGATCCCCGGTGTAATAACGTGTGAGAACTTTTCCATTTTCTACTTGGTTAATTACTGTCGTATGTTTGGGGGAAATTGGCAAATTCGTACATACTTTTAACTAAAATATATTTAGCTGTTTAATTTTCTTTCGGCGTACATTTCGATTGCAAACTTATAAAATACCGAAATATTGATACATCTTCTACCAGTAATTAGCTTAATTTATATAGTTCGGTAAATACCGGAAATGATTTAATTACCGAAAATAGAGTAAAATCATAATCTGTATAATATATAGGTTGACCCAGAGAAGACGGACGGTATTGTTTTTTCTTAATAGCTTACTCGGACGTTTAGTATACACACGAAAAATTCGATTGTGTCCAGCTTCAATTATTACGACAGTCAATAGAGAGAAGGGGTGCGTGTTTTGCGCGTCAGTGCAGAATTTCTAAAAGATTTCAAAGTTAGGCGATTTTTTTTGTGGGGATACCTTAAGAGTCGTTTACGAAATACGTCCACAAGATCTGAAAAAAAAACTCGGATTTCTGAAGACAAAAATTCAGCGATCTACGAAGCGTTCGAACATTTTGTAACAAGAATGAATGAATGTATTATTGCAAATGGCAAGTTTGTTAACGGGAATACCTTAAGAGTCGTTTACGAAATACGTCCACGAGATTTGAAAAAACTCGGATTTCTGAAGAATTTTCAAAAATTCAGCGATTTACGCTTGAAAAATTGTTCGAACATTTTATAAAAAGAATGAATGAACGTATTGCGAATGGCGGCCATTTGAATGATATTGTGTGCCACAAATGACAAATGATCGTAAGCTAATCTCTCGTTTTCCGATTTTTAAATAAAGTCAAAAATTTTGGTCGAGTACTTTTACCGGTCAGTCTTTTTTTTTGGGTCACCTTACATGACAACCGCTTAAAGTATCGTACCGCGTTCACGCACGGTACACTTTTCAAACATAATATACTTCGTTAATTCAGTCCTTGTATGGGTATGGTGCAGCTGTCTATGTTAATAAAAAGGTTCTTGCCCTGGCTAGTCAGCAACAACAGCGTAAATTTCTAGTAAGTATTGGATCGTTCTATAAAACTTCTCCTAGTTCTGCAGCTTGTGTTATCTGTTCCTCTTGATTTATATCTGGTTGGCAGGGCTATCATGGGTGAGTATAGGCTGCTTGCAGACTACTCTTTACTGAAGAGTCAGAATTTATTATTCCCATCTTTTGAGTTTCCTTCTCTTCCTTTAACTCCTGTCCAATTCAAAAAATATGTATTCTTTGAATTGGTTAATCTGTGACAGGAGAGGTGGGATAATTCTATTACAGGCAAAAAAACTTACGAATTTTTCCCTAGTATATTATCTAGGTTAAAATTGAAGAATTTAAATGGTCAATTTCTATAATGCCCAAGTGCTTGCTGGACATGGTAAGTTTGGTTCCTATTTATTTAGGTTCAAGCTTTCTGGGTCTTCAGTGTGCACTTGTTCTCTAAATGTTGAGGATGATTTCGAACATGTTTTGTTTGATTGTCCTGCCTTTTCTGCCATCAGATCCACCTTTAACTTGCAACATGATGATATTTTTCCTATTGCTTCCAAACATGTTGTTGTTCTCCAATTTATGGAGAAGCTTCATAAGTTTAAATTAGGTTAATGATTATATTAAAAAGAATCCAACCGTTAACCCACTACAGTTGTTGTTTGGGCAGCATGCTTTTATATTATTAATGTATTTTTTTTTTATCCTATTAATATTTTGTATTATTTTATACATAAGTTACACTCAATATTTATCTTCTGTGTTTAGTATTACTCACATTGTTAGCAGTCAGCTTTCTTTTGTTGTTATATTATTTTATTTTTTATTATTATTAAGACACAAACTCTTTACACACATCATTGATGGTTTAAGGAACTATGTTTCTCATTCCTTACCATCTTATATATATTTTTTATTATTATTTTACACTTTGCAGGGAACTGTCACATACATCTAGTTAACTTTTGTAATAATTGATTTTGTTTTGTTTCAGCTACACTACACTTTCACACAGTTATTTATTAAGTACTTTGGTTCCCTGCACCTTTATCACAAATTGCTTAATACACTTGCCCTACCGCATAAGTGCGGATTGGGGAACCACAAAAAAAAAAAAAAAAATATATATATATATATATATATATATATATATATATACTTCGTAAATACGGAATAATAATAATATTGACCGCATTTTTTATAGACATCGCCGACGAATTATAATTAAGTTTAACGTTTAATTGCATTTAATAAGCTGAAGAAAACCGACGATATTCCTTTATTTAAAAGGTAGGCGACAGCCTAATAAATAATACAAAACGAAAATACTGTCGCTATTTCTTAATGCAGACGTTGATAACAATTATCGTAAAGCATTGGGAAACTGGATTCGATAAATTTGAAACAAATTTCTGCTGAATCTATGCGCATGAACGCTCAACATTAATAAAGAAAAACGAATGATGATTATAAAAAAAAGAAAAATATCATAAAGCTGCAGGTCTCGGCAAAATTAATAATTAAATTAATTCGCAATCACCGTGCGATAAGTTTTGAAAATGTATTCATTAGTTCATTACCCAAAAGCTCGGTGCGAACAACCTTATATAATATTAGCTCGTATAATTTGTCTTTCGAACACATTTGGAAGAATTGTCGAATAGTTATTAGAAATCGAAATTATTGGGCACAAATTTAGTAAACGATCTTTCTGCACACTAAGCAATTTAGGTTCACACTAGGTTTGTTAACATAATACTATCCAGAAAAATTTTAGATGTGAAAAAAAGCAATCGCCATAGAACATAGAAAGCGGTTTTTACAATTGTTGCTATCCTGCTCATTATTGAGCATCATCTATCACTATACAAGTAACAGGAAGATCACTTTGTACAAATGGGGAATGCATCCGCTGACGAAGAGATCAATATCGGTTATCCGCAAGTACATGTTCTCGGCTCACTATTCTGGAATTTTAACTGAAATTTTGCTAGAAAACAAGATATAATCATTTTTATAGTTTCCGGTAATTAAAAAATAGAAAGTTTAGCGATATTATGATAAAATTGGAAAATTTTTTCGACAATACTAAACTGAAACAGTCGATAAAAAATAAAAAAAACATCCGATTAGAAAAATCAAAATTGAAACAACCAACATTAAAGCGAAAATTCAACTCTTAAAGTAGTTGAGTACTAAACTATTTTTCGAATACAAATATAATATTGAAAATTGATGCTAAATGCTCTCGAATAGCTTTTCAAAATACACGGGGGGGTCCGCGGGTTATATTAAAATTACGTAATTGTATTATACAAATCGCTGATTTAAAACATTTTAGCACATACCGCGTCCTATTAAACCGTCTAAAAGTAAAAAAAATTCAGTATGCGATGAATATATTTTTTATAAAAACATGTTTGGGATAATAAAAAAAAAAAAAATTGAACTTCTTTCCATTTTTTAACAACGTTGAAACCTCTAGCTTAGGGAACAATTCTAATATTAAAATTCTAAAAAAATTCATTAAAAACTCACTTATTGCACAGCATGGCAGCAGAGGTGTGGGATAAAACTGGAAGGAAGAGACCTACGTGTTTTTTCCGAAAATTTCCGATCGAATGAAATTGAAAAATTTGAACGTTAATTTTTATAATGCGCAGGTGCTCTCAGGGCATGGAAAATTTGGTTCCTATTTACATAGGTTCCATCTTATAAGTGACCCTTGTTGCTGCTTGTGTACCTCCGGTGCTGTCGATGACGTTGAACATTTATTATATCACTGCCCTTATTTCTCCGAACTTCGGTCTCCAATTCGGAATTAATTCCACCGAACCAATGGTAATTAACAAATCTAATTCCAAAAATCTCCTGTTGTATATGGAGTCTGCCATGTGTAAGAATCCCCGGACAATAGTAATTATTTTCCTTTAACACTTGATTCAAACGTGAAACCGCAACAATAGTGTGAGGCTTCTCAACGACTTCTTACACAACACAATATACACTACTACACGCCTACACTAGTTTTGTTATATAACTTAAGTTTTTTTTTTATTTTTTTTTTACATTAATGTAATTCCCTCTCTATTATTAATAATAATTTTGCTCTTTTATTTTTATAAGTATCAATATTATTTAAAAAAAAAAAAAATTGTAATTCCATATACTCATTTTGTTTTAACATCGTGTTGTTTTTCTTTATAAAAAAATTGTACGTGTTTATTGTATAAGATTTATTTCATTTAAGTTTTATTTATAATTTTAATTGCGCTTGAATAATATAAGATGTACAAATTTATTAGCGACAAGTATATTTTTAAGTTCATTGTTCTAATTTCTATGACGCATTCTCACAAATTCACCTTTGCAGAACTATTCCATTCAGTGTTTGTACGCATACCAGGTTCCACGACCTATTCTAACTCAGCAACTATATTTTAGGTTAGTTCATGTTATTTCTTAATTTATATTGATGTTTCATTGACGTCATCTTTACACTCGGTATATTCGTTATTTGATACATATCGGGGCGCGTGTTCAGTTGTGGAGCGTTTTTCTTGATGTTATTTATCGGCTGAACTTTCATAAATCTGTCATCGCTTGATAGATGATGCTGTTTAAATGAGGCTATAAAATTAAATAGTTCTACAAACAATTTGCTAAATTGTATACAAAACAATGAAATTGAACATTTTGAGATGTATATACATATACATATATATATATATATATACATATATATATATATATATATATATATATATATATATATATATATATATATATATATATATATATATATATATATATAGATATAGATATATATACTTCTATGTATCGCGTTATCTCGGGATTATCCTATAATTTCCTCGGTATCCAGTTACTCGTTCTTTCTTTTAAACAGAACAAACTTTCAATTACGTAGGTCGGTTCAGATTTATTCCGAGTAATGAAGAAACAAGGGACTAGAGGACGGTAAAGCTTTCTTTAATCTCTCTTCGTTTGATTAATTAATTTTACTCGCGCGCGCGATTAATTAAACTTTATACGGCCGTTACGAAAATTTCTGTAAACTGAGAAGGAGAAAGTTTTGTTCAACTACGACGGCATGAACGTAATAATTATTTCTCTTAGACTTCGGTTACCCACCTCACTAGCGAGATATTCGCCACCGGACAGGTCTAGAACCAGCAGCGGGATATTCGCGATCAGAGGGTTTTGGCCTTTTTTTTTTTGGCTTCCAACAGCGATTTATCCATTAAACTTTATAACATAATTTTAACACAATAAAATTATCTTTTACGAGTGTGTTACTATTAAAACTAAATCTATATAAACAGATGTACATGTTACGTGTAGAATGTAAAAATGGTATATTAACAGGAAAAGGAACGTATAGAGATATGAGGTGAACATTAATGGGGTGAACATTCCAGAAAAATACGATTTGTGGATATGATGTGAACTGAACGGAGAAGAAACCACGGAACAGACCCGCTTGTATTTCGATATTATAGAACCAGGGTAGGTAGACAAGGAAGATCACATTGAAGCAGTTTATATTGTGTAACATTAGAGGGATTATTCCAAGTAGCTTTCCAGCATTCTTTATTTGCTTTCTTAGTAATAAACAGAAGATCGATTCAGAATGTGTAAGAGATATACGAACCTATGTACGTTGTACATTTAGCATATTGATCGGCCAGTAAATTCCCTCTAATGTCAGCGTGACTAGGAATCCATTCAAACTTAACAGAGATACCGGTACACTGTAAAAATGCAATATCGAATTTTTTAAGAATTTGGAACAGGAATAAGGATTATTATGTGAAAACTTTAAAACGGAGAGACAACTTTTAGAGTAGGAAAAAATTTACTACCTTCGGAGTTATCGGATTTAACAGGATGTAACGCAGATCCTGTCTCGTCAACGTATCCTTCGACAATTATTTGTAACAGTTGATACGCATCTCTTTTAATTACGTTACCAAAATATGTTTGATTTTATTATTATTGATCATCTTTCCGATGTGATGTTTTGAATAGAACATCCTTATACTGAATAACGATTTCTATCATTTAATTTGTTTACAAGCGAGTTCCAGTTTGCTGGGAAAGTAAAAAAAAAAAAAAAAAAAAAAAGTGACGTTAGAAAGTTAATGACAAACCATATTTATATGTAATACGAGATCTGTCATTTATGATTCATCTATCTTCACTTGAAAAGAATCGTTTAGGCGAAGTATTGTACTAATTTTCGAGTTGATGTGTGACTTTTGAAATATTACATAACCGGGTCAATGGGAAACTTACAAGTTGTACGTACGTAATGAAATATTTGTCAAAAATTTAAAGCACGTGTCAGTTCGTCAGCTCGACAGTCTTATTGAAAAATTCATAAATTTCTGAAACGTTAGATTCGTGAAAGGAAACAATAAGGTGTAAAAATGACGAAACAACACCATCTTCCTCGTTCGAATCTAGTTGTAAAATAATGTAAAATGCGAAATCTTTCGGTACGACGTAGACTTTTTAAAGTTTGAAAAGCTTTCACTAATAAACATTTAGAAAAACACACGACAACGTATAAGTACTAACGGAAAGCAACAGGTCCGTAAATACATCACCTCCTATCTAAGACCTAAACTTAGCGAGCGTGTGTTTCAAAGCTATACGACCGGTGAAGAATCGGTACTACACCCGTGTGAAAACTACCATCCTGTATACAGTACGCATAAATCGTACTAGCGTAGTCGAATATTCATAGAATTTTGCCGAGCGTTTCTTATAAATAAATAAACGCCTAAAGGATGCAACTCGTCGGTTTTGGCGAATGTGTAGGAAACGTAGAAGACAATTTTAAAAGAATTCGCTGCGACAGTAAAAGCGAGATTCTAGACGATAAAGTTTCTTAATTAAAATAAGGAGGCGAACTTTGACGAGAATGGAGTGCAGTTGACTGAGTGATGGTTCGGAATTTTCAAAAACTTGCCTATCCCGAGAAGTGAATTTATCGCTCAATTTAATACGATAACAGAAACTATTTCCGTTTTCGCGAGACGGCGAATTTCTAAGATACGCGTATATCGCAATATGCGATTGTACTTAATTAACAATTTTGTCCGTTATAATTGTTGCCCCAGATATGTGCAGACTGTTGTAGAATTAATATTTTTCAAAATAACATTTTTATAAGAAAACTTAAGAAGGCAAATTCGTTAAATTTCAAGCGATAATAGAAATTATATTTGAATTTGATAAGCGATTTTTTTTTAACTGTACGAACTCGTATACATATTTTAATCACGCGGTTATGAAATTGGAGTTACCGATAATAGCAATAATCAAATCAAATGTATTTCCGGCGTTTTACATACACCCGCTAATGATTAGATTAAAATTAGTCCGTAATGTGCAATACCGCGCGGAAGTGAGATACATGCATCGTCTGTCACTAGATATAAGCGCCCGTATTAACAACTAATAGCAAAATGTGACCATTAACTCGAACAAATTAAAATAGGTTAAAGAAAGCCCGGGAAATATAATGACTACTGAAAAATCAACCAATCACAATACAGGAATATCAACTGAGACCAATCATAGCCGTAGAAATATAATGACTACAGAAGAATTGACCAATCACCATGCAGTAATATCAGGTGATGTATTAGCTGACGGTAGGACCAATGACGGCCCTGGAAATATAAAGTTCCGATTGAGAAGTGCCTATAAAAGGAAATAACAACTCAAGGGTCTGTGGTTTAGTTCGTTTCTGATGATGAGAAATTTTTTGAATAATCACGACGTCACCGAAAATTATTCTAGACGGATGGGTTAAAGAAGTTATATATCTCGGACAACTGATTTAATTTAAAGACAAACGAAGAAATAAATAGAAGAATAGCAATCGGATGGAAAAAGTATTGGGCCTCGAACGAAATTTTTAATAAGAAAATGAGTCAATCGTTAAAAGTACGAGTATATGTATCATACCGGCTATTAAGTATGGATCACAAATATGGTCGTATAATATTATGCAAATAAAAAAAGTTACAAATTGTGCAGCGAGCGATGGAAAGGAAAATGTTAGGAGTTACAAAATTTGATAAAAACTCAAATGGACATGGTGTGGTCGTGTCATGCGGAAACAAACAGATAGCTGGACCAGAAAATGTATAGAATGGATTCCGCTGGATAGGAAAAGGAAAATTCAACGACCAAAAAGACGGTGGAAAGACGACATTGTTAAATATGTTGGGATCAATTGGATGCGGAAAGCAACAGATAGAACGATTTAGAAGAAAATGGGTGTTGGATATGTTTCTTCAAAGTAGCAAAAAAACAAGAACGGAAGAGGCCTTTGCTCAATTTGTGCTTTCATTGTTGTCATTAATTTTAATTATTTTATGCATGTATTTTTTGGATAATGTAAATGAAATAAAGGCTTTATTATTATTATTAATATATATACATATAAAGCTATATATATATGAAATATAACAAGTGATAATCGTATTTACAGCAGTTATAATTAAATACCTAATGAGGAATCATAAAATACATAAATACATATACATAAACGTTAGCAGAGCAACGAATATTTCGATAATTACTTCAAGCTTATATTTGTATAAATCATAGATAAGGAGGTTGCGCATTAAGTAAGAGCGTTGGCCTTTTCATATTTTCCTAAGTCAGGCTGCAATTGCCACTTCCCAATTCAGTGGCCGACGTTACATATTTCAATAATTTCCTTCCTGTTGTTGCTTTTCCAAGTATATTTCCTTGTACTGCCAACATAAACAGTTTTCCCGGAGTTCGTGACCTATATAATTCCATTTTTTTTCTTTCGTAAGATCTTCTACTATAGTCGCATTGCAACAAAACCTTCCTGTTGCAGGTCAGATCTGTCCGTTAATAACCCAAACTTTGGTCGCATATCCGTACGTAATATCGCACAATTCTTTTCCTTAGCTCCATCGACAATTTCATGTTTTTCAGTAAAGCTTGTTTCGCCATCAAAATTCTTGTTCTTATTTCTTTCGTGTCCTTTTCATCATTTATAATTATTGCTACCAGATATTTAAATTCGGTTATGGATCGATCAAGTAAATGCATTAACAGGATACACTATGTCGGTCAGAGGCATTTCGAACTACCAATAATAGAGGTTTATGGAGAAAAACTATAATGCAAGTTGCATAATAATACACGGTGTCACGACGTCCTTACGTAGGATAATTGACAGTGATGATGCTGATGGGTATATATGTATTATATATATATATATATATATATATATATATATATATATATATATATATATATATATATATGATACTCCAGTAACGAATACGTGACATTACTATTATTTTTATAGCGGATTATTTTTCGGCTTAGAATCTGTGAGAATTTATATTGTTCAGTTGAAAGGAGTTCATCTTACAAAAACCGGACATTCAGAGACAAAGTGTTCCAGTTCATCTATTCTGTTACTAGTAGAACACGTGCAGGTACGAGTACTCACCGATATTGAACCCGTATAAGTAGGTTGAAAATTTACCATGTCTTGACAAAATTTGTGAACTGTACAAGTTGATATTCTGGGTTCTTAATCTTCAAATAATAATGACAATAATAATAGTGTTAAAAAACAAACTGCAATTTTCTACGATAGACGCTGCCAGTACGTCTAGCGTTGTACATTTCGAAAGTTACACAGGATATTATTTTGACTAGAACGACTGTAAAAGGATTACGTTCGGGATTTGATAAGGATAAAAACGTTCGTTTTAATAGCGCTGCTCGCTGAAGAAAATTACATAGACGTGCTCGGCGTGTGCGAGGTCGTTGAGCAATTTCGGAGTCGAACGCACGTATTTATTTAACACATGTTCGCGTGGATTCAGTCAGCAAAATCGTATTAGATGGTTATTATCCGCGAAATTGCTTCATTTCCCGTGAAATAACTTAATATAATATGGTTATCGCATCCCGTTTTCGAATCGTTACACATCCATATATCGATATATACATATATATATATATATATTATATATATATATATATATAATATATATATATATTATATATATATATATATATTATATATATATATATATATAATATATATGTATATATATATATGTATAAATGGGTACAAGGGACGGATGTGGACATACTAACGGAACAACGGCAAGCCGAAAAAGAAACCAATCCGCGGCCTAAATCCTAATAGTATACAAATTGTAATACTAAATCAATCTTTGGAAAGGAATTTCATCCAATTAACTTGGAGGTAGAAATCGAGGATGTATTCTCAAAAATTTTATAACAATATTGCTCTATAAGCGTGACTCGATAGATCGAACGTCTAGCCTCTGATTGAAGCCCGACTCGCACTGAATGGAGTTAACAAGTTAAATGGAAGGCGGTTCGAAATATTTCGTATACGTGACGAGTAAAAATATCGATAATAAAGCGTCGATCTTTTTAATCGAAGAGCGGGCGATGATGATTTTCAATACAAAAATGGAAGTTCGAATTTCTAGTATAGAGTTTAGTAATAATAAGTGGGTGAAATAATTAAATTCAAATAAACGTCCATCGCGAACGATCGCAAAAGAAAATAAAGAATTGAACTTTAATTAACCAGAACCATTTATAATAATAAACAAATCTCAATTTAGACCAATACAACACGGTTATCAAAGAACACAGAGTTTATACGCGGCAGAGTGCCTAACCGCAAAGAAATGATCATTAGGTTAGAAAAGTAAATAAGAATAATGCGGATAGATATTATACGAGGAATGATGGAGATAAACAGCAAAATACAGGAATAAATGTAATTAAAAGACGAGCTCGTGAGAAGGGTAAAACGTAGAGTATAAGACTGGAAAAAATGTGGACGTATGAAAGAAGACAAAAAAAGTTCCATGAAACAATGAATTAGTATCGAGCACCGAACAAAACGAAACGAATATAATTGGAAGTTATGAGATGTAACGTTTCCGCCGACCGTAGTTGGCCAAATTCGATAAAGATCTGAATACGTAGAGGTTTTTTTTTAGAACTGTTTAATACAGAATATGAAGGTACATTCCTAACGTGTACGAGTTAAGCATTAAAATATATATATATATATATATATATATAGCTACCATGACGATAGGTACCCAATGAAGAATAAATAAAATTAAAATTACTGCTTACGTAATATCGCAGTTATATTTATTACTTTCGCTGGTTAAAGTGTTGTCAGAAAGTAAAAACTCAGATTTACTTCTTCTTTTAGTTCAGTCCTAAGGCTGGTCTTTTTCCAATGAAACTCTTTTTAACTTCCTATAGCTACCGAGCCCTGTGTCTCGTAGTAAGGTGAATGAATTTCCGGATCTTACACGTCCTCGTTTCCCTTAGATTTTGCCGTTGAAAACATCTGGAAGTGATCCTCCATGTCTTATGGTCTTTTTCCAATGCAACTCTTTTTAACTCCCTATAGCTACCGAGCCCTGTGCCTCGTAGTAAGGTTACTATGAATGAATTTCCGGATCTTACACGTCTTTCCCGTAGATTTTACCGTTGAAAACAACTGGAAGTATTCCTCCATGTCTTATAACATGGCCAATCTAGGTTAACCGCGTTTTCCGTATTCGATCGATTAATCGCCTTTTTTAAATTGATCGAATACGGAAAATGTGGTTAGGTCTTTTGTTAACCATCGTCGATAAACCGATTAAAAAAGTCGACATCGTTTGTTTATAGATTTTTCAAGCAGCGACCGCTCGTGAGGTTTGAATAGCTAATCTTCTTCTTGATATAAACGTACGACTTCGTGAATTATCTTTAAATTTCACGCGGTTTTTTGACGGGGTACTTTTCACATTCTTTCCAATTGGTAACATTTTACGATTTAATTATTTTTTAAAGAAAAGTAACTTATTTTAGATTATTAGACCGAATTTAGAATCACATAGAACTGCAACACTGGAAGAAATCGATCTGTTTTTCAGGTAAGCCTAATTGTTTATAGAAACGCTTAAGATTTAAAAATCACCACTAAGATCAAATATGAGTTATAGAGACGTTCTTCTTCAGTTTCTTTCGCAAAAACACGCAGGCCTGCCCCTGGTGTGTGTATATGTCTATCCGCGCTAACACTTACACTGAACAACAAAATATATATAGGTAAGTAGTCGCCTACCTCCGATACGGAGACAACACTTGATGATGATAGACATCCTTGGTCTGGCTCGGTTTCAATGTGACGTAAAAAACTTGTTTTTCTCGTTTATTTCTTCTTCAATTATGTCGTTCGTTTTCATTCCTTTGTCCAGGGCGTGTTCATGTCAGTCGGTGACCGATCCACACCTCTATGTTGAATTGATCTTCGGAAATTAAAAACGATCGCCGAGGGGTTAAAAACAATAGTAACATAATCTACTTTGGAAAACGCGCCGATATTATACGCTAGTATCTAAAATCACAGCCCTATATTGGTCTGCCGCAGTTTATAAAAATTCACTCGCTATACTAGCGTCGTAATATTCATTCTTGAAAGTATATTTGTAGTATAAATGCCCACTTTATAATATGAAACGTGCATTACGATATCTTATTAAAACGAATCGAACGATTCGGATGAAATTTCGTACACGCCTGTAATTGATTTAGATATTAAAAATAGTTCATACGGAAGTTACTTGGTACACCGATTATTTCGAGTACAACACTCCATTGATGATGCTGATAATTTTCATGATCTATCAATTACTTGAATAACATATTTAATTCATATCGTTTACAATCGGTTCTTCTCAGGCCAGAAAATTAATTTTAATCAACAGTTATTTTGTCCTACAGAGGAAATAAATAATATAAATTCGTCCGGACTAACGGAATCAGAGTTCAGAAGGTAAAAAATTACGAGTACCAGTATGGACGACAAGTCCGAACTAAATAGATAGAAAAATAAACGTAAATTAATCGTAGCATCTGTTGAACACCCATAACATTATGTTTTGTATATAAATATATACACACACACACACACACATATACAACTATATCGTGTATGCACACGTACCAAAACAAAAAAATACACATATATTATAGTTTACATATATTACCGCCGAATTTCGGACAAAAAAAAAAAAAGTTAATCAAACGATATTATAAAGTTAGTTGGCCAGTTTCTTCCGGTAATTAAAGAAGAACTTTTTGTATTCCGACGTTGAAATCTCGAAGGGCTCATGAACCTGCTCTGCAAAATGATCGGATACCCTGAAGGCGTCTTTTCATTTTATACGTTATTTCCGCAGAGAATACTACATAGCATCCGCGTGATCAAAATGCGAAGTTTGAAATGAATTAAAGTTCGGAACTACATACACACACTCCCAAATAAACACGCACACACACACACACATATATATACATAAGAAATATAAGATAACGTTAATCTAAAACGGTCTGTAAATAATACTTGTGGAAATCTCTTCACACACACACATATATATATATATATATATATATATATATGTGTGTGTGTTGCGTATCAGTGTATGCACACAGGTTCATTTTATTTATATATATATATATATATATATATATATATATATATATACATATATGTTTACGATTTAACCTATATGAGTTCACTGCTGGTTGTAGGCCTTCCCCAGCTCCTTCCATTGGTTCCCATCTTGTGCTCTTCTAACCAATTCTTCTTACCGGCAATTCTTCTTATGTCGTTATGCCAACGAGTAAACCCTTCATCGGCTTATTATCCATAGACCACCATTGTAGAGCACGCTCTGTCCACCTGTTGTCGTTTATTTAGGCTACATGGCCGGCTCAACTCCATTTTAACTTGGCCATTTGTTTCACTGCTTTGTTTTCCTAATAGCGTAGTTGGTAAGGCTGCTACAACGCAAACTGCGTGCTCTACGTTTAGTGTACATAAGAGAGATTCGTTATTGTCCAATTACAGTTACCACGGCAACCTATAACAAAAAGGAGCGCGCGTTTAGTGTGGAATATTATTTTCGACGTGAATCCATCACGACAGTGCAAAGAGAGTTTCGAAAAGAATTCAAAGTTACGCGACCTTTTTGGTGGAGATACCTTAAGAGCCGTTTTGCGAAATACGTCCACGAGATCTGGAAGAGCTGAAAAATCAGATTTCTGAAGAAATTTCAAAAATTCAACGATCTCTGCTCGAAAAAGTGTTCGAAAATTTTATAAAGATGGAATGAATATATTTTTGCAAATGGCGGTCATCTGAACGATATTGTGTTCCAAAGAATAATTGTAAGCTAATCTCTCGTGTTTCTATTTTTAAATAAAATTTCATTCAAAACTTCTGGTATATTAGTGTTTGAGTTATTCAAAAAATAATAAAACCGCCCGTCTTCCCCGGGTCACCCTATATGTTAACATTAATGTGTAAAACTTTAATGTTAACAAACGCTAAAATTCATCGACGATTTAACTAGTATAATAGCGGATAGAAACGAAATAAACACGAAACGAGAACATACGCAAAGGAAGTGGTCAAATTTATATATAGTTATAATTTAAACAGTCAAACTCTAAATATATGTTATATTTAATAAAAAATTAAAAACAAAAAATTAAACTTAATAAATTGCGATATTAATATTCAATGTATAAAATATTTTCGGCCTGACAGCGGAAATTAATTTAAAATTTTGTTGTCGTGTCCGCGACTTAAAGAATAAAATGATTGAATTTTTCCTCGTATTTAATAAACTATATCGACATAGTTTCAATAATGTTAGAAGAATTATAGCAGCGTGATTGTAGAAATGTGGTTTAGATATAAACAAAGCTTCTTACTAACAATACAGCAGAATTCGGCTTTATGGAGAAGAATTGGAATATGCGCAAGAAACAATTTATTTGGGCCGGTGCTAGACAAAGAAATGACAAGAGGAATTAGCGCAGCATGGAACAAATTTTGTAGTTTAAAAGGAATTTTAAAAAATAGAAACTAAAAAAATCAACCTAAAAGCAAAAGTTAGTATTGCGGAAAAATGCGTCGTACCAGGTTTGTTGTATGGCTGTCAAGAATATATGAAAGCAGTATATGTTGACAAAATTAGTCGTATACAAGTAGCAATGGAAAGATCTTGGAATCATAAAACCGAAATGAGGGCCATTGCGAAGAGGACAGTCAGCCTAAAATGGAACTGGCCTTGGTCACATGATTCGTCGCGATGGTTTGGATGTAAATGTAACCAAGTAGATTCCAGATTACAATAAAAGAATCGTTGGTAGACAACCGCTATGGTGGGTTTAACGGATGGGTTCTACTTTGTTGCAATTAAGCTCTCATCACTTTATTCAGCTAGAGCATAGGGGTCAATGGGATCTAGTGTACACTGAGAGCATTAGTCAATCACCTCTCACTTATTACTATCAGCTCCAGCCGTCTCTCCCCAAACTTCCGTGGTTCTATTTCTTTGAGAAGATTAATCGTAAGGGAATTGTGCTCATCAGTAGATTTCGATTTGAACATCATTTGTTGCCTGACCGTCTTTTCCGTATGCAGCTTAGAGAAAGTCCCTTCTGTCCCCTCCATTCTGAATAGGCAGTTTGCAACCCAGATCATGTCTTTTTTGAATGCTTTGCTGTGGCGCCGTTACGTTCGAAGCTTTACCTCTACATTCTTCGAGAATTACACCTCCGTATAATGTATCGTCCCTTCTACATCTGGATAATCTACAATTATTCCCCTATATAGCGACATTTCTAGAGAAGTCGGCATGCTTGATTAAGATGTAGATAGTCTCCACAGTATCACGTTGGGTAAGCTGTAAAGACACCGTCATTAAAAAAAAAAAATTCTTTAGGAGGATGTAATTTCATAAGAATAGTATTAGATTGTAATGTAACGGAGAGAATTAGTGTAAATAGGTAATATAACGAATTCGAATAAGTTAGCCATCGAAGAAATGAAATGCGGGAAAAATTATAATTTATTATAGTAAAAATTTTATTTAGATATTATCATTAAAAATTATAGATATCGATAATAGTAATAATATAGATATCGGAGAATATAAGTAAAATATTGCGAACGGAATTTATTACGGCGATTAAATTTAATCAGTTTAACACATTAAATTATCATAACATAAATTTGTAATTATTAAATAAATATATAAGAAAAAATATAAACAACGCACAAATTACCTATATATATATATATATATATATATATATATATATATATATATATATATATATATAACGTACGAACGATGCACCAGTCTATTAAATTATTTCTCCTGCTAATAAAATTTTACGTATCTAGATTAAAAATAATTCGTTAGGATAATGATAATAATAATATTGTTCCATAAGTCTATGAAAAAGTATGTCGTAAACTCGTAAACGGGTGAAGTGTGCTCGTGGTATTGTTAAAGAAAAATAAATTATATAGAGTTAAAGATTTGTTTCGAGTAAATAAATATCGAATTAACGAGCGTTAGGAATTGTCTATATAACCCGGAAATTCAAAAGTATCGGATTTTATTTGTAATTTAGTTAAAAATTAATTAAAATAAATAAATATATATATGTATATATATATATTTAGCCGAAAATCAGTCTACTAGTTTTCACTGGTTACAGCATAATCAGAACTATATTAAAAACGATAAAAACTAGTAATCAATTCAATCTTTCGTATCCAAAAGAACCGGTCTAGATTCTAGAATTTGTTAATCACCTGCAAGGTAGGGAAAGTTTCGTCTACTTCTAGAATTTCCAGGAATTGATGACCTGATTGTTTGCCGAAACGTGTAAGATTTGAAATGTTAAAAGCATGCTCGAAGGAGTGTCCATTATTATTAGGTGGTCGGAAGAATTCTAAACATCGGTTCTTTTGTTATCCCGCAATGAAGTGTGTCCTTTAAATCTAGCATTAAAGTTTCTCGTAGCTCTGCTATTTTAATTATACTTTTAATGCCAAGTATTTTATCAAGTAGACAGATTATTTTTCTAAAAAAAAAAAATATTTATATTATAATTATACTTTTTAAGAATATTGCTAATTTTATAAGTAATAGTATCGAAAAAAAAGTTATATTGTGTAATACGGTATAAAAGTATTTTTATTTTTGCTTAATTTTTAATTAAATTAAAAATATAATAGAATAATTTTATGGGAATTATTTAATTACGTTAATGTTATAGAATGTTTACTTGTGGAGCGGATGCGTCAATTCTGCTCGTATTACTAAGAAAATTATTTTTTTTTTTATAAATTATCTAATACAAAGTAAAATACGTCAAATGCACTGGTTTATTGGACATCGCTCTAAAATAAAGGTACAGAATAAGTTCCAAACATATAAAACTGTTATACGTCCAGACTAATATGGAATACAAATATGGGAATGTGCTAAATGAAAATATTGGGAATGTACTAAAACATCGAATCGAAAAGTAATCCAAACAGCTCAAAATAAATTTCTTCGATTGATAACTAATGCTCGTTAATTTCAACAGCACTCCATGCAGATTTACAGATAGTAATATATGATTGTGCTCGACAGCATCAGAAACGGCTTCCTAATCATCCGAGAATCCGGAGGCATTATCTTTCTTCTACTCATCTGTATCTTAGAAAGCTGAAACGTATTAAATCCCACTAATTAGTCATTACCGATTCATATAATTAACAGAATTTAGTCATTGGGCTATTCCTCTGCGAATGTTATGCTTTTTATGAATACTGTTTACTTAGTTCAGCTTTAAGATTGCAGGAATAAAGCGGCTATCCTTTTCAGGAGCTGTATTAAATAAAAAAAAAAAAAACATAACGAAATAATTCGCATAATTTATTATGTTTTTAGTAAAAAATATGGCAAAATTAAATTGACGTCAAAACAAACTCGAACATTTGGATCTATTAACGAAAAAAACAAAACCTCTACACGTGTAGTCAATTTCAAAAACTAGAATCCAGGAAATGTAATCGAATGGGAAGTTGGAAGAATATCCGGGTAAGTTTTATCACTTTCTTAAACTATATTTAAATAATAAACAACACAAAAAAGATTTCCGAATATGAAGCCATTATCAAGTATACATAGAAAATTAAAATATAAAGATATATATAATTTATCAAAATTACAAAATACAAAAAATTAGGTTTTAGATATAAAATTTACAAAAATTAGCAGTGTAAATAATTACTAATTTTTTGCGAATTGTATATCTATAATAGGATTTTTTATATTCGATATTATATATCATTGTGTTTTATTTTTCTATATTCACTCGATAATTGTTTAACAGCCGGAAAGCTGCTATATAATTTTTATATCGAAATAGTTTAGTAATTTTTGAAATCCTCGGAAAGCTATATAATTTTTTTATCAAAATAGTTTAGTAACTTTTTTTTTATTTTTCAAAAATAACTGCATTCCACACTTTTCAAATTATATATATATATATATATATATATATATATAATAGAAGATATATATATATAATATAAGATATATATAATAGAAGAGATATATATATATATATATATATATATATATATAATATAAGATATATATATAATAGAAGATATATATATATATATATTTGTTACAATATTTAGGTAGATACCGATATATATATATATATATATATATATATATATATATATATATATATATATATATATATATATATATATATATATATATATATATATATAGTAGAAGAGATATGTATTTGTTACAATATTTAGACAGGTACCGAATACGTTAACACGTAATATTACAGCTAATGTGCAATACATACATTTATTGAGCAGTACGGATTGGAGTTAGATAGTGATTGTAACATGATTTTTTAAATAAATACGTGATTAAATGTTCTGCGCAGAATTAATTTATTTATAAAAACTTTTTGCTTAAGAAGGATTTAAAAAAAATGAACTGGCCTTTATCTTTGCCGATATTAACGTAATTGTCCATAATTGAATATTACATCTTATATATTTTACATGTGTGTATATACATATATATGTTTATATATATTTGTTTATGTATATATATGTATATATATATAATATTCCACGATGGCATAGCGACAGTCGAAGGACCGATCCCAGTTCACGGTACCAAATTTTTCATTATCACATATATTTCAATTATCACGGAGAAAGCCGTATTACCTCATCCCTCACATAACATCACACATACTTGGTTACGAATAATTAGTGTTTTGAATGACAGCCCACATTGTATGCAAAATTATGTAGAACACGGTATATGGGGAATACATATCATGTACATTTGTGTATATATATTTAATGAGCTGTTCCCAGTTACACTTTATATACATATATTTATTATCATCGAGTCAACAGTCCTAATACTGGTTTGCTAAATATATATATATATACATATATATATATATATATATATATATATATATATATATATATATATATATATATAGCAGTATATATATCTGCGGACATGTTTAAAATTGAAGGAATGGACATTGCGAGTTGGTTGTATATCCTTTACCATAAGATATTGGATGAAGAAAAATGTCCGCAGGACTTTAAAGATGTAGCTATAATACTATATACAAAAATAAAGCCGACAAGGCCGATTGGTCAAATTACAGAGGCAGGCATAGCTCTTTTATGAACTCCGGGCAAGGTATTTAGCAAAATTTTGCTGGAAAGGCTGAAGTTACTAATCAAATCACTACTGCCAGAAAACCAGTGCGGATTCCGACAAAATCGAAGCGTAGTCGATATGATCTTTTCACTGAGACAACTTATTGAAAAACAGGGAACAGACTACTATTTTATACATGTCATTCAACGATGTTAGAAAGGCATTCGATTCGATCAACAGAGAAGCACTATTGGAAAGTCTCAAATCGGTAGGATGTCCACTGAAAATGCTATGCTTTTTAAAACGGCTACATAATCAAACCAGAGCAGCCATCATATGTGATGCTGCATTTAGCATACTAGTTGACATAAATACGGGAGTTAAACAAGGATGCATATTGCACCTATGTTATTTAATTTCTATACGAGTATGGTACATCAAGCTTGTACACAACGAGCATCCGAAATAGGTGTCAAAATTAAGTTTCGATTTGACGGCGGACTATATAACCTTGCCAAATTTAACTTATAGAAAAAAAACGGAAATTTTTACATTAACAACTCTACAATACGCTGACGACTACGTACCCAATAGTGCAATTGAACTGCAAAAAGCGCTGGAGTGCTTGGAAAAATCATATAGATATTACGGGCTCGGCATTAACTTTGACAAAACGGAAATTATACAAATTAACGATTATACAGCAGACATAGAAATAAGTGTAAATAGAATACGTTTGGTAGAAGCGTTCAACTACCCGTTAACAGAAATGCGACATTTAATGACGAAATTTCATCACGGTTGAAAAAGCTAATAGCGCCTACGGCAAACTACAACAGCGTATATTTAACAACAGAGCGTTATCGGTTGGAACTAAAATAGCCGTGTACATAGCAATGGTCATATCGGTTCTTCTTTATGAAGGTGAAACATGGCCGATAATGTAAAAGCTAGATACGTGTCATCAACAGTTTCTGCGAAGAATTCTTCGATTAAGATGGATGATCATGTATCAAATGAAGAAGTACTAGCTAGAACAAATTGTTGCGCCATACGTCAGATGGTGGCAGCAAAACGCATGAAATGGACGGGACACGTGCTGAGAATGGATAACGATCGGATTTCGAAAAGGATTGTCCTGGTTAATGGTAAACGACTGCTCGGCAGATCACGACTACGTTTTAAACACGTCATTGCGGATGATTTTTAAAAAGTCGGTATCGAGCCGAAAAAGAACACTTTGGAAAACAACGCCCAAAATCATAAAGTGTAGATCGATACTGTAAAAAAATTGGAGAACATTAAAGTGTTTCAGATAAAGAAAAATAACATCAAAGAAAGCCTGGGCACAGATTGAAATGTAGCCTGCCACAGCTATGTAGCTTTACTACTACTACATATTGAATAGGATTGGTCTCCCATATGCGGCACAAGCCTTGATAAGATTGGGTGGAAAAACTCATAGTCGATACCAAGTGAGATTAGATGATGATGATGATGATATATATATATATATATATATATATATATATATACAAATGTATAACATACTTTTAAATCCCTATTTATAAAAAGAGTTCCCTAGTATGTTCGTCACGATGTAAATCTTCCATGGTTTTTTAATAAAATATTTGACAAAATAAATCGAACTCTAACCAGATCCCCATATAAGACTATAAAATAAGGTCATAAAACTCTGTTTGATTTCGCGGAATAATGCCAATCATACACGTTGATATTTTGTGTGTGTGAAGTATGTACCTACATACATACTTATATATACATGTGTGTGTTTGTGTGGATATTCTATTGTAATCTCAACGTAAAAGGAAGAGAAAATTGAAGAATTATCTCAAAGACGATTCCATTTTTTACTCTTCTATTATCTACTATAGGCCGAATGTTGGAAAGTTGGCTTCGTGGCTGTCTGTCTTTCTTACGAAATCATTAAATGATTCGCCTGGGACGAATTGAAGCAGTGGATGAGGAGGGAGTCGTAAATTCTTTTTTGCCGGTCGTAAGTCGACTGAAGTTTTGTAAGGGAATTTAACATTCTTTTACGGCTGGGAACTATTAAACATATTCTCATTCGGGAAATAACGTATATATATATATATATATATATATATATATATATATATATATATATATATATATATATATATATAATCGAGATAACTACAGATAAATAATGTTATCGTATATTTTCGAAATCCCTATTTTGTGTTTTTAAAAACAACCAGTATAATAAAATAATGTATATTATAGTAATATTAACGTTTATAGATGTATAAATATTTAAAACTAGATTAAACTGGCCAAAGGTTGAAAACAGATAAAAAAAAATGTAATATTATATACTTTATACTCTGTTATTTAATTTAAATAAACTTTAAACGACATATTATTTGTAATTTATTTTTTATCCGAAGAGAATGTGTTATATCCACATCTTTGTTACCCGTGAATTACTTGAGTTGTCTTTTCATCGTCTTCCCAATTTTGCGTAGATTACCCCCCAAACGTTACCGGTTTAATTAATTTTCGGTCTTTTTTTCCGGATCTTACCCTGCATTTTTCTTAAGTCGTCAGCATCAGCAGCAGATCTAGAATTTCCAGGAAATTTATCAATGTTTGCCCTCTTTGATTTCTGGTACCATATCCGTGTTCACCAACTGATTTCTCTTGATCATTTCGCCGTGTCCCGATTATTGCGTTGAAGTCTCCAATGATCATCGTCAACTTGCACTGATCTTTATACAATGAATCTTGTAGTGCTTCATAGAATTCATCTATTCATTCATCTGGATACGCTCCTGTTGGTGCATAAACTTCTATGACTTTAAGGATTTGGTTCCTCGGCAATTGAATCATTATGTATGCTACTCTATCTGTTAGGCTGGCGTACTTCAGTATCTTATTACTCCACTGCTTATTAATTAAGAAACCTATTCCATTTACGTGCTCTTTTTGGGATCCTTTGTAATACAATATTCTTTGTGACTGCAATTTCATAGTGTTCTCTCCAATTCTTCGGACCTCGCTTAGTCCCAGTATATCCAAGTTTATTTTATTTATTTCTTTTTCGAGTTCTGCGAGCTTGTCCTCACTTTTCAGCCCTAACATTATATGTGCCGATAAACATTAAATGTTTCTCTTTTTTCATATTTCGATTAGTTTCGTTACATCCTGGTAGTTGTTTTAGCCACTGGTTGCCTCCTTTATTTATATTTTTATTAGGCGGTAAGGAGGCATGTGACAATTCCAGTTGCCCATTCTGGCCTTGGCTGCTACGGCCTTTCTTTTTTCTTACTGTCATGTCCGGGGAATGGTAGCCTAATCATCCGCGCTGGCTAGACAAATTGAGTGATGCATTTTATTCCTACTACCAGGTTCTATTTTCTGTCATTTTTCGTTCCCTTAGCCTTTGGGTAAAAACCCTATCCGCAAGGCAACAGACTGCTACTGAGGAGGTAGCGGTGTAAGG
Source organism: Coronaproctus castanopsis (assembly GCA_032883995.1). NCBI lineage: Eukaryota > Metazoa > Arthropoda > Insecta > Hemiptera > Monophlebidae > Coronaproctus > Coronaproctus castanopsis. The sequence goes on along the minus strand of CM065053.1, from coordinate 43,643,512 downwards.
TTTTGACAGCGAACAAACTTCGCTGAGGGTGAGACAATCGCAGGATTTTACAGACAGCTCCTCAAGCTGCCCATCTGCATCATATCGTCTCATTGCCCTGTCACTACTGGAATCGTCTGTCTGAGACTTTCCACCAGTAGCCGCTCTTGGTCCGCGACTGCTTATTTGACTGACGTCTTATTCGCAGCTAACCTACATATCTGCAGGCCGTTCCACCATCCGCCGCCCGTGGACGCGCCCCGTTCCGGTTAGAGCTTCGGACCCTTGAGAGTACAAGTACAATGTACACATAACCCCAAGAGAGGGCATATATATATATATCTTCATATAATACATACCGCTTAAATATCTTCTCAAACGTTTTATAATAAAATTATCGAAACTATTTTATAAAACTTCTTAATTAATTAATATATATTTCTTTAATTAAATTTGTTTATACCGATCGTCCTAGTATATATATATGATGAGTGTTAAACAGGGGAGGGGTCCCAAATTTCTTATGAAAAAACGAATTCGTTAGAAACATTTTCGAAAATATCGTCGATAAAGATAAACATTCGAAACGAAAATATTTTTTTTCAAATTAATATAAATACATTTTATAATATGAAATTTAAAATCCGATTAATTGTTATGACAATCAAACGCAATTATTATGACAACAATAATACAATGTTTGTTAATCTTAATACGTAGTAATAGAACATATTATCCCAAAATTTAATAATTCATTCTTAATATAAATTGTATCTTTAATTCTAATATTTTCGAAATATTGTTTATTTCTTCTATAGTTGACTTATAAGAAATAATTAAATTTATCTCTTACTAATTCTTCAGTAATCTAACACTATACCCTTGTAATATATATGGTAACAGGTTAACGGCGCAAAATCGAACGTAATACAATTTTCCGTTTCTGCTATGCCAAATCTTTTTAAACATATTTTAAAGCTGCCATGGCCAGTGATAAATCGCGATAATTGGTGGTGAAATGTTTGGTTTTAAGTTTTTCACCTAAATATGGAAAATAATTGTACGCTAAATCCTTATACTGTTTATAGATTTTTCGATATTGTAAAATATAATATTGATTTAGTATAGTTTTCAACTGTTTAACGTGGATATTATTATTTTTAATTAAAAATAAATCGATACGTTTCTTTATTTCTAAATCATTGGGTATAATTCTTGTACCCACTATTGATGACCGGTAACTCGTTTTGTTTCTGATAGCTATAATTCTTCGATGGGATCTTATTAATTTTATAAACTTCTTAATTTTTAACATATCGTTATAAATACTACTACCATATTATTACAAATTTATATAATATAATTCCTTTTTTATAATTATTTCTATTATTATTATTGTATAATTTGTTGAATATGCGCGTGAATTTATTTTATTTTTTACGTTAATAAAACGAGTAGCAAATTTTATGTTGTTATATCAATTGTTACCCCTAAATACTTCATATTTGTTACGCAATTTAAATAAATACCGTAATAGATTTAATTTTTTCTATTGAATAATAACTAATTCGATTTGGACGTATTAATATTTAAATTATATTCAAATATTGTTCAATTTCTTTTGTGTATAATACATATGTATATTTTTCTATATTTATTTCGTTTTTTTATTCGCAACGATCTTATCCACAAACGTGATGATAAATCCCTTTTTCGCTTTAGTTAGCTGCCTTGTTTTTCTTCCTTGAAGCTGCATTCCACGAATTTCATCATCCGTACTGCTATGTATGGAAAACTTCTCCTTCTATTTTTTTACTAGCCATATATATTCGTCATTTTTTAATTCATGTTCTCGATTAATTACAACCTTTCAGTCTTTTTTATATCCCTACCGCCGCTAAATTTTTAACGTACGTGTCACAAAACTAACGCTCCAACTTCGTCAATTCTTTTTTCGCGCGTTTCTGGTCCCGGTTAATTTAGAGCAAACTGAATCGAAACTAACGACGTGACGTTCGTATTACTCGTCTCTAACCTATCCGTTTATTTCTCAGAATTTTTTCCGAATTTTCAAAAGTCCATCTGGTCATTTTTATTCCGAAAACTTGTCTACGTTATTATAATCGTACACTGTATTTTGTCTAATTAGTCTGTTTCGCTTCTATTCGTCGCCCGTTCGCGCTGTTTATTCTTATTTATTTACCGTACTCATTTTTTTCACTTATCCATTTGAGTAATTTATTACGAAATAAACAGAAAATTTATGCTTTGAACAGGTTGCACGTGAAAATAATCTTGAACAAAACGTCTTCTGCATTACAATCGTGTATTGATATTTCTATAGATATTTATATCGATTCACATACTTGTCAGGTGTCAGTGAGAACAACCCTAGATCAGTTAGCTTATGATAAAAAGAAATTAATTGAGTACCTAGCAGATTATAGGTATCAAGTTTAATGTCTAAGGTAGCAAACAATGTTATCGGCGTACGGAAGAATTTGAATATCATCAACTAGTTGAACACGTTGGCTGTTCGTGAAATGAGAGCATTTACTCCAGTGAGTAAACTACTGTGCTATAACTTTTTTCTTTTTAGAATAGTGCATCCCTGCACTGTCTACGCATAAGACATCTTGGTAGATTATCTGGTAGAATGAGATTGTATAACTGTCTTACATGCGGATTGACATGATCTTTACATTTGTTGTTAAATGTATCTCATTTTGTGAGATTCTTCAACAGTTTGTACATGCGGATCATTGTGTAATCATTACTTACATAGTACGGAGCATTATAATTCGAAGTTCTTTCGATTGGAATTGTTGGATTTTCCGGATGATGTTACTTTTCGCAGATGAGCCCCATAGTTCTATGCCATATGTCCAAATCGGTGCTATTATTGCGTTATAAATTAAGAGCTTATTTTTTAGCGACATTTTAGAGTTTCTACCAATTAGGCAATAAAGTTTAAAGGAGTATTTAACTTATTTTTAACATTTGTAATATGAGGTGACCGGGTTTGGTCTTTATGCCTATGTATTTCACAGTCTGCTGCTATTTCATGACACTCCCTTTGAACCGTAATACTGAACAGATTTGTTTGTTTAACGTAAATTTAATCCGCCATTTTGTGGATCATTTACCGAGAATTCGTAAATGAAATTTTGTTAGCTAAATAATTATAATATGTAAATGTTAAACAGGACAGAACTCGACGCTCATCCTTGCAGTATATTTGAGTGGACTATAAAAATTGAATAATTGCAGCGTGTTTTTAAAAATATATGTTCGAAGGAGTGATAAAAATCACTAGAAACGGAAACAGAAATGCTCGTTCAGGTCTTACGCAATCCAATTTCGAGAACGATGACGCAAGGTATTTTTTTTATCAATTAGACCATTATAAATATCACATACCATTTAGATTTGAATTCACCGGACAGTTAATTCTCTGTTAAGGTTTTAACGCAATATCGGAATTGAAACGAAATACAATATTCGCTGAAGATCTGCTATTTTTTTTATCATAAACAATCGTTAAACGTTCTTTTTTATGAAAAATCGCCAAGCTTTTCAGCTGTTAGGCCATTATCAAGTGAATATTTAAAATAGATATATGAAATGAAAAAATTTAAATTACAAAAAATCATTCACTGTCAGATTATATTTTATTGTTACCGTTCTTCAGTTTGCTGATATTTTGCGAATTGTAATCTTAAATTTATATTTTTTCATTTTATATTTTTATCTTTTTCAAATATTCGCTCGATAATGTCCTAACAGGCGAAAAACTTTGCGATTTTTCATACAGAAAAAAACCATTTAACGATTTTAACTTACTTTTTTTTTTTTGTTTATTTTAATAAAAGTCACTAAATTTCGCATTCTACAAATTATTTTTTTATCAATTACAGCATTATAATGTGATTTTGATTTCCAGCCGACAGTTAATTCTCTGTTAATATCTTACGCGATATCGGTATTGAAACGGAATCCAAAGATCCTATAACGATGACGCGAGGTATTTTTTTATCAATTAGAGCAATATAAATGTCGCATATCATTTAGGTTTCATCTCCACCGGACAATTCTCAGCAGGAATTTAAACGAGAAAAATAACAGTATACTTATTCGAAGAAGATTTGATTACTGAACTGGAATTACTTATAAATCATGTCTAGTTATCTGGATTAACCGCAATATTCATGGTATATGTAATTGAGTCACGGACGGCTACGGAAGACTTGTTCCAAGAAAAAATAATAATAATAATGATAATAGCGATACATCTAAACCGCTAGATTTTCAACGAATGAGCGAATAACAGTTGTGTATCACGGAGGATAATGATTTTGTAGCTATTGAACCTCCACAAACATAAATAGATGAATAAGAAGCGAAATTAAAATTAATAAAACAATTAGCACGCGGGCAGTAGAACGTGAACAGTTGTTTAATTTGATTTAGATAATCTGAAACTCATACTGCTAACTAGCATTACGGTTGCTAGATAACCATCAAATCACGAAGGTTGTATATATAACGTTGCTGACGGGAAATATGAGAAATATACGTGAAACAATTGACGAAAGATTGACATCAGATGGATTACTGAGGTGAGTTTCAATTTTTTGATGTGTTTTTTATGCACATTCTAGAAACTAGTAGTATAATTTGACACGTTTAAATGTCGAGCTGAAATTAAGAATGCTTCGCTGCTACATATTTACAATTCCGTATTACGGATGAGAAGCGTGGACAGTAGACGCGACCTTGGAGAACCGTATACAGTCGTTTGAACTCTATATACACCGTCGCATGTTACGTACCTGATGGATAGAAAAAACTCACCAATAAAGAGGTGCTCAATAGACTGGAAAAACAACTAGAAGTATTGATCAACGTGTAGGAAAGAAGACGGAAATATTTAGGAATGCGCATGCGCGGACTTAAATACAAAATGTTAAGATTACTCATTCAACGAAGTGTCCTTAAGAGATCTGTTGGTCGGCCACAAAATTCGTAGATGAAGTACGCCGCTGGTTCGAAAATTATTCTGGTCAGCCGTTTCAAGGTGTAGCATGTAAATCATCGTCTCCGTGTAGCAGATGATGCATGAAGAATAGTCGTTGAAAACTTTTTGTTTAAATCCACGACAAACGATTTCTAAATTAGCTAAATCTTTTATTGAACCGCGACTTTTGCAGTATTTTAAACGTAACAACTAATATTAGAGCGTAAGCTTTACTACAGTATAATTTGGTGTCCGGCAGTTTGCCGAGTATTTTCGAAATTTCCTTCTAATCGCTATTCCAAACTCTATTTTCTTTCGTTCCAACTCCGAATTTCTAATCTTTATTTCGGTCGTGTTCTATTTAGAGATGATATTGGTAAAACCTCGAGCTGAACAAATTATATACAGACGAGGTCACCTTGTAGACCGTTGTTAATCGCGTATAATAAATGGATTCGTCGGTCGACTACTGTAGCGAGTTAGGTACAAAAATAAAAGTATATATATAATATATATATATGCAAAATTACCGCGCGGTTTAAAACGATTACCGTCATGACCGGTAAATTTGGCTATACGAAGGAGAGGTATCGCTAACGGGTGGTGGTCAGAAACCCACTTACGTTAAAGAATCCTTAATTCGGGTTTATTGGTCGTCGGCTCGGAATTACACGCTTATGCAAATATGTTTATAAATTCTTCGAAAAATAAAACACGAATCGTCTTTTTCAGCGCGACGGTCATTATTACCGGTGTGGTTTTGATAATGACCTTTAAACTCGTACAAAATAGCGTCGGTTACAATAATAGTGGTAGTAGACAAAGTTTTGTAGAAGATCGTGCCAAAGTTTTTAAGGGTGTACTTTTAAAAGCCGCATAATGAAAAACTTTTTATAAATATATACAAAAGCTTTCCATTTGTACTAGAAAGTTGAGAGCGCTAGCAGCTTTTGTTCGCAATTTATATTATAAACAACGGTCCCAGAATATAAAACCTCGTCTTAATGTTATCGGAATTTTAAAAATAAATTCAGATTTAATCGCCGGATTCAACTTTTAAACTCCTCCTCTAAACTACCATCCGAGATATTTACACACACACACACAGGCAAAGCGTATATTCGTGTTTTTTTTTCAATTTTCTTTATAGAAATAATTTAAGTGATATTTTTTATTATACTTGTAGCCTTAGATTGTAGGAAATTTCAAAATTTTCATATATATATATATATATATTTGTCGTTTTGAAGCATTTTTACTATCGCGATATACCCGAAATGTATAGTTATTTCGAATTTATTTAACAAATTTTCTTCTTCATGCGCATATCGCCTAGTAAAAATGGTCGAATAACAAGGGTTTGTCGTAAGGCACGTCGGAGGATATGAAATCGTACTCGGAAATTGGAGAAAACGAAATTTTAAAAGTTTCCCAAAATTTATCAAAAATAATTTATTTTCCAACTAACGAAATTTCGCGTTCCGTTAAAAATCTTCAGATCGTTCTTTTCAAATTTCATTCGTGTTAACCGTTGAATTGTTCAAATGAATATTACACGTTTATAATTATTTGAAATTCGACTTCTTTCATAGTGAAAATTGTAAATTTTTTTTTCAATTTAGAATACGAATTTTTACGATAATTTATAAGCGAAAATTTTTAAACGTTGAAATTTTTAAAATTTAAAATTATTTCAAAATTTGATTTAAAATTAAAATTTATTAAAATAAGGCTGCTTGTACATTTGAAATATAAAACTTGCGAAATATTGTAATGGTAAATTTCGAAAATTTTAAATTGTTGTTATTGAAAATTTAAAATATTATAAATACTAAAACTTTAAAACGAAAATTTAGTCTACAAAATCCAGTACTATCTATTCGGAGATAAACCGCACTCCCCGTAGTACATTGCACAACGTACATTATGTTTAGGATTTTGCTTCGCTTTAAATTATGTGGAAATTTCTATAGCTTTCCACTTTCTAGTTTCCATTCCGAAATTAACTCCAAATCTTCCGGTCTGCAATCAGGTAGCTCTGTCACTGAATTTATTATTGCTCTCATTCCTGCCGTATCCTAATAAACTTCTATTATCATTAGTGTACGTCCGAATTAAGTTTTTAAATAATTTATATTCGATATAAATTTAGCTAAATTGTAATATTCAAACACGGACAATAAATTTAAATTTAATCAATTATGCGATGACGTATCGAGTACTAAAAGTGTATATACTGAAACAAATAAGTAGACGATGTTAATATTGAAATGGATAATCTAAAAAAAATGAGATTTCATAAAGCGTAATAAATACTTTAATGGAATAGAAAGAAAATATAAAAAAAAAACAAGTAGGAAATTTCTGTGGTAGGTTTTCCTAAACGGTATAACTAAATTTATATATAATAAATACTACGAGAAAATTATCCCGAACCGCGAGTAATGGTAAGGTTGACGGAGGCCTTTGCTCAGAATATGGGCTTTCAGTTTTATTTATTGTTTATTTCATTATATACGAAATGTCTACATGCAGTGCATGTTTAAATAAGATTTACAGATAAAATTCAGATGGTAAAGTCTACACTTAACGTTAGATTTATGAACAATAATGTTAATTGTAAATTATTATGGTTACACTGAATAGAACGGTAATATATAAACCTGATATTGGGAAGTTAGCACAGAACATTAAAGCTCGGTAAAAAAAGGCTCAGCTGTAGCAAAGTGGCTGAGAGTCACAATTGTTGTCAGCAGAATACTGACCACGTGTTTGGCTGAACAATGCGTATACTGAAAAATAGATGCGCAATACGGATAATCAGCTGGGAATTAGTATAAGGAGATAAAAACTGGCTACGGTTTCCTCGTTCATGTTGTCCCTCCACGAATAAAATATTTTCCGTAAACTTTATGAAAATTTCTTAATGCATGTAGATGAAAATTACAAAAAGAATTAACGGAACTAAAATCTAGACGGACGCATTGGAGGAGAGCAGAATGTATGGGGATCGCGCCGAAAAACCCGTAAGAAGGATGGAAAAATAAATAAGCAAATAATAAATCTATCGAAGCGGATTTAATAAAATATTCTAGTAAAAACCGACTACGAATGTACATATCACGACGGAAGTGGTGCAGAATAAATAAATTTCGTACGGGACAACATAAATGCGCTTGTATGCTGAACAAATGGAAAATATCTTCGAAACCCATGTGCGAATGTGGCCAGATTCAAACATTGGACGATTTGTATAGTTGCAAGATCTCTTCAAATATCAGCGAAATTAATAAACACGACATGCACAATATCATCAATGACACGCTTCAGTTGATATCCGGACTCCGCGTTGGTACTTAAATTATTTTCAGGTCCGTACGAACGAACGAGCATGCGAATTACACGTGTAGGATGATTTTTAAAACTTTACGTGACATTTATCCGATTTCTGCGCATCGTTATAGTTAATAAGATTCTTCTGTTCTCTTTAACATTTATGCGTACGAAATGGATTATGTAGTTTCTTTTTTCCTAAAGATAAATGAATTACGTATGTATCCAATCAATATATATATATCTACCTATATATGTATATATATAGTGTGCGGTGGTATATTTATTGTTTTTTCTTATACTGTGCTCTGCAATAATTGGCGAAAGCTGCTTGTAAAATTTAAAAAAAATAATAATAAGTATATATATATATATATATATATATATATATATATATATATATATATATATATATATATAATCGTAGATGCGTCTTTATTTATGTTTGTGTCGGTTATGCGATATTAATCCTATTTTGTAACTTGTTACAAAGCGGTACAATGAACATTTGAGAACCGTTTGGGGCACATTGCTATTGTTATCTGGTGCTATCGGCTTCAATTTTCTTCTTTTAATATATCTTCTTCCTCGCATTACTTGCTGGACTACTGAAACCCATTGCTTACGATCCAATGCCGTCTTTTCCCAGTGGTCGGTAGTTGATTTAATTCCTGCCCTTTTGAAATCTTCAGCAATAACATCTTTGTAGCGCAAACAAGGACGGCCTAGCTGCTTCCTTCCATTTTTTAATTCACCGTATAAAATCTTTTTCGGTATCCGATCCTGGTCCATTCTAATTACGTGCCCTATCCATTTAACTCGCTTTTCGGCTAGCATTTGTCCTATTGAGGCGGACTTTTCAGTATACATTCGTTTGAGAACCCATACTTGTAACCCTCAAAACATTTTTCTGAGGAATCTCAAGTGCAGGTCCCAGTCGATCTTGTTTTTTTCGTTATTGGCCACGTCTCGCTTCCGTAAAACACTACTCTATACACTACAATCTTTGTTAATACTGATAGATCATTATTCTTGAATACTCTCCGCGATAATCTATTATATGTCGCGATAACATTCATTATGCGCGCAGAAAATTCGTGCTCGAGAGACAAATCTTTACTGACAACACGTCCCATGTATTTAAATGTGCCGACTGAGTAAAATCCCTAACCGCAAGGCAGCGACTGCTACTGAGGAGAGCGGTGTGAGGGTTTGACAGCGACCAAACATCGCTGAGAGTTAGACAGTCGTAGGAATTTTGCGGACTTTTAATAGACAGTTCCTCAAGCTGCCCACCCGCTCCCTATTATCTCATTGCCCTGTCACTACTCTGGAATCACCTTCCAGACGCCAATAGCCGCTTTTGGTCCGTGACTACTTATTTGACCAACGCTCTTATTTGCAGCTAACCTACATATCTGCAGGCCGATCCACTATTCGCCGTCCGTGGACGCGCCCCGTTCCGGTTAAAGCTTCGGCCCAGAACGAACAAAGTATCCCCCGGCGGATGTATATATACATATATATAACACAAAAATATAAAACTGTAGGATCTGTCTGTGATTTGCGAATATTTTCATTATAATCACTGCATTGGGCTATATCAATCTGTTTGTCTGTCTGTTGTTCCGATTTAACTCAAAAACTATTAAAGCAATAATTATGAAATTCGCACACCTTATATCCTATATTATCGGACTCGTTCTAACCTTTGTTTCACATTTATATCACAAATATGACAGAAATTAAAATAATTGAAAGTTTTATAAAGTAGGCAAATCGTTTAAAATTTAACACGTTTTTCGGTTTTGAAAGTACCTTCGTTACAAACACTCACGATACAAACCTCGTTTTCTTGCGTTAGGGGCGTGGCAGAAATAACGGACGGATATATATATATACTGTTGAAAGAAAGAGACTGCGATATTGTATTTAAAAAAATAGTTACACAGGCGAAGTATATAAATATGATATTGAAATCATAAAAATTTTCAGTCGATACCGTATCGCTATTTTGAAAAAAAAAACGACATTTCGGACATGTTTAGCGACGGTACTGTTTCTCGGGCGATATTTGTAACTACTGTTACCACTAATAACAATATCATGGATTTGATTGGTCGTTAGAAGACCGCTTCCAGTTGCTGGTTGATCTGTATTGGATTAGTTTTTCATTTTTATTTGTGTTTTCCTTACTTGACCTATGCTAGGATTCCAGATATCACTCGAACGAAAGCCACGCTCTCTATTAATATTATCTTGATATTCACTAATTTTAACATTCTCGTGCCAACTTTGAATGATATTTACCCACTCTAAACAAAATTGAGTCGTCAATGAATTGACGACATGGCGTAAATTACACATAAGATGGTCCACAGAAGATTTTTTGTTTAAAATAGTGACGTGGTATCTGTGAAAAGTTTTTTTTTTTTAAATTTAATATCAATAATCATACTACGAAAAGCACAAAATCGCTTCTATTATTATATATACATACATATACATATATATATATATATATATATATATATATATATATATATGTATGTATATGTATATATGTAAATATGTATATGCGAAATTTATTCAAATATATGTAACAAAGTAACATCATTCAATCTATCAAGTGCTTTCCACACTTAATTTATTATTATAAGTTATTCATTTGAAATCGTAACAAGATTACTCGACATAAGTTATTTCTACGTTACAACGCGACAGAATTTGAAATTTGGAAGTAGCTGATTTTCGTATTAATGGAAAAACGACTTCAAATTAATCGAAGCTTATGGCGTTATAACGCGGATGCATACAAATCACTTTCAAGAAAAGACCCCGAGACGTACAAGTGGAAATCGGAATTTTAAAGAAATTGAAAAATTTTCTCAACTAAGGAAGGCTTTCAAATTTTCAATTTTACGCTTCGCCAACGACCGAGCTGTTTACTGTTAAAAAAAGTTGCGCAAATTCAGAACTAAACCGTTACTTTATATTCGAATTATTATTTATACAATACGAGCGTAAGCTAACATGCATATATGTATATACATAAATTGATATATATATATATTAATATACTGAAATGTAAATCAAAACACGTACCTTATTTATATATATATATATATATATATATATATATATATATATATATATATGTATACATATGCATAACTGTCTCTATCGCACATGTATATGAACAATCTATAAGTCAAAAACAATGATAAACTACTTAATGAAATGAAATCGATTTATCGTCTTTCGTTGAAACGTCGCTATTTCTTATGTATTTTTTTCCTACGTATTATGCATGCGTCTGTGAGCACCTATCGTTATGTGCATAATTACACACAAGACCCATTCATCACCATCTCTCCCGTCTCTCCTCTCACTGGCTCACTCTCTCAATTTATTATATATATATATATGCGCGCGTGTGTGTGTGTGTGTGTAAAATGGTTCCACTGCTTCCGTGTTATTTAGCATTACGAAATAGTAAAGTATAAAAAGCAAATGAAAAAAAAAACCGTTAGTAAATAAATTTATTTCGTTTGTTCGTAATTTTATATATTTTTTTAAAATTACGAACTAACCACTTTCAAAATCGATGTTACGTTTTAAGTAAGTTTATGAATTGTTATTATGAAATAAAGTCGATAAATTTAAGCCTGATTTTAGCCAAATAAATACAGACGAACAAATTAATAGGGAACAACTAACAATGATTATGAAATGTCTAAAAATAATAAAACTGCAGGTCTTGATAAAATTACTAGTAAAATAATGAAATTAATTCACAATACAAAAATTTTTGAAAACACGTTCAATAATATATTAACTACTTTATTACCTAGAAATTTGACCTGAAGCTAGGGTGATTTTTATACAAGAACAGAGGAAGAATTCTAATATTTAGCTGATATCGTCTTTTGAACATATTTTGGGAAATTTGCAAAAATTTATTAAAAATCGAAATTATGGGTCAAATTTAATATCCAGTAAAAAAACAGCGGACATAATAGAGCCTTTGACAATTGTTAGTATCCGGCTCTGGTTAAGAGACTTTGCTAGTTGGAGATAAAGGATTATTCGGTATCATCTAACACTGTATAAGAGACAGGAAGATACTAGGCTAGTACGGAATGCATCCGTTGAAAATTAGAAAAATATAGGTTGTTCACAGGGTAGTTTTCTGAGCCCACTATTCTGGAACATACTGTAATGGAACCTTGAAATCATGCTACAAAGAATGTAAAATTTTCTGCATACGTAGATGATATTCTTATAATTTCCCATAACTCAAAAGTAGAACTAGAAAATATAGCAAATGATACTTCATCAAATTAGAAAATTAGTTAGATAGTGTCAAATTAAAAGTGTCAATAAAATAAAGTCTTTCGCTAATTCCTTAACACTGCAGCGGTCGCGTGCTACCTATTAAACGCCACCACTTCTTTAAAACATATTTATTCTTGATGTGTAATCCAGATTTTACTGTTTTTTCATGTACCTTCCTAAAATGAGGTGACAACTGAACACGTAAAAGACGAAATAAAATTCTGTCGTTCTAAAGGCATGAGAGGGGGTTGGCGTGTACCAAGCGTCACGCGACCATTTTATAAAACCAGTATATCTTTTTGGACGTTATGCGGGTATCATATGGTATAGATACGCTTAGATAAAATTAGTTCGTTATATAATTGTTCAAAAAATACGATAAAATGGACGATGGTGGTATTTTACAGGCGCTGGTAAACATAGGTGGAATGAATGCCCATATTTTTTAATAATTATAATGATGTTCGAGGAAATTTGATGAAGCGTCGAACTTTCTTGAGAAATTTAGCTGTTTCATGGACAGAATACTACACGGTAATGCGGTGTACTTTCAGTTACATGCCGGAGTTTAAAAAGGAATGTAGAAGGCAACGCAAGTGCAAACAGTGAAAACCCAGTTGGGTGGCAACAGTGATAGATGTGCACAAGAAAAAAATGTAGAATAACTTGTAATCTTTATAAGTAGCTTCTTACAATACAAAACATCGTATTATTTTACAAAAAAAAAATAATAATAATAATATTTTATATGAAAAATTAACAAAATAAGGTGTTTTTCAAAATGGCGCCTAATAGACGCCACGCGACCACTGATGTTTGTTAAATGAGCGCATCTACCGAAGTGTTAAAATAAAAAAGAAACAGAAAACACGGCATTAAGGTAAAATTTAAGAATTCGGTTTTTAAAGTAATCGAGTACTTTAAATACTTAGGTATTATCATAGATAACAAATGAACTTTTAAATAACGTCTTGGCAACATAATATTGAAAATAAACACAAAATACTGTCAAATGTTACGAGCTTGTCAGAATACATGTGGCTTCAATTACAACTACACATCACTAATTAAAACCATTTTAGCACATTGTTTCAGCGTCCTGTTAAATCATCTAAAATTAAAAACAATCGAGATAAAATTTCTCAGCATGCGGAGAATAATATTGCTAATATACGTCTTCTCAATCTTCTTACGTTCGGCAATTTAGTTATTTAAAAACTTGGACTTATTTTCATATCTTATTGAGCAATTAATAAAATAAACGAACAAGCTCAAAATTTAAGTAAAATTCTCACAATTAAATTAGAACTCAACGTATGTTTGCTCTGAAAAATACGAAAACACACTATTTATAAATTCTATTTGCCTGTCTTAATGATCAGTTAATATAAGAAACGAATACCATCATCTCAAAATTCAATCGTAATTCTCACAGTGAAAGTATAGAACTCATTATATATGTTTGCTTCGAAAACTACCAAAAGTCACCATTTATAAATTTAGCAAAAAATATGGGAAGATGACAATACTGGGCGACGCACCTACAGTTTTATTGTGTAGATATAAAATCAAAATTATTTTTAATTCCCGTTCTACTCAATTATTAACCATGTAAGTAACGATGACAAGTGTGAATGTGGCGCAGTAGAAAATGCTGATCACGTAATCTTTGTGCATGCTATATCAGACCACGTAAAAATATACAGTACAAATAAATTTAACTTGGAAGACGAATGCACTACCTTTCAATTATTTGCTTTTGATGTACTACACAATACATTCTAGGCTTATTAGTGTTTTCTAAATTCTTGGTATGAATATTAATATTTTAGAATATTTTTCCCACATTATCACAAATTGTTTATCAAAAATTTTATTTTGGATATTTTGAGGTGCTTAATCGCGTCAACGCCCTCTGGCGCGCGACTTAATTCATAGTCTAACTCCAATTCTAATTCTACGAGTTCACAGTTAGCTTTTACCGACGTTAGTACTCGTGTAAACTACTAAATTTTCTACGTACATAAACTCTCTCGTATAATGTTCGTGGTGCGGTAATACCGCCCCTTTGTTATTAATAAACTTAGGCATTACCTCCGAATTTCAGTCCTGTGAAATTATATCGATATATCATGCTAACAAGTGTTACACTCTAAAATTTATAAACTTTTCGCGCGTTATTAAAAACCTCGTCCAATTCAACTTAAGAACTTATCGTTGTGCGAATGTGTGCGTGGTTAAAACTTTTTTTTTTCGTTTAATAAACTTTTAATTTCCATCAACGTACTAGGCGAAGTACCGAATATTTTATGAAAGTTTCAAAAGAACGTATCGTTTATTCATTTCAAACAAACTGTTCCCATCGAGGAAATCGTTTACAACTTCCGACTAGTTTCATCGATAGCGCAGTACCTCATCGTTTGGTTGCTAATACGTAGGTTTATACAGTTTTATCTAGTCTTTTGATAACTATTGTGATTTATGTATATATATATATATATATATATATCCCTTCTTGGAGGTGTATGTAATTCGTACATGTACTTCTAAGGAATCGGTTCTCAAACAAAACGTAGCGGTCCAAGTGAAGTGGCATGAAGGAAGACGTTTGACAAATGAGCATTCATGTGGACCAAGAACGGCCACTAGCGGATTGGTGATAGGGTATTAGGTAGGAGGTGATTCTCTCGTAAACTTTATCTTCCTATAGCTGTTTACTAAAACAAAACGAACCGCCTGTATAAATATGACTTGCCTGCTGTTCTAGTTGTAAAACCACCGCCTTGTGGGTTTTCAACGAAAGGCTAAAGGAGACAATCTTGACCGATAAGATGAAACAGTAATTAACAGCTTTGTTATAGGTCACATCAAAAAAAGTAAAAGGAAATACCTTCAGTAGGCAAGATATAAATTTAAATTTAAATCAACGGAAATATACGAATTACGGACACAGTTGTTATAATTAATAGTAATTAATCTGGCAGCAAGGTTAAAATGTTTCTCCTAATGTGACTAGTCAGTACGAGAGAATAGACTTTTATATTCTCTAACGTGGTAGCATGGATAAAAAAAGGTCATAAAGTTCAGAATAGGTAACCGGATATAGCTCCATCATAGCCTAGTAAAAATATAAATAGAAGAAATAATAATTTTTCTAAATTAAATAAAAAAATGAATATGAGCCAAACAAACCTAAAGTTGGATATATAGGAAAGTTCTATCAGATCTACATAGGTACTTCAAATTAACGTGGGACACCTTATTAGAGCAGAAAGTGACGTCAATGTAATACTCATGCAAGATACGCATTTATGTTTAATGATAAGTAGATGGTAAAAGTTGGCATCATTATGCGACCAGCAGTACAGAATAGTCACCTAAATTAAGAACATATCGGAGAGGAGTTTTGGAAGAGCGTTAGATGAAGTAGCTATTTTCATGACGGAAGTTAAAGTCGTGGATTTTACAATAACCAAATAAGCCCCCCCAGGTATCAAATCAAGTGATAAAACTTACGTGTGAGATACACGCAAACGAAAAAATTTGGCGCATGACTAGCTGAATGGATGGAAGTAAGAATATACGTCTCATTCATGTGATAAACAGCAAGTTACCTTCCATTCATATAGATCGAAAAGTTACATCAACTATAGCTACCTGCTAATGAATACTGTTTCACTACCCCAAAAGGGCCCCGTGTACTCGAGGTTGTTTGGAAAGCTGGGGGCGTCGTACGACTTTCGACTAAAAGAGGAAAAAGTTGCCGAATATAATTGCGACCAAAAAGCTTGGAACAAAATTTTCAGTTAGGCCTTTGTTTTTTTTTACGACTGTTTAACGTAAAAATTTCATTTTTTTTCACCGGGCATCTTCGTAACTTTCACCCGAATAAAAGCTAAACTTTTACATTTAATTTTCATCGTACGATTTTCTTCGAAATAACTTAAAACGTAGAGAAATATGTTTCGAAAAAAGGAGGTAAATTTCATTCGGATCGGATTAACGGTTCTAAAGTTATAAACGATAGAGCAACTTGCTACAGAGTAATAGACGATGCTACCTCGAGGACGTCTTTAACGATTTGAATGAAATTTGCTACATACCCAATTATGTATTTAGTATAATTCATTTTAGCCTACATGGAAACTGAGACTTTTTTTTTCAAATTTCGATTTTTCGCATTGTCTTTTTCACGATACAAATAAATATATAAATAAAGATATACATGTATACTAATTATATTCGTTACTATAATTTGTAGGTTGCTCATGAGTTATTCTCGTATAGAGTTAAATTTTTTAAATGGAGATAATCAGGTACAATGTGTTAGACATATTTTTCTTTGTGGGTATAAAACACCTACTTTTTTATTGTCTTCAATTTTATGGTAGATAAATTTCAATTCCAGATTTTTAGACATATTTATTGTCGTAAATTGGTGTCTATCCTGCAAAGTTATAATATTTGATGTGATTTCCTAAATATTAAACCCTTGAATTTTAGAAGAAAGATAAGTAAGATGAGGTGCTTACACGATCTTTATAACGCTCGTATAAATGACAAATATTTATTATCTACAATCCTATTTACTGTTTCCAGTATTAATAATAGATCACATTATCGTGTTTTCTATGAATTACATGCTCCTACAAATTTAGGTTATTATTCACCACTTCTATTCACCTTGCGTCTATATAATAATTTAATAAACATTCATTTGCAGCTAGATATTCATTTTGATAGTAAATTCATATATAATAAGTTCTTTTAAACTCTATATTTCAGTTCCTACTTTTTAGTAAGTTTACCCGTAGATTTACGTGTCGTGTATTGCACCTAGGCCAAAGACACGGGAAAGAAGAGAACGTCTGGTTAGTGAGTACGGATTGAAAGTTGGAAGAATAAACGAGAAGGACGGATTGTTAAATTAGATGATATAAATTGGAGGATTTAAGAAAATTTAATAATTTATTGGAAGCATCCTGCGTGTAGGAGAGAATGTCTAGAAGAGTGAGAGGTTTTTCGAGGATTGATTGTTGGGCAATTGAATTGAACACATTCAAGGAGAATGTGGTGGACGGTAATGAGAACATTACAGGTAGAACATAAAGGAGGAAGAAGATTTTTTTAGGATACAACTGTGTGAGATATTAGTGTGACCTAGGCGCAGACGAGCAAGTACAACATCAGCTCTTCTATTTGTTGAATAAGAGAGATCCCGGAAGAATGTTTAATCTCAAACAGGCCGGAGTTTTTGGTAAGAGGAATTGCAGACGACTGGAAGTTTTATGACTTACGCACTGATCTAGAGATCTTTCATTGGTGTAGTCAGGAGTGGGAATGGTTGGAGCAATGTGCCATTTCTGGCGGCACTGTCCGATTGGTCATTACTTTGTATGTCTACACGCGATTGGATCCATGCGAGAACTACATGATTATTAGATGTTATAATCAAATGATCAATTTCTTTAGCCAGGAGTGTAATTTAGGATCATGGAGATCACTGAGGCACTGTAATGCTACAAGGAGAGTCCGTGCATAGTGAGAATGACTGATCAACGATGATGTTTGAAATATCCATAATCGCCATTTTGATGGCATACAATTTCATCGATAGAATTGAGTACTGTGGTGGAGTGGAGAAACGAACTACAGAGTCCTGGAAGAAAACTAAAGGGCCTCCTACTGGTTTCAGAGCCGTCGGTGAAGTATAAACTATGAGACGGGTACCGTGAAATCCTTTTTGTAGATAAGCTGCTTTTACTACTTGTTTAGCAGTACAATTCTTTGAAACTTTAGTGAGACTGAGGTCCATTGGAGTAGTGAGCTCACTCCATGGACGAATGATATTAAGGGGGGGAAGGAAAAACTGGGGGGAAGGTGGATTCGAAGAAAGGACAGCATATTCTCTGTTTAGCAAAAGTAAGAAATGAAAGGGAAGAGTTGAAACAAAAGATTGAGGAGTGGGAGGGAAGATTAGGAGTTGAGGAAAGCGAATGAAGGAGAGAAGTAGAGAGCGTTGCCCGTGTTGATCAAGAGGGAGATATCCAGCTTGACATATGATGCTGCAAACTTTCAGTAAGTGCGTTTTATATGGTAAAACATATTTTGATCATAAAAACTCCTGTTTATTGTCATTGTAAATTCATATAGTGTCATTATGCGATTATGCGTGACTTCATTTAACAGCTTCTTTGCATGGAAATATGTGCATGTGATTTCATTTGTTGGCACTTGTAAATTAGTATGTGTTAATGTCGGTGTCTTGAAGGAGAGCTTGTTTACACGGAAATATGAGTGCATGATTGGTATTTCTGGTAAATAAATAAATAAATAAATATCTGATAAACCTGAAAAACCCGACCTAATATCGCTTCTCGGCCTGTTGAGCAAGATCAAAGTGCAGTATCCGTTGTAATTAGCTTAATATCTGCTAAAAAATTATTTTTGAATTATTTTAAAAATGTTTATAATTAAATTTAATTATAATAGACGAATGTTTTTTAATAAAGATATCTTTCGCCGTTTTTCAATTTCCTACATTATCTATTAAGCTGCAATTATAAAGTATTATTTCTGCGTTTAATTTTTAATTTAAGGTGTATTGTTATTATTATAAATTGTAATTTATGCTCGATCTATAACAATATATATATATATATATATATATATATATATATATATATATATAATATATATATATGTATATATGTATATACATAGCACAAGTCCGGGATATAAGAGACTCTGGGAACGGACATATGTGGAGTATATACAGCAGTCGCCTCTTACTAGGTACTATCAATTGCAAGCGTCTCTTCCAAGATTTCCGTGGTTCAACTTTTTTAAAAACAATAAGCGGAAAGGAATTTTACTTATCAGTGCAGTTCGGGTATTACTCTTTTCCTTATGCAGCTTAGAGAAACTCCTTACTGCCCTCTACATGCTGGACGTACAATTTGCAGTCCTGATCACGTGTTCTTCGATTCCCTTATTTAATAACATTACGGTCTGAACTGTACCTTAAATTACTGCGCGCGTCTCGTAACGGTCCTCCTTATAATGTATTATCCACTCTTCATCCTGAGAATTGACATATGTTTCCGGACATAGCGATATTTCTACAGAAATTGTCCGAGTTTATAAAAATATGAGTTTATAGTATCACGTTGGGTAGGCTGTAAAGGCATCCCCATAAAAAAAAAAAAAGTAAGCAAGTCGAAATTTATATAATATTCGGTCGAAAGAGGAGATTTTATTTATCGTCGGATCCATTGTTTTTATTTAATCCGGATCGCGCCGAAATTTTTTTCGAGTTATCTCGATGGTATCGATTTCTCTAAACGAAGTAGCTTGCAATTTAAAAATGCTGAACGTGTAAACCACGGTGGAAACCTATAAAAAAAAAAAGAGAATAAAAAAAAACAATGTAAAAAGATTTAGGACGCCGGTATTCACTGATCCGTAAGAAATATAAAGCGACTTACAATATCCGAACAGGGCGATTTAAATTTCAATTTATTTTATTTAATAAATTCAAACTCCGAACTAAATAAAATCGTGGTCCGTTAAAATTTAGACGTTCGCGATTAAACCTTTCGGTCACAATACATTTCTTATATGGTACACAACATTTTTAACGCTAAAAAAAAAACTATTTTTATACTAAGGAACATTTCGTTGATACGGGATGGTTTAATTTTAAACTTATTTCTGTACAAAATTATGTACAGTTATTTCTTCTGCACACGTATGACCTCCCAATTTAAAACCTGATGACAATGTGTAGTTTGCAAGCGACAACTATCCGATAGCGGCGTCAGAAAAGTTACAAACCGGTTTAAATCATGTAGAAAAATGGACACGACAGTGGAGAATTAAGGTCAGTCCATCGAAGTCAGCACGTGTCACATTCACAAATAGACGCGATACATGCCTACCTGTTAATCTTAATGGTCTAATCCGGCAGGAAAGTAAAGCTCGGTACTTGGACATGTGGCTAGATCACAATATGATGTGGAAGGAACACATTAAGACGAAGGTTAAAGAAATAAACCTTGAAGAAGATACCCCGGCTTTCGTGTATGCATTCCGTGTTGCTTCGAAAATTATCGCTGTATAACGCAGTTATCAAACCGGTGTGGACCAATATCCCTTTTGATTACAGCATCGGTGTGTAATATGATGCAACGATGCCAGTCGAAAATATTAAGAATTATATAACAAATGCGTTATGGTACGTGCGCAATGACAACCTGCCTAAATATACCGGATATGGGCGGGGTAATCCAAACAAATAGTAAACGTTGCCTGCACAGGTTAAACCCGAACCGACTGGCAGCTGACTTTCTAAATAGCGGTAATGAAACCCATAGACCGAACCGTCGCAACTTCGGTTTGACTGATTGGCGAGGTAACCCCGAGTATCATCGACGAATGATACCTCCAATCCTGTCACGATCCATATAGGTATATTGCTTATTTTAGCTATGTAAGTCACAATGCGAAAAATTTTAAAACCATTATTATAAACAAATTTATTAGACAATTTTTTTTTAAAAATTGATAATGTATACCACTGAAAATGTTAATACATCGATGACGCATAAAATAATACAATATTACACACGGTTCGTCTTTAGAAAGAACACCCTCCCACGTAGAAAAAGAGTGAGATCTCAAGAAATGTCGACAGTATCGTTTGGACGGACGGACTGACGACGAAGTTTTAATAAGTAAACAACGGATAAAATAGTGGCGATTCGAAGATCGTTAATTTATTCATTAACGACGTCATCGTATACGTCCAAGACGAGAGAAAAATTTTAGAAATCAAAAAACAGGATTTTTTTAAAATGTCGCTAAATTAAAGCTAATAATCGCCCTAAAAAAAAACATGAAACTCTATAAATCACCGTTAGAAACTCGATTTTTTTATACGCGTATTTAATAAAATATTGCGATTGGTAGTTGGTGCCCCATGGTACGTCTCCAACAGAACATTACACACCGACCTACACGTGCGATATATCGCTGGAGAGATTAAATCGGCAGTTCATAGACACCTATCGAGACTAGAACATCATTCAAATCAATTGGCATCTAATCTACTTAATGAAAGAACACCTGAAATATTAAAACGGAAAAGAATCACAGATCTGGTATGAGTATAATACTACTCTAAGATTTATATTTATATAGCGTCCCGCGTAACTGCCGAGGCTATTACGACACTGATCACCTAGCTCGAAAGAAGTAGTTTAAACGAGGAAAGGAATTGTATAGAATTGAGGGAATAGTTGACAGTTTTCTGTCCGATTCTATTAAAAATATTTAGCTGTTTTTTTTTCATATCCGGAGGTAGATTTTTAAGGAGTAGAATCCATCCGGCCCTGTAGCAGAATTTTTAACCATTCCATTAATCGCTTCATTTAGCTTTTCTTTTTTTAAATGAAGTCTTCTTGACCGTTTGACACGATTAGTAGTGGTTTTCTGCTCCTGTTTTATTTCGTAAGAGCGAAAACGCTTTTTTTTTGTGTTGATGATACATGGGTGACAAATGTAGCGAACATATTTGTTAACTCTGTGGATCTCATGCGTAATGCCTGCAGATTCTTTCAACATTATAATAGGTGGTGGGCTTCTAGTTCTCTGTTTAAAAGATTGATTTTTAGCCAACACTCCCGAATTTTTTAATATATTTCTATATCTATTTTCCCACTAATGAAAAGCTAGCGTTATCACGGTCGCACGTAGTAGTAGTAGTAATAGTAGATACAAGTAACGCGTATATATATATATATATATATATATATATATATATATATATATATATGTAGTATACTAAAGCATCAATATTAATTTCGATCAAAACGACGCTTATCGTATTATCCAAAACAGGATATTTCTGGTACGCATTGATATCGTTAAATTTTAAAGTATTATATTAATTTTTTAATTTCAATTTTATTTACATTTACAATCTATCGATGATACGTAGTGTAGTCTACCGAAAAACCATTTGTTTCTTCCAATCTAGGCATTTCGTTTACTGGAATTTGGTTAGAAAATCTGGCTTTATACTAAAAGAGCGAAATATAGAAAGAAGTAATTTGAAATTACCCTACATGTGAAGAATCTATTTCGCGGAAGATATCAAAATTCTATCGACTTGTAAGACAAATAGAAATCAAGTATGTTAAATATGTGTGTGTTCATATTTATGTATGTATATATATATATATATGTATGTGCTTATATAATAATATATTAAAGTACGCTAGAAATGTGAACGTAAATAAACAGCAGATATGTAATTTTATAACATCAAAGGATAACTCTTGTTACAACTTCATTTCTGAATACGTTTTATCTTTTTAGTCGATGTACATAATACGCATGTGTGTGTGTGTTTATATATATGCACTACGAAAAGTGCAAAGAAAAACACGACCGCACTATGAGATAACGTTCGTGTTATTTACACAAGTTGACAAGAATTTGTGTAATTCGTTTCTCAGTCATCTTTATAACATTCCTTAAACCTCTTAAGACTGAAACAGCACCGTATACATATTTAGAAAAAGTAGGATGATGTGTAAGACTCTACCTGCAAAAAAACTGAAATCAGTATAGCGCGAAAATAGTTTTTCCTCAGCTTTCAACTCGACTTTGTTCTGTTTTCAATTTTATGTACTTCCCGAAAAATCAATCCATTTCTCTATGTCCTTTTCACACATACATACATATATATATATAACACTTTGTGGCGATCGCATCGGTTTGACTTTATGTTTCCACAGGCGCGTTCTTGACAATCCGAATGAAAATCTCGCGTCTGTGGAAAAATCAATCATATAAATATACGTGCTTATATGTAATATGTAAATAAGATACATATGTATTCATATATTGGCCGGTTGAGGACATTTCTTTTTCGAAAAGAATTTAATTTCTCTTTTGCTTTCACATGGACAATTTTTTTAGACGCGAGAACTACTTCGTTTTTTTAGAAATCAATTTCGGGGGTCTGATATAGAAAGTTATCTATCTATATTTTCTGTCTGAACTTCTAAAAACAAGATATACCGATACAACTTGAAGAGAGTATTGCGGATCCCACCTCCTTGGATGCGCGTAAATTATATTATTTTATTGAGACTAATAATATAAGTTTATACGTACAAACATAGAAATTATCGAAAAAGAAAATATGGTACATATAGATGATAAAAGCGATACAATATATTAAGAGCCGAATTTGACAGAGCGTTGTTAAGACCCGGTAAAGCGCCTGAGATAGATGAAACACCATTTGAATTATGACAACATATTGGAGAAGAGGGAAATTGTATATTGTTTATTAAATATATGAGGAGACAGGGAATATACCAGACGACCTCCTCCTCCTCCTCTCCAACTACATAATAAATTCTAAACTGTGTAATCATCTCTAATTCATATTTCGAGTAATAGCCTTAATAACTACTCGTTAAAAAAAAAAAAAAAAAAAAAAAAACTTGCTAACGAGAGGTGATCGTCTTACTATTATTATCATTTTACCTGCAAATTGATTCGGCAAGTGGTTAACCACTTTTCACAGGTTCCCCCAATTTGAGCCTCGACCTTCTTGTCACCTAGTCCCGGGGATAATTCTCCTACTCTTCTATTTTCACAATCCGCGTCTTAATACTTTTGATAGGAAAATTGTTCTTCTTTCGTCTCCTTACCCTTTTGTCGTTCCTCATAACGTTATCGTTTGCAGAAGGACGATATTATTTTGTTCCTCCCTTGAAACGTTGAACAAAGGAAAACGGATTTTCCGTTTTCTAATTAAGTTCAATAATATGTTCCGTTTACCGTAGTAATCTTCGTGCGATTCGTCAGAAGACAGCGCCATAATTACCGGGTGGTTTATTTTAAATTTTCTACAAGGGAAAGCGAATTCCTAAAATTTTTTGCTAACGTCGCAAAAAGGTATTTACATTATCAAATAAAACCCCCTCATTATTTTTAACGGTTCTTTCGTAATTTAAAAAAGCACGAACATACTCGAGTTCGTGTCAAATAAGTTGGTGGTTTTATATTTTGATTTCAGCATTTGACACATTACATCATTGTATTTCGTTTAAAAAACTGTTTGCGTTCATATTTAGGGATAATATGCGTCGCTAGTTCCAGTTTTCTCTCCGAGGTAGAAAGCATAAAATAATGGACCTACTTAGTCAAGCGCTAGTATCAAGTTCCGGTGCGCCACAGGGTAGTATATTAGGACCGTATTTTCTTTTGATATACATTAATGATATTTGCGACTCGGATATTTCGGACAGGATTTTTCGTTTTTTTCCCAAAACACGTATTTTCCCAAAACACGTATTTATGATATCGAATACTCTACGAATCTGCTCTATAGTACTACGTTTATTTCGCAATCCGAAATAAAAGATCGAAGTATCGAATATGCGATAAGTAAAGTCTTTAATCTTTTCAGTAGCCATGTTTCAAATTAAGCTAGTATTGGGAGTAAGCTAGTGGGTGATGTCATTTTCTCAGTTTGCCAGGTTTTATGAATCACTTTTACTGCTACAAATTTCCATTGCAGCGGGGGGAAGTACGATGTCCGCAGTATTGCATTGTACAAATAAAGTAGCACTATAGCTTTCCGGGGATGTTTAATAGAGTCGTAACCGGGGGTTTTTTCTTTTTTATATGGTACATAATTTCCGTGGGGGAGAAATATAGAATCGGAGATGACATCTGGATATGGGCTTAGAAGAAAATCGTTTATTTTCTCTTCAGGTGGTCGCATTGTTTTCGTATGGTCGAAAATATCTCTGAAAAGTGTTTCGCAAAAGTCTTTTCTCGGTTACTCCTGAACCATTTGGAATTTTTCTTTAGAGGAAAGTTTTGTACTTTATAATTTTTATGAATCTTTTGCCTTTCATAATGAGTAGACTGAAGAAGCAAAATGAGATTAGGTTTGTCCTGTAATTTTGAAAAGTTATTTCGATTACTCAATTATTGAGAGATGTATTAGCTCCTCTAATACAATGAATTTCTAGTGTTATACCACTTACGCCTGAGCTTTCATTTTTCTCGAATTATTTCTCGAATTATTTTCGCTTGACTTACAGTTTTATTAAGATCCTATTTTTTCCACGATGATGCGAATAATGCCGAGTCTTCAATATTTTTGTTAAAATTTTCTATTGTAATTTCAAGATCCCGCTCCGTTTTTAATGGAATGTACAAGTTTATCTTACAATCTAGCGAATGTTGGAATCCATACCAACCGGTATAGTTGTTTCAGAAAAACTGCCTCCTCCGTACGGATATAGTTTTATTTATAACTTGCGTTGAAATATCGATAATTCGATTATTCTGTTCGGTTAATCGTTTAAAAATGTATTTAAATTCATTGAGAAACTCTGAAAACTGATTCGCGTCAAGTGTATTATTGTTAATAGAATCGTTTGAAGATTTGTCATTTGTTATATTAATCAACGCTGGGAAGGATAGATTTTGGTGATTTTTATTTTTATTATTAGTTACCTTACAGAAGACTTGATCGGAGCACGAGTGTCCAGTACGTTATCGAAATTTCGTAATGTTTTTTGATTGACACGATTGAATTAGCGCGGGATATTATGTTCGCTTCTTCGCATGCGCATTTGCTCGTATACTACATGCATCCCTTTAGAATGGTTTAATAAACAGCAATATGCTAAAGTGTTTTCAATCAGCGATTTGTATAATAGAATTTTGTAACTGAAGCCCCGTGCATTTGGACAAGGCTCAATTTATAATCATAATATAAGAGGGGAGCACGCTGTTTTAATTCGAACAATAACGTGCGATATAAAATATAATAAACGAAATATTGATCACCTGTGTTCAAGTCCCGGCACGATGCTGTTACTTGTTTGCAATAATGTTCGAGAACAATCCAGAACGATACGAGCATATTAATTATCGAATTAGTTAATAATAGTAACAATAATAATAATAATAATAAAAACGAGTATGTGTATTCGGAACGAAAAATAGTTAATTGCCAATCGCCGCAGTTTGTTTTTAAGTACCACGTACGGATGTGCGCTCAATATTTTTCGAGGAATTCCAAACGGTCGAACAAGATGCAAGAGAATTTCTAGTCGGTATTTAATTAAATTTTAATACCGGTAATAATGAAGCTAATTGCCTAGTCTAAATAGGAAAACCCTATCTTAGTCTCTGTCAGAAGTGTAAGGTAATATAAAAGGGATCCGCTTTTCTTTGCGCACCGTATTATTATATTCGTTATATATACACTTGTATTGTAGGCGTCGTTTTTCCAAAAAGTTTATAGGTAAATCCCAAAGTATAACATATATATATATACATGTATACTTATTATTTTTTATATACATAGAGACAGACAGACAGAGTGTGATATCGAATATTCCTAGTGCAGTGGTCGGCTAAATCGTTAAAAGGGACGCCATAAAAGTGTCCGGAAATGTTAAGCAGTACCGCTGTATCTTTCGAACATTCTAAACTGATCTATCCCTCGACGTCTTAGCCGAGGTTCTGTTTATTCTAACCTCCTAGCGATATTTAAAATAGAAAGGAGGCGGGCGAAATTATTTTATTAGCTGTTCTGTGTTTAATAATTGCGTTAAAAGCTTTACTACGAATTTCGTCTTACTCTTATTTCGAAAACTCCTTTTATACAATTTAATTTAATTTTATCGTTAAGGAGATATCGCCGGTTAGAAGTTGAATTTTGAATTTTCAATACGTCTCTCGATTGGTTTTTGGACTCCCCGCCATGCTTTCTGTATATATATATATATATATATATATATATAAAAAGTTGAATATATTGGAGAGTAGCGATTTTATTAATTAATTATAAACAAACAAAATAAAACACAATCACTAAAAGTATTAAAAAACTTTTAGTAATTGTGTTTTATTTTGTTTGTTTATAATTAATTAATAAAATCGCTACTCTCCAATATATTCAACTTTTAATAGAACCTGAACCAGGTTTGGGAGATATTTACCAATTTTGAGGAAGAATTTATTCAAAAATCTGTTTTATAAATGAAATTTATTGTAAATTAATCTAAAATTGAAATTATGTTTGGCTAGTGAAATATGTATATCAAATTTTAAGTTGTAGTTATATAAACATTTCTGTTTTTTTTTATATATATACAAAAAGATGTAATAATTTTTAGTTCGCGCTTGAAAATGACGTAACTGTCGAAAAGCTTCGCGATTAAAAAACTTTTAGTGATTGTGTTTTATTTTGTTTGTTTATAATTATATATATATATATATATATATATATATATATATATATATATATATATATAAATGCTTTAGTACCCCATTTCTTTACTGCGGATATTATATATGTATATACTTTTGCGCAAATGCAGTAACCGCGCGTGTAACGTGTATATATTCTCTCAAAATTTATTACCACACATAATGTATTGTACGTGAGAAAAGGTTACAAAATGTACATGTCGAAAAATTTATCCTAAATTGGGGGAATTACGGTTGTAGCAAAACATCCAAAAATTTATACATACATATGCATGAAGTGAGTAGTAATTTTCGAATTTGATTAAAAACATGACGTCATTTTCGCGATTTTGCTTCCATCTAATAAATAATTCTATAATAAAATATATATATATATATGGGGCACTGCGATTTTGTCTATTACAACGTATACAGCACAACTTATATGACGTCATTTTTAAGACGGTAGTTTCATCCTATGAAAAATCTATAAGAAAATGGTTTATTAGATAGGAATGTACATAAAAATTTGTAAAATTTATTAGCGACATATGTATATATAATCCCACGCATATGCTGTTATCGCGTATACTGTAAACATTGTTTTTTTAAGTATACAGACTTCCCACTCGCGTAGTCCGTTAGATAAGCTATTTTACTTAATCGGTAGCCCCTAGTTTTAATAGTATTATTTTTCCAACGTACGATTTCGCGTTAAGCTGAAAAAATCAGGTCTAAACTTGAATGTAAAAAGAAACTTGTGTTTTTAACAATCATTGCGCCGATCTAGAAGTACATGTAAAAGTAATCTATCACCGATACAACAGTCGAAAATACTAAATCACGTCCGCGCCGATGTGTGTCTCAAATTTAACGCTTCACAACGAGACCTTCTAATACTCAAGAAACTTACGCTGAACAGTACAAGAGATTTTTCGAGAAACTACAAAGTAGTGCAAATCCAAACATGAATGTTTATCAAACATGAATGTTTATGATCTACAGAGACGATTGAAAAGAAGAAAATGGTGCCACGACGCCCTTTATATGACAAATCTGGGTCAACGTGATTTGATCTTATCTTCAATCCCTTGGAGCTAGTCTACTTATTGGAGTTAGCTTAATACTTCTCCATTTTACTGTTCCGTATCCTCCTTCTACTTCCTTTTCTCTCCTCCTAATTCTTAGCGCAGTTAGTCGTGGTATTATACCGGAACAACGAAAATAATTTAAAAATATAACGTCGTTGTTGCGCACGTAGTATCGTCCG
Organism: Coronaproctus castanopsis; assembly: GCA_032883995.1. NCBI lineage: Eukaryota > Metazoa > Arthropoda > Insecta > Hemiptera > Monophlebidae > Coronaproctus > Coronaproctus castanopsis. The sequence continues at coordinate 43,614,278 of CM065053.1, read as the reverse complement.
AATAAATAATACAGAAAATATTTATAAAATTTCCAAAAAATAAATAACCAAATAAACATAACCCGGAGAGAATGTTTTTTTGTTCTTTTTTATAAAATTTTAGGCTTTCCCTGATTATATCAAAGATTTACGCTGAAGATGATTCCATTTGCGAGTTTGATCAATTAAATTCAATAAAGAACAAAGAAAGAATACCGGTTTTCTCGTTTAACCTTGTGTCTTTTGTCTTCAACCTAGCAGCAGTACACGGCACATTAGGTTGAGGATGCTAGTTACGGAATAATGATTTGATATAAAAAAAAAATCGCAAAAATTAAATGCGAAAAAATAATTGCGGAATTAACAATTTAATATAAAGTAAGAAAAATTAAGACTAAGGAATCCCAATAGCGTAAAATTAGTTTTCCATTCTCACCGCGCACACATACGTAAATAGGTATATAAATTTTTCAACCATTAGAAACAAATATTCGGAAGAACGAGGATAAGTATTTGCTTTTTAATAAAAGATTTCAGGCTTTTGTTGAAATATGTAAGGAAAAATTCTCCAAGTGTCAAAAGAATTTACGGAACGTATAAACAGTTCGATGAACAGGTTAATCGAGCATAAACCTTTTTTAGAAGAATTATTAACAAATTATCTCATTTAAAAATAATAACATTCAAATAAACAAAATATAATGAAAGATAATTTAAATACATTACTACCGAACGTCGGTAGAATCAAAATTCAGCAGTATAAAATATTAACAAATATCGAACAATATATAATAATAATATCTACAAAATCAAACTGTACGGAACAAACGATAGGCAAAACGCAGTCGAATATTGCAATGGCCTATAATAAAAAAAATGAACCTTGTCAATTTTACCGGCTTTAAATCTTCCCGGGAATTACCTTATTTTAACCGATTCGAAAAGCACGGTGACGGCTAATAAACGGAGTGTATCAGATATACATTAATTGAATTAGTTTTGCTAAAACATAATAATTTAGAACGGGTGGGAATATTCGCGGTCCTTCTTGTGGGTCCCGGTTCATAAAGGTATTCCAAACAATGAATTTGTCGCCTCATTAGCTAAAACCGCGTCATCTAATAGCGTAAAACTCTTCTTAATCTTTGTTAAGGATATCATTCACTCTGTTCAGCTGCAGTATAAAGATCATTGGGAACTTATGTACACTGAGGGCATTAATTAATTTACTATCAAACCGTCTCTCCCCAAACTTGCGTGGTTCTATTTCTTTAAAGAAGATTAATCGCAGCGGAATTGTTTTCATCGGTAGATTGCGTTTTGGACATTACTTCTTACTTGACCGACTTTTCGATATGAAACTTAAAGAAATTCCGTTCTATATTCTGAACAGTTTGCAATTCCAATCATGTGGGTTTTTTTTTTAATGTTCTGCTTTGGCACGGTTGCGTTCTGAGCTTTATCTTATTTCACTACGTTCTCCATGTATTACACCTCCATATAGTGTATCGTCCCTTCTCCATCTGGATAATCTTCGGTTCTTACCCCGCATAGCAACAAACTGAAAAAAGGTCATTATTTTTCTAGCTGGAATTTTCGATGGGGTACAAGTTTCAAAAGAGACTCTCTTCCGATTTTAAATGTAAATGTAAAACGCGTATATTTGGCATTATATTAAAAAGTTATAATAATATTTAATACATGTACCGGAACAAATGCCCTCTCCATTTATGAAAGTAACTAATAATATAATTAACAAAACAAAATAAAATCAAAGTTAATCACTAAAAAATTTTTTATTACACAAATACGTACACGAAGATTTTCGACTATTAAGTCATTATCAAGCTAAGAACAATAGCTTGATAATGACTTAATAGTCGAAAAGCTTCGTGTACGTATTTGTGTAATAAAAAATTTTTTAGTGATTAACTTTGATTTTATTTTGTTTTGTTAATTCATAAAATTACTACTCTCCAGTAAATCAAAACTAATAATATAAACTGGTAAATAATAAATATACAAGATGAAAATAGTATCGATGGAAAAATCAGCAAAAAACCATCACAAATGAAAAGCGGTAATTTAAAAAATAATAAGTTTAATTATATAACGAATATGTAATATCATTTATAAGTAATGGAAACGGAAGCAAACAAATTATGACGTTATGAGAATAATACATTATGTTTAATGCGTCGATGCTTATACATAGTATTTCTAATACTTAGTTCCCTGGAATCGTAATTTCCTATTGCTGGAAGTAAATTATTACGGTGCACATTACAACTGAGAAAAAATTTTTGGGATAGTTTGAGGATATAGTCTTTTACATATGGTATCTGCAGAGCACTATGCATATATGAAATTTTAGTGTATACGGGACAAATATATCTAAGACATCGATTTTGGACTAATTGCAGTCTATTAAAATTAGCATTTGAGACTGAAGACCAAACTGGACAAGAATATGTTAAAATAGGCCTAATGATTGATTTGTAGATTATTAATTTATTATTAATATTTAAGTGAGATTTACGTTTGAAAATGAGATAAATTGAACAGATTGCTCTGTTTGTCTTCAATGATGCATGGTCAATATGCTTAGAAAACGTTAGTCTCTTGTCTAAAATGACACCGAGATAGCGTATCTTGTCAGACCATTCTATATCAACGCCACTGACATGAAGTCTGGTCGGTAAAAACGGTCTTCGACGAGTGAAGAAAATTGCTTTCGTTTTGGAAGGATTAAGAGCAATTTGCCATTTAGAAAAATAACACGATCAACACCGGATTGTAACCTATTGCTGATAGTACTTGGCCTGTAGGAACTGCAGTACAACGCTGTGTCATCTGCGTATAAGGCAACCTCAATGTTATTTATATGCGGGAAATCATGCATGAAACTTTTTCTGTTTCATTTAGGCAAAAATAGTTTTTTAATTCACTAACGAGGACAATGTCCAGATAATTTACGATTACTGCGACAACGATTTGTTATTTATCTAGATTGGAAGATAGGTATCGATTATTTCATTCGTTATAGATTTGTTCATATAAAGTTTAAAAGTAATCCCTAACAATAATAATCTATCGTTATCAGTGTTATTATTACTAACATTACTATTATTATTATCTTTATTGTATACATATGTAAGTGTAAATATATGTTTATGTAAACGTGTGTTCATGTGCGAGTATATAAATATATAATTATAAGATTTATTATTAATGTTATCTACTTATTATTCTCATCCCTGTTATATTATTATTATTATTATTGTTTATTTATACATTTTTTTTTCTTCCTTAGACCATTTGCTACCATAAATTAATAATTATTTTAATGTATAAGGTGTTTATCTTCGTGTAAGATCGAACTATCTTAGCTTAATTTTGATTTATTGCTTTATTATTTTCGTTTATGAGCTTACAGATATGTGGATGTTATTACATATAGTTTTCAAGTTCTTAATATGTTACTTAACCGACTATTTATATATATTTTAGGTACGAATATTATCATATTTATGTTTGTATTACATGTGGACACACAATGTGGTTCTTATAATACATACATATATATATATATATATATATATATATATATAATATGCTGTATACAACATATAACAACTCTTTATTCATATTCTTAATTGAGTTTTAAAATTCGTTTATCTTATATATATTATTCTAAGAGAAAGTTTTATCTATAATTTATATCTCAAACTTTTTTTGTTCTATACGATTCCTATATATATATATATATATATATATATATATATATATATATATATATATATATATATATATATTCCTATCATCATCCAATCGTGCGTTCGATTTCGAGCGTCGTGACCCAATTTATGACTTTGAAGGAAGTTTACTCCATATATCTCTGTTCCCGGCTTGGTGCATAATTTCTTGGACCGTCAGAATACCACTTATCTTTTTGATTTGGTCGATAAAGCGTATTGGTGGTCGACCTATCTACCGTTTACCTCGTACTTTTCCTTGAATGACCACCTTCTCGATGCTGTTAGCTCGAATAATATGTCCGAAGAACTTCAGAAATGATAGGCATTATTCTCTGGTGTAGCTGGATGTTTAACTGTTGCAGAATTGAGGTATTCGTCCTACGGATAGTCCATGGAATTCTTAATATTCTTCTGTATGCTATCATCTCCATTGCCTCGAGTCTCCTTTGAGATGATTTATTTAATGTACATGATTCGCAGTCATACAGTTCAATGGGAGATACTATTGTTCTCATTAAGGTATATAATTTCGCTTGATTTCGTATAGCCCTATCTTTCCATATTTTTATTAGTTTATTTATTGCTACTTTGGGGCTAGTCCTATACGGGGCGTTTTACTTCTTCTTCGCATCCTCCCTTATTGCCTTATTAGACAAATATGCTTCAAGGTATACAACGGTATTAAATTTAAGTTTGGAGGTAACTGTTTGGCTCTATCTACTACCATGATAGAGCATTTTTTTCTATTTAATTTCAGGCCACAGTCTATTCGCTGACAGTTTCGATTAACTGCAGCAGATCCGCCACTCCTAGCTCTGTACCAGCTAGTAAAACTGTGTCATCTGCGTATCCTAAATTTGTAATTTTATATCCGCCCACTGATATACCGCCATCACATTTCTCTATAACTTTCTGTACTATCCATTCACCACATATGTTAAATAGTAGTGGCGAGGCACCCTTGTCTTACACCTTTTTTGGAGTTTGAAAACGACATTTCATTTTCAATGTGTACATTTGCTTCATTATCATACCATATATCTGTTTAATCATTCTGATAATTTGTTCAGGTACGCCTGTGTTTTTCAGTATTCGCCACATAACATTCCATTTAACAGTGTCGAATGCTTTCGCATAATTCGGGAAATATAATATAGCCGGCATATTAAATTCGTAACATTTTTCTACTAGCTGTCTGATGATTGTGAGTTGATTTCTCGTCCGCTTCATAAAACCGGCCTGTTCTGAGTATATTTTAGGTATTAAAAATGGTTTAAGTCTTTCTTGGATTATGTAAAAATATATATATGTATATATAAATTGTTATTTCGTGGTTTTGTCTTCTGAAATATATTGATGTAACGAAGTAGAGGAAAATTTTTTAAGAGGCAATATGGAAAAGTCATACAAACAAGTCAAAACGTACTTCAGGGACTTCAAAAATATTATAAATGATATGGAGAATAAAAACGAAAAAAAAAACAATAGAAGATGAAGATATAACTCAAAGATGGAAGAGATATTCAGAAAAAGCTATACAATGAAGCGGATTAAAGAATACCTAACAAGAAATCATCATCGATGAATACAAGAAGATGATATAGGTCGAATTATAACGAGAGATGAATTTAACAAGGCCTTGAAAGAATTAAAAAAATCATAAAGCAGCAGTAAAAGTGTTAGGGAACGAAGTACAAACACATATTTATAAATTCATCTCAAATATGTACGAAATAGAAGAAATACCGGACGATTTTGTGATAGACTAATAACGATACCGAAAAGAAATGGCACAACTGAATGTGAAGAACGTCGGCTGATAAGCTTACCGTCACATTGCTCGCAAATACAACAACAAAATTAGCATTAAGTAAGAATAAAACATACAGAACGAATTAAATGAAGAACAATACGTTTTTACCAATCTATACTAGGACTACGCACGATGAATGAAAACAAGTTGGAAGTAAGTAAACCAACCAGTATACATTTCAAGTGATCGATTTAGAAAAAAGCAATCGATAAATGCGACTGGACTATTCTGGATGAAACCAAGAATAAACATTAAACATAGAAGAATAATAAGAATTATATAAAACGCAAAAATTAATAATAATCATCAAAAACTCAGAAATTAAAGCAAAAATTAGAAAAGGAGTAAGACAAGATTTTATCACTGCTACTCTTTAATATATATATATATATATATATATATATATATATATATATATATATATATATATATATATATATATATGTATATATATATATATAACAGGAGTTCAAAGAATGGGAAGAAATCAGTAATGAAGGAATTAACATAGAGGAGGAATGAAGATTAAATCATTTAGATTCGCAGATGACATAATCGCGGAAAGTGAAAAGAACCTGTCGGATGCACTGAAAAATGTAAACTTGATTCTGAAAACGCTATAACATGACAATAATTGACACCTCAATTATTTTCCAGCATACTAGGATGGTGAATAATAAAAATTCATTCTTCCCTTCTTGGAATTTCCCTCACAAAAATACTGTAAATTTCACAAATTTCCTAGATTCATTATGCATTCCATTACTAGATAATTCGTGCTTTAATACCACTGTATACGATCAATTTGTCAAACATTTACATACTGCTTTAGATTCTTATGCCACTCGGAGGTCGGCTAGAGTGAACAAATTTCGTAAACCTATTTGGTGGGATCCTTCGTGCACACCATTGTTACAAAAACAAAGTGCATATTTTAAACGTTTCCGTAGAAGCAAACTAATTTCAGATTACTTTGCTTATAAGAATCAGGAAGCCATTACGAGACGGTTCCTTTTATCTAAAAAAAGGGAATCTTGGAAGCAATTTGTAAGTTCGATTAATCGTAACACTTCTGTATCTTATGTTTGGAATAAGGCAAAATCATTTGCTGAACACCTCTCCACGAATAACACATGCAAATCATACAATTTTGACTGGTATGAAGAATTTGTCAATACAGTAGCCCCGAGTTATGTTCCAAACTTGCACGAACTTTCTCCTTCTTATTCACCCAGTCATAATAATACTCAAACTATACTATCTGATGCAATTACTTTACCCGAACTTATGAGTTCACTTTCCTTTAATAAAAAATCCTCTCCTGGTTGTGACGGAATCACATATACTATACTCAACCATCTCCCCTCTTCTGCAACTACAATTTTGTTAAACTGTTTTAATAATTTCTTCCAGACTGCAAACTTTCCAGATGAATGGACCAAGTTCCTTATAATTCCTATTAAAAAATCTCATTCAATATCTTCAGAATCACCTTCTTACCGCCCAATTTCTCTTGCCTCGTGTTTACGTAAAACCTTTGAAAGGATACTTAAAAATAGATTAGTATGGTGGCTTGAAAACCGCAATCTATTTCCATTAGGAATATTTGGCTTCCGAAACAACCTAAGTTCATTAAACTGTATAGCTCATTTATTATCAGACATTTATAAATCCTTTTTATCAAAAAAATATTTAATCTCGTGTTTCTTAGATATTAATAAGGCCTTTGATTCCATTTCTATTCCCATCTTACATAACAGATTAACAGATTTGGGAATTCCTTTGGGTTTCGCCAATGTTTGCTGCAGGTTGTTTACAAATCGTACACTACTTTTCGTGCATCCTTCCTCTGAACCTATAGTTCGACATGCATATGTTGGACTTCCACAAGGTTCTATACTCAGTCCAGTTCTTTTTAATATATACATTCTTCCGTTATTTCAACTTCAACGAGCATCAAATCTTCATATCTTATCGTGCGCTGATGACTTCGTCATATACTGTGATCACCACTGCCATGCTGAGGGTGTCAGTTTACTGAACAATTTTTTATATTGTTTTTCTATGGCTCTAGCTGATTTGGGACTTTCTCTCGCGCTTAATAAATGCTCCTCTGTAGTTTTTTCTTATAAACAACCAAGCCCCGCTATTACAGGATTATCTCACGCTAGCCATACTATTCCTTTCTGTACTTCGCATCGGTATTTAGGTATAATTTTGGATAGAACGCTTAACTGGAATTTACATATACAATATACTTACGCAAAAGCTTTTAAACGCATAGGTCTTATTAAGTCGCTTAGTCATACTATTTGGGGAGGAGATCCATTAACGTTAATTTTACTTTATAAATCCTTTATTCGTTCGGTGTTTGAGTATGGTAGTTTCTTTTATGGTAATGCTTCGTCAAATTCTTTGGATCCTCTAAATAAATTGCAAAATTCTTGCCTCCGTTACTGTTTGGGAGCATTTCTCACTACTCCAATTGCTGCTTTAGAGGTGGAATCTAATACCCCTCCTCTTCACATCCGCAGAAACCTCTTAGCAGACCAGTTTGTTGTAAAAAGTTTCACAACTACATATCAGTCAGCATATAATAACTTCTTATTTATTTATAACAAATGGAGGTTCTCACCATATAAACTTCCTATTCTCTGTAAATCTTCTAAACGATTCTCCAATTATCGCAACTTAATTATTCCTTTGTCACCCTCTCCTTATTTTTCCGATCCATTCTCTATTAATAATATAAAATTAGAAATAAATTTAGAAACCTTTCATAGGTCTAAATATCCTCCTACTGGTTTTAATACTTCTATTTTAAATAATTTACTGACAACTCACTGGACGGGCTTCCTTCCGATTTATACAGATGGTTCCAAGGCTAATAATAAAGTTGGTGCAGCATTCGTAGTTCCTTCTTTAAACATTATTAAGAAATTCGTTTTATTACGTTTTTCTTCGATTTTTACAGCTGAAGCTATGGCAATATATCAAGCGTTAAGATACGTTTATCAACAACGTCCAGCTTCATCAGTTCTTATTCTTACCGATTCGAAAACCTGTTTAACCGCTCTAAAATCTCTCTCATTTAATCCCCGTGCATCGCCTTATTTATATAAAATCCGAATTTTGGTTTCCTCACTGTTAGAATCTGGTATTTCTGTTAGGTTCTCCTGGATTCCTGGACATTCTGGCATATTTGGCAATACTGTTGCTGATGCGGAAGCCAAGTCCGCTTCGAATAGCGGTGTGCTTATTCCTTATACACCTTTAACAGATCTTTTGTGTCTCATTAAATTTGCTCATAAAGAATATTGGAATAATATTTGGTCCAATCCTTATCTAGCTCCATATTACAGATCGATTCAACCTCTAATACCCATAAAATCATGGTTTACTGATATAAAAGTACCAAGTAACATACTTCGATGTTTCATTACTACTTTATGTAGATTACGTTTTGGAAAAAATCGTCTTCCATCGTCCCTATACCGATGCAATCTTATAAATTCTCCTTTTTGCCCTCATCCTTCCGATGACAACAAAATAGCAGATGCGGATCATGTATTTTTTGAATGTTCTTACTACAGCTCTCAACAATCTTTATTATATAATCAAATTATATCTCTCAAAGTACCATTGCCAATAAATATGTCTTACTTACTTACTATTAATCGCATTCATGTATATTTAGCTATTTATAATTATATTACATCAACTAATATTAATGTTTAACATATCCATTTTAATAATTTTATATCAATCTGGGTGAAAAATCCTGTGCCCATTAAAAAAAAAAAAAAAAAAAAAAAAAAAAATAATAATAAAAAATGCAGTAAAATAGAAATAAAATAGAAAATAGTAAAACAATAAATATAAAATTAGAAAATGAAATATAAAAAAGTAAAAATACCTCGGTTAGATAATAACAGAAGATGGAGGAAGTGATCGAGGAATAAGGTCGAGAACAACGCCGGCAAAAAGCACATTCAACGAAATCACTGTTAACATCTAAAAATATAGATACAGAAATACGGAAAAGGTTAATAAAAGTTTACGCTTGTAGTTTTGTACGGTTCGGAAACTTGAGTTACAAACAAATGCAGGCTAAAACAATTAGAAGCGTTCGAAATGCGGAGAAAAGTGCAAAAAGTTAAATGGCCAGACAAGACGAAAAATATAGATGTTCTTAAAACCATCAACGAAAAACGCCGCTTAATGAAGTATATGAGCGAAATAAATTGCAGTTGGATCGGACATATTATAAGCATTAACGGATATTTAACAGCGGTAATTGAAGGACAAGTAAATGGCAAAAGATTGCGGGGAAAACCGAGGCAAAAATACATCACCCAAATCATGGAAATACACGTACCAGGAATTGAAAGTAAATAAGAAAACCACAAAACTTGAAAGTAAATTGTTCTACACATTGGCCACCGATCGAAAGTTTGAGGAATGAAGTAATTCCATCTATCATATCATACGGCAACGCGATAATACATATATATCGACTCGATTTCAAAAGAGATTACAGACTTTTCGGAGAATTCTTACAATAAAGTTAATCAAATTATATAGCGTCGCATTGTCATCGCTAGTATAAAACCGTTTGTATATAAAAATACATTCGAACGAGCGATTTTTGTATATAATATTCGGGCATTAATTGCTCTAACGGTTTGGATGAAGTTTAAATATATACACATAAAGTAATTAAAAAACGGTCTATATGGAAATTACGAATGTTTAAAATTTAGTACTCCGAGTAGAATCCCGCGTAAAATTTTCGAAATTTCGACTTGTGTTTTTCTCGCGACGTATCTAAATATGTACGTTGAAAATTTCAGTTTGTTTTTTTTTTTCGAATGTTATAAGATTAGAAATTTTCTTTTTACCGCGTATGTTGCTGGTAAATTAAATTTTATAGCTCGTGTATCGTTCCGATTTAAGGCGTCGGATGTTCGGGAAATTATGTTTTAATCTACGAAAGAATTATTTTAATATAAAAAAATCCGATCTAAAAATTTTAAAATTCATGAAAAAAAAAACAACATTCCCTTTGATTTGTATTTAAATATATCACGCAAAAAAACACGATTCTACACGACAAGAAAGAAACATATCGAGCACAACTCCATCTCTCGAGTACAGTGAAATTAATAAATGTACTAAAGGGTTGATTTTGAAGTAGTTCAAATATTACGTTAGGTTGATATCGAGATAATTAAGAGAAGAATAACTTTATTCATCAATAATAAATATATTTACAACATAAATATATGTACATATATTATATATAGCAGTGCATTATGTAAAGTTTAACGTTGTTAGTGCTTAAAATAAAATTATAAGAGCATAGAATAACAAATTATGCAAAAATAGAAATAATAATATTTCATAGAGGGGGAAAACTAGGGAACAATTACATACCTTGAGCAATTTCCGCCACGAAAGACTTAATATCCTTCGACACAAAATTTTTTCTGTTAACAAGATGAGATCGTAAGAGTAGAATTAAATAAGAAGGAAGCTTGCGTAATGTATCTCAGTTTGTAGATGATTGCGCCACGTTGTATCAGAAGCTTTTTCTAGATCGAGAGGGACGAGAACGCAGTCTGTTTTGATTAAAATTGCCGAGTACAATATAGGAAATTCAGGTAAGTTGGCCAGTAGTAGAGTATGTGGGTCTTAAACCTAATCATAACAATAATTTCGCGGAGAGACTGTTAGTGCAGGTCACATTAAAACTTAATTTTAATATTCTACACCCCCAGGAACCTATTTTTTCCCAGATTGGCATAATGGTAATGGACTTAATATTAAGCAAACGTTTCAACAAAATTACTATTCCTGTTTCTTTGTCGTGTTTATCGTCAAATCATAACCTAATTCTTTCATACATAATGCCCGTAGCAAATGCAGCCACATTACAGCAACCCAAAAGAAAAAGATTTTTATATAAGAATGCAAACTGGTCAGAATACAAACGACATGTCGAGCAAAAATTAAATCTCCGCGATACTTTCGAGAACGATACCGTATTAGACGAAGGGATCACTAAATTCACCCACGCAATCCTGGTAGTAGCTACTGATATATGTATTCATAAGAGAGTATCGCATATTTTTTGTAATAAAAAATAATAACGTGCCTAATTATATTAATAAAATAATTTCTCTAAAAAATTACTATAGGCGCCGCACAAATAAAAGCAAATTTACAATCTCGTATAAAAAATATTAAGAACTATATATATGTCATGCTAGTCAAACTTACAAAATGTTTGTTAGACAACTGGACTAACAAAAACTGGAACAATCTACTCGCGGCCATTCCACCCGATAGTAACAACCTTTGGAAAATAACTAGGCATCTTAATCGGCAGGTATTATCACTCCCACCACTATATGATTCTATTACACAAACATCCGTATACAAAATTGAAAAAAAATTGGAGCTACTCGCTTCGCACATTTATAATATTTCGGATAGTTGCAGAACCAAAGTCCGACGAACGCATTATTATAATGTAACCGAAACAGTTAATAACGTGTTAAAAAATTCAGCGAATGTACATCTACATGCAAACACCTTCACTACGCCTGTTGAGATTCGAAATTACATCAAAACAGTTAGAAAATACAGTATCGTGCGGTGACGACGGAATTTCTGTGGCAATGATTAAAAATCTTTCGAACAAAGTTCATCTACTTTACTAATATCATTAATTATGTTCAGGATATCTCATTTTCCACACAATATGGAAAATTGCTCTAAAATTATCGTGTTATCAAAACCAGGTAAAGATAATAGTAATATCAATAACCTAAGTCTGTTAACAAACTTAACCAAGATAGCTGAAAAGGTCATCTTGCACAGGCTACGAGCTCACTCGGATTCAAATAATATTCTAAGGGACGAGCAGTTTAAACCTAATTCAACAGTTCACCAGCTAGCCCGAATAGGGGACACTATTACTGATAACTTCAATCTCAAAAAACACGTCGGAATGCTCCTAATCGATGTTGAAAAAGCTTTTCGATACAGCTTGGCGTGATGGAATATTATATAAAATGATTAAATTTCCGTTATTACTCATTAAATTGATTAAATCACATTTAAGCCATAGAACATATTTACCAATTATTTCGAAAAATTGTCAATTAAAACACTAAATGCAGGGGTTCTTTAAGGGAGCATACTCGGGCCTTATTTGTTCCTAATATTAATGAATGATCTTCCAGAACTGTCTTTCGTTAGTACTGCGTTGCATGCTGATGATCTTGTCTTATATGTATCTTCTTATAGGACAGATACAATATATAACCAATTGCAAAAGGCTGCAATTAAAATATCTAAATATTACAACAGACGGAACTTAAAATTGAATGAAGAAAAAACAAAAGCAATTCTATTTAGTAGAAGACGACCACTACCTCTATCTGAAATAACAATAAATTCTAAAAGAATTCCTCGAGTCAAACAAGTTCGGTATCTAGGAGTTGTCTTAGATACCAGACTAACTTTCAATAACCATATTACATTCGCTAAAAGCGCATAAAGCTATGCATACACTTTTTCCATTATTTAACAGGAAATCGGGTCTCAATTATGTAAATAAAAAATTAATTTATACGACTGTTATACGCCCTAGATTTATACTTGCCCTGTATGGTCACCAGTGTCTGATAGTACATATAGGAAATTACAAGTAGTTCAAAATCATTGCCGCAGAATTTCGTTCAGTGCTACGCGATATACTAGAATTTCTAGTCTACACGATGATTTAAACATTCCTTACGCATTTATCAAAAAAAATTTATGAAAACTGTAAAATTCATCAAAATAAATTAATTCGAGTAATAGGGAATTACAATATGGAATACCTGCGCATACGTTATACTAAGTATAAGCATCGTAGATTAAAACACAGATTCTTGTAATTATTAACCTTTTGTTAAATATAAATATTTTAAAGTTAAATTATTTCTAAACACATTGTTTTTTTTTGTTTTATTAATTTACTGATTTATTAATTTTTGTTTCCTCAGTATGTCTGTTCTTTCTGTAGGTTTTTTCCTATTTTCCTGCATTATTTTCTTTAAATAATATCAAACGTATATTACAAGTTTTGTAATTATACATATTTGGTAAGGTTTATGTATAGGTACTTAGCTTTAAGTTATAAAAGAAAATTGTTTTCAGTTTGTGTGTAAAATATAATAAAAAATTTTCATTCATTCACATTACACACACACAACATATATATATATATATATATATATATATATATATATATATATATATATGTATATATATTACTCATTCGACTATCCAAACGCGCATTGATGGCCACAATTATTTGTAACATTTATTTATTATCAGAGTACTTTTATAAAGTAACATTTTATTTATTTGATAATACAATCGTACGGAGAGTTAATAAATAAATAAATTTATTACGGTTATTGTTATTTCAATTATAGTTCTTTTTGTTTACAGTTATTTATTGTATAACTCCCGGCACGTATGACGTCGTTTTTATCGAAGGAAAACGTGATATCGTTACAGGTTCTTCTATTTTTCAATTGTCGCGGGGCGGGGCCTTAAATTCCCCGAGTAAAACTTTCTCGTACTTCTCGGTAGTAAACTTTTACAGTCGTCTGGATTTAATTTCGTTTCCGTTCTATATAGATCATTACTTTTAAAATTCGATCGAGCGGAAAAAATTAAAACTTCCGAACGTGTGTTATACTTCTCTTCGGCTGAATGCGGACCGAACCAGCCGGATAATAAATTCTTTTTATTTTTTAGAGATTTTTGAAGTCAACTATTTTTACGACTTATTTTCTCGAGTATATTTTTTCCAAATTCGTTTATTTCTATACACCGCTGGTTGTAAACGTTCCACTTCCTTTCCTACTGTACTGAGGATCCCAAGCGTCATCCGTTTCACTCCGTCTGACTGTTAAATGTCGTCTTGCCAATTTCCTTCCTTCGGTCAATTTATTTTTTTGGTCCACCTATCGTCTATTCTTCAAGCGACGTGACTGGCCTAGTTCCTTTTAATTTTGCTACGCGTTGTATCATATCTACCAGCTTGGTTTGCAGCTTTTCGATGATTATTCTTAAATTCTTCGATAGTATCGCCTGTGACCAACTTTTATTTCTTTCCGATGATGTAACCAAATCTTTCTCTCTCTCTCGATTAAAACATCGTCTTCGTCATTACCGATGAATATATATAAAAAAGAACGATTACAGGTTGTAGAATTGTGTTTGTTTTTTTGTTTGGAAAGACGATTCATGGTACATTTTGTAATACGAGTAACCGTAAATTCGAAAATTATCCAACACCGTTGTTTCATGATGTGGAATTAGAACGACTTATTTTATAGCGACTCTTAACTTTATATCCTCTTCCTCAGTTGGGAAAATAGGATTTCCTTACCAGATAAACTTATTAGCGTATCGTAAAGTAGTAAAAAAAATAAAAATCTTATAAATATAAAGTTAAACAAAAAAGAATGATACACAAGCTTACTAACGATTTTTTTTTTCTAGCGGTGCCATACACTGCTATTGTAGACAGAGACACCGTTTATGATATTTATATTAGAGGAAAGAGTTTAACGTCGAACAATTGTACAATGATTTTATTAATTTCACATATAAAGTAAGGGTGACTTAAAATGTGAAAATTTCAAAGTTGAAAGTTGAGTTCTAGAGTCAGAAAAAATAATTATGCACAGGAGTCTATGCCGTAAAAATAAACGCTATTCAATTAATAGTTATAGAACTAGACTAGCAAAATGTTCGTTTAAAAAAAAAAGCACAGCATATTAAGATAAAAGTCAACGTGATTGAAGGTCTAAAAAATAATTTTGAAGATGTACGTGTGGTACCCATTTATAGTGCTGAAAACCGGATATTAAATTAAGAGTTTTATATATATATATATATAAATTACAATCTGGCTGATGTAGCCAATAAGCAACTGGTATGTGAGTTATGACAGGATGGGAAATGTTATTCAAACGATGACAAACTATCTCTCTAATCATCTAAACCGGTGGGGAATATCTAGAGGTGTGCGATAGTTCAATCTGCGAGTAAAGTGAATACAAATTATTTTTCCTTTTTTTCGAAATGTAAGTTTGAAGAAAAATATAACGAATAATTTTGGTAAGAAAAAATTTAAAATGACTTGGTGCTACCGCAAATTGAAGAAGAAAGGCTGCCCTGTTAAATCGGATAAAAAAAACAGGAATCACACTCCTATGGGTCGTGTACTTGCGTGTGGGGGGGATTATTTCGAAATATTCCTGAAGGTAAAATCCAAAGGAACATAACGCGCGGAAGACCGAAGAACACATTTCTAAAAAAATTTGTTAAAAGTCACCGGGTTAAAGAACTACGCTGAATTGAAAAGAATTGCTGGAAATCGGAAAGATGGAAGATCACGGCAATAGACCAGCTTTAGGACTCAACTGATGGAGATGAAATACTGTACGTCCCGATGACCTAACATGGACCTTCGAGGAGTTGACAAATGAATAGCATCGAAGTATACATAATGTTTTTGCTTATAATAAAATAAACATGGAATCATAATCATTGACCATAGTCAATTTTTTGACTGTTAGATTTTTAATCTTGCGTCTCTATCTGCTGCGTCCGTTCTCGGGTCGTGATAACTATCAACTCTCACGCTTTCAACTATTTATCCGATATCTTGCCTTTCAAGATTCACATGTCCAATTCACTGTGTCCTAGCACCCAACCTATTCATCAATTTCATCTTGCGCGAAAACGTGTTTATAAAATAACATTTTTTTCACAACGTTCTGGTTTGATATATTTTGTTCTCGTTTTATCTATGCGACTCATTTCAAATGCAGCCGATTCTTGAATATACTTAGATATGTGATATGCTATTAGGTTTTTATCGATCGTCTTTCTAGTTCGTATTACTCTGCTTACTATTGTTTTCTTAAATTTTTACTAGATAACTGGAAAAACTCCTATTGGAATAAATTCCTATCAACAGTTCACAACAACAGCGTATGGAAAATAAGTAAATATTTCACTAAACGCATAGTATCACTTCCACCTATAAAAGATCCACTCATTAACACCGGTGGTATAAACTTAACGGGACTTGTCCCGGCGTTGAGGAACACCGGCTCGGGGAAGGTGGAGGGCCTTCCAGGTAAATATTAAATTTACTGTCTGGATATGGCACATCTCCGTGCACGATATACTAACTATAAGCACCGTGTAGAGTGAAGCGTAGATTTTTATAAAAATTATTTTAGTAAAGTTACTATATATTTTTTATGCTATTAAGTAATCAATTAACTGTTGTCTGGTCATCGCACAGCAGATCGCTGAAATTCTATAGTATTCCATACTGTCCCCCGATAACTGTTATAAATTGCACATTTAGTCAGTAGGTGTTCAATCGATAATTGACAACTGCATATTGAACACGGCTGCTCTTGTTCGTTCTTTAGTAGATACGAGTGTGTGTGTGTGTGTGTAAGTCGGTTATGCCCAAGTCGCAGTTTGCATAACTTCTCGGTTTCTGTTTACTCGATGTGACGAACGCCACACGGCTTCGTTGACGGTTTTATGTACAGCGTAATTTGTTTTCTATGGTCGAATTCCGCCAATCGTTGTTCAACACACTTCATTGAAATGGCGATTGAGCTGACGTTTAGAATCAATAAACCGCATCGTTGCATTTCACGGCGTCTGTTCTTCAGTTACAATTATTTTATACCGCGATTTATTAATAAGTACGATCGTAAATTGTATCTGATTTATGGGTTAAGTACTTTTTATTGTGGGTTTTTCTCTCATCTTGGCAGGTTCTTTAGCCGTTTTCCCCCTGTATTTCTTTTCGATCAGATTTTTCTTTACATTGTACTAATAAGGAATTCAAGTAAATATTACTAAATTAAAAAACCGAATAATTAAACTTTTTTTAACGAAAAAAGAAACGGTTTTACTAATTAGTCGGTTATGTGAAGTAGTCGGTTATTCCTATCACTAATATATATATATATAATCATCATCATCGTATTCTTCGTTGCCGAACGTGGTGAATGACATTTGTACGTTTATTTTCACGTACAAAATTAGCTAGAATTCAAGGCACTATTGATATGCGATGCAGATGCGCGCGCATATGATATTATACGGAATGGGATGCAACTGCCTTCTCCGTGATAATTAAGAATTAAATAATGATGAAAACTTTCTATGTCGCGTGTTGGGTTTCGAACCCCCGACCGTCGAGTTGACAGTCGAGCACTCTAGCAACTACGCCACCCGACATATATATATATACAATTCCGCGACCGTTTTAAAACTAGCAGAACTTTCTCCGATATTTGATCTCACAAATCGTATCTGCAATTCGTAATTAAGAATTTGCTTTACACCGTAGTCGCTTGACCGACCCGAGTTTTAATTTAAGCTCGTTCACTTTGATTTTCAATCTGTAATAGCAGACCGATTATAAAATCAGTTCGAAGAATAAGTTGGACTTTCACTTCTAATCGACTAACTTTCTCTCGAGACTAAGTTCGATTAAAACGGACTTTGGGTTATCGTCGTTTCGTTTTGTTTGTCGCCGATAATCTAGAGATAAGCTTTCTCGCTTTTACTTTGTCGACTTCGACACAACCCTACCTCTCGTTCGTTATCACCTTTTTCGATATTAATACGAATCTTCACCGAACGATTAGAAATCGTATTTATCGACCTGTGTAAAGAACTAATACCGATCACTGCAGAAGTATAGTGGAAAATTTTGAAAGAATGAAAAGTTGTGAAACTAAAGACGATCGGATCCGTCTAAGCGATACGCTTTTAATTGGATAATAACGTTATTCGTATCTATATAGAAAGATCGGGCGTGTTAAATTGAACGACAGTTTTCGGCAACGAAATAGACAGATTCTGTATATGTACAACAACGTATATTTATCTATAGATAAATATATATATATATATATATATATATATATATATATATATATATATATATATATAGATTGGAGCCAATTTGTTCCAGAACCGAATGTTTTTATTCAACTGTAATTTTCTTTAGGCTAAATCCGAATAGGAGAGGACAGAACTTCTTAAACGTCAAGGTTGTTTTTCCTCTATGAAATTCTACTAATGTTTTTCTTTTTCCTTTTACGACAACAGCGGCAACGTAAGCGCCATCATCTTGTTTCGTCTGTCTCAGTAAATTTTCTGTCAGATATTTCGACGCCTTTTTGTTTACTCGTCTTCGTGTTAATAATAAATTTCAACTGCTTACATTCCTAATAAATCCGTCTACATCGCTGCGTCCGATAAATACAACATTCGTACGTATTAAATTAGAAATTTTTGAAGTGAAACTTCTATTGACGCATTATATGTGGGCAGTTAACCCGAGCGAGCGAGCGGAAATAACGGACGAATACATATATATATATATATATATATATATATATATATATATATATATATATTTATATATATATAATGGCGAAACAGGCATTTAACAACCTGAGTCAAGCACTAAAGAGTTTGAGATTAAGTTTAAAACTTAGAAAAAAATAATGCGTTGTTATGTTTGGTCGAAACACGCGAAACATAGACAATAAGCGCGCGTAGCAAATAAAGAATAAATGCTTTCGAAACGCGATGTTGCCGCAGATTATTAAATATTCCCCCCCGACAGTAGGAGAAAGGAAATTAGTAATGGTCGACAACAGTCAGAAAAGGAAAGTGAAGTACATAGCTCATGAGACAGGAAAAAATGGAATCCGCGCCATAAAGGAAAATACAAGCGAAACCATGCAGATGAAGAAGAAGAGTAGAAATGATACATAGAATTCAGGAAGTAAAACTTTTAAAGAAACGGTGACCAATGCCAGAAATCGCATCGTATGAGTTGCAGGCTATCACTTGTCCCAAGAGATGCGACTCGGACGACGACGACGATATATACCACTGCATCCGCCTATCGAACCACGCTTTGCTGCGTTAGGTGTGCCAACGAAATAACGGGTGGATATATATATATATATGTATCATGTACCGCACTTCCAACACCCATCATTTCAAACCACGTTTTGTAGTGTTAAACGTGTCGACTTATGCACATAGGTAGGCTTATTCCTAGTGTCACTTCGTTTAAGTTTTTAGCTAAGAAATTTAAGTAAGCCCAGAAATATTTATCAATTTCTGGTATAAAAATGCGACGTATTTACCCGGTCATACGCTAATAAAGCGGTACGATTATATATATATATATATATATATATGGCTACGACACCAACACACCGTCTAATAATACGTATCCAGATTAGTGTGACGTCACATACAATTGTTATTATTATGGTTTATTATTAAATTGTTGAAATTAAAACTTTATATATATATATATATATATGTTACCGACATTTACGAACTCTCCAGATGGGATGCCACGTGGATTGGGCCACGACCGTTAATTAAAAATGAACAAAACAAAACAAAATAAAACGCAGTTTCTATTTTTATTGGAATTTTAAAATAAAAAAAAAATAATAAAAAAAACTAATAGATTACGGATTTTCGAACGCGCACGATTTTCAAATACGTTTATTAAAACTAAAACTGAAACTAAATTAAACTGAACTAATAAAACTATACCAACTTTAAATTTAAAAACTAACTTGAATTAATTTGAACTAACTTGAATTAATTAAAACTAACTAAACTAGACTGAACATCTCCTTTTATACTAAAAATATGCATATATATACACACACACCCGCGTATACATATATACATGCCTGATTAGAACTTTCTAGATTTTTCTGGAAAGATTCGTTTATTATTATTGGGTATATGTACGGAGCTTATAAAAAAAATCTTTGTACATTTACATATGTGTGAGTGTATTTTTTGATTAGTTTAACATACTTTGTAATATCCAATTATAAACGTGATTTTACCGACTCCACGCGGAGCATCTCACGTGTAGTAATTATCTTGTCATTTAATGTATTATAATATTGCTGTGTGTGCTTCTATTATTAATACGTCCATCGGACGATTTTGAATAACCAATCAAAATGTTTTAAATTTCTCCTCATTTTCTAGTTGTAAAATTAGGCATATACATATACACACTCAACACATATACTTATTGTGTAACTAGTAGGACGTGAAAGCAACGGAAAGGTTAATAAACCTTAATACAAGCATCGTCATTATCATTATTCTTTTTACTTAATTCCCAAACTCATCTTGTTTATTTATTTTATTTATTTATTTAATCATTAACATGTAACAACATATATATATTACAATTACAATTACAATAGCCTGTATTTCCCATTTTAAATTAAAATTTACAAACATTATTCTCTTAACGCTAAACTAGTATTAATATGTATATAACTTTCTTAATTCTATATTAATACTAACGTTGTATAACTTTTCTTAATACTAAACTAATATTATTATGCATTTATGTAAGGCTAAACTAATATTAATATGTTTAACTGTATTACGGAAATTAAACCGTGAACGAGGATTGGTCTCTTCCAATTTATTGAACGTTTACATATTTTTCTCTTAGCTGTTTCCAGCCCATCCGATTAAGTACTTTACGCATCCAGACTGCACTTGCGTATTTGACAATATCGTCCCTCCATTTCATTTTTGATTTTCGCCTCAATCTTTCCTTATTGATTGGTAACGATTACATTTCCTGGCCCATCTGCTTGTGTCCATTCGAACTACATGTCCAGTTCCACTTCATTTCCATTATTTTGCGGAGAGCATCTTCTGTTTTTGACTTATCCAGTAATACTTTATTACTGATTTTGTCCATCCTTGTTATCCCGATAATTTTCCTTTCCATTAATATTTTTCTACTTTGTCTAACTGTCAGTTACCATGTTTGCGCACCGTATGTCATGGCAGGAAGGGCGCGTGTATTGTAAATCTGTGCTTTTCTTGTACGATTGATAAATTTAAATTATATTAAAATTATTAAAGAGTTATACCGATTGTATAATAAGTAATAATAAGAATGGAAACGTGGAAAAATATGACGGGTTTCCATTATTATTTCAACAAAGTAGTATCTGTAAAAATTCAGTCCTATCTCCGAGGCCGTATATATTTTCGATATTACCCCGGGTGGTACCTTTTGTTCGAACAGCTTTATAGGGCGACGACTTGGCACTATTCCCTACAGTTTTACAGACGCACCACCACACGTAAACAGAAGGTTTCTGTGGATAGTATTTACGCTTAAACGTACACAAATGTAGGGGATAAAATATTTAGCGGTTACTTCGGACTTTCGATTAATCTTTACCAGCCAAATAAACCGATTTGTACATAATGCGTAGAAAGGCATCCGAACGATCTACGTTTCATCGGGGATCGTATAATATCTACAAAAATTCATTTACACTACTCGGTTTATCATAATTGGTCTGTATTTAATATCAACTTAACTCAACTTGAAGTCGTTCTTCGTCGTCGTCCAAAACTACCACCAATTGTAGTTGGTGATATTCGCACTCCTGCATATTGGATAAAATCTCTCTGTAGTAATGGCTAATGCCGGAGGTTTTGAGAACTTCCTACATGCTAACGGATTAATGATTTTAAATCGTTTTTCCCCGAATACGCATTTTATAGCCGTAATTCTAATTATAGATTTACTTCCGGTAAAAGACTTTTTTTTCATAATTATATATATATATATATTTTTTTTTTTTTTTTTTTTTTTTTAAACATCGTACCAGCACTTAGTGCTACTAACAACGTAGATCACGGATAAGAGAGGGGTTTAATCAAGTGCCTCCATTAAGGCACAAGACTGCGATGAGGAAGAAGGAATGTACAATATGGGAATGAGAATAATGATAATAGGAATAAACAGGTACAATAATAGGAGAAAAAGACACGCTATCATCTGGAAGGAGAAGGGAGACTGAAATCAATTAGGTGATAGGAATAGCATCGCGACACCACTTTCTTCTCAAACGTCTTGGCGGATTATCTGGAAGACACGATGTGTGCATTCTGCGGATGATTGGATTACTGCTACCCTCGAACTTGGATGGTACGAAGTATCTTCGATTGCTGCTGTTGTATTCTTCGAAGATTGCTCTTGCAGGTACTTCCATACAGCTCTATTCCGTAACGCCAAATAGGAGCGATCATTGAAAGATAGATGATCCGTTTAGTCGTTAAATTTAAAATTGACTTCCGACCTAATAATGGATACAGCAATTTTGCACGAGTAATGATTGTTCTTTTTGTCTGTGCCACGTGTAGCCTCCATGTAAGCCTCTTATCCATAATTAAGCCAAGATAACGTACCGAGTTTGCTTGAGTAATTTCTTCATTATTGATTTTCAGTGCTGGACAGCTGACTTTTCTATTTGTAAATACAACGTGTTTGCACTTATTCGGGTTAAATAGCAGACGCCAGCTCTGTGCCCATAGAACTAACCGATCTAAATGGTTTTGAACTGCTGTATTTGCATACATGACGTCTGAGTTGGACGCAAGGATAGCTATATCATCATATTAGTCGTATCGTTTCATTTTTCGAACT
The DNA here is from genome assembly GCA_032883995.1 of Coronaproctus castanopsis. Taxonomy (NCBI): domain Eukaryota; kingdom Metazoa; phylum Arthropoda; class Insecta; order Hemiptera; family Monophlebidae; genus Coronaproctus; species Coronaproctus castanopsis. Next base: position 43,591,087 of record CM065053.1, on the reverse strand, counting down.
TTCCGATCATTGTACTATCGATTAAGCTTCATCATATTGCTATAGAGATAAAGAAATGTTTACCTAAATGATATAATATTAATTATAGTATAAATTGAATAACTTCGTAAGCAGTTCAGAGTGATCGGAATTTATTTCTCGAAATAATGACTTCCGATTCATTAATCGGGTCATACTTCGTAGTTAAGTTTCAAATGTAAATAAAAAAAAAAATTTAAAACAGCCGCTGAATCACTCGAGTACAATTTTATTAAACATTTTGAATTACTATTTTATATTACGGTTTATACGTAACGTATTATATATTTGAGGTATAAGTAATTACTGTATGGGCATTTGTTAATTGATTTAAATTTATAAACAAATCGTAAACGTTTTAAAAAATAAACAAAAAAAAATAAGTTTTTTATTTTTAATTTTTTTAATTTCTACGTTGTACCGACAATTATATGTCACAACCAACGGTGATGAATAAAAGTATGAAAGATAAAGAAGCAAGGAAGGAAAAAGGAAGAAACATATGCGACTAACATCTCCAGTGAGATAAATCGAGGATGAGGTTAAGAAAAAAAGTGCAACGAGTCTATGGCATTTAAATTAAATTGATACATAAGTAGCGCTGTTTTACTATTTCTTCAAATGATCGGCATGGCATCACGACACCATTTCCGTTTCTCGAATCGCATGGGAGGCTTATATACGTTCGATTGATATTTGGATTTGAGCTAAACTGTAGTTTATTGAAAAATTTTTGATACTATACACATCGTGAACGTACGGTATTTGTAAATCGTAAATGAAGATTTGAGACATATTTCGGAGCAGATGCGATGGTAGGCAATGTCGTCGACTGTTGTTGCTGAATACGTAGAAGATTACTTTTACTTGCGTTTCCGTATAATTCTATATTTCCAAATTGACGCCACGATTGACAGATAGATATTTCTTTTAGATTTTAAGTTTGATTTGGCAGACAATGATGGATACAGTAGTCTAGTACGCGCTATTATATTATTCCTAGTTCAAGCTACATGAAAACGCCACATGTACGTGCCAAGGTATTTGACCGACTACGGTATTACAGTATCGTGCAATTTGAATCTAGGACATGTAACTTTTGTTTTGTAGTAAACGTAATGTGTTGGCTTTTTATCTGGTTGAACTACAGTTTTGTGTCCATTTCGCTATTCTATCTATATGATTCTGTACCGCTAGGCTAGCATAATGCGGATTACTATTAGCAGCAAGGATGGCTATGTCATCGGCAAATGTTGCCAGGACCGTTTGATTCGATGTAGGTATGTCGGCAGTGTAGATTGAGTAATGGCCCAACTATATTACACCCGGGTACGGATGAAGTGATACTAAATTCATCAGAGAGTACGTATGAATTGAAATCGTTAAAAAAAAAATTTCTTTATGAAAAATCTCAAACCTTTTCCGGTTGTTATTTATCGAACGACTTATAAAAAATATGAATTATGTAAATATACGCAAATTTATAAAAATATAAAATTTTAAAAATAATTTACAAAAATCATCCATGATAAAACGATTATTTTTAAATAATCCGATTGCGAACGTGATAACAACAATCATCTATATGAAATTTATATATGAATAAAAAACGCAATAGCAAATAAAATAAAAGTCAATAAAAAAAATTTATACACCAGCAACGATAGTATAGCGAGTAAAATAGAAACAAAATAAATCGTACAATATATATAATATTTTATTTCGAACGTTTTTTCGTTTTTTTTTTTAAATTTGAAAAATCATCGACATTCTTATTCCGGCCAGCTCGTTAAAGAATACAACGAACAGACTATAAGCTTTTAACGATAACACCGCCCAGTATCGATTCAGAAATTTGTCGTTAGGTTTCAGAAGAGGCGAGTGGCCGGGAGTTAAAAATTAAATATTTTCCAGTTAATTTGGCAGATTGCAATCACGTCGTCCAGTTGAAATTGAGATCGGCAATTGTAGTAGTCGTAAATGTAAAGGAAGTAGAGACGTCTTAAAGTCCTTTCTCGTTTTAACACAGTTTGTTGTCATTTTACTTTATTATAGTTTTGAAACAAAACGGTTCCGGAATATAACGATGCAATAAGAAATATTACTATAATAATAATAATAATAATAATAACAATAATAATAATAACAATAATAATAACAATAAAAAAACGACGGTAACAATAAAAATAATAATAACGATAACAATAATATCTTATTATAAAATTTTAAACGTGTAGATCTTATTTTTATCGGAGCTGGTTTTTTTTTTATCGATTAAATACGGTATTTCCAAAAATTTAAGCTCAAGATATTATTGAAAAAAAAAAATGAAAAAAGAAATTTCTACGGCTGAAAAAACGACGGACTATATTAATAAAGATTATATTTGGGAAATTGCGAACCTTCTGTTATTTTTCGCCGCTGCTATTTTGAAACTGTCATATAACGATTATTATTCTAACCGTTACGCCTCGACGTTATTTTTTACATTACCGTTACTAGATCGTAACGATTATTTTTATTATTATCGTCATCAGCCTCAGTTTAAGTTTTAATATTATTATCTATTGGATGGCCACAAAGATTTTGTTTGTAATTATTTTTTTAACCATTACTATCAAAATTTTTATTATTTATATTATTATTAATATTCATTTGTAATTTTATTTTCCTGAAGTACATTGATTGATTGATTGATTGATTGATTATTACTATTATTATTATTTCTATTGTCGTTGGTGTTCCTTAGGGAAGTGTAATAGGCGAGTACTTATTTCTGATAAATATATATATATATATATATATATATATATATATATATATATATATATATATATATAAATGATCCATGTAATTTGCACGTTACAGGTAAAATTTTAACTTATGTATATTGCATGCATTAACGCCTCAGTTTAGACGTCATGTAGGATTTTAGATAGTTTTTGCGATCAAAATAGGAGCTGGATCTTTTGTTCGTTATCCACGAAGATTTCGGAAAGAGATGTAGAAATGTGTATTTGAGACCGGAATAGGTTGAATTTCTCGCAATCTACGAGTTGGTTAACAGTTACGGGAACAGATTACAGATAGGGGGGGGTTATGAATTATTTAGTAAATAAAAATGAGAAATCTTAGTAAAACTTCTTACCGACTAGGTCTTGATGAAGTAGTCCAAACTCCAGTGTTTGACCGTTTTCAACACAACTTATTGGTAGTAGGAACTTCATTCCATATTCTCGACCATTTCTTCTATAGCGGGGATGTTATTATTTTTAAACAGTTCGATGAGGGGAACTATGTTTGGAATCGGGAAGTAACCGGTCGCCTCTTTTGCTGCAACATCCACTAGTTCGTTTCCGCTGATGGCTTCTGTGTCCGGGTATCCGTGCGAAAGTAAAGATATCTTTTGCGATGGAATTTTGTGATTAGAATAATGTTCACTCGTGTGGGATCCGAATTATAATTTTTCTTTTTTCTTTTCTTCGTTTATTTACAATCTGCACATAGTGCAATAAGTAAATGTGATGAAAGAACAGAAAGGAATCGGATAGTGCTGATGGTGACCACAACTTAGGACTTATTTAGGAGGAGGAGGAAGAAGTTGTTTTAAGATTGTCTGTTGGCAAGTTTCTCTTCAATCTACGTGATGAAGCAAGTGGCACATCACGATTTGTTAGTATTAGCGGTATTTCCTAGCCTGCTGAAAAATTGGCAACTTCTTCTGAAATAGTTGGCTATCCGCAAGTCGGAACCTATAGACTGGTTTGACACGAACCAATGAGCGACCATAATTTTACGTAAGAATTCCATAATGTTAGTCGGGCAGTGCCATATATAATTCAATGCCGTAAATCGGTTTTATGACTGAGTTGTGCAATAATAGTTTGTTCTCAACCGATAGCTTCGACTGTTTTCTAAAAAAAGGCAATTGAGCAGACCATATCGCCTACGCACATTCTTAATTTTATTAGTAATATGTTGACTCCAGGTAAGGTTTTTATCAAGACACGTACCACAAGGTATTTAATATTGTTAACTTGAGGGAGGATGTCCCATCTAGATGAACCGACGGCGTCAGCCCTTTACGCGGAGTAAAAGTAATGTGGCTGCTTTTAGTTTGATCTTGATTCTCCATCTAGTTAACGAAGGGTGAACCAAATGGTTCTGAAGTTTATTAGACACCATGACCGAATCAGAATCAGATGAAAGAATGCAATCAGCAAAAGTGCATAACACTGTATTTTTATTAACCGGTATATCTGCGGTATAAACGATATACAAGGAAGGACCCATAACACTGCTTTGTGGAACTCCTGCTTGAATAGCATAGATTTACGACGAGCTGGTTTCTCTATATTTGACGCAGAAAAATCTGTCTTAGATACGATTTTATACTTAAATAGTATGAAGGATGAAATCACTCAATTTGAAAAGGAGGCCAGGATGCCAGACACGATCGAAGGTCTGTGAAACATCAAGAAAAACAGCTGAACAATATAGTTTCCGTTCTAGCGCTGTCGAGATATTGTCAGCAACACGACCGTGCCATTGTTGTATAGTTGAATGATTATGCCGCGGAACCCAAATTGATGAGAAGAAATTAAGCCCCTCCTTTTTCAAGGATGGATATATTCCACCTAGTAGAATTTTTTCAACAATTTTACTAGCAATGGGAAGTAGGCTGATTAGGCCTATATGAAGTACATAGGTGGGATGGTTTATTAGGTTTTAATACCGTTTTAATTATCGAAAATTTCCATAATATAGGATAATTGCATTAAGTATATAAGTTAGCGATAAAACTACTTTGTTTGGTAAAAGTTGCAGGATCTCTGATGTGTAATAAGGTCAAATCCTGGTGCTTTTTTTTTTACTAACTGTGTCTGATATTTTTCGTTAAATATATTCGCATTATTTGCGTGTTGATTCGAATCAACATAAAATAACGGTAATGGAATTTTTGTTTTATTTCGAATTATATTTGTACCCGATTTAACCAAGTACCCCATATTGGTTAGTTCTTCAGTAGTCGCTTCGGTTGATGTAGATGGTTTCTTATAACCACTCTAAATGGTTTGTGTTCCTTTAGTTGATATGTAAAAAATTTATATTTTGTTCCTAAAAAAAATATTTAACTATGTTACGGTAGTCGTCGAGATTTAATACCATTAATATTCGCTTTAAAAATAGGTATTTCTTTAGCTATGTCCAATAATTTTTTTCTTAATCGAATAAAATCAGAAACACCCTCAATACGAATTGGGGGGGGGCGGTTTAACAGAATTAGAGGCGGAACTATCTGATTTGGTATTAGTCGTGACTACTTCGTGCGAATTATTTTCCCTATTTATTTCTTTAGAATTGTCAGCTAAAAGAGGAAACCTATTTTTCAGTAGGCCAGCAGATTCTACAGGGGACCGTCAATAGTGTCCTTTTTTTTTTTTTATATTTAGCTAAACATTTACGAGTGGGCGATTGCCACTCCTCGTCGTTTGATGTACTAGACGTGAAACGGGTTGTCCGCTTGATTGTTTGCCGGTAATTCCGGCGGAGAACGATAAGTAGGCATTATTCGACTTACTATTATAGATAAATTTAATCAATGAGAAAGATATTATAACAAATAAATTAGGTTAGTTGACAAAGTTCAGTGTAAATTTTTAAAAAGATGTTTATTCTAAATATATGAATTACGATATATTAAGAAATATAACGGATGCGAGGTATTTACAGTACAGAAGGAAAATAGCCAAATTAAGATTTCTTCATGATATATGTAACGGTATAAAATTAGAAGTTAGTATTTAACATCTACATAGTAGAACAAATAGACGATCAAATCGATCTTTCAACGAACTGCGTGCTTTGAACGTGGGTTTTTTAAAGTGCTCCCGTCAGATTTCCGCTTGTACAATTCTCTTTTGAACTCTCCGTGGATGTGTCCTTCGATAACAGATATTTCTTTAATAAGTTACTTCCCGAGCATATTTCGCGATGAGGACATTTGCTGTTGCTTACTCGGTTCGTTCTAGATTTGTATTATGTGTTGGGTGTTTATATGTGTTCCTTCGTTGATGTACATCCGATATATATATATATATATATAAGTAAAAATTTATATTTTATTTATTAATCTGTTGAGAAATATGCACGCTTTTATTTGGCGTAAGATTATACGAATGGGTGTAAATAATGTGTGTTTTAGTGTGAGACTCGTGGATGCGTGTAGTATTTTCTGATTTTTTTTTTACGTTTTTATAATTTTGAAAAATTATTCGTTTTACTATTTTTAATTGTAAGCGTACACTCTAATTGACTTTTTGAACTGTTGTATGGCTTTATTACAATAAATAAATAAAAAAATTAATATCATTTGAAAGAGATAGATATATATATAAGCGTACACGTGTTAAGGAATGTAATAAAAATAATGCTAACAAAAACGTAGAAACGATTAATTATATTCTCCTTCTTACGCCCTACTCTACGAAGAGCGTTGCCGATAACGTATGACAGTCAAAAATTAGTAGTAGTAGTAGTATAGTATATACTTCAATATAAAATGTTATAAATTACGACGAATTTATATGTACATACACATATGCATCCTTAAAGCTACACCTTAGCAGTTAAATACAACCAAACGACTTTACAAAACTAAAGAAATAATAAAGAAAATTAAAATAACAATAGAAAAAATTAAATAAAAAAAAAAAAACTATTAGCACTTATTAAATTCAGTTTAACTTGTATATAAAGTCAAAACTTTCCTTCACTAACTTCTTGCACGAATTTTTGTTTTGACTATTACGTGTTCGTCCATTCTTCGATGTTATCCGAGCGTCATGTTTTTCGTCTCATCTACTTGCCGTCCGATAATTAGTTACAGTAGTTTATAGTTATCGCCTTTAATTACACCGTTGAACTAATTTACTTTCATACGTGTATAATTTTCATTCGCAGTTTTCATTATCAAACACCGTGAAAGTTTGAAGGTGTATTTACTTTATTTTCCCTTAAATAACTAATTTCATTAACCTTCTCTCTTTAGTAAAAAGCGAAAGATCTATTCGCATCTGAAGAGAAGCATAGTGAACAGAATATACTCGCGAGTAAATTTTTTCTTAAATGTGAAAGTAACTCGTCTCTCTCCCTGCCAAGGCGATATCTAAATATAATTACGAATCGTTAGCTCTAAAATATGAAAACATATAAATACAAGCGTCTGAAACATAACTTTCTCTTATAAAAGTGTCGACAATAATATTATGTTAAAATAAGTATAAAATAAATGTTTCCTCTGCTTTCTTCTTTTTCTGTAGTTGGGTCTTCGTTTTTCCCAGCATAAATTAATATTTATTCCATACATGAATGAAAATGTATCTTTTATTATTGTATTTATAAGAACTTTACATTAAGGCCTACGATACCGATAATTTATATTGTAAAATAGTTTATAACTTTTATTTACACGAATAAATTTCTTCCTATTATTCTTCTTCTAACCTTCTCTCAATTTTGGGCCATCTCTAGGACTTTATTTACCTTTTGTTTAATGTCGCTGCCTTAATTCCACATAATAAAATTCGATATATTATGTACCATTGCGCAATGTTCCAATGCATAAATATACGTCATCTATCACAGAGAAGTCTTCGCATACTGGTAAAGGCAGTCTCCGGGCACAGTTACATCGCAAAGAGAAAATTATAATTGTACTTTTTTTTTCTTTTTTAATATTATATAAATCTCCATATGCCGTTTGTAACTACCGGGGTCATTACAGCATAGGGAGACCTGTGTCTAGTTTATATGTATGATAGGAGTCCGCTTTCTCTTACAAAAGCCAGAATGCTACCTTTCGATTGAGGGTTGTTTGAGAGTATTTTGTGTATCGGGCCCTGTATTTTGTGTTTTAACCTGTGTGGTGTGACAGTTTAGCAGTTGTAGATAGTGTGTGTGACTGTTGGTTCTGTTAAATGTCCGCATAGGGGCAGTTTGTTGGTTGAGGGCTTTTGGTATGAAGATAATAGACGGTTTAGGGTACCATATTCTTTTCTGCTTGTGCCATCTAGAGGCCACCAAAGTTCTACGGTTGATTTTATGCTCCTCAGGAAGGTTGTTTGTGAGGTCCAATCGGTGGTCCATTCCTGATTACTGTTGTTCATGAGTACGTGTGTTAATGTTAATGGAGGTGGTGAGTGTACCACAGACCGAGCTTCAAGCTTTATCACTACCGTACATCCCAATGTGACTTGGGATCCACAGAAAGCGGAATCCTTCCTTGTGTAGTGTGTGTAGATTGTGTTGGATTTCTAATATTACGGTATTTTTATTGTCTTGACGGCATATTAGTTGTAGAGAGGAGAGGGAGTCTGTTATAACTAATGCTTTTCGATGTGGAAGTACAGCTGATCTGATGTACCGAATACAGAGTACATAATTCAATACAAGTCTGCATCCAGAGAAGTGCAGCCATCGCTTAGTCGAACTGAGTGTAGTACATTATCAATTCGGTAAGAGCAATCTCGCCGCCTGCTGTAGATTTTTCTCTCCGTCTGTGTATGCGTGTGTGTAGTCTTTGTATTTTTGAAAAGTGCTTAATAACATTTCTTTTGTATTTGTAGGGTGTGTAGATATACTTTAAAATTGTAATACTAAAAATTTTTCAGTAATGACGATCAAAGTTAAATTTAAAAAAATTAATAATAATTATAAACGTGTGTTCGCGGAATGTTATACTTATTACATGTAAATGATTATTATTATCTTATTTTATTTATTATCAACAACGAGCGTTTATTCATTTCGCGTATAAAACGACATAAAACACATAGCTCAGTATATAAAGCCTGAGCAAACTAAATTACAAAAAGCTGACACAATTAAAAAATAGAAATAATAAATTATTCATTTTCCGTGACGAATGAATAATTTAATATTTTTATTTTATAATTATCTTACTTATTGTAATTTAGTAGGCTTTATAGATAATGAACGTTATACGTCGTTTTATGCGCGAAATTATTAATAAATAAATAATTGTTGTTGCTGATAAAAAAAATTAAATATAATAATAACAACCAAAACTACATATGATAAATACAATTCTTTCTTACCGTAAACACCTTAACATTTTTTTATTATTATAAAAAATGCACGTTGTCATCGTTGTTGTAGTTGGTACCACTGGTCAAAAGGCTTTTTAAAAAATTTATTAACTATTATTAATCTGCATTTACAACGATATTTTTAATATATATATATAATTATACAGGGTCCATTATTGACGCTTTTACAGTTTTCGGAAAATTAATCGACGCTTAGAATGTATTTTTATGACCATCAATATATATATATATATATATATATATATATATATAATATATAATATATATATTATATACAACGTACGACAGTTACATATACGATTTTTATCGATAAAATTCGATCATCGCTACAAAACTGTCTATAGGTAAATGGAAATGTATACAAAATGTTCGATGGAATCCAGTTTGGAACCCACCGTTTTAACGTATACAGAAGCAAAAATACAACAGTCCGCCCAAAACGAAATTGGTCGAAGAACGTCTTGATTTTCAGAAAAAAAATGAATTTCGCTAAAGGTCGAATGGGAGGGTAAATTCCGTTCGACGACCGAAGACCCTAAAATTCGGGGAGGTTAGTCCTCGATTTTCTAATTAAATTTTGAATCTCGTTTCTTAAGTCTAATACCTTTCATCTTAAGCTCGTATTGTTCCGTTAATTCAGGCTACCCGCAACATTCCGGATAACACTGATATTAATATATATATATATATATGTATATATATATACTATAGGTTTCGGAAAATACGTCTCGTTTCCAATTTTTGGTAAAATCCATCGGTTTTAAAGATTTATTAATTACGGAGATTTCGTTAAATCAGACGACGGATTGTTCAAAAAGGGAGCTAGTATCGAAAGATTAACACACACACGCATATATATATATATATATATATATATATATATATATATATATATATATAATATATACACATATATGTTAGAAATTAATTATTACTTGTTTAAGATTTTTTTGTTAAGATTGTAATACAAGTACAAATAAATATATATATATATATATATATATATATATATATATATATATATATATATATATATATATATATATTTGTAGATAGATATAGTGAATTTAAGAAAAATTACATAAATTTGAACGTCTACGGCACAAAAATAAATCTTTATAGATGATAAAACGTTGGGATTCGAAATACAGATTTTATTTATTTATAACTTTTATTCGAAAAAGACAAAATTTACTTATTTTTAGCTACAGTAGTGGTGGGCCTTTTAGAATTTCAAAACTGCGTAGCTAATCTTGTAGTTTAGGTGGCGGATATAAATCGACTGTGTGTTCTTCATTTATGTTTTTTTGTGCGTTTTGACATCATTGAATACAATGAGAATTTAAAAAAAAAAAAAGTCGATAAAGTATTGAGGTTTTAAAAAAAAATTAATTTATAGAAATAATTGAGAAATGGAAAACAAAAAATTAATACGTTTAAAATATAAAATTAGAAAAATAATTAAAAAATTTAAAAAAAAAATTATGTTAAATCCGTAATTGTAACGAGCTGAAAACTTCCGAAATAGATATATATATATATATATATATATATATATATATATATATATATATATATGCGTGTGGTAAAAATCGAAAATTTTAGTTAATTGTATTTACGTCTCTTAAATTACTGAGAGTTAAAGACGACCTAAATTTTATATATAATAATTAAACTAGGTGCTGCTAACCACGGGACTTTGTAATATATGATTTTCATCATTTTTATAAGATATTAATGGACTACAAATTAAAAAAAAAAAAAAAGTTATTTTTATATTTGGTGTAAATATGTCTTAACACCTGATAAAAAAAACCCACAAATATGAATAAACTTATAATGTCGATTCATTAAGAAATATATTCAAATAAAATTGTCTCGATTTTTTACGCCTATCAAACCTGTCACGTAGTCTTCAGGGAATATAATATATAATAAAATGTTTCCACCCTTGTGTTTTCACGTAGAAGGTAACTTCATCGTATTCCACATTTGCAAATGGGAATTCTTCATAATTACCGACAAGCTCAATAATTTTTGTGGTTTGGTTTTTTAGTCTTCAACGTTTAAGATATGAAGTTTTCAACAGGATATACGGAATTTTGTCACACCTGGAGATATAAGTTATACATTCTCTACAATTAACATGCCGTCGAGCAACAACCCAATAATATATTAATATCAATTAGTAAGCTGTCTTCCAATCATAATTCAATAATATGTTCTCTCGGTGGTACGATAAGTCGAATTGTAACACAACCAAATTTGATTACTCTAAAGCAAACTGGACAAAATATCAACAATACATATAGTGTATGTTGAATTTGAAAGGCCCTCCGACCTCCCCGAGCCGGTGTTCCTCAGCGCGAGACAAGTCTCATTATGCTTATACCACCGACCCGATCCTTCCAAAGACCTAGACGACTTTCAGCCAGTTAATCTGGTGGCGCGATTGAGGAGTCGCGGCAGCCGTCATCGTCCAACTACTTCACCTACCGGTATATTTCTCGGTGTCCGAAGCCGAGCCGATAAAAACGACTACTAACAAATAGTGAACTCGAGAGACCGAGCCACTGCCCCCCAACAAATCGCCTCCGCGACTTGTCAGGTACTAGATGTTATCATCTCGGGTGAAGAGTTCGTCGGCCCTACTGCGGCCTGTATATAGCAACTTCCTCTCCACTTTCTAATGCGATTCTATAAAGAATGCGCAGGAGATCTAGGCCAATGGACCAGGTAGACTTCTGATGGAAGAAATCTGTCCAGCCATCAGCCGGCACGCCAATAATTTGACGATACCGACCAAAAGCTGTTTCCCTGGCCGAAGTTGCTAGGCGACAAGTACCTCTAAGTTCATCTGCTTGTGCGTTCAACAGATGATCCACCGTGCACGCACCAGCACCGCACACACACTGACGAGGCACTTCTCGTAAAGAGAAACGTTGCTCGTAGCATGCAAACGGACCGTGCCGCGTACCGAAACATGTTAGCGCCCGCGAGGCCACAAACCATTCGCATGTTTTCCGGTCGACCACCTCAGGCAGTAAGGACTTGACGGCACCGTCATATTCCATCCAAGCCCTTCGCCATCTCGCGAGAGCGACGACGTATACTTTATTACGCAGGGACCTGCTTATTTTGCGGCCCTTAGTAAAAACGTCAACCCTAGCAAACTCAGTACGCTTGCTTATTATAGACGCGCATACTGAGCTACTAACCGTATAAGCTCTCGAGCCTCGAACCGTTGTTCTTTCCCGATCGTCAAGGGTAATACTCATACTCACTGATGAAGAATCATCAAGTGCGCAATATACTTCCCTCTCCCAGGTAACTCTCGCATTGTACCTTAATGCGAACATCACTGCACGACAATAAACTTCAATTTCTAACGGTAATACTCCCGCTAAGCCAATCAAAGCAACTGTCGGAGCTGTTCGGTACGCTCGAGTCATAGCGATTAGGGCAGGCCTTTGTGCGCTTCGTACGAGGTCTACTAGTTTAACATTAGCGACCCTGTGAACCCATACCGCTGCACCATATGTTACAATCGGTATTACTATCACTTTGTACAAGAGCCACTCAGCCCGCGCAATTTGGGCTATACCGTGGTACGCTGTCTTTGATTTATTGACAACATCCCGAAGGTGACCTGAGTAGCTTCCACTAGAATCTAATGTAACCCCCAGGTACTTCAAAGATGAAGTACAGCGTAATGGATTATTCCCTAACCTAACTACCGGACGACGCAAAAGTTTCCCCTTAAGAGGCATATACATCGTTTTTCCGGCAGAAAAGGTCATTCCCGAGCATTCGGCCCACGTCGTTAATATTTCCGTGACCTTCTGACTCAGTAGCTCTAACTGATTACGAGTATCGCCGGCAACGAGAACAGCGACATCATCAGCATAGGCGATCACTCTTGTCCCCTCAGGCCAATTGGCTTTGAGGAGCGGTGGGTCCGACGACACTTCCTTGGGGACAGCCCTGAGTTAAGGTCTTCTCTACCGAAATTGTCGAAGCCTTAAGGACTGCAGTTCTTCCCCGAAAATAGTCTTCAAGTATTTCTACTATATACTTCGAGACTTTAGCCGCATTTAATTCACCGATTACTTTCTTCCAACCCATACGGTCAAAAGCGCCGGTAATATCCAGAAAGATTCCCACTACATACTTCTCACGCCGGGACTGTACCCACTCTAGCAAGGACATAACCGCACTCTCCGAAGAGACACCGCGAGTATACCCAAACTGGGCAGGCGACAGCCATGAACGATCGGCTAACTCTAATTCTAATCTAGAGACCAGTATTCGTTCAAATAATTTTCCGACGCAAGAAAGTAAGCTAATCGGTCTGTAGGAAGCCGGCAACGAAGGATTTTTCGCGGGCGACTTTAGTATAGGAACTATTATCGCCCGTTTCCAAACCAACGGCACCGTCCTCCTAACTAGACACGCCTGAAATAGGCTCGTGAGAATACGAGGTTCTTGAAAGTGGACAGCCTTCAAGACCTCAGCGGGAATTCCGTCATCTCCGCAGGCCTTTTTATTTTTCACCTTTTTAAGGGAAAAGGCCACTTCTTCGGCAGTTACTTCGGCAACTTGGACTCCGAAACCAGAGTGCAAGTCAGTGCCAAGATCAACAGCAGTCGGACAGCAACTAGAAGCAACCCCATCGCCGCTACACTGCTCGCCCAGGGAATCTGGCACGAGCGAGTACAGCAGACGAGTAAGATTTTCTTCGACTGTTAATATTTCCAACCCACTGTCATCCAGTAGAGCATTCAACATTTTTCGGCGAATATTTTTGCCTCGCAAAACCCGACTTGCAGCGCCAAAAGGATCCTGCCAATTTGCAGGTCCCACGAACGCTTTCCAAGATCGAAGCTTCGCATCACGGATTTCTCGATCCAATGCTCTCCTGGCAATCTTGTAGGCCCGGAAATCTACCATCTCGCGAGTTCTTTGTGCTCGTCGACGTAGATTCCTCACTGCCTTCAAAGTCTGCGCAACAGCCTGTGTCCACCAGGGCTGTCTACGGATAGACGGAACCGGGTTCTTTCAGGGAATACACCCATTGGCCGCCCGAAAGACCGCACGCTGGAATTCCTCAACCATAAGGTCCGGTGTATCACCAACGTACAAATCCTGGGCTAAACCAGCTATGTTTTCTTTAAAACTAGCAAAGTCCCCATCGAAGCGTAACACTTTACTCGACGGCCCACAAACAGCATCTCGATCACCGCCAAATAAATTAAAGGTTATCGGTGCATGATCATGAAACACATCGAAAGAGTGTACTCTCCAATTCCGCACTTTTTGAACCAGCGAACCGCTTACTAGTGTCGCGTCAATCACAGATTGACCCGATGAGCTGGAGAAAGTTGGTACACAGTCTCTTGGATTTAATACATAGAGACTGTGCGCAGCTATAAAACTTTCTATCAGGCGTCCTTGGGCATTCGTATCACCCGAACCCCAAAGCGACGACCTCGCATTAAGATCCGCACCTACAACAACCGGAACATTACCTAGCAAGCTGAGAACACGTCCCAACTCCCTAAGATGTCTTTCAACTGGGTCCGAAAACCGAAAGTAAGCACTGACGACGTACAGCCATACGTTCATTACTGAAACGCAGCTGACACACCGCCAAGCACTCACTCGATAACGAACCCAATCTAAGGATGTCGCAAGTACGATCCGCAACAAGCAATACATACAAAACGAAGTCAAAATTCCAATAAACTTACACAATCCTTTTTATGTAGATGGTTACATTCGTTATCTTAACTCTATTATCTTAAAGGCTGCCGAAAGCTTCATCCCATTATTAAAAAGGAATGTTAAAAATTTTTCGATCTCCCCTGGCACTTTGCAAATAATAAAAATTAAAAATTATTATAGGAAACTTTATCAGAGATATCATAATGAAAATATCTATATATTTAAACAGCTATATGATAGGTTGAATAAATTAGTTAAAAGACGACTGTTACAAGAAAAAAATGCTCATTACAACACGTTTCTCAGTAATAAAAAATGCTCATTACAACACGTTTCTCAGTAATATACCACAAATGAATAATCAGCTATGGAAAGTAAACAAATATTTTTCTCCTGGACAGACAAACTTGCCGCCTATTAAAAGACCTGGAAGTGTCGATATAGTAGCGTACTCAAACGAAGATAATGCTGAGCTTATAGCAGAACACTTTCAGAATATACGTGAACAGAATAAAGCAATGTCCACACGATATTACGAACAGAAATTAAGTCAAACAATAAATACATTTTTAACAAATAACGTACGTACATTAAACTATGCTGACTTAATCTCACCGAAAGAGGTCAAGAACTGCATTAGATCATTAAGAAATACATACTCTACCGGACACGATAAAATTAGCGTAAAAATTATTAAAAATTCATCTCGTAAGTAGTTGCTCTCACAGTGTTATTTAATTCCTGCATTCGTTTGTGCTACCACCCTCTGTCGTGGAGACTGTCCTTAATTGTACCTCTTCCTAAACCTGGCAACGATGCTTCCTTGATGAAAAATATACGACCTGTTAGCCTGCTCAGTAACATTAGCAAAATTTTTGAGAAAATATTACTCATTAGATTTAGAAAACATAGCGATTTAAATGGTATTCTTAATAAGTTCCAATTCGGTTTTCGACCGAATTTAAACACTACCACGTAGCTAGTAAAAATTTGTGATCTAATTACTGATAATTTTAATAAAAATAAGCACACTGGGCTCTGCTAGACGTTGAAAAAGCTTTCGACACTACTTGGCACGATGGAATTCTGTATAAATTAATAAAATACGGTTTTCCATATCAACTAGTTTCCATGACTAAAGCATATTTACATAACAGGAAATTTTATGTGAAAATTAAAAATCAGAAATCTAAAGTCAGATATGCATCGGCAGGAGTACAGCATCCTTGGTCCATTCTTGTTTATTATTTACATAAATGATATTAGCACAATTAAAGAAGTTGATGTCAATTTATATGCTGACGATACTGCTCTGCTGACGTTATCATACCGTATTGATACGATTAGCAACAGATTAACCGTTGCAATTAATAAAATATCCAAATACTTTCATAAGTTGAAAATTAAAATTAACGATAATAAAACAGAGACTATTATTTTCACAAAGCGTAAACCGGCTATAAATGACTTTGTTCGAATTCATAATGATGAGTACCTAGACTGGAAATCTAAAGTAAATTATCTCGGTGTAACACTAGATAGTAAGCTAACTTTTACTAAACATATTAACGAGTGTATCTACAGGGGACATAAAAAAATGAGTGTGCTGTTTCCAATATTTAACAGGAAATCTACGCTATCACCGGTGAACAAGTTTTTCATTTATAATCAGGTAATTCAACCTAAAATTCTTTATGCTAGTTCTATATGGTCGAACACCTGCCTAAGTAATATAAACAAATTACAACGATTACAAAATCATTGCCTAAGAATAGTGTTGAACAAACCCAGATACACGCCCATTAAAACAATGCATGACATTTTAAACTATCCCTATATACAAGAAATAATAAAAAACAGGACTTTAAAATTTTTTAATGCATGCCGCATGTCTGCTGACTAAAATGCCAATGAAATTGGAAACTACGATTATCGGTCTCTACGACGCAGGTATAAAAAATATAAACATAGACGAATTAAACATATCTTACAGGGGTAGTATTAGGTTTTAAATTCAATGATATTATAGATAAATTTTATTTGATTTATTTTTGTATTCTTTTCTCTTTTAAATTTTATAAATTATTTTAACCATTGTGTTTAAAATTTATTTATGAATTACACGTTGCAAGTTTAATTTTTCCTGTAAATTTCATTAAGCAATAAATGTATATAACTATTATTCATGTATATTTTTAAAAAATTATTATTAATTTTATCACTTGAGGAATTTATTATATTTCGGAACGATAGAACGGTATGTTATAAGTTATTCTTTTCTTGTAAAATTTAATTAAACAAAATATACTTCTTTTCTTTTTCTTTCAATAATATATTAGAAAATTCTTATGTTTGTAACCTATGTTATATTTTCTTTTACGTTTACAACTGATGCAAATATATTGTTGTGGTTGTCAAACACCTATTTTTGATTAGCTGCAGCCGTCTGTACTTGGAGTCAGAGCGGGAATATCAGACTGGAGAATAGTGTGTTAGGAAGGGACGAAATCAAGAACAACCCTCAAATATTGGATAGACTCAGACCACTCAATCCTTAAACCGGAAATTGTTAATTCATCAGAGTATATCGGTTTTTCCTTATGTAATTTTTCAATAATTTTATAAGTAATGTTAAATATGGTGGTATTTTAACCAATGAGGGACTACTGTAGTTAAACTGGGGCACACCTGTAATCAAAATTTGAGTAAAGAGTGACAATACGTTTTTCGATATTCTCGATGTAAATAATAGCAACGCAGAGGTTTATCAGAAATGTAGTTTCTAAAAAATTTATCCGGTAAAGTTATAACGATATTTTTCATTAGTATTGTATAATGTTGTTACGTGTACTGTAATTAAAGGCTTGTATAATGATGATAAACTATTGATGGAGATAATAATTTTTTAATTTTATAATAATACTGCGAGCTGCCCACCAAGGACATTTAGCAGTAAGTTTAAGAGAATTGAACACGAGGGGGACAAGTATCCAACGATGCCTACCCGATTATGTCGACCCTAGACGAGATCTTGCGATTTCTGGCATTTTAGTCCTCCTCGGTTGGGTGGCTATCGCGTGTCTTTTAGCGGGAACTTTTATGATCTCGGCCACATAATCTATAGGTGAATCTCGATCCAACGTTAGATTTGTTACATATCAGGGTGCTTTGGTTATCATCCGAAGAATTTTATTTTGTGGCGTTTGTATTATTTTCAGGTTCAGATGGTCCAGCACAACCCCAAAGTTGCACCTCATAGGTTCAGACAGGCCTTAGGATCACTATATATATTATCTGTCGTTAGTATACTGTTATCAGCCAGTACATTTTTTTAACTCAAATATCTGCAAATAATGTAGTTTACATTTTTGGTTACTATTATATCGATAAAAGTTGTCATTACGGAAGGAAAATGATGTGGCACGAGGTGCTGAAATATGTTATCACGTGAGCAGACAGTGTAAATTAACAGCCGAGTTTCCACCAAAACAGTTCCAAATTTTATTCCCGGCACTTCAGTCATCGATAATAATTAATTTACCGTTTACACTCGCTAAGTCCTAATATTATTAATAAACCATCCGGTTGATTTTTGGGCCCTGTATAAATATAGTAATAGTATTAGTATAATTAATATTATTACGATTACGATTACAGTTAGTGTTTGTTTGAATTAATAGCAAATCCTTAAGATGCTTACTTCGTAAATATTAAACTTTTCGTTTTAGTTATTTGAAAATACACAAAAGTTTTACAATTGTAAGCATACGAAAACAAATAGTATACACATTTATACATATATGTGTGTTTACGTGTGTTTTTTGTATATGCAATACCATATATATGTACATACGTAGTGATAATTTCTTCCAAAATATTATTGTACCAATCAGTTTTCAATCAAATTTTTGCTTTGACCCTCCCATTAAAATAGCATCCACAGGCCCTTATTTCAAGTGTTATTATTATTATTATTGTAAATATCAAGTTTACCGACTACCAAGCGAACAGTCTTCTCTAAGGGTGAGTTAGTTTACTAAAAACGAATCGGTATAATTATACGAAGAAAGGTAGCAGCCGAGATGTGTAAACAAGACGGGCGACTTGTTATTCAACAGACGTTATTAATTAAATCAGGAAAAGCACCCGCAGCGGGTTAGTAAAGTGACGTTGTTTGGAAATTCAATTTCCTTTTAAGAAATATTTTCAGTGTAATGTGAAGTCAAGACGATGGATGTTGGTACATTTTAATAAAGCAGCGGTGACGGAGAAAAGTGACTCATTTCCTTCTTAATCTTCGCAAACCACGATTGTAGTTGTTTTGCGAATACAAAGCCACACACACACACATATACACATATATATATATATATGCGTATGCATGCTTGTGTGTATATGTATTTGTGACGATGGCCAATTGAGCCACAACGTATTTCGGTGTCGTAGAGATTTCCATTTAAAAGCATTTCTAAGTGGGGCGATGAAAATGACGAAACAACGAAATTAATTCTAACACTAATAAGAACGAGAAACCTTCCAAATGATTTCAACATATTTCGTCATCTACTTGTCACTTTAAAAGAAGTAAGAGGGGTGTCAATAAGGTCGATAAGTCAGGGTTACGGTTAAAGAGATATTAGTAAAACAAAATTCAAAGAAAATAATTTACTATCATACTAAATTTATTTCATCATTATATTGCGCTTCTGTTTATCATCTCTCACCCATGATCCGTTTGCTTTATCAGAGGAATATGTGTATTAGACTGTTTAATAGTCAGATTTATTTGCTGAGTACCTGGAAACCGTGTTTCAGACAAACATAACGGCTAGCACGGACAGGGAAATATATGACTATATAAATAGTCTATATGAATCATCTCCTTCGATTAAGTCAGCGTCACCTTCTTTGGTGAAATGTTTATACTTAAAACGCTGAAAAATAAGAAAAGTCCGGATTTCGACTTAATAGGCGCTGAATTATTGAACGAACTTTCGCGAAAAGCTATAGTGTTGCTGACTAATATATGTAATGGAATATTTCGCGTACAATATTTTCCAGTACAGTGGAAATTCGCGCAAATTATAATGATTCCGAAACCTTGCAAAGGTCCGTATTCTGTTTCATCTTATCGCTCGATCTCTCTGTTGCCTGTTTTGTCGAAGGTAGTAGAAAAATTAATATTAAAAAAATTACAGCCTTACATACAATCTAATGATACAATTCCGCAACATCTATTCGATTTTATAAAACGCCATTCCACTACTGATCAATTACATAAGGTGATTAGTGTAATTGAAAATAGCGTAGAAACAAAAAAGTATGTAATGAGACATCTCTACGTTCAACAATCTTACGATAAAGTTTGGCACGATGGTTTATTATATAAATTGAAATGCCTATTGACGAAAAATTTTTACATGTTGTTGAAATCATACATAGAAAATCGGCATTTTCAAGCGCGTTACAAACATACCCATTCACAAATACATCCTGTTTTAGCAGGCGTTCGCCAACGTTCTGAGTTGGCCTCACGCTGTACTTACGGCCGATTTCCCTACATTGGAAAACATACAGGTGGCTACATTTGCGGATGACACTGCACTGCTCTCAATCCGTACGAATCTGAAAATAACTAGCAGTAACCTACAGAAAACTAAGGTGGAGATATAGTTTAAAAAAAGGAAAATTGGAATCAATGAAAACAAATCTGTGAATATCCATTTCACCAAAAGAAAAGTTACACACCACCCGTCAGGATTAATAGCACCGATCTGTCAGCGCGATCAACGGTCAAGTACTTAGGATTTGGATTGCCGATTAACAAGGAAACATCACATACAGATGAAAAAAAAAAAAGAATTAGATATTCGAAATAAAAGAATGTACTGGCTGATAGAGAGAAACAGTGTACTGACGACAGATACTAAACGCTTAATATATACAGTGATTCTAAGGCCTTTCTGGACCTATGGGGTGAACCTTTGTGGTTGTGCTAGACCATCAAACCTGAAAATAATACAAATGTCACAAAGTAAAATTCTTCGGATGATAACCAAAGCATGCTGAACAAATTTAACGCTGTATCGAGATTTACCTATAGATTATGTGACCGAGGTCATCACGCAAGAGGAATCGATAGCCAGCCGAACACTCTTGCTAGGGGATTGCTTGATACGACCGGTGACATAAGGAGACTAAAACGTTGTCTAGGGTCCAGGTAATCGGGTAGGTATCGTTGGATACTTGTCCCCTCATGTTCAATTCTCTCTTTTTTTATAGTGTCGTGTTTAACGACCGAGGCCATTACGGCACTGGTGATTTAACAGATAGATGTAGTAACTCAGGTTGGAAGAGAAAAGGAACTGTATAACTGATAGAGTACGCGGATGGATATTGGGCCGTAAGGGATAGTGTAGGGCAGTACAGTAAAATAGGGGTTGGTACGTTGGAGGAGATGGTCATGAGAGAGTGATATGTGACCAAGGTGGAGCCTGCTGAGTGCTATGTAGTTGGAACGGGTTAAATTGGCAGGTGGTTCCCAGAACCCTACATTGGATTTGATGGCAAGAAGGAAGTTATGGTGGTATGAATTCACTTCTGTTGCCAGTTTGGGTAGACAAAGTATTTGAGGGGTGTTTAGTACTGGTGACGGCGGGGCTTTATAGGTTGTAGAGTATAGAATGGGTTGTCCTATCCACTACTTCATTCCACAAAATCTTAAACGTACTGCTAAATGCCGTTAGTGGACAGTTCGCAGTATTATATATATTATGCTCAATCCTAAAATTGATTTGTCATTGATTTCCATCTGTGCAATCCGTTTCAGTTCTTCATACGATGACGCCGTCACATCTTCGAGTATCTGTGAAGTGTAATCTGTTCGCGGTCTTCCGGTCACATTCTTTCCCGACTGCATCCCTTCTATTACATTAGCCCTTCATGTTGCAGTACATGGTCTATCATTTGGGTTCTTCTTTTTACTATTATTTTTAACAACGTCGGTTTTTCATCAACTCAATACTTCCCGGTTGGTTACCTTATCTGTTCATTTTATTGTAATCATTTGTAACACCAGAGTTCTAATGCCATCTCGCTTCTCATCTTTCGTCATTATCCAATTTTCGCATCCATACAGGGCAATGCTGAGTACACATACTTGCAGCAGTCTATGCCTAACGGCTATGTTTCTCGATGTCAATAAGCTTTTCTTATTATAAAACTTTGCTTTTGAAATTCTGCTCTTTATATCGCTTTTACTCTTACCATCTTCGGTTATTACGCTTACCAAATAACAGAATTCGTTTACTTGTTCTACTTTTTCTCGCTTAATATCGATATTAAATTTATTACTTAAATTTATTTATAGGTTATGTATGTTAAGACGGTCTATGTATTCTACCTACAGAATGGACACACGGATCTAGTTAACCAATACGTGTTATTGTATGTAGTAAATTTGCGGTGAACATCCACTAAGACGGTCCTAACACAGATCTTTATAGTACTCGCATTATATATATTTTTTTTAGAGTACATACCTAATTCGAGTAATTTCGATCTATTATCAAAACGTCGGTTTATAATATTGCAGTCTAATGTTAAATCTTGTAATAATGAAATAAGCCTATTTATATATCTAACCTATTGAATGATTTTGTAATGTGTAGTGTGATTAGGCAGGTAGGTCTTTTTTCTTAAATGTTTTAACAGTTTGCAATATAATTATTTAAGGTCATTTCAGTTGATCTGCTAATGCACCGTACTGATTTCATTAATTATATTTTTGTTTCCTACAAATTCTTTTCGTCATCCAACAGTATACACTTACTTAAGTTAGATAATAATGATACGGTTCTGTAGGATGTAGGCAAATTTGGCTTTTATTCGGTTTAGGAAAGATAACGGTTTCGCTTAATTTCCATACCTCAGGGTAGTAGTTATATTAAAAAAAAAAAGTACATTCATAAGTTTTGCAATAACAAACGGGAATAATCTGTGAATTTTTTCAATGAATCTATTCGATATTTTGTCGAACCGATAATATCAAAAGTATTCGAAAAATCATTGCTGCCTGAACTAACAAAACAGCTAAAGGGTACGATTCCAAACTACCAGTTTGGATTCCTGGCCATTCTACAATAGAGCAAGTTTATAGCTGCAAAAATACATCTGTAATTGTTTCGAAAAGCAGTAGTATTGTTAAGCAGCCTTTCTGGATGTCAGTCAGGCTTTCGATCGCGTATGGCATGAAGGGTGTTGCTTTCAAAAATAAAACGCACCCTGTCACATCCCTACCACACGTTACTGTCCTCATACTTGTCACATAGATTTTTCAAAGTTAAATTCGGTAGTGATATATCAACATTTTATCCTGTCAAGGCTGGAGTTCCGCAGGGTTCTGTTTTGGGGTCAATCATTTTTCTCATATACATATATATGTTCGAGCTTCACGTAAATACAAGTGTGGAGTTGGCGGCATTTGTCGATGAGACAGCATTATTCGCGGGAGATAATGATCCGGTAGTGGCGTCAGAAAAAATTACAGCGCGGTTTAAACGACTTGAACATGCACGACAATGGAAGGTTAAAATCTAAGTGAGTACATATTACATTTACAATTAGCTTAATGGTACGATCCCATAGGAAAAAAAAGTCCGATACCTGGGTATGTGGCTTAATCGCCGCTTGACCTGGAAGGAACACATCAGAATCAAAATTAAAGAGATAAAACTTAAACTGCGGATACTGGCTCCTGGGCAAAACTTCCGAATTACCTCTAAAATCGAAATTATTGCTTTACAGAGCAGTTATTAAGCCGGTGTGGACATATGACATATCATTCCGGGGGACAGCGTCAATATCGAATATCAAAATGATGCAGCGATCTCAATTAAAAATACTAAGGTTAATAACCGGTGCACCCTGGTATATACGAAATGAAAATTTGCATAAAGACCTAAAAGTGTGCACGAAGTAGTTCGGGATTGCAGGAGAGATTACTTGCACAGATTAGATCTCTAACCAGCTGGCGGTAGATTTATTAAATCTTGCAAATGGGTCTCGCAGATTGAACTATCGCACACATCTAAATCTTCTCCACCAGTTTAAATGATTGGAGAGGTAGTTCGGAGTATCATTGTTGAATGACATCTCCCATCCTGTCGTAGTTTACATTCCATTTGCTTATTGGCTACATCAGCCAGATTGCAATTTGTATATATATAAAAAAAACGCTAATAATGTAAACTTCGTCCATGATATAAAAGTGAGGTCCCGGTAGAAAAGAAATGATGAAATATATACCACGTATCGTTCAACTTGAGCATCGATGATTCGAAGTCGACGGATATGTTATTCGAAAATTACAAAATAAAAAGTTAATCTCAATATCGTTTAGACATTCGATTTGTTAAGACTAAATACTTAGGAGTATTAATTGACGATAATTTAAAATTTTATAACCGCTTTAATTATATTACAACCAAAAACAACAAAAATTTATAATTTAAATAAACTATATAACAATAATAATGGAGTAAAATACAACTTCATAAAAGTGTAATTGTACCCGAATATATTGTACGGCGGTATAATTTATAATGATTAATATTAAAAGGTTTCAAAACAGATTAAAGACTTTTCAGAGAATTATCGGACGTCAAGTTAACAAGTCATATATATAGACGAAGATATGTTCGCTGCTTACACATTACAAGATCCTTCTCGTGTACGGTAGAATTTTTTTCTTTATTTATTTTTCGTGTCTTCACAAAGTTAAAAACGGTTGCAGAAATCGAAGTTAAAATAAAAAACTTTATTACTAGGAGGAAAGAAAAATATCAAATATTTTGATGTTTCGTTTGAATTTCAAATCATGATTTAGACGGATATAGAAGATGGTTAGTAATACATAGAAATGAAATGTTAAATTAACTGGTCGAGTCGTAGACACCTAAATTGCACAGTATCTCAGACCCCGGTCGCATGAGGAAACAGATCAATCGATCGAGATAACATATAGAAAAAGAGGGGGAGACCTTATGA
This sequence comes from Coronaproctus castanopsis, assembly GCA_032883995.1. Classification (NCBI taxonomy): domain Eukaryota; kingdom Metazoa; phylum Arthropoda; class Insecta; order Hemiptera; family Monophlebidae; genus Coronaproctus; species Coronaproctus castanopsis. The sequence goes on along the minus strand of CM065053.1, from coordinate 43,566,167 downwards.
AAAATCTGATGACCTGGAAAGACATTACAGCTTACGGCTGGTGCGATGTTATGTACGGCCGAAAGTATTCTACGGTTTAGAAAGTTGGGTTATCACATCCATAAGAAGATAGAAGCGCAGGATGTGTGTATATATTATATAATCGCCACACTTTGAAGATTTCATATAAATACTAAATTAACAATACAGACGTGAAAAGTTCTATAATATTGAAATATTACGATTCATATAAATATAGACATCCATACGGAGATATTATTTATCGCGATTTGTCGTGAACGGTGTCATCGATGAACATCGGAAGCCAGGGGGCGGCGAAGAAAAATGTCACAATAATGCGCCGGTAGTACAGCAAGACGTGTACATAGCGAAAGTGTGCCAGGGTAAAGACGGAACAGCTCTGTTGACCGGCAAACTTCGGTCGGAGATGACGTATAAAGCAGGAAAAAGGTGTTTAGCCGAAAACCTAAGCAGTCACGTTTACTTAGAATCTATCGTAAATCGTTTAGAAACGTGCTAATATACCGGGCTCCGAATAGCGTCCCTTAACATTCTCGCGTTTCATCGCTGGACTAGAAAAACGGGAATCGCATATAACGATATTCTAATAAGGCGAATATAACCCACCAAGCAAGAAGAACCAAGCGACAGCTGTTATACATCGTCGTCTCTGAAAATGTTTCACTCGGTACGTGCGAATTTTTACTAAATTCCTACCGAATTTCTCAATATACACACGAATAGTGTAGGCAAAAAATAATACGAAGCAGACACATACATCACGCATACCCGTGTAATAATTACATGTACATTTACGATATATAATAACTTTAGAAGTGAACGCGCATCTCACTGATAAAACCGTAAGCTGTAGAAGCATCCAATCGTAGTTACGTATTATTTTCGGATAAGGCTATTTAAAGTACAAAAACTCGGGGGGGAAATCCTAAAATCTAATTTCATTTGCCGGTGTGAAATTACTTCGGACAATATTTTCGTTCGAATTTTATAATTCCGGCGAAAGTATTATTTATTTAGACGCTTATCATACTCAATGTTAGTTGCATACATACACACATATATACATATATGTACACATACACATGTATAGAATACATATTAAGTTTACGGTTACTGGTAGTGGTTATTTGTGTACATGCTGAATCTTAAAGAGGTAATAAACAAGAGTGTTGAAAATTGTTTTTTTCCCTCGGCCTAGATCTAGCTGATGTGGCCGGTTTAAATATTACGTACTTAATTTTAGCATCATAAGAATAAAAATAAGAAACAATAATTTATAATCACCGCTTAATAGATAATGTAGGAAATATGGGGGGAAAATAGCGAATAATATCAGTCTATTAAGAAATGCTTGTCCATTTTAATTAAATTGGTTTATGTATTCACACCCATGCGCAACCTACAAATTATAGTAACAATTCTGCGAAGTTGTTGAGATTGATATCGGGATATACCAGTGATAGTTTGAGTTTTAAAGCGTAGATGTGATGACGGAATAAATGGGAATGAAATACCTGACAAGGAAGTAAACATGTTTAGTAGTTTGAAGTGACTAGGTACCTAACAAAATTCTAAAGCCTATAATTCTTAGACACTTGTCTAGTATATCAAATATCGAGAAGTGAGAATCAAATCTGAGTGAACAGTCCTGTATAGATAGGAACGAACTAGGACTATCACTACACACACGTACTTGTTCCATCAATCATATTAAGGAAAAATCACACGATTTGTCAATAGCCGTTAACTCGGCTGTGAAAACGGAAGCGTCCGGAGGAAGTTTAAATATTTGAACTGTATTGTCAATGACAAAGATAAAATGAACCGGAATTTGTATAATATTTAGAGAATTCGGTGAAGATTTTTTGATAATTAGGAAATGATGTATGAATTGTGTATTGTTAAACCATTTATTCCGAGAAAGAGGGATACATCTATATATAGATAATTAGGAGAGCAGAGATATACATTGACGTGTAAATTTAATCGGTTTTTACTATATGATAATGAAAATGATGCGGATGGATAATTTAAAGCTGAAGTTGTAATAGCGGAATAATTATTGTCGCTAATAGCGACATTTTAGAAGAACGAATCTGCACTTATTACTGATATAAAAAATTAGATTTAGGAGGCATAGGTTATTGAGATTAGTGTATTTTAATAGAAATCTTTCTACAGCCTGTATGTAAGGGAGCAATTTTCCGCTTGAAGACTGACTATCAACGAGGACAAAAACAAGAAGATATTGAAGTCGGATGGTCCTTTATTCGAATACAAGTATTTCTCAAGTTGTGTGGTTTTAATATGAAAATTACTATATATTTGGAAAGTGTATCTGATCCAATATTATGGAGAAATTGATCATACAAATTTATTATTCGCGATTATTCTCTGCAATACTACCATGTGCATTAAAGAAAAAAAATTATCGATAAGATCCTAGAATCAGACGGAAGTTGGATATTAAAAATAGAATCAACGCAAACATTAAATAAAACAACACTTTAGAACGAACCTTGTGGTAGTCCGATAGATGTAACTCTAAATATTACTTCGTTAATAACCGGATTAAGAAGACAAATATAATTGTTTAATATCGTCGGTATACCTAGAGCCGTTAATTGCTGGTGTAATGTAAATGAACGTTATCAAATGCACCCTCAATGCCTAGGAAGGTGTGGCTATTAAGAAATTTTTATTTAAAATTATAGATAAATATTAACTAATTAGGCGATACAGTCTAAAGTTCCAAGCCCGAGTCTAAAGGCAAACATTCTCTGAGGGAGAAGCCTTTGATTCTCAGTCCAGCACAGTAATCTGTTATTAATTCCCTTTTCGAAAGACTTTCTAAGATGCTAGTGACGGGAACCTGTAAGATGAAGCTTCCCGTGGAGATTTTCCTTGTTTTAAAAGTAGGTAAAATAACCTTAATTCGTCATATTTATAACACGTTGTACTTTGTGAGATAAACGGGTTCTGTTTCATTACTATTATATTATTGCCTTTTAATTATCTTCAGTTTATTTAAATAATAATAATAACAGAATCGTGTGTGCTATTTGAGACACGTATAATAGTTTAAACTTTTTATCTTTAAAGCGTGTTGAAATACTCTATAAAAAAATGTTATCCTTCCGCTCGAAGTATTTCTTATACGGTATACATGATTTTTTCCCCTAGGAAAATTGTCCTTTCTCCTAGGAACCTTTTCCGTGAAAAAGTGTATTCGTTTGACGCGATTCTCAAAAATATTTATGTAATACAAAATTGTCGCGTTGATTTTCGATGTTGATTTTTCCTTTCTCCGGTTCACAATTTATGCGTAGTTTCGGTCTGACATATCTGACAATTTCTGTCTCAACGAACGACCAGCTTCGATATCACCGGGTTCATTGCCAATTTCGTTTAGATGACTTCCTACCTCCTCAAACCACGTCCGTATGTTCTTTAGACGTTAAATCCGAGTAAATATATTCAGTTAACTTTATGAGGTTCGAGCGCTTTATATGATCATGAAACATAATTCTCCTTCTTTTTTACCTCGTCGATTAACCTGGCCGAGTATTCTGTATAATTCTTCAAATTCGCCTATACTCCCGGGTTCATTTTATTTCCTTTCAGCACGCCTAGATACAAGTCTTTCTGTTTACGTATTTCCCGATTATAAAACGTATCATTTTTTCTAGCCACATTAAGCTCAACTCTCCTAGGTGTTTAAATTTATCTACTCTCTTGGTGGTGATTTTATATTAGCGATAAATTTTGTTTTCGATTACAATCAGTTCTCACGAGTGTAATATATGTGTCTATCCGCGCTAACGACGTATTACGATTGCTTTGCAGGCTACTTTCACTGTAGAACAAAATCTGTATAGTTAAGTAGTCGCCTATCTCCGATACAGAGTTAATGATTCGGCCCTTCGGTCTGTTTCCTCGAATCTACCTTGTACTATTAACAGCTCCTACTCACTACGCGCAATATGCCTAAAACATTTTATCACTCTGATAATATAGCATCGGTTATTATTAATTAGTCCGTAACAAAGTTTAAACTTGTAAGTCGTAATAATTGGGAAAAATGTTTTTAGAAAAACGGATAGACAATACGAACGATTTAAATTGCGAAAAATTGATTATATCTTTTTTTTAATCGGTTACCCGGAGGAGGTATCGTGATCATAGTGACTGAGTCACCAATACAAGTTTTTTTCTTCCTTTAGTTTGCATCTAGATGACGATTTGGAAATTTTCATATTTTATGCAGATGACATGATTAACACTCTACCAATCGGTAAGTGGTAAAACACAGTCACTCAAATTCTCTTTTTAGACTAGGTCCATCAGTTTGATTCTGTAAAGCCGACAAACTTCTAACCGGATTGCCATATTGTTCGGGGGTGGTAGTATGTAAGCGCTATTTTTTGCGTCACTTGATATTACTTCTAGAACAGATTTAATTCCGTAGGACCTTGTTCTGGATCCGCTGAATAATCGATTGCTGTTTTTAGAACAGACCCCCATAATGGGCAGCCATCAAACTGGTATCAAAACTTTGTTATAAATCGATAATTTATGTTCAGCCGACATTTCCGATTTCTCGTCTAATAACCGGTACATTTTAGCTCAGTCTGCTTTGCTATTATGATTTCGTCCACGTTAGACGCTGGTCAAAGTGCATACTGATATACTTTACATATGATTTCTGCGAAATTGCAGCCACCGTGTCTATGGCTTCTGTCGTATCAATTCTTCTGTTAGTGAAGATTACTCGTGTTAATTTACATTCATTCGGACCATGATAAGATAAGCAACGACCAAACTTCGTTGACTGCATAGTCTCGAGGACTCAAACAGTACATACGTCAGAACACAAAATCGCCATCAGCAAAAGTCGTTAACTCTACATTAGAGAATGTAGGCATATCTAATGTGTAATTGAGGTAAAGTAGTGATCCTAGTATATACTGTAGCATACATCTGATGAGTCGTGTTCATATTTCGCGTAGAAATACCTTTCACTTAGGTAAGACCGAAGCAACTGGTATAATTCATATGGAAAATGTTGTTACTTTAGTCTGGCTTATATCCAAAAACACGGCGTGGCAATATTTTTTCCTCGAAATACGTCTCAGTAATGTTATAACTATAGCATGAACTTGCTCTATTGCGCTTGACCATCGATATAAGTGATTTAAATCACCGAAAATTTATTATATACGTTGCCTCGTTACAACCGAATAGCGAAATCATAGAATAAAAGAAAAAGGTTACCATAGATTAACTGACTACGCGCGGATTTGGCGACGCGTGACGTTACAAATGTTAAATAATTTCACGGTGTTAACGAACGTGATTTATTTCGAAGAGGATTTACTCTAGCCGGTCGAGTCATGTCCGAAATGTATAACACGAAAAGTGAGGAAATGAAAAATTTCGAGGAAAAAGTCTAGTCCGTGTAGGATACGATGAAAATTTGGCGAATATCAAAGGCGATTATTTCCGAGGCAATGAAGATAAATGGAAACGTTATTAAAACGTCCGGCCGACGTTCGAACTTAGCGCGATATCTGTACGTAACCAACCTCGCAGACTAGGCCAAGAGGTGCGTCGATTCATGCCCGACCTCCTAAATTATATCTTTATCCTGCGGCTTAGTCGATTTTCCTTTTCTTCGGCTCAACTGCTATCGTACGTGTGACGCTGAGGATAGAGATATAATAAACGGTTATATATATTCGTGACGTTATCTTCAGTCGAGCCCACATACGCGCCTATATGGACGAGTGTCCGATGTATAAACACGCGCGATTTTCATCAATAAGATGTTAGTTTAGGATTTTTTTCCACGCTAAATTCCAAATTTCTTTTATCTTCTTAAATGTCTGTATCGCGCGAGCAGCCGCATCCTCGTTCGCATTTTTCAATCGATTTTGGATTCCTTATACTCTGACGATACTCTCGAAGAAAACGAAAAATACAACTCCAATATGCGAGTTACCAAATTTTATCCAATAATATTAACGTACTATCATAAATGTACGTATGTAATAATATATAAATGTAACAGTCATATTGCGAGGTTTATCTTCCTCTTCACACACTGTTATCGCTTTAAAAATTCGTGATTTGCAATTTCTTTCTACTAACGACCATTTCAGAAAGTTCCATTGAGGATATCATTTACTAAGGTTGTCCGAAGTCGTTCGTTCGTTCTCTTCGTGGTAGTTTTAACCAACTCTGGAGAGTAGTAGTTTTAAGAGATAGTATATTTCCATGGATACGTTTTAAATGGTTCAGTTTCATTTATTTCTAGTTTAGTAGGAGTTCTTAACCTAGAGCAATGTATTTAAGATAGTACCTTTCGACTTTATCATGACATGTTCTAGATATCGCAATTTAATTTTCGAAGTGAAACTTCTATTTGCGCATTGCATGGAGTTACCTCGTAAAACGAGCGAGCCAGCCAAAGATTTATACACACAGACGCATAGGCGGGCCTATTCTCACAGCGTAGTCGGACTCCTCTTCTCTTTCCCGCATACTGTACTCTCATGTACGTGTATGTCCAGTTTACATAACATGCAAACACGTGCAGAAATTCTGACAGAAATGCGTCTATATATATTGTATAGTTCTAATTCTTTCTCTTGCGCATAGTCATCGTCATGTCAAGTTAATCATAGCGGACCCTGAGTTCCTTTTCTTTATGAAATTTGTACGAAATCGTGAGTTTATTAAACAAGTATCTTTTTTCGACAATGATAGCGGAAAAGCTTTGCGTTTTTTTTTATGTAAAAATTATTTAGTTTTCCTAGCCACTTTTTTGTTATTTATTTTTTTTTATAAATCACTACAATATATATATATATATATATATATATATATATATATATATATATTTCATCAACATTAATCACCGTCTCCGTATCGGAGGTAGGCGACTACTTACACTATAGATATTTTGTTGTACGGTGTAAGTAGCGTACGAGGCAATCATAATATGGTGTTAGTGTAGCTAGACACACACACATACCCGGAAGAACATATTGTAATCTCTTTGTTTTCAGGTCACAATGCAACCCCGCCTTTTTTTTTAGTGTACTATATTATTATTAGCACGCATACGGTGTTGTACGTGGTGGTATGCCATTGCCTTCCACGAGATAATATTGGGATTATTTATGTTTTTGTTTTCTGATGATAATTTTTGCAAGGACCATATTGGACCTCGGTACCTTCACCGTATAGAAGTCTGCGTTGTAGACATCTATGCTTTTCCCGAATATATATATATATATATATATGATATATGTGTGTGTACATATATAAGTTTAGTGATTTTAACTACTTCGTTGTTATTTGTTTATTTCATATATAATATTCATATATTATGTTTTGTACATATTATATAAATATAAACGAGATACATATATTTGCGTTTGATGAGCTTTTCCTTCAAATCGTTCATAGGACAAAAGGAAGTTCGAAAAAAAATCCCACCTAAATATTAGAAAAACTTCATAATCGTTTGTAGAATTGTTTTATTCAGTACACCGCTCGGTTAGGTGAAAATAAAGTTTGCCGACGGAAGGGTCGAAGGAGGGTGAAAAATAACGTTTGCCGGAAAATATAACGGCTCGATAAAGCGTTGCTAAGAAAAACTGATTTCCCATTCTAATTCCCAATTCGTTCCAGAGTTACACTTCCATCTATTCGCTATGGCAGGCGTTAGTTTAGAGGACAGAACAAATATTTGTATGACCGTATGTATGCATGACGTGTATAAGCGTTTGTTAGAGCTTGTATGTGTGAACCTATTGTACGACAGACCAAGTTACCTACCGTAAATATATACGCCTGCAAATATATATATATATATATATGTGTGTAATGGGTATGTATGTATTTGTGAAAGCAGCCCGTTTAACAAATGGATAAAGCGACATCGGTGCCAAGTTGCGCGATGGTGACTGATTGTTATTACTATGAGAGAACTAAAAATACTCGCACGTTTGAATAAAATATAGCCGAATCCGCTGACCATTCTGAGTGACGTGATGTATACGTTCATCATTCATTTTGTCAATATCAGGCTGAAAAGAAAATTTCCCATTTGCAAACTCATTTCGAAAACAACATCTTCTATCATCCGGTCGATCTGTTTAATTACCCGCGAAGAATTTTAACCCATCGACTATTGTTATATATATATATATATATATATATATATATATATATATATATATATATATATATATTTATATTTATATATGTATATACGATAAATTGTTTATATTTATACTTATATATGTATGTTTGTGCGTATGTGCACTTTAAAATTATATGCGAGCGATGTGTTCAATCAAAACGAAAGAAATATATATGTCCGTTACGTAATTATCCAAATTTTTTAATGGATATACGATACGGTTTAAGGTATACCGCGGCTTAGAAAAAAAAGTAGATACTTCTTTCCGGTTATTATAGCTGCATTCGAGGATAGAAAAATTAAAACAAGCTACTAATCTAGAATGTAGTAAACACGGAATCGAATTACGGATATATCGACAGCAAGTAGCAATGTCGAACGTATCTAACAATTTCAATTTAAAGTTCTAGCAGAAGCTGCTATATCAACAACGATGCGTTACATCGTGATCTGTAAATGCCGGCACACAATCGCGCAGATTTGCCGGGGACGAAAATTCAAAGTTAATACTATACAATTTATCATTAAGTCAATCACTAAATGACCTCTAAGATTGCTCAGTTGTGATGAGGGAAAAAACTATACAAAGGTTTGTTTTATACTCATATTGTGCTGATATCTACTATAACCAAACAGCTAATTCATAAAGTAAATTTGAATTACCGAAAATTTTCGATTGATTTAACATACTCATATATAACTGCTTCAAATATTGCTATTCAAACTATTGCACGAGTATTACCTATTGATCTTCATATTAAAAAACGATCACTTATTTTCGAAATTAAAAGAGAACATAATGGAATTATAAACAAAGAACATCTTAAACAACTTGATTTGCAGATTTTTAATTAAATAAAATCAAGATATGATACTCAAACTAATGGCAAGTTAATTAATAAATTTTTCCCAGATATAAGTTATAAAAACAAAAGGATTAAAGTAAATTTTTATATGACACAGATCCTTACTGGTCATGGTTCTATCGGTTATTTCTTGCATAAATTACAAATCATCGATGATGGAAAATGTTGTAATTGCGCAACTAATGAAATAGAGGATGTCCAGCACATAGTATACGCATGTAGTAAATATAACCATCTGAAAAAATTGTATAATATCGATTGCTTTCTTAATCCTAATGGAATTATACTATCAGAAAAATTTCTTATTTTTATCTCAGAATTATTTAAGATTAAACATAGATATTGATAGTCACTACCGGTAGCCATAATCTACTTTTGCAGGCTGCACTATATTTTTTTATAATGTATGTATATATATATATAAATGTATGTGGTTAACATCTACTTTTGTAACAATACCGAAAAAACCATCTGCAAATAAATGTGACAACTATAGGCTAATTAGCTTCATGAGTCACCTTTTAAACGCTTTCCTAATTCATAGGAGAATACGAAAGAACCTTTGACATTTGGTTTCAGACCCGGTCTCGATACAAGAGGATCACTCCTATCACTAAAGTTTCTGATGAATAAGAACTTAGATCAACAGAAAGATGTCTGTTTATGTTTTCTCGATTATCACAAAACATTTGATAACATTCGCCACGCTAAACTATTACAAATATTTCAATAAAAACAAGTCAATACTTACAATCTTAGAATAATAGATAACTTATATCGACAACAAACAGCAAAGGTCACTGTAGAGAACCAATTATCTGAAGAAATACATATTAAAAGGGGAGTTCAACAGTTTTGTAATATTACATCCATTGTTGTTCAATATATATTCTGACACAATATTTTATGAAGCATTAAATAATGCGACCTAGGCATTAAAGTTAATGGCTGTTATATAAATGGCATCCGTTACACTGATGATACGGTATTGATTGCAGATTCAGCTAATGATCTGCAAAAAATTCTTAACCGAGTAATTAATATCAGCGAGAAATACGGTCTCCAGCTAAGCGTCTCTAAAATAAAATGTATGGTAGTAAGCAAAAACCATAACACATAGTTACACACCTACATGCGAACAATCAGAGGATAGAACAAGTAACGGAATTTAAATATCTGGACTGTTAAGAAAACTTAAATTCTGAAATGTAAGTAAAACGTAGATGCCAATACGCACGCATCGCCTTTGAAAAAATGAAGAAACTTTTAACGGGCAAATCATTAAACCTAGAAATTCGGAAAAGGTTGTTAAAATGCCGCATTTGGCCCATTATAACAATATATTCTGGCAGAGCATTTTAGAATCGTGCGATTATATCGCCGTATGCTCAAGATTCCTTGGACGGCGCACATGAAAAACGAGACTGTATTGAAAACTAGTAAAGATGAAAGAATGATCCGCCGAACAATCGAGAATAGGAAAATTAAATACTAGGACACGTTATCAGAGGAGAAAGATACGAGATGATACGGCTTGTTCTTCAAGGTAAAATTGAAGGGAAAAAAGTTTTTGATCGTAGAAGACTCTCATGGACACAAAACATTCGGAAATGAACTGGAATATTTTCAATAAGTGGATTATTTTGTGCTGCCAGAAGTCGAGAAATATGAGCTTTGACTTATGTAATCGCTACGCGCGGTAGCGGTGTACAGCATTTAGAAGAAGAATAAGTGACATATCAGCATGGAAAACGGTGACATACAGGATAGTTCATCACTAGACCCTTCCGAGTGATAAATCCGTACGTCTTACAACGTAACTAAAAGAATCACCTATCGAAAATGGATGTCTAATTTGCACTTGAGGCGACAAATTTCATCATCCTGTACCCGGTATTGGGAAACGGTCAAAAATATATATGCAACCATATCATTTGTTACTTACAGTAGTAGAGAAAGGTGTCATCGACGGAGATTGACCGCGGTCCGGTTTTCTCTTCTGACTACAGTTTTAGGCCCGTCTTGGACGTAAAACGAATGAACCGAGCAACGAATTCGTCGTCGGAGTCTAACTGATAACCTAATTAGCTTTTGCATTTTATAGGTCATTTCCTTAGGACTACAAAATTACAAATTAGCAATTACCTTTGCCATACGATCGCGACGCTTTTTACGACAATAGAATTTTCCTCAGACTGTTTGAGATATAGAATGAATAATAACAGGATACGTAAGGGAATACAAGAAAGGCGATCAAAGTGACACTTTTTACTGTCTGAGAAATCGTTTTTTCGATGGTTATTATTCGTAGTATCGAAGAACGAAATTGAGACAATTCTAATCTATCTATATTTTTTGTTAACGGAGTAATACACACACACACACACATATATATATATTATATAATATATAAACTTATAATGTAAATATATACGTGTATGTACGTGTGTTAGAAAACGTATAGGTAAGAGATAATAAGCAATCGCTAGGCTCGATGTAGCGTACGAAATAATAATGTAGACTAGTTCCATTCAGGTCTGAGCCTACTTAGGGAGAAACATATTTATTGTTATGTTTTTGAATAAACAAAATTGGCCGTTTTATATTCATAACACAACAGTACGTTTTCGAGATCAATTTAACCAACACCCTTTGGCTAGCTACATTTCTTTGCAATCGACATTTTCGATAGACATTTGCGATTTTTAACAAGCTTTATCGTTCGTTATCGTAATTTAATTACCGGATACGGTAATATTTAAGCGTTCGTAATTACCGAAATAACCGGACGTAACTCGATCGCGCGTTTCGTAAGAAATAAATACAGCTCCCGGACAACTCTGACAGGATTTAGGACGGCTGAAACGTCGAAAACCATATTACTTAGTGAAGTAATTAATAAGACGGAGTTACTTCGTTGGAAATTTAATTCTGCACACGTGCTTTCAAAAATTGGTAGCTTCCGCATTGACGTGTTAGTCTAACCTCTTCTCGTGTAGCGAATTTTCTAATCTCCTCGTTTACCAGCGAGATGTGTGAGTTTCGATTTTTATCGTCATTTCTACGCTATGCATCGAAAACTTAGTATTATTCTTTGTCTAACTTGAATCTTTTAGAAGACCTACTGGTACAGCTCCATAACTGCAGACCATAAGTCCAGATTAGCTTTATGATTTGCCGATAAGACCCTACGTCTAGAGGCGATTTCCGTCCGATAAGCCAACATAACTATTGAGTTTTTTCATTATTTGTTTACACTTTATTCTGGCATGCATTTCAGAGGTCAGCCGCTTATCCAAGTACACATTAAGGTACTTGATCGAGTCGACTACAGGTTTTGTACTTGGTAATGCTGTTCGCCGGTATGTGAAAGTTATACGGCTGATTTTTCTTCATTGATTTTAATTTTCCATATTAGTGCCCATTCATACACTCTGTTCAAAGAGTTTAGCATACAGCTTCAGAATGACTACTTCTAAAACGGCTAATATAGCTGTATCGTCGGCGAACGTAGCTATCCTATACAAGATGGGACCGAGAACGCTTCCTTGCGGAACTCCAGCTTCTATGTCGTAGAATGCGGAGATAGCATTTTCTTCCTGTACTTTAAATTGCCGTTCTGATAAATATGACAAGACTGCAACCTGGCAGAATTCCGCTTAATTTATAGGTCAAGCCTTCGTGCCATACCCTGTGGAAAGCTTGCGCTACGTCTAATAAGACGGCCGCCCAATATTTTTTTCACCTCGAATGCTCTATTGATTATCGTTGTGATCCTATACGCTCGATCAATTGCGGAGTGCTTTCGTCGAAACACAAAAACTGATGTATTGCTACATACTCTTCAACCGTATGCAACAGTCGTTTGAGTAATAATTACTGGAATAACTTCGGTATAGTTGGCAATAATTAAATTAGTCTGTACGACCTCACTTCAGCGTCCGGTTTATGTTGTTTTTTTTTTAAACATAATGATTTGAGCTATACAGCCTGGCATGTATTCTAAACGTAGACAGGCATTAATATGTTATCATAATTATACCCCTTTTTTCGGGAGTTCTTTTACCACTCTGGGTGATATGCCATCAATACCTGGAGCTTTCCGACGATTCATATTATTAATATTTGAGACGGATGTACTGTCGAAGGTAGAAAATTATTTACGATTACGATTGATAAGAATATTGAATGATAGACGGGAATCCGTCTCTCGAGTAGTTAACATCTTTTAGCCGCTTCTTGGCGGTTGTTGACCTGTATATACAGGTGGCGGACGTTTTCTAGTGATGAGAATGGCGTCGGTGTTTTTTTTTCAACGTTTCTAACTTCCTAACCATTGTCGATACTTCGGGTGATAATATCTGCTTCTTGTAATCTATTATATATTACGTCAGTCCTGTAGGAGCTACAGAATACGGCTAAATCAGCGACGTAAAAAGCAACGTTAATTAATAGGAGTTCGGTTATATCATTTAGCAAGATTAGGAAAAACTAATGGCGCCACAACACGTACTCTTATGTCACACAACATCCGCGTGATGGGATGTCAAGCGGAATTGCGCAAAGCGGTAATATATTAATTTTATACGATATTCTAGAAAACTAAAATGCGGCGTTTTTTTTATCAAATAAAATCGGCCCAAACAGTGTCGAACGCTTCTTCGATATTTATTTAGATTAGCCTATTATATGGTCGTCTATTCTGTGACAACTTTAAGTGACCAGTTCTGAATTCAAATTGTTCTCAAATTACAATATAATTCGTACGAGGAATGATGGAATTTTTTCAAGAATATTCGATAAATATCGTTTTCTGGATCAACTCGTCTATCTACAAATTCATCATCATCTACGTTGCCGAACGTCGTGACTAGCTATTGTACGTTTATTTTTACGTACAAAATTAGCTAGCATTCAAGACACTATTTATATGCGACGCAGATGCGCGCGCATATGATGTTATTGCCTTCTTCGTAATAATTAAGAATTAAATAATGATGAAAACTTTCTACGTCGCGTGTTGGTTTCGAAACCCCGACCGTCGAGTTGACAGTCGAGCACTCTAGCAACTACGGCACCGCGACATATCTATAAATTGATGAATATTAAAACGGGAATCGAAAAGAATGTACTTAACGAATAGCAGAACGGAGCATTACCAATTGTCTGAAATGGCCGTGGATAAAATTTCTTGCGATCTATTAAGAATTTTAAAAATTAAAACATCTACATATTTTTAATTACGCTCGATATTAAGAATATTTGATTTTATTACTAAAAGATTCCAGTTTAAATTATAGTACTCTGAACGTTATAAATCACTATTTAGAAATTGGTAACTTACTCGAGGCTAACTAGCGAGGGTTGTTCCACGCAGGTTAAGACCGTGTTTATGGAATATATAAAATTCCGATAAGAGTGTGAAATTTCACTAGAAAATAAACGAAATGAGGCGTATTAAGCGATAAGTAAACGATTACAATTGAGCTTTAATGATTCGAAATCAAGTTAGACGTTGTTTAACAAAAAATTACGGAATAAAACGTTAAATTTCACGAAATACGATTTAAATATTCAATTTGCAACACAAAATCAAATACCTAGGTGTTCTAATAGGAAACAACTCGAAAACTCTATAACCATTTCAATTATATTAGCAAATTCCTAGGAATATATTCGGTAAACTTTATAAATAGAATAAATTACAAACCGATATTAGTACTGTATAAAAGCGTAATTTTACCTAACATACTGTAGGGCAGCGTAATTTATATCGATATATTTTTTTGTTTGTTTTTTTTTCTGGCCCAAAGTGCGCCATTTGGCCAGTTTATATCTAGTTAGAGTATTTTAAAAATTTCAAAGCAACTACGTGTGATAGATTTATCTAAACTAATTGCGACAGAAGACAATGATTTAGAAACAATTCAATACTGACGGGTAATGTGTGCAACTTTTGTAAAATATTATATGCTTTACCCAAATTTGATGCTCAATACAGTCGTCAACATGGCACGTGTACCATCCGAAATTATGCCTAATTTAGCCAGATATGAGTTAGACTGTGCTCAGTACGCAGTCTAAATAAAGTTGATATATAATCCCTCGAAAAGTTCCGGTATAATTGAAACCACGGCTTACTGAAAACCGTGTGTACCAAAGCGAAGTATTTTTTTTCTTTTATTCCGACTATCAGCGATTTATTACTGTTGAAAATCCATTAGTAAAAATTATTTAATCTTTGGTTACATATCAGTTCAACTGCACTTAATGTTCTCGCAAGGTACACTTGATAAATTATAACGCGTTAATTCATCGACCACCTCGTTTCCTGTAGTACCATGAAGAGACCCGTTTAAACTTTAATCTAGAGATCCACGATTATAAAACTGAATAACACGATGTCTCGCATCGAATTCTAACTTGGACATTTCGAGTTTTCTGAAAGCTTAATTGTAAGGACACTTAAGGAATTGATTAGAACATTATTTTTACGCAAATCTTTAACTAGGTGCAAAGCTTTGTAAATGGCAAACAATTCTACTGCAAATGAGGAACCTGCAAAGGATGTATACTTTCGATATGCCTTTTTTCGGGTAATATATAATTTGCACGTACTTTATCGATCGACCCATCATCTGTAAATATAATTTCAAAGTGGCTAAATTTTTCATTAATTGCTTGCATAAATGCAGCGTTGTTAACGCCAGAAGGCGGAGTTTTAGCAATATTATTATAAAAAGAAATTAAATCAACGTCTAACGAGAAAAATAAATCCTGAAATTAGAATCGGTGGAAGGGATGAGAAACATTTTGGATAATTTTAATTGTTTCCAATTTATGATAAACATTTTTCAGACGTGATTAAAATTTTTTCCAAGAATACTTGCGATTAAGTTAATCAAATCGTATAGGACAATAAGCTACGTGGCAAGCGTTGATATCGCCGATCATTAATATATGAAAGTAAGAAACTTATTAATGTCCCGTTTGGTTTTCAATTTTCAATATTGTAAATTAAAATTATTAATAAAACCGTTGTCGCAGAATTTCGCTTAATTCCACCAGGTTTTTCCCGGGATTCGAGATATACATTCTCGACTAAACCTGCAATTCTATTTTTCGTCGGTTTTTAACATAACTTTTATTTTTCATTTTATATATTTGTTTATTCATATATTAAGTAAATTAACTGTAATATATTTTTCAATTGCGCGCTATTTATATTTCTTTTTCATTTTAGCTGGGTTTTTTTTCAAATTTTCCTGTATAATATCATCGTTGCTGTTATACCTTGTTATTATTATTATTATTGTATTAACTACTAAGGGTGGTAATTCGGTGTACTTAGTATACAATGTGCTGTTGCATTTTATGTTCACAATTTAAATAAATGATATTTTCTTCTTCTTAATAAAAAATAACGTACATATAAATCACAGACTTGGTACTACACGGTATCATCGTCCGTATCAGATGTGCGGTGAAAAAATGTCTAATGTTAGGATGTAACTGTAGCAGCGCTGATCGAATTATTAAATAAAGATTTCGATAAATTTAATAATTTCGTGAAATATCTCAACACAAAATACGCGTTTATATGAATTAAATTAATTATATAAGCTGTTTTTAAAATATCAGAACACCGTAAACTTTGTCGGATGGGATCTTTTCAATTTATTATTTATAAAATTTATATAACATATAAAGAAACTTACCCCATCGTATAATACAAACTGGGGGGGAACACCCTCTGATGATTCTAAATTTTTATGTAGCTTACCTCGTTCCGTACGAAATAACTCTTACTCAGCTTTCTTTCGTATATTGGACTGCGCCTACATACGTATATATTTTTGTTTTTCCATGGCCATTATTTACCAATAAATTGTTTATATACATAAAAAGTATATATATATATATATACATTATATATATGAACATATAAATGTGTGTATGTGCACATATATGGAAGATGTGCGCAATTCAACTGTGCTTGACGCATTTACCAATGAGATAAATGATTAACGAACAATAAATTTTGGCACCATGCATATATATATACATATACGAGTATATTGCAAAGGGCATTTACAAATAACGTTGGCAGAAAAATTGCCGTTGCTACGGCTTGCCAGCTAGATTTTATCTCGTAACTCATAATTGCGCTCACATTTTAGCGCTATCATTGTTCTCGTACGTGGCACAGTAGTTGTGGTGTCAGCGACGATATTATTCTGGCAGAACGTGGTCAAATTCCGTCTGTGCTAAATAGACCTAAATACGGTCTGTTACGTATTTTTGTCTCGCACCACGACTCCCGATAATCATTTGATCATTTAGCGTTTATACGAAACACACACACACACACACACACATATGATCAGTTACTACGCAACATCGGTTTCGTCTTTTGAAATAATTCCTAGCATACACGGAAAAATTTCATAGGCTTGTGAGCGACTCTAGCAATGCTATCTTTTAACCGTAAGTTTAAAACAATAAAACAACGTATATATAGGCATATGTTCACATTTATAAATATGCGTGTATATAATATATAAATAACAATTCGTTCGTACAAGTTTATATATATATATATATATATAGACACATGCGGCCGTGTATAATATTTATTCCATATATACGCATACATTAGTGCCACTATAAAACATCCTACATCGAATTATTTAAACGTAAATTTCCCAGTTTTCAATTTACTAAGTCATTTACCCGTTCCTAGTATGGAACTGTCGTAACGTGGCACGTCGTCCGTGTAATTCAAAATTACATATGTTACCACCTCGTGTTCCGGTCCTACGCAATCCGAACAATTTATTATTCAGCCAGTATGGGGTGAAACGAATATTGTAAATAGAATTCGTTTATACGGCCGTATAAGGTCGCGATCGGAAAAAATTTGAATATTTATTTCGGTTCATTTTGCTCCCTAAAACTATTGCCTCCCAGAGTACAATATATATGTATATACATATAAGTCGTACTGTCCATTACATTTCTCGGGCTCCATTTGATTTTAGTTCGTTTATCGAACAAACGGACGATTCTCAAATTCTAATGGGCAAAAATGTTAACATAAATAAGAAAATGCGAACGATATATATATATATATATATATATATATATATATATATACATATTTATATTTATTTATTTATATCGAAATATGTGTATGTGTTATATGTAGTGACAGCCATAGTTTTTTCCGTAACTATACAGAATCTCTATTCAAGTATAATTCTGATTCCATAATATGTCATATAGTAGATAAATGATCGCAAATTAAACGACTAGCCGGTGTGTCAGGGAGTCTCACTCAATGCTGATTTGAGCACGTTGCTGCTAAACAGTCTTCCTTGTCAGGCTTTTATATTTATCGTATCCTCAGATCTATGCAAAAATTTAAGCGTCGTCATTATGATTCTTAGAATAAATGTTGGATATTTAAATGATTACGAAGATACAGCTTGATCTTCTTCTTCTTCTTCATCAGCTATTTTCAATCCACTGCTGGATGTAGCCCTCTCGAAGTTCCTTCCATTTTTTCCTGTCAACCGCTTTACTTGCCCAATCTTTTCGAAATTTATTTATATCGTCAACCCAACGTGTTAGTGGCCTGCCTATTCTACGGTTACCGTCTGGAGTCCACATTGTCGCTTTATTTGCCAAGAGTTCCTGGTGTCTTACCAGATGACCAGCCCATCTCCATTTTAATTCCTTTATACTTAGTATTATATCCTTTATTCTTGTTGTTTCTCTAAGCCATTTATTTTCTTTCTTGTCTTTCAGTGTTATGCCAATCATTTTCCTTTCGATTCTTCTTTGCGCTACTCTTAGCCTTTCCTCCATTGCTACTATTGTATTCCACGTTTCACTCCCATAGGTCATTACCAGGAGCACGCATTGATTAAACGTTTTTCTTTTCAGACTTACAGGAATCTCCTTATTTTGTAAAATATTTTTTAGTTTTCCGCATGCTAGGGCGGTCATTTTGATTCTTCTCGTTATTTCCTCCTCTATTCTATTGTCGCCTTTTATAATCTGTCCTAAGTAATTGAACGAACAGCTTGATATAGGTTATTAATAGTTTTAAGTAATTTGAATGGAAAGTTTTACAAAAGCCAGTAATTTAAATGAAAACCTTGTTTATATTCAGTAATTTAATAGCGATTTTGCTTTCAATTTTTTAACGTTTTTAATATTTTTTATATCATATATTTGATATTATATATATATAATAAATGTTTGAACGGTCTTTGATATTTTTAATACTAATATATAAATGATTTTTTTGTTTTACGGAGTCGTAATTTTTACTATTCCTTAGTTGTATACTTGACAGTAAATAAGTAAAATTAGGACAAAATCATATCATAATTAGACCCTTAAGATGTTCTCACTTGCGAAGACGATTAAGCGGAACTCTCTCATGAGTAACAGGCTTAGGTAGAACCGCTAGTTATTACGAATATAATTTTATGATAAAAGCTATCATTTGATTGACTATATCATTGTTAAATAGGTAAAACAGATCGATAACATTCGCCATTAGAGGTGCTAACGGTGATACAGATTATGTACTTGTTCACTCTCGTTTCTGATATAGAACGATTGCTCATCATCTACCGAGAACTTGTAATGAATGCCTGTCTTACAAATATAATTCAGCTGTGCTAAACGAAATGAATACTGCATTCGTAGAAATATAGAGAGTCAACAATAGGACCGCAGAATACTGGTCGTTGATTAAAGGTGTCGTTTGATGTTTGTCGGAAAACATTTTTGGAATCAAACATTACGATTTATTTACTGATACCTCTGCAAAAATAATAGTGTTTCTGTGAACGAACTCAAAGTTGAAACTCAGTTAGTTGGCCAGAATACTATTTAAAATGATGTAAGAGACGGTGGACAAGATGTTATCAAGGAGCATACTATTGTATATTGTACCAATATATCAAAATAAGGGAATAGGAAAGCAAAAAAAAATTGATGAATTACAAAACATACTGCCTACAGTTTTCTTATTTATCTGAAAAGCGGTATCTGCTCATTAGGACAGTTGACAGAAAAAAAACATTATATGTAAAATAAATGTTTGATTCTGTCAACAGATAAGATTTATATATAATTAGCAGTTACAGGCTACCTTTACGAACGGTTCAACAATTATATTATCAGACGACTGGATCAGTATTATATGATTGAGGTTAATACATTAATAAGCAAGGTTCTGAATTCTCCATGAGCACAATATTAAATTAGTTCAAAATTACAGCTAAGGATGACACTTAAAAACATATCGTTTAATGGAGGATAATATAATCTAGTGAAGTATAAATACGCAAATTGTTTATTTCGAATCTTCAGTTTGCAGTGTGCTATTGGTAAGCAGCAATATTCAAAGTACATCCACCCGATATAGGATCAAATCCTTTCTTTAATCAAATAGGACGCGAGTTGGCTGTTCCTTTTCAAATGTCTCGCCCAATCACACTATCTTCTCCTGCAGAAATTATGAGAGTGATAAAGTTACCAGTATATAAAGCTTCTGAGTAAGATCAAATCATTCGGAAAATTCTCAATGTTTACCGGGAAAGGGTACTGTACTACTAACTAGCATATTCAAATTCGACAGGATTACTATTCTACGCGTGGAAAGTAGCTGAGATAATAATGATACATAAACCGGATAAACCCACCAGCGAAACATCCTCATATCTACCGATTAGCCTTCATATTATCGAGTCTTGGAGAAGTTACCGCAGTCTCGATTAATGGAACCGTTGCAAGGTACGATTGCAGTTTGGGTTCCGTCCAGGGTATTCTACGTAGACAAATACGTAGAGTGTAGAAGTACATTAATAATTGTTTTGGCGAGAAATAGTATTGTTCTGCAGCATTCCTACATGTTAGTCAGACGTTCGATCTTGTATGGCATGCGCACAGGAAAGTAAAGCTCGGTATTTGAACATGTGGCTTGATCGACGTATGACGTGACGAAGATTAAAGAAATAAACATGAAATTGAGAAATATGTACCGACTTCTGGGTATCCGAATTGCCTATAAAATTTAAACTATCGCTGTATAACGCAGTTATCAAACCGGTATGGACCTACTGTACATCTCTTTGGGGCACAGCATCGGTGTCTAATATTAATTAACATGATGCAACGATGCCAGTCGAAAATATTAAGAAATAATGCGCCACGGTACATGCTCAACGACAACCTGCATCGTGACCTAAATGTATCATTGATGAATGATATCTCCCATCCTCTCACGATCCATATAGATAAATTGATTATTGACTATGTAAACTGGAAATTTTAAAATATATATAAAAATAAACCTCGAAATATCGGGATTGCAATTCGTATTCTTTTTTATTGTATTAAGTTACCAATATATTTTTTTTCAATCTATTGATTGGTTGATTAAAAATCAAATCCGCAGTTTTTTCTTCCGTTCCTCTCTTCTTCAGCTTAGTTGTTTTAATTCTTGATAGTTCTTTGTTCCCATATCCTCCATAGCTTGTTCCGTGAATCTTCTTCCCGGTCTTCCTCTTATACGTTTTCCGTCCAATTTTCCTTCTATTAATTCTGTCAGTAACGCATTATGCACTAACACATGTCCAATCCATCTATTTCTTCGTTGAGAGATAGTTTTCGTAATATGTTTTTCTTCCTTAATCCGGTTATAAACTTCTTCATTTGTAATCTTATCCGTCCACTTTATTTTAAGCACTCTTCGCCAACACCGAGTTTAAAAAGCCTCCAGCTTTGCGATGTTTACTTTCCGCAATGTTCAAGTTTCAGCACCATAGAGACAGACCGACCACACAAATGTTTTTACAAAATTTTTTGTTATGATTAAATCTAGTTTTTTTTTTTTTTTATGTTAACAATTTTCTTTTCTTGTTAAATGATGCTTTTGTTTGTGCTATTCAACACCTCACTTCTGTTAGAACATTTATCATTCCATTGAATTCTGCTTTTTAATCCTTGAAGTTACCAATATCGACGTTTAAACTCTTGCGCACATCATACAATCGCTAAAGGGGATTAACTATATACGTATATGCGTGTGTACATTTTATATATACATATATAAATTAGATTCGTACCCACGTACGAATTTTTGCGTGATACGATAATTGTGATCTTGGTTGTATAATAGTTCGTATTTGTACCAATAACATGTAAACCGCAAGCATATTGATATAATTAACATTTATTTTATTTTTAGGGGCGCTGAAATCGAAATTATGCATACGAATGACTTTATACGTCGCTGATATGAAGACGAAATGTCACTAGGTGAGTGTATAATCAGTGTAATTAATGAATTTCGCATTAATATCAACCGATACTTTTCGAAGTAGCACACACGCTGAACTATACAATACGTACCCTATATTATTGTATATATAAAGCAGAGGGGGGGTACGCCATAAGTTAACTATAACGTGTAATTTATATGAACTATACAAATAATAATAATAGGAAAGAAACATACATATAGACTAAATGAAAATTGTAATATATATATATATATATATATATATATATATGGTGACCAAGACAAGACGGACAGGTTTTTTTCCTGAATATCGCAGTTGGTATCACTGCTACAACGAAAACAGCGTACTCCACGTTTAATATACACAAGAAAGATTAGTGAGATTCGTTTTGTCTAGTTTTTTTTGTGGGAATACCTTAAAAGTCACGTTTACGAAACACTTCCACAAGATCTGGAAAGCCTAAAAACTGTGATTTCTGAAGAAATTCAAAAATTGCTCGGAAAAATGTTCGAAAAGTTAAAAGACTGAATGAACGTAGTGTTGTTAATGACGGCCATCTGAACAATATTGTGTTCCACAAATGATTGAATTTCATTCAAAAATTTTAGTCGAGTAGTTTTTGAGTTATTAAAAAAACAAACCTCCGTCTCCTCTGGGTCTCCCTATATATACATATGTATAAACGTTATCGCGTGTTAGTTCTTAGCGGCAACCGATGTGACCGATTGAACTTGTCCGAAATTTTTCATTTTTCAATCAAGCAATTGCTGGACATCCCGGGAGAACGTGAAATTTCCTTATATGATATTCCTCTCAAAGATCCTCTTCGAACTTTCCGACTTCCCTTGCATTTCTCCTCGATGTCAAAATCAGCACCCAGCCCTCTACCACTCAGTATAATATCTTATTCCTCTCGTACCTCTAGTCATTAGTAGGTGCAACCGGCGTGTTAATTTAATTTAATAATAATCATAAATATGATGAGTGATAATGATCATAAATAATATTAGTAATAATAATCATAAATAATATTAGTAATAATAATCAAATCAAATCAAATCAATATATTTCACAAAATTTCCAAAATCATGTATGAACAAATTAGTAATAATAAATTAAATGGAATAAAGTATTATATTACTCGCATTTATAGTCTCAGTTATGCGCACGAATGCGCTAACACTGAGTTACAATTAGAATTTGAATATATTAAAATAACTTAATCGTTAAATACCATTCTACGCTGCCAGCCATAAACACTCTATATCTGCTCACCCATTTAAAAAAATTATAGGTCCATTCTCTTATATAAAATCCACTATCATTAGATTTTAACTAAGTACTGATGTATACTAACATACATAGAAACATGAAAAATATGCACAATCTCCTTTATTAATCAGTTACATGAAAATAAATAAATATACACATATACATATATCACGTACATATAAATATACATTTACTACTTAAATTCATATCAAATACACCAAGTATTAATATAAGAAAACCAAATTAAAATAGAATGACTGAACTAAGGAAAATAAAATAAATTTCGGCGAACCAAATTATAAAGAAGAAATATACACACATATATACACATACATACATATATATACATATATACACTTATATACATATAATCATAACTATTCCTTCCAGTACCAGAATCAAAACCTACAAGAGCATCCATCTGAGAAGTTACACAAAATGTCCTCATTAAAAGCCAAAACGTCAATATTTTTCACTGTTCATTATTATGCTACTTATTACATACATAAAGAATCAAACGCTTTCGTCGCCTTTTATAATTCTTAAGCAATAATTTCACACTTTCTGGGAGAGAATTGTAAGCAACCTGCGTACACACACTGCGCTCGCGTATGGGACTTGTTAAAACGAGGAAGACGCGCTTTATCTAACCCGGCACTTCTTCTAATACCACCAAGTGTAAATATATTAAAATACTGATTACGTTTTAAAATCCAAAATAGCTACTTCGTATAGTTGGCTCAAATTTAAAAACGTATTTTTCTTGTTCTCACTATCTGCAACAATAGCACGAACCACAGAATTTTGAAGTACTTCTATAGGCTTAAGATGATACTTTGGAGCCCTATCACAGTGTATAATACCGTAAGTTAAACATGGTTGATACAGGACTCTATGTACAATCGACAGAGATGTTTTGTAGTAAAATACTGTTTTAAATAATGAAGAAGGTAATTTATTTTTCTTAATTTTGCCGTCACATAACGTGCATGCGAATCCCACACTAATTTGCAATCCAAAATTAATCCTAAATACTTGACTTCTCTTACTCTTTCAATTACAACGTCATTCAAAGTAATATTAATGTCACTCCATAAATTATCCTTAAATTGAATTCGTATTTTAATAAATGGAGAATCAAAATAAATTCCTATAAAACTCAATCTATTCTATTCACGAAAAGAAGACCGCATTTCTTACCACCTGTGATAGTGAACAACAGATCTTTGGTTTGGAAAAGCGATATTAAATATTTAGGTGTAATACTGGATCGGGGTCTCACATTTACTAAACATGCTGAGTATGCCTGCAATAAGACTCATGCGGCTCTGTTTAAGCTATACCCGATATTTAATAAACGTTGTTATGTCAGCTCGGAAAATAAATTAAGAATCTACAAAACTATAATCAGAACAATTATGCTTTATGCTTGTCCCATATGGTCATATACTAGCCGTTCTAACTTAGTGAAGTTACAACGGCTACAAAATATGTGCTGCAGAATAATTCTAAATCTTCCAGTCTATGTAAAGATTGAACACATTCATAAGGCATTGAACTTACCATATATACATGAGGTTGTCGAACAAAAAACAAAATTCTTTTTTGATACTGCAGTCAGTAC
This sequence comes from Coronaproctus castanopsis, assembly GCA_032883995.1. Classification (NCBI taxonomy): domain Eukaryota; kingdom Metazoa; phylum Arthropoda; class Insecta; order Hemiptera; family Monophlebidae; genus Coronaproctus; species Coronaproctus castanopsis. The sequence goes on along the minus strand of CM065053.1, from coordinate 43,540,847 downwards.
TCACTTATAAACGATATAGGGGATTACACACGTACAAGTTTGCAACTAAAATATAAGCGCTACAAACACAAAAGAATTAAACACACGCTATTATGATGTACAGTTGAGATTATCTTTTATTCAAAATTTATTTTTGTATATAATACATATAAAAATTATTGTTTATCCTACTAAAATAAATATCTATAAATTTATATATAGGTGTAGCTTTATGATCAGTATGCGGGTTTTGTTAGTGGTTTTTCCCGTATTTTTATTTTAGTTATGAGCAACTGGGCATACTTTTTTAAACTAGTATACGTAGTAAGAACTGTGTTCGGAATGCGTTGTATTATTTATTTGTTTTTTGTAACATATATTTATTTTTTTGTAAATACACTTTTTATCAATCAATCAAAATAAATTATCCTCTTGAAAACTGTATATCAAATATTTCGGTGTTTTTTTTTGTATTTAATACTAACTTATTTGAGATGAGCCACTGAGATATTATGTCTACATCCGTCTGCGCCAAGTGGTGAAGCTTATCAGGAAATCGTGAACTCACCAAGAGCACAGTGTCATTCGCGTAACTAAAAATACGGCCATAAATTTTTACACTGCATTGTAATTCAGCTTCATTACTATACCATTCGTTTACTTTTACTTTATAATGTCTACTAGTTAAGTAAGATTTAAACCGTTTGTTTACGTTATTTCTGAATCCGAGAGCATCCAATTTCTTCAACAAGATATCGTGATCGATTACATCAAAAGCTTTTCTAAGGTCAAAATAGACTGGCAAGACTGACTGACCATCTTCCAATGCCTGTTTAATATGCGAAACATGTTGAAAAAGAGCATCATCCGTGCATTTATGTGGCAAGAAACCAAACTGATTTGAGCTGAAAAATTTTCGATTACATAAATAATTTAATGCCATTATTTTAACACATTTTTCAAATAATTTAGAATATGTCGACAGAATGCATATAGGTCTGTAGTTCGATATAACAGATTTATCACCGCTCTTGTGAACAGGGGTTATAATCCCCAACTTTAGCACATCCGGAAACAAACCTTCACGTATACAATAGATAAGTTAAAGGAGCTACAAAAAAGTCGAGATTTTCTTTTATTAAATGTATAGATACTTTGTCCGAACCGAATGAGTATTTATTCGCCAACGAGAGGATTGCATTCTCAACGTTCTTACAAGTGAACTCTGCAAATTCAAAGGCATCAGCACACTGACACAAATTTAATTCAGTAGTGGTCTGCGGATCACGCTTAAATTCATGCGAGATATCTTTTACACTAGAAGCAAAATACACTTATTAAACTCTTCGCCGACAAGTTTCTCATTACCAGTCACGGTGATATTCACATAGTTTATATTAATTTCATCGAAATGTGACTTCTGTTTACCGCTTCTTTGATTGCTTCCACATTTATCCAATAATTTACTATAACATTCTACCTTTGACTTTCGAACAGCCCTCTGTACAGCTTTTGAAGCAACCTTATATTTAACTGTTAAGTTATAATTTAAAGGGTCTAGTTTCGCAAGACTATACGATGTTTTTTACCACGTGTTAATCTCAATATTTCTTCAGTAATCCATTGAGAACTATTTCGCATACGTTTATTAAAAAGCTCGCAGGTTTTTTTTTTTTACAGTTATCCATAATATTACTTATTTTATCGACAAACCATTCGAATTTCTCATTTAGACGAACAGGGCTAGAATGATAATTGCGGATAAGAAGGAAAACATTATGGAAGTAAATATATGTAGAGTGTATAAGGAAATTGAAAAATTTTTAAATGATTATAAATATTAATATGACAAAATCGAAATATATTTTATTTAACAAAAAATTTAAAAACAAAGAATTAAATTTAACAAATAGTAATATTAATATTCAATGCGTGACAAGTATAAAATACCTGGGAGTTACAATTGATAACAATTTAAAATTCTATAACCATTTCCATAATGTTAAGAATAAAATAAACAAATTTTTACATATTTTTAATAAACTTTATAATAACAATAATAGAGTAAATTATAAAAAAAGGACTAATTATGTATAAATCCGTAATAATGCCGAATATAATCTATAGCAGTAGTATTTACGATGATATGTTAAAAATTAAAAAGGTTTAAAACGTTAATAAGATCATTTCAAAGAACAATAGCTATTAAAATGATTAAAGGATATAAAACTACTAGTTACTGGGCTTCGATAGTAATAGCCGGAATTATGAGACTTAAAAGTATGTAAACATATTAATTGAAAACCCGCGGCGTGTTTCGTGTATAGTCGTTATTCCGCGTTAATCTTTTTTGTAAAATTAAACGTGTTTCGTATTCGTTATTCGTTATTTATTCCGTGTAAATCCATTCGTATTATAGTCAAAAGATATCAAACTCGTTTCTTATCAGGCGGAGATAAAGCCGCCTGAACAATGTCGAAGCAAACAGAAAGCGGTGAGTTCGTTCCGTTTACTAATACTAACAACATTCCTTCTACTAATCTTAACAACCTTCCTTTTACTAATACTAACAAAAGTAACGTATATTGCAACGATAATCGTATAAATATAGTTAATTCCGATAATCGCGATTTACCGCCGCGTGTTTCCGAAATTACTAACAATTTAAAATCAGATCGTCATGTAACTAACCCGAACATTTCGCCTACTACGCCATCTTACTCCGATAAAGTAAAGAAAAAAATAGTTCCGATATTAGACTTCGAACATCCAACGGAAGACCAAGGCATAATATTAAATTATATACCGGAATTAAAATTAATCGACTACCTCCGAGCAATTAAATCGATCGTTAAAGATGCAAAGAATATTATCGCTGCCTCCCGCGTTAGTAATAATAAAATTATAGTCTTCCTAGCAAACAAAAACATGGTTAATGATATAGTCCACACTCATGAGGGAATCACAATTGGACAACACTTCATAAAAGCCCGTAAACTAAACTCATCCTCGCGGAAACTAATTCTTTCAAACGTAAGCCCGATCATCCCAAATACAGTCATAGAACAATACCTAAAAAATAATCTCCAGCTACAATTAGCCTCTCATATTTCCTTGTTAAGAGTACAACTACAAAATGACGAATTCGGTCACATTATAAGTTGGCGCCGGCAAGTGTACACCAACACATCAAGTAAGATCAAACTCCCTGATTCCTTCCTGTTAAACTACAACGATAGAAACTATAGAATATTTTTAACTTTAGATGATCTCATTTGCTTCAGATGTCATGAGACGGGACACAAGGGAGATGATTGCTCGTTAAACACTGAAATAGATCAACATAGTCTCTCCGTAAACAACACTTACAATGCACACCAATTTATCCGCCCCTCAGTCGATATAAATGCGCTGAAACCTGCAGAAATTCCAAACGACACCGAAACCAATCACCCTAACACAGCAATAGATCAAAGTTTTCCCGCTCTCCCTGACCTCACCTCAATACCAATCAGTCAAAAGCGCCCAGCACCGTCTACCAGTACCGATTACTCATCAAACTCCACTAGAAAAACTGCACCTGTAACACCAAAATCGGAAAAATCAAAAAACAAACCAAAAAACTCAAAAAAACAGAAAAAAGAAAATGCTAGTGACTCAGAGGAGAATGGAGAAGAAATTTCCTCGGAGGAACAAGCAGAACTATCCCTAAACGACATCTTTAGAGGTTATGTTGAAGAAGTAGAAAAGAAAAACCTAAAACATTTACTAACGCCAACAAACTTAATCTGCTTCATAGATATGTGCAACAAGTCGCAAAATGCATACCTCATAGCGGCTGAATTCACAAATGACATTCCCGGACTAATTCAGCAACTAAAATTCTGTCATTCTCACATCAACTACCGACGAACAAAAATTAGGGTCACAAAAATAATAAAAACATTAGAACTAGTGATTTCGTCACCAGCAAATAACCAATAAAAATTTAAACTGTTTTCTATGGAGCAAGCAATAATTTCGTGGAACTCTAATGGTATCTATACCCACTACGAAGACCTACAATTATTGATCAATACATACAATCCTCTCGTATTATGCATTCAAGAGACCCATCTAAAACCGAGCCAAATCTTCCAGATAAAAAATTTTAACGTATACCAATCAGATCTAGTTCCAGGTGGATGTGCTCACGGAGGAGTACTGTTGGCTGTTCGAACCAACATAATACACAACTGTATTACCCTTCCATCTCATATGCAAGCAATAGCGATTACCATTTTCACACCAAAACCCCTCTCAATCTGCACTATTTACATCGCTCCGGATCAGAAAATACAAACGGACGACTTGGAAAACATACTTCAATGCGTTCCTTCACCGCTAATCTTTACTGGCGATTTCAACGCCCATTCACCAAGCTGGGGAGGTGGAAAATATAATGCAAAAGGCCGGGTCTTGCAGGAGATAGTCGAAAAAGCTAGTTTGGCACAACTACTCACCGGTGACCCTACTCACTACAACTTTTCGCATCGTAAATGGTCGACTTTAGATCTAACGTTTATCTCACCTCAATTAATCAGTCGTTTCAATATCTTCCATCATCCGGACCTGGCGGGAAGTGATCATGTCCCAACTATCATATACGAACAAAATCCAGGTTCAAAGTATCCTAAAAACACAATTACTCATAAGTGGAACCCGTCAAAAACAAACTGGACGCAGTACAAAAATAAACTGGACAAACTTGATGAAATGAAAATCACATCCGCAAATAACATATTTATGAATATACAACATATAACCCAGACTTTAGTAGAGACAGCACACTCATGCTCTCCTTCACGTCTTCAATCAACACGACGCAAAGTAGTCCCATGGTGGTCCTCAGAATGTGCAAACGCTATCCGAAACAGGAGAAGAGCGCTGCGAATCGTCAAAAGAACTCATTCACAAGAAGATCTACTAAGTTATAAACGACTGAGGGCCAAAGCAAGGAGAACATTAAAACAAGCCAAACGGGCTTCTTGGAATGCCTACGTCTCTACAATCTCACCATTTACGCCATCAAGCCAAATATGGAGGAAAGTAAAATCCATAGAGGGATCGCCAACACTCGCAACACCGTCGGCTCTTATGATAAACAAAACTATAGAAACTGACCCAATTGAAATTCTTTCAAAATTTGCAAATTTCTTTGCATCCGCCTCCAGCGATGAAAACTTACACCCTCAGTGCACAAAAAATCGGGACCAAATTCAACTAAGAAATTTCTATTCAAATAACCAAGAACCATATAATGCGACATTCTCTATGAATGAATTAAAAAAAGCTATAAATCATTCGAAACCATCAGCTCCTGGTCACGATGGAATACATATCTCAATGCTCCAAAATCTGCCGGAACACGTCCAAAACCTACTGCTCGATATTCTAAACAAACTGTGGATTTCTTCACAACTTCCTGCAAGCTGGAAATTAGCAGAAACTATTCCAATCAAAAAAACGAACAAAGACCCACACCAAATAGAGAGCTATCGACCAATATCATTAACGTCAGTTTTTGGAAAGGTATTTGAGCGAATGGTCAACAACAGACTAATGTGGGAGCTAGAATCACAAAACTTATTAACTAAATATCAATGTGGATTTCGCAAAAATCGAACAACGATAGACCAAGCTCTGTATTTACAAGAATCAATAATACAAGCATTTAATAACAAGCACCACCTATTAGCGGTCTTTTTCGATCTCTCCAAAGCATTCGACACCACAACGAAGCAAAAAATACTGACTACCATGTACAACTGGGGCTTCAAGGGTCGACTTCCACTTTTCGTCGCAAATTTCTTAGCAGATCGTCTCTTTAAAGTGAAGATTAAAAATAGAGTGTCGGAAGCTAAACAACTGCAAAATGGAGTTCCGCAAGGCTCAGTTCTTAGTCCAACTCTATTCAATATAGCCATCAACGATATCATCGAAGACATTAAACTCCCAATTAAAACGGGACTTTTTGCCGATGACTTAGTAGTCTTCCTAACATGTGCAAACATAGAACACGGCGAACACATCATTCAGGAAGGAATCAATAAAATTACAGCAAGAGCGCAAAACAGTGGTTGGACGTTTTCTTCGGAAAAAACAAAAGCTGTTCACTTCTGTAGAATCAAATCCTGTAAAAGTAACATACATATCCTACTAAACAACACACCCATTCAAACTACATCTCATATTCGCTACTTGGACCTTTTCTTCGACAACAAATTAACATGGAGAGAGCACATAAATCAACTGACGAAGTCATGCACAACCAAATTAAATTTACTAAAAAAATTGGCACACACATCGTATGGAGCTCACCGTTCTTCACTGTTAATGATATACCGCTCTCAAATTCGCTCAAAATGCGACTATGGAATCCCCCTCTTTTCCATAGCATCCAAGAGAGACTTCTCAAAACTAGATACTATCCACAATTCCTCGCTTCGATTAATTACAGGCGCGCTCAGAACATCCCCAATATCAAGCATCTACTGCGAAGTCTCAGAATGGCCTCCATCGCTTCGACAAGATCATCTTACGGTAAATCTTCTGTTACGCACGATTGCAAATCCAGAGCTCCCAGCAACTAACAGTATAAAACGATCTCTTCAGAGTACATCTGAAACCAGATTATTAGGTTCAAGAGTAAAAAGAATTATATCCGATACTACGAAATCAATTCATACCGATCTATCAGAAGCTGATGAGCTATACAACATAGAAAGCAACCCTACCAAAAATCCTTCCCCCATGGACTTCGAAAGACGCCGCATTCGATTTTACACTGCTCCCAAAAAAGCACTCTCACTTTGCCATCATCCACAATTTATTATCTCCCCAAAGGAAAAAGATATACTACTCCGACGGTACAAGTTCCGCAGAATCCGCTGGTTGCGCAGTGGTCTTTAATCGAAATGTGATCTTTTCAACTTCACTTCCACCGTTATTCTCCGCTCTGTCCGCAGAACTATACGGAATCCTACTAGCGTTGGAACACGCGGTAAAATCCTACCATCACATTATAACGATAGCTACGGACTCCATGGCAGCTTTACATCACATTCAACGGAAGTCAAATCATCCGGTCGCAAACTCCATAAACACAATCGTACAGAACTGTCAAACGGCGATAACCTTCGTATGGATTCCGGGCCACGCAAACATACCAGGAAATCATATGGCCGATCTAGCAGCAAAAGAAGCTTCCAAAATGCGCCCAGCACTGCGTATTAAGATTCCACTCAGTGATATCAAGGAAGAAACCAAGGGCCTATTTTATAGGTTGTGGCAAAAAAGATGGACGGAACAACAAAGTACATCACACCTGCACACAATAAAACCGTCAGTTCGCGAATGGAAGTTTCAACCTGAAGACCGAAGGGATCAGGTGGTGCTGTGTCGACTCCGGATCGATCATACGCAACTTACACATGGACACATATTCCAAAAATTATTCCCACCAACCTGTGATAGATGCGACGTTCCGATTACAATCCACCACCTCCTATCAGAATGTCCAAAAATCCCAAAACATTCTTCCTTAAATATTTCATCAATTCTGGCCCAAGATTCCCCATCCGTTTCATCCTTTCTTGTTAAGCTTAGATCGGTAAACCTGTTTAACAAAATTTAAATTTGCTGGCCGCGCTCCTAGCCTCGCTGCTGTACATAGCGCGGAAGAAAAAAAAAAAAACATATTAATTTATTTTACATTAAAAACAATATTAATTTAACGCACGAATTTAATCAAGTAGATTATATTAATAACAAATATAAATACGAAGGCAAACACTTGAACGATAAACAGTTTAAAAAAGTACTTAATCAATATTATTTAGAGCAATATCAAATCATGTGGAATACATATAGTGGCTTAACGTATCAGTATTTTCCAAATATAAATGATAGATTCCGTAATACTTATTTTATTCCCGATTATTATAACACACAATTTATTACTGGACACGGTAGTTTCAAGACTTATTTAAAACGTTTTGGTATTGCTGAAACTGATAACTGCATTCCATGTAATTTTGCGGATACGGTTTATCATATCTTGCAGGGGTGTAATTTTAATGATATTGTAATAGAATGTAAAGCGGAAGAATTGGTAAATAGTAAATATAAAGAATTCAACGTGTTAGCTATTGAGGAAATAAATAATAGAAAAAATTATAATTTGATATACTAAGATTTAATGTTCTTATATTGTTATTATCACTATTCATTTTAGATGATAATAGTATTATATCGCATTAAAAATGTAAGTTAAAAATAGAATTTAGAGTGGCATTAAACTTAATTGGATTTTAAGTTTCATAATATAAAGTTGTATTTTTTATCATACTATTTTTGAAAAAAAAAAAAAAAAAAAAAAACGAACAAGGCTAGAATAAATATAAGATATATCGAATGAGATAAGACAGCTCTTGAATTTATCGAAATAATAAATTAAATCAGTCGGCGATTTTCATTGTACATTAGCAACAGTATAGACTGCACACAGAATGCAAAGAAAAACTCACTGGTAAAATATTGTATGAAACGTTTACAATGGTCTGCTTTTCAATAAACACGGTCTCTAGGCAAGATTCGTAATTACGCGAAGAAATATTAAAAGTAGGCTGATCTACAATACTTACAAAACCACGCGAATACATTGCATCTAAATAAGATATGCACACGTATCTAATAACGGGGTAAATTATCGGCATTGCGAATGTAAGGGAATATATTTAGTTTCCCGTTTGAACTTTAAAATACACATATTCCGAACGTTAGTACTTTAGACTGCGAATAAAATTGTTCGATAAACCAAAATCAAAACTGAACAATTTATTCTCGTTATCATTCTCATTTTGAAAGTATTACAATTCAAACGCTGATAGAACTACTATTAACGCGATATAGGCGCGATCGATGACGCAATCGATTATTAATCGTATTAATTTTCTTGCCAATACGTACGGATAAACCTACGATTATATCGTTAGCGGTTTTTCTAAAATTGTCGCTTATCGCGTAATAGATGACAAATTTCAAACACGTATGACAGTACGATAATAGTAAGCAGAGAAGGACGATATAAAATTTAAATTTAATACTAAAATAAACTCTATCTAATACTTTGAATTTAGTACAAGGATAAAGATCAAAATTCATCTGTAATATTCTTATACCGTAATAATCAACGAGAAAATAATGGGGTTCTAAATATATTAAAATAATTAACGGTAAAACTTCCGTCATTAGCAGTAATACGGCTAAACCGACGATTATTAACGTAGTTCGACTAATTCGATTATCTAAAGTCGTTCCTCGATCGATCGTATGATTTCGTCTTAATCGATTACGTCGTTGTCGCAACATGTCCTTCGATAATAGAATAGAAAATATTTGGAGTAAAACGCACGGTAACGTTTTAATCGATACAATTAAACATAAATAAACGACCGGCGATAATAATAGTTCCGGATATGGCGGTATTTTATGAAAATACGGCGAATAGTTGATTGCAAACGGTAAATAATAAACGAACGGTATTAAATAACAGACGATTATTCCTAAGGAAATTTTTGCGGAAGGACACCACGTACGAATTTGAAGCGGATAGGCGACCGCTAAGTAACGACAAAGCGACAGATGAAATTCTAACCATAAATTCACATCGCGTAAATAGCCGACTGCTGTAATAAAGTAATTACGTAAAATGTGCAAATCTATCTTTTCGCAGAGAATAAAACCATAAAATAGGATTAGGGCGCTACGAACAACATCGTTCACTGATATGCAAACGAAAATGGGAGCGATGGCTGATTTTTTCATCGTTCCGCGACAGAAAATAATTATAATCGAAATACCGAGCAGCCAACCGATCGTATTGAGTATTAGCGACGTCCATAAAAAGGAATGAAAAAACCTGAAAGGAATTTTTTAATTAAAAAACTTTCGACATTTTTATTTAATTTTTAATTTTTTTTATTACGAACACAAAATATGAAGCGATGATATTTTATTATAAACAAGTTTCTTTTGATATTATTTATCGATGAGGTATTTATCAGCAACTAGATGGTGTGAAGAGGAGGAAAGACTTGAAAATCACAGATCCGCCTATGCAGACTCATTACTCATACAGTAGCTAATTTACAGAGAATTTCTATATAGCTTATGATCCTTTTACTTGCGAGTCTCCTGCTATTAACTATTTTTTAAGAAGAATTTCGAATGCCAGCGGATTATTATGATTTTAAAGCTCGGATAAATGTCCGACTATCTATCAGATCGATGAATTTCTTTTATGTATTCTATAGTCAATGTATAAAGCGTCGTTGGAGTCGTAACAGCCAGCTTCCGGCTACGAACCGCGATACTTTGTATCGATGTGTCTCGATTGTTTTTACGTTTTTTCGAGACACAACCCCGTAACTTAATAGTAGGAAGCCGTACACAGGAGGTATGATTCGACAAATGAGTGACTATTATTATTATTATTATTATTATTATTATTATTATTATTATTATTATTATTAGCCATAGTGAACGATAATAATTCTAATTATTTGTACAACTTACTCTAAATATACATTAATATATACATACATATACACCCATATATACATACACATACGTACCTACATATATATATATATATATATATCATTTAACGCATAATTATTATCTAGCGCTGATACTGGGCAAAGGCCTCCCTCAAACGGTCCCATTCGAGCCGGTCCCCAGCTACTCTATGGTATTGTTTATTTTGAAGCATTTTAGTTATATCATCCTGCCGTCTTAATTTTTGCCTACCTTGTCTTCTTTTATTATAGTTACACCATTCTGCGACTGCTTTTGTCCATTTATTATTTTTCATTCTAGCTACACGTCCCGCTCAATCCCGTTTAAGTGCTTTTATAACTCTGCTAAAATTATAACTAAATTTCAACCTATTCCTAATTATTTTTAAATTTACTCTATCTTTTACAGCTTAATATGTAGCATCGATCTCTCTAATGCGTTTTGCATTTTATTTATTTTATCATTTGTGTTACTTGACAAAGTCCAGGTCTGGCATCCATATATAAGAGTTGGCAAGATACAGGTATTCATTATTTCGCTTTTTACCCTGTTGTTATATTTCCCCTTGAAAATATACTTCAAAGACCAATATTTCTTCCGAGTAATATTAATTCTTCGCTCCATCTCTTTTTCCTTGTACTATTTTTCGACGATATTAACCGACCTAAATAAATAATATTGTCTACTTTTTCTATTAGCTTATTATTTAATTTCAATTCTTTCGTTTCACATCCGAAGGTTAACATTTTCGTTTTATCTCGATTTATGCTTATAAACTCGCTTCCCTATCTCATTTAATTTAACATGATTTGTAATTCTTCCACCTTTCCCGATATCGATACTATATCGTCGGTAAATCTAAGAGTGTTTAAAAATTTTCCATTTATTTCAATACCCTTATTTTCCCAGTCTAATTTCCTAAACACTTCCTCTAACGTTGCATTGAACAATATCGGTGAAAGCGGGTCCCCTTGTGTTACTCCTCTCTCTACCACAAAAAATATCTTCCAGTTTTATCAGTTATTATTCTTGCTCTCATTCCTGTATACATATCCTTTATTATTGCTCTATAGTTTTCTGGGACCCCTTGTTTTTTTTTAGTGCTGAATAAATTCGACGATCGAAAACAGTTTGTATCGCGTCTTAGAAAAGTTTTGGAAACTATTTTCTATAACCGCTTTGTGTTGAATGCAAACAATAGCCGATGCTCTTGCATTGTATGTATTCCAAACTAGATATGACACAATTTATCGCGTATGAGCTTACTGCTTATATCTGATCAACGTATTGACAGCCAATCAGCTCGTTATAATATACATATACGTTACATACGCGTAACTACTTAACATTACAGTTCCAAAATGATTAGCTTCCTTTTTATATAATCTATCTATTAATAATTACATTTCGTTAATGAAGATTATGAAAATCGTATATAGACTGAGTAATGTTACGAAACGAAATAATGCAATTTTTTAAGGTCAGTTATTTGAAATTATAATGAAGAAAAATGAAATATATATTAAATTATTATTCACATTTATAAAATCAACATGTAAGAAAAATGTTAATTCCGATTTAAAAAAATGATTTTTTTTTCAATGACAAAAAGAATGCGTATTTATATGCTCACTAATAATCAAACTTTACCATTTGTAAAAATAATTCAGGCTTACCAATAAGCAAAATTCGCCATTTGTAAAATGAATTTTGAAAAATGTTGGCCGCTAGTAATGAATAAATACTACACTGTCGGGATAAATTTCCTTATTTTCTTCTTAATTTTTAACACGAATCACCAACAATCGGTTGAGCAGAAATTTCAATACCACTATCTGTATTAAAATTAGCACGTCCGACAAAACGCTCAGTTAATAAATGACGTAGCATTAATAATTTCATTCGTATCGGACATTTTATTTTGTATATAACAAAAATACTCTTGGGAATTGTAGTCAGAAATTGACAGCAAACATGCGCAAACTCTGTTCAATCGTAGCATTTATCTTAAAATCTGATGTATGGTGTATATTTTTATTAATTCGTTAGTATGTCTATTTTTAATTTACAATTTTAAACCTGTTCGAGCCTTGTGTTTATTGTCCACTTTAGTTTTTCATTTCCTTTATCTAAAAATATAGACGAAGATAGGTTGAAATTTGAAATTTTATTTTAAACTGAATATTAAAAACAACTAATACTAAACTTTAATAAAATAGTTTTTAAAGACGAAGAAAATTTTATAAACTTTGATATATTTTTCTCATTAGTAATGGCCATTCCCCTAAAATTTTTACCCGCACCAAAAAATATTTACATTTTACTGTCGATTCGAGTAATAACTTAGTTTTCAATTAGTTAAATTTTAGTTACATTCGCTCTTATATATTTCTTTTCTGTCAATGCCTGTTTATATGTAGATATTACAGATTATTTCTTAGTGTACGGTAATCACTCCTACGTTGACTTTTAAGTTATCATTAATATCTGTTATCACTGTATAAGCGTGAAACAACATTTTTCTTAATGCTTCAATGCACTTTGCAAGCACTTTAAATTGTTACAAAGAACATACTTTTTTTTTTTTTTTAACTTATTCTTCAATGTTACTAATTAATAATACCGAAACATCAGAGTAATGGAGAATATTGGAGTTTGTAGGAGTGGAATTTAGTGGCAAAAAATAATGCGGTTTCCATTCACTTAGTACCACAACAGATCTTCTTAGCGATATTCTGTATTTAATTTCCTAACAACCAGCAGAAGGAGACAAAAATTCAGTTGATGAGACGCAGTATATTTTTACGGATGCTAAATACTAAACGGCAATCATTTGAAGGGAAGTGAGGCGGTAGGACTTGCAGACACCTGACAGATCTGAAAATATTACTACGGGACCGCAGAACGAAATATTGATGATATGTTAATAGCTTTCAAAATTGCAAACTACTCTGCTCTCAGTATAGAACAGTCTGCTGGTAGCTTTTATTTCTGTACAATGTATAATCTGGCATGGCAAAAACACAGCCGGCAGAATTATTACCATTTTATTTAGAACCATCTGTACACACTGATAAATGGTTGGACTGTTTTCCACGAAGAATAGATGAGTGATATAAACTAACCCGAGGAGAACGCGGGATACGGTGTTTTAGATCGACGAGGAAGAATGAATTCAGATAATAAGAATAACGATGTCTCGATGAATGACCGACTAAGGAATTATAAGTGCAAACAGAAATTCCGCGAATGAAAGGAATGACAGTTTCTCGAGTCTGTAATGTTAGTTATACACGAGATGAGGAGAAACTTAATAAATAGCGACTGAGAAGAAAAGTTTGGATATACTTTTTCTCAAATGTACGCGAAAGGATACTGTTTAATGCCAGTCACTAACGTAGTTTATTTTTAAATCAACTTCTTGCGGCACGTTGACATTGAGATTAGGCGGAATGAAAGAGCTGAGCTATTAAGGGAAGTTTGATTTTTCAAAGGTACGACTATGAATTCTTTCCACACAACCGAAATATCTTCAGAAGAATAAAGTAAATTATTGAGCGCAATAAGTACAAGGCTTTATCCGAATGTTTCTGTAAAACTGAATATGTAATTTGATCAAGTCGGTGTAATATTTATTTGCGCGTGCTTGAAAATGACCTAATTATCGAAAAGCTTCGCAATAAAAAACTTCTTTTAGTGATTAAACGGTGTTATATTTTGTTTTTTTGATTATAAATAATAATAATAAACTTCATATGACAAATTACTGTAAATAACTTGATGTTTTATGGTATGTAGTTGCGTATAGTACTCCTGAAGCCGTTTGTGTTTACTGTCCATTAGTAAAATTCATTAATTAAAACATTTCTTCTTTATTAGATATACATTTACCAAGCATATATATATATATATATATATATATATATATATATATATATATATACATAATAAAGAATTCTCAATAAATCGTAGAAACTTACGACGGAATACAGACATAAAGATAATATTGCGACCACGGAATGAAGATACCAATAATATTGAACCAGATGGTATTGTTTCTTCGAATAACTTAAAAACTGCTCTACCAAAATTTTTGAATGTAATTTTATTTAAAAACATGAAAACGAAAGATTAAACTGCAGTCCTTGTGGAACAATATATCGTTCAGGTGACCGCTATTTGCAACAATATTCATTTTTTTTTTTTTTACAAAATTTTCGAAAACTTTTTCGAGCAGAGGTCACTGAATTCTTGAAGTTTCTTCAGAAATTTGAGTTTTCGGGTCTTCCAGATCTAGTGGACGCGTTTCGTAAACGCGATTCTTACGGTAACGCCACAGAAGAAAACCTGGAGCGGTCAAAACTAACGAGCGCGGTAGCCAAGCGAAATCCGAGTTGCAATACGTTTCTTTCAGTACTGCGAACGTTTCTTCAAACAATAACACGTCGCACCATCTTAATGAAATCGTATACAGCCCAGATGACGAAGTGAGAGAAGAAAAACCGAGTTTAACTCCAGTCCAGACGATAAATCGCTCGCTGTGTGACGGCTTCTATTCGATTGAATCCGGATTAGATTCGGACCAGTAGCGGCAGCTCTGTTTGTTTACGAATCCGACGATAGTTGAAACTAAACTTCATCGCTCATTAAAGGATTATTTAAATCGATCTGTTCGTCTCCGATTTTTTTTCAACAAAAAGTTTTAGTTGTCCATCGTCGGTACTTATTAATTCCTAAGTTATTACCAGTTTATAAGGATGAAATTTTAAGTCTTCCAGTAATATACGGCGAACAGATTCTCTCGAGAGGTTTAAAGAAGAAGCATGACGACATGCAGAGTGTCCGGGACTCTGAATGATCGATGCCTGAACTCGATCGATGTTTTGTGTACGAACCGTCTTTTTTTTCTACAGAACGTTCTTTTATCCGTTGGAGAAGCTGCCGCCTCTCGAGTGTGTTCAACCCATTTTAAAATTGAATTACGAGATGATACAGGTGTAAACCGGGTAACTTTGAATTCTTTTAGAAACTCTGCACTCGTCGTAAGAACAAACTCTCGTGTATACACTAAACGTGGAGTACGCGGTTTGCATCATAGCAGTATTAGCAACTGCGTTATTCAAAAAACAAAACCGTCCATCTTCTCTGGGTCACCCTATCCATAATAACATATATATGTATACTGAAGTTTATTTACCCTTACGTCATTACAACATAAACTTTATTTTCTCCGAAATTAAAAGGTTTTTATAATCAAACTTGTTAAATTAAAGAAGATCAAACGACTATGAGGAATATTGCAAACTTTTCGACTATGAAGATTACGACTTTAATAAAATCGGAGACAACGCGACTATCTTGGCCGAGTACTAATTTTATCCGATGACCCATCTACGATAATTATCAGCGTGTAAGTTAAAAGCTCACTACTAGTCACCACGCACACACACACATACATACACCTTTACATATATGATACAAAATGGGATTTTCACTATCTTAAGATTATATTTAAAGTTTAGGCAAAGACATTGAAAATCGCATTCTTCTTAATGGGAACACATCGAAACGACAATTTCCAACGGGAAGTCTTCCCTCAATGTTGAAACATAATATAATCTATGTTAGGAGGACAATTTATACACACAACATACACATTTTATATATATATATATATATATATATATATATATATATATATATGTATACACAATAGGGAGAACTCCTTGGAAATCGAGTTTACATTGGTTTCAAATTCATTACTTGTATTTGGTTAACATGTCAGTAACTCTTCTTCGATTGTGCAATGTGATAACAATGCTTAATCTAAACATTATTAATTTTGTGCGAATGATCACTTCACAAATACGGTATTTTTGCATTAGCTCATATGTCTGCTTTTTCACGTTTACGCAAACATAAATGTACGTATATATGTTTACATACACAATGATTTCAACTTATTTAGTGTGCGTGGGTTTTTTTTTAATTTTATTGATCTTCGGCAGTAATTTTCGAACGTACCTATTAAACATCCTAAATTATACGTTATTTTACTCTATAGAGAAATTATATATAATAAATATTTTGAAATATAAGTGTGATATTGGTAAAATTGGTTAGTCTACGGTTCGGGTGTGCGCTATATTCGTGTTCGTTTAAAGTTTAGATCGTTCTGATTTTTTATTGTACCGCGAAGCAGGAGTTACAATAATAAAGACAGTTTATATTTTTTTTATCAAATATGGACAGTGTACAGATCACTATCAAAAAATATTAATAAATAAACAATATTTAAATAATAAAATTGTAATATATATATAAATGATAAAAGATTAATACGAAGTCAAAAACACCGAATACAATACGTTATGAAAGTCTTATGACGGAAATGGGTTTTGTGACGACTATGCGAAGCTATATACAAGGAAAGAATTGAGAGGGAATATTCATACAAACTAAATTAGATCATATCTATACAGCAACAAAAAAACTGCAAAAACATGTTAGAAACTCAGGGGGTAAAAATAGCCGATCATAATATAATTGGATGCGAAGTACATTTGAAAGGCTATAGAGCATTACAAGTACGGATAAAAAATATTTAACGAATATGAGTTGCTACATAAGTTTTAAAAAAAAAGTTAAGCTGGAAAAGCATCGCTAAAACATAAAATATCATCAGATACATATAATGGGATAAAAATTTTAAAATACATATGTAATGAGAGTTACAAGTAAATAATAGATGAATACATTGTAGGTATGATTGGGTAACAAGTGATATACTAAAAACGATAGAAGAAATCGATGAAAAAAAAATTATAACAAATATAATAGCAAATTGTAAGGAAGCAATATGAAAAATTGAGAAACGAAATAAACAAAGGGATTAGACTAAAAAGAAAAAAAGATGATTTTGCCAAAAAGCGTTTGAACCAATCAGAGGGGGAATAATGGAAAAAATATGGAAGAACAATTACATCATCGGGGTAAAGAGAAAACCCTAAGTATAGATGAAGCAATAGATAAATACCCGGTTAAAAGTAAAAACATACATAAAATAGTATATGATTTTAGGTGTGAATTTAAGAGAATGGAGCATACACATTATAGACTACTGATAAAAAAGGTAGAAGTAACGAAAGAAGTAAATATGTTCATACCGAAAGCATCGAAAGAAAAATTGCACAAATGAACGGTTATAATGTAATTCGTATAAAAGATGTTAGAAAAATTAAAGATAAGATAGTTTCCGCGATTACGATATTACCGAATCAAACATTAGAGGAGAAAGAGAAATTCCAACTGGATTGAAAATATCCGTAATAAGACCTGTCTACATAATGGGAAAAACTCAAATTACAGATGAATTGCAGGCGATTCAGTCAGAGCAGAAATTAGTGAAAAATATATTGCACATCAGTTAATTAAGTACATAGAAGAAAATAGAATAATTGATAAACAGCAGTATAGACTTCAAATAACAGGTCACAATGACTTTGTACGATTTCTCAGAAGAAGTGAAAATAAATTTTGAAAAAGGAAATAAAGTATTAGCGACACTTGTGGATTTCACAAAAGCTTTTGATACTGTTAACCCTACATGAAACTACTGTGTATAAATTGGAGGAAATTGGAATAAAGGGAAAAATCAAAAAGTGATTTGAAAGTTACTTAAGGGGCAGGCAAACAGTGGTTAGCGTCAATAATGCGCAAGATGAGTATATATGAACACGAATAATACCGCAGGGGAGTAATTTAGCACCAATACTATTATGTATAAATGGTTTTGCAAAATGTAATAAAATATACCGAAATATTTGCATTCGCTGACGATTTAGTTATTATGACAGTCCATAAAAATATTAAAACTGCAGAGTTACACGAGAAATGGTTCGGTGGAAGTAAGTAAATGGACTCGTGATCATATATATCAAAAACTAAATGCATATTGTTAAATGAGAGATCTAAACTTAAAATTATAATGAACTTCGATGAATGTATTCATTTAAGGATAATGCGAGTGACCATAAATATTTAGTAATAAATAGTCGACTTGGATGAAATTTACAAGTAAAAAAAATTAAAAGAAAAATGTTAATTATACCGCCCGTTATACACTTTAAATGAAGACACACCGAAGTTAGGTGCACTTTGTTCTCATTAAATCTAAACCGAGATATGGGCTTGAAACTTGGTGTTCAGTAACTAAATCCTATACGAAAAAATAGATAAGTTACAAAGAGAGTATCTAGAAAAAGATTCAAAAACATTAAATGAACTTTTGCAGTAAAAATTTGAAATCATCTAGGAACGTAAAACATCATAGAAAATGTACAGACTAAATATGAATTCCGAACTAAAATGAAATACATAATATCAGTCGTGAGTAGAAAAAAACAAAAACAACTTGAACAGCCTAATACATACTAATATATAAATAAAAATAGAGAAATAAAAATAATTTAATTAATTAAAGGAAAAGTAACGTGCGAGAAGCATGTGGTCGAATGAGTAAAATTCAAATGACGACCCGCTACTACACATTGTGCAATTCGAAATAAGAAAATTAAAATAGGTAACGTAAAAGTAGTGAAAATGAAGTAAACGAGTATGTAAGAGAGGTACGAATGAATCATCATCAGTGAGTGTGAGTATAAATGCTGAAGTAAATCTAAACTTATAAGTAAAATGTTGATTATTAATTTTCGCCCACGAGCAGTTTCGTTCGATGAAACGTGTAATAACTAATAAGAAAATGTGTAAAGGTTTATGTTTTATATAAAGACCGACCGAAGATTCGGTTTCGGTTTCGATTTCGGCTAGTTTCGGCCAAAAAATCGAGTTTCGGCCACAGTTTCGGTTTCGGCCAAATATTAGCCGAAACTTAGTGTAATTATGACTCATTAATTGTCGCGCGTCGTTCGGCTAACTTCCGGTTATAACTTGTGTTTAATTACCAATATACTTATGGTAAAATTGATACTCTTTTATGTAATGAATGGAATGTTTTAACGAACCTCACAGCCTGTTTGAAATTTTTCTATGAGGCCACACTTGATTTATCATTTGATGGCGCATGCATATCAATAGTAATACCTTTGATATCATTATTAAAGCGCAAGCTACAAGTTCGATCCGAAAAAGAAGATGAGATGCTGACAAATATGAAAAACTCATTGTACGAGTCATTGAATACCAAATTTTCTTTTATAAAAAGGCACCCTTCATTGATGGCTGCGACAATGCTGGACCCAAGATTTAAATCGAAATATCTCGATTCCAATGAAGTGGATGCTGCAATGAGAGAAATAATATCTTTTTTGACAGAGGATGACGACGACGTAGAGGATCCTATACTTTCTGGTGGTGGAGAAAATGTTTCCTCAGTTTCTACAGAATTGGTATTGCCAGCCTCCAACCTACAGCAAGAAATAGAGAGTCTTTGGGATATACACGATAATATTCCTAAACAGATGCAGACAACCATATCTGAAGATCAAAAACTGTTTTGGAAAAAATAATTCAATCTTATCTGTCGGAGCCATTATTGCAACGCAATGCTGACATAAAGCCGTTTTAAAGTATCTTTCTACTCCACCTACTAGTGTTCCCAGCGAGCAGTTGTTTAGTGCCGCTGGACAAATATACGCAGATCGTCGGAGTAAGCTGCTCGGCGAAAACTTAGAAAAATTACTTTTCTTAGCGTACAATATAAGACTTTTTAATTACGAATATTAAATCTAATTTCAATTTATTATTTAATGTCAAATTGTGAATATAACATAAATAATAACTATCTTTGTTGCAACTATTACTTTTTATTGTATTTTACACGAGTTAATTATCTGTATTTGTGTATAAAATACATTAGATTTTAATATACAATGGAAAGTTTAATATGTCTAAATAAGTTTCGGTTTCGGCTGAAAATCTTGTTTCGGTCGGACACTAGTTTTATATAATTCTATTAAATACACATTTTTTGGGGGGGGAATCTATGACGAGGATCGCCTTAAATAGCTACATTACTATCGATAGTTAAAATAGAAGAAGAATCGGAGTTATTATTTAGAGAAAGTAAGTAGGGTATATTAACGGGAAAATAAAAACTATAAGGAAACCAACTGGTTGCAAAGTCTGCCATGTTAAGTAAGAACATTCGAAGAGAGACACGATCGGGATCGGCTACCAGGGAGAAGAAAGAATATGTATTTTAAATCATGAATGTGCAAATTATTGGTCTGTATATTGTTACAATAAACACACGCGTATCATATTCTGTTTAATATTGAATTTATAGAACCAATAGGTATTATATCGCGCTTGATAGATTTGAATTTGTAGGCATCATAAGAAGCAGACCAAAATGCTCTCCAATATTCTTGATGAAATAGGTATTATATCGCGCTTGATAGATTTGAATTTGTAGGCATAATAATAAACAGACCAAAAATGCTCTCAAATATTCTTGAAAATTCTTTCCAATATTCTCGATGAGCAGTTTTGATAATAATAAGTAGATCCGATACAAGGAGAGAGTTAAAGGGATCAAAGGAACTAGCAGTCGAATCAGTAAGGGAGTTTTCCACAATGCCTGGGTGGTCGTAAATCCTTACGGATTATTCAACTGCTAGTAACTAAACTAAATTATTACGTATTCTGAGTATAAGGATTAAACGCTGAGTATTTCAGAGCTGTCGGAATAAGAATGTTTCTAGAAGGACAGTTGTTTGGCACATATTTAAGAGATTAAAAATCGTCATTGATTCAACAGTAAAAATAGATTAATAATGTTTTAATAAGAGATAAAGAAAGCAGAACTAACGGAAGAAGGTTTGATCCAACAGTGAAAATGTGTAAAAAAAGAGATCATTGACGCTATAACATATCGATGTTTGCCAACTATACTAAAAATACTTATCTTAATGCTCGTAAACTAAATTGCGGATCATAATGTGGCTCGAACAGAACAGCTTTCATCAGAAACCCAACTGAACCAGATCAGATGTCCACTGACCATATAGATGGAATAGTAACGAAATTTCAGCTCTCAACGAATTAAAAAAAAACAATCCGTTAATATCTCTCGTGACAAAAGTTATCGAGAAATTTCTTCTAACACGATACCCAAAATCGATATAGTCACACAACATAGTGATGTGGATTGTAAATGGCCTTATTAAAAAAAAAAATCTGACTTTTTCTTCGACAAAAGAATAAAATTAAGGAGTGTAAAAATAAAATGTTCAATTATTATAAATGATGGCGAAAAACCTTTAGACTTCAGTTAAAAAACTATTAAATCGCTGCATATTAGATCGAATAACAACTGGATTAAAACAGAAAAGCAAAAGATGCGTTTGCGGGGACCATCTTGCTACGGTCTTCATCCCATTCTCTGATCGCGACAAGGCGCATTCGGACTACATACGAAGTTCGTTAAGTGAACCGCGCCAGTGCGAACACGCTACTTCGGTATTTTCTCCGAGAGAAGTTCTCTCGTGTCCTCGTAATGTGCCGTTGGCTTTGGCAAAATTACGGGAAAAATAATCCCGCGATTGGTCACGGAGAGCTTCTATATCTTTAATGCAATTCTACGGATGCAATACTTTCCCAAGATGTGGAAGAAGTCGGTAATAGTTATGGTTCATAAAATATGGAAACCGCGAACTGCGATATTAAATCGTATCGACCCAATGCTACCGAATCATCAATTTGGTTTTCGCACGGAACACTCTACGATTCAACAATGCCACTATTTGGAGAAACGCGAGGTTTGTTCCGCTTCCGCGGTATTCCTTGATGCCACGCAGGCATTTGATAAGGGGTTGCTATTTAATTGCGAGAAATTCTTAACGAAAATATTTATCTACTTCTGAAATCATACTTGTCTGACACGTTATTAGAATAAATGACTCGTTTTCTGAAGAACAACTAATTTGGGTCCGCTATTTTATTATACCGCGGACATCGAATCTAACGCTGCCCCGTTCGCTGATAGCTATGCTCGCAACTAATACGAATGTTACATAAGCAAGCAATTGAGGAGTTAAGGAGCTGTCAACTGTACAAAATTACACCTACCATTGTCTCGGACATTTCGAGGTAAGAACTCTATTAGAACTTACGCTCGAGCCTATGATAAACATTTTTTAGGATTATCAATACTCGGAAGAAGAGTATGAAAATAAGTCTTAAATAAAATTCCATGTCGTAAGTGAAACTTCGTGAGCGCAAGAATTTTTTTCTGTTGTTTCTTGTTTCTATCTCCATAGGGCTATGTTCACGGATGTTATACTAACTAATGTAACTTTTTTTTTTTTAATAGAACGATAGTTTTATCATTACTTCGAGGTGAATAAATGTTCGATTTGATACCGGGTAGAAATAGGAATCTTACTAAGTTTCGATGTTGACGGTGTTTTCATATCCGTCGAAGACAATGACGGTGTTGGCTTAGAGAAAGAAAAATCTGAGAATGGAAACGGGGGGGAGCATACATATGTGACAATTTTATTTCAAAAATTGACCTTCATACGAAAGACAATAACGGTTGAAGTATTTTGAAACTATTCCTTACAACGACGGGGTTTTAGTTCCAGAACGTCCGTTTGAAAGAATCAATCGAAGAGGAGGCTGATCGAAATATATACTATAGATAAAAATCAACCAACTACTACGTTCAGAGCAGTTTGTCAAATATTTGATTTTCGCAATCTAAGTCGAAGATGTTGTTTGTCTGTAAATTTTACAACGACTACTAACTCCTATTATTACTACTAGCTGTTTAGAGTGGTTTTTGTCCGACCTAAACCGTTTGTTCAATTAACGAGGATGATAATAATAACAATCGGGAAACCCGACTACGATAAACAAAAGAGATATTTGAACGACGACAACGGTATAGGCAAATAACATCGAGAGACGACGGGTGTTAAAAGGTCGTCACGCGACCCCGATCGTTATTTTCGACTTTTATAGAGTTCTTCTTCTAGCCTTTTCCCGGGCTTTTCTTTTGTAAGTCTTGCTTTTATTTTAACCGAAAAGTTTTTCTTATATTAGAAATAAGACGATGATATCATCGTAGTAAATATCTAAGACGAAATATTAAAGAAAATATTGCCGATATGCGAAACCATTTATAATACGATTTGTAATTTTGTTAGTTGCTCGATGTAATCAATGAATCGTAACGAGAGGTCTTCCTCTATTCCGACTTCGTTCTATTATAAAGAAGCCGGGTTAAGAGCAATTGCAAACCGCATCCGTCTGAATGGTACCAGAGAGCGTTGTTTGACCAGCTCTAAATAAATTTGTCGGTTTAATGATGATCACTAAGACGATGTCACGTATCGAATTTCGAATTGGAATTAATCAATTTTATTCGCCTATTTTATTTCAATTATATCAATGATCGAGTATCGTGATACCTATTTTAACGCATTCGATATAATTTTGGTTCCATCTGACTCTATTTCGGCTTTCCACTATAGCTTGAATTCTTGTCAATCCAGTACGATTCGTTACAGTGTCTATCCACCGAGTCGGAGGTCTTCCTTTCCTCCTTTCTATCTGTCCAATTACTGCGTATTTTACTAAACTGTTCTCATTTCTTCTATGTCCGTAATATTTTAGGAGATTTTCTGTTGGTATGAAGTGTGAAGGCGCTGTTTTAGCTCTTCCAGAATTGAAGCATTTATCTTGTTTCGTATATTTGGCATTATATTAAAAAGTTATAATAATATTTAATAAATGTACCGGAACAAATGCCCTCTCCATTTATGAAAGTAACTAATAATATAAACTGGTAAATAATAAAAGATGAAAATAGTATCGATGGTCAGACAAAAAACCCATCACAAATGAAAAGCGGTAATTTAAAAAATAATAAGTTTAATTATATAACGAATATGTAATATCATTTATGAGTAATGGAAACGAAAGCAAACAAATTATGACGTTATGAGAATAATACATTATGTTTAATGCGTCGATGCTTATACATAATATATATCTAATACTTAGTTCCCTGGAATCGTAATTTCCTATTGCTGGAAGTAAATTATTACGGTGCACACTACAACTGAGAAAAAATTTTTGGGATAGTTTGAGGATATAGTCTTTTACATATATGGTGTACCTGCAGAGCACTATGCATATCATATCCACATTTCGAAGGCATCAATTCTTTGTTTGTCTTGTTTATATTAAGGTTTCGCCTCAATACGCAAATACGGCAAATACTAAAGTGTCGACAAGCCTAATTTTTATCGAACGAGTAAAATGATCTCTCCGAATTTTATTTAGTCCCGCCATATTTTGCTAATATCACTCTGCGTTTAATCTCATCACCACTTCCGCCACGGCTTATTAATGATCCGAGGTATGTGTATGCACTTCCTATTTCTATATCCTGTATAGTGTTTGTTTTTTTTTTCTGAGAATTATTGTTCTTATTTATTAGCATAATTTTTTTTTTGTTTTTATCAATTAGAAGTTTCAGTTTTCTACTTTCCACTTCTACTTTGTTCGGTAAATCTCTAATTTCATTTCTGGAGGCAGCAATGAGCGTAGTATCATCGGCTTATCGTATATAAAGTTTTCGTTTCATTCCGTGCCAGAGAAAGAATAACATATTTTAAGCAGAAAAATGCATAAAACTAAATGCAATGATCGTATTTTACTTTATCGACCGTAAGGAATCATTTGAATGTATTAAATGACGAAACATGTGGACGATACCTACGGAAATAACAACTGCGCAACATACCGACTAAATTAAATTCTTATATAATTACGTACTTCGAAAATGGACGCGTCTGATCCAATAATGAAACAGAAATTTTGATATCGTGGTAATCTAGAAATCGTCAAAAAAAAAAAACCTAATAAAGTAATCGGCCGATTACAACTGGCAGTTCTTTCACAGTTGGAACCCCCCCAAAAAAATAATTATAATAAATAAATAAATAAAATCATCCCTCGTACCGGTTAGCGGGGAAAAGTGTTCTTCGCTTTTGTCATCTAATAAATAAATCTTTTCCAACCTTCTTGCCTTTTGTCCAGTCAGTCGTTTTAATGTAGATGACGGATACACACAGAGCGGGTGCTACGGGTGTTGGTAGAAATCGGCTATAATTTATGGATTCCAATCTTGTACTTCGACGCTTCCTATCAAGGATTCGTTCAGCTATAAACACTTTTCCCATACTCTGTTCGTACAATCGTTTTTTTTTACTAATTTCTTCTTTCTCTATCGCTACCATTAACTATCCGTCAGTTTCTTCTCTCAAATTCATTCTCTTACATAAATATATACAGATATATATATATATATATATATATGTATGTACATACAACCATCTCTCTTTCCGCCAAAAACTAGCTCTATTATTCTCTTTATTTCTCTTCAGTGTGGTGCGGGAGTATATTTCGTCCCACACTAAAGATTTCCTTTCGCAAAGCGATAGAAGTAAGTACTAGTAAGAGTAAAACTTTGAGGAATGAGAAACTTAGAAACAAAATGAAATGGAAATGAAATTTTTTATACATACATATATATATATATATATATATATATATATATATATATATATATATATATATATATATATATATATATATGTATATATATATAGTTCGCGTTTTCCCGGAATTGTTTCATCGTCGTCTTCGCGACTCGGTTTATCGCCGATAAAACAGACGCGCGAATACGAAATACAAGATAAAGAGGAACTCTAAAGAAAATTCCTCGGAGGCGAAATACCTAACACCTATTCGAGCGGAAAATAAATACCGACTCATCCGAATCCGGAAAATCGTAGAAAGTGCGTAGTAAGCGCCTCGGTAATTTATTTTCTTTTTGTAATAACGTGTAGTGTCGTGAAAAAAAAAATATATATATAAGCCGAAGGTCGATTTCGAGAAACGGGGGAAATATCTTAATAAATATATCTTCGAATACCGGCTTCTACGATACGAGTATATTACGTAGTATAAAACGTAAAATACGAATGTGTCCGAGTATTATAAGTAAGGTCGTTTCATTCGGTACACGTGTATCGGTGTGGTGGTTAAGACGTGGAAGGTGAAATTCGATTTAGGGAAAACAATCGTAGTACGACGAAAAATGGCCGTGTAAAGGAACTTAGTACGAACGATATAGAAAAGAAAATTAGAATAAAGCTCCGGACGAAGAGAAATCGTAAGCGAATTATTCGGGATACCACCGGGGGAAAACATTATGGGAGATATACATTTGCTCTATGTCTTTTTTATACAGCGAAGATAATTGGTGACATCGCGTGAGACATCAACATGAAATTCTACGCACTACTTTTCTCCACTTTTCCTGACTTGCTGTCTTCTTTCTCGTGGCTGCAACCGGTGTAAATACAGTTTTTCGTTTTATTCCGTTCATCTATCGAACTTCGTGTATAGGTCTAAACCGTGGAAAATTTACCCTATTGAAAGTGAAACGCTATGTAACACCGTTACCAACGGTGTTACGGGGAAGAGATTTCTGCGGGAATATCGGCAGTTTGAAACTTCCCAGTAATTAGCGTTCATCTCAAGTTTCGACCGATTATTACATCCACAAACCCCGTAAAGATTAATAAATATAATTAAATTCCGCTAAAATACGAATAAAGATACATCGGCTAATAATGTGTACACTATGTATTCAAATATAGTTATAGATATATACATATATATTGGTCATGAACTGAAAAAAGTAAACATGTTCTTGGGACTACATTTATTCGTCTATTGTCTCACTCGTGCTCAAATTTTCATTTCTTCTCCAAGTCACGTTATCACATATTTTGTCTGTCTTTATCTTTATCACACTCTCCCACACATCTCTCTCTCTATATATATATAGAGAGAGAGATATATACACACACGCATAAATAAATACACATTATTATTATTATTTATTATAACGTATTTCGGACTCTTTGGTCATGTTGCCAATCGATCCGTGCGTTTTTACTAATAAGGAGAGTCGAATTATATACTCATGATAGAATTAATAATAAAATTATTTATATATATATATATATATATATATATATATATATATATATATATATATATATAAATGAATTGCTGTTCGTTAGTCTCGCTAAAACACGAGAACGGCTGGACCGATTTGGCTAATTTTGGTCTTAAATTATTTATGGAAGTCCGGAGAAGGTTTAAAAGGTGAGTGAATATGAAAATGTTCGGAATTAAATAAAAACAACGTACCTAAACGATGACTGAATCACCGGGATGTGCGAGATACGTGTGCCATGTACGATACACAAATATAACCCATTATAGCGTTATCGTTATCTATATTCGATATATATCGTTATATCGTTGTAACCGATATCGTTATATACGCGCAAAGACACTAACCACACTCTTACTCAAAGAAAAATTTCAAAATAACATCGTTATCTATTATTATTATATACGCGCACAGCCGTCCCCTCTACCAGCCAGTAAGCAGACGCTTACTCAAGTGCGTACGGCCATAGATTAAATATATTTGGTCGTGTTTTGTTCTCTCCGTGTACGTGCGCGAGAACTTTCTTTACTTCGCTGATCCTTTGTGATAGTGACATTTCAAGTTATTTACTCTTTTTTTTTTTTTTTTATCTTACAATTTACGATGCCGAGGAGAAGACGACCTGACTTAGGTCGTCGCAGTCAATCAAATGTGCGAAAAGCTACCTCACGTGCTAACCGCACTGATGACCAGAGAGACACAGATCAAGAAAATAGTCGTATTGCTATGTCAGAATTGCGTTCTTTAGTGAGTGACAATGAAGTAGATAGGCTTAGAATGCAACGAGTTCGTGCACATCAAACACAACAAGAGCGAGCACGACATAATGAAATTGAGCGATTCCGCAGACGCAGTGCTCCTGTGATTCTAGAACGAGCTGCATTCCACTATGATCTTGCAATAGATTATCGTGCCGAGAAATCGGTAACAATTGGGGAAATGACAATAATTTGTAAATATTGTAAGGCGTTAAAATAAGTGATGAATCTATTGGATTATGTTGTGCTGGAGGCAAAGTAAAATCGCCACAATTGGTCCCACCACCAGAATGATTCTAAGCACTTCTTGGCCAACATTTAGAAATATAACAGCTGTTTCCAGGTGACATCGTTTGGCGCTACACATATTATACAGGACAATTTCATGCCCACTTTCAAGGTATTATACCATAATATTTTTTTATAATATTTAAGTTTGTTTTAAAATATTGTATTAAAATATGTATTAGGACAAATCTTTAAAAATTAGAGATACAAGGACAAATTTATCACTTACTGGGAGCGCTGCTACCACAACCAGGTGCAGATCATCAATTTTTACAAATTCACTTTATGAGCAATTAAGATGCGGAAGTTTATAAGCATTGTGCTCACAAACCAAAAGTGAAGAAAACCATTTGTTCAAGAATTACAAATGTTTCTTCATCAGAATAACAATTTAGTAAACATGTTCAAAATAGCATTGGAATGGATGCCATCGGACAGCCATAATATTGTCATGTGAGCTGACAAAACACCTGCCGGTGAACAAAAAAGGAGGTTTAATTCGGCCACCATTCATGAAGTGGCTATTGTCATTTTCGGAGAAAATTTACAATCTAGAGATATTGTGCTTAATCGTCGGAATAATGGTTTGAAACGTGTATCTGAAACACACAGGACTTATGATGCGTTACAATATCCTTTGATCTTCTGGCAGGGGGAAGATGGATACCATTTTAATATCAAAATGGTAAATCAAGTAACAGGTAACTAGATTGAACAAGATTAAATAATATTTTTAAATTCAATATATCTAAGTAACAAATGAAAAATTTATCATTTTTGAATGCAGGTGCTGAAACCAACAAAAAAGTTAGTGCTATTCATACAGACTCATGATCTGTGAAGGTGATCATATTTTGATGTGTCGACGACTTTTTCATCAGTTTGCAGTTGACATGTATGTCAAAATTGAGACTGAACGATTGACATATATCCGTTTGAACTAACGACTGCTTAGATCAGAGGAATACATTCATCTCTGCGATGCTATAAATGCCGCAATGTGAATAATATGGGAAGAATGACAATTTTGCCGGCCACTTACGTAGGAAGCCCGCGCCACATGTACAAACATGCTCAGGATGCTATGTCATATGTTGGGCATTATGGCCGCCTAGACTTATTTGTTACATTCACATTTAAACCACAATGATCCGAAATCAAGAGGGAATTGCTACATAGTCAAACACCAGTTGATATACATGACATCACTGCCAGAGTTTTTAAACAAAAATTAAAATCTCTCATGAATTTCTTAATAAAGCATCGCTTGTATGGTCAAATCCGTTGTTGGATGTACTCTGTAGACTGGCAAAAGCGTGGTCTGCCACATGTTCACATTTTAGTCTGGTTAGTCGACAAAATAAGGCCAGATGAGATTAATTCCATAATTTCAACTGAAATTCCTGATGAAACAGCTGACCCAAAATTGCATGCAGTAGTCACTAAACACATGATACACGGACCTTGCGGATTTCTTAACTACAATTCACCCTGTATGGTCGACGGCAAGTGTTCCAAGCGATACCCAAGAGATCTGATTGCTGAAACCATAACTGGAAATGATGGATACCCATTGTATCGTCGGCGATCAGTTGCGGACAATGAGCGATCGGTAGTTGTGAAGGTAAGAAGACAAAATGTTGATGTAGACAATCGTTGGATTGTGCCATACTCGCCCATATTGTTCAAAGCTTTTGAGATTCACATTAATGTGGAATATTGTAACTCTGTGAAGTCGATAAAGTACATATGTAAATATGTTAACAAAGGCAGCGATATGGCCATCTTCGCTGTACCCAATACTAATGACGAAGTATATGTAAGTAGCAATGAAGCAATTTGGCGTATATTTTCATTTGCGATCCATGAAAGACACCCTACAGTAGTTCATTTGGCAGTCCATTTAGGAAATGTTCAACGAGTTTATTTTAATGAATGGAACGCGGCAGACAGAGCTGCACGTCCACCGTCGACAACTTTGAGAAGTTTCTTCGCAGTTTGTCAAACTGATGATTTTGCTCGCACTTTGCTGTATGTTGATATGCCACGCTATTACATATGGAATGCATCATCGAAATCGTTTCAGCGTGGAAAACAAGGAACACCAGTTGAAAGACATCCAAATGTATTTGCATCAGACGTTCTGGGTCGCATCTACACAGTACATCCAAATAACGATGAATGTTATTATTTGCGGTTGTTGTTGGTGAATGTCCGTGGTCCGACATTGTTTGAACAACTGAGAACAGTTAATGGATATCTGTGTGCGACTTACCGTGAGGCATGTCAACTATTACATTTACTCGAGAACAATTCGAACTGGGACGGTACGCTCAAGGATTCTGTAATATCTTCATCGCCGCATCAAATTCGTACAATGTTTGCGATTATCGTATCGACATGTTTCCCCTCAAATTCAAAAGATTTGTGGGTTAAGTATAGAGATAACATTTCTGAAGAAGGCGGGCGAACTGCACATCCTGCCTTGAAGTTACCATTAAACATGCAAATCAATGAAACACCAATTTGCAACATCGCCAAAAATAGCGCAATGGCCAAGATCCTACAGGTATACAAATTGATTGTTTTGGGATGAATGCACAATGGCCCATAAGAGGTCACTGGAGGCACTGGAAAGAACGTTGAAAGATCTTCGTGACAACCAAAATATTTTTGGTGAGGCTATGATTCTGTTATCAGGTGATTTTCGTCAGACTATTCCAGTAATTCCCCCGATCAATTGTTACTGATGAACTAAACGCATGCCTAAAATCATCAAATTTGTGGCGGTACGTTAATACACTCCAATTAACAACTAACATGCGAGTATTTTTGCAACAAGATGAAACTGCAAATGTGTTTTCGAAACATTTGTTAGACATTGGAAATAATAAAGTCGCAGTCCTCGACCGGATTCATCACATTACCCACGGATTTCTGTCACATCACAGACTCCAAAGAGGAACTTATTCAGCATGTTTCCCCAGATATAGCGCAACAGTTCAATAACCAGAATTGGCTGGGTGAACGAGCAATATTGGCGACAAAAAATAAAGATGTCGATGCTCTCAATGCAACCATTCAGAATTTTATTCCGGGACAGTTGGTTTCGTTCAAATCAGTCGACACCGTTATGAACCAGGATGATGTAGTCAACTATCCCACAGAATTTTTAAATTCACTGGAATTGCCTGGATTACCACCTCACAATTTGCAGTTAAAAATAGGATCAGTTGTCATCATGATGCGTAACATTAATCAACCTCGACTGTAAAATGGAACAAGACTGGCTGTGAAAAAGCGAATGAATAACGTCATTGAGGCAATAATCATAAAAGGCAAATACAAAGGAGAAGATGTCTTGATCCCGCGTATACCGATGATTCCAACGTATTTACCATTCGATTTTAAACGTCTACAATTTCCCGTAAGTCTGGCCTTTGCGATGACCATAAATAAATCGCAAGGCCAGTCGTTTGAAGTTTGCGGAATCACCTTAGAGTTTCCCTGTTTCGCGCATGGACAATTATATGTCGTGTGTTCGTGCGTCGGAAAACCGTCATCTTTGTTTATTTACGCACCACAAAACAAAACAAAAATATAGTTTATCAGAAAGCTTTAAATTGATTACAGACTGTATCATAACTGTGTGTGCCTGTTAATATCAAATTAAAACCTTATAAATAGCCAGTATTCCAGGAAAACTCTGTTTTGTAAGCATCTCATTATTGTGACGTGACTATTTTTAAGCAAAATCATGTGTAATTAATTGAAAATAATAATAAAACCTCATTCACACCGAGCATTTTTTTTTAAATAATTACGGATTCCTTTTGTTTGTTTTAAGTTTTTTTTATACAAAAGTTTAGCTTTTTTATTTATCGATTGAGGCAAAACGAAGTCTGCCAGGTCAGCTAGTATATATATATATATATTATATATAGTTAAATAAACGTTTATATTATTATCA
This sequence comes from Coronaproctus castanopsis, assembly GCA_032883995.1. Classification (NCBI taxonomy): domain Eukaryota; kingdom Metazoa; phylum Arthropoda; class Insecta; order Hemiptera; family Monophlebidae; genus Coronaproctus; species Coronaproctus castanopsis. The sequence goes on along the minus strand of CM065053.1, from coordinate 43,508,167 downwards.
GGTAGAAGGGGTTCGACTGCAACAGTGTCATTAACTGTATCTTCAATGCCGAGCGCCAGGAAAAAAGCGGACGATTCAAGTCCATTATCGAATTATAACAGATTGAACTTCGGTTGTTCATTGTGGCCTATCTTTTACCTAATTCCGTATTTCGTTATTTATATTTTCTTTTTCTATCCACTTAATTATATGCGTATTTTTTTTGCCATTACTGATTTTTCCAAATACTCCGCCTATAATAATAGATCCATTTAAATGTTGCCGAAACAATTGAATATACACAATATTCTGTTGCAGTTTTCAGACCGCGTTTACTTGTGTTGAAAAGTAGGTGGCAACCAAATTTAAGTTCAACTATTACGCAATACCGGTATAAAATCGCGACCTATACTTCGATGATATTCTTTTAGTCGACCGCATCAACCACCGCAATCGGAATATATCCTAATGCAGAATCGTATTTAGAATGCGTTTAGGATACTAAGATATCATCAAATATTTTACAACCAAGATAAATTTCATGTTCATTTTAACGCCTAAGCAGTCCTACGTCATTATTCCGAGTAAAATTACTCTTAAATATAATTCCGTCATTGTGATTTCTGATTATTACTTTTCAAATTGGAAATTCTATTGATCGAAGTGATTTCCAAATACTGGTCTTAGCTACACTATAGAATGGACTAATGAACGTCGTAGGCGAGTCCGAGATTTCTCAACTATTATATTTATGAACATGTTTTCATTTTTTTACGACGTCAAGGTAGATCACTAAACCTTAAATGTTACATGATTTGACCTATCTTCAATTACCGGATCTGTTACTGCTAAATTTTTATTTTAGTTTTAGCTGCTAGTTTCATTTTATATACTAGGCCATATACATACAAAACAAAATCATAACTAATCACTATAAAAGTTTTGCAATAAAAAAATTTTATAGTGATTAGTTTTGTTTATAATTCATAAAATCATTACTATCCGATATATCAACAATTAATATATATATATAATGTACGTAAACATATAATCGTCGACCAGTATAAGATGGTCCATTTATGAATACAATATACATATGTGTATGCGTGTCCTCATTCTTCTTACGTTTCATCGAATTTTACTGTTATTGAAGGCTGCACTTTCACTTTTTGTGGATTGAGCGTTCCAGATGTTCCGATTGAAATGGTACGTTTTGAAGGCCGACTGTAACGGTATAATTTTAATATCTACTCGTCAAGAACTTGTAAATCACACTACTTCTGTTTAGAAGAAGTCGCTTCCGGTACTCTGTGCTGCTCGTAAAATGTGCCAATACAACTTTAACTTTGCGGAGGTTATCAACAATTATTTCAGAGAGAAATCTGGTTGATGAACAAATTGACGTGCGGTTGATCTCAGAAGAGAGAAAGTTTGAACTTAGTTTAGGAAAAACCTTCTAAAACCGAGTAATGACGTTTCTTATCCTACAGACGGAGAACGTTCCTCAGCACTTACAAACGAGTTTCTTACTAACGTCAGATGCGGCTGAACAGACCATCGATTAGCATACAACCAAAACCGTTTTAGATATGAACGATATAAATTATACTCATACATATATCAGTTAAAAAAGAAAACATATGAACAGTGCATCCTCCCAGTGCTCACATACGGAGCGAAAACGTGGTACCTGACAAAATATGTTGTTAGGAAACTGGCCATAACGCAGAAAGCCAATGAGAGAATAATGCTGGATATCAAGAGGCTGGATCAAAAACGCAATACGTAGATAAGGCAGCAGACCAAGCTGGTGGATGTAATACAACGCGTAGTTAAATTAAAATGGAACTGGGATAGTCATGTCGCTAGAAGGTCGGACGATAGGTGGACCAAAAGAATAATGCAATGGACACCGAGAAAAGGTCACAGAATCCGTGGTCGCTCGTATACGCGATGGCAAGACAACATTCAAAAGTCAGTTGGAGTTGAACTATGCTTGAGACCGAATACAATGGAAAAGGAAGGAGAACGCTTACATCCTGCAGTGGATAGAAATAAGCGATATATATATATATATATATATATATATATAGGTCAATAACGACAATCGTTTACAAAATTTGCAAATGTCAGTATGAAATCGTTTGTCATTGGTATCTCAGATGTTGTTACGATGAGATGATGAGATACATAATGTAGTGGTAAGGAATTAAAGAAATTGGACGCAGACTGGTCAAGATCGCAACACCTAAATAAAGCTGCTCAAACGTACATCTATTACTAGTTCGATGTTAACTAAATAAATTAATAAATTTTAATATATATATATATATATATATATATATATATATGTGTGTATAGCGTTTAGTTTCGTAGAAATTAATTTCATCGGAGTTAATGTGCATGGAAAAATTACAAAAAAATACCACGAGGGTGAGAAAAAAGACAACCCCATTATTACGGAATCCGAATTATAGCTTTTGTATTCTTGTAGATAAATGTTGCGCACAGCCTACATACGTTCCAAGGTGATATCTAGATATAGAACCGAAGATAATGTCATATATTTATTTAGGGATTAATCTCAACGATGTTTAAAGAAATGGTAACTCCCGATTGCAAGAATTATTGGACGATTCTTTGCAGAATTGTCACGAGTTAGACTACGCATCATTTAAGCGAATCGTTTGAAAATTTATACGACTCACAGTTGTACTATCTATTTATTAACTGCACTGTTGTTCATACTTCTAATCGTATAAGTGGCATACTATATATATATATGTATGTGTGTGTAATGTATCAGAAAAAAATTACGATATTTCTCGGTTTTATGTCCCGTAAAAGCTATTAATATTATTACAGATCATTTGATTCTACGTATTTTCCTCTCTCGAACTCGTGTAATAGAGAAAAATAAATATGGAATGAAAATCAACAAATTATGTAAATGAAACAGACATAATAAAAAACTTTATTTTCCTACCAATTTAGCCTTAATTTTCAATGTACACAATCGTTTAGTACATTCTTGAGATTAAGTTATATTTCGATTTTATTAGTTAAAGTACAATAAATTTAGGCGGTACATAAATAATCTTTTTTTTTTAATATATCTATTCCTAGCCAATCGGCTATCAGTAGATGTTATAACAATTGATCATAGGGAACATAGTCCCATGACTAGTGCCTATATTAGTATCTTATGTTTAATCATTTACATCGTTTTCATTACTATACCAGGTCTCTTAATTCTTCTCAGCCTGCAACTTTGCGTCTGTGGTGAATTATCCAATAAGCTAATTGCAGACCAGTTATCATGACTATGCAACCGCTCCGGATGTTTGATTGACATATTTTTAATTACGTCAGTTGGTCATCATGTATCGTTTTTTTCCTTACATATACCACGGAGCATTGACAATTAATCTAAGAGTAATATTCTGATATCTCTGTATTTTCATTATATTAGTATTTTTACTGCAGCCCCATAATTCGTATCCATACATCCGTATTGGAGCGAGTATTTGGTTGTATAGTAGTAATTTGTTCTTTAGGGTAAGTTTGGATTGCATTCCTATTAACCAATACAGCTTTTTACTTTTGATTCTCAATTCAGCCCTTTTTGTATCAATAAGAAGTGAATGAATTTCATGACTTGGGTAGTAAAATCACCATAGATGGCAGGTGTAGCAAGGACATTAAAAAACGGATCAATCAAGCAAAGCAAGTTTTTTACAATCGGAAAAATATTTTAACCAACAAAGCTATAAGTACAAATTTGAGGAAAAAATTTTTAACCTTATTTGTTTGGAATGCAGCGTTGTACGGATGTGAAACATGGATGATTGGAAAGGTGGAGAAAAAATACATAGAAGCCTTCGAAATATGGTGCTATAGGAGAATGCTGAAAATAAGATGGACCGATAAATTAACAAATGAAGAGGTGTTAGAAAAAATTGACGAAAGAACTATGAAAAAAAAATAATAAAACGATGAACTAATACGATCGGTCACATTTTAAGACATGAAAGTCTATTAAAGATAATTATAGAAGGACGGATGAATGGGAAACGCGGAAAGGGAAAACCAAGAAATCAATATACACAGCAAGTAATAAAAGACACTGGTAGCACAATATGAAGAGGAAATGAAAGAAATTATCAAACCAATCTTAGGACTGATGACTACATGATGATGTACATCGTGTTACTTTTGGTGTAGGTGCAAGCCTAGGTATTTCACATCTTTTTTAAAGGGTACAATTTTATTATCTATTCTGATATTTAACGGCTCTATATGCCAATTTGAGAATACTATATGCGTTGATTTATTTTCATTTATTCTAATTCGCCATTTCTTGCTCCATGACATAATTTTATCCACCGCTCTTTGCAAGTTTTGATTTGCTTTTGTTTCGCTTACATCTGAACTCAAGATCATCGACAAAAGTCGCGATTAAGGATGTATCATCAACAGGTACATCAGCTGTAAAAATAAGATACAATAACGGCCCCAAGACACTTTCTTGTGGAACACGCCTGCTTTTATCGGATATATTTTGAATAATTCATCACCATATTTGGTTTGGTAGTACCTTTCAGATATGACGAAAACAAATCATAACAATGGTTTAGAAATATCGTTTTAATCTTATACAACAAGCCGTCATGCTTAAGCCTGGCTTACATCTAAGAATACGGCATCACAAAATTTTTTCGTTTCTAAATCTGATTCAATTTTATGTACCTGAACTGTAGAATGTTTCGCTCTAAATCCATATTGATGAAATGGTATAATTTGGTATTCTTCAACCAAGGGAAAAACTCTTTTTAGCAACAAGATTTCGAATAATTTAGATATCACTGGTAATGGTGAATAGGAGTCTATATGAGGTAATGTTGGTTCCTTATTAAGCTTCTGTATGACTACAATCTGCGAAAATTTTAACTTTGTAGGATAATAAATTAATCTCGGCATAGCGTTGACTGTATACGTATACGTTAGTAATAGAAGCCCTTTACGCGGCAATTTCTTTAGCACTTTAGCGGTTATTAAATCGTAACCAGGAGCTTTTTTAGGGTTCATGAATTTAATTGCACTCTTAATATACCCTGGTGATACTGGTTTAATAGGAGGATAAACGTTAAAGTTATTTTCATTTTATAGTGAAAGATTATCACCAAGATTTTAACGATGTTGGCAAAATGTTTATCGAATCTCTTCTGCTTTTTCTCCGTCACTATAAGCCCAGCATCACATTTCCTTATAGGGTGGACCGGATTTTTTGGCCTCTTTAGATTGCTCGTTGCTTTCCATAGTGAATAACCATTTGCTGTGGGAGATAAGGAAGAGACATATTGATTAAAAATATCATATTTTGGTTTTTGCAATAACTGTTTTTTTAATTTGTTTATTCAGTTTGTGTTTATCTCCGGTAGTGTCGGCTTGTTTGCTTCTTTTTTCTTAACTGCTGCTTATATTTTACTTCATTCAAGATTTGTATTGGGTAACAAATAGTGGGAGAAATTTTACTAATTTGCGGTCTACTCTCCCAAGCTGCTTCCTGAATAGTTTTAATAAAATGCTGTAGTACGTTTTCTATCTCTAGTTTAGTCTGTATCGATACTCCTAAAGTGATATTTTGTTAAACCTTTTCTCCGAACAATTCCCAGTCTGTACGTTTATTATGTAGTTCTGGTTTATTAATTTTTTTATTATTATTATAGTATTACTTATTATAAGAATTACTGGGGAATGATCAGATGATAGACCGTAAGTTCTCTTCTTCTTGGCGTAGTCATCATCGAACTCCAATAAGTGTGTTTTGCATTGTAGTCACCGCCAACTACATAATATGTATTACCGAGAGAAGAAAAGAAAGAGTTGAATTGATGGTGGAGAATTTTATATTTTGGTGGACAGTACACCGCAGACAATACCGTATTTTTCTTTACACACTGAACTTTTATACTGGTAGCCTGGAGATAGCTTTCTTGACACTTATCAATTGCATAGTGTTCGATATTATTTTTAACCAATATTGCCGTTCCTCCATGGGCAGTACCATCCGGACGGAGGGTACCTTTAATATAAAAATAACTTACATCTGTAAGATGTGATTCAGATATTAATAATACATCTATTTTGGATTGATTTAAATATAGCTCTACGTCTGATTTGCGTTGCAATTAGCATTCCAAGTAACGACTTTTAAGAAGTTCATTTTTTATTTATTAAGACAGTCGTGACTGTTTTAATCAGCCCAACTATCATATTATTTTGCTGATTTATCATTTGAATAAATATGTCCTTAATTTTCTTAACGAATTTATTTAATACGTCTTCAGTAGTTGTATTAAATTGATATTTACTATTAAAATTATTATTTGTTCTATTTTCACCCACAGCTTCAGCTTAAGTAGTATTAGAGTTAATCGAATTAATGTTCGGTAGGTCTTCACTAATTTGTGGAAAATTTCTTTGAATGTCTTTGGTTATTTGTCTTGTTTGTAAATTATGTTGGGTAATTTTTTTTGTACTGCTTTGTTTCTCCTGTTCAAAATTTCCCGGTAAACAATGAAACAATTATAATTTGACGTACGATTTTCTTCGCAACGAGCACAGGAAGCCTCCGTATTTTTATCTTTATTACATTTAGATGTTTCGTGGCCCTGTCCGCATTTGACACATCTAAATGATCTAGTGCAGTACGCTATGGTCATATAATTGACATGTCATACATTGAACTATATTGTTGTTTTTTTCCTAGGTTGTTCAAACCTAACTCGGGCATTTAATAAATACTCAATGTTATAGATGTCTTTATTATTACTACTAGGTTCCATATCTATAAAAAATATAGCGGTAACGGTTGTTTGTGTACTCTATGTTTAATATTGACTATATGTCTCACTTCGTGTCCTTTTTCAGCCGAGGAAGTTTTTATGTCTTCAATAGGTACTGAAGGGTGTATGCTTTTTTTAATACAACTTTAAATGGCCGTTCTTCTTTTAATTGGTATGTACGAAAGGCCGAATTTTCATTAATTAAAATTTTGACTATAATATTCTTGCGAGCCTTTGGGTGCATTTTTAATTAGACCATTACCATTAATAGTTTTATAACTAAACGAATCTGATGGTAATTTTTTTTCAATTTTTCCTTTTAAAATTTGAAAATTGTTTACACTCGGGATGAATATTGGAGGAGGTTGCAATTTTTTTTGTTCATTTAATTCTTGACTGGTGATTGGGGAATTTTCCTCAGATCCACACTGTGTTCCATTTGCAGTGGAGAAAATCTAGTTATTATTTTGATTGTCTTTGTCTTTTTTTACTATTTTTATTATTTGCTACCCGTCATTCTGGTGTATTTGTTGATTTTGTGTGTCTCTAGTAATTTTAATTCGGGGTACTTTCGCACTATCTTTATTCCTTGCTTTATGTAGTAGCGTTTTATTTTAGGAATGCCATTTGGTTTAGAGTATTATTATCGCAATTATTACATAGTACATTATTGTTATAAAGCAAATCGTTATCACCCGATCCTGTAACGGTTGCAACGGAGGTAATCGTTCCGTTGGTGTTACTGGATGTCGTAGCGTGCGTTGTTGCAGTTGACACGTTGTTTGTAGTTCCCTTTCTACGAGGTAAAGGCATTATGCTGCTGATAACGAACTCGACCGAGGTTAACGAGTTTAAGCAGCCAAGCGCGCAGTAACGCGCACTCGGTGTATATAAAATGACGCGAACGAATCTATTCATACGTATACTACACAGACACAAGTGGGCGTAGATGAAAATTAATAGTAACTGTTTGAAATTATTTAAAGTTCAATTGTCAGCGTCTGGTTCGATGCCAGCTGATATGTTAACTGCTTATGGTTCAAGGTCAGTTGATATCTTATCTACGTATGATTCGATGTCAGTTGATAATCATATCAGAGTATGGTTCGATGGAACAACCAATCACATTTCTTTTACTTGTCAGACGTTCGATCAAACTATGGGTCAGTCATTCTAGTGTTGGTATAAATAGGCCTTCCTTAGGGATTTCATTCTGTTCGAAGTATTCATGAAGTTGTTACGGGTTTTCGTTAACTGGGATTTCATTTTTGTATATATACATATATTTGTGTTATATATAAGTTTTCGAATTTTGTTTTATCTCAATTTTGTACGTTTAAGTATCGTGTTAATTTATTCAAAATAAACGGTTTGTGTTCGTATCCGGTTGTTAATCCGTGTTAAAATCAAAATCAGCTGAGTTTTGTATACCAGCATTATTTGAGTTTTGAAGATTTTTTAAATTTTTTTTTTTTTTTTTAATATCCCTGCTATAATCTACGCCTAGCCTGTCTAGGCTATCAGTAGTTGTTATCATAGGTGATTACAATTTAGTCACTTATAGCCCCATCCATTGATGCTGTAGCTAGTTAGTGTTCACATAGCGGTTTTTCATCATAGTGTGCCATTAACTAGAGTAAATCTAGTGGTTTCGTCCGTTGTAGCCGGCGAATCTCCTCCATATTATCCAGTAGGATAATTGCTGTCCAGTTGGTATGTTTATCCAACCTATCAGCATGCTTCTTAGCTGCGTTTTTAATGACATCTTGCACATATGGTACAGCTAAATCACGGTGTAATGTCTCGTTGCTTACGTACCAAGGGGCATCTGCAAGTGTTCTCAGAGTTTTATTCTGGAATGTTTGTATTATTTTTACATTACTTTTTGCGCTACATCCCCACAACTGGCATCCATATGACCATACTGGCATGAGTATCTGTTTATAAAGTATCACCTTGTTATTTAAGGTGAGTTTCGATTTTCTTCCTATTAGCCAATACATTCGCCTTACTTTCATATTGAGTTCTGTTCTTTTAGTTACAATATGGTTACGCCACGTTAACCTGCTATCCAGATGTAGTCCAAGGTACTTCACTTCGGTTTTAATTGGTACGATGTTTTTATTCATAATAATATCTTTTGTAGTAATTTTTCTGTTTGTAAATGTCACATGAGTCGATTTTGCTTCATTAATTTTAATTTTCCATTTCTCACACCAAGAGGTGATGAGATTTACGCTTGTCTGTAATATTTCACCTACTGCTTGAATTTTTTAAATATCTAACGGTAACAATATCGTCGATTATAAATAAAAAATAACGGCGTAAATACCGAAAAAACAGAAATAACGAATGATATCCCGATAAGACACGAACGCGCGACATACGAACTCCCGTCCTAATACCGTACGCTCTATGACATAAATAAATAAATAAATAAAACTATTAATTAATTTTTGATTATATTTTTAAATCACTCGGCGCCATAGTTAAGGGAGGGATAATACTTAATTGTTTCAATTTTACTTCGCGCAGCTGAGAGATCGACGTTGAAACAGGACATACTCAAATAATTAGCTTTCAGATTTAGTACTGGGAAATGGCACTCTTCCTTCCGGTGGCACGTTAGACGACATATTTCGGACATGTTAAGCCGGAAAAAATATATCCGTTTAATTAATTCATTTTGTTCTCCGCAAACCCGAAGATTTAAATTTTTACGAGAAAACATAAACCGATAAAAATAAATTAATCTAAAAATTACGAGCGAGCGGAAATTTAATATATTAAAAAACTGTCGGATAAATTAAAAATTTATTAGCGCGTCTTTTATTTTACGCCACGATTTCCGGTTAGTTATACGCTCGGTTTGTAGGCCAAACAATCACCCTGTGCTTCTGAACGATAATGACGTACCATGTTGATAACATCGTAAAGCTCCATTGTTATTTTTATACCTCCGAATAATGTATGTGCATATATTTTATATATATATATAGATTATATACTTTTCACATAGAAAATATATACATACGAGTTCAATTATATACATATTCGCTGGCCAATGACCTATTTAGATACCCCTTAGATGTTTAACGATGCGAGAATATGACAGTGGAAAAAATGACGTAAAATAGCTTCTTCTATATAAAGTCGGGAAAAGGTCATTACACCCGTCTACGTACATAAAAAATGCACGAAGAAATTAGCGCACATACAAAAACAAAACTTTGAATTCCATACACTTACATACATATATAATATAAAATCATATAAATACATAATAAGATAGATGTTATATACATGTTTATGCGTTAGTGTATACAACAATTACCTATTTTAAATGTATTTCGAAGGTTACATTTAAGCCGCTATAAAACGTTTAAAATGGTGTGTGCATATTTCTCTCTTTGACTGTATGCATTATATATTTAAAAAAAAGTAATCAAAATAAAATGACATTAACGATTCCACTTCTGTTGATATATAAATATACGTACACATATTTATACAATGCATACATCTCGATATCAATATCAACACATCGCTGGGTGTAGGCATTCCCCAAACGTTTCCAACGACTCCTATCGTGTGCGGCTCGGATCCGATTGATTACGGTCCATTCAAAAACGTCATTTCATCATCTGGCCATAGAACTCGCTTGTGGACCCCGGCTGCCAATTGGCCACCACCGTAATATCCGCTTAGTCCATTTTTCATCCTCTTGTCTCGCCCAATGTTTGGCCCATTTCCATTTTAGTCGGGCGATCCTCTCCAATGTGCCTACCAATTTCATCTGTTCCCTACTCGATGTAATCGTCTTGCGTTCTCAAGGCTCCATGCTTCAGCTCCATAGATCAAAACTGGCATAATTGTGTGTACTTTTAAGACTATTCGGTATTTCTCGCTATTTCTAAAAAGATTTTCTAATTTCCCAAATGCCACCCGGGCGAGTAATATTGCTCTTTTAGTTTCCAGTTGCATTATATTATTCTTATCCATAGTAATTTCCCGTCGCAGGTGTACATATCGACTTTTCGCGCCATTTACAGTTACTTTGGCGATATTCATCATTATTTCGGTGTTTTTCATATTTATTTTAAACCTATTTCACAGAACGCGCGTCTAATTAAGTATTTTCTCAACACTATTGCCTATTTATATTTTCTGTGAAACGTGATTCAATCTTTTTTCCATTTATTCTTATACCCATTCAGTTCCAGTTCAGTGTCCTGAAGACACATATTGCGGGGCAGTAATAAACAGTTTCGGCGATATGATATCACTAAATTATTATATATCGCCCGTGATTTTCCATATCGTCATCGACGCATGTCGATGTATATTGGTGATGAGATTAATATTACGTTCCTCCAAACCCAAGTCGTATACTGACTAATATTGTCCATATTTCTGCAGTATCGCAGACTTAATCTACAAATATCGTACATTCTATATACACACACACACATATAAATATATATATATATATTACCTTCGAGTTTTACTAGAACTGGTTTAACCTTATTCAGTCCAACCGATTCTTCTCCGCTTTTAAAATTATCCAATAACGGTTCTACGCTTCTGTCCTTCAAAACGTGTTTCGCTGTCCTTTTGTTTTCTTGAATTTATCCTTCTATTACATCCTGTGTGTGTGTGTGGCTATGGACATATCCTGTCAAGATTAATCGTCGTTTCTTCATATTATAATATCCGTTGCTCACCCACTCTATATAGTACTTCCACGTTAGTAGCGTTTTCAGTGCAAATTATTCTTCATTATTTCCTCCTACACACATATCGTCGAATTTCAAACGGTTGTAGCTTTAGAATATTAGTTTTGTTCAAGGTTAACGAAGATGGTAATAATGTAAAGATGGCCGTTATACCTTTTATATTATATGATTTCCTTTTTTGGTAGAAAAGGAATATCGTCGTTTCTTCATATTATAATATCCGTTGCTCACCCACTCTATATAGTACTTCCACGTTAGTAGCGTTTTCAGTGCAAATTATTCTTCATTATTTCCTCCTACACACATATCGTCGAATTTCAAACGGTTGTAGCTTTAGAATATTAGTTTTGTTCAAGGTTAACGAAGATGGTAATAATGTAGAGATGGCCGTTATACCTTTTATATGATTTCCTTTTTTGGTAGAAAAGGAATATCGTCGTTTCTTCATATTATAATATCCGTTGCTCACCCACTCTATATAGTACTTCCACGTTAGTAGCGTTTTCAGTGCAAATTATTCTTCATTATTTCCTCCTACACACATATCGTCGAATTTCAAACGGTTGTAGCTTTAGAATATTAGTTTTGTTCAAGGTTAACGAAGATGGTAATAATGTAGAGATGGCCGTTATACCTTTTATATTATATGATTTCCTTTTTTGGTAGAAAAGGAATTAAATTATCTTCAAAATGTTGTATTGTAACATACGAAAAGAAAAAATACGCCTAAACCTAAAACGTCAGGCACATCATTTAGTAATACAATTCCAGATATAACATTAGGGCCCTACCAGTAGTGTGTAGTAGTATTTCTGAGAGTTTGAATACGAGTTTTTAAAAAATCCGTGGAAAAAATTAGACACGAGTGTGATAGAAAAAAATTCGAGAAAATAGAAACGGTAACAATGTACATATACCGAAAGCAACAAATAAAAATGTGGAATAACTGATAAGTGTAAAACTTACGGTAATTATGTAATAATAATAAAACATAAAAAAAAAAAAAATTAAATAGTTGATGAGGCCGGTATATAAAAGTGGTGTTCGCAGACAAATGGCGGTCAATTCAGTAAAAATAATGGAAAAATACGTAGCGAATAAACGCTCAAAATACATAGAAGAAAATAAAATAATTTACAAAGAGCAGTACTGATTCTAAAATATGGAATATCAACATCAATGGCTCTAGTCGATTTTGCGGAATTATTGTTATTACAAATATCGGTAGGAAAATGCCTCCTTTTTTTTAATAAGAGGGGATCTTCGAAAAACACTGACGCGATGAGAAATTTCGTTTTTGTTAAACAGGCTCAGCTAGGGAACCAAAATCAGCGTGTGAGATTTTTAACCGCTAAAAAAAATCGCTCCATCTACAAAAAGAATAAGTTTAAATGGTCTCTACTGCACAAATGCGGATCTAAACTTAAAATTAACTTTTCGCGATACATAGTGCCTTCTTACATCGAGTAAAGAGTAATTAAGCTTACGCATAAACAAGATATTTAAAAAAATAAATAAAAAATAAAATAAAACCTTATAACAAAAATAAAATTGTAACTTTAAACCGTATTACTCACACCCCTAAATAAGAAATAAAAAGAGCCAATAATAATCATGATAATAAGAATAAAAAAAAAAGTAAATAAAACAGATGTTATCTTACATCCAAGGAACTTTTCTTGTAAATGCGGTATAGAACATATTGGCCTGATGATAGAAAAAAGGAGCCAGGTGTTCTGAACTTCTTTATAGTAATGGGAGATGATTGGACCTGGTTGGCCTCAGACCATACACTTTTATAGTACTGACTATCAGTAATACGAAAATTAACTAGAAGAACGGAAATCAAGTTCTTACATTATTATAGTTAAAAATTGAACAATAATAATCGAGAACTCTTGATTATATTAAATTTTTAATAATCAATTATAATAACAAAAAGAGTAGCCGAAAAAAAATTGACCACGCTGACAAGAAAAAAAAAACCGCACCGATCCTGGCCTAACGATTTGAGCGTTAATTATGTAACATATTTTCTTTCTCATAACCTGTTCAGCGTATAAAATGAAATTTTCAACTATTTCACTTCGTGGAAAAATCTCTGCGCTCCTAATGTAATAATTAATACTTAGTCGGCGTGAAATAAATTTTTATATTGAAAATAAAAATAATAAAAATATCGTCTAAAAAAACGATATTTTTCCAGAGAATTTATTTATGTATTTCTTAAATTTAAAATATAAGTTAGGTTATACTACATTTCACAGAAAGATATTTCCATGTTAATGTTAACGGGAATTACTCACGAAATTCATTCGATACAATCGGGAGTACCTCAAGGCAGTGTAGTCGGACCAACACTGTACCAGCTCTATATACATACAACTTTCCAGTTAACGAAAATACAGACACAGCTATGTTTGCCGATGATACCGCTATTCTCTCGACTCATCGTGATAATAATTTAGCGGGGCCGAACAACTTCAAAACCATCTACTACACGTAGAAAAGTTGTTTAGACTGTGGAAATTCAATATTAACGAATCAAAATGCAAGCATTATTTACTTTAAATAAAAGCAAAAATTTACCGATTAAGTTAAATGGGCAAACAATTTCCGAATCGTGTAACGTAAAATATCTTGGATTACACCTTGATAAACGGCTTACCTGGAAAAATCATGTTATTGCTAAACGTAAACAGCTCAGCATTACATACCGAAGTATTTATCGGCTGATGGGCGAATATTCAACACTGTCGTATGAAAATGAAGTATTACTATATAAAACAGTCTTGAAGCCAATCTGCTCATTATCCAGATTTTGGGGTATAACGAGCAACTGTAACTTAGACATAGTACAAAAATTTCAATCTCAAGTATTGCGGAATATCGTGTCAGCAATGACGACATACACAAGGATCTCTGTATACCGTCTGTTAAAGAGGTAGTCAAAAGCTGCGCTGGAAGATACTTGCATCGACTTCAAACCCACACCAATCCACTAGCAGTCAATGTTCTACGTAACGGCGTGCAATTCCAACGACTGAAGAGACGCAGTCAGATCAAATTGGGAAATCGACCGTAGCGATCAACTAGTTTATATATTATATTATCATATATTATATTATATTGTATAATAATACTAAGATAAATTAAGGGATACGACCGTCGGGAAGTGTCCCGTTATAGCTTTTAAACAGATCAGTGCTGCCTATTGTTCAACCGAACAGATTGCACGCATCTTTAAGCTTTAAAAAAAAAAATATATATTAAATAAAGTCGGAATGCTGAAGGAATGTGATTAATTTAGATTAAGATCATCAGTAAATATTTCAGTTAAAAAGGATGGAAAGTTTAGTTCGGATCTAATAGGGAATTAAGCAGAGGACATTTTGTAAGGATAACGAAAATATTAAGATTACATATATTACATGTTGGAGACGATTTCTTCTGCAAAAGATGGCCACGCGTTAGTCATGGCCGAGTTGGAGTCTGCTGATGATTTCGTCTAGACGTCGACTGAAGAGCGTATTCCAAGGTCGAGATTTAATTTTTGTCGAAGTTTATTTGTGGTTGTAACAACTATCCCACCGTTGACTCCGCAAAGTTGCGAGGGCTTTCTTCAAGTAGCGGGTGAAATTTTCAGTAGGTGTTTGTCAATAACAGGACGGATCGTAGCGGCTTCTTTGGCTGCTCCGTCGGCCACGTAATTTCCAGGAATGCCCGAGTGACCGAGAATCCGGAAGGACGTTATTTGTCAATATTTCTGATGCTTGACTATTTCCTTAGCAATATGTTTCTCATTATGACAATCGGAGATGGCTTTTAGTGCCGCAATCGAATGTGAGCAAATCAGTGTTTAATTGATATTTTCCTGATCTGTAATATACTGGACTACTAAGTATATATCGCCTGAAGCTCGGCAGATAAAATTGAGAACGCTTCCGGTAGTGAATACCGTCTTATAATCGAGTGATATTACCGAGCACCCAACGAGTTAAGAACCGTCAATGAAGAAGATCAATTAGTTGGAGGCATACTAAGATATCTTTCGTTTGGCTTCCACAGTTTCATCTTCACTGCATAGCCAAAAAGCTTTGTGAGTTTCCATAAAAAAAAAGTTCACCGATCGAATTTTGTTATTTTAAAAATCACCGCATTCCAACATTTTTCAAAATATCTCGCGGCAGTTTATTTTTAATGCGCTTTTTATTTATTTAGATGTTTTATTATTAATTACAGTCAACTCGAAATTAATAAATATGTTAATCGTTATATCGAATCAATGTGGAAACTTGTGAAGATGATATTTCAACCTCCAATTTCTACTTAATTTATGACCGTAGAAGATAGAAGTGTTTTAGCGGAATCTTATGGAGTCGAAATCGTTTAACTACTTTAAGATACGATAAATAGAAATTGAAAGAACCAATGCCGGCCTGTTATAAATAAATCCTAAACAAACACTCGGCAATGATAAAATTAAACGGAAACTTTGATTACTAATAAAATCGTACGGAGAAATATTTCTGGTTATTCGATAGGAAATCGCATTTATTAACTCTGTCAGTTACTATATACATTATAGTGTACGTGAAATTTTAATGCTAACCGGAAAAAAAAATTTCATTTTCTAACTGACGTGTAATTTTTTGAAAGTATTTATTGAAACGCAGTCAAAAATTATCTAGAGTCATCTAAAAAGCTGCATATAATAAACGATCTATATAAAGTTTAAAATATTGTGTCGAAATTTCACGCGTGACACTGAAAGGGTTAAACGAACATCCCCGATCTACATACTAATCGACAATTTAAAAGAAGGTATATTTCGAGTAAACATTTAAGGGAAAGCGGAACAATAGAAAATAAAGTACACGCAATTAGATGATTACGGATAAGTTTATGAAAAGTCTACCGAATAGAGATCGGATTCGTAATAAGTACGTTGAATTAAGAATACGACACCGTAAATATCAGATATGACGTCAAATTGCACTTTAATGAACCACGGTTACAGTTAGAAATTGTTTACGAGGAGTATTCGGACTGAAATATTTTTACGACTCGTTTTACCGAGAGGAAACGAATGATATTTGTTTTTAGATTTATAAGTACAGAAATGAACGATTGTGTTTAGAGAGGATTTTTATGTTCAATGTTTTTTTTTTTAAGTTTCCACGAGACTCTATTTTAGAGTAAGTACATTGGAAGTAGAAAAATATAATATCCTATAATTCGGTACGAAAAATTAGCTTACGAATCACGAAGTCGAACATGTAGCAAACGAATCTCGAACGTGCCGCGTACTAAAATAGCGAGACGGACAATTTGCACGCCATTAACGTATAGTTTGCGGAAGACGTTAATTAAATTTTATTAGACGTGTCGCAGTAGAACAAATGTTGAGACGATTTTGTCGAGTGGTGATGAAGGGTGCGATAAATTCATAACGAAGATTTTAACTGATTTGTTACGTTATAATATGTCCACGTCATTGTACACGACCTTTTCGGAGAATGGCCCACAAAAAGAAAAAAATGCACACGTTAAAAATTCACAACGTCCGAAGTAAAACCCGTTATAATTGTTAAGTGTGTTCATGTTTTTAAACCCATTCCGTAGGAAAGTAAAGTACAAATAATGTAAGGATAAAAAACATAAAAATGATCATTTATAGGTGTACAATAACAATATATTTATAAATATATTAAAATAGATGAAAAAGGAAATAGTCTTCATATCGAAATTCCAATTTTCATTCCATCGCTTATTTAATTTTTTACAAAGTGCGAAAAACAGAATGTAGAAAACCAAAAAAAAAAAATAAAAATGCTTTATAAATGTTAGATGTGACACAGGTAATAGGCAATTCTCATTTTTCTAGTTTATTTTATTTTTTTTATAGATACGTGATAACACATAAATAAACACACACACACGATATGTGTGTGTTAATTTCAAGTTTTCGTTGGAAATTCTGAACGGGTTATTACATTTTACTAAACGCATTTTCGCATCCATTCATCACGTGTAGCAGAAGTGAAACACATTTTGCCGGGTTTCCTGAAACAATTTGATCTCAGCTCCCAGTATTCTCATTACTATACTTTCGTTTTCATTAGGTCGCGCATGTGTGTATACACGCATTATATATATATATATATATATATATATGTGTGTATATATACATATATATAAAAATAAATTTGAGAGATTTCCCATATTTGGACCATCTTGTTGTTTTGTCATTGAAAGAACTAATAAGAAAATTTTTATGTTAAAACGTAAAAAATCAATTTTTACACGCTGGATTGTTTTTTTTTTTTTGCAATTTTAAAGATTGTTTATTAAAATTTGGGAAATACTAACACATAGACGAAACTAACGATAAACAGAATTACAATAAATTTGACAAACTTTATTCCCGGCAGATTTGATACTCTTTCACCAATGGGGGTCACTCCTGGTTGTTTTATCGCTTTGCACCGTAACTGAGTGACCGCGATAACGTCCTGTTACAAACCGAATGACGTTCTAAGTTTAAAATGTAATATTTTCATAGAAAGTTCGAAGAAGAACATCATAACTTAGAATCGATAATGGTATTTTTATATGAATTTATGCATTTCCATATATATGTACATACATATATACATACATGCATACATACATACATACATATATATATATTTGACCAAGGTCGCATATTGAAATAAAGTTGAACCAACTCGAAAAAATTACTTACGAATGAGTGAAAAAAATTTTCTTGCAAACAAAAGAGTGGTCGAGCAAATTTTTTGAACCTCTATGGAAATAATCGGAATAATAAAAAATATTATCCATAGGTGTCGTATATGGGTAGTATAAAAATATGAATAGAAAAAGTTTTAAAAAAAATTATTGTTGCAGCGATTTTTATCGCTATATACTTAATAAACATAAGTATCACTGGCTACATCATCATCACCATCGATGATAATACGATCATTAGCATTGAAATAACGATATCATCATCCAGGCTGATCATGAAGAATGAAATAATGACGTGATCGTGGGGACCGGCAATGCTGTAATCAGTGATATGATATACTATCGGCTACATCATCATCAGGACCGAAGTAACGATATCATCATAAGGACTGATATCATCGTAAATGAAATAAGCATACGATCATCAGGACTGATACGATGCTGCAGTTACGTTGTTGTAGTCAGTTATACGATACTCTGGACCCCGGACTGCGTTTATTGAATATATTTCGATACGGTATAAAAAACGGTATTTTTATTTTATCTCTTTTCAAAAAACGAAATAAATGGTAAAAACGCGTATATTTGACATTATATTAAAAAGTTATAATAATATTTAATAAATGTACCGGAGGCTCTCTCCATTTATGAAAGTAACTAATAATATAAACTGGTAAATAATAAATATACAAGACTAGCGGCCCGGTACGTGCTTCGCTACGTATAAAGTGGAATAATAAAAAAATTTAATTAGAACATTAAATTCATTTATTAAAAAAAAAATAGTTTATTAATTGCTAGCTATTTTAAAACTTAATCCAAAACATTTGGATAAACAATATTTTTTGTTTTTCCATTTTGAGCATGAATAAACAAACGGCTGTACCGACTCTGGAACAGGCAACATAAAGTTGGCCATGTGAAAAACACGATTCCTCCAAATTCACACCACAAACGTGAAGTGTTTGCCCTTGGGCCTTGTTGATGGCTTCTCCTTTTAATTTATAAGATCGTAGCTTCACTCAAATTTGGCAATAACTTTTTCACTGTCATTCTGGTGCCATTACACCGTTTTGGTGGTAATATTTTCTAAATAATATAATCAAAGAACCACCTTTCAGATTCAAGCAATGCGGTGGCATACCAGCCGGTTCCAATGAATTTAAAAATTCAGTTGGATAATTCATTGCCTTGTCAATTGATTTATATTTCGTGACTATACCTGCAGTTTCGCTTGAATTTGAAAATTAATGGCATTGATATGAATGTTATTCGGTGCTAAAATGGCGCGTTCTCTCAACCAATCATGATTTCGGTAATTCTGAAGAATATTCGTAAAAACACATTCAATCAATTCATCTATCGATTGCGCAATTGTACAAAAATTGTTCGGTACAGCGATCAATCCGTTGGTACTGTCGATTTGTATTTTTCCATCACCAATTTCTAACAATTGTTTTGAAAACTCATGGGCAGCTGGATCGTTTTATAGGCGAATACGCATATTAATGTTCAGTGTCAATTTTTGTACATATCTCAAAGAACTGATGACTTCAAACAGGCATTTATTTCATCAGCAGGCGTTTATCGAGGAATGTCAATGTTTGACGAAAATCCCCTGACAGTAATATCAAAGCACCACCGAAAAGCTGTTGATTACCGCGTAAATCTTGCATTGTTCGATTAAATGCTTCTAGTGATTTTTTATTCGCCATTGTACTCACGTCGCAAAAATAATTGACGTTAATCGCAGAACTTTTGCCATAGCAGAATTTCTCGAAATATTGCAAGAGTTTCAATCACCTGTACGTTCAATGGCAATTTTAATGCAGAGTGTGCGGTCCGAACACCTTCTAATAATGTAGCGGCAATTCCCGAACATGCAAGTGCCAATGAAATTTTCTGTTCCGATCGAATAGTCGCTAAAATCAATGACATAACGAACGTTTTGCCTGTACAGGTGCATCCAAGAAATATAATCCACCTGCATTATTGGAAACGGCTTTTATGATTGTGTCATATACATGTTTTTGCTTAATATTCAATTTGATTATATTCGATTGTACAGATAAACGCATATCATTAGAATTGAATTCCTGCTCACGTTGCAATTCACGATCAATCAAATCATGCATCTCACGATTTGATGCGGTCATACCTAATTGTACTAATGCTTTATTTGCAATCGTTACACATATCTTCAATTATTATCAAAGCTTCGTTGTACATTTCCAACGTAATCAACAAATCAGGATTTCTTTCATGATGACGCATACGAATTAAAATATCTTCTGCCATATAATGTTTATATTTGTTCCATAATTCAAGTGGATTTGATGGCATACATGTTGATAATATAATGGCAAATAGCATTCGTATTTGTTGTGGATGAGCTGAAGTAGATGCATCATGAAGCGTTGAATCCCAATGTGAATCATCGTCAAACAAATGCAAGAGTTGACACGCTTCACGATATGTTTGACACAAACGACCGTTTACTGTTCTCAATTCTTGAAATGATTTTGGGCCATTGACGTTAACTAATAACAATCGCAAATAAAAACACTCAGCAGGATGCACTGTATATATTCTCCCAATTGCATCTGTTTGGAAAATGCCTGGATGCCCATCGACTGCTGTTCCTTATTTACGACTTTGAAATTTTTTCGAAGACACATTCCATGTGTAACACTGAGGCGCTTCAGAATATAACTAATTTATCGCAAATGTTTTCGCATAATTTGAAAAAAGCGGTCAACGTAGTCGCTGGTGGTTGTGTTGCTCTTTCCAATACATTTGCTTCATTAAAATAAACACGTTGGCCATTCTCAAGATGCACAGCCAAGTGAACAACAAAATTATGTCTTTCGTGCGTTGGAAACGACATAATCCTCCAGACAGCTTGATTGCTACTAATATAGCGCCCCATTTGATACTGAGTAATTTCATCATTTCTATTATCACCAGCAACACCGAAAACAGCCATATCGCTCCCTTTATTTACATACTTGCAAATATATTTAACGGTTTTGACTGATTTACAATACTCCACATTTATATGAGCATTGAATATTTTCGATAATAATGGACAATACGGAACCACCCAACGATGATCAACTTCAACGTCCTGGTTACGCATTCTAATGGTTGCCGTTTTGCCATTATCATTAGGTGACCTACGTCGATACAACGGATACTCGTCATTGCCCGTTATTGTGTCTGAAGTCAATCGCCTTGGGTATCGTTTCGAACACTTTCCATCAATCATACATGGCGAATTCATATTTAGTTCACCGCACGGACCGTGTATCATGTTTTTAACAACAACGTGAAATAACTCAGGATCAACAGTTTGATCAGGAATTTCAGCTGATATAACGTTATCGATTTGATCCGGAGTTATTTTATGTATCAGCCAAATTAATATATGTGCGTGCGGCAATCCCCTTTTTTGCCATTCGATGGAGTACATATGGCAACGCACCTCTCCAAATACACATAATTTCACAATTAAATCCATAAGTGCTTTCAACACGTGCTGTAATGTCATGACGATCAGTTGTCGACTGTCCTTCAAATAAATTGTTTTTGATGTCATCCCACTGCGGATTACATGTAAATGTAATGAACAGATCTGGTCGACCGTATTTTCGTACATAAGGTATTACGTCTTGTGCATATTCGTTCATATGCCATGGGCTACCAATATACGAAGATGGCAATATAGTTAAACGTCCGATGTCATTTAGCATCATTCGCTATCGCATCTTGTAAATGAATATATTCTTCGGATCTTAATTTTGCTTGGTTGAAACGAATAAAATTAAGACGTTCAGTTTCTATTTTGACATACATATCAACGATGTACTGATGATATAGTTTACCACATCTCAAGATATAATTTTGTTCTTGTGGACGAACATCGATACGAATAAAAATTCATGGCACTAACTTTTTTCTGTACATGTAGACCTGAAAGTAAGTGCAAAATGTGACTTTCGAAAATTATACAAACGAAATATCAACACACTGAAAATAGGTCAATTATTTACCTGTTCGTGGATCAATCATTGGTATAGTGATATGGTAGCCATGGTCACCTTTCCAATGTAATATTGGGTATTGTAATGCATCAGTTCCGAAAAACGTTGCAATTGCTCATATGCGATGAAGTACAATATCACGGGATTGAAACTGATCACCAAGAATTACAATTGCAACCTCATCAATTGTTGGTGCATTGAATCGCCTTGCATGCTCTCCAAAAGGTGTTCTATCAGCCCTTATTACGATTTTGTGATTATCAGATGGCATACGATCGGGAGCAATTTTGAACAATTGAACTAATGCGTTATACTGATGGAAAAACTTTTGTAGCTCACGAATATTCTTTTTGGGGGGGCACTGCTGAGGAGCAATCACACCCACTAACGTTTTGATAAATAGTTATTATATATTGATGTTACAATTGGTTAGGAATTTGTAAAGAAGGAGGAAAACACGGGAGTCATTAGAAAAAATTAAGGAAGTGATAGAGAAAGGAGGACGATAACCGATGGATATTAAGGAATTCAGGTGTGCGAGTTGGTCAGGTGTGTGAAAACTGCAATTGAAAAGGATGTGATTTTCATCGGCGATAATTTGTGAATCGGCTGGATGGGAACAATATGGGGAACTGGAAATCCCAATACGAAACATGTGAGCCGAAAGACGATTGTGTCCAGAACGTAAACGGGTGATAGTTGTAATAAATTTTCGGAAGTTGAGGTGTATGTTGGACAAATTAAAGTATCAGGGAGTAGGTGATGTGGCCAGATAATATCTAGGGGTGGAAGAACTAACTAGCCACGATGACCACTCGTAGGATATATCCATGTTGGCAAGAGATATCAGGTCTTTGGTGGAAATTGCCGGCACCAGAGAGCCGAAGGAAATGGCTTCCTTGGCCAGAGTGTCGGCAACCTCATTGCCATGAATTCCGGAATGACCAGGAATCCAGACGTATGATATTAAAATGCCGCGGCTGAATAGTAAATAAGTCAATTGTCGCACTGCCAAGGGAAGATAATTGGAATTAGGTTGAAAGGAGGAATGCTTCAATGCGAGGAGAAAACTTAGGGAGTCGGGATAAGATTAAGTATAGGGAGGAGATATAAACGTGATAAGAATTGCAGAGTTTTAAGGATGCTTAGGCCCTCGGCAGTGAAAATTGAATTGAACTGAGGAAAAATGAATGATTTGGAGATATTATATTGCGGTATATAGAATGCTCCCGTAACGGACCGACCGGGAAATTTGGATTCATCTGAAAATACATGTACATGATTAGGCCAGTAATTTTGTATGAAAGCATTAAGATCAGGATGGGAAGACATAATAGAGGAGAAGGAGGAGGTGTCAATAGAGATGTTAAAAAGATTGACATGAGTAATGTAAATTGTTGGACGAGATGGAAGGATAAGATACTTGTACGCCCGATATTTATAAGCTGCAGTAGGGAGTAGTGGAATACGGGAGCGAGTGAAACGCCATTTTCTGAAAATTTTTAAAAAATTGGAAGTGAAGGAATTAACTTGTTTATTGAGAGATTTCTAGATAAATCGGAAGGCTAAATTTTTACGTCAGAGGAAGAGAGGAACAATATGAGACTCGGAGGAAAGAAAGGAAATAAGGAGTAGAACAAAGAGAGCCTAAAATTAAGCGCATACAGAGGTTTTGTATTTTATCCAATTTGTTTAAGAGGTGTCGGAAGGCATTACCATACAGGAAGGAGCAGTACTCAATTTTGGAACGAATTAAGGAAATATATAGAATGCGGAAAGAAACGGGATCTCCACCCCCAGACAGTTGAGGAGAGGGATCTTAGGATATTAGAGGATTGTAGGGTGACCGAAATGAGGAAGTCTATATGCGGTTTCCAAGTAAGTTTTTGATCTAAAGTCAGTCCTAAGTAGGTGAATTGCGTTACTATAGCGATGCGGTCATTATAAAACGGAATATATTGAGGAGGATAGGTAGGCCAATTGAGGGAAAACACGATAGCTACAGATTTTCTGGGATTAATGGAAAGATCGGAAAATTGGAAACGGTTACTTAAAGTTATGATATCATGTGTTAAATATTGCGTAATAAGGTCAAGATTATTGTTATGTTGAAAGAGGACCAGATCGTCCGCATAGGAGATGAGATAGGATGAATTGGGAAGCGGAGGTTTTAAATCGTGCATAATATAGATATTAAACAAAATGGGACAAAGAACAGAACCTTGTGCGAGACCGGTGTAAGTAGTGCGGTGCAGCGAATGTTGGAGTGTAGAGTGCCGGAAGTGTAAATGTTTGATTTTAAATAGGTTACAAATATAAGCTGCGAGATTATGCGGAATACTAAGTGATAAGAGGTGTTGGTGCAATAAGATGATGTTGACGTTATCGAAAGCTGCGGTGAGATCCAGAAATGTGGCTAACAAGAAACCTTTATCTATACATGTTTTGTATATGTTAGATGTCAGAAAGGAGAGACAATCAGCAGTTGAATATTGGGGCGGAAGCCATAAATAAAATTAGGAAGAATATTATTACTTTCCAATCACCACTCTAAACGATAGCGGATGACAGATTCAAGAAGTTTTCGGACACAGGAAGCTAGAGAAATACGGCGGTACGAAGTAGTCAAATGTTTGGGTTTTGAAGATTTGTGAACAGGGGTAATATTGAAGGTTAGCCAGTCCTGAGGAATAAAGTTTTCTTGTAGAAATTTGGAGAACATTTGGGAAAGGAAATTCAAAGAACGGGTTGACAAAGCTTGAAGCATTTTATATGATATTAAATCAGGGCCTGGGGCAGTATCCCTTTTATTTTCTAATATATGTGTGAGCTCTCTAATCGTGATAGGCATATCCAACATGTTTGGAGGGGAAGCAGATGTGAAATAGAAAGGGTTGGTTTGATAAGGGGAAGGTACGTACGGAGGAGAAACGCGGTTGACAAATTCGTCAAACCAATGTTCGTGATCAGTAGAGGGAGTAGAAGCAGAAAGAGCTCGATGTTTAAACGCTTTAGATTTTCGATAACGGTGTGGATCTGTTAAAAGATGAGCAGAATCGTCTCCAGGAATCCCGTTTAGTCTGATTTAATAACCGGCGGGTTTGGGCATTGATCTTCCTAAATTCTATAAAATTGGATATGGTTTTATTTTTCCGAAAGATGCGGAATGCCTGATTCCTTTTGTTTATCTGGAAGGAACATTGCTTCGTCCATCATCTGACGGGAGATTTCTTACCTAGATAAATGGAATTATTACAAGTGGAGGCGGAAACTGAATCATGGATGACGGATAGAAAGAGATCATATACTTCGGGGGAGGAGAGATTTGACGGAAAGCTGAAGAAAAGATTGTCAGCAACGGAAGAGAATAAATCATAATTGATTTTTTCGGTGTGCAGGATAGATGAAGGGGTAGAAGATGAAGTAGTATCCCCGCCGGGGAGTTGAAGGTAAATACAAACCGGCAGATGATCACTACCCAGATAGAAGGGGATGACCGACCAGTTGCATAAAAAAGATAAGATGGGAGAACAGAGAGTGAGATCAATGGCACTGGATGAAAATTGAGGAGTAGGAAGCGTGGTGTGAGTCCCGTGTTTAGAATATTCAGTGAATATTGATCGGCAATTTGTAAAACGGCTGTACCATTAAGATTAAATGAACTACAGCCCCAGCTGGGGTGGTGAGCGTTAAAATCGCCCCCAATAATGAGATGTGTCGAGGCTAAAGACTCAATAGCTGCTCCGAAAGCTCGCACATTGATTCTGTGTAGGGGAGGCACGTAGATGGACAGTATATTGACTGTAGTATTATTGATAGTAACGGCGATTCCTATTGAGTTGATGTTATGCAACTGATTTAAGTAGCTAACGAACTGGTCAGGAAGAAAATGATGTGGAATGCGTTGCTTAACCAGCACGGCGGTACCGCCATAACCGTCAACCCTATCCTGTCTGTAGATTGAAAATCCGGGGATGGAAAAACCTGTGGATGGAGATAACCACGTTTTAGAGATAAGTAAAATGTCAAAGTTCCTGTCTCGTAAAAATATTTCTAAGTTTGGTTTGTTGCAAGGTAGGCTACGAGCATTCCATTGCAGAATCTTAATCATCAACAATGGGAGAAGTAAGGAGCAGTGATATATAGGGAAAAATGTAGATATGTGGAATGGCATAGATCAAACCAAATTTCTCGTCTTGTATTCGAAACAATTGCACAACGTTGATCCAATTCACGATTTTCATCACCAATAAAATAAATTTGCAAAAATTGATGATCAGCATCGGGGTGTGGCAATAACGAACCAGCTTGATGATAATTCTGGCTCTGAATCTGTAACATGTATGCAATTTTAGGTAGGATTCAGATTGATATAAACATGGGACAATTCTGTTGAAGTATTTATCTTAAACGTCGGCATAAAATTATCTGTAATAATTTTAGTAGCACCAAAAGAAATCATTTGAAATATCGAATTGTATTGTTGAATATGACTGAAAAATTGCTTCGACGTTTGGGACGTCCCAAAAATAAATGAATACAATGTTTCGGGTGGAGTTTCTAATGCTGGCAATATCACTTTACCATTAGCACAACACATACCGGGCGTTTCGCCTGGAAAGTTAGCTGCATCACAATGTGGACATATTGCGTCCATCATTCCAATGTATCCGTACATACTATAATCAATGTGACTGTTGTAATTAAAAGCAGCACGCATCATTTCAGCCAAAACAGCACGACGTATTCGTGATCGCCGCGCAAGATTCAATACAGGTACAGGGTCAACTGATCTATTTCGTGCATTACCTTCACGCTGCGATGCATTAGCTTGTGCGCGTTCATCTGCAGTCTGTGATCGTCTTAGTAATGCCAAATCATTTGCATTACGCGTTCGCCGACCTATATTTACTCGTCTGGCTCGTGGCATTTTTCCTTCATATAAAAAAGAATAAATCAAATTAAAAACAAATTGCTACATTAATAGTGGTGTATCAATATTTATACGTGTGCGTATATGTGTGTATGGAAATATATATGACTGCATACGTCAATGTATATAAAAATGTCATTAAATAATTAATTTTTAAATCGACGTGCTTCCATCTGTTACAAAAGAATATATATGACTGCATAGGTCAATGTATATAAAAATGTCATTAAATAATTCATTTTTAAATCAACGTGCTTCCACCTTTTACAAAAGAATAAAACACCCGTATGCGCACAAAACACACATACATACATGCTTACCGTTTGTGTAAATGCGTTTGACAATTTAATGCAAATAAAGCCTGTAAACGATATGAAACACCGACGGGTCGCTAAAAAACTGAGAAAAGTACATGCATACATATATACATAGTACATTTGAACAATTCAAGGCTCACCGTTTGTATGAATGCACTCAACAATATGTTTAAAAATATAAACACAAACATTTGCTTTAATCAAAGCACGTCCAAAATGAAATGACCGCATGAATGACATAATAACATGCTTGTACTGTCAATACTGAAAAAAGTTTTGACAGAACAATCCCCATCTGAAAAAAGTTTCAATTTGACAAAATTCATTCATTCCTTTCGAACTAACAACAGGAAATAATAGTACGTACTCACCATTTATGTTGTAATTTTCTCAGTAGAATACTAAGGTGCATCGACCGTATACTACACCATTTATTGAATTAATTTGTTACAAAAAATGTGATGATAAATGAAGAACCGCTCGACCGATTTTGTGCAAACTTCACATAAACCATCTACTAAATAGTCCGAACAAAGCCTAAACATTTGGTTTGGATAGGTGAGCCCGTTCTTGAGTTATAAAATTACAACGAAAAGTGGCATTGATTTATATATATATAGATAAAAATAGTATTGATGGAAAAATCAGACAAAAAACCATCACGAATGAAAAGCGGTAATTTAAAAAATAATAAGTTTAATTATATAACGAATATGTAATATCATTTATAAGTAATAGAAACGAAAGCAAATTATGACGTTATGAGAATAATACATTATGTTTAATGCGTCGATACTTATACTTTATACTTTTTTTTTTTTTTTTATTTCCACAGCGGTTTACCCATTACAAAAAATAATAAATAATAGCCTTAATATGTAACTATACAAGTATTCTACAGTCTATAATAAACTTATATAAGTAAATGTAAATGTCCAAGTTGCGGATGGAGAGAAGGAAAGGAATATTGACTGGGAAAGGAACGTGTACTGAGATGAGTTGATTGTATAAAGTAGAACGAGAAGAGAGGTAGTGAGAACATTCTAGAAAAATGTGATTTGCATCAGCGGTGCAGTGAATGTCTGCAGGATGAGAACAGAAAGGAGATGAGATAAGGTGCATACAAAACAGTGAAGCAGATAACCGATTTTTTCCGAATCGCAGCCTACACATGGTAATAATAAAATTGCGAAGTAGACTAACATGTAATGGGACATTGTAAAACCAGGGAAAACAAGGGAGATCCGGTTGGAGTAATTTGAACTGTGATGTGGTATATGGGTTATTCCAAAGAGTTTTCCAGTATTCTTTATGAACTGTTTTAATAAGGGAGAGAAGATCGATACAGGGAGTATAAGCAATAAGTAAACTAAGAGGGGAGAAGCATTTAGCGTAGTAATCAGCAAGAAGGTTACCTGTGATACCAGCATGACCAGGAACCCATGTAAATTTGACAGTGATTCCGACGCCCTGTAATAGAGTGATATGATTAAGAATTTTGAGTATTATGGGAGAGCAATGTGGATTAAAAAGAGAAAACTGCAAGGCAGAGAAACAACTTCTAGAATCAGTAAATATTACGACTTTTTCAGATAATTGATTGAGTTGTATAAAGTGGAGAGATTGAAGAATAGCTACCGAATCAGCTGTAAAAATAGAAGAAATTTTTAAAAGTGTAAATTTTTTAACAATACTTAAAGAAGGAATAACAAAAGCAGCTCCTACGTAATTGTTAGATTTAGAACCATCTGTATAAATGGAGAAAAAATCAGAACAATTTTCAGAAATATAGGATGAGAAAAAGGCGTTGGTAACAGAGGATGGAACTGAAGCTTTGAAGGTTTTGAAAGAATCTAAATCTATATCAAAGACTGTATCATTATTAGTGAAAGGGAAATTAAAAAAAAACTTGAGGGTACAGAAGGGAGTATTAAGTCACTGTATCTTAAAAGATAATGAGCAGAGAGACATAATATTGGACGTAGATTAAGAGAAAATCTCCATTGCCGGAAAATATCGTGGAAAAGAGGAAATAATGATGATGTGTTAGCTGTTCATGAATTTGTCAGCTAAATATGTTCGTCGCGCTGATAAAGGAGGGACTTTTGCCTCCACCTCTAGAGCCAAACGCAGACATATGTTTTGAAGTTTGTCCAAAGTAGAAATAAATCTTGAGGGAGAGTTGGCAAATAAAAAACTACTGTAATCCATGACACTGCGGATGAAAGATTTATACAAAAGAATTAAAACAAGAGGATCACCTCCAAAGGTAGTGTGGGAAAGAGATTTTAGTAGGTTAATACGTTTGCAAACTTTAGAGTGGACAGCCTCGATATGAATACGCCAGTTGAGTTTATAATCCAGATGGATACCTAAATATTTGCAGGGTGTGGAGAATGGAATGTTGTGATTGTCAACAAGTAGACCATTTAAAGAATGGTTAATGTGTCTATAAGAGAATACAACAGCGACACATTTATGAGGAGAAAGAAAAAACCCAAGTTTTGTAGACAAGTAGTAGTACGATGTATTGTTTATTAGCTGTATGCCAGCTGTAAGATCGGCATTAGTCCCATAAAGCACAATGTCGTCGGCATAAGATAATATATTGGTGTGAACATAAGTACAGACCTGGAAAAGTTTGGATATGTATATATTGAATAAAACAGGGCTTAGAACAGACCCTTGGGGTAAGCCTAAATGAACAATCCGAATAAGAGGGTCAGAGATAGAAGAATGTTTGAAAATCAGAAACCTATTAGTAAATAAATTACACATGGCCTTGACGAAAAATGAAGGAATCCCTAAGGAGTAGAGGGTATCATATAGCGTTGAAAGAGGAATAGAGTCAAAAGCACTTTTAATGTCTAGAAAACAAGCGACAAGGTACTTTTTAGATATGTACGACTTGTATATATCAGCAACCAGATGAGAAACGCAATGTAGAGAGCTTATATTATTCCGAAAACCGAACATTCCCTGAGGATACAACTTATTATTTTCTAATCACCAAACAATTCTGTTTAAAAAAAAAAAAATACTTAATACTTAGTTCTCTGGAATCGTAATTTCCTATTGCTGGAAGGTAAATTATTACGGTGCACACTAGAAGTGAGAAAAAAATGTTGAGACAGTTTGAGGATATAGTCTTTTGCATATGGTACCTGCAGAGTACTATGCATATATGAAATTTTAGTGTATAACATTGAGGATACATCTAAGACATCGATTTTGGACTAATTGCAGTCTATTAAAACTAGCATTTAAGACTGAAGACAAAACTGGGCAAGAATATGTTAAAATAGGCCTAATGATTGACTTGTAGATTATTAGTTTATTATTAATATTTCAGTGAGATTTACGATTGAAAAACGAAATAAAAATAACCAGAGGTAACTATGATTAAAAGTGCAAAAAAAATATTCGACTAATCTGTTGAACTTTTAATTTTAAAAGAGCGCACAGCGAAAAGGAACGCCGGTACTAAAATTATACCTAACGAAATCGATATAAATTTAAGTTACCGCTTGCAAATTATAAAGCCGTGTTTAATCGACAGATAAAAATTATAGTTTGGACCGAAATTTTAATTATTTCGTTACAGTAAATGAAATTTAAATAAAATTGTATATTCGAATGAAAATATTTATTGAAAATTTAAAGTCAACTAAGAAGTAGTAATGCATAATAAACATTTTCTGGCGCCCGAGAATATAATACTAATGATGATCGTAATTGCTATAAAAGGTTTATTTTGTAATAAAAAAAATAATAATAATAATTTTAAACATTTTTAATTACATCGAGAACGATTGATGTTTAAAAAAGGCTAAAGAGTTTACTCATGCATATATATGTGTGTGTGTGTGTATAACAGTTTCGCTCAGTATTTATTCGGAAAAATCCTGTTTTTTCAGAAAATATATTTAGATACGGATTACACGCCATTACATACATAACTAAAACTATTTTAATGTTTCAGAAATTCCTATCGTTATAACCAAAAGTTTCAAAAGTTTGGCAAATACCAGAAGAAGACAGATACTTTTTTTTTATTTTGGAAATTAATTATAAATTTTTTGTTGTTGTTTAAAATAATTCTTTCGTAGATAAAAAAATAATTTCCATAAGATCCGATACATTAAATCGAACCGGTAACCGAGAGATAAAATTTTATCGTATTTATCAACATATTTATGTATATATATATATGCGCGTGTGTGTGTGAATGTGTGTGTGAGGTGGATGTATATATATATATATGTATATTTGGGAAGATTATTATTATTATCATTATTTTCCCATTAATGTGCCACGTACTGCTACTAGGCTGGAGGCACAGATGAGAAGATCTCAGATTATGTTAAAGAGACCAGTATTGTACAAGAAGCGGAGAACTTGAAGGTGTGTGTTGCCATTTGAGTTTAGCAGGCCTTTAATTGTTGTTGGCAATGCTAGTTGGGAACGTTGAGAGTTGTAAGTAGTACAATCTAACAAAAGATGTTTGACAGTGATTTCCCAGTGTCCACAGGAACATCTGACAAATGCCTATGTGTTATTAATGTATGGCCGAATCGGAGCCGTCTCAAAGTAATTTCTTCTTTTCTGGGTAAATTATGTTTTCTAGCGGCTTGTATCCAATTTAATGCTTCTTAACTTGTTCGAGTGAGGCGTGGACATCCACATAGACTTCCATTTGGTTTTTAGTTTTATGGCGATGATATTGTATGCATCTTCACGAGGGATGGATAAATTTATGGAAGGGTACATAGAGGACGCCTCCTTTGCTGCTCGGTCAGCTAATTCATTTCCAGGAAATTGTGAATGACCTGGTATCTAGACAAACATTGGTCGATGAGAGGGTTCCATTGATTTCAACAATTGAATAATTTCTTTAGCAATTGGATGTTCATTATTGTTCCAATATTTAGCGATTGAAGTTAAAGCTGCACTTGAGTCTGAAAATATTGCCGATTGCTGAGAATATATTGTAAGATTTTCAATGATGTACACAATTGCTTAGCTTGATAGCATATAACTCAGCTGAAAGAATTGAAAAGTACGGTGGCAGTGAGTAGCGTATGAGAATTTTGCTAGCTGTAGAAACAGCACGGCCAACCCTATCCAGTTGAATGGCAAGGTCGCGCAGAAGTGTATTGACACGGTGAAAGAAGTTGCAATTTTGATTGGCAGTTAAAGGAGTGTTTATCTGGGAATTGCATGATCGACAGATTAGAGATGACCTTGAGGTGAATATAGAATGAAGATGATTGGAAGAGACGACGAAATTTTAGACTCATGAGGCCAAGATCGTTAATGAGACTGGATGTTGGAGTGGTACGAAATGCACCACAGCATATTCTTAACGCAGTAGTATTTACAGTCTCTAATGATTGCAAGTGAGATAGCTTGGCACTAGCATAAACTACAGCCCCATATTCGATTCTAGAAAGGATGGTAGCGTTGTAAATAGATAATAAGGATTGTGTGTCTGCACCATAGCTTGATTGAGCTAATTTACGCAGTAAGTTCAGTTTTTGCATGACCTTCGCTCTTGAATATGATGTTTCCATAGTAGCCTGTTGTCAAACATGAGCCCCAAATATTTAACCATTTCTGCCGTGGGAATTACATGGTTGTTGAATTTAACCTCGATAGTATGTTAACAGCCCCGTTTACGGCAAAAATGTATAGCAGTAGACTTGAGTACTGAAAATTGAAAACCCGATTTCAATGTCCATTAGTGTAATTCATCAAACGTTTGCTGTAATACCATTGAGCCTAAGGAAACATCAGAACATGGTAGAAGCAATGCCAGATCATCAGCAAATAGAATACATTTGACAGTGACGTCATTGATTGCAATTATAACGTTAGCGGAGACGAAATAAATGTCCCACCATTTTTAAATATTGAAATAGAAAACGCCATAAATAAATTGAAGAATGATAAAACCCCAGGGAGTAATGGGATTACAAATTAATTAATAATCATTGCGAAAGATGTGTAAATTAATAAAATTACAAGTTTATTCAATAGGATATTGTTTACGGAAAAATTACCTGAACAATGGAACGAGACAACAATAATATTATTATATAAAAAAGGAAGTAAAGAAGATATAATAGACTAATAAGTCTTCTACAAACTTTTTAGAAAATTTTTTGCTAAAGTATAGTACACACGTTTAGTAAACTCCAGAACAAACAGGTTTCCGCGCAAACTACTCCACTGTAGATAATTTACAAATAGTACAGCAATTAATCGAAAAAGCGGATGAATACGAAATATGGAAATATTTTTCGCATTTGTTGACTTCAAGAAAGCCTTCGATTTAGTAGATCGCGATTTCCTCCATAATTCTTTACAGAATCAAGGGATACATAAAAAATATATAAGATTAATAACGAATGGCTACGATAATACTCAGGGAAAGATCATATCGGATCAGGAAGCAGAAAGCTTTCCATTGAAAAAAGGAATTTTGGAACAACTGTGACCATTAACTCAAACAAATTAAAATAGACTGAAGAAGTTATATATCTTGGACAACTAAAATATAAAACGAGTATATTTGGCATTATATTAAAAAGTTATAAAAATATTTAATAAATGTACCGGAACAAATGCCCTCTCCATTTATGAAAGTAACTAATAATATAAACTGGTAAATAATAAATATACAAGATGAAAATAGTATTGATGGAAAAATCAGACAAAAAACCATCACAAATGAAAAGCGGTAATTTAAAAAATAATAAATATAAGTTTAATTATATAACGAATATGTAATATCATTTATAAGTAATGGTTTCAATTACAACAAATAGCTCCTTTGGCTTTATAGAATTCTCGAATGATGACATACTACACTCAATCCAATCACTGCCAAATAAGTCTTCCTTTGGGTTTGACAAAATATCCATTAATTTAATTAAAGAGAACAAGTATTTCTTCGTACAACCACTCACGTTTTTATTCAATGAATCAGTAATTACAGGAAAATTTCCGGAAATATTAAAATTAGGTATTATCACACCAATATATAAAAATGGTGATAAACGTAACGTTGTAAATTATAGACCCATTTGTATACTTTCTACAATTTCCAAAATATTTGAGAAATGTGTAAAGAAGATTATTTTAAACTATCTGCAAAAACTAAAATACTTTAATCTAA
Organism: Coronaproctus castanopsis; assembly: GCA_032883995.1. Lineage (NCBI taxonomy): Eukaryota > Metazoa > Arthropoda > Insecta > Hemiptera > Monophlebidae > Coronaproctus > Coronaproctus castanopsis. The sequence continues at coordinate 43,473,378 of CM065053.1, read as the reverse complement.
ATCAATATGGATTCTTGCCTAACAAGGGAACTGATAATACAATTTTTCAACATGTAAAGTATATCACTGAAAATGTTGAGAACGGGCACTCTGCTATTGCTGTATATTTTGACTTATGTAAAGCTTTCGACACCTTAGATCATGATATTTTGTTGAGAAAATATTTAGTAAATAGGCGTTACGTCACAAAAGTGAAGCATGTTCAGAGTGAAAGTGTAACCCAAACTTTCGGGGTACCACAGGGAAGCGTGTTAGGTCCCTATCTATTTTTAATATATATAAATGACTTGTGTGATGTCAATGTTACAGGGAAAATATTTAGCTATGCTGACGACACCGTGCTTGTGGTTACTTCTCGCTACTCGAATATATTGCAGAATATGGCACAAACTGATATTAATATAATTGCAGAATGGTTGAGACAAAATCGACTGACTGTGAATGAAAAGAAAACTAAATATCTAGTATATGGTCATCAGTCTCCTAAGTTGTGGGGTGACACAAAACTTACACTCAATAATGAAACCGAGCTAAAAAGAGCTTATGAGGTAAAATATTTAGGCATACAGTTTGACTGCAAGCTGACTTGGAATAAACATACATTGTGCCTGGCTAAAAAAATAAGAAAATTGAATTATCTTTTTTACTACTTAAAACAATACTTCTCTGCTGAACACCTTAAACGCTTATATTTCGCTTTGTATCAGCCTACTCTTAGTTATGGAATTATGGGGGCAGCTAAGCAACATATTAGACCACTTCAAGTACTGCAAAATTTATTATTTAAATTTGCCCTTAGGGTAAAAACAGCAGTATCGCATGAACACCCTTTGTATGTTCGAGAACTGCATCAGCTGCAGCTATGGAATACATATTTAAGAACAAACCATATGCTGAACTAAACCCCAGTGGCCACTTTACCAGATCAGAGGGACAAGGTTTGTTGCAAGAGCCAAAATTAAATAAATATCATTCTAGAACATAAGCTATCTACAAAGGTGTTAAAATTTATAACACATTACCGTTAGTAGTAAAAAATAGCCTAAAGAATTATAAAAAGCGTCGTAAGCCCTTGGCACGATACATAAAAAATAGAAACAAGCAAACAAGTAGTAGACTGCTTTAGTAGAATACAACAACAATGTCTTGCATACAACGTTCAGAGAAGACGGACTCGTCTTCTTTTAAAATAGGAAGTTGCGTTTTATTTAGAGTATCTCTTAATGTGGTAAAGCTGGTTTCGGATTTATTTTTACGTGTATTTACACATCAACATCCATAGACATGTGTGTAATTTATAGTGTGTTTATACTTGCATATCATGTATCAATTAATATATTTATAAATTGCTACATTTATATGTGTGTGTATATAGTATGCGTGTCTATACGGGTATCTTATAATTTATACGTTTCAACAAATGTAAGAAGCAAACAATATTTTTACGTTTCTAAAGTTATGTGTGTATACACGATTATTTTCAGGTGTGTGTATGTGTGAGTGGAAATTTAGTTAGATTAACGTGTCGTTTCTTATGTATCAAGTCGATTATTTTCTTTTTATTTTTTACACGAGATCTATTTATTCTTTATACGGTTGTAATAAACTCGCGATGCGGTTTCTCTCTTTATAGCATGTGCGCGTGTGGGAACGCGACCTAGTTGAGCATGAATAACACCGATATAATATATCAATTGTACTCTGCCATTCGCGCAATGTTTGCGCATAGGCAGTTAGATTTAAACATACTTCATTTGTAAAACTGTAACGGATTAAATATGTTTGATTTGATTTGATTATTTGATTTGAATTAAAGACGAAACAGACAAAGAAATAAATAGAAGAATAGCAACCCCGGATGGAAAAAGTATTGGGCTTTGAAGGAAATTTTTAATACGAAAATGAGTCCATAATTAAAAGTACAAATATCTAACACGTGTATCATACCGGCGATTACTTATGGATCACAAAAATAGTGATATAATATTAAGCAAATAAAAAAACTCAAAACCATCAATGTTATTCATAATTCTGCATTACGTTTGGCGACTGGAGCATTTCGCACCACACCGATCAACAGCCTACAATCCGAGTCAGCAGAATGGCCACCTGATTATCGTCGTTGGTTTCTCCTAGCCAATTTTGTAGTGCAGTCTAAAGCTTCCGGCTTCTCGATTCCTGCACTGTCCTTATCTTCTAATCCGGCTTCTTTAAAATTAAAACAATTAGACCCGACTCTCTTGGACAACATCTTAAAGGCAATAACTTACCAAAACCCGAAATTAATCGTTCATAATACCTCCGTGTTACATCCTTGGAAAGACAATCTGGTTCGGCTGGATCTCGAAATCCACAAACTTTGGAGAGAAAACCTGCCCATCCATGAAATCAAGAAAGAAATTACGTCACGTTCATGTAAATCTACTATGTTTTACACTGACGCATATCTATTTAATGGGTTTACCAGCTGCTCAGTTGTCAGAGATGGAGCAATCGTCATTCAATATTCGCTGCCACAGACATTCTCCATCATTTCAGCTGAATTATACGCGATGTATCTTGCCATGAAATCTTTAACGCGCTCCGATGTTGATAAACCATCGACTATATGTTCTGACTCTCTTCCAGTACTCCGCGATCTCTGCGACGTTTTCAAACATGATCAGCACCCAATAGCCAAGACAGTGACGGAAATGGTACTGGCAGGGCTGAGTCAGAAGGTGACGTTCCTGTGGATTCCAGCTCACGCCGGTATTCATGGGAACGAACTGGCTGATAAAGCGGCCAGGGAAGCTACTGTGTTCTTGCCGGTTCCGAATGTTCCAGTTCCAGCGCGTGACCTTAACAAGTTCGTCATAAATGGGCTTTTTTCATTATGGCAGAAGGAGTGGCAGCTAACGCCACAAACCAACAAGTTGCGGCAAATCAAATATTCGGTTGATTCTTGGATAACTTCGCTTTCAAACCGTGGAGATGATGTGGTTATCACCAGATTACGCTTGGGACATACGCATCTTACTCATTCATATCTCATTAACAGAACTTTGGCTCCTGTGTGTCCCGGTTGTAATGTTGTCCTCTCCGTTTCCCATATTCTAGTCGGTTGTCCCTCATACTCCTCGCTTCGAGCGTCTCTTAATCTTCCTCCTTCGCTCCATCTCCTCTTCAAAGATGATCATGTTTCATTGTCGAACCAAATTATCTTCCTCCATCAATCCCGTCTCTATTCCTCAATCTAATCCTCTTTTCCTATCGTGCCTCTAGCCTTGGCTGCTGTACATGGCACGTTAATTTAATTTAATAATAATAATAATAAAAAAGAAATTGTGCAGCGAGCGATGGAAAGAAAATTGTTAGGAGTTACAAAATAATTGGATAGAACAAACAACAGGCCATCAAGAGTACAGTCAAGGACATAAGACCGAATGGAGATAGCGAGAAAACTCAAATGGACATTGAGTGGTCATGTTATGCGGAAGCAATCAGATAGCTGGACCAGAAAGTGTATAGAATGGATTCCACTGGATAGGAAAAGGAAAATTCAAAGACCAAAAAGACGGTGGAAAGACGACATTGTTAAATATGTTGGGATCATTTGGATGCGGGAAGCAAGAGACAGAACGATTTGGAAGAAAATGCATGTTGAATATATTTGTTCAAAGTAAAAAAAATAACAATGGAAGAGGCCTTTTGAGGAGTTGGAGTTCTGTTGATCAGGTGTGAATTGGTGAGTCTTATATGACCCAACCGCAATCTGCTGAGGACAACGCCATCTCTGTGGATTGGAAGCTTCCAAGGTAAAACGGCATTCTTCATTTGGCGATTCTTATTTAATGAGGAGGTCGATTGCTAGTTTTATCCACGAAGCAAAAAGTCTTTATTCGATATGAACAAGTTTCTTCATAAAACATAGCGCCAGTAGTATAGGGAGCAGCGTGAGCTCGAAAAATATCAGCCTCCTCCCAGTTTATAAGCATGGTGCACCGAGTTCTCGACCGGGTCATGCAAGAGACTGTGCAGTATCTGACGTAGCGAAGCAGCGAAAGCAAGTCAAGGGATTATTTCAGCTCTGACTCGGGACAACAAAACTCCGAAGACAACCATCACCGCAATTAGCGAAGGTTCGGAACTTATAATTGCTGTGCTGTATGAACAAGTACATATTAACAGCCAGCTTTGAGCCTCACATATTATTGAGGAGGCAGTGCAGCGGGCTATGTGCCAATTAGGCCATACAAATTAATGCCCGGTTGGATGATATCCTGGTGGAAATTAATAATTTAAAAGCTGTAATCACTCCGATAGCCACCAGGAGGAATGATACTCTACCCATTCCACACAAAAACTTTCTCCTCAGCCAAAAAGGAAAGGCGCCAAAAGCGTCTACCAAATCTGAGGTGAATAAGGTAGTGACAGCTGCCAACTTGTGTAAGTCCTGTGTTCCGGGACCTTCCACTAAGTCGGGCCAGGCTACTCAGGGGGAAAGCCGTAAGAAGAAGGGTGGTAAAAGATCCAAGACCCAAAAAAAAAACGACGACCTTAAAGAAATAGAGCCCTGTCCGCCACATCAACCGGCTGAGGCTACTATTGTTGCTAATGCCAGCATAACAAACAAGACATCCAGAGGCACTTGGACCGAGGTGGTGGCTCGGAAACCAAGAAAGCCAAAGGAACGTAGGGAGTCGCTCGGAAGATAAATATTTCGACGGACGCTAGGACAGTTCTAGGTCGTGTGCCTGTTGATAAGGCTAAGCGGGCTTTGCCTGACAGTCGTTACCAACAAGGACCAAACACAGCATGTTGATAAGGATTTGCGGGTCTTTTTAGGTCCGGCTCAAGCCAAATTTCGAATCAAAAATATGTACAGACACGGCAAGGCGACATATTTAGTCGTAGAAGATTTGCAGAATCGGCAGAAGATTCTGGAGAATCCCAGTTGGGATAATTCAGACTTCTGTGTTTCAGTAAATTCTTCTTCCCTTCCGCTGGTCCAAATATTAAGGACGCCAAGTAAAATGTTGCCAAAATTATAGAAGCCCTCGTAATGCAAAATGATCTGAAGGGTGATAGCTCGGGAATCGAGCCCCGTTTCCAGAAAACTGATAAACTTTGCAGCTCTAAGTAAATAAAAATATCCATCTATCGACCAATATTTAATGTAAAAACGCGTGATGTAAATTAACGTGTGAGTCGACTGGAAAATGCTTAAGAAGATGTTACTCTATGGTGTATTTTTATAGGGGAAAAACCGTGCGTAGGTTTTATGATAGCAAAATAACTAAAAGATAGCTGAATTATTACTGATGTCGAGGATAGAATGGAAGGATTCTGCGCACGTAAAATTGATATTGTTAAATTTTTTTTTATTATGATAATTGAGTAATACAATCTTAACACTAGGTTAAATAATTATTAACATTAACAAAAGTTACTTAACGAGCAAGTAGAAACATGAGTGGAACTAAAATCCATTGACTGTATTCCAAAACTGTATATATACATATATACTGTTTACATGGCCAAATCCTGTGGTTTGAAGCGTTTAAGCCTCCTGATGTCTAGCTCAGTGTCGAGAAGTTGTATTGCCTCCACGTTGACGTGTTGGTGTAGCCGCTTCTCATGAGTTATGGCAAAGTCTTTGATGACTTCGTCGATCATCTTCATGTTGACGTCTCTATGAATGTCATCATTCCTTGAGTAGCGATAAGCATCAACGACAGCTCGAAGGATGATGTTTTGATGTGCTTAGATCATATACCTATTACTTTTTTTGGCACATCCCCAGATTTGTATGCCATAGGTCCAGATAGGCTTGATAATTTGTTGATACCAGAGTCGCTTACAGTAGATATCCATGGTGGATCGTCTACCGATCAGCCAGTATAACTGCCTCATCTTGAGTTTGATCTGATTTGCCTTCTTTTTAACATGTGTTCTGTAGGTGAGCCTCGAGTCCCGGTGCATACCTAAGTATTTTGCAGATGAGCTCTGTGGGATCTGGGTACCATTAAGACTTACACAATGCTGGCTGTTTATTTGTTTGAGAGCGTATGTGACGTGTACTGATTTAAGTTCATTTAGTTTAATTTTCAGGTCACAGGTCCATTTGGTGACTTTATCGGGAGCTTTCTGCAGGTTCTCAGTAGCTTCGACCTGTGAGCCACTTACTGCTAATATGGCCGTATCGTCGGCAAATCTAGCTGTAGTAGTGTCTTTAGTCAAAGGTATATATTGTGTATACATCACGTACAGAAGGGGTCCGAGTACACTGCCCTGTGGTACTCCTGCTCGTATATCGTAGAAGTTTGAGTAAGTTTCTTCATATACTACTCTGAAATTTCCGTTAGCAAGGTATGACTCAAGTAGCCGATAGTAGTTACCAGGAAGGAGTCTCTTTAATTTGAAGATTAGCCCCTGATACCATACTCTGTCGAAGGCTTGTGATACATCGAGGAAAGAGCAGTATTTCCTTTCTTCCAGCGCTTTCTCAATAATTGATGTAATTCGATGTACTTGATCGATTGTTGAGTGATTATTCCTGAAACCAAATTGATGATCTGGAATGCCTGTTAATGGTTCGAGACGCTTAAGGAGCAGTTTCTCAAATAATTTTGATATTGCTGGGAGTAGTGATATTGGTCGGTATGACGTTACTTCACTGCTTGGTTTGTCTGGTTTTTTGAGCATGATTATTTGAGCGATTTTGAAGCACTGAGGTACGTACTCAAGACGCAGACAGGCGTTGAATGAGTATGTTAGTATGACTATTCCTTTCTTTGATAATTCCTTTAATATCCCAGTAGAGATTTCATCAATTTCAGGCGCTTTTTTTGGATTAATATTATTTTCAATTTCTTTGGCTACTTCGAGTGGAGTGACAAATTTGAAGTCATCGTTGTCCTTATATCTAGCATAAGTGTTTATATTAGATTGGATGGCGGCTGAAATGTCTTGTTTAGCAAATAATTCTGCCTTAATCTTTTCGTATCCATTTTCTATGCTCGTCCTTTAGTGGTGGAACGTGGACAATGGGGCGTTTCAATCGTCGAGTAGCTTTCCATAAAGAGTAATCTTTATCCGCTTCAGGAGAAAGGTTCTGTAGGTGATTTTCAACTGTTTTTCTTGCTATTTCTTTAATTAGTTGATTTAATCGACGACTACTTCGGTTGAAAATGGTTTTATCCAGTGGATTTCTGGTTCTATGCCACGTGCGTCGAGTTTTTCGGCGTTCCGCGATAAGTTCACGAACTTCGAGTGGGTAGCTCTTTCCTACTTCGCGGGTTGAGGTAGAGACCGGAGTTGCGGTGGCTGCTGCTTTTTTGATTGCTTCAATAAATTTTTCGGCCTGTGCATCCAGCTCTGATTTTTTTTTCAATCTGATTTTGAAATTAATGTTTAGATCTAATTTGTTCCTAAATAGATCCCAGTCTGTCTTTGTACTGGTCAGCATTTTCCTTTTCTGCTTCTTGATGACTGTATCGCTGATCGTCAGCAATATGGGTGTATGATCTGACGTCAGGTCAACAATGTTTACAATGTCCATGAAACTCACTCCTATTCCTTTAGTGATAAATACATCGATGAGGTCAGGCACTTTCCTGCTATCTGTTGGCCAGTAGGTAGGCTTCTTAGCGGATAGAAAACTGCAATGTAGGCTGTTGCAAGCCTGGATAAGCTGTCTTCCTTTGGGAGTTATACATCTTGATCCCCAAGCTGTGTGCTTGGCATTGAAATCTCCACCGACGAGAAATCTTGGACCAAATTTGTTAAATATTGATTCAAATTGCCCTTGCTGAATCGAATGTTTAGGTGGGCAGTAAGCTGACGCTATGGTAAGCTCAGTGTTCCCATGTGTTACGGTTACCACAGTGCTTCGGAAGTATTCTTCGGCAATGTGATCTTGTAGGCAGTTAGAAACGCTGTTCTTCACTGTTATCGCTGCACCAGCACGTCCACTAGGATGTGGAGTGTGGTAGACTTGATATCGATATATCTTAACAACATTTTTTTTTTTGTAAAATGCGTTTCAGATATCAGTGCAATGTCAATTTTGTTATGGTGTAGGAAAACTTCTAGCTCCTTGCATCGTCCGAGAAGTCCATTGGCAATCCATGCTGCAATTCGAAATGCCGAGTCAGTCATTTCTTATTCTTGAAAAAAAATATGGTCGCTGAAACTGCAAATAATAAAAAATTGAAAACTATCATTTCGGATACGACCAACAGAAACGCTTAAATGAAAATATTCAACTGTCATCTACGTAATTTCATAATGAAGTACAGTCCCAGACTCGCAGCCACACTAACAGACTGCCACTTAAATTAAATAATAATCTCATACTCGTGATCGCGTGAGATATATAAAAAAAAGATATATATTATGTATATGGTTTCCGACGAGAGACGCGGCTTCCACAGGACGATGTGTATAAAATTACGAAAGCGATTCATTATCTGTGGTGGTCGGTAGCGTTTCAACAAACCCGGACATGCATTTGAAATGTGGTACTGGAGACGGATGCAGAAAATAAGTTGGACGGAAAGAGGTCAAAACAAGAAATTTTAAATCGAATTCACTGAAGTTGACAGATAATGAACCGAATTATAATTCGGAAAATTTCTTAGGTACGACACCGATGATTTCTAACACTTGAAGAACATATGTTTGGAAGATTTACAAGATGCCCAACGATTAAGTTTTTGATTAACAAGACCCCGGTTGTTCAGACGTGAAAAGAATGATCGATAATCCAATACGAATGAAAAATAAAAAGCAAGAGTGCGAAAAAGTCTGTGGACTTCTAAGGACCAGATGACGAGCGCTCGACTCTCAAACCGACCGTTGAATGTTCTATCCCAAGATAGGAGCGAAACAATTTTTCATCATAATTTAACTCTCGATTATCACAAGAGAATAAAAGCTCTTCTCTATGACACGTATATGCGGACCTCCCATTTTGTATGCAAAAATAACTTACAATAGACTAGTTACAATGTTCAGCCGCGAACAATCTGGCGATTCCGTTTTATTCGAAACATAAACTATTTAAAAATTAGTTCTCGAACTTTAATAAAAACTTTATTTTTCAAATTTTTTTCAAACTAGTATTTTTCGTTTATTTTATTATCAACTTTGTTTTTCATCGTCATTACTATCATTATTATTACAACCAACCGGCCCACTTTTGGATTTGAATTTTCTGAATCGGCCGCGGTCAATTTAAATAAATTTTCTACTCTAAGGCCAAATCGATTTGTCATTCTGGGAAAAAATCATCAATTTTCTATTCCCTCGACGTCGTTTTCTTTAACGTCTGTTCAATTTCATTTTTCTTAATGAGTTTTCTTATCGCTTTCGTTTAAATATTAAATAATAATAATTTTTTTTTTTAATCGATTCTTTTGGATATTTTTCTTTCTTCTCGCATTAACGGAATTTTATCGAAATCAACACGAGTCTTCCTTATAGTGGTAAATAGTGAATAAGGCGCGACGGTAAAAATAAAATAACTTTTTCATTTTAAAATTAATTAATAAATCTAATATAATAATAAAAAATAAATATAAACAAATTCTTACGTGTATAATAAATCGAGATTAGTTAATTAAATATTATCGTTTTATTTAATCGGATTATTTTCGAATTTTCGGAATAAGCCGCTTTCAGAGACGGGTCGAAATTTGTTATTCGTCCGAGGAGTTGAATTAATCCGGAATTCGAAATCGTTTATTATGTGAAAATTAACATTAAAACGAAATCTGAAACGCGAAACCTAAAAGAAAAACTTTTAGAAACAACGAAATTGAAATTTTTCGGGTTTAAACGATAAATATTAGAATAAATTCTTCTATCGTCAGGGACCGATAGTATAAAATATAGAAAGATCATAATATATCTAAAGAAACTAAAAAGTATTTAAAACATTAATCTTCCCCATTGCTACTTATGGATCATGGACGTTGAAAAGATCCATACGACAGAAGATTGATAATTTCGGGATGACATTCTACCGAAAAATGATGAGAATATCATGGAACGACTTTTGGAACGAACTCCATATAGAAGGAATTATTGCACCAATCTGGAGATTAGTAATCACAATACGGCGTCAGTGTCTTAAATTTTTTTGGCCGTGTCATTCGACGTAATGGCTTAGAGAAACCAATTATTCAAAGAAAACTACTAGGAAGTCGGAGTCCTCGATTCATTAATTACATCAAACAACTAACAAACTTAGTCATGCATAAAGATGAACTTAGCGTGGAGAAATAAGTGTCACGACATCCGGAATCAGATTAAAGCATATCATGATGATGATTATAATAGATATTATAAAATAACGCGTAATTACGAATGAATAAATATAGAGCGACCCAGACAAGTAAACGGGTTTTTTTTTAATAACACGAAAACTACTCGACCAAAATTTGTAAATGAAATTTTATTTAGAAACAGGAAAACGGAATATTAGCATACAAACAACTGTTGCGGAACAAATAGATGACCACCACTTGCAACGATACATTTAGTCGGTCCTTTTACTAAATTTTTGAATCAAATTTTCGAGCATAGGTAGCTGAATTTTTGAAATTTCTTCAGAAATCCGAGTTTCCAGGTCTTCCAGATCTAGTGGACGTATTTCGTAACGCGGCTCTTAAAACAAAATACGTATGGCAAGTACGGCGGCCGAGTGAAGTCCGTGCGACGCGACAATATACGGTTAAACGCTTCTTTCCAGTACTGCGAATGCTTCCGCCGAACAGTTACATACCGTCTTGTTGAAATCATGAAAGTGCCAGAAGACGACGACAAAGTGAAAGATGATTTTAATCAAAATACAGCGTGTTCCGTTGCCAAAGAAAAAATAAGGTCCCACTATTCCCCACCTTAACATTCTGACCCAGACGGTTACTCGCTCGCTGGTACGGCTTCTGTTCGATTAAAATCGAATTATATTCGGACGAGTAAGTTCTGTTCGTTTACGAATCCGGATAGCTGAACATGATCTTCGTCGCCCGTCGAAAGATTGTTTATTTTCAACATAAAAATTTTCATTGCGCATGTTCGGCACTCTAATTCTTCAGTTGAATGAAATTTCAAGCTCTCACGGTGTGTACATTGGCAGTGTTACCAATTCAAAAAAACAAAAAACCGTCCGTCTTCTCTAGGTCACCCTGTATTAGAAAATAACGCGACTCGCTCATATTAATCGACGCGTTTCGAATTTTACAACGCGACCCTTAGTGTGTCTTGGACAGAGCGCTGAAAAAATTCATCGATATATCCGAAAGTCGAAGTTCGGTTATTAAAAGTTTTTGGACGTTACTACTCCCGCAAGAAACCGGGTTGACAATAAAAACCGAGGAAGATGTCCTTTTTGAGGGAATAAAATAAAAATAAAAAATAAAAAAAAAACAGCTCGATTCAAACCGGTTACAAGTACAAACGATATTAGGTTGCGCCAAAAGTGTTCCAAAGTATAAACAGCGTAGCGACGGTAGAAATAACGTAGTCGTATATATACATATGTAGATATTTTAACAAGTTCGAAAATTGGTTTTTTGGAAATCAAATGCCTACGTTTGCACTTTACATCATTAACAACTGCGTCATACGTACTAGGCAGTTACCTGATATAGTTTTAAGTGCGTACGTATGTATTCAGACGCCGCATATACTTGTATATGTAAACTAAAGAAAACGTTATCTTCAACGAAAATGATAATTGCGAACTTTAATTAAAAGAACCGTCCGAGTATTCCTCATTTTACTTCGTCCTCTTCTGTTCTGCACTTGTACACCGGACGTTGTCCTTTTCTCGCGATAATTTACTTAAATTCGTCTTAGTAATTTTCTTTCGCGTATTTACGCGCACACGCGCAGATTTACATTCACACTATAAATGCCCTTGTTCTTTTCCGACTAGGTCCCACAAGTCGACGTTAATTTTAAAGTCGGATATCCCGGCTGCCTTTAATGGGGATGCAAATTTTCGTCGCCGTCTTACCCCTAACTCGTTCGAACCTCGTCCAATTTCGATCGACTAGTAACGGTATCGCGAGGGGCGGCGACCGAAGGGATATAGGACAACACGATAATTTAATTAACTGGCCCGTCCCGAAATATTTGGCGTCTACTTCGTAAGTAATACTACGGATTTGGATCTCGCCTAGTAGTATCAACAGCGTAGTCGAGTACTTTAATCGAGAGTCCTCCGGTATCGCGTATATAAATCGAACAATACTAAAGAAGAAGAAAGAGAGACTGACTACAATTTAATTAAAACCAGACGATCGTCGCGTAATTGTCGGTTTTATTTATTACAATCGCAATTTTATTTATTAAATAATTCCTTTCGACGCCGAAATGAAAACTCTCGTCTGTTAGTTAAAAATCGCTTCTGAAACACTGTGTTGATTCGTTACTAATTGTGCGCTCCGGCAAACGAAACAACTTATTACACCGAACTTCATTCGATAACGCGGAAGAAAAATCTGACTTGAAATACTCGTTCTAAAATCATACTATAATGCGGAGTGCGATCATTAATAAAGAAAGACTAAAACAATTTTCTCGAGGAAAATGAAATTAAGCTGTTAGAGAAAATTAAAAATACGAAAGAACATTGATCGACGCCAACGAAGATTATAAGTGAAGGAAGACGCAATCGTGTAATTGCTTTTATAAAACGAGTAAGATTAAAAGAACTCGGTGGCGATCAGAGTACAGTGAATTATTTTCTCTCGGCCGAGGTACCAGAACTTGAGACGATTTAGTACCGCCTACCCGTTCCTTGACCTAGACAACTTTCCAGTTAGATGATTTGGTGGCGCAATTGAGGAGTTGCGGACCTGTTAACTGTCCAAACTAATCACCTATCATTTTCTCAGGAAACCGAGCTGGTAATCAACGACAATTATCATTCCGTGAAACTCTCGCTAAAACTGGCCCAACAAGAAGTGTGCGACTTGTCAGGTACTGCATGATATCATGTCGGGTGATGAGTTTGCGGCCCTGAGTTATACAGTGCACACATCAAATGCGCGATCCTATAGAGGTAGCACAAGAGATCTCGGTCGATTGACCAGGTAGATTTGCGACGGAAGAAATTTGTCCAGCTCTCCGCCAGCACACCAGTAATTTAGTGATACCGACCGAAGGCAATTTCCCCGGTTGAATTTGCTCGGAGGCAAGTATCTTCATATGCTGGTTCGTTCAAAAGATGAATAATCGTACACGCTACGGCTCCCCAAACACACTGACGACGTGTTAACATCTCGCTTAATGCGCAATTTATTTATTTACTTAAATTTTACAATACGCCGGTACAACAGCTTTCGCCAATTACCGCGCAGTATAAGAAAAAACAATAAATATACCGTACACATACGTGCGCAATGAAATTATTAATACTGTTCTACTTAAAAGATCACACACTCGTATGTACACGTACGTATAAATTCTATCAAGTACACGTACACGCAAATAATTCCGTATTTTCACTTCTTCTTCTTCTTCTTCTGATGTCCTACTCTACGAAAGAGCGTTGGCGATCATGCATAGCAATCGAAACTTCTTTTCTCTGGCTTCTTGCATTAGTTTTTGTATATGTGTTCGTCCATTCCTCGATGTTATCCAACCAGCATGTTTTCCGTCTTCCTCGACTTCTTTACCCATCCACTTAGATAATTAATTGTAGTAGTTTATATTTATCTCCTCTAATTACATGGCCCGAGTACTTTATTTTCCTTCGAATAGCTGCTTTCATTAAGCTTCTCTCAGTTTTGGCCATCTCTAGGACTTTTCGATTTGATATCTCGTCGATCCGTGATATTTTCAACATCCTTCTATGTAGCCAGTATTTTCACTGATAAATATATATGCAAGAGCAGATCTGACATACACACACGCGTAATATTAACACTTAGATCAGATAGAGTGGTCCAACTTCACACTAATAAATCCTTAACGATTTGTAAAAATTCTCCAGAATGTATCTGAATCGGGATGTTTTGTTTTTTTGCTCCGGGCTGTTGTATAGTATAAAGAATGAATATAAAGCGGAAACATGGATACTGTTTAGTTTTTGCAAACTGTACTGCCAGCGAACAAGCGAGACGAACGCCGAAAGCAGGAACTTTGATATGAATTTTTTCTAATAAAGCGGGGGACACTTTTTATCTTATACAATGGATCAAACTGTTCAAGAAACGACATTTTTTTTCTTCGCTCTTGTAAACTATATCTAACTGACGAAGAAGTTTTTCGTAGTGAAAATAGAAATGACCTGATCTGATAAATTTATAGTGTAAGAACTTTAAAAACCTCTTTTCTACACTTTCAATTCTATATATTAAATCGTACGTATGATTCCAAATTAACGTATCGAATTGCAAATGCGAAACTAAAGAAGTGTATAGAATTTTAAATGTGTTTTAATATGTTTGAAATTTTGAATGCTTCGAATGATTAATTCTTCGCCTTGCGACTTGTGTTCGTAATACGAAATTTTTAATTTTGCATCGAATAAAATACCGCGAGATCTCTTACACATCTCCTTTTCACAGTAATATATATATATGATACCAAGCGGTAGAAAAATTTTTGGTGTAAACGAAATAAGCTTGCATTTAAAAGCATTAACTGGTAAATGATTAACGACACTCCGAGATACAAAAAATTATCGATATCATTTTATAAAGTCTTCTATATTTCTGATTTCTTTAAATAATTTTGCATCATCAACGTATAATAATATATAACATTTTGGGGTAAATCATTAATATAAAGCAATAAGAGAAAAGGTCCTAAACCCTGATGTATTAATGAAGGGCAGAGAAAAGAAGATGATCTGAAATTTCCAACTTGAACATTCTCATATTTTATAGATAACTTTGGAATAGTGTTAGCAACCCATAGAAGAACCCGAAGTTACTTAACTTTTGCAACTTACCGAATAATGAAAGCCTGAATTAGATACATTTTGGAAGATCGACCACTTGATCGAAATATCCAAGAATAAAAGGTCGTTCTTTAACCGTTACACTCACGACGTCCCCTATATGTGAAAATTTAAACCATTTCAGTCACGATGTCCATTATATGGTAGACGAAATTTTAATGCTGGCGAAATTTTTTTGTTTTCTAGCTGACGAAACGCCCCTTTTAAAAATTGCAATTTTGTATCAAAATTTTATAATGTATCACTGAAAGTTTTTTTTTTTTTTTTTTAAGCGGGAGGGGGAAAAATCTTCAAAAGACACTGATATATTTATAAGTTCCATATATATTTTTGAGAGCAGCACATGCACTCAGCAAGTGCTGCTGGATTCTAAAAAAATCAGCGTGTGGGATTTTTACCCACTAAAAAACCCCCTCCCCTGGTGAAAAAAGAGAAAAATATGCATATAAATATAGAGGTCCATGAACAAATGCAAATACCTCCACATTATAATAACATAATATGTGATGGAAAAGGAATGAAAAATACATAGTCCCTTATTCCACCAAGAAAGCATATAACGAGTTTGTGATTTATAAAGTATTGAATTAAATTATAATAAATCTTGATATAAACTTATATCATAGTATAATAAATTACTGTATACGCTTGTGACTTACAAACTTACATAGAGGAATAACTGTTATTAAAGAAAAGAAAGTATCATCTTAATAAATGAATATACATGTAATCATTAACCAGTAAGAGAAAGGGTTAACAAAATTGTTATTTCCTCGGGTTGATACGAAATATTTCAATTTTAAAAATATTTATTTGAAAATTATCTACATTTCGCCGAAGAAGCAATATTGTATTAGGCACACCCTGTATAAAATTTTAAATAAGGATTTTTTTTTATACTAAAATTACAACTGGCCACGTGTCCATCTAGTAATTGAACTGGAACACGATGTAACTTGTTAGGGGTTAACATCCAATGATGGACTCCACTGTATTATACTAAACCTGAACAATCGAGTACGTTTTAGCCTACGAACAGATTACTACCGCAATAAGCGGGGTAAAAAACTGCTGCTAGTAGACCCGTAGCCTAAATAAAAAACCAAATGCGACAATTCTTTATTATTATTCTAAAGGTACGTGCACAGTTGATAGTAAAGGAACTCGTCCCCCAAGTTGAGGTACGCCAGCTCGGTGAAGGTGGAGGGCCTTTAAAATAATTCACTGTAACTATCACGACGCGTGAGAGAATAAAACTCATAACTAAACAACAGAAAATGAGTTAAAATCACTAAACGTTTTTTTTGATAAAACAAAACTACAAAACTACAAAACTTTTCGTCTATTAAGTCGTTAACAAGTGAACACGCTAATAAAGACGTTAAAAAAAATCGATTATTTTATAAAAACCGTTTATTATAATTTCTTTCTCGTTCTTCTATTTGTTGATAAATCACTACAATCTAATTTTGTTTTTTAAATTCTAATAGTACTTGCGCTTGACAAAAGTATATATATATATATATATATATATATATATATATATATAATTTTTGGAATTGCGTGCGTTATATTACATCATTTTCGTTATTATTATTGAGGATAGTTTGATTTTATTATCTTTTTTTTTATAACTCGAAAACGGGCTAGCTGGCGAAATAGTTCCAGTTACAATTATTTAACTCTTAGTTATTCGCGCTTTAAGAAAAATCTAATTATATAAGATTGTTGGAAATTGACACGAAGCTCTACAGATCGACCAAGGTTATCGAAATATTGTTTTCTTATTCGTATATTCCCACGTGTGATGAAATAAAGGATGAAATATTATATTTTAAAAAAATGTGGGAACAAAACAGATACAAGGATTAAAAAAAGAAATTTCCTAAAAAAGGTTTCTTCAGACTTCTTATTATCATTAAAAAAAAAAAAAATTATAGTATACAGCGATATATTTAAATTTACACCCGCGAATAACGAATAACGGCCGATACAAGGGAAGTATTTCTGTCGCGTATCCCCTACACGGGTTAGGCCAGGTTACCTGAATTCCCGTTGTAGTCTTACTTCTTCTTCGGACCATTTAACATTTCCCCGGTTATCCTTCGACAAAAAAAAATTAAAAAAAAAAACGACGGACTTACACTACATCGCAGCCGGCGGTCAGCTTCACAGTAACAACGACCGACCCCATTTTAAATTCCCCTTTTCTTCTTCTTATTATTATTATCATTATCATTATTATATTCAAAATTCCATTCTAATCCGGTACGGACGAACGTTCGACGATCATAATTCAAAAGTACACTTCCTTAGATGTTCTCGTTTTTTTCTTGTTCCCATCCCGCTGTTCCTAGATAGGATCTTTTTAACTAGCTGAAAATTTTCCAACCATTTTGACGATAATTGGATAACGAGGCTGGGTAAAAATATTTATTATAAATCCCAGACTTAAATTAAGTAAATATCCACCGGGGGAAAATTACGGAATGAACATCACCGTTGGACTACGTGCTTCTTCTCACTGTCGAACTTGAATGCTTTTGAATTGAAAAATGTAATACAATTCTGAACTAGTACGCGCTCTAATATAAATGATGGCCGGAAACGTTCCATTTTTGTATGTTCAATATTTTCCTACTTGCGG
This sequence comes from Coronaproctus castanopsis, assembly GCA_032883995.1. NCBI lineage: Eukaryota > Metazoa > Arthropoda > Insecta > Hemiptera > Monophlebidae > Coronaproctus > Coronaproctus castanopsis. Next base: position 43,455,769 of record CM065053.1, on the reverse strand, counting down.
GAAACATTCAAAATTGGCGAGTGTCAACATTTCATTAAGGTAACGAGAAAAATCATATGGCCTTGCTGGAATTCGCTTCCTAAGGTTTATACTGACCAACCTATAAAATTCGTTATACTATAATTCAATCGTGAATCCGAAGCGGAAAATTTCATTGGCGGTATGGTCATCTTTGTCCGTTCAACAAACGTTAAGTTTATGTATATATATATATATATATATATATATATATATATATATATATATATATATATATATATATATATATATATATTATGAGGGCAAGAAACAATAATAAAGAGGAAAAGGAAGTCAAGAAGAAGAAGAAAAAAAGGATTGCATTGTATTAAATAAACAAATATCGTATAAATTAAGTTAAATAATCTTAATGCAACTGTTAAAACGCACCCTTCAGATGGGACTACTACACGTACAAATTAATAACTGTTGGAACTATGTTTTCATCCCATTACCATCATCCTAGGTTATTCATATTAAGCACTCTCTGAGGACCCACACGCAAATTGTTTCAACTTATGTTTTCTATTTCCTATTGACAGCTATTTCACATTACACACATCTAGTTTTTAAAACGGTGTCATCCTCGGCATAATTTATTACAAATTTCCAAAAATATTTGCCCCGCCTTAATTACTTACTTTTCGTATCCAGAAAACTCACGCATCAACCCAGTATTGAAGAGCTTATTGTAGAACCTACCGCTTTGGATGCGCGTAAATTATATAATTTTATTAAGGTTAATAATATAAGTTTATAGTCTGAACAATCCACCTAAACTGTGGCCAACAGGTAAAAACTGGTCCAAAAAAAAAAAAAAAAAATTATCCATATCGTATTATTTCCGGAAATTACTTCCCTCGGAAATTGCTTCAATGTCCGTATATATATATATATATATATATATATATATATATATATATATATATATATATATATATTAATCGTGCTGATCATTTCAAATTCTAGAAAGTTCCCTCGTCAATATCCGGATTTAGTTTTCTACTTTCAAAAACTCCGATTTGCATATTAAATATTCTAGTAGTACCTATCTGTTTAGTGTTTTCCATATAGTTCAGATCCTTTTGAAATAGATTCTTTCGGTTTCTCCTTTGTCCGTGTATTTCACACATCCGAATTCGATGTGTTCTTCGAGATATTCCAGTGCACCTAAAAAATATACACAACTTAATACTTTCTACTAGTTATTCGTATCCCCCAAAAATAGATTCATTTTTCCCTTTTTTCGAGGTCTCTTCTGAGGGTATATACCAGATATAGTCTTCAACTGGTTTTAAATAACCGTGATTATTCAGGATACTTCGTTCGATTTCTTAGATGAAGGTCTCGACGCGTCGAGTTGCCTGTCGTAATGATTCTATTACTACCGTATAAAATAGTTCCTTAGATGAACTTTTCTGATGGGGGTTGTGCAGCTATGCTGCTTTTTTTTTCTAATTTTATTCCAAAGAGTAAAGTTATGAATTGGAACATTGCAGAATCTAGTTGTTTCTGCTGCATTCGATAGACATATATCTCGATCTGTAAGGAACTTTTCTATAATTTCGACTCTATCGTACGTAGTTTTTCGACGCTCGACGAATAATGTCGTAACGATTAAAATCTGCCGTTAATAGCCTCGGAAGTTGGTCGGTGAAGGATTAGTCCCGATGTTATATAAACGTCGGTGAGTTTTCGACAGTACAACGTCAAATTACGCGCGATGTTTCGAAGTATAATTTAACGTACCGGATAGTCGAATTAAATTTGTCCGCCGTTTCAGCGAATCGTTCAATAATCACCGGAGTAGGACTTGGGTTTTTTGATTAGGACACTACTGTAAGCAAAATATTCGGTCGCAATCTTTTTAATAGTCGAACACACGTCGTGCTGAATAAAAGTCGTATCGACCAGTACACATTCTGTTCTAACTCGTACGGCGTTAATTTGTCCGTTTGGTCGGAAATTTATATTTCTATAAATATATACATAAACTGATTATTCACCCCTACGGATGACGATCAGTTGAAAAGCATGCTACGTTCGTATTAATTGCTCGTCGTTTACGTTACTCTAAATGGTCGCGCTCGAATTCTGCCTCATGTACTGCCTCATGTACGCCCACTCGCTTTCGTCTGTCGACCTATCGTTTTTAACGAGATTCGAAACAGGATGGCCGTTAAAAAAAATTTGTCGCGTACGCTGACAGAATCGTATTTTATAACGACCGTCGAGATTACGATAAAAATTTATAATTTCGACCGGTCCCTATTTTTAATCATCTTTTTTTTTTCGTGGAAATTTTTTATTCGAATTTTCAATTGTTTTTTTTAAGCTATTAAATTTAAAAAAAGAAATTCCCACATCGATGATGAGGCTTTTATACGAAATGCATTGTTAGAGTATAGAAACGGAATATCGAAGGACAAAGAAGGAAGTCATGAGTTCGCGGTTTACGAAAAGAAACGTAATATATATATATATATATATATATATATATATATATATATATATATATATATATATATATAAAATCGATTATTGAAATCAACGACTGTATGTGTGTATAGACGTACGTTTATAAAGTACATACGTCTACTTCTACAAATAAAAATGAAAGAACAGTTAGAAAATATAAATAAGAGAGAGATGGATATATTAGTGCGTGTGTGTGTATACATGTAAATATACGAAAATGTAGGCATATATATACATACATATCATACGCATATATATAATATACGTTTGCATGTATATATACGTATAAACATACGGATGTATGTTGCTGTGTACTTATAGAAACATGTAGCCGTGTATATATATATATATATACACGTATCATATAAATATATATATATATATCATATTCGTTTGCATGTATATGCACATATAAATATGTGTACGTATTATAAAAATACCTAATATATATAGAAATAAATATGAACACACACACGCGCGCACATCAGGACGTATACCTAAGCGTGATTATATGTACTATAATATTTTCAAAAATTCACGAATTAAAAATGACCCCCCCACACAGAAAAAAAAATTGTGAGGAATTATTTCCAAAGGCTTAATTATTTCTCCGGCAGTGATTTATAATAAAGATGACGAAAAATTGAATCTAACCAACAACAACCGTAATAATTGACGATAATAATGGCAAAGTACCGATAATAATAATAACCGAAGCTGCGATAATAGTCATAACGAAAATAAAAGAAGAGTATGAATGCTAATGCTGATAATGAAAATAATTATTATCGTAATAATTATAATATAGCGATAAAAATGAAATAATATTTTTACAGCTTACCACCACTACTACGTATGATAGTTTAGTCGAAGACTATTTCGAAATAAAATAATAAAAATAATAAAAATAACAATAACAATAATAATTATTATTATTATTATCAATATTATTATTATTATTATTATGGAAGAACGATCGTAATAATAAAAATAAATAAAAATAAATAATAATATGAATAATAATAATTTCGAATAACGATCAACTTTTAAAGTGATACCGGAAAATTGCGGGGCGAGTAGCACACGGAACGGATGGGATTCATAATCGCTTAGTATTCGCGAGGAGCAGGGTAGTGAAAATATTTCTCCACCCCTTACGAAGAATCGAATTTTTTCTGGAAATCGTATAGGGGATGCAAAATGAATAAATACGATTCAACATCCACAAATTCCGCTCTGCCGAAAACCTAACTACCCCTTCAACTGCCAACGTCACTAAACGCGACCTTTATCCGTAACGGTCATTAGACGCAATTTTATTTGTCAAGTTTTTACCGCGAACGCTCGGATGATCATCTATAATAATGGATTTCAACTCGACCAATTTTAAACTAAATATATATATATATAACCTAACAATATACGTCTGTCATCGGAAGGAGAGATCGTATTCAATTACGATGTGGAACAAAATTAAATGTGACCGAAGTCCAGAATGCGTCTTACATGTATATATCCATATTTTATATAATATACATGTATATATATATATATATATATATATGTTGTATTCAACGTCAAATTATGCGTTAAGGAATATTGTGACTTATTATACATTATTCGTGAGTACAATGACAATAACAAATAAACAATAAAAAAAAATGTAGTTCTCTTCGCAAAAGTTTTCGAGATAGTATTATAATTTCAATATTGTTCTTTTTATTGTTGCACCGTATCTTCGACAGACGTTAGTGATTATCCTATTCGGCTTCTGATCTATCAGATAGTGTTAAGACTTCCGTGTTGAGATCTGCCGATTCATTCGTGTTTTCAATCCAGCTATCCCCTAGCTCTTCCCAGTTTTCTTCTGACATTTCCTTCAATGATCATTCGCACAGAAGGTCATACCTTTCATTTCTCAGAACACCCGGGTAGGCTACTTTCCGTCTCTTTATAATAATCGCCGGTTCTAGTTTTTTTTTTTTTATTTAATTGCTGAAAAATCTTCTTATTCGGAACCTTAATCCATGATGTTCGAAACGTCCTTCGATAAAGCCACACCTCTGAAACGTTCAATTTATTCTGATTTTCTTATTGCCCAGGCTTCTATTCCATAAAGCAATAACATTTAACCAAATTTTATTTGTAAATACTTTTCCCATTTTCAGGAATATTAATCCTATCTCGTTTCAATTATGGTCTTTATTTCATAATCCGGGTCCCGTGCACTCTTAACGTTACGAACTACGTATTTAAATGTATATATATATTAGTTCGATGAATAATTTCATTATTAATATCGATACTCTCCGGATTTCAGCCACTTTGTGCAAGTTAGACTTTAATTTTCTTACACGTTATCAATACGCTCATTTTGACTGATTCCGCATTAACTCTATTCACCATTCGTTGTGTCATCGGCGTAACGTAAATCGTTAATAACTGTAATCGATAAATTTCTATTAAAAGCCACAAAGCTTTTCGGTTATAAAAATAAATTTAAAATAATAATTAATTCAAATCAAATTGTATAAGTATTCATTTCAATAATAATCATCAAATAATCAAATACAGAAAATGAGAAAATACTTTATCGATAGAAGTAACGACTCGGCTTTTAGATTCGGCGATAGATCTGATAAAAATTACACTCCGTTAAATGTAAATAGCGAAACTTTCATTAATAATAGACTAGACTTAAAAGAATCATGGAAAGCTAAAGCACTACACGGAAGGTTTCCAAAAGAACTACAAAATAAAAGCCCGGATTCTTATCTATCAAATAAATGGCTAAGCGGAGAATTATTCCCGGAAATAGAAGAATTTTTCGGTGACGATTCAGGATCAGGCGATAACAATCTGAAATTATAGGAAATATATCATTAAAGCATCTCCGATAAATGTCGAAAATGTGAGTGAAACAATTGAATGCAATTAACATCGAGATTTTATGTTAAAAGACACGATGATGTGTGGCAGCTATCGTACATCGAGAAATAGGAATAAAATATGGGTTAATTAAAGATAAAACAAAATCTTAGAACACGAACAGTATAAATTACAACTGGGACAGAACTATATCGACTGATAAAATGATAGAACATAATAGATATCGTTTTAATAGATAAGGTAAATAAATTACGTTAATAGATATAGCTCTGTACCAGACAGTCTAAATATATTGATAAAGTGTACGCGGGAAAAAAAATAAAAAACTTTGAGCAAATGAAACGAATATGATGAAACTCGATGTTGTAAAGAATGTTGAAACAGTGGAATAATATCGAACAGTTTAGGTGTAATAGCATAAAGGACCCAATCACCATATACGATTGACAAAATTCAAAAATCGGTATTATTGAATTCCAATATGAGAACCTTCTTTAACCATCAAGATGAAAGAAGTTTGTAATTCTTGCTAATTAGAAGCCGTATTACAAACTCCAACCAGCGTGGCTGTGAAGATTGCGGATGATAATAATAATGACGAAACAAAAAATAGAACATAAGAAAATACTTAATTTAAATGCACAACATTACGAAGGAAAGCGATGTGAAATAACAAATTTGATCGTAAACTCATGACGAATGTGGTAAATAACAGCTTATTATTTAAATCTGTGATTTAACATAATTTTTCTTTGTAATATCGTACATATAAATTAAATATTTAGTTACATTTTTTTATTATTATTATTATTATTATTTTTATTTATGTACACTTGAAAATGGCTTAATAGTCGAAAAACTTTGTGTATTTTAACACGAATTTAATGATTTTAACTACTTTATTATTATTTATTTGAAAGAAAAAAATTGGCACGTTCTACACCAGTTCAAATAATAACAAAACTGTTGTGTATTTGGGCGAATGAATAATGTAAAAATTAATACATAATAGTAAACGATAGGCTGGGCACCGAGAGATACGTAATTTAAATTGATCACGGTTGAATTGAGCAAAATATTACCGACACGATAGCCATTAAAGCAGTTCTAAACTCTAGATTTTCCGCAGTAAATTCACCCCCCCAGCAATAAAATTTCATTATTTCGGCTTACTATGGACATCGCGTCTCATTTGAGTTTCCCGTAATTTTAATAAAATTCCACGTTTATCGTATAAACTCGCGATACAAAATAACGGAACTGACCTATAATAGAGCGACTAATTGATCGTGTGAGATATATCGTTTAATAGGTGTTTATTAATTAATAGGACGATACGTCTAATATTGATCATTTTTCGTTCGTAATATCTGTCGAAATCCGAAATAAACTCTAGATTCGATAATAAAGAAAATTAGAATCGTTAGAGTTAATTACGTTAAATAGAAAGAAAATTATAGTTGAACGCGAAAATAAATACGATTATTACAACGTTCGCCCCAAAAAACAACATGTACTATAAAAATTCCAAAATTTCCAACGCCAGTTGCAAGAGAAAAGTTTTCGAACAACTATAGTGAATACTTAAACAAGAAAGGAGGAATCATGGACAAAGTATATATCAACGATGACGTACGAAAAGAGCATTCGGTTAATTACGTGGTAAGAAATCGATAAAATATGTGCGTACTTCTGAGATATGTTCAAACGACGCAACCGGTCGCTAAATATTTCCGAAATGTATCTGAGGTTAAATTACAAAAAAACTTATATAATACGATTCGCATTTAAAAATGCTGATTCTCATAAAATTAGACTGGTCGGCGAAATTTGTTTCCACTTTCAAAACGAGTTCTTTAACGTCTAGAGATTCACCATGCAGGACTGCGAACATTTAGAGCATGTATTAACTCGAATAATTCGATCATTAGCGAGCCATTCTCCGAAATTATCTGTCACATATTCGTTTACTTCTTACTTTAGCTCATTTCTTCCTGCAACACCTCGACATCTCCAAACCCATTCATAGAGGTTTCAAAAATGGCCCGCTACCAAACCTGACGGAAATACTTAAGGAGTAGAGGATGTACACAGATCGTAAATTCATCATTTATAAGTTATCAGCGTCTAATTGTCCCTTTTGTAAATTTCGTAAAAACTCCGAAATATCCTAAATTAATTGAAACTACCAAAATCACCAGTAAATACACATCGCGTCCAACGTGTTATACAGACGGCTCAAAATCACTTATTAAGCGTTTTTATTGTAAACGGTACTTCATACAAGTCAAGATGCGAACTGTACTCTGTTAAATTCTACTCCAATTATTATCAAATTCCTTCAACATAGTCGACTGTATTATCCACACTACCTCGTCAAAAAATAACATTACTGAAATGTTAACACTTACCACACAATTTTTTCAAGGAGGGTCATCTCTCTCTCTCTGGCTACTAAAACGAAAAGGTCATTAGACGAGTCAGAATAAACTTTATGATATAACCGTAGTTAACATCTATTGCTATCGTTAGACACTAGTAATATGCCGCACACGTGTATCAAACTAAATCACTTCATACTATTTGCTATTAATTATAATTACATTGTAATTTAAAACGGCGCAGCGACTTACTGACTGCTCCGATTATTAACAATAATTTTATATTTAGCACGCCGCCTAATTTGAGAACGTTAATTAGAAAATGCGTATCTAATATTTTGAACAGGATGCTGAAATGTTTTATACATATTTTACTAGTTAAATTTTTCCGGCGATAAAAGTTATGTCCCATATATGCCTATTTAAATAATGACGTTGAACAACGTAGCTTCTCAATCGGCTTCTTCTTTTTCATATCGCGTACCACCACGATGATTATATATCAACTTAAAAGTCTGACGGATTTCATATTAATTTACTGAGCATCAAATTTTTTTAACGTTATTTTGTCCACCTTGCTCGCCTACCTAGATCAATATTCATCAATATTCATCAATCCGACAGAGACACGTTTATAGGAATCCGCAGTGTTACTCAATAAAAAAAATTAACGTTATTTATAGAATAGAAGAGTTTCAGCAAATGAGTCGTGTCAAGCGGTCAATTGTAAGTTCGAATTTAACTTTTCTAAACGGCGCTAAGCCCGTTGAGTAGAAAAATTATTATCGAATCTAGAAATAGTTGCAACAATCTGTGCACCGCACGGCTCTCGATAAAACATTAAAATATTGTAAATTTGATCGGTTTATCATAGACGATCACCACACCGCAGTAATAAATTTTTCACATCTAAAAAAAAAAAAGCTTATTGCAAATTTAACTAGGCTGTCTGCTATTAGAAGGCGAAGTAATGTTTATTTTTCACCCAGTTTGTTGCGCGCGATTATCATTAATATTAGTTGATGCAATGTATTATATTATACATTAATTTATTATTACAAGCTGACCATCTTGAATGATCATTAAGCAATTATCTCTGATAAAGTAACCAAACACAAGTGAAGGCGCACCCAGTGGCACACTCCCGATAACCCCGATCAATAATAGGTCTAGTAGTTCCCGACGCTTAAATCTTCGTAATTCGTCGGAAGTGTACAAGAGATCCCTAGCAAGTGCGTTTGGATGGCGCACAGTAAACGCGTTTAATAGTAAGTAGGTAAGACATATTTATAGGCAATATCCATATACTTGACTGGATTAAAGATTGTCGAGAGCTGTAAGGTTTATTAAGCAAACAAATAGTCGGGAAGTTTACGGGTATTGTTGTCGTCACGATAACGTTCAAACTGTGTCTCTATTATAACGTATACGCCTAGCTTCTATTAAGACGTTTATTAAACTTTTTGGCTTCTTAAAGTATACATAGAGCTAGTTAGGTACCGTTTAATTATAATTGTCCTTTTCGTCTTTAATGCTGTTCTTCAGTTAATAATCCTGTTACTCTTTTTCGGTCATCACCTGTTCCGGTTTTCGTCATTAACCAGACTGAATTTTCCTCTAGATGGAAAATTAGCTGAAAACCGGGGAAACTTACGATAACTACGATGGTGAATAACGATTATTACTATTATTATTTATTTTCGTTCGTTTTTTCCTTTTAGCATTTAATTTATACGTTTTATTTGGTTCCCAATTGTGACGAGGTAGAAATGCGATTTATGCCCCAACGAGACAATTAGATTTATCGACGGTGGCATTGGTTGATCCCTATTGTTATGAGGAGTAAACTCTTTATCGTCATTTTAATCGAAATTTGGAATTATTACGAGGTTATTCTTCGTAATTTTAACCATTTAATTCTCAAATTATTGGAAGAGCATGCACCATCTCATCTTTTTTTAATCGTTTTGTACGATTGTTAGGAAGTATAATTTGAACGCATTCCTCGGATATTCAGGTTTATACTGAACTGAGATTCATCGAAGAACATACGGATTTATATGTACTTCTTTAAATATATGCGATATATTTAGGTCATTATGGTGAATTAAATTAGATGCATATGTTGGCGCTGCAGATGACGTCGATGTAATTTCCTCACTTGTACACGCGCAGTATTTATACTTACTGACGTACGGACATATTCCAGTGTGTGTATCCGAAGATATATATATATATGTTAATCAATGAAGTCGATATACATGAATATTATGCACATAGTTCGATAATGTGCTTGTGCTGTTGTCATAATCACGAACATATGTACGTTATAATATTACGTTACTTTATTTATATAAATACATATTTATATGCGTATATATATGCAATTATAAACAGTAGATTAATATGTGTGTAGTGATAAATTCGCGGGTGCATTAATATGTGTGTATTCACATGAATGACGTTTTTATATAATTATGATATGTACGTTACATAAATCATTATTATTACAGTGACTATTGTTGCGATTAATAATATTATTTATCAATCATTATTTATAATTACTATTACCGTTTTTATCGTTATCGCATTTATTTTTCGCGATACAATTTATTGTTACGGATATCACTATTTTTATTATTATCATTAATAATATTATAACTCGTATTATTTATGTTTTATTTATTACGTTATAATAATAATAATAATTTGAAAAGATTGGAATGTAGCGATTTAAAAAAAACATACAATAAATAATAGTTAAAATTCCGTATATTTTCTTTATGAACAAAGCTTTTCGACTAATACACCATTATCAAGTGAAAGATAAAAGTAATTTTTAAAAATGTTAACAAACTCGTAAAAAATTATTATAACGAGAGTTATAAAACAGTATTTTAACTGATCGCGAATGCGGTAAAACAACACAATCAACAACAGTAATATGGGGATACCTTTTATCACAAACGCTATCAGATATTTAAAATTCCGTCTTAAACTTCCGTATATATTAATGTTTTACATTTTATTCTTTATCAGTTTGTTAACTTTTATTAAAATTATTTTTATATTTCACTTACGAAACGCTTTGTAATTTTTGTACAGATTTGAACTGTTTTTTATTATTTTATTTTTATCATAATAATAATTTGATTCACTCTCAAATTATTTTGTTAATCTCTTCATTTTGCTGATTTTTGATATGAAATTTTAGTGTATACAGGGACATTGAGGATACATTTAAGACATCGATTTTGGACTAATTGCAGTCTATTAAAACTAGCATTTGAGACTAAAGACAAAACTGGACAAGAATATGTTAAAATAGGCCTAATGATTGACTTGTAGATTATTAGTTTATTAGTTTATTATTAATATTTAAGCGAGATTTCCGATTGAAAATAGGGTAGATTGAATAGATTGCTCCGTTTGTCTTCAATGATGACAACTTTATGTACTTTGTTATTCTGATAGCTCGAAGCTAAATGGATATTTCTGCTGTGAACCTGAAGGTAGCCTGCAGCGAGCAATTCTGCTTTATGGGTATTATTATATGCATATGTGTTAGTATGAGGATCATGAATTGGGGGAAGCGCTTCATGATGTTGTGTATATCGTTTACATATCTTCCGAAGGCTGTTATTTTTAACAGAAAGGTTAGAAATTATTTTACTAAACTTTTCATTATTATGTTTATTTAGTAAATATCGAACTAAAATCGAAAGTTGATTCAATAATTTCTTAATATTTCGTGAATCAGTACGTGAACGACTTTTAGTATAGGATCTTCTGACAATATTTTTGATTTTAATTGTGGAAGTTATATACGAAGGGATCGAAGATATAGGAGAAACATTCTGCTTAATAGGAACAGAAAGGGCAATAGCTTCATGAATAAAGTTCGTCAGAATGGTGAGACAGTGGTCAATGTTTAACAGCATCAGAAATAGGTAGGTTTAAGTTTATATTATCAGAAATATGAGGCTTAAATAAATTCCAGTTAGCATTTTTAAAATTAAATATTTTACGTACGGGTTGTTGCAGTATGTTGCCAGTTTTGACGATTATAAATATTGGGTTACGATCGGAGGATAAACAATTGACTGAAATAGGCAGCGTTGTATTGATATTTTTGATCAATAATACTTGGTCGAGAGCCAGGTGGTGCGAAGTATGTAGGTTCTCGTGGTGATAATATTTGTATATCATTTGGCAGAGAAGTACTAAGTAAGACGTTGCCAGCCTGATTATTATTAAAATTATTCCAAGACTTACGCTTGGAGTTTAAATCGCCGATTAAAATAATTTATTTAATCGTCTTCATCAAGGATAAAATATCTTCCCTATACTTAGTCAATCGATTAGGCGGTTTATAAACAGCAAAAATAGTAGCAACTTCTACGTTGCGATTTACATTATGAGTATTACTAGCGGTGATTAAATAAATGTTTATGCCAACAGCCTGAATACTATGTAATGGGGGCGTTGGCACAAGATCGTACTTTAGCCGTTGATCAATCAACAATGCTACAATTCGGACATATTTCATTCAACTGTAATAAATCTATCACACGTTTGAAATGTAGCGGGTCACATCTTAGCAGCCATTGCACAGCTGTTACTAAACTTTTGTTTGTGCTAACTGCAAGGGAAACCACGCTTTCAACTCTAAAACATGCCCTATATACATCGCCAGATAAGCAAAACAAACCTAGCAAAAAATAGGAGGGCCACATTTAAATGACTTGCTTAATAATAATAACATTCATATTAATCATAACTTTAATGATACTAATAATAACTTAGTAATAATAATAATAATAATAATATCAAAACCCGACAGCAAAGCTACTCTGAGATAACTCGACGTAATAATAGTCCATCCCATGTTAATGACTCATTAAATCACACCGACTCATCAGACGTCTTATCCATTTTATCATTACTTAAAGGCGCTGATTTTAATAAATTAATGATTGTTATTAAAACTATAATTACAAAAATGCACTCGCAAATGCAGATAGCGTCACAAAAACAGCGGCTATTTTAAAAATAATTGTAGTAAATTATGTGTAATTTTTTTTTAATGTAATATCATTAAGTTAGTTGCCTGGAATTGTAATTCTATAGTACGCAAACTAGCTGAGCTTCATGAATTTGCTATTTATAATAGTATTGATATCAATGCTTTATCCGAGTCTAAACTGAACAGTAACCTCGCAGTTAAATTTCCTGGCTTTGATACTTGTAGAAAAAAATCTTAAAATTAATATTCTTCCATTTTATATGTTTAAATATTCACTCGATAATGGTTTAACAGCCGAAAAGCTTTGTGATTTTTCATAAAGAAAAAAAATGTTAGCGAGATTTTAACTAATTTTTTGTTGTTTGTATTGATAAAAATCACTACATTCCGCATTCTATAAATTATTATTCTAATTAATATGATTATTGTTATCACCTATAAACACGATCATCGTCAAGAAGAAAGAGCTTTTGTGAAAATGAAACGAATCTGAACGTGAATAGCCGTACAGACGTTATTCAAAGCTAAATGAGGCTTGCCAGGCCGACTGAAATTTTTATGGAAAACTTTAGTAATTAAGAAAAACAGTTACCGACGATATTTCGAAGCCGCTGACAAAGTAGGAGTATTCTTGCACAAAGTCATCTCCGCCGAGTTAAGTCTTTTGACTTTTCACACACTACAGCCTTACTACGTCTGAATGTGCGAATCGTGTCTTCTAAGTTGGTCTCCCAATTTATCAGTTTTAATCTTCGAACTTTCGCACCTTTAATGAACCTCGATTACGTCTTCTTTACAATTTATCATTCGACAAACACAAGTTGCGCCGTTCGTCTAACTTTTCTCGCTAAACAACTACTTATTGCAACTTCTTGTATAAGAGATTTTAACTTTTCCTAAAGGTTCGTCGTGAATTATAAAAGTGCAGCGTTCCGTTATATCTAACAAGTAAACAAAGTCTTTTGTAAGTTAAAAGGACTCGACTAAAGAACGAGATTATACGAATTTGACGTTCCGAATACAAACGAATATCGTACGCGAAATTAAAATCGAGCTGACCTCTAGCTTTTACCACCATCTCCAGTCAAAGGACGGCGATCATCGTAGCTACTAAACGTACGCCTCTTGGAGCTGGATCGATGATATTTCATACCATCTTCCCATATCTGCTTTTTCCTTCCCGATGTTCCGCCTCGATAATAGATTGTTCTAAGTATGTCCAAAACGTCGGTTGTCTACTGAAAGTTGTTTAAATATTAATAGTCGTATCACGAAAAAACTCGCTTCGATCGTGTATAATGTACTATTTATAAAATTTTTACAGCACGCCTAATCGCTGTATGACGGAATCTAGTATATGTATCCGTTATTCAAGTAATCGATGGGAAATGAATCCGCAGCAGCGTATGTAGTAGATTTTTGATAGTCTTGTCAATGTCTGATATATTACATTATAGGATACAATTTAAATTTAAAATTCATAATATTTCCGGTTAGCAAGATTAAAATTGTATTCATCACTAATAATATAAACTTTCCTTATTAAGTAGAAAGGAATAGGCCTGAACGTACTTAAAGAAGTATATCTTTAAATAGAATGCATATTCTTAACGATAACAATGTCTACATTACTAGGTTTGGTAGCGCTGGAAAGCTGAATATGTTGTTGTATATGGTGCGAGTATGTATTAAATTTAAGTAAATCCTCGTATAATTGAAAACCGGTTCTATTGTTATCGTAACAAAATTTTAGATTAAATTTTTTTACATTAACGTCCCCAAAAATTACAACTTTTGAATCGGTTTTTGTAAGTGATGCTATTTCATTATATAACCGATGTGAAGTGACGGGAAGACGATAAAATAAATATATATATGTATGTGCATTCACCGTTACTAATAAATAAATACCAATCGCTTGGATTTCATTCAGCACGGGAATTAAAATAGGATATAACGTTCGACTTTATGCTTTATTATTATAGCAATCCTGTAAGAAAGTCACCAAAATTTGAAAAAAATATGAAGAGTTAAGTTTTGTTTAGGCTTATAATATCAACGGCACTGTTGTTGGCAACAATTTTTCAAGCTCAGCTGACTTGGCATACTTCATTTTTATAGAATTAGCATTACAATACTAGAAAGTAATGGGTAATATTTGTTCGCATATAAAACTGGAAGTAAGATAATCCACACGATAGTCTAATTCTTTGCTAGATCTTAATTTATGTAATATATTTTTAAAACAATTGAAGCCTCCTCGTTGGTACGTTTCCAACTACGTTACATCGTGACTTTCTCATTCCTTATGTTAAAGACGAAGTCAATCGCGCCGTTGAGCAGCATAAACAAGCCAATACACTGTCCATAAATTTATTAGATAACAGTCTTCAGATACGACGATTAAAACGAACCATTTGATTTATCCTAATTTTTACCCGGATTCATTGTAGGAGTATTTATGGATGTTAACTTCTCACACCACGCTACTTCGCATTTCATAACAATTTGTAGATGACCTCTCGGCCAGTTGTAATTATTTTATTAAATTTTAAAATTCTTATACTTATTACTCTATCACAAGTGGAATCGTTCGCCTGAGACTTTTCGACAGTAAAACGTCCTATCTACATAGCTTCAGGTCGCTCCGCTTATTCGCCTCCTCCGTTTTTAGTTTAAGCTCACAACTGCATCATCATTAAGTGCTGTCTCAGTATCGGAGGTAGGCAACTACTTGACTACTTACCTATACTTAGTTGTACAGTGTAAGTAGCGTTCAAGGCGATCACAATGTGGCGTTAGCATAGATAGACACACACACACACACACACACACCTGCCAGAACTGATTGTAATCGCTTTGTTGTCCCGATACAATGCAGCCAGCGCGTGCTTAGCTTATGGTGGTTTGTTATTGGCTTCCACCCTGATAATAATATTAGAATTATTTATATTTTAATGTTCCGAGGATAATTTTTGCGTCGTCCATCGTGTTCGAACTCGGTACCTTCCATCCAGAAGTCCGTGCTCTAGCCACTAGGCTATCCACATAAGCTTACAACTTATTTAAACGAATTTCGTAATTAAATGGGCTAATTTAACAACCTTCTCGGAAATTTTTTAGACGATATGAATGTCTGAGGGGTTTTTTTCGATGACTATTTTTGTTTACTAAGTAGCATACGTAACAGAGCTTATGTGTTAACCTCTGCATATGTTGAATAATCATGATTGCTGCTTATTTAAACTAAAGTTTAAAATTGCATAAAGGAAGTAGCCGTCCTTTCTTGGAGCTACATTTAAAAAAAAAAAAAACTAATATGAATAAACAAGTTCCACCTCCAGTTTAAACAGTGGAAGTATCTGGGGCGCCGCCAAGTCACAAATTTATCACCCAGTAATAAACTAGTAGTAGTAGAGAGAGATAAAAGCGGTAAAGTTCATTTACCTATTAACAACGATTTTCTTTTCGGAAAATCAACAAATTCGTCGCAGGAAAACTGTACTTTACAAAGGCCGATCGGAAAGTCGGAAAATTTAAAGTTTTTATAACCGTCTTTATACAGTTAAGAACCGACTACGTGAAAGCGCCGAAACGGAAAGATTTTTCTTCCAACGTTGAAAGTATGACGGAGAAACAAAGATGGTGAAAGATAGTTCATCGGTTTTTCCGACTGATTGAAAATATCAGCACTATGAGAGTAAATCGTTGTTTTTCACGCTTCGAAAGTTAACAAAAAAAAAAGAAAAAAATAATCATAATAGAGAAAATACTCTTTCGGATTTTCTTTTGCGTCAACTCAGAGACACACTTAGCCGAGCACTAAATAGAGATCACTTCCAACGCATTATTATTATGATCATCATCATTACTATTGCTTCATGGTTAATATTGTTATAAGGTCGTTGTTTTAAGAAAACAGAATAAAACTAATACAACAAAAAATGTGTATTATTCTTAAATTAACGAATAAATCTGCGAATACTGTTGTATACTGAAAAATTTAAAAAATTTTTAAAAATACATCATGTTGAAATTTCCCTCGAAACAAACATTTTTTACCAAAAAAAAAAGAAAATTCATATAAAAAAAGGAAAAAACAAGTTCGGAATTTAAAAAATTTTGAAAAATACATCATGTTGCAATTTCCCTTGAAACAAACATATTTTACAAAAAAAAAAAAGAACATTCATATACGAAAAGGAAAAAATTCGGAATTTAAAAATTTTTTAAAAATACATCATGTTGCAATTTCCCTTGAAACAAACATATTTTACAAAAAAAAAAAAAGAACATTCATATACGAAAAGGAAAAAATTCGGAATTTAAAAAATTTTTAAAAATACATCATGTTGAAATTTCCCTCAAAACAAACATCTTTTACCAAAAAAAAAAAAAAAAGAAAATTCATATACAAAAGAGAAAAAACAAGTTCAGAATTTAAAAAATTTTGAAAAAACATCATGTTGAAATTTCCCTCGAAACAAACATTTTTTATCAAAAAACAAAGAAAATTCATATACAAAAAGGAAAAAACAAGTCTGGAATTTAAAAAATTTTGAAAAATAAATCATGTTGAAATTTCCCTTGAAACAAACATTATACCAAAAAACAAATAAAATTCATATAAAAAAAGGAAAAAACAAGTTTGGAATTTTAAAAATTTTGAAAAATACATCATGTTGAAATTTCCCTCGAAACACATTTTTTACCAAAAAAAAAAAAAAGGAAATTCATATACAAAAAGGAAAAAACAAGTTCGGAATTTTAAAAATTTTGAAAAATACATCATGTTGAAATTTCCCTCAAAACAAACATTTTTTACCAAATAGCATTGAACATCGTGTATGACAGAGTATATATCTATTCATTTAGTTTAGTAATTCTCCGATGAGACTCAACCTTAATTGTTACATTAATCGATAATGGTATTTTCCTTTTCAATCTACGCGTCTGTTGAATGATTAATTAAACCTGTTGCCAGCAGATTCGGATGCGATCTTAGAGACAATATCCATATGTTTCACTGTATATTCTTCTTACATCTTTCACAGTTCCTATTTTAATGATTTTTTTTTTGGCACTGCTGAGGAGCAATCACACACTAACGTGTTGATAAATAGTTATTATATATTGATGTTACAATTGGTTAGGAATTTGTAAGAAAACACGGTAGTCATTAGAAAAAATTAATTTTTAAGTATATAAATGTCATCACTTCTAATATACCAAGGTTTATTTATCACGATATGTATAGATTTCGATTGGAACCTTTTAATTTTTTAGAAATATTTGAATTGGATTCCACAATTTTCGAATACAATACGACCGTACTGGCTTAAAGATAGTTTTGTACGATAGTATAATTTATTTTGTAATAGTAATTTTCTTCTAATAGGGCAATGCGGTATTTACGGAATTGAATGTCCCCATTCTACTAAATAAATAATATTATGGAATACACATTAGAGATTAACGTATCGATATTTTCAAATAACAGACTTAGATAATAATCGTTAAAATTACTAATTTTTGTAATCATTATCATCATTCTCGATACAAGGAGAATGTGGAATAAAAAAAGGATTAAAATATCAACGAACATTCGAGTCAGCGCAATGGAGTTTCCCATAATGGCTGAGTGGCCAGGAAACCATGCAAACTCAACTATTATACGAACATTATGTAACTAAACAAAAGTAGAGTCAGCAATCAGAAACCACCGTTCCGTGTAACGCACGATAATCGGCTTCCACATTCATTTAAAATGCATATTTCTATCCACGCGATGTCGACATGTGCTGGCCGATGCCGATCGTGTATTTTTTTGACTGTTCATACTACCGTCCTCAGTATGTCAGGTTTATTTCCTTACGTATTGCTTTTCCCGTTAATATAACCTACTTACTTTCTCTAAATAATACCACCCCGGACTTCTCATTTTACTGTATTATTTTAACGTCGACACACTTTTTATTTATATTTCAAATATTTATATATAACTTCTCTATATAGAGTGAATTGCTTAAGTTAGCTCATTTAATATACACGTTCAGTAGGCAAACTACCGCGGAAGTCCGATAAATCGTTTTAATAAATATACATAATTTTTCTGTTTTCGATACAGATGTGAGCTTAATTTTTTTTTTTTTAAAGTGCTTGTGTTTTAGTAAATATACAGTTCGTAAACGTAACGCGTATATAATAATTAGGATCATTCGATCGTGAGATGGGTTTTTGTAATTCTAATAACGTATATATACATAAATAAATGATTTGAATTTTATTATTATTATTTATCTGGATTTTTACCGACCCGTCTTGCGTTATGAAATTATACATCAGGGTCGATCTATCGAACAGCCTATTTTGTATATTAAAATTTTACAACGGCGCGTTATTTAGGTACGTGATCGAAAACGTCGATTTAAAAAAATAAATAAATCACTGTACAAAAACCGTATGAACACTACATCTTCTAAATCTTGTTTTGAAAAATAATAGTATTTTCAAAATTAAAGTAGGGGATTGTACAACTAGAATGCGACGTGAACGCACACATTGCCTCACTTTAATAAGGCGTATACGAGAACGTATATACGCGAAGAGGAGCTGTATAGGTGCTATTTTAAAGGACTACTTACAATCACTCTGAGGCGTTTAAACGAACTAACCGGATAAAAGTTGTTAGTCACGCTGATTCCTGTAAATCAATCATCCGGCGTATTCTATTTTATTTTCAAACGCCCCAGCTAGCGCCCTCGATAAGTTAAATAAAATCGAGTGCTATCCTCATTTAGACCCTAGCATATTTCCGCTGTTGCATTACAGATTGAATCTAACCCCTCTTAGATATGCGTACAATCTTATTAGCTTAAAAATTTTCATCAACTTACTATTCAAATCTTTTTTTACAAATTTATCACGTCTGGATTTCCGGGATGTTATTCTTTTTTCCATAGTACAACAATATTATTATTATTATTAACCTACATATATATACATCATTTAACGCATAATTATTATCTAGCCCTGATACTGGGCAAAGGCCTCCCTCAAACGGTCCCATTCGAGCCGGTCTCCAGCTACTCTATAGTATTGTTTATTTTGAAGCATTTTAGTTATATCATCCTGCCGTCTTAATTTTTGCCTACCTTGTCTTATTTTATTATAGTTACACCATTCTGTGACTGCTTTTGTCCATTTATTATTTTTCATTCTAGCTACATGTCCCGCCCAATCCCATTTAAGTGCTTTTATAACTCTGCTAAAATTATAGCTAAATTTCAACCTATTCCTAATTATTTTTAAATTTACTCTATCTTTTAGCTTAATATGTAGCATCGATCTCTCTAATGCGTTTTGCATTTTATTTATTTTATCTTTTGTGTTACTTGTCAAAGTCCAGGTCTGGCATCCATATATAAGAGTTGGCAAGATACAGGTATTCATTATTTCGCTTTTTACCCTGTTGCTATATCTCCCCTTGAAAATATACTTCAAAGACCAATATTTCTTCCAAGTAATATTAATTCTTCGCTCCATCTCTTTCCTTGTACTATTTTTCGACGATATTAACTGACCTAAATAAATAATATTATCTACATTTTCTATTAGCTTATTATTTAATTTCAATTCTTTTGTTTCACATCCGAAGGTTAACATTTTTGTTTTATCCCGATTTATGCTTAAACCTGCCTCCTTCCCTATCTCATTTAGTTCGTTTAACATAATTTGTAATTCCTCCACCTTTCCCGATATCAATACTATATCGTCGGCAAATCTAAGATTGTTTAAAAATGTTCCATTTATTTTAATACCCTTATTTTCATTATCTTCCTCAAAAAACATAAGTCTGGAGATAAATTTGAATCAATTACTAAAATGCCTTTTCTCCAAAATTAAATGGTCTAATTTTTTACACATTTTCACCGATAAGTCAAAATATGTCCTTCTTTCGCCGCTTTCGTTATCCATTATTTAAACATTATTAAGAAATTTTAATTTTTAATTGTCTAATAAATTATTAAAAAATTATAATGTACTCTTTTCGGGGGGTTTTTTCTCGTGGAATTAACAAGCGTATACTAGTACGCCCACAAACCTTGATGTTCGTATGTATGAGCTCGCATATACGAGTTTATACGCCGGCTTAATTGCGCGTCGGTAATTATAGATGCGCGCATGCGTGGGTGCTTATAGATTATTACGAGCTGATGTACGCATATGATTATCTATATATTTTTTATATCGTATATGGTGGGTACGTGCTTAATGTACATATATCTGTACAAATGTTTATATCGAATAATTATAATTACGCTGCTAATGTGTTATTGTTCAAATATTATCGTTATTATAAGTTGAAATCGATAACATTCCTTTTCCTCATTACTATCAAATAGGCCTGGATTTGGACCGCCGTCTTACATGGAGTACTCACATTCAGTATGTGCGTCAAATAGTATGTTTCAGAATGAAATCGCTGTACAGCATAATTGGCAGAAAGTCCTCCCCATAAAGCTATCTGCAAGCGTCTGATGTACATAGCTCCAATATGGAAGTTCAGCATTGAAATTTACGGTGCATCTGGAAGAAGTAATATATAATATACATCGTATTCAGCAGCTGCCATCCAAGATTCTTTGCCAGATGATCGACGCTCTGTTCTTTGTATCAAATCGTTTCACGATGATGTCTACATTGAATATGTACACGATTATCACGTTAGACGATATAACAACTTTTTTGATGCGCTATGTACCAACTCCAACCGCAATATTTCGAGTATGCAACAGCCATCGCTACCTAGTAATCCGATAAGAAGGCTTAAAAATCTTTGAACCAGAGACTTTCTTACGATTGGATGACAATAATCGTCAGTCCCAGCGATACTGCATATATTTTCTTTGTCCCTTCTTTCTGTCTCTCTCTTTATAGATTTTTCATGTTTATCTGTCCTGCTCGCTCTATCGAGAGTGATCGGTATTTCGTACCGTACCTTAGATATAAGTTAATTTGTCTTATTAGCTTCGCCAATAGTGGTCAGTTTATTCTGACTGGAGTGGTTTTAAAAAAAACTATTGTTATTACATCCAATTATATCGTAATTATTATTTTCGTTTTTTCGAGAGTAAACCTGTAAATGAAAAGCGATAGAACGATATATGTATCTCTCGAAATAAAGAACTGCGAATTCGGAGGAAAATAATAAAAGTTCAGCAGCTTTTTCTCATTACTACGGGGTTTTTGCGAACGGCGAGAACTATCGTTCTTAACGAAGTGTTCTTTATAGACAGGCTACAATCTTAGTATTTACTTAGTTATTCGAGCACGATAGTAAAAAGAACCGGCTAATTCTGGCCTATAACTTCTTCAAAACGTTTTTTCTTCTTCTTCTGATTATTCTTTTGAAATGCGAGTGGGCTGAAGAGAAAACATTAGAACGAATAACTTTGAGTTGGAATTGCAAACAAGTTGAATTCGTTTCGTAGTCAACAACAGAATGTGTGATAAACAAACGAAGTAACGGGAAAGTGTAGGTTGAAAGAATAGCATTTCGGGATTAATGAAATTATTTCAGGTGGATCGGTCCCAACGAGAGAAAATTGGAATAATTAAATTCAGCCGGAAAATGTTCTAAAAATACGACTACTCGCTAGTTCATTTAATCCGAAGAGGCGGTCGGGTAATTAATGCGGTAGCTAATTTCGGACATTCGTATCAACGAGCACCGTTGAATGTAATCGCCCGGTTCGTCAAGATTCACACCGCCTCCGGTATTTTTTTCACCGAATAACGATCGCGGTAATAAATAACGTACTCGTCGAAATTTCTAATTAGATTTCTTTTTTTTTTAATAACATCAGCCTTAAAACTTTTTTTTCACTCATCATTGATTCAGCGTTATACTGAGATATTCCCGCGGGATTACGTACTTAATTTCTAAATACTATCAGAGGTGGAAATTAAATTATCGAGAATTTTATTCTCAAGTCTCCATTCACCTTTGTCTGATATAATCCGAGCAAGTTCCGTTTGTTTAAAAGAAAAAAGTTAAGTATTTTAACGATGGACAGTCGTTTATAATAATCACGTTAAGCGCCTGTTGGAAGAGCTAAAGAAGGTATATTCACATTCTCTCCGCGATATTTAATAAAAAAAAACTGTCTTAAAAAAATTTATCTATCCTACCGTAAAGACCAGCTGTACACGATCAAATAATTTTGTCAAATTAACTGACGGTATATTATTTAAGATATTTGTCAGATATAAACCGCTTTTGATGTGTTTGACAAAAATGTTGATCGACGATTTCAAACAAGCCCGTAGGTCTGCGCGTGCATTTGACGAACAAAATTCAGTATCTTATATTTAATATGATGCACATATAAACCAGAAAACTAAAATAATGAGAGTATAAACAATAAAGAGATAACAATATACATAGCCGATACAATGGGTTAATAGAATAAAGTACTCCTGGATAAATGATAAATGGAACCCGAAACTATTAAAACTCGAATCGAAGCGGCAAGAATTCTAAAGAGTAGGAAATTTAGTGTGTAATAGAGAGCTGACGCTAGCAACAAGATGGAGAATAACTAAATGCTGAGACTGGGAAAGGGATTCGGCTTTACGACAAATAATCGAGACGAGTTCGATACGGCAGCTATACTATGCTCTTCTAGGATTACACAAAGGTGTTCGATATGGTAAACTTACGATGTGGGATGTATTAGTTCGAGATACCGCAGCATTTAATAACTCTAATTAAAAAACTTATACGAAGAGAATAATGTATACATCAAAATAGAAGTTCAAATATTAAAAATCATTAAAACAAGTAAGCGGCGCGGCGAGGATGTATATTATCACCTTTGCTATACAATATATATAACGAATAGATTATTGAGGCAAGTAACCGGCCGACGGTATAAAACGGTCGATCCCGATCTACCGGTCGATCGCGAACAGTCTGACAGTCGATCGCAGAAATTTTAAATAATAAATCTTTCAATTCGAAATACGTACCAAAAATTTAGCAACTTTCTGTTCCTTTTTATTATGTGGCAACTTTAAGCTGGTTTTGCGTCGATGCTGAAATTATTTTTGCTGTTCTTTCCATCAACTTTACCGCGACACGATTTTTTTCTTCAGCCATTGTATAACACCGAATGTGACGGTCACGGCCGTTAGAAACTGTCGCGTGTGGGAATGAATGCTGCACCGACTAATGTGAGAATTTTTTTTAATAAAGTTTGTTGTACATTCTGTTTCATTCATTTTTTTTTTCATTCTATTCTGTTTTGGATCTTGAATCAAGTGATTTGAAAATTTTAAAGATAAGCGCATACGTGAAATATTTTTTAGTAAGTTATATTTTATTTTTCGGTTTGCTCCTCGAGAATGCCCCGTATTTTTTGAGCATTTCGGTTTTGTTTCAATGCGCTTTGTAAGCACTCTGTCAAATTTTTTATAGTGTTTTTAAAATAAAATAAACGAGCAGTTTTAAATTTTATAATATATTTATGTACTTTTCCGTTCTGGTTTTAGTTTACGTGCACTTATACGTATTTACGAAATATTTATGTAATCTCAAATTTTAAATTTGTAATTTATTTTAATAATTTCGGACAGCTTTGTAATATTGGGATGTCATTTGAGAGATGCAATACATACGTTTTATATTTTGCTAAATTAAAAGCAATAAAAATTGTTAAAGTTTTGGTTTAATATATAGAAATTGAATAATTTTAATTTCGGATAAAAAATAAATAGTAAAAAATAAAAAACTTATCATTTCCATAATGAACGGGAAGAGCTTATGCCTATGTTTGATATGCCGTGTTATCCTTGCCCAAGAAACGAAATCCATTTTTCGAGTTTACATGAAAATTATGAAAAACTCTGTTAATACTGAATTAAGAAAACTAAAATTAATTAAAAAATCAATTAATCGCGCAGCAACTTTTTTTTTTTCAGAAGCCTATGCATCAATTCAAAATGACAACTGACTTATGTCATAAACATACGTTTTGGTAAAACATAAATAACCTTTTCGAGATCAGTAAATTATAAAACGAGCTTTCTCGAGGGCAGCGAGAACACATTTTCTAACTTTAAAAATAAAACTGAAATTCTCGATGCAATTAAATATCAGCAACTTTCTCGCATGTAACGCGTCGTATTGAAGACGTGAATATAACTTGACAACTAGAAGATGGCATCCAAAATTGCTGTTTCTTTTCATTGCAATTTGACGAGTCAACAGACATCGTTGATGCTGCGCAAGTAATTGTTTTTTTATTGGAATGGTTTTTTGCAATTTTTCCGTAAAAGAAGAATTTTTAACAATACTTCCGATAAAGGGAACAAATTAACATTATTACGTTGCAGACTGTAATAACCCTTGATCACTATGTTGTATCCTTAGAGTTTCAGTCTGCACCTGACAGAAATCTGCCGCCTAATGACGGAATGTAATCACTAAAAAGTTCTATTCTTACCTTATTATGACACGGTGGACAATAGACAGCTGATACTACAAGCTAACCGCTTGTTTCTGTATGCTAATATTAGTCCCCTGCAGATTCCTACCTGAAATGTGTGAGTTCGTGATATTGGATATTAGTCTTAACTAGTATAGCTGAGCCACCCTAGGCTCTACCTAGTATGTGATCACATTTGCCGATGATACGGAATGTATTTTCTTCCGATATCGATTCAAATAGAGCCGATAGTAATAACAGAATTAAATAGAATTGAAAACAGGTTTAACAAACGGAATATAAAGGTCAACGAGGACAAAATCTGTAAATATACAGTTTTACTAACAGAAAATCTATATCTGCGCCTGTTAGAATCAACAACAACACGAAAGTACCAATCGGAATAAGCGTGAAATATCTGGGCTTACAAATAGCCGACTAACATATCGAAATCATATTCAAATGAAGAGGAAACCACTAGATGCACGTATTAAAAACTATTCTGGTTAATTAGCAGAAATAGCGCAATGTCTATTGACGACAAACGTCTTGTCTATAGTGCAATTTTAAGGACTGTCTGGACGTAAAGTTGTGCAAAAACCGACAAATGTAGGAACTATGCAGACTACCCAAAAGGCGGATAACAAATGCGACTTAGTATGTAGCAAACCAGATCGTTCACCATGATTTATAAAGATTCTTCATGTATGCGACGTCGTTATGCACAGATCCATTGCGATACTTGAAAATCATCCGAATACTCTTGCATCAGAGAGCTGTTGGGATACAAGACGCTTAAGATTTAGTAAATACCTGTACCTAATCTAAAATCGTGATTACCGGGTGTGTGTGTGTGTGTGTGTGTGTGTGGTACTATACTCTTCCTATGTTCTTCTTCTAAATATACCGCTAAATGATCTTGTTGGTCAGCTTCCGGTAAATATTATTGAGAAGGGAGAAAAAGAGATAAATATTTAACCAATATTTACGAACGTTTTCGAATCGTGTTCTTTTAATCGAGGACTGTTGAGTGTTCTCGAAAAAACTGTGTTCTATTCAAAAAAACTGTTCGAGGTAGTCGATTATGACAGAATAATAAGGAGTATTTGCAAAGAAAATTTCTATGTGAACACGTAGATGAGCATATACATTATATATATACATAAATAATATGTAAAGCATGTAAACTTATAACAATCGCAAACAAATGTAATGAACAAAACGTAAATTTCTAGAAATTTCTCGTCATGACAAACAAACGTTTGTAAGGTAACCCTTAATGTTCAACAACACCCGATACATAACGTTGTAACGTAACGAGCGAAATGTAAATTTTCACTATAATAAGGATACTACTAGGACTAAATCCTTACCGTAGATGTCTTCGGGCTCCAATATTTAGACAAATGCTATACATACACACACACACACGCACACACATCATATTTCCATATGTACTAAATACGTATTACGATGCATTAATACGAACGTAAAATAGTCTTATTATCGTCATACATTCTCATTGGAGTATATATGTAGACACACACACACACACACACACACACACACACACACACACACACACACACTGACATAAACATAAATAGACCAAACTGTCGACCACCGTGTGTCTTACGTAAATTTTAATGTATAAAATGAAAATAACGACGCACACATGAAAACAAATTGCTTACAACATTGTCCTTAAAAATTTGCAGACGTTATAAACGATAAACATGTTCTGTACATCTACGAAATGACAAATATACTTCTGGTAATGGCGTCACTTTGAACCGCCCTCTTATTATTATTGTACTCAAAAAATATTATATACGTATGTATGCAATCATTCCGTTTGCTTACGATAATATTTACAAACATATATCTTCTTGATGATATAAATATTCAAAAAGGATGATACCCAATACTGTCAAATGCGACGAGCTTGTCACGATACGCAAGGTTCAATTACAACTACAAAATAGTGATTGAAAACACTTTAGTAAATTGTTGCACCGTCCTATATTAAACGTCAAAAAAAAAAAAAGCAAAAACTCGTCAACGTACAAAGGGCATTTTTTATACACGCACGCAAGAGATACTGAAAAATTGCGCACAGCGTATCTGCGCAGTTACTGCTAATGTATTTCTCATCGATCTTCTTACGTTCAGTAGTCGCGTTTCCCCCGTTAAAAACTTGAACTTCTTTCCAATATCTTAATGCAGAAGAAACGGACACGGTAATGTCAAAATTGAATATAAATTCTCACGGTGAGAACTCAATATATCTTTGCTTTTATAAAAGGACACCATTTATTTGGCAAAAGATGGGAAGAGGCTACTACTGGGCGACACACGTTTAATCACCGACGTATTGCACTACAAAATAGAAATTATTTCCGATTTCTATTGTACCCAATTATAAACGAACGGGGCATTGGAATATAAGGTCTTACCATTTCGGAGTGTGCTAGTGTGTGTGTGTGTGTGTATATACAGTTTGAGGTGAACGTGAAAATAATTCTGCTATACGAAATTCGGTCGAATTAAATTTAAATAGAACGATTTAAAACAGCGCGCGTAGAACAATCGATTTATTGATAATAATTACGATAAATTGAAATGTATCGAATTTGCATTAAATGAAAGACGAATAAATGACGGTCGCTTCGCACATCGTAACTGCGAGAAGACTTCGAAGAGGCTGACTGAACAATTTCAAAAAGGAAGATCATAGACTAAGATCGTGCAATAATGAATAATTCTTTGCTATTAGTTAGTGAGCGAATGAAATGATCGACCAATCGAAGAAGCCGCAGAAATACCTGTGATTGGGAAATATCCAATAAACAACATATTTGTAGATTGTCCTGCATAGTTGAGTCATATTTTTTAAACACAAATATATTCAAAAATTCGAATATACTTTTTCTTCCTTTTTTACTTTTTCTTTTTTTTTAATAAATTAACTTAATTGTAATATTCACTTTGGTAAATTAATGAAAAAAAATATATATATATATAGAATAGTAATCAAAAATATAAATTTTTACGAATTAGTTAAAATGAGAGGCCAACCACCCCATAAAGCTACCGTCGTAGATTCATCGTTGAATTCAAAGTAATTTCGGGGTTTTCCAATTATCTATTAAAGGAAATATATGTCGCGTTGCTCTTTCCGAAAACTTAACGTAGTTACTGTAGATTATAAGATTTGTGTGCATCGTTAAGGATAGAACATTGTTTAATATTATCGGTGGTATTTAACGAACACGATACACATTTATGACGAGTTTAAACTGAAATAAATAAAACTGGTACTGCGTCCACACTATACCTGTACACTATAAAATGGATAATCATTTCAAACAATTCGTCCATAAAACTCAGAAGTAACATAATATCGGCAATATTCCAAAACGGAGAAAACACTTATAAAGTTTAAAAAAAAAAAAAAAAAAAGTTGTTAATTTTATTCGAACTTTCCTATTTTTTAATTTTTAAACAAAAACTGAGTGCGGAGGCATAAAGTTACAAAATGGTATAAATGATTTTTATCGCTGTTTTCGGGAAAAAATAACTTTAAAAAAAAAATCCACGATATTACGAAAGTTAACAAAGGGGATTTATTTTTTACATTCGGTTTATTAGCGGAGAATTCATTATTGAGTTCATCGATTTTTTTATTATTTATTTTTTACACTAGGTTTATTGATGGAGAATTCATTTTTGGGTTAATTGATTTTTTTATTATTTATTTTTTACACTAGGTTTATTAATGGAGAATTCGTTTTTGGGTTAATCGATTTTTTTTACTATTTATTTTTTACGCTAGGTTTATTAATGGAGAATTCATTTTTGAGTTAATCGATTTTTTTATTATTTATTTTTTACACTAGGTTTATTAATGGAGAATTCGTTTTTGGGTTAATTGATTTTTTTTTATTATTTATTTTTTACACTAGGTTTATTAATGGAGAATTCATTTTTGGGTTAATCGATTTTTTTATTATTTATTTTTTACACTGGGTTTATTAATGGAGAATTTGTTTTTGTGTTAATCGATTTTTTTTATTATTTATTTTTTACACTAGGTTTATTAATGGAGAATTCGTTTTTGGGTTAATCAATTTTTTTTACTATTTATTTGTTATGCTAGGTTTATTAATGGAGAATTCATTTTTGATTTAATCGATTTTTTATTATTTATTTTTTACACTAGGTTTATTAATGGAGAATTCGTTTTTGGGGTAATCAATTTTTTTATTATTTATTTTTTACACTACGTTTATTAGCAGAGAATTTATTTTTGGGTTAATTGATTTTTTTTATTATTTATTTTTTACACTAGGTTTATTAATGGAGAATTCGTTTTTGGGTTAATCGATTTTTTTTTATTATTTATTTTTTACACTAGGTTTATTAATGGAGAATTCGTTTTTGGGTTAATCGATTTTTTTTACTATTTATTTTTTACGCTATTTTTATTAATGGAGAATTCATTTTTGAGTTAATCGATTTTTTTATTATTTATTTTTTACACTACGTTTATTAGCAGAGAATTTATTTTTGGGTTAATTGATTTTTTTTATTATTTATTTTTTACACTAGGTTTATTAATGGAGAATTCATTTTCGGGATGATTAATGTTTTCCTCCACTTTAAACTTCGATCCGGATATTTATTTTTTCAAAACAAAATTAAAATTAGACGCCATTTTTACACTTTAAGTTTTTTTTTCTGAACAAGGTAATATCTTAATTACTACTATAGTCAATAGATTAAGAAGTAACATTCGGTATTAACGTTTGTTCTTCCGCGACACATCCGAATATTTCGTACAATTTATGTAACAATTTTCTAACAACGTAACCATCGATAAGCTAAAAATATAATTTTCGGCGATTTTTAATTTTATTTTGATACATATTATGGTACATATAGTTAACACCATTCTTCACGCTCCACCAACAACTTCTTGTTCAGACTTAAACGGATCGTTTTTTTTTTTTTAATTTTCCTCCTAATTATCAATCGTCATAATATACCTATCACGAGATCCAAAGAAGCGGGGGAATGTTTTACTGATAATTTGAATAATTTATTGATAATCGCGCGCTAGTTTTAGCGGCAATTTTTTATATGCCCAGCGCTCGAATTCGGTGCATTTACTAGACGTCGTGCGCGTAAGTAGCGATTAGAAAAAATTAAAAATTTCTCCATTTTTGTATCTATCGCTAGTATCATTCCAAATATTTATCTCAGTCTTATTACAGCACTGTACCCCAGTATATCGGGCCGATCATTATCGGCGTGATTAGTTAGCACTGAGGTCTCGGGTACGTAAAATTATCTGCGACCTCGTGTCTTAGTTTACTTTCGTATCTATTATCGTGATTTTTTGTCGCTTCGTCAGCTAATAATTTGCAGTCGCTACGACGACTTTCCAAATCTCTTCGTAAATTTCATCGTATTTTTTTTTTCGAGTTATTCGGTTCTTTTGTCAACTATTAAAATCCCTTCGGTAGTTGTCGCATAATATATTCGGTGTATTATATTAAATAAATAAATGAATAAATAAATAAACTAAAGCAGCGGCGAAATTGTGATCGTTGTATTAAATTAAATGTTCCACATGCTCGCTAATATTGAGCTAATTTCTCGCACTCGACAGAGTCCAACGCTTTGAGGAAGTCTATAAAAAGCCCATATACGTGTATGTGTGTGAATATATATGCAGCTAATCTATCTAAACATAACAACAACCAGAACAAGCAGGTTTCAGATCTGGTTTTTCAACTATAGACAATCTACATACAGTAAATCAGCTGTAAAGGCAGACGAATACAACATAAAAATTTACCTAGCATTTGTAGATTTAATACAAAAAGTAAAGTTACCATTCAATAGAATTTTCTGTACCGAATATATCAACGATTCTTTCCAGAATTTGTAAATTTTCGGAAGGCATTTGATTCAGTTTATCACGAGGGTTTGTATCAAGCTCTAGAAAAACTGAATATACAATCCAAATATATAAGAATTATAAAAACTATATACGATAATGGATATGGAAAAATTATTCTGGATAAAGAAGGTGAAAATTTTCCCTTAAGAAGAGGTGTACGTCAAGGAGATTCACTGGCACCAATTCTATTTAATGCTGTGCTAGAGGAGATATTCAGAAATTTGAGTTGGAAAAAAAGGGTATAAAAATTAACGGAACCTTTATATCGAATTTACGATTTGCAGATGATGTAACTTTAATCTCAGCTTCTGCAAATCAATTAAAAAGCATGTTAACGGAACTAATTCAAAAATAAGAGGTCTCGAAATAAACTTTGAAAAAACGAGTTTAATTACAAACGGAGATAAAATAGAAATTAAAATTAACGGAAAGGCGTTACAATGGGCAGACGATGTTATTATATATCTAGGACAATTAGTTTCCTTCACAGATAGAACGGAAAAAGAGGTAAACCGAATAATAGCGTTAAGTTGGAAAAAATTTTGGTCATTAAAAGAAATATTTGGACTTAAGTTAGATCGTACTAAAAAAGCACAAATCTTTAACAGAACTTATGGCGCTCAAACATGGTCATTGACGAATAAATTGTATAAAAAAATAAAATACAAATAGCTCAAAGAGCAATGGAAAGAAAAATGGTTGGGGTAACTAGGTTGGATAAGATAAATAACAAAATATTAAGGTCCAGATCGAAGATGGAGGACGCTCTACAAATAATACGTGAAATGAAGTGGAATTGGGCTGGACACGTCATGCGGTTGAAACCGAACAGATGGGCCAGGAGAAGCACGGAATGGTTACCATTAGACAAGAGAAGGCCGCGGAAAAGACCAAAAACAAGATGGAGCAAAGATATCGTCAATCACGCGGGAAAATATTGGATGCGTAAAACTCAAAATCGTCTGGAATGGAATCAGATGCTTGATTGGAGGAGGCCAATGCTCGACAACGGGCTCAAATTTCCTGTTTTAAATATAGTGTACTACATAATATTTATTATACAAGTATTAAGGTTATAATATATAGAATATTATACATGGGTATGTTATAAATAATGAAAATAAAGGCTTTTGTATTTGTATTTGTATATATATATATCTTTTTTTTCTTATCTTCAACCCGTGGGTAGGTGGATAGGTAAGATATCAACACGTCGAGTGCTCTGGCTAATGATATAATTTCTACAAACGACCTCCTTCCACAGATGTCACATATAAACCTGGTATACGAAGTCATGTCCGCATTAGATTACTATTTTCCCGACTATTAAGTTAATAATGAACGTCGACCGGCATAAGTCCTATTGCGGAAATTCGTCATTTTTTAATATTTCTCGTTTTTCAATAAATCCGCGTACATACTTATAATGGAACCATTTTAACCGTTAATTTATTTCATAGTTGTAGGAGAACGCTCTTTAAATAAAACTCTTCGTTAAATGTTTTGTTACCCCTTTCAGTCATGCGTTTGTCAGAAAATTATAAATCTTATACACAGGCTGTTTATTATATAGATAATTCTAGATGATATATAATGTTTTTACACAAATATAATTATCAGGGTCTATCTCGGAAAATACATAATTTTGTTCGTATTAAAATGTCATCTATCATATAGTGGACATGGTGACTGAAAGGGTTAATATTTCGGACGTGGGTTTTTTTATTTGCTAAACGAATTTCGAGCTTGTATATTTCCCGTTCTGCTATTATTCTTCTTATCATATCGGCCATGATGCCTTTTCCCAATATTTCACAATCTGAACTGCCTCGTCCGAAATTCCATTTATTCTGGTCGTGTCTTCCATCCCGCATTGTATTGGCAACAATGAGTTAGTGTATTCGCATCTGTCATCTTTCATTTTCCATCGTTTCATGTTCTTCGCCGTTCTTCCTGTCGTGGTTCTTATTCTATCAAGGGTTTTCCATGCCGACCACGGCAAAATATTACCGGGAGGTAGATGTTCGTTCGGTTGTTCCCATAATAATTTTAGTAGATTTTCTTTCAGCTTCCCTTTCATAATTCAGTCCTAGTAATTTCGGGCCGTTTGTTGTTTTAAGAAAACTTTTCCTCGACTTCAATCGACTTATTGTACTTATTCGATGGATGTCTTGTTCGTGTTTCGTTTTTTCTTTTCCTAGCCATCACTTCCCGCCTTATAACTGGTGGTGCTATGCTGCATAGTATTTCTATTTTATCAATCGATGTCGGCTTTAAACATCCTGTAATTATTCGATCGGTTTCGTGTATTAGCGGTTTGGTAGGAACCTCCGTGCGGTGCCGCCCCTGGAAACAGCGAGATAATTATCGTGTAAAACAATGCAAACTTCGCTGGCTAATCCTACCAACCACGGTCGAAGGAAAAGGTGCTCTTTAGGACCGAAACAAAGTTTAACAGCTCATTTGGCCGTTAGGCTGCCGCATTATCAAATTCTCTCTAATCGTTTTATTAGTTCTTATATCACGTTTGCGATTATTTCCATCTGACCATCTCCTTCGTTTTATCATCGCGCTTACTATTAACGTTACAATTTTTTGTGTGTATAATCATTTTACGCGTGAAGAGAAAATGCCTTTATTTCGTTAATTAACGTACTTTTCACAAAATTATTGACCCAAAAGTACCAGTTAATTGACAAATATTTTCAATTAATAATAAAATTAAATTTTTTAATACTATAAATCTTATCAAAAAGAAATAAGGGGAAAAAAGGCAAATTAAAAAATAAAAAAAAAACGCTAAAAAAATAATAAAAATACTTAACTTATAAATCGGATAATTAAAATTTACAATCGACACTTGTTAATAAATCGCCTTAATATAAAATAATAGCCTACTCGAAATTAGAAAATATTTTTATAAAATTCTATTACGCTTAATTGCGCTTATATATACTTATAGTGTATATGTCATGCACGGAGATGTGCCATATCGTAGTTACCGATGATATTAATTTGCGGCGACAGATATAACAATTATAAAATAAATGTCTGGAAATTTTTTTTAATAAATTGATCAACAAACTCGTTTACTCGTGTAAATATGAAATTTTCGATGTTACACATAATCTCTTTATATCGTTACTTCTGCAATGAAACCTATATACATATATATATTATATATATATATATATTTGTGTGTATATGTAAATGTAAGTTAGATACAATTTTATAGTTGATTACTACACATTCAGTTTTTTCGGTATATACCCACTTTTTCAAACAATTTTCATATATATATATATATATAAAACAAGATCGATGCCAAAGGATTAATTTTCATTATAAACAGCGCATTCTGGCAGTTATAAATTATTTAAATTAGCTCGAAAGCTCATATTTCCTCGCTTCTTTAAAATAATTCTCTTTTATTTTTGTCGAGAAAAAACTCCTAAAAATTAACGATAACAACTGCGATAAAATAAAATAAAGATAAAATTCGAATATAAAAATAAAAAACCATTTCTCTGCGAACTTTTCGTACGAAATAAATAATTTAATATCTAGCTTTTTTTTATTACGACGACCACCGGAAACTTCGTTTACGTTCTCGTAGCGTTGTTCGTTGTTTCGTTTTTGTTTTTTCGGCTTTTTCATTCTTCGCTTACACTCAAATTAATTATCTAATCTACGATCGAGCGGAGTGGGTTTTTCCAACTTTTCTTCCCCAATTTTCTTTTTCAGTTTTCCGAAGTTTTATTTTCCTTTAAATGTTTCATTTCGTAATAATGTGTACACATTCGCCAGTTTTTATATCGATGCGCGTACTACGATGATAAAAAACTTTGCAGAGTAACGAACGTTCGCGCGATGCCAGACAGAAATATTCAACTTTCGCGTCTCGTACCAACCCCCTCAACTTATTTTATACCGACTAATCGCAATTTCGCGTAAAATATACTCGCGAAGAAAACTACTCCGCACTGTTTGCTGATTCGTACGATAACTTTAATTATAAATTTATACCGTACCAAAATCATCTCTTCCTCATGGTAACGATATTCGGAAAACTAATCGCAACTGAAATATGGAACAGTCGTGAAGTAAAAATGTGCTCAAAAGTGTTACGCATTCACCGGTATTTTCTGTTTTCTCGTATTTATTATTAAACCATAAAGAAGAATGATTGATATAAGGAGTCGAATGTTAAGAGTGCCGCGAAGAAAAAAAAACTAATTCGTCCTTACTCCGACAAGTGAAGATGGATCAGAGGCTACAAGTCAGTAGAGAAACGGATAAAACCTTAAGTGCAGACTACACGACCGGTACGGTTGAAGGTTTGAAGGTCGTAAAAGAGGGACACCTCCAACGAGAAGATATCTTAGAATTATAGCAGTTGAATCGATGCGGGAAATAATATCAATATGCGATTGTGGCAAGGCACATTTATTCACTAAAATCTGCAGTATCGCGATACTTAGCCACCATGATGATGACTACTACCGTTGTCTTTTTTAGCAACCGGCGCATAGTGTACGCTTCCGTTAATTTATATACAACTGCGAAGTATTTTTTAATTTCGTATACAGGCTTTTTCGAGTTTTTTTTACGTTATTTATATTACTATTTCCCAACTACTTGTACACCCGTCACTCCTCCTTGCCTAATTCGATCGACCGCTATAGCCGACGATAGAAAGCGTCGAGAAAATTAATAATAACCGTTACCGCGTATAACAAGTTCTACTACTACTACTACGCTACTAAGAGCCCACCAGCTTCGGGATATAGGTAGACGTTCCCATTAACGAAAATAATAACCCATTTTCTTTCTAACGTTCTTATATTTATAACGCTGCCCTCCAATTTCAGTCGTATTATTCGACCCAAGAATATACACGTACCCCCTTTAACCGTTCAACACCGGTTCCTTTTCCGTAGCAACCCCGCGCCTGTAAAAAGGCGATTATTAAATAGTCGGAAAACCGAAACTAACTACGGATGTAATAGAAAAAGCTATTAGTTCTTAACTAGCGTTTACCGCTGCTGTGTTCGTTGTAGAAACTTTTACCTTTGACACTCTTAGCGCGTTACGAGATGTAATATAGCGCGTCTTTTAGTCGGTTCGTTATGAAGAAACGATTTGACTTTAGTCGAAATTTCGTTAAATAACGGCGCGCGATCGTTCCGGGCAGGTCTAATTCTTGATTTACGATTTCCGTTTCATTTAACTGACTTAAAATTCGCGCTTCGTAAGTTTTAAACACCGTCCGAGAGAAAATTATAGCCTAATATTCGATCGATCGCGTCGAATTTATTCGCTTAAACACATCCAGACTAACTTTTTCGACTAGCCTAGAATATTATTAGATTCAAATCGAAAAATTTAAACTGGAATAATAACTGATGATTTATCGGTAAATTTACGCAGATGTGGAAATATCGTTGTGTTAAAAAAAAAAGGTTGAACAAGAGTTTATCGTCGTCCTAGGAAATAATTGATTTATTCGGCTTTCACTATGTATATCTTTCTGTCGAATCTTCCCGTATCATGTACATTGTTCTATTACTTTTTATACGAATTTAAAGAACTCATTAAACTTTCACCGCGTATAATAAGCCTAATTCAATCGTTTGGGTTTTTTTTTACATATTTTTCGTTCAATAATGCGCTATTTTAGCTTTATCGTATTTATATACTCGTTGTATAAAAATATCGTATTTTTGTATAGATTGTATAAAAATATCGTATTTTTGTATAGATTGTGTAAAAATATCGTATTTTTGTATAGATTGTATAAAAATATCGTATTTTTGTATAGATTGTATAAAAATATCGTATTTTTGTATAGATTGTATAAAAATATCGTATTTATAAAAATATCGTATTTTTGTAGATAGGGTGTTTTCAAGCGTGTTATATACGAACCTGTTAGCGACGTGAGTGAACAAATGCCATTCGCGCATTACGCAGGCATTTTAATTTATACATCTAAATTACTAATTACTATTACTAATTATTTCGTTGCATTGGAAATGTCTTAATAATGTGAAATAAATTTAAATTATTATTATTATTATTATTATCATTATTATTATTATTATTATTATTATTATTATTATTATTAATAGTAGTAGTAGTAGTAGTAGTAGTAGTAGTAGTAAAAGGCGAAAAATTTATTCGCATCTGAAGAGAAGCAGGAGGTCGTTTTGTAAGACTTTTAAAAATAAATCATCGAACGTCTCAAAAGGCAGTGCCTTAGAAACTGATGAATAATATTTATAAATTTAACCGACACAAAATTAACATCTTACAGCAAGAAAGTTAAATCAATCGAATGATTAAGATATTACAGTACAACGAAAACCATTCTAAGCTAGAGATGTAAGTAAAATTATAGTGAACAATATTACATTTATTTGTGATAAGTGCAAAAGCAACTACATGCCCACTAGTTACAAAAAATAATAAACTCGTGATAATCTATCGATCTAGAATACCGCTAAGTACAGTTTATATACACAATACTT
Organism: Coronaproctus castanopsis; assembly: GCA_032883995.1. Lineage (NCBI taxonomy): Eukaryota > Metazoa > Arthropoda > Insecta > Hemiptera > Monophlebidae > Coronaproctus > Coronaproctus castanopsis. The sequence continues at coordinate 43,417,988 of CM065053.1, read as the reverse complement.
ACAGCATTATAATTGTTGAAATTTGTAATATAAACATGGTTTTAACCTACATTCCACCTAACAACCTAGCTACTTATTATTTTAAATTCTTAGATATATACATACGGAACAATAATTTGAATAAATTCATACTGCTTGGAGATTTAAACTCGCGAAATTTATTACAGGACACAGTAAATAATCAGAGAGGAAAACATTTATTTATAATACAAACCTACGACTTAATAATATTTAATCATAAAAATAAGCATACATTTCAGAGAAGAAATCAAAAAAGTGTAATAGATTTAACGTTGGCAACAAGTAATATAGGTAGACTTAATCGAGCTTTGGGAAGTCAGTTACGAATTAAATGCTAGCGATCATTACTATGTTCAACATAAATATAGTTAGAAATGAGACAAAATCGATCCACAATACTCGAAATAGGTACATATTCTAAACAACAAAAAATTGTTATGGGAGTACCGCAAGGGTCTGTATTAGGGCCGTTCTTGTCGAACTTAGTTTTCTTACAAATGTACAACGTACTAATTCCAAATAATGTGAAAATTTTTACTTTTGTAGACGATATAGTAATTGGCGATAAAAATGAAATCTTATTAGGAAATAAATTAAACGAGGTATACCGTGAAATAAATAAATGGTTACAATCGTTTAATCTGAGCATAAACAATTCGAAATCAACCTATATGAGATGCTGTTCAATAGGAAATTACAGAATAAAAAGTTAAATTTAACGCAATATGGATTAGACGTACAATATGTCACACAAACCAAATATTTAGTAATTGATAATAACTTAAAATTCTATAATCATTTCAATCATATTACAACAAAAATTAGCAAATTTATAAGGGTATTCAATAAATAACAATAACAATAGAATAAACTATAAGAAGGAAATAAAATATTATATAAAAGTATAATATTAACAAACGTACTTTATGGCAGCGTAATCTATAATGATATGTTAAATATCAAACGATTTCAAAACATATTAAAAGCATTCCAGAGAATGATTGCCATAAAATTAATCAAATATTACAGAACAATTAGCTATATGGCTAGCATTGTCATTGCTGATATTAAACCGTTGGTGTATGAGATTGAGAAACATATTAATATTTTATTAATAAAAAATAATGTCAATACAACTCATGAATTTAACAACACGCAATATGAGCATCCATACTATTTGCATCAAGAAAAAAAAGCTAACAATTAAACAATTCAAAATAGTATTGGATGAATATTATGTTAAAAAATATCAAAGGTTATAGGATGAATACAATGGACTAGCGAAACAATATTTTTCCAGTGCAGACGGAAGACTAAAAAATGTTGTATTCGTGCCAAATTATTTCAATACACAGTTTATTAGCGGACATGGATTATTTAAAGACTATTTATATAAGTATGGAATATCGCGTACGAATAAATGTGCAATATGTAATTTAACCGATCATGTAAAGCATATACTGACAGGATGCAATTACGTCAACGCTGATTTCGCAGATATAAATGCAACAGAATTGGTGGATAAGCAGTTCAAAATATTTGACGTTTTCACAGTATCAGAAATAACATACCGAAAAATACATCTACATATATTTTAATCAAATTAATTGTATAATATCACCTTAATATAAAATGGGCTGAACTGAGCACCGTAAACTTAATTGGATGGGCTCTTTTCAGTTCATTATTTATAAATTACACGTATCTCACTTATAAATAAATTTACCCTATCGTAATTTACGAACTGGGGACCAAAAAAAAAAAAAAAAAACTAACTCACTCCACCCTCTGGGGTATGCTGAATGCCTGTGAACAGTAGCTGACGTATTGACCGAATGCCAGAAATATGCTATCGTAATTTACAAACTGAAAAAAAAATTATTATTATTATTATTATTATTATTATTATATAATAGTTTATCAAAGGAACTGAAAATTGATTTATGAAACTATAAACGTCACCGGAGAAAAATGTTGACACAATTCGTTTTAAGTAAATCCGTAGACTTAACTTCGGTATTATGACGAATTATTACGTATTTTTGATGTTCGTCGATAAGGAACCGTGTATTATATAGTTGATTCATATGAAGAATAAATAAGTTTATACGCTTGATAATGACGTAATTGTGGAGAAGTTTCGCACAAATATAAAAATTTTGTAGTGATTAAACTTTGTCTTTATTTTGTTTTATTTATGAAAATACAATAGGAAAAATTATTAAAATTGTCCAATATAAAAATGTAATTTACAATATACTTCTTAGAAGTAATTTTTAAAAAATTTTCGTGATTTCGAGTACTTTTTTGTTTATTTTTTTTTTTTTAAATCACTACATTCCAAACTTTTCAAATTATTATTATTTTTTATTATTAATTATTATCATTATTATTATTATAGTTTTTGTTGTGTGAATGTGTAGATGTGACATTATGTTATAAATATGATTCGTTGGGAATTTGAAGTAATGGTGCAGATATCATAACTAATACACCGAACTTTAAAGTCTGTACGCGCGACCAAGGATTATTTCATTTATACGTTAAGCTAAAATATGATTGGCGTATTGATTTTCAGTAAATTGAATTGTAATCTTTTCATTTTAATTTCATATATGTAATTTTTAAAAAAATTAGTTCGATATTATTTAATTGTTACGTCATTATTATTTTTATCTCAACGACTATTTAACCGCTTTTTTTATTTATTTATTTATTTCGATTTACAATAATTTTTATTTTATATTTCCCCTTTCATCGTCACTTTTTGAAATGTACGAATGTATCGTATTGAAAATGAAATAAATTTTATTCGACTTGATTTTTGAAGGTATTCAATTAACATTGTTACGACTTTTGTACAAGTAGCGATATTTTCTATTGTAGCTGATGTAAAAATTTTCTAACAGCGCGACAAGTATCCGCCATAACATATTTCTGCACTTGTGGCAGTACACTTCGACGATGTTCAATCTATCGATCATCTCGGTTTCATTTGCTGCTCTCGATACGGACGATTAGTTTCGTAGATTTTCTGCTTTTCATGTCGGTATGAAATCGTATATTTTACTACGAGTACGTCTTATTATTACGCTATTATTTTGCGGAACAGTTACATCAATTAATTCTATTATCTTCTGGGTTTGTTTGTTTTTTTTTATTATCATTATAGTGTAATATATCCGGTTTTATTAGCATATTTTATAATTCACACATTTTCTTAATTTATTTTTTATCGCCCCCTTCTGGTGAATTATTTGCGCGACATTATAACGGCGTTTATTTTATGACCCGCTTACTGTGTAACCAAGTTACATTTAGATTCGTCATTCTATTAAGAGTCGATATGAATTCTGGCCGATCAGTATGAAAGCAACTTAGGCCGAAAGATTATGACAGACTTAATTGCTTTCACTTTGTTTTTATTATTTAGTTCCGTCCGCGATACAAAATCTTTTCCTTCTTTAAATCTAGCTTTTCTCAGTGTAACTTTCATAGGATGTGTATTCCTATTAGTTACGTTAGTTCTGGATAATGATTTTCGTTCAGATCCGTTATTAATTACCAATTAAAAAATCCTTCAGAGAATATCATACTACATTTCCGTATAATATATAAAAAATTTATTTTTGTTTACAAATTGGTTTGTGTAAATTAGATTTTAGAGTTAGCGTATAATTTTACACCATGTCCGCGAAGGATTTGTTTTATGTTCTGTGTTAACACTTTTATCTATATGTAGAATGGAGTACTAACGCCATACAGAACGGCAACATACTGAGCGACTTTAAATATTCCTCAATTTTGTATATATCCTACTTGATTTCGTGTTGTAGATCGTCGGTGTTATATTCGGTTTTACGTCTGAATTTAATTGATTGTACGTAAATTTGCGTCATTTTAAAATATGTACCACGTTCTTCGTATCTGAATATATCGTGAGGAGATGTGTGCAATAGAAGTGGACCGCGTCAAAACACAGGTTTTCTTAATCGGAGCGCTATTAAGACGAGCTAGGGAATTTCGTTATTTACACGTATATAGGTGCGAGTTTACTTAATCGTTATACATGAAATTTCGACACCAAATGATGAAAATTTATACAAGGTGTTTAATATACAATACTGCCCCCTTAGAGCGGACTGTAAATAATTTTCAATAAATGAATATTTTCTAAAATTGAGACATTTCACATGAACCAGAAAATGAACAATTTTATTAGCGATAAAATTTCGTGTAGCGGGCATTGCGACTGAAACGGTTAATATAACTTACCGAATGAGACGGGTGTGTTTGAAGTGGGGGGGTTTTCGCGTGAGAAAGTTAAATTCTTTGTCGGTAATACAACGGGTCAGCCGAATTGAATCAAGAGTGGCTGCCCGGTAAAAAATTGAAGAATAGTCGAAAATTATCGAATAATCCGATAAATAACATCGAGCGGAATCCCAACCACTTACGACCGATATCTAGTCATTTTCGGTACTTACGATTCGATTATCCTACATCGGCCGTAACGATTCATATTGAAAGTAATAATACTTTAGTCACTTCAACGGTTACCATTACGGACTTTTTATACTCCTCCTATAGATCTCCTGGCGTACATTAAATATGCGCATAAGAAATAGTGGAAAAATCTGCGGTCCGATCCATTTACTGCAAAGCATTATAAATCCATTCAATCCGACATCTAATCCACGGTTCTATAATATTAAAGTTGAAACGATCAAATTGCAGTGTTTTATAACTACCATTTGTCGACTGAGACTCGGCTGTAGTAGTCGCCTTCTTGCTTCGTTAAACAAGTTGAAACTTATTAGTTCTCCTAATTGCTCTCATCCTACGGATACCCATTTAGTGGCCGATGCAGACCATGTTATGTTCCCATCATAGTATAATTTTCTTGTTGCATTTTATCAAGCTCTTTACAGCCTTAAAGTTCCGTTTCCTATAAATTCTTCAAAATGTTGAAGTATATACGGCCCTATACTCCAATATTTTAGATTCCGGTATCATTATTTAATTTTACACATCCCTACATTACTTCTACGGATACCTATTTAGTGGCCGATGCAGACCATGTTATCCTAGGGTGTTCCCATCATAGTATAATTTTCTTGTTGCATTTTATCAAGCTCTTTACAGCCTTAAAGTTCCGTTTCCTATAAATTCTTCAAAATGTTGAAGTATATACGGCCCTATACTCCAATATTTTAGATTCCGGTATCATTATTTAATTTTACACATCCCTACATTACTTCTCACTCTGCCTAATTTATGCCCTTTCTTATTCATTCCATAGGAAGCCAAAAATAAAAAAAAATCATAGTTCATACTTGAAAACAAAGCACATATTATGAAGATAAATATGTGTAAACACACATACATATATATATATATATGTGTGTGTGTGTGTGTATAAATGAATTTGTCTTACTAAGTATATATGTAGTTCACCCCCTTAAATACGACGTGGAATTTTATCTCCTTTTAACCACCGATTAAAGATTAAAGACGCACCAATTGATGATAGAATCCCCATCGTCGAGCATACGTATATGTAATATATAATGCGTGTATAATATGTACGTATACATAGGAGACAATTCCAATAATTGTAAAAACGCATTTCCATTGAAAACTACCAATTCGCTTTCCTGCGATGATTTACCAATTTCTCCATCTGCAGGAGTGTCATTGGGCCTGATAAGGAATTCGTTCAACTCTTCGCCTTCCGCATTAACGGGGGAGGCCTAAGAAAATTATCGTCCTCTTCGGCGATGTATATAAATTATCGGAAAATTCGTTCGACTAAGAAAATTAAGACGACGGAATTTTCCACATTACAGGCTCCAATCGAGACGTGATGTATTATATATCTATATATATATATATATTATATATATACATATACACTTTTCTTCCGTTCAGTCGATAATTCTTTCGTTCGCGATACTACATTGTCAAGTAGAAAGAAAAACTGCAGAAGATTTAAACCTTCGAATTTAGGAGGCAGATGAGCTTCGTCTTTCAGTTTTAAAGTATCGACTCAGCTACCACTTTTTATATCAAAGTACGCACACGCCTGTTAATGTTTACACGGGTACGTTTCTGGTATACTATTTACACGGGCACACGTAAAAATATTACATCGCGCCTATATGTATCTCTTTCGAGGACGCGATTTTTTCCGCTAGTCGTCACCGAATAAATCGAGGACACCGTCGTAGGCTGGGAACGACGAATTTTATTTTCCGTCCCAACCTCCGCCTATCTATAATAGAAAGGATTTTCTTTGTCTCGGTAATTTTCCGGAAACCGAACACGTATATACACGTAGCACAAGGCGAGCTTTTCGAAATTAAACGAACCCCCCTTAATGAACGTTTTGTTCTCCGGCAGATATTTATCACGTACCTCTTACTATTCCTACGATACTAATATTAGAAAACGCATTAATGTTAATACTAATACTAAGAATAACTAGTAAAAATACCGCTGTCGCTAATGATGAACGTATCGGTTTTATTCTAACTAACGTAGCGGATAATCGCTTCCGACGGCCGATTAATCGTTTTTATAACCGCCGCGCGGTCGGTAGTCAGTCTCGGTCAATAGTAAAAGATCCGTATGGGAAAAATAATAATAATAATAATAATAATTTCTTCGTACATTCCTGTTCGGAAAATATTTGCGTAATTAACGCGGTTGGACATTTAGCGGAACAGAAAAAGTTAACCATTGTTTCGATCCCACCTACGGTTTCAGGTAAGAGGTGAAGACCTCCGGGGATGGGTTGGAATAATTCTGAACTGAGGAATGTGGTATTTTTTTCAATCATACTCAAATAAGTTAAAAAAAAAAAAAAAGTGAATGCGAATCCACTGCATACGTCTCGCAGGTGATATTGCTCTATTAGCTCAATCGGATGAAAATAATGTTCGCAGTAATTAAAAATAAACGGAAGTGGAAATATTAATAAAAAGAAATCAAATTTCGCGAAAAACGATTACTAAATAATTCTCAAGATTATTTCATTATCTCGGAAAAGAAATAGAAGTCCACGTAATCTGGATACCTGGACGCAGCTGTATTGGCCAAAACGACGAAGCAAACCAGTACGCCAGAGATGTGCCATATATATGACACCAGTTCAGTTTCTACCGGTACCATCGAGTGACATATAATCTAGTAAAAAATTGCGCTATCGAACAAGCCAAGACTAAATTTCCAGAATTACTGCAATGCAGCGTAGTATGGCCGGATCCACCCGAGTACGTCAAATGACAAGAGTGCGGACCGGTCGTTCTAAATTAACCTATTGTTACATATAAGACTAACCATCCCGTGTGTTCATCTTGTAATATCAAACTTTCCTTATCCCATCTGCTCCTTTATTGTCCTACCTAATCACCCGTTCTAACCTTAATTTTCCTATTACGATCGATGAAATACTTTCCATTGGTAACCTTAATAATCAACGAACTTTCCTCATATTGTAATAATTTCTTTAGTTACTTTTAAATTAACACTTGAATATTAAATTAATATATAAATTATACGAAAATCAGAAAGCAATGAACAAAGAAGTTAAAATATTGAAAGGATATATACAGGGCTGTTATCACCGGTATTATTCGACCTGTATATAGAAGAAATAATGAAAGAAATTAAAGAAAAATGGTGTAAAAATACGAAATAATATGCACATTACGCCGATGATATAGCTTAGCAGAAAATCGATATCAATTGAAGCAAACATTAAAAGTAATGGAAGATGTATTTAAGAAATACGGAATGCAAGTAAATAAAAATAAAACAAAAATTACGATATGCGAAAAAAATAACAGTCGGAAGAAAATAAGGTTAAAATACAAGAAGCGAATGAATTTTATTACTTTAGTAAAATCACCAGATATGGCATAGCAAGGACATTAAAAAACGGAGATCAATCAAGCAAAGCAAGTTTTTTACGATCGGAAAAATATTTTAACCAACAACAAGGCTACAAATATGAGAAAAAAAATGTTAACCCTATTTGTTTGGAATGCAGCGTTGTACGGATGTGAAACATGGATGATTGGAAAGGCGGAGAAAAAAAACATAGAAGCCTTCGAAATATGGTGCTATAGGAGAATGCTGAAAATAAGATGGACCGATAAATTAACAAATGAAGATGTTTTTAAAAAAAAATTGGCGAAAGAAGAACATTATGGAAAAAAATAATAAAACCAAAAACTAACACGATCGGTTTAAGACATGAAAGCCCATTAAAGATAATTATAGAAGGACGGATGAATGGGAAACGCGGAAAGAGAAGACCAAGAAATCAATATACACAGCAAGTAATAGAAGACACTGGTTATTATGAAGAGGAAAACAGAAAACTGTCAGTTGCGGAAGAAATTAGCAAAACCAGTCTTATGACTACATGATGATGATGACGATATATATATATATATATATATATATTATTTTTTGGAAACAAATAAGAGAGTTAGTTGTATAGAAATCGTTTATTCTATGCAAATTCGAATATTCAATTTATTTTTTTACGATTATCGATTATTTAACTTTTGACAAAACCTATTCTTATATTAAATTAACGCGGACGTTACTTTCAATTCATCTCAGTTTTTTCATAACCTTCGAATATATTTTCATCAACTTCCATTTCCAAAAAACATTCGTCTATCACGAGTTTCTTCTTCTATCTCCGGATAGTTTAAGTTTTTTCTTTTCCATCCGCATAGTTGGATTTTCAAATATCCGTTTAGTTAGATTTCCGAATCTATTTACGATGGTCATAAAATGTGACTCTTCCGGCAGACACGATGTCCGTTACTCGACCTTTATATCTTTATTGCGTCGCGTTTTCATATTTCTAGATGTTGGTTTTTCTTTTATGAACTTTACGTTAAATCCTGTTGCCAATTTTGTCCGTATTGCTTTATCCGGCATATTTAGCTTTTTTTCCGGAATATTTAAATTTTATTACTCTTTGAAATTTCCCGAATTATATTTTTGTACATTTCGAAACTTCTTCGACGTTTAATTATCTATTTCATTCTAAGAAAATTATTAATCAGCGCCGAGTCCGGCCTTTTCTACTTCTATAAAATATCTTTTTCGCCGTCTTCGCGAAATCGCTAAACATTCTTCTCATCATTATTATTATTATTATTATGACGCGGAAATTGATTAAAACGTTACTGCGGAATATATGTAATTTAATCGGGCTTCAAACACACACTACAACGAGAAACTAGAACTTTGCGCCTGTGTAGATGATTTTATATTAATAATAACGGTCGATTCAAAAGAAGTTGATGAAATAACGAGGAATAGCTAATGACACAGCGATGAATTTATCTCGATGATGCGAAGTTAAAGCTTTCTGTTGAAAGAAAAATCTTTCTTACATTCATTACAAAATCGCTAAAAATTAAGAGTAAAACATCAAATTCGGTATAAAGTCTTAGTCGTTTATAATTGTCTTTTAAAAATCGCATTGATGAAATTTCATTAAATATATATAATATATTGGCCTATACGGCTTTACTGCGCTGAAATGTGGACAGTGAACAAAATGAATGTTCAAAAATTGCGGGCTTTCGAAATGCGGTGTTGGAGGAAGATATAAAGCTCGACGGAAAAAGTTACGAATGAAGAAGTTTTCCAAAGAATTGACGAAAAACGGACCTAATCACGTTCGATAAAGAAGAGAAGATTAACCTGGACGGGGCATGTACTCCGACGTTATGTTACGCGATGTAAAGGACAGATCCGAGTTTTGGTTCTATACGAGCTGCAATATTATATTGCAGCATCATCTGCAAAAAGTGCTGATTGCGTATTAAGCAAAACGGGAAAGTTGTGGTAAATACAATGAAAATAAAATAGACAAGCCACCTCGCGGCACAGCCGCTAAACAGGTTTTATGATTTCGCAATAAAAACATAAAAACGCCTATAGCTTAAATAATTACGGATTAGTCGAATTGATCATTTTACATACGATATATGCCAGGTTGTATGGAACGCTTTAGCAACATCGAACAGATACCCGTGTGTTTATTTAAGTTGAAATTGCGTGTAATAAATTCGACTATTCCGCTTACTTGTTGTGTAGTTGAATAAGTAGAAAGGAACCCGAAACTACAAGGGAATTCATGCCGATCCTTTAATGTTACGAGCAAAACTTTTTCAGCAATTTTACTTAAATTACTAAGTAGACCGATAGGTCGTATATCGATAATTTTGTGAAGCATCTTTTCCTGTATGACAATAGTTAAAGCGAGTAATTTCTCGCGTGAAACTATTCTCAGAACTTTGTGACGACACAAATTAGGAACGGGATACAGTTTTAGAGTATCATCGTCCCTAATGTTAACAAGGGAATCACGCTGAAAATGACACCCGACTTTTATACTACGCAGCTATTAAACGAACTACTGAAATCTCGCGAAATATCTTTTTAAGTGTCACTATGGCAAATGTGTTCATGCGAAGCCGCAGAAGTACCTCCACATTTAATATTCGACCGTCCTATATATATAATATATATATATATATATATATATATATATATATATATATATATATATATATATATAAGAATATAAGTAATTTGAAAGAAAACTATTTCAACCTGAAAAATGAAACTTTCGCTAAAAACAATTCCAAATATCAGCATCCTCATTGCCTATTTAATGATATCGCGTTAAAAACATCGTGATAACTACACAAGTTATATTGGAACTTAAGTGTCTAAACCGCTAAAGTATGTTGCTCGAGATTTATAAAGGACGCTAATGTAGAAACGTCGATATCGCAAAATTAGATTAAAAACTGACCAATAGATGAAAAGGCCGGCCAAAATACGTATATATATATATATATATATATATAATTATACGCAGAAAACTACATCGGGAAAATATTAGAAGAATCCAAGAAGGGCGTCAAAGTAGAAAAGTAGTAAATAATATCCGACATGCAGACGATGTGGCGATAGTAGCAAACACGACACAAGATATACAAATATTATTGAATAAAATTGTATACGCGATGAACAATTCAGGACTAGGCGTAAATGCGCAGAAAACGAAAACGATGATATTCGACAATACCAAGAAGACACGCCGAATAACGGCAGTGGACGGGGAACCGATAGAAGTTGCTTAAATATCTCGGTTGCTGGTTGAATGATGAAATCAACCCCGATAAAGAAATCAGAATAAGAATCGAACAGGTGAGATCGGTATTTATCCAAACGAGATCTCTGTTCAGTAATTTAAGTTTGAAATTTACAGGAGATGGTTAAGTGTTATGTATATTCGGTTTTATTATACGGAGCGAAGGCGTGGACGTTGAAAAGATGAAAAATATCTAGAAGCATTCGAAATGCGGGTTTTCAGGAGAATGTTTGGACTGACCGTATATCGAATAGAAAAGTTGTGGAAAGAATATGACAAAGTAAAGAGCTAATTATCGAGAAAAAGAAATTAACCTATTTGCGCCACATTATGAGGCACGATACAGTTAATTATACAAGGCAAACTAGAAGGATGTCGACGAAAAGAACGCAGAAGAATGTCGTGGATGAAAGATTTGGAAAATTGGACGGACTGGTCAACCAGAACCAGTTTTTGTCACTCGTTGCAGCCAACCTTCGTTAACGGAGATTATGAAGAAGGAGAATATATACATACATCGAGTCATCGACGTTTTTCAAAGTTTTCCGAAATATTTGAAAAAAATTTATGCCGTATACATATATATATATACACGAATTATTTGTACATATTAAATATTTCCACGGTTAACAGGCAGATCAGTCCGATTCAGCTTTAATACGACACGTAAAGTCGTTATAATAAAATTTAATCGAAACTAAACGAAAACTGTTCCACTAGAGACGATAAATCGGTTTCGAACTAATTCGCTCGTAAACTGTCCGAAAAAATTAAAAAAAAACAACGCGACATTAGAAGACGATAAAAAGTTGCCGCCCAGGTTCGGTCGCTTCCGAGTAATTACGTGCTCTCTTCGTAATTGCCTCAGAGTAGCCGGTTGAAAATTTATAGTCGAAAAAAAACGAATGTAATATACACACACGTTGAAAAACGTACATCGTATTGAGGAAATTCCTCCGTATTCGATAGCGAGACCTAGAAATGAGTCCACGCACGCCACGAGGACGGGGAGAAATTTAACCGACTCGTTCATTTTTTTTTCCATTCCTAGTTCCCTAGTTCACCAGTTCCATTTTTAGTTTTTGAAATTTTTCAGTCTTATTTTTTGGTAACCTAGCCTCCTCGCGCGATACGTCATTTTTTGCTGACTAAGGAACGATTCGTATCCATTTATTTCTTAGCCCATTCCAGGGGGGCCGGTAGTAATTTAACGAGCCTTTTAAATTTCGTTCGTTCAACCGCTATATAGTCGATTATTTTGGGCGGTCCGTTTGTTTTTTTGGGGTTTTGTTTATTTTTTTTACACGAAAACTTTACAACGATATAATAATAGTCATAACGGCGACGATGATAAAAATAGCCATCATCATAATCATAGCCTAACTTAATGATGACGGTGATAATAAACGGAACGATAAAAATAAATAATAAACTACGTATCTATTCTATTCCTATTCTGCGGCTATTTCGCCGTTTTGCTTTATCACCGTCTTTCTTCTACGTTTCACACATCGTTTCATCTTTCTCTTTTTTTTATTTTCAACGATCTTTCATCATACTACGGATGAAGAGAGGCGACTTTAATTTCCAACAGTTTGTTTTTATTTTATTCCTGTTTATTTTCTCGAATTTTCCTTCAACACAAGCGCGAATTTTCATTTTCCTTCAGTATACGTAGCGCCCCCTATATTTTGGTCGTTACATTAAAATGTCGACACCTGACAACGGACGATTCTGTATTTCCTCGGATCTTAAACAAATGATGGCGTAGAACGATAATTTTTTTTATTTATTTTTTTTTTGAGGGTATATTGTTGTAAGGATACATATCATCATCATCATCGTCACAGTTGTGGACTCGTTTCGAGCATCGCGTAATTATGAGCGATTTTAACGCGCAACCAACCGACGCCTAACAAAGAATTTGTCGCAGCGAACCAGGGCCAATAATCACTTTAACATAATAATAGCGCATTGGTGGTCTACTTCCAACGTGTTACGTTAGTCCTTCACGTGACATGGTAAAAGTGGATGTACCTTTGTTTTTTAAAACTATTCTTCCTAATCGTTTTTAATATCGATAAATTTTGTCACAGCACTTTCAATAGTGTATTTCGAAAGCATCCATTCTTCGAACGTTTGTTTTCTTCAATTAATATATATATATATACAACTGATGGCTGAGTCGATGGCGAGGTAAATCGCATAAAGTTCGGCTGAATGTTCCAACACTCTCTGAGCTCTCAACTCCTTATGCGATATATTCAGCAAACGATCAGCATCCTACAGCCAACACGACTATTACGACTATTATGTCTCTTTCCTCGCGCTGTTCAATTTTTGAACTAGTGGAAATAATCAATTATTACAGTATCGTCTTTTTTATCTGTCCAGTCCTTCATCGCTTTCTTCGATATCCGTACATTTTATGAACTCTCTTTTGTAAAGTCCGCTTCCGCCGTAGTTAGTGTAGCAATTTTATAAAATCAATCGAGTAAACATATACATCGTTTTTGCTAAACAGCTCGATTAACTCTATCCAACGGTCGACGTTTGATCCCGATTCGTGCGGTAAAATTTTTTCATCGTTTTGTAATTTTCACGACCGTCGATCGCGCCTAAATCTCCTAAATCGTCCAAAAATAACTTCTTAAATTTAAATTTTCCCCTTATATTTAATACAATTAATTAAAACTTATTTAAGCGATAGAATGTTTCTACGTCACCTCATCTTATATATATATATATATATATATATATATATAAAGTTGAATATATTGGAGAGTAGTGATTTTATTAATTAATTATAAACAAACAAAATAAAACACAATTGTGTTTTATTTTGTTTGTTTATAATTATATATATATATATATATATATATATGTGTGTGTATATATGTATATATATATATATATATATATATATATATATATAAGTCCTCTGTCAAAATTTATCGTTCAGGTATGTCGTAGGGAATATACCTATGTCATCAAGTGTTGTAGATGAATTGTACACCGATGATTTAGCATTATATTGTAAATCTTACAGACCAAATATCGCTAGTAATAGATTACAAAAAGCCGCTAGCTCTATTTTTAAGTTTTATAGACGGTATTGATGATCAGGTGATGTTCCGACGAATTGTATTTGAGCGTGCATTTTTCTGTTCAATTTTAATTTGAAGCCGTCTGGTTTGTAACTTTCATTCTGCGAGTCATCTTGCATTTATCTAGAGCGTGAAGTCTTAAACGAAATTCCATCATCAGCAATCTATAACTAACATCTGAGTATCAATTTCAAACTGAATTAAGCTCTCGCCCCTTGCATCGAATTCGACAAACTCGTGCATGTGGTCATCAGAGCTTGAGCTGCCTATCTTGATATTAAAATCCCCATCACAACTGTAATTTCTCTAGAAGGAAGCGAGTTTAGCAGATTTGAAAGCCCATCATAGTAATAATGTATTTGTGCGTCATTTGCAGCTGCTGTCGGAGCGTATACTTGTACTAGATTTATGAGAACAGAAAGTGTTCTTAAACAAATCATAACTATACGGATTTTGATTGCTTTGTACCCTTTTACAATGTAGTTAATCCTTTTCAGTACCAGGAAAGCGACGCCTTCTCGTTGTGAACTGGTGTTGCTGGAAGCATAAACAACATAATCTTGGGCATTAAAATGACCATTTTGATTACAGTGAGTCTCAACAAGCCCGCAAATTGAAATATTGTATCTCACGAGTTGATTCCCAATAATCTTGGCTTTTCCCGCGGCTAATAGCCCACGAACACTCCATATCCCGTATCTTAAAAATACCGGTCGCATATTTCACATTCTGATCTCGGACGTCGGAACGTCTCAGTTGCTAGCCGGTGGCCGGATCGCATGGCACAATATCTATCCGTTTACTTGATATATCATGGTATTCTCGAATGACCATGTCAATTATTTATTTGGCGCAGTTAACACGGTATGCATGTATGTATGCACATGTGTATGTGTACATATGTGCGTACGCACATAAGCTAATTTTGGTTTTTCTTGTTACCATATTTTATATATGCAGGTTTTTTGTTCGTTTTTTCCTGTCCCCTAACATTTGTTTCTCATTAATTATTCCCCGGTTTAGTAATAAAAGGAGAGTTAAGAATGTCTTGGTTCCAAAACTTGAGAACATGGACAAATTGCAGCGTTAAATAATTGTTTCACACAGCTCGAGATAGGAACGCGTATAATTAATGAAGTCTGGTAATGGATGAGATCGAGATAGGTCATGGCACTGAAAAAGAAGAAGGACTATTTAAGCGAAGTGTTAAGGTATAGGGTACTTAACTTTAAGAACCTTTTTACGCGTGGCTCATTAAGACAATTTCAAAACCAATTTGGTCATACGGCATTCAGATTTGGGGTACAACGAGTAACTCTAATATAGGCATAATGCAAAAATTTCAATCAAAAGTTCTGCGGAATATTATGTCAGCCCCGTGGTATGTCCGCAACGATGATATACACAACGATCTCCGTATACCGTCTGTTAAAGAAGTAATCAGGTATTGGATGATACCTGCATCGGCTTGAAACCCATATCAATCAACCTAGCACACGGCTAAAGTTCTACGCAATGGCGTGTCATTCAGACGACTAAACAGACGTAGTCGGATCGAACTAACCGACCGTAACGATTAAATAGTATTGCATATCATACAACTATAAATTAAGGAACCGCCGAAAAGCATTCCGTTAGAGATTTAAAACAGATCAGTGCTGCCTATTGTTCAACAGGTTGAATGCATGTTATAAGCTTAATAAAAAAACAATTAAATAAAGCTTCCTTCTTCTTCAAATATCTGCAGCAAACTTCCGAATGAACGACAGCGATCCCGAAACGACCTTCGCGGCAAGTTCGAATTCTAAATCTGGAATTTCTCGTGTATACATCGAAGGGTATCGTCTTTTCGAGGACGACCTTTAATTGGTAGTCCGGTAAGTTGTACTAATACTTTTGTACGGTAATAATGCCAGACTTTCGTATTTTAATTATGGGGTGTATATATAATATACTCATAAGGAGCTAAGCCAAGATATTCTGAGGAAAATTTGGAAACTTAATAAATTATTAATACCTAGTTTCGATATCCCTTACTTCGTATAATGAAGTGAACAACACCAACGGAGATGGACTTTATATTCGGTTGTCGTAGGAGGTAAATTCTGTATCGACGAGACGTCTGTACACGCCTGTACGCCTATAGAGCATCGATTATATACGGACATATAGACGTGCACAGGTGAATGTATATGTTACGACGTGTTCACAATACCCTATACGTATATACGTGTAGTGTTTAAATAGGTGTATGCAAAATTCGACTTTTAAAATAGAGAATACCTCTAATGATGAGTGTGAATGTACGTAATAGCTACCGTCAAAGGACTGAGAAAGTTTTATCTGAAAGTATGCAGCTGTAATAATATATGCGCCCAGTTCGCACAACAACGACAACTCGGCTTAGACGCTAAACCAAATTTCGTTCCGAACGACTTAACTTATTACTTCACCCTCTCTATACGCGGACGTAAACCGCTAGCGTTCGTGCGCGGTTGTTTAATACGTTTAACTTAATTAATTATCCGCGTTCGTTCCTAGCGCAAGTAGAACAAGAACAAGATTTTAGAAAAAGATGCAAAACTGCTTATCCTGAAAAGACGACATTCAGCTACCGAAAAGGATTATGATGTTGTTCTTGATATTACCCATCACCATTATCTAGACCACGCCGACGCTTAAGTTATTTGCTTCGTCTAAGTTTAAGCTTACGAAAAGCTCGCAAAACGCTAGTCATCGTTTTGTTAATCTTATGTCGATTAAGCGGATGTTCGTATTTCCCGTAATTAATCATATTAGTCGCGACGAACAGCTATAAAGCGACTACTAATATCGTAATAATAATAATCAAATCAAATTTTATTTTTTATAAAAGTGTTACACCCGATGAATCATAATGAAATAAATACAATAATAGGAAGTAGAAGAAATAACTATAAATAAACGATACACTGGGAACCTTTTCATACATTACCGCGGTGTAAACATAGACAACATAAACGTGCGTATTCGCGTGTACATAAAATATACATAAATATTTACACAATATACACGCATTAATCATATTTATAAGTGTCCGCTAATGTGCATAAGTTGCAACGAATTTTGTTTCAAAATAATATAATACATTTATAAAATATATACATATATAATAAAGACGAAAACCGAATTGCTATAACGCGAAAATAATAATAATAGAAATATATACATATGTACAAACACGTATATATAGGCTCACACTATATTTTAACCACACATACACACATAAACACGCACACACACGTCCGCATATCCTGGCACATTAAAATGTTATAAACTATTTAAAGTTATATTTTAAGTACATTATCGATTAAAAACATACGCTACCAAATACATTCGTCGTCGTTTATAATTTTTAATCGATTCCTTCGCCACACCGAAGTAACGAATTAGATAGCGTGACTCCTGCATACATATAGCCTGTATTCTGGAACGGAATTCATTGCATTTTGGAATCTTTTCTCTCTCATCAGCTGATAATCTTGTTATACCTGCCGTGAATGTTTATATCAAATCTTTTACAATTTTTGCTTACGAAACATACGTTTATCCTTCTTATCTTTGCTAAAATGTTATCGATTTAAATAGCGCGTTTTGTAAGAAAGCCAAATATGATATAATTAAATTAATTCAATTTCAATTAAATTCAATTTATTATTACATTAAAAAGTTTACATACACGAAATGAAATAAAACATAGACCGACTATGCGGATAAACTGCGCGAGCACCGGCTAATGAATTAAAATTGTAGCATTTTACAAATATGGTAGTTATTAGATATGTGAGAAAAATCTTCAAAACTCAAATAATGCTGGTATACAGAATTCAGCTGATTTCGATTTTAACATAGATTAATAACCGGATAAGAACAATCAGTTTATTTTGAATAAATTAACAAGATAATTAAATTTATAAAAATTGAGATAAAACAAAAGTTGAAAACTTATATATACATATAACACAAACATATATATATATATATATATATATACATAAATAAAATGACAATTAACGAAAAATGAACGTCAATTAAGAAATACGTCTTAACTTCAAGAACACGCGAAACAGACTGACGTGGTATCCTTAAGGAAGACCTATTTATACCAACACTAGAATGACTAACCGGTAGTATAATGGAACGCCTGACAAGTAAAAGAAACCTGATTGGTTGTTCCATCGAACCATACTCAGATAAGAAATCAGGTGACATCGAACCCTGTGGCAACTTTGAAAAATTTCAAAAAACTGTAGTAATAAACGGAAAATTATAAACAAGTTATAAAACACTCCTGAATAAATTATTTAATTATATACATATCAAATTAATCACAACGCGCGTGAAAAATAAAAATTAGGAAAAGAAAAAACGTAATCAAAAACACAAAATAAATTTAAATAACTGTAGATACACCTACAAACTAACGATTAATATTATTATATACGCATGATCATATTCTTCTGATACATATATACAAATAACCGCAAATACTTATACGCGTATGCACACACATAAACATATACACACTTCATACGTATACACACACACACACGAACACTTATGTACCCCATGAAGACACGTTAAAGTCTTACGCACATCAAACGCAATCTTAAGAACGAGGTAAATGAGACTGCACACGCTATAATTATGAAGTTTAACTAATAAAAATATTAATAATAATAATACTAATAACACTAACAGTAATGTTAGTAATAATTGCAATAATAACGACAACGATAGTAATTGTAATAACAATAAGGAAAAATAAAATGTTAACAAATTTGAATTTTGGGCATTTCAAGATTTAGTTGCAGAAATGTAATCGGCAAATATTTAATTAATAACTTTTGTCTGTTTTTAGCTCTCGAGGTAGTACATTAAATTCTATCGGCCCAGCATAAACTGCTTGGTCTCTCATCCTAATCAAAATGCGGAACTTGCGCCCTTATATTCTCCGCACGCCCTAGTATTTCCTTTATTTAATGATATATTAAACTTAGTATGGTTTCTGAACACAAATTGCAACAGATACAGAATATACAAATCTCGTACAGATAAAAGTTTATTTTTAACGTTTTTTCATTAAAAATTTTTCTATTTAATACATATATTTGCAAATTGTTCAATAGGTTTCATATGACACTTCGGCATTTTGAGCATCGAACAATTACGCCGATGAGCACACTATGAAGATTCTCTTTTTAAGCGCTTCTTGAAACATTTTTTCAGCACACGTATTGAACAGCATAGATAAAAGAATACTGTCTCACTCCTTTCTTTATCTGTATATTTTGTGATATTTCCCCCTCTATCAGGATATGTGGTTTTTGATTCCAATATTATATGTTTTTTATCATTTCTATTTCATTCTTATTTATTGCTTTTTCTACTAATAGTTCCATTGATATATATATATATATGCATAAAATATATTCATACATACTTATTTCGTATTTGTATTTAACGATATAGTTATATATGAGATATCTGTAGATTTTTCTGTAAATGCATATTATTACAAGTGTATTAATGTATATATACATAAAACGAATTAGATAGAATGAAAAGAGAAAATAAGATAAAATTTCGAGCAATTTCGTACACATACAGATTTCTTTTTATCATCTTAGTTCTCTTCAGTTCAGGAAGCTCACTTTCTCTTCTTCAGTGAGCAATACAACGTATCGCTTATATATAAACATGTATATACCCATATATATATATATATATATATATATATATATATATATATATATATATATATATATAATATGCTACTTTCATTTTCTTGTTTTACGACCACTTATTTTCCTTATCGGGATGTCTGCGTTAAAATGAAAAATGGCTGGTTGATTTAAAGCACTTCGCAACCGTCGACCGTTACTGGCAAACGTGCGAATAAAGCCTCCTTTTCCTCGAATAGACAGCATCTCGTGTGAGAGATACGCTGTTCTATTCTTCGTATCTTTCTTGTAAAATTCGACGAATTTTCAGCGGCCAACCATCGCGAAAGATAATTTCCTGTCTTAGCGACGTGAAATGAGGCGATAAGTAACGGAAACGCTTAACCCCTTTTTCATTCGTGACCTGACAACCGGCTCTCCGTAGTTTCTATATCAGCCCCGACGGCGTTTCGATTATTATTTTCCATAGCGAAAATATTAATTTCGTCCGCTTTCCTCCTAACCTCGCCTAAGAATTATACGGACGATTTTTCTCGTGAATTCTCCGAATTATTTTTCATTACCATTTACCGCGTGCGATATATCGCGTTTAACTGAATAAACTAGCTATCGCGCTTTAAAGCCAAGCAGAGAAGATAGTATAGTAAGTAACCTGAATAGCCGATATGACGACTATAATATCCGAAGCACAACAATTCCCCTAATTCTTTTAAATCAGTTTTTGTAAATGATTTTTTCCGTTAAACGATAATTTAAAAATTGGACAATTCGTAATCGTGTTTAAACAATTTATATCGGCATCATCGATCTGCACGAGTTAAACTGGAAAACTAATAAGCCGACTGATTACTTCGAAATTTGAAAACGGGTACGCCAAGGATGTATACCCCCTCACTGGATGCGCTTTAACATATACGGGCTGGTATTAAAGTAAACGGACGGATAATAAACAATATTCGATACTCGGACGATATGGGTTTCTAGTTATAAAAGAAAAAATTTATTACAAGGGGATCGAGTGTGATATAACTACTGCATTTCGGAGTGACACCCTAACCTTTGGATAAAATCCTTGGCGAAGCCAGCGGATTGCACCTGAGGAGGTAACGGTGTATAGCTTTGCTAAACCTCGATGAGGGAGTGAGGTAGTCTTCAGATTTTTGTAAACTTTTAGTAGACACTTCCTCAACATCCTCATAGTTACCCTGTAACGGAATCGTCTGTGACAGAGACTTTTCACGAGTAGCCGATCTTGGTTACTAGCTACTAACGGATATATTTACCCGTTATACTACTATCCACCACCTACGGACGCGTCCAATTCCGATTATAGCTCCCGATTTCAAGAATATTCTTATTATTGCCATTATTATTATGAATTATCTTCTATTGTACTTGAATTTAAAAACCAACGAATTTAAAAAACAAGTACATTCGATTCGATTTGATGATTATTAGTATCCATCTATATAAATGAGTGGTGCAAATTAGAAATAAATGGACAATTATTCAACCATGCCGACGATACGGTATTAACAGTTGATTCCATAATACTGCTACAGAATTTAATCGAAGAAGATGTTGATAAAGGGATGCGGTCGGTTAGTCGGTAATTAAATTATTTATGAGTAATAATAAGGCCAAGTACATAATCTATATAAAAAAAAAAAAATAATTGGAATATTTTGTAAATAAATATAGGTGACAAAGCCGAGGTTACTGAAATTGAATATCTCGGAGGTTTTATTAAATAAGTTAAATTGTAGTGTCCATAAGGTAATTCACATAGTGAAAAAATTAAGGAAGATTAATTGTTTTTCTTTTCTCGACAGGACATTTGTGAAGCGTTTATAATATTAACCGGTTCTTTCCTATAACATCGTCCGCTGGTTTAGCTAAGTATCATGTAAATCCTATCGAATGCTTAAAAAAGCAATATTTAGTAATAAATGGTCACTAAGTATATTTTTACAGGTACGCGAGTTAAACAATTAGCAAATCTTTAATTTTATATCGAAGAACCGGTTTAATTTAATATAACGGCGAGTAAAGAGAAAATTGAATACACGAAGCGGAAATTCCACTTTTTTTTTTTAATATCAGAATACAGGCAAATAGGAGCCCAAATATGGTAACACTTTGCCTATAAATGTCGCCGGAGGAGAATTTTTGTTGTATAGTGTTAGCGTACAAAGCAATTATAATATGGTGCTAGAGCGCAGTTAAACACACACACCCGGGAGAACTGACTGCAATCGCTTTGTTGTCACAACACAATGCAGCTCCGCGCGTTTTTGTAGTGTACTGCATTATCACTAGCGGCGCGTAGGTTTTGTGCGTGGTGGTTAGCAATTACCCTCCATGCCAGACGGATTGTTTATTTTTTTATTTTCTAACGATGATAATTTTACGTCTTCGATCGTTTGCGAACCCGGTTACGGAGTTGGAGGAAAACGAATAAATAATCTAAGATATGCAGATGATACCACCTTAATTGCTGCATCGGAAGATGAAATGTTAAAATTTCTAGATAAAATAAAAGTCATAAGTCAAGAAATCGGACTTGAAATAAATAAAAGTAAACGTAAAATTATGATTATCGATAAACGAAATAAAAATAACCATGTACAACATATGGGCGATCTACAAGTGGTAAACGAATATATATATATATATATATCTCGGGACGATTATTACCAGCACAGGAGGATGCACTGAAGAAATTAAAAGGCGGATTGCAATTGCAAAGACAGTAATGTCTAGATTATCTAGAATATCTAGAATTTGGAAGAGGCATGAGGTAACTATGCTGACGAAAATACGTATAGTGAATACATTAGTGACGTCAACCTTCCTCTATGTTTCGGAATGTTGGACCCTCAAGGAAAAAGACGTTCGCATCGTAGAGGCGTTTGAAATGTATTACTAGAGGCGAATGATGAGAATACCATGGACAGCAAAGCGATCTAACATCTCAATATTACAGGAGCTGGGAATAAATATACGGTTGAAAGACATGGTAGAGCAAAGGATTGTTAGTTATGTAGGACATATTTTCAGGAATAATGGTCTTGAAAAGCAGATTATACAAGGCAAGATGGAAGGTACCAGGAAACGTGGGAGAACACCGTTAAGATACATTGATCAAATCAAGCAACTGGTCGGAATACCACTATGTCAGTGGATAAGATTGGTCGAAGACAGAGCAAAATGGTGCAGGATTGTTCAGCAGATCGGTTCATAAGACTCACGATGCTCGGATCGAGTGATCGACGAAGAAGAAGAAGACATTCCGTGTAGCAAATCCGTACTCTTAGTCACTCGGATATTCCGACGACTCTTTATATATTTGTAACATTTATCGATTTTAGCAATTCTTTCTACTGTTTATTATTATTATTATTATTATTATTATTATTATAAGTCGACGATTATATCTCCATACGAAGAACAATTTATTTATCGAATACCGATTGTAAAAAGTCGATAAATTTAAACATATATAGGCAGTCGAGCGAAGGAGCATGGCTATTTAGACGTGTAAATTCTAACTGGTATCGAAATAAATCGATTATCGAAAAGTTAAACACACATATATATTTGTATATATATATATATGTATGTATGTATATATATCTGTATATATATATTTATATGTATGTATGTATATATATACATATATGTGTATATGTATATATATATATATATATATATGGTGACGACTTAAGATATTATTCTGCTTTTGAAACAGGCTTCGTAGTACGCCATTATTTACGATCTACAGTGAACCCTGTTGAAACCGAATTATTACGCCCAGTCAGTCCCCGGTTTCGTGGTAATTTGAAGTACGATGCTTCAAGAGGAAACAGCGAGGACTACGATGAAAATGGAAAATAATCGAACGTTCAGAATAATTGATGTATGTACGTGTGTGTGTGTATGTAAACATAAGGAAAAAGTGACCCTACGGTAGATTCGCTTATTTCGTTCCCAATGGGAGGCAATTTAATCTGAAGAGGAGTTCGTGGAACGAGCAGCCGAAGGAAATTGGGACAGGGAGTAATTTTTACTCCTTTGCTCGTAAGAAAGGACTCGAAAAGATAAATTCGGTTTTTAAGGTGGTACATCTCTAACGTATTAAATCTATATATATATAAATTTGTGGAGTGTAACTAATTTTTCTATTCCGTCTTCTACATACAGGACAGTAACATATATCGAATTTATTTATGGTTTTTTTTTTTTGTACGTACAACGAGTTTGAAAAGCCATAGTAGAAATAAGTAAATATTTATCTTTAATATTCTTAAATGAGATCGTCAAAACCGAGAAAAACTCTATACTTCAACCGAGAAATTCTTATCCGCTACGTACGAAATTAAATGAACATATTATATGTATATAATGTTTCTTCGGTATATATTATATAAATGAACATCGTCATGTAAAAAATTTCATTTTTAGTTGCACATTTTGCATCATGTTCCTTGGAATATTTCTCTTGTTTGCTCATTATACGCGCATTAATTTATAAAATAATTTCATTCATCATATCGTTATCAAATATAGTTCAATGATCTTTTGCACAATATTCCAAGCCACAATCAAAAATCCACAAATATCCCTTCTGCTGACACACATTCACAAACACACATACATACGTATGTATGTACATAAAATATATATGTATGCATGTATATATAGCTATAAAATTCTCATTATATCACTGCCAAAGATATAAGTTATTATATCGCTTCAATTTTCTTAAAATAAAATTTTATCAACGGTGTCCTAACATGTTATCGCCCGAGGTATAGAGGTATACTTTTCTTTGCTTCAACGTTCCAAATAAGTTCTTTTCGACTGGCGTAGTAAAAAAATTGTGCCCGACCATTATTAAGTCGTTAGCCGGTTTTTTTATTTGTAACGGCACTAATAACTTCGTTTTAAGTTCTATCAGAATTGAAAATAGACAATTTTGAATTTAGTTTCATTATGTTGAAAGTTTTCTGATAAAATACCCTCGTTGAAAATAACATTTCCGAAAAGGGATCCCTTTCGAATACTGTATACCGTTAAAATTTCAATAATTCGGAATCAGATTTCAAACTTATATATATATATATTAAAACGAACAACGTCCTAGTAGTGTTATCTAATGAAAAATTTAGTTATTATTATCGATACAAAGTGGTCACCGGAACGAAATTAAGTTACAGAGCGTCGTGTGGACTTTTGATGATGCCAATAAAATTGTTTATGTCCTTTATTCGAAATTGAATTGCGTCAATTCTAAAAATATTTAAGTGTTTATCCTGTAATCTATAATCGTCAAAGAAAAAGTATCGTACACATAATATTACTTTACGTTCTAATCTGCTCCAGCTATTATTTTGTAGAGCAAACATGGAAAATGCCTATCACAAAAAAAAATATTTTTACTCATAATTTACAAATCGATCGAACGGCTCTCACTTTTTTAACCATATTTCGAAAATCTACCATCTCTTTTTCCGATTCCGCGATTACGCGTACATACACGTAAACACATACACCATCATTATATCGTAGGTAGGCAACTAGAGTTACCTATACATATTTTGTTAGCCTAAGTAGCGTACAAGCCAATAATAATATGGCGCTAGCGTAGTTAGAAACACACACCCCGGGAGAACTGATTGTAATCGCTTTGTTGTCACGTCCAAATGCAGCTCCGCGCGTGTTTTGTGTGATGTACTATATTGTTACTAGTGCGGAGCCATTGGCATCCGCGCGATAATATTTGGGATATTGGTATTTTGATTTACCGATGATAATTTTTGCATCGCCGATCGTATTCGAACTCGGTACCTGGTACCTTCCGTATGGAACTCCGTGCACTAGAGGCTATCCCGATGACTACGTGCACATTATATATTTAACGACTTCGTACGGGGGGGGGATTTATAATTTTATTACAAAAATGTTGACAATTCACGTGAAAGAACGTAACGATTTAAACGGCAAAATCCGACATTATTTCCGGTTATCGGACCAAATGACCTTCGTGCTTTCCTTTAACAGACTTTACTACATTTACAATTAGCCATTAATTAACGATTTACATATTGGGTTGGGCGTGGTAATTTGCCATTACTCGAACTTTGTACCTTCATACATAAGTTCATGCTCTAGCCACTAAGCTATCTCGAATATATATATATATAATATGTTGAATATATTGGAGAGTAGTGATTTTATAAATTATAAATACATACATATATATATATTCTTATTCTTCTTTCAGTGCATATTCGTCAACGGATGTTCGCGATAAAATTAACTATTATGGTTTTGTCCATTGCTGTTCTGAAAAATTCTGTGGATGTTGCTCCAAACCACATTCTTAAATTCTTGAGCCAATATATTCTTCTTCGTCCCATTATTTTGCCTTGAAGAATTCTCTGAAGTGATTTATGTCTTCTTTAAATTCATATATATGTATATATATATATATGCATACATATATCATGTATACGATTTTGTTGGTCCACATATGGACGCTATAACTTACGTGCTAAAATAAATTCAGTTTCGCTAGTTTTCTATTGACTTATGAATTAGACGTAGAATAAATTAAACTTCGTTACTTGGGTGTATGTCTCATGGCACGAGATCGGCGTAAGCCTCTTTGCGTAAATCCAAGTATATATACATACATATATATGTATGTGTGTGTGCGTAATCAGACAATCTGAAGACGGCCGAGTAGAGATATAGATTTGAGATAATTGTCCCATGATTTCATAATTAATAATAAAAAGAATATTTTTCCTTAATTATTCATACTACTTCATATAGATTTTTAACTTAACCGGTATTGTATGTTCCGAGTATTCTTATCGTGAAATAAATAGATCTGATCGCTCGCTTGATCGATTGTACTGCTTGATTTATCGAACCAGCGAACATAAATCCACTTCTCGGCGGATAAACGCCTTACTGATGGTGGTTTCAATAATTTAAATATTTTCCTTATTCGCGGAAAACGACTTAAGGCGTATTTGTTCGTTTAGTTCTTTGCATATTGGTGCCGTGTGCAATATTACTGAATAAATAAATTTTCATTTTACTTATTTCCATTCGATTATTATTTATATTTTTATATTTTAGCGGTAACATTATTAATTACTTCGAAAAGTGTGGAATGTAGTGACTTAGAAAGTAATAAACAACGAAAAAGGAATTGTAATCGCTAAAATAGTTCCGATCACGGAACATCACAAAGCTTTTCGGCGGTTAACCCATTATCAGGTTAAAAAAATAAATAAATAAATATATATATATTATATATATATATATATAATAAAAATTTAAAGTATAAAAAAAATAGACAAATTATTAAATTGTTAACGTAACATTTTTTACATATTTTTATAATAAATTATACGTATTTTCGTAATTTATTTAACTATTTTGTTTTGTATATAACGGCTTAAAATCAGAAAATCCTTGCAATTTTTAGCAAAGAAATTAATTTTTGTGATTTTAACACCTTTATATTCATACATCTATATATATATATATATATATATATATATATATATATATATATATATATATATATAAAATAAGAATAAATGATGTAAGTACAAACAACTTGAGATATGCCGATGATACAGTTATTTTAGAAGAGAATGTGCAAGATTTGCTTAGAATGGTAAAAAATATAGAAGAAACAAGTACAAAATATGGACTTTATCCAAATTTAAAGAAAACTAAAGCAATGATAATAACAAGAAAGTAAAAAAAAATTAACAATATACCGGAACTAAGAATAAGTGGAATACAAATAGAACGGTTTAAAAGAACTTAAGCACGTGGATTAACAACAAATCAAGAAATAGAAATTAAATGTAGAATAGAATTAGCAAGATCTGCCTTTTGTAAATTAAAAAGGATATTAAGAAATGAATACGTTAATTTAAGAAAAAGAATGGTAAAATGTTATACGCTACCAGCGTTATTATATGGAGCTGAAACACGGTTAATGTAGAAAAAAGTTGGAAGAATTTGAATAATCTACAGGAAGATGACTAAGTTATCATAGAAAGAAAAGGTCAAAAACATAGAAGTACTAAGAAAAATAAATGTCGGTAGTTCAGAAATAATACAGATAATAAAAAGAAGACAGTTTCATTACTTTGCCAATGTAATAAGAGGAAAAAAATATGAAATAATAAAATGATTTATGCAAGGAAGAATCAATGGAAAAAGAGACAGGACAGGATGTACGACGGAATAATTATTTAGGATAGCCCGAGACAAACATAAAGCTAAGCAGATATTACTAGAAATCAGACCATGACGATCTCTTAACTTCATGTGGGAAGAGACAAAAGAAGAAGATATATATATATATATATATATATATATATATATATATATATATGTATATAATGTCGTGCTATGTACTGCCACAAGGGCCAGACGCACGGAGAATGTTAGATTACATTATATAGGTTGCATAACTTAAGGAAGGATAGGAGTCTTTTTTCTGATCAAGGTTCGTTTTGAAAGATTAGTGGACGAGAACTAGGCAGGTTTAGGGAGGAACGAATATTTCTATATAAAGGGCAGAGGATTGATATATATATAGAGCACAGTTAGTTGAGTGTTACAAAGATGGCAGAGACTGATATATATAAAGCACAGTTAGTTCAGTGTTAGAAAGATGGCAGAGAGAAGGGCTCACATGTTGCATTCACACCTTTTTTGATGTTTTCACTTTTTTTTTTTTTTTGTTAATTACGTTGGACTTTTTTTCAGTTCGAACGAATATCGTGCCGTATCAGATGGAAAAACTACGAGATCCGTGTGAAATGATTGTTCCTTCGACCACCCGGACGACGGTAAAGTGATGAGCGACGCCAATTACAATTATAAAGAACCGTTTAAAAGAATCGATTTTTCGCTGGGCGATTCGCATGGAAGATTAATAACTTACGACAATAAGAGTATCGATAATCGTCATAATAATAACGATAATATACGTTCGCAATTACGATCAGTCAGTCATGCGCAGACGCGTCGAATAGACTCTACCGAAGTTGATAGGAACAAAACGTCGCATCAACAAGAAAGCGGTTGTTTCTGTTGCGACAGCGATGAGGATAGTATCGATAGGATGCGATTTCAGCACGCTAAAGGAAAATGCGTACAAAAATGTTTTCGCATATGCTTACTATCCTGTCTTATTATCGGTTATACGTTCGTCGGGGCGGTCATCTTCTTGGCGACCGAAGATCAACAACAACAACAAACTGTTGACGTGTTACAACAGACGCAACAACATCAATCGACAGTTTCGTCGATGGCTACTATGGAAAAATTAAGTCCGTTATTCGCTTCGCCTAACGAATCGACCATCAGATGGTTGACCGAATTAAGCGCCGAGAATCGAGCGAAAACGGTGCAAAATATTTGGGATATAACGGTGAATTTAAATATACTCTATCGCGATAATTGGACTCGACTGGCGTCGAAAGAATTGAACATGTTTCAAGAACGACTATTGGAACTATTGTGGCAGGAAAAATATCTAGACGGACCGGTCTTCAGTCAAGATACTCAACGTATAGCGGATAATTCGCCGACTCATTGGAAACTCGGAAAAGCGTTTCTATATTCGATTTCGATATTAGCTACGATCGGTAAGTTTTTCTTATATATATATATAATTTTTTTGCTTTTCCTTTTTACACCCCCTAGGTCATTTAGCAAAATTTTTGACCATGTAATAACGTCAAGGAGAAACATCCAGCGGTAGCTGCTGCTACCTTAAACAAGGTCCAGAAGTTTTACTCTTCAACCTCTTGGTGTCGCTGAAGGTGTTCAGCAATCTTTGAGCCAAGGTATTAGGATGACCTTCCAGTCTAAGTACATGTCTTTGAGCGTACTGTTTTATAACATCGGACACGTATGGAATATTCAAGTCTCTGTGTTTGTTATGTACCAGGGTGCGCCTATCATTGTTCTTAATATTTTATTTTGAAGCACCTTTATATTTGTTTTTTTTTGTACAACCCCACACGTCTATTCCATTATATATTCATTACATAACTAATTGCTTTTTTTTTAACATCCCCATATATATATATATATGGTAGGAAATTTTAGGTCTTACAAAGGACCTGCAGTTAGAAAAATTTCCAAAGGAAAAAAAATTGCTCGGCGTTAAGTTGTTGAATCGAAGAGGCAACACGTCGGACTATGGATGTAGTGAAATGTATAACATAATTGAAGTTGGTGCTGGGCGGGCATGAATAACAGACTCTGAGCAGATAACCGCACCACAGGAGACAGACACTTCTGAATTTGACATTTGTTTTCTGTCAGGGTTGTCTTTCTTAGCCTTTTGCGTAACAACCTTAACCGCATGGTAACAGTTTTGTTATTGTGGTAGCAGGTGGGACTTAGTTATACAGGTGGCATCTACTCACCAAGAGTAAATAAACCGTCGCAGGAAGACAAAATTTTATAAACAGTTCCCAACTTGTTTTTCAGTATTCTTTAATCTATTACACTACATTAATATATTTATTTATTTATTTATAAAAAATAAATATTTCAAGTTTGTGTTGGTACGTGTGTATATATAATAATTCCATTTTATACCATCCTCTTATCAGAAAATTATCTTTGTAGTTTCATATTTCTCATTTAATTATTTCTGTCAGTTTTCTGTTGCTGAAACTGTTATTCTTCCTCTGTATTCATTCTCGAACCGCAAACGTATATATATATATATATATATATATATATATATATATATATATATATATATGATATAATATACATTTTTCTCCAATCACGATTATAGTCTGTTGAGATTCTGGAACTTAATCGGACTGTCGATCCTGACAGATTACGGACGGCAACATTGTTTAAACTCTGAAGATTGTTCCAATTTTCGAGTCTGGAGATTGTTATATAGTTAAAAATTATCGTTCCATCTCGCTGACATCTGCATTTAACCAAAATATTGGAATTTATTTTATATGAACGGCCTATATAATTAATTTTCATCTATCTAAAGTTATTCCCGAAAATCCTAGTTTTTTGAGATCTAGGCCGACTACAACAAATTTTTCGTTATATACACAAAACTAATTACAGATTGGTTGAACGGTGTTTTCAAATTAATTGTATTTACACGGATTTTAGTAAGACTTTTGACAAAGCCAATCATAATTTAATTATTGCCAAGTTGAATACTTACGGATTTCCCTAAATACGTACAGTTGTTAAGTCCGCGCGGGTGTTAATTATTTAACGGATACCAGTCTCTAAACGCAATATACTCCTGCTCCCACAAGTGCGGTCTCCTTTAAATCGTACAGATTGAATTTTATCGAAATTTATTTCAATCAAAATTCAAATCTCCATTCTATTGTGTTCGTTCGTACGATGTGCGATAAATTGCGATATCATGGGCGTATAATTCTAACAGAAAACGATTAGAAATGGTAAAAAGTAGAGGATGTAATAAAGGACGCTAGGAATCGAAAATATTAGATCATGATGCACTTCTTGTCAAAGGGGATGCCACTAGAAGAAGAAGATTATTCGATAAAAGTTTCATATGAATAATTACGGGTACGCCGGTTAATTATATCCGTTCCATTTCGTGCGTTATGTACGCATACACTTTACACACGTATGTATCGAAGATTAAATTCTAATCTTTCTCGAATGATTTACAAAATCCAAGACGTACTTTGGTACAACATGTTACTTCAGAAAGAGAGAGGTGAACAGACCGAAAAAAGATTAATTACAACAGTTCGATTAATGAAACGTATTTGGGTAGAATATTAAAAACGATAAAATCAACAGAAAAATATCATAAAGCCAAGAAAATTATCACTGCGGTTGGGAAAGCTTAATTCGATATAATTCGATACTCCTTTAAACGAGCAAAAGCCATAAAATGTCGCTAAAAGTATAGAACAATAAATATAATTGATAATATACACACCAACACAGCACACACACATACATGTATATATATATATATATATATATATATATATATATATATATATATATATATATATAACCCCTCGTTAAACAGAAAATGGGAAAAAAAGGAATGAAAAAGTTTTTAAAAGAAAAAGAAAAGATTGGTTGTACCAATTGATAATGCAGCTCAATTCGGCAGAATATTATATGTGTGCGTATTTACAACGTATTTGTATTATATATATATATATGTGCGCGCGTGTGTATGATGTATTTATATTATATACATGTGTGCTTTATATTGAAAGATGCATTTATGGCGTCCAAGAGTCTGAATTTTCTTACAAAACGCAAAAGAAAATAACACAACTAGCATGCGGGTATGTATACCCTGGAATGTTTGTGTTATAGGTTTTTTCAAATTTAGAATATATATAAATATATATATATTATATATATATATATATATATATATATATATATATATATATATATATATAGTTATATTCGCATAGGTTATAAGCGTCGTTTTTCATTGCCTAAGTAATTCGTCAATCTGTCTTTTCATCCGGGCGAATTGTTTTGTATTCTCTCGTCTTTAATCTCCTGACATCGCGTATTGGATAGACCAAAGCCGTTCCGTTGTTAAATTTTTTCCATCTATTCCCGGATAATACGTAATTCTTTTTATACGTTTAGCCCTTAAGGTTCCCCAGAACCGTTACTTAATAAAAGAAGACAGCCCCGAAACGAAACTATAAGCCATAAATTACCCTTAAATCGGAAACATGTAGGCATCGGTAGTTTTAATTCGAGAAAGCTGACTTCGGGAAAACCCTAGTAGATAACTATTTAAAATGATAGTGATGATGACAATAATAACGCTAACCGCAATAATAAAAAAAAAAAACACACAAACAATTTACTATTTCTTAATCGGATCAGAAAGGTACCACTTCCCTCGCCGTACGTCTAGGGGCGTCGGATATTAAAATATTATTTCGATTTTTGGTTCCCTCTGTATTCTAATTAAAATCGGCTTTAAACGAATCTTATTCATCGTAAAGTGAATTGTGCTCCAACATTTCGCAGTGACACATTTTCGTTTTATTTAATTTACAGCGATTTATTAACTAGCCTATCTGCCTGAGAGACCTTACCAGTTATTGCGATCAATCCTAAGCAACAGACAGTTTCAGGTCAAACATGAGGCAATATATCAGATGTACATTCAGTTATTGCAGTACCACAGCGCAGTGTACTGAAACCTCCGCTATACAATCTTTATACAACAGATTTACCGACGATACGTTCGCAGATGGTAATGTGATAATCGCATCAGATAAAAATGCTATCATTATCGTTAGAAAGTTGCAAAATAGTATACATCGGGTTCATCAGCGGGCGCAACGATGGAAACTTACTCTTAACTCTGATAAGTCATCACACATTACGTTCTCAAACAGAAAACCACACAGCAAACGGGTACTAGAGATTCCAAGGACTGATGAAATGAAATATCTAGGAATTTACCTAGATCGACGACCGATGTCGGTCCCATATCCAAAAGAAAAAAATGAACTCAACATCCAGACGAAACAACTTTCTAGATATTACGTTACCATTCAAAACTGTCGCCGCAGAATCGTCTGTTAATATATAAACTATGGTCTTACGCAGCGTAACTCTGGGGTTGCGTAAAGACGGTCAAAAAAATTGATTATCCAGCCAAATGCCGCGGTACGTTTCTTACAAAATCATACATCGGGATTTGAAAACTGATTCAGTGGATGAAATTATCCAGAGACTCGCACAAAAGCATCTTACAAGACCACCCGAAACTAAAATGAGAAACTTAATATCCTGTAATTTCTTTCAAGGGGTGTATCATAGACGTGATTATATATATATATATATATATATATATATATATATATATATATATATATATATATATATATATATATATATATATATATGTATATATACTTTCATCACTTATTAGATACCATCCCTCATTCTTGACTAGTTATAAATTAACAAATATGAAAAAACAAATAATACTAAGACGTTCTACTACAGATATATATATATATATATATATAGCTGTCCCAAACTCTTGTACTTTCTATCGCCATGTAGCGTAGACGTGGACATTAAAAAATGTCGATAGAAAAAGCATAGACAGCTTTGAAACATGGTGCTGTAGGCTCCTTAGAATTTCACGGACAGCAAAACCTGAAAATGAGTCGATGTTACGAGAAATCAGTGTCGCGAAAAGATGGTAAACGATCGTTACAACGAGGGCGCTGCAATTCTTCAGACACATAATAAGAAAACCTGAAGGACTGGAACTAGCAATGATCACGGGTGAAATTAATGGAAAACGAACATTGGGACACGTTCTGAAATGGACAGATTGCTCTGCATACAACAAGGTTGCCATTTTCGGAATGCGTACGTCAATCAGTGAATCGCGAAAAATATTTCAATCACGATACTCTACCAGGTGACGACTGTAGATGATGATGACGGTTGATACGATGTAGGATCGAGACGAACAATAATAAACTTGATTTAATAGTGATTCTTTAGTTCTAAAATTCGAAATTAACAAATCGCATACAACGGTTGTTACGCGTCTTTGTTCTACGTGCGTGCAAATGATATATAATAATATTATACTTAATAAATTCAACTTTATTAAATATCTAAGTTTCGTTATGGAAAATAAAATAACATTACGCATATGGCGTATATATAAATGATGTAGTTAATAAATATTACGACATATTAAAATCGCTTGGGGGGAAAATTATTGGATTTAAAATTACGAAGCTAAGCTGAGTTTATAAATACAGTCATTATGTTCGTATATATTGCGCTAGTATATATTACCCCGCTTTATGTAAACAATCAATTAGTAATATCAATTCTATTTGTAGAAAATTTCTAATATATATATATATAACATCTTCGTACATTACTACGTCTAATATTTTTTTACCGACTTTAGCACGTGCGTATTAAAAAAAGATCTGAAAATAAAGTAATTCGATGTGATAAATTAAGTAATATGAATCTCAACGTATCGATCTGATAATTCTAATTGAATTTAAATCTAGATACGATACCAAAACTAACGGTAAATTAGATGAAAGTTTTTTCCCGATATTTAAACTTTTAAATCACTCAGATACTCACTGGATATGGATCTATTGCATATTATTTAAACAAATTAAAGATTATTAATAAAAAACAACAACAAACACAACAACGGGGGTATATTTTCATAATAAAAATTTACAAAAATAATACAGATAGTAATTACTGTGTACCGATATAGAAAGAAAAAAATACCTTAAACGAACTGATATAATAATATGCTATCTCGTTATTTTATATTAAGTAATGAAAATTAAGGGGAAAAAAATTACCAATAAAACCTGTAAGTATACTTAAAGTAATTTAATTATAAAGTTTAGATTGTGGAATGTAGTGATTTTTTTATACTTGATTATAAAAAACAGTTAAAATCACTGAAGTTTATTTATTAAGCAAAGCTTTTCGGCAACTACGCCATTATCAAGCTATATATAAATAAAATTAAATATATAAAAACGTAAAATATTAATTTAAATCTAAGTTCACAATTTTTACATAATAAATGAATTATAAATACTTAAAACTATCTGACAGTGACTGTGGTAAACAACACAATCAAATATCAGTAATATAAAATTTACAGAACAGTAATTAGAAAATAATTATATCGTAATCTCCAATAGGCCTAATGTGTGGATTAGAGAATTCTGTATGCTCATTTGTTCCTGATCTCTGAATTGAAGGTTGTGCTTGTGAAGTAAAGAAAGTAATTCTGCCAACTGCTTGCGCATAAGAGGTTGGTGGAAATGATTTTGGAATAGGTGCTTCGGGTTTTTTATAAATTTTACATCGGTCCGAGTTAGCCGCATGCGCTTCGTTGCAATTTGCACATAAGCTTGGGGTAAGCAATTAGAGCTAATACGGTTAAGACCGTACTTTACACACCGAAGTGGCATGAAACAATTGTGAGAAACATGTCCAAATCATTGACATTTGAAACATTGGAGAAGAAAGTTTTTGCGCTTATAACGCTCCCAAGTTACGATAGAATAAAATAACGGTTTTGATGTTAATAATATGTTTAAGAATAGTTCCAACTAAATAGATAGGCATAGTAGAGGCATCTTTTTTAGGGGATTGGGAGACATTTAAAACCCTTGTCACATTGGTTTTTAATTTCACAAGCGACTTCATCCGCCTTTATAGCTGACGGCAAACCTCTTAACGCCATTTTAAGAGGTTTACGTATATTAGGTAAATGTGTATAAAACGGTAAGTTGTTCTATTTAAGGGAAATAGAATTACCTTATCGTAATCATTAATTGCGGATGTAAAAATGGATATTTTATTATTTAAATATTTAATACTAAATTTGTTTTTGAACTGTAGATTTTAATTGCGTGATGAACGTTTTATGATCAGCCGTTATATTCATCGGTAGGATTCGATATTCATTTATAGATAAATTAATATAATATATGTTGTAACTGTGACGGTAAATAACGCAGAAGTTGTTCGTCAAATTTATGTTCTAGATACGAAATAAATCAAAATTAACGTATAATATAGACACTGATTATTGTCTTTGAATGAGATAGGTCTAGTGGAATATTTACCGAAATTCATGCATGAAGTATTTAACAATGCATGTACGTAAATAACAATTACAAGTAACCTAAAACTATCCAGCTGGTTACTCGATCTTTATATTGGATAATATTAAAATGGGGTGGAGTAGAATTTTTGTTACATATTTATTGTAATCCGGTCCATGGGATAAGTTTAAATATGTTGCTTTTTTAAAATTTGGCTAAGGTGTATCGGTGTTTTACCGAATGGATATGAGTAGGGACAGTTATAGGTTTGGAAGCATTAGGATTACTTTAATATATGTGGCGGTGAAGTTTATTTGCTGGTACGCTGTTGTAAACTAGCAGAGATAAATTTAATACAATATTTTAACAATAGTAATAAACGATAGAATATTTGCCTACACGTGGGTGATGGAATGCTTTTAATGTTATTTTTGGGACTATTAAATTTATATTTTTCCAGGTGTGATGATTAGCGTTGCCATATAATATACTAATATGTCTACTTGAAATTTAAAATTTACAACTATGGATCAGTGTCTTGTTATCGGATATCCGGTATGAATGATCTAGCTTCTTTAGCGTGTTTAACTTTTCATTATAACTTACTTTTATATTATTATTTATGTGTTTCGTACAGGTTTAATTTTCTACTGTAAATTCTAATGAGTATAGGGTATCTGTATTTTTAATGTGTATTGATTCAATTTGTAATAAAGGTTTAATTAAATTGTGTTTTACGCTAACCTATTTAGTTTTAGCAGTAGAAAAATGTGAGTCCATTCAATTAACATTTTAGTCTTAAATATATAACAATTTGCATGTAGCCCCCACGTTTAATATAAAGTACTATGTGTATGTATGTGTGATAGTACATTATTGCTAGTGTTCATTTCGTGCGTGGTTATAAATTATTGTTGAATAAAGGTTTAATTAAATTGTGTTTTGTGTTTTACGCTAACCTATTTAGTTTTAGCAATAGAAAAATGTGAGACCGTTCAATTAACATTTTAGTCTTAAATATATAACAATTTGCATGTAGCCCCCACGTTTAATATAAAGTACTATATGTATGTATGTGTGATAGTATATTATTGCTAGTGTTCATTTTGTGCGTGGTTATAAATTATTGTTGAATGCGGTGCGTTTAATCCACGGGTTGTGTTCTTATAATAAGTGTGCTGCTTGTGTTGCATCGATGCTATACTTAAGGATTTCTACAGGATCGAGCAACGAGCGGAGGGGTGTTCTCGTTTATTAACAAAATATACAATCCGACTTATTAAATATTCTGGTACTTATAGTAAATAAATAAATTTTCTCCTTAAATCTAAACGACATATTAAATTAATTGAATAAAAATAATTTATTTCTACCCTCCTGTATGATATAACACTCCTTTCCATCGATAATTGTATAATTTTCTTATATATATATATATATATATTTGTAAAACAGTAATTCTGCGGCTAAAGACTTGTCACTTTACTTTATTTCTCATCACTGTTATTTGTTTTATTACTCTAATGCGTTTATATTTTCTCTTAACCAAGCTTTCCCCTCCCGTTTCCATTTCCCTAGTAATTTCTGTTCAATAATCTCTTGTAGTATTTTATCATTATATGTTACCGGTATAACGTATTCGTTCTTCCTATATAGTAGTTTATTTGTCCCTCTTTTCCACTGTTTTTCCTTGTATGTTTTCATCGTTCAAGTGTTATAATATGTTTCCTAGTCACTGTTTATTAATTTTTTTAAATGCTAACAATATTCGATAATAAAACAACATTTTTAAAAGTAATGTATCTATTTTCTGTAGAAGACCCCTTATCTTTCATGTTTCTTAATATTACATATTAATTTCAGACATCTTTCTTTGTAGATGATTTAGTGTCACAAGTTTACTCATATCTGCTTGTCCCCATATTGAAATGTCATTGCATTATAAATTACTTGTAACATGTAATCAGTAACGTGTTGTTTCAATTTACACATTATCGGTACCGCATATCTTAATTTCTTAACTAAATATTTCATGTCAGATAATCCCATTAAAAAAAAAAAAGCATCCATATTCACAGATATTTATGCATTATTAATCTTATTTATCTTTTTTCAATATATTCCACTGTGTATTATAACTATTGGTTCTTTTACACACCTACCTTATGCATTCTCCAGATTCGCATTAGTTTTGCTTTATTAGTATTTATTTTTAATCCTTCAGAATGTACCCATTTTGTTGTAATTCGTTTATATCCCTTTGTGACATTTATGCCATGTTGTAGTACTTCATTAATTTTATTTGTATTGTCCTAGTAACTGGTACAGTTGACAAATTCTGACATTAATCCGAACGCATGTAGCCTGAAGTATACCTTGTTAAAACAACAAAACATTTACAAGGGCTGTTTGAAAACAATACGAAATAAAAGTGAACATAAAGGTGCGAACAGATACGCCTAAGGAATTAAAACGGCTAATGAACGGCTGAATGAGAATAGATACAATACGTAATTTCTTAGGTACAAGCGTAAAGATGTAAGGCGGCAGATGTAAAAGTGAAGAACGTGTAAGGTTGGAAATCGTCTTGTAAATTCAAAGGCGTTAGTAATTAAAGTTTTCCCTTAATCGGAATCGGTCTGTGTAGTTTTTAGGGTATAATGCGCGTCGTTAACAAACGCGCTGTTCTTTTAAGGCTAGGAAATCGTCTAGCGCCCTTTAAAAGTAAATTCGACGTAATTCGAATTTTAACAAGGAACGCATCCTAACAGACGACTACAATATTATCTACAGAATGTGTTGTGGTGGTAATTACAGTAGACGATGGATAGTAATCGGGAATGTTCAAGGAAAGATTCGTTGAACAAAGAAATGGGTAACCTGTAGATAACAGAACAAACTCTTTAGGATAACGATAGCTGAAGGGGGGATGTAAGTGGAATATATTATAACTAAAGTATATACATGTATGTACATATGCACAGGGACGATACAAATATTTGCACACCGTCGTTTTCGGTTGTAATAATTATTTTTGACGCTCAATGAACACTGACACACTGAAATAAAACAGTTTTATACTTTTGTATACACATACATATATATATATATATATATATATAA
Source organism: Coronaproctus castanopsis (assembly GCA_032883995.1). Taxonomy (NCBI): domain Eukaryota; kingdom Metazoa; phylum Arthropoda; class Insecta; order Hemiptera; family Monophlebidae; genus Coronaproctus; species Coronaproctus castanopsis. Next base: position 43,378,114 of record CM065053.1, on the reverse strand, counting down.
ATTATATATGTGTATATATTATATATGTGTGTGTGTGTCAAAGTTATTTCAGTAGCGTCCTGTTCCAATCGTTACTAAAATAACTCTGTTCTTCTTGGTTTAGATGGCGGCTGTTGATTGCTATACCACCTTCAGTCAAATAAGTACACTCTTCCACTTTTGTTCAATCCTGTCTTTGTTTAATACCACTTTCTAACTACAATTTTAAGTGCAATATTAGAGAATCGGACAAAATTAATTACATTAATCGACAAGACCTCCTAACTTAATTATGTAATTAAGTACGACGAAGCCGTCATTAGGTTAAAATTATTGCCCGTTTGAAAAAATATCTTGAGGGATTCCTAATTTTCATTGTCGTTGTTTAATAACGGTTACTTTCGCGGATTGTTATTTTTAAATAACGTCTATATGCATTAGTTTGTGCAAAATGTATATATATTTATATATATATGTATATATGTGTATATATATATATATGTGTGTGTGTGTGTGTATATATGAGAAAATGTATAATGGATATGTTGGGAATTCCTATTTTACGCGCAAATTTTAGCCGAGTAAGAAAAAAAAACACTAGCGAGTAGTTATTTAATTAACTGTCAACCCAATGGTTTGTTTTTGTTATTTTTTTTTTTAATTTAAATTCAAAATTTAAATAAACGAAATTTAATCATAGCCGTCGCTATAGCAACACTAGCGCATTGCTACATCAGAGGAGTATACTAGTAAAAATGAAAGTAACTACTTACGCGGATTTCCCGCTGAATCCACGTCTTCTCGTAATTAAATTATATACATATGTGTAAAACGGTAAATTTTACTAGCACGTCGCGTTTTTTTTGGGCGTTCGCGTTTTCTGGCGCTTAATAAATCCTTATTCAACCGTGTTCTGACTAATTGCTTCCAATCAGTACTACAATACCCGATTTAGTAAGCAATACAGTACTTTTTTATTATTTTCTTTTCACTGAACACCAATGTGAACTGTTTGATTCGAAAAATCAGAACTTTCGACCGTTTTAGATTAAAACCAGTTACCCAATTCTTAAATTAATATCGTTTATATATATCTTTTAAACTTATCCCTTTTATAGATGCGAAGTTGAATTTGTAGTTGAAATCGAAAAATATTCACAGAATATCTTTGAACCGCGTAATTTACCAAATTATTTACAGATGACACCAAATTGTAGTATTTCGTTGTAGTCTAAGTGAAGTTTAACTAATAAAAATCGTAATCGGACGTATCAATTGAGTTAATATGAACGTTTTCCGTGAAATGTATTGAATGAAATACATTTTTTTAGACGCTTGTTGTTCGGCTCTAAACATACGAAATCGTGTAGTAATACAGGCATTTCTAACGTTAACAATTTAATGAGAAAAGCCGCGGAACGTCAGTCATCAAAGGAGCATTTACTAAAGGAGGAAAAATTCCACTCATTGGGTAAGCGTTCGCTTCAAAGTTATACGATTACAAGTTATTAAGCTTAATGAAATGGTTAGGTCCAAGATGGAATTACTAAGCTGCATTTTTCAACCTATAATGTATTTGTACAAAAATGAGTTTAGATTTCGAGGACATGGACAAGATGAAATCGCCGGTAATAACGGCAATTTTCTTACGTTACTCTGGATTTACTCGAGTAAAATGAATCATTTGTAGGAGATTGTTTAAATTTATCCTCTATTTTTAAAGAAACATGACCCACACCATATACAAGGTCATATCCGGGTGAAGCTGAGTTGCGTATTATTATTACCTTAACGCTAGCCGTCTGGTATATAAAAATAATGTACAATGAGCTTTTCACAACGTCCGATAAACGACAATACGTTGATGACGGTAATTACTATATATTACTTTAAAGACGTGTGTCGGTAGGGCGGTATATGCGAAAGGGATAATACATGTATATATATATGTACGTGTATATATATGTACGTATATATATATATGTACGTATATATATGTACGTATATATATATATATATATATATATATATATATATATATATATATATATCGGTAGGGCGGTATATGCGAAAGGGATAATACATGTATATATATATATATGTACGAGTATATATATATATATATATATATATATATATATATATATATATATATATATATGTACATATATATATGTATATATCCGTCCGTTACTTCGTTGACACACCTAACGCGACAAAACGTGGTTTGATAGGCGGCTATATATATATATATATATATATATATATATATATATATATATATATATATATATATATATATATATGTATATTCTTCTTCTTTATCCGCCATCTCCATTCTGAAAGTTGACGATCCACAATCGAAAGCGATTCCTATCAACGGCCGCTTGGAAAAGTTCTATTGATGAACATTTGAACCATTTTTTGAGGTTATCTATCCGTGATATTTGAGGTCTTACCCTTAATATTTTTCCATTAATTTTACCCTCAAGTAACACTTTTTGCACAGTATATTTCGAACCTCTCATGATATGTCCCAGGTATTTCAATTTTCCTTTTGATAGTTTCCATGATTTCAAGTTTTTTCCCCAATCTCTGAAGCACTTCGATGTTCTTGACTTTTTGTACCCATGATATTTTCAGTATCCGCCGGTACCAGTACATTTCAAATCCGCTGATCGTTTTTTCCAGTGTTGAGTTCCAACATTCACACCACTATCTTGACGTGTAAAGAGATTCTTCGTTATTATTAATGTACTTCTCACTTGTTCACTTGTTCAATTCTGCTGTGTATCTCCGGTTTGGAAATACAGTTCCCTTCAAGTATGTTTCCCAAATACTTGATACGTGATACTTGTTCAATTTTGTCATCTTTTATTCTGATTTCGCATTTAATCGGCTTCTTCGAAAATACGATCACTTTTGTTTTCGATGTATTCAGTTTTAAGCCATATTCTAAATTTTTTTTTTTTTTCGACAATCTTATCCAGGATTCGTTGACGTTCATTCTTACCATTTGTTACTGTTATAAGATTATTCAGTGTAATATCATTTATTTTCAATTTTCCGTCATTTTCTTCTAATGCCCCTTGAAATATGGCTTCCGCATATATATTAAACAGAAGGGGGAGATAATACACAGCCTTGACGGACTCCTCTTTCGATGACCGCTTCTGCGGATGATTCATTATCTACGCGAACTACTGCTTTTTGGTTCCAATATAGACTTAACTAATTATTCTTAGATCGTTTTTGTCTATAGACATATTCTTCAATATTTTCATTAATTTATCATGGTTTACCAAGTCAAAAGCTTTGGGATAGTCAATGGTACACGCATATACTTCAACATTCACGTCACGACAACGCTGTGTTAGTGTACGTATTGCAAATAAGACCTCCCGTGTGCCCATTCTATTTCTAAATCCGAATTGAGTGTTGCTCATTTGTTCTTCGCATCGCTTATAAATTCTATTCGGAGCAATACTTTTAGTGCGTGTGATATTAAGCTAATTAACCGACAATCATCACATCGACGGGCATTACTCTTTTTGGGGATGGTAACGAAAGTTGTCTTTAACCATTCTTCAAGTATACATCCAGTATTGTAAATCTTGTTGAAAACTTCTTTCATTATTTGTATACCATTTTCGCTATAGTCATTTATTATTTTCATCATTTACGTATATATATGTCGTCACACCCGTCAGCTTTTCTAATTTTTCGCATTTTTATGGCATACCGTATTTCATCCTCAATTATAGGTGGTCCTTCATCAGAGAAATCATTATATTCAGTCAGAGACACACCGTGTCTGTTTTCATCGAATATTCCTTCCAGACCTTCAGTTTGCCTTCAATGCCAATCACTTGGTTAAAATTCCTACATTACGCTCACGACAAGTACCGGCAACTTCTTTAACCAGCTGGTGAACATAAATAAATCATGTTTAACCTGATAGTCTTCAATTTCTGTGCATTTTTTATTCCAGTATGCTTCTTTTGCTTCATGACGAGATCTCCTAATTAATTTAACCGTTTTCCTATACTCTTCTAGATTAGTCTTAAGGCTTCTTCGTTTTTTCATCAATTCTAAAATTTCGTCCGTCATCCATCTCTGGTTTTTCTAACGTAACCAATATTTTTTTCCTGCACATTTAATATCGTTTTGCTGATGTCATCCCAGGTATTCATGCTAATTTCCTTTCGGTGTTCTATATTTTTGTTTATTATGCTTCCAATTTCAGACTGAAATATTTTATTTTTCAATTTATTCACGTCCCGTTTTTCTCTTCCCTTCCATCTTAATCTTGACGAATTTTCGCTCCATTTTTAGCTTCATAATAACTGGATTATGGTCAGAACTTATGTCTGCACCAGGATATGTTTTAACCGACTACATATATCTCCAAAATGATCGGTGTAATAGAATGTAATCAATTTGATTACGGACTATTTTATCTTCCCTATCGGTTGGACATGCTTCATAAACGTATTAGCAATCATTAGTTCCGGTTTGATACAGAACTGCGATAAGCGGTCTCCTCTGTCATTTCTGTTATCAAGATCATATTTTCCAATGAATTTACCCCTTCTTCCCCTTCACCAATTTTGCCATTAAAGTCTCCCATGATAATTGTATTTTCACCAGCTTTGGTTATATCTAATGCAGCTTGCAGATTGCTATAGAAATCTTCAATTTCTTCATCAGATTTATCCACTATTGGAGCGTAAATTTGGATGATGTTCATTTGAGATTAGAACAGCAATACGGTTGTTTATTGGCAAAAATTCAACCACTGACTTTGCTATATTTTTGTTTGAACCATCGGTACTACCAGAATAATACATGTAAACTCCTTCAGATTTTAGAATTCCAGATTCAGGTCGTCTGACTTCACTAATTAATGTTCATCCTTTTCATTTCCTCGACTGTGTTTAATAATTTTCCTGATTGTAATCGAGTTTGAACATTCCACGTAGCTATCTGAATAGGTTTACGCGGAACACATTTAAACGATTATGATATTGTTTCCGAACGTCTACGCTAGGAAGCAACGGGAAGATTCTTCGCACCCTCACCCCACTGAAGGGGTGCTAAGAGCCGTTCATCCTATTCTTACCTCCCCTCGTAGATATTTGATACAGCGATGGTTTTTCCTTGACATACACGTATATCCGTTTGTTATTTTCGCACGCTCGATCGTTTTTTAACTCCCCATATACAACGCGCCAATAGAAGTTTCACTTCACAAAAAAAAAGTTAGAGAAGCAAACGAATATTTCGACTTTGCGAGAACTGCACATCTAGCGTAGATTGCTCAGAGATGTTTCGTTAAGGACATTGCGTTTTTTTGGTCATACCGTTCGTAATAAGAACTGCTTGTTACGGTTATTAATTCATAGACAAGCGAACTCGTCCGCGAGGTAGATCAGAATTACAAATAGACCGATATGACTGGGAATACGCCAAAAAAGGGAAAAAATCGATAGTCGACTACAAACGGATGGTTAATAACAGTCGCGATGTTCCTTCGGGGGATTTTGACCCAAGAACGACAATTTCCATTAGACGAAACTCTACTTCTTACCAGTAGTACAGTACGGGGTTGGGGGAGTGAATTACGTTTATATTATTCGAAACGTATACGTCATCGTTCGAACGGTACCTATCCAAAAATTATACGCACTAGCCACTAGTGTCTTATAGCGTCTTCGTCGCTAGTTTAATTCGATATATCCGGTCGCTGTAATGTATTCTTCGGACAATACAATAACGAGGACTGTGGAAATATTTAAAAAAAAATTTAACTAGGTCACGACGACGAATCCGTTATTATTAAATTCACTCGGGAAATACCGAGAAGAAAGCCGATAAAAAAAAATGAGATGGAAATAAAAACGTGAAAATAAAGAACGACGATTGAGAAAAGAACGTTTTAAAACGTATTTCGAGTTTGGCGTCAAAACAAAAAGTTTAGTTATTAATTGGTCGAATAAAACTCTATATAACGAACATTTTCCGTTGTATATACGCTTTTATAATTATATATTTATATACGTGTTTATAATTCAACTACAACACACACACACATACGTATATATATAATATACATATTTATTATTTAACTGCAACATCCGGAGAAAATAATAAGTTTACAAAGAAAATGAAGAGAACGAAATTTAAAATCCCGAATTTGTTCTTTTAATCGCTAATAGATTAATTTAAAAAGTTTCCGTTTTAATAAGTCCGAAATAAATTAATATTCCATTTTCTCCGAATTCGAGAAATTATTTTACATAAAGTCATAATTACTTTGATATTTTATAGAGGGTTTTTTTTTACTACGTTTACTGCCACTGTCAAAATATTTCAGTATACATATATATATAATTAACGATATTTTTCACCTATGTGTGTGTGTGTGTGTATGTCTGTATGTATATATGTTTGTTCAATAAAATACATATATATATATATATATATATATATATATATATATAATATACTATTCTAACTCACTCGTTTCGGTATATATAAGTTTCCTTTATAATGATATCCCTTTCTGTCGAATCTGAATCTTATACGCGATACTAATTAAATTTAATAATTAGATATATACGTAGCTGCAATGTGCACATAATGTTCCATCTTTCTTCTTTTGTGCGATTCTTACACATGCTAGGCTTGCGGTATCTTCGTCGAATCTTCTCCATTCAGTTCTATTCAACGCCTTTTCCTCCCGAGTCGTATTTTGATTCCGTTCTTTTTGATAATGTTTGATAATACATCCTTAAATCTTTATTTTGGTTAATCTCTCACCGGTATGTGTAATATATAATCGCTTCGGTATGCGATTGTTTCGAGCTTTGATTAAATAGTGTTCTATTTTATTACAATTTGTCATTTTCGAAATTATTTCATTTCGTATCCAAATCGTTTTTTTTAGTCGGTTTAAGTTCTCCGTTGCCGTCAGCTTTCCGCTTGTATAATTCTCTTTTGAACATATTTCCCCGTATGGATATGTATACTTTGATAAGAGATATTTCTTTAATAAGTTGCTTCCTGAACATATTTTCCGATGAGAACATCTCGTTGTTGTCTATTCCGATAGTTCTTATTACGTGGTGGGTGTTTGACATATGTGTTCCTTTACTAAATGTAGTATATACGTTAAATATTGTATTTATTAATTTGTTAACGATTATTCGTCCGTTTATTTCGAGTAAGATTGTGTGAATGGGGTGTGATTGATGTATGTTTTAATGAGTGTAAGATGCGTGTAGTTTTTCTGGTGTGTTTAATAGGTGTGAGGCTGGTGAATATATACAATGTATTTTTTTGTATTTAATTTTTTTACTTTTAATTTTATAATTCAGAAAAAATTATTCATTGTATTATTTTATTTATAAGCCTACACTATAATTGGCTTTTAGCTCATTCGATAAATAAATAAATAAATGAATAAATATCTTATCTTTTCATGTCATTCTTAGGATTTGTCTGAGCATCTAACACGTGTCGATTAAGCATAGCGGACAGTTCCTTTTCTTTGTGAAATTCGTAAAATTTTTTTAAATTTCAGCACATATTTTCTGTTCTTTAGTATGTTTTCCATAAGTTCTCAACCGTTTTCAGTTTATTTTGCCTTGGATTCAGTTCGTTATCCAGGAAGAATGTCTTAATAAGTGGACAATCATACCGTTTCTTCGATTTTTTATTTGCCGTCTCTTCTTCCACCCTTTGAAGTACGTATTTTCGATTTTCTCCGTCCGAGATATTTTCAAATATTTTTCTGTAGCACCGTAGTAATTCGAAAGTCCGCAATTTTGACTCGCCTCTTTTTTTTTAAGAGTGTTTCGCAGCCATACAATGCCACACTTCGAACGTAAATTTTAATAAATAGTTTTCTCGCGTGCAACGATGTAATAACGGAAATCATCTCTAATCCGATCGATCGATGCGTAAGAATGATTTCTGGTTATTAATAAGATATTTATTAAGGGGGCGGGTAGAATACGAGGTACGTAAGAAAAGAAAAAAAAGTTGTAATTTTCCGTTCTGAATTATCAAAACGTAAATATAGATGTCCGCATCGTACAGTACAAAAATATTAACCGAACCTATAAAGTTCCGATTTCGTAGTAGAGAATTTAGTCGACTTTTGAAAAAACCGTTATAAATCAAGTATTCCCTTTTGGGAAATAACGATATTATTTCCAACAGACTGACCATATCGTCTGCTATTGGAAGGCAGGACACGTTATGACCGCTACTACTTTTTCCCTTATATTTGTCCCTATGTATATTATATATAAAACATCCGAGCGGCAGTTATTTTCTATTTTTTATTCATATACACATATATACATATATATATATATATATATATATAACCGTTATCTATTTTTCAGCTTGCCATACTAATAGGCTATACGGTAAAAGTTGTTCGTCGTTCGCATAAAGTCACCTATGGTCTCGCTATCTCTATCTTAAACGACCACTACCGCCGTTACGACGTAATTTCCGGACAGTTTCAAATTAAATTCGTCTACCTGCGCCCAATCTATAATTTATTTGCAATACCGGATCTTTATCGGTTTATTAATACCACCGTGTAGAGGTAGATCGTATGAAACTACAACCTCAATTATTATTTTTGGCCTCCGAATACAATTATCGAATCGGTTCGGAAAATTTATTAATCATTTTCGCGCTTGCGAACTCCATTAAAAGGACGATTCGTTTTTCCGTTAAAATATATTACGAGAATTAGAAAGAAGATCTATAAATTATTCGACATCAATAGACTACAAACGTATACATTCAGTCGGTACTCATCTACTTTCCGTGTCCGGACACTTTACGCTTCAGTTCATTATTAGACGGCTTTATCGTTTTCTTGCAGTTAGATCATCCGCATCGCAGTTCTGATCCATCATTGAACATTGGAACAGGTGATCAAAAGTTGTCTTTTTCTTCTATGTCCCATTCTCTGAAATTGATTATCGCGTGGTTCGAGTTCTCAGTCTGTTCAGTGATCGCCGGACTATCCACAGTAAGTTATGACCAGGTGGCAAAACTTCCTTTAATTTAATTGAACTGTTTAGTGTAGCTAGCTGTTGTAGAAATATATATTATATATATATCGAACTTATCGTTTTTTACTATACTCCATTTTCCGAGATTAACCATCGCGTTCGAGTGATCGCCAGACTTTCCATAGTTAAAGTGGCGAAACTTGCTGTTACTTGACCGAAGTGTTTGGTGCAGCTTCGTTCCACATCCTAGCTTTAGTAAATGGAAATGTATATAATCGGATAAATTGGCGCAGAATGACTAATGATGAATCGTATATTAAATAACTCTACAGATAAATGGAAAGCGTTTAGAAATCGTAATTATCAAGAAAATTACTTTTTAAAGAAAAATAGGGAAACCTTTTACTCAACGTGATCCTATAGGTAGGCTGTAAGATATTAACTTCTGCGGAAGTGTCGCTACGCTAGAGAATATTTGTAGATTATCAGCAGGAAGAAGAGACTTTGCACGAAGGTGTAATATAGAAGGAAAGTTTCAAGATAAGGTATAAATCTCAAAACTTAACGCGACGAAATATTTTTTAAAATCCACTCAAATATAACTTTCAACGATGGAACTATCTTATTTTTTTGTCTCTGACAGGTTGTTTATTTGTTTTAACCCTATATAACCGAATATTTATATTATATTATTATTATTATTATTGTTATAAACAAGTCTCAGGTACTTTCAAGCATACATGGATTACAAGCATATCGTACTATTTAAATATCTATCTCTTTCGATTTTACTATAGAAAAACATAAATATATTTTTTAAATGCGTTTTTTCTTCTTGTAAATTTGAACTATCGCGTCTAATTTTATTCGGAAATACTGCATATATACATACTTATATATATATATATATATAACTAAAATATATGACGACAACTAAACAAAGTTTTAGAGAAAATATTTCAATTATTTATTTAAACGATTTATACGCAGCGTACAAAACGAAAAGTGACCTTGCAGCAGGTCAATACGCGAGTCAACGTTTTTTTCAACTTGTGACAATTGTCTCTAAAGTTTCTACTTTCGACCCTTATCCTTAAATAACCAAAATTCTGGCGGTACGTACGGATGCACGAAGCTGCCCTCCAGACAGACAGACACACACACACAAAAATAACGACCAACAAGAATGAAATCTATTTGTTCTTTTTAATTTTCGTATTCCATTTTCGAGGGTGGAGTCAATAAAATTTAAGACGTGCCGAAATCGTCGCAAATGGAATTGGAAAGTTTAGAATGAAAAACCTGAAATCCGACCCCAAAACGCTAATTCGCGCGTAAAATAAATGCCGTCTCGTTGACAATTATGGCAAACCAACATTAATAATTTCTTTCGAAATTTATACGGAATTCGATTACTCCTCGGTTGTATAGAATATTGAGAGCATTTAGCGTATCTCGCACGCACAATTTCCTGTAGGTATACACGTATCAGTTCACAGAGTGTGTATTTAATATAGGATTTTGCGTGTATTTCGATATATCGTCATTAGTCGCGAGTTTTTTGCGAATTTAGAATTAATTTTTGTAATTAATTATAATTAATGACGGAATTTATTCGAGAATTTTATTCGAAAATTATTTATACGAATTAATTAATTTATTAAATATTTATTCGGAGTTAATTAATTATAACGATAATTATACAATTTATAAAATTTAATTATTCATTTATTCTTAAAAAGCACGGTAGCCAAATTGAATATCGTGGCAGCATTGTGATATGTCAACAACGACGGCATACACAACGATCTTCGTATATCGTCTGTTAAAGAAATAATCAGGATACTGGAAGTTACCTGCTACGGCAACCCACATCAATCCACCAGCAATTAATACACAATGTCATTCAGACGACTGAAGAGACGCAGTCAGATCGAATTAGGAAACAGACCGTAACGACGAAATAATTTTTCATTCGATACAACTATAAATTAAGGAAAGCGACACCGCTGGCCTGTTGTTCGCAGAAACAGATTACACGCTTTTTAGAAGAAATGCAGCGAATATTACAATACTTATGACCTCGTTTTATATTCATACATTAATATTTTCATATTTTTATTCATGACCTCGTTTTGTATTCATATATTAATATGTTCATGACTTTCATATTTTTATTCATGACCTCGTTTTGTGTTCATATATTAATATTTTCATGACTTTCATATTTCTTTCTCATGACCTCGTTTTGTATTCCTATATTCATATTTTTATATTTTTTACACGCGTCTGTTTTTTAATCGGTTCTTATTTCGCGTAAAAGAGAATAACCTTTCTCGCTGATACGGAACGCAAGTTTTTTCTCTCTCTCTATAACATTACAAACGTTGCTGACACAGTCAACTTGTATGACCGATCTTCTTCGACATATCTCTTATCTAGCATTAGTTATATATATATTTATATATACATATATCATTCTCCATGGACATACTCGCAAGGTACGATATGTGTTTCTCTACTTTACCATCGACTAAACATATGTCTCTTATTACTAGTTCTGTCTTATACTAAAATTTTCAAATCTTGGCTTTATATCAATTTTGTCGATTGACCGTTGTAAAAGAACGTGACGAATCACACTAACACACAATTAGATTACTTATATTGTTTACCTCTTTTATTTAACCTACGTTCTATCTCCTATCAGTCTATCCTCAGCTTCATAATGACCTTCATCTAGAGAATTCAAGTCCACCTGTATCTTGATAAGCAGTTTGCGGAAAGATTTGATGCAGCATTTCTTCGATTTGCAGAAATATTTAAAGAAAAGTCTAATAACGTTGTTATTAGTTCCTAATCTGTTTCCTGATTATAGGTCGTGCTCACCTCCATAAAATAAAGACGTAGGAATCATTAATTTTATTCCGGACGATTAGATCTCTACTATGGAAAACTATGTTGAATAGTTCACAATCGCATCATTTGCAGACGACGCGAGTTTGATTATCGTGAATTTCATGCTTATTTATGACATTTTCTACGCTGCTCTCCATCTCGTATAATTATTCTACTATGAGTCATCTACCCAACATTTTCTTTCTGTAGCAGCTCTGAATGCCTACTCGGCGAATGTCTCATTCTCTTTATATTTTTTTGCCTATGACCTCGTTTTGTATTCGTATATTATTATTTTCACATTTTTACTTATGACCAAAAGGCTATTTCACTGTTCACTGGACTTCTGTTTCGATTGAAACTTCGACCCGAAAACATACAACATATAACATACCGCACGGCTGGAAATATATATGTATATATATATATATACACATATATATATATATATATATATATATATATATAATCATTATATGGTTACTAAGATTGCGTGTACCTGTATACTTTTTGATTCTCGGCGCACTTCTCATCAACATCATTTTAAGCCTCTTCTTATACTATTCGGGTTTAACCGTGTTACATCACCAGCATGAATAATCCATCTTCCCGTATTTCACGTGGCATATGTATGTTCATTTTCTTTCCTTAATAGTTTTCCGGTTATTTCTCCATTTCTTGCGAGCAGTATCTCGTTTTAATTGGTCCACGATATATATCTTCGATAGTTTCCTAAACCAGCGCATCTCGAATGGTTCTACTCAGATCTACGAATTTTCGTTACTTAGTAAACGTGCTTAGGTATCTACATGTTCGTTTATTCCTGGTTAACTTCCGCATATCTACATTTACACTTACTTTTACGTAGTCGCTCTCTATCTCGAATCTTCGTTATTTCTGTTTTACCAGACTCTTGGCCTTCAGCAAAGCTTATTTATATATATATATATATATATATATATATATATATATATATATATATATTCGTACATATATGCGTGTGCGAAAATTGATACTCGTACGAAAGTTCCTGGAACGAAAGGTCTACACAAACACACATAGAATAGTTTTAAATCCTAAACCGAAACCACTTACCTAAAGTAATTTTACCATTAAAAACCCAACTAGCAGAACGAGTAAAAAGACTTTTTATCGTAGGTTGAGGTCGTCCCGCGTTCTAAACGTACCCGCATATGCTTCCGCAAATCTCACTTTACACGGTTATTATGTTGCTTAAATTAAATTACACGAATATTCTCGTTAGCTAAATACAAAAGAGAGTCTTGCTTAAAAAGCGACTTACCTTTGTTACTATACTCTTATTACTACTATACACTACTACACTTATTTCTACGAGAATTCTATACGACTATTATATAATGCTATCGCTACCGCCATGGCTGAGGAGCTCTTTTATCGGGATGATAAACTTTAAGAAGTTCAACCGCTTCGCGTGTCAGGGTCAAACTACAAGTATATCTCTCCATATATATAATATAATATTATTGTATATATGTATACATTATATATGTTGTACAATTTTGTATATGACCCCCCTCGTCCTTATTTTCTTATACTTTATGAGGGTAATTAAAGCTATATTTATCCGATGACAACAAAGCGTAACCTCTTGCCCTATTAAAATAAAAGGGCGCAGACCTTTTTCTAAAGGTGTTTTTTTTTTTTTTTATTAAAGTCTTCCCAGTGTATACTTTTAAATTAACAGTTTTTGTTTTGGGGGTTTTTAATAAAGTTTGCGTCTGGAGCAGTTAATTAGAAAAGAAAATATAAGAAATAATTACTTTCCTCGGATGATAGACTTACACATTGTTCGTAGTAGATAATTCGTTAAACCGAAAAAGAAAAAAAAAACGGTTAATGAAGATAATATTCGGAAAAATATTCTTATAATAAGACGACTTGTCCGGAATTTAAAACAGGCAAGGCGAAATAAAACTCGAAGAAAGCCTGTTAAACAAAGTATCACCCGTCCACATCCGGACGAGAGGAAAGATTAATTCCGAGGATTTATCGCTAGAAATTTCATCCGCGGACATTAATTATACAGCTTTACTTATAGTCTGTTCGGAATATTCTTTTCTTCCTAGTAATATATATTCTTTTTAATAAAGCACAGTCCGACGACTTCGAGAGAACGAAGAAATTTTCCAGAAATATCGGCATATTCGCATTTTCGTACGACGAGTTTCAAACGAGATAATCAAATTATACAATCGTAGGATGAAATCCTCTTGTAGGTTTCAGATTAAATCGTAGGAACGAAACAGCGGATACGACAGCTCATTTCGTATTGTGTTGCCTAACAATCTATAAAGCAGTTTCCAGTAATAAACATTGCCATCAAATACTTCATTAACAGCAACAGGCAACAGAAGTAGAATTCATACGTAACTTTCTTCTTGCGTTAACTTCTCGAAACCATCTGCTAATTTATCTCGTTCCAACTATATACTACTCAGCAAGTTCCGCCTTTGCTACATCTCTCTCATGACCATCTAGAGATGGGTCCGTCGATGATAAAATACGTGGAAATTATACTTCGAAAAAAAGCATACCGAAAGTATATAGACTATCCTTTGCAGTAGAATTGTTCGCCATTTACAAAGCTTTACACCTAGTTAAAAATGCGATGGAAAGTAATAATCATCTCTTAAGCGTTCCTATTACAATTAGCTAAGCTCTCGGAACTCGAAGCATCCAATTAGAATTTTATGCGAGACATCGCGTTATTCAGAGCTTTATAATCGTGGATCTAGAGTAAAGTTTAATTGTGTTATAAACGATGTGATCGATGAATTAACGCGTTATAATTTATCGAACATTCCTTATGAGAACATTAAATTGAATCGGACTGATACGTTACCAAACATTAGACAACTTTTACTAATAGGTTTTCAACAGTAATAAATCGCAGAAAGTTATTAGAATAAAAAAAAAAAAAAATACTGCGCTTTAGTGTAGACACGGTTTCAATTAAGCCATGGACTATATACCAGCATTCTATATATCAACTTTTTTTTTAGACTACGTACTGGGCGTATTTTCTCTCCCTCGCATCTTGCTAAATTAGGCATAATTTCTGACAGAACTGACGATATGTTGATGGCTATATTGATCATCAAATTTTGATCTGTCCGAAATTTCTAAAGCATATGAGCCGTTCTATAATATTTTACAAAAGTACCACCTATTACCAGTGAGTAATTGTTTCGGACCCAATGCCTTATGTTACAATCAGTTTATTATACAAATTTATCAAGCGTAGTGGCATTTAGATTTAAAATACACTACTGTGTGGATAACGATTTAAACTGGCCAAATGGCGTAAGCTGGGCCAAAAATAATTTTATCATATCCACCTTGCTGCTTTTTGTCCCTTTTGTCTACCACCAAATTCTTATTCGTTTTATTTTACTATACCTACACTCCATATCGACTCCATATCCGTCCTCACGCCCTATCTGATTTCCTCTCCAACAGTTCTTCAACTGATTCCCTCAATTATACAATTCCTTCCATAAAGTTCGAACTATGTTCAAGGATTGTTGCATAAAATCGGGAAAATATTTCCTTATCATTATTGCAAACTATTCGAATCCTACCTAAGCGAAAGGTACTTTCGAGTGAAGTATGACGATGAAGTATCTGAAATACATCCTGCTAATGCGGGAGTACCTCAGGGGAGTGTTTTGGGTCCGTTGCTTTACCTGCTTTATACTGCTGATTTGCCTAAATCTGAAAACGCGCTAGTTGCTACATTTGCTGATGATACGGCCGTTTTATGTTCAAGCAGTTGTCCTAATGAAGCGAATGAAATATTACAGACAAGCGTAAATCTTATCACCTCTTGGTGTGAGAAATGGAAAATTAAAATTAATGAAGCAAAATCGACTCATGTGACATTTACAAACAGAAAAATTACTACAAAAGATATTATTATGAATAAAAACATCGTACCAATTAAAACCGAAGTGAAGTACCTTGGACTACATCTGGATAGCAGGTTAACGTGGCGTAACCATATTGTAACTAAAAGAACAGAACTCAATATGAAAGTAAGGCGAATGTATTGGCTAATAGGAGGAAAATCGAAACTCGCCTTAAATAACAAGGTGATACTTTATAAACAGATATACTCATGCCAGTATGGTCATATGGATGCCAGTTGTGGGGATGTAGCGCAAAAAGTAATGTAAAAATAATACAAACATTCCAGAATAAAACTCTGAGAACACTTGCAGATGCCCCTTGGTACGTAAGCAACGAGACATTACACCGTGATTTAGCTTTACCATATGTGCAAGATGTCATTAAAAACGCAGCTAAGAAGCATGCTGATAGGTTGGATAAACATACCAACTGGACAGCAATTATCCTACTGGATAATATGGAGGAGATTCGCCGGCTACAACGGACGAAACCACTAGATTTACTCTAGTTAATGGCACACTATGATGAAAAACCGCTATGTGAACACTAACTAGCTACAACATCAATGGATGGGGCTATAAGTGACTAAATTGTAATCACCTATGATAACAACTACTGATAGCCTAGACAGGCTAGGCGTAGATTATAGCAGAGATATTAAAAAAAAAAAAAAAAATGTTCAATATATTTCATCGTGGAGATTCCGGAATCTCTATAATAGCTCTCACGATCTCGACTCAATACGATCGACACAGTTTGCATATATCGAAAGTTTAACACTTCGTACGTCAATGGAATGGTATCTTTGAAAAATTTTTGAAACGCATACACCTATAATAATCTAATAATCAATTAGAAATTAAGCGTATTATGTATAGACAGAGAGTTAAACGGATAGGGATTTTCGCACAATTCGATTACGCCGTGGGCAATTTCTTATCGGTTTCTGCGTATGAACGTGGTTTATATGGTAGTGGAAACATTAATTTTAAAACGGTTATTTCCAATATTATATGCGAATATTCCTGTTCTTAAATTCAGCTTTCGTAAGCGTCACAATACTACAGGTTCAATCGACTAACGACGTTTATTATAAATAGCTTGGAAAACTAGAATACCTCTATTCAGTTGCATTTCTAGATGTTCAGCAGACTTTCAATAATGTGCGGCATCAGCGAATCTTCCGCTTCTTTATATCCTACCTTTTAAATCCTATATATATATATATATATATATACACGAGGCAGAACTTGCGAGTGAATACAGCCGATGAATACTTAGATATTTTTCTGGCAATGACCACCGCGGGAAAACGTGTCCAATCAGCAATTCTAGCAGCGGATGAGCGTGAAAATTAAGCCACAGATAAAACTACGGGATTCACTCGGACATGTAAAGACTTGGTTAAAATTATGTCGCATAGTAGTCGATGAAAGCCAGCGTATATTTCTTTCGCAAATCCGAACAAATAAACAATCTCGTTAACGTAAAATATTTAGCACTGCACTTTGATACTGTATTATTTACATTCGGAAAAAGATCAAACATTTAACGCTTGAAACCGGAATTACGTCGTGGATTCTGATAGATGTAGATTATAAAACTCGACTACATAAAATGGCTTTAAGACTGATCTGAGTATACGGTATACAGTTGTAAAAACATTTAACTCGCAAAAAAAACAGTGGTAATAACAACTGTCAGCTCCCTAGTGCATCTCAAACTTTACCCTCCGTAACGACTTAAACGTTATGTTTGCGAATGAACGACGGTATGAAATGACGAGCAATCATATCGCTCGAATTATAAAATTCTAAACGTACGGACAAAATTGCTGCCCCGAGTATTGCTTCTCTATATAGAACCGTGTCGGCAGCTCCCAGTTGTTACTGAAATATTACCGGTTGATTTTTAAGTACGTATCAAGCTGGCTTGTTATTAAAATGTTCCGAATTATACAACTCGCTATTATATTTCAGATCAATTTAACCCCCGAAAAATTTAATATAAATTTACAATACGATCGTACTGTTAATATTATGCGAATTTTAAAAGTCTCGGCGCAACAATAATTTTAAATATACGGCAATACGGGTATAGATTATTAACGTATGAATTATTAAAAGATATTAGGGAAAGAATTAAATTAAAGAAATTATTAAAGTTAAATAAATATTAACCGGTCATGATGTAGCTTCGGTATATATCCGGAGCATCATTTTAAAATTACATCCTGAAATATTCCTGAACTCTGAACGCTAGACGTTCCCGATAGAGTTTGTCATTTCTCTTTGGAATACCCTTAGGCTATTGATGGCCGTTTAAAATATAAGTTAAATAAATTAAATGGTTATAGTTAATGAATTAATTGATGGAAACGATTTAAACTTCTCTAACTGTAGGTCATTCGGTTAACTATGTTAATCGTGCTGTGAGAAAACATATTGGAAATAATATAATCGAAATGTAACAAATAAATACACAAAGACAACAATGTTCGTTATTGGACCGGCAGCTGCGTGTACATTTCTTGCGTTTGAAAATAGCACATATTCAGCACAAATCCTCTGGAACTGAACGTGTTTCGATATTTATTGCGCACGTACCAATTTATCTTTACAAGCAATCGTACACGGTCGAAATTTCATACCGAAGAGTTAGTTAGTTGTAAATATTTTTGCGAAAGCTCCTGACTCGATTTACATGATCATTAAGAAGTTGTTTCGATTTTAATTATAATTACGTGCAAAATGGCTTTTATATATATATATATATATATATATATATATATATATTTAAGTACCCCAGTTTGAAAATTTGAAAATTAACCTTATTTTAATTTTTTAGGGTTCATTTTAGCTGGCTTACTATACACGCACACAAAAAAAGAAAAGTAATTTTTCGGTACAAATGCTTAACGTTTTGTTGTTTATATATGTCTCGTATATAATAAGCAAGCCTTTAACACAGTTGTAGCTGACCTTTATCGTTAATTTCAGTAGCAGTTATAATTAATTCGTAGCCGGTGTGCGAGCCAGTGTAAATTATTCTCTCCCTTGTATTTAAGAAGCCAACGAAAAGGTCATATTTTATATATATATATATATATATATATATACAACCCGTTTAAGCACACGCATAGGCAACGAAGACTTACATTAGTGTGTGCATACACACGTAAGTCTGGAAATATTCAACCGAAGAAATGGAATTTTTATTATTATCATTATTATTATTATTATTATTAATTTAAATAAATAATAATAAAATAAAGATATAAAATTTAAAATTTGCAATATAAAAATTTCAAATGGAACAAAAAACAAGCTTATTTATATCACTCAGGCGTTCTCATATATTTTAATTACAGTGCACCAGACAAGAGTGTTTTGAATATTCAAACTATAATTACACCGTTGTGTAGTAATTTGTGTGCTGATTTCTATGTACATTTCTATGCTTAACTAAAAATTAATATTTTATTATATATATATATATATATATGAGTGTGTATGTGTATTTGTGTATGAGTTTTCGATGTCTATAAGAATATATGTGTAGGGTGTGTGTGTGGGTACGAGTTAAGAGAGTGCAATAGTACCGTACAGTTTATTGCATAAATCCCCATCTTTTGAATAATGTTGCGCATATAGGCGTTTTCATCTAAAGAATTTTAATATAATATATAACTAAACATAAATAAATTTTATTTATAATTATTATTATTATTAACACTATATGCGTTATAATGAGAGTGCTCGAAATGATGTACGCTGACATGACCAAATTGTTTTACTAAGTCGCTTATTATTTTATTCGAGAATTAAGCAAATTGTATTTTTCCCGATTGTTGGAACTTTATCGAAATTAATTTTATTTCTTCAGAGTGCTTCATTTATTTACTGTAGTTTATATTGCGTGTTATTACTTTCGATCGTGATAAAAAATCGTGCTGTTAGTTCTATATCATATTTCCACTGTGACGGAAAGGAAAACTACCTTTCATTAACGATTAGAGAGCTTATAACTGCCGTACGTAGAGCGCTAAAATTACGGCAGCGTTATAAATAAGCTTGCTTTCGTTAAAATCATGATCGTTTATGCAGGCATAAATAAGGTTATATAAAGACAACACATTCCAGTCGTTTTTGCAAAATTTAAACGCGGCAAATAACTCCCTTTAGTGAACTACCAAAAAATCCTTAAAGAGCACTCCCTTGAAGAATCAATCTTGTGAACATGAATCAGAAGAGACGCCGGCAAGCAAAGTATTTTGCTAAACATCTAGTATTTCTCCCCCGTACAAGGATATTGAAGATTTACCGGTTACAGTTTTCTCTTCCGACACGTTCCTTCTCCGCAGCAGAAGTGTAACTTGAGTTAAAACGAATACCTGCTCGTAAAGCTCCAGTTAACGATTTGATCACTGGTGAAATATTAAAACATATCCCACGAAATACAGTTTTACAGTTTACATGCCTGCTATTGTCCGACTTTCTGATTGAAAAAAACAATGAAAACATAATCATGATTCCGTTAATTTTTTTTAAAATGACGGATAATAAAATTAGTAATATTTTAAAAGGAAAAATTCTTCCATCCTTCGGAAGGATTATGAAACTAGGGATACGTACACCCATATTACATTTTAATCGACGAGATAAAGTATGTATACACACTTTTACAAGATATTTTTAAAAAGTAAATTTCTAACAAATTCAAATTAGTACGTGGATGCGTGAATACTTTCCTCGTGTGATTATTTTTTTAAAGACGGAAGCGACGTGACATGTGCACGTTTAGGATTTTGAAAGATCGAAATAACGCAAACTATTTTTTATATGGAACTAGGTTTGATGTGATTTAATTATCGCTCTTAAATTATATTCTACTTATAGGTAAAATATTATGAAACGTAATCAAGAAGTCGTTAAAAAAAAAAAGGTATATATTAAAAATAATAATTAACTGCGTAAAGTTTTGTGGCAAGTTAGAAAACTGGTTCTAAGAACACACGATGAATCGGAAGATTTTCAAAATTGTGGAGTTTTCAATTTGACTTTAACTAGATGCCGTTTTAAAAGAACGTTTAAATACTTACACTATTTTCAAAGATAGTTCTAAAATAATACAAAATGATGTCGTAGAAAGTACGCGAAGAAATTAAAAAAGTATTAAGGAAAATAAATTTTTAACCATTTAGCGCTATGAAACCACATATCAAATCAGTGTCAAATGGTAATTACACTAAGATATTTACACAATGAAAATATACACGAACACTGTTGGAGTCTTTTAACAATAACTGATAGGTCGATGATTTGACGCAATGCCTAGAAACTGAATTAGGTGAATTAATTGGATACCCTCATTTCAAACTAATTACTCAAACTTAAAATGTAATGAGCGGCTTTACAAATGCAAGGATAAAACAATAAGATCAATAACGTTCGTTTTATTCATTGCTATCAAAGAGACATAATTTTGAAATTAGAATCTTTCTCTTCTGAAACTTGTCCACTATACTAGATTTTGGGTTTTTTTCAAATTCTACCCATAGATGTGATGTACTGCGAGAAATTTTGAATCGTAAATTACCTACAACTGTCACTATACGTCTTATAATATGCGTACAGTAAATATTGTTTTTTGAAAATCGAGAAAAATTAGTAGAATGTTTCAAAAGAAAACATCGAACAAAAATATTACACGCAAGCAAGCATATGGTCTACGAAGAACCTTACAAGACTGAAATTTTATATTTTACTCCATAAAATTATGCCACACGTAGATGTATTAAATTTCACAAATAAAGACAGCACCCAGATGACAGATACTCAAATGTAAAAAAGTGTATAAAAAAATAAAAATTCGCCTTATTAAAAATGTATGTGACACCCCGTAGTTTTTCAAGTAAAAGACAGACTGCCGCCTTATAGAATTATTCGTCCAATCAACGCTTCATCAGCTTTGGTCGTGTTACGATTTTTCATCATCGTATTTCATGAATACTCAAGACAACGTTAAACGGGATAGTAATTAATCTATCGAGCAGTTAAAAAAAAAAGAAAATGTAGCTAACTTTCAATAAGCCAGTCAGTCTCGAAATTGCCTTAGTTTGAATTTTGGAATTACCGTTTAAGGGTTAGATATGTGTCTATGCCCACCCTAGTTTTCCACGAACCTCAGGACTACTTCTATGGAACGTATTATTATTCTTTGTAATATCGTACATCTAGATTATCTACTTAAATATATAATAATTATTATTATTATTTTCCCATTAATGTGCCGTGTACTGCTACTAGGCTGGAGGCACAGATGAGAAGAGCTCAGATCATGTTGAAGGGACCGCTATTGTACAAGAAGCGAAGAACTTGAAGGCGCGTGCCGCCATTTGAGTTGAGCAGGCCTTTAATTGTTGTTAATGCTGTTTGGGAACGTTGAAAGTTGTAAGTAGTACATCTAGCAGAAGATGTTTGACAGTAATTTCCCATATACGTATATAATATGTGTATTTATATGTGAATAATGCCTTACATCTACATAAACGAAGGGATTACAAGCAATTTCAATCATTTAACAAGTAATACATTAAAACTCGTATAAATGTATGTAAATCTCCCACATAATTCATTTAATTAGTAGTTACTCAGGTAATATAGATCTTTGTATGTGTCTAGTGTTAAAAAAAAAAAAACATGTCTTGGCGGTGTTTTTCAGGGCGGTATAATTAGCCCCCTTTTATTTACATCGTATCTCGATGATCCACCCGAAATGTAAAGTTAGACCGACGACGCTGCAATATTATGCAAATGGCGAATTAGCGTAAACCTGAATAAAAACGAAACTATATTCTGGTAGGCCAGCGCTCTTGCTGACCATCTGACGGTACAGTGAAATACAATAGAATGGCGTGATAGTGTTCGCTGATTTACACTAAACATATAACTAATATCGCCATCGAGACAAATAATGTTCTACAACATTAACAACGAGATAATCCTCTATAAAGCATTATTCCATTCGATACTTTATTATGCTCGTCTTGCCTGCAGTTCGATATCGAAAACCACTTTTAATAAATTACGAATCATACGAAATAGACGCCTCAGACGCATTCTCAATGCACCTCGCTATGCCGGAATTGACAGAATGCGTGACTGCTTTATCGACTGACGTTTTCGACAAGTGCTCATACCAAAACAACTAAGCTCGTCTCCTCGATTGCCAGTTACGATTCAAGACAAATTCATTTCGTGTATTACAAATATAAACGCGGACGACGCTTAAATATTTGTATATTTGTTATTTAGCTGCGATACGTTAGTTTAGTCATTATTTAACTTATATTTAACTTGTCTATGCTAATATTGACATATAACGATTAAACGACATATGAATATATAATAGCGAATTATTTATTACTATTTGATCATTCACAAGCGAGCCGCAAAAACTGTTAATTCTACGAAAATCTCAAATCGAAAATGTTCAACCAAATCGATGCCGGAATCGCAAAATAAACAAATACCCGATGATCTTATATTATTTAAAATACGAATCGAAATTGCCGTGTCTAGACAGCACTTAGCTGGAATAGTATCTCTAGCTTGTCTATGACGTTAATTGTATTTTCTATACTATTAAAAAACTTAAAAGTTTTTTTTTTTGTTTTTTTTTTCCTTTATTTTTTAATTGAGTTTAGGTTATAAAACCATTACTACTCATTGTACATATAAATTTATATAAACTAAACGCTAACGCTAACAAATGATTTATAAAATAGAAAGATAAATAACTAAACTAAGCAATATAAGGAAAATACACTATACGAGGATGTAAAGGTTACAAAATAATATTGGATTTATATATATAAGAGACCAGTGCTATCAACACAAGAGGATTATTTAAGGATAGGAGGTATGCAATAGAGTATGGAGGGAAGATACCTAACTGTAATAATATCTTGATTAGGGTTTCTCTGTGTGCACTATATAGATTACATGAAAAAATGATATGATTAATATCTGCCGTCAAACCACAGGACTGGCAAGTACTGGAACTAACCAGCTCTATCCGGTGGAGATGACTAGGCAGCAGATTATGTCCTGACCTAATACGAATTAAAATAGAGAAAAATTTACGGATTGGTATTGAATGAGGAGGCTTAATTAGAAAGAGAGATTGTTTCGGTAAACTTGTTTGAATTTGTTTATAGAAATTATTCCGAGTAGCACAAAACATGGAGCTCCAGCGATGACGCAAATCCGCCTTCGCAGACGCAGCTAAACATGTGGAGGGAATCGCAGGGATCAGTAGGCCTCTGGAGGCCCCCATTTTAGCTGCCTGATCACAAATTTCATTATCTTTGATCCCGATATGAGCTGGGATCCATGTAAATTTCACATGGACATTCTTTTGTTGTAGATACATTACATTTTCTATTATTGTCAAAATAACTCTATTAGTTTTGAATGTACGATTTGAATTTTGGATGGCGTTAAGCACACTTAAGGAATCAGATAAAATAAGTACATTGTTGTTCTACTAAGCAAACTATTGCTCCATCTTAATTACGTTAATTATTTCCTTAATGAAAGAATTCTCGCTATTAAATGTCAAATTGAGATATAAAAGATTCTAATACGTTAGTTTTAACTAATTTAAGTTCATCGTTATATATTTTTTAAACATTTTAAACTCGGAAATTATTAAAACTGATTTACTAAGGTCAGTAGGCAGGATCCTAGTAATAACTGGAGCTGTCATAGTTGACGCAGTTCTATATAACGAACCAACACTAAGCAAAAGTTTCCTTTGCTTAAAGCAAAAGTTCCCTTTGTTTAGCCCGGATTTTATTAAACATATTTAAATTTAGTTTATGTACATATATGCTTGAGCAATAATTAAACATCGATTCTACTACTGCGGGTTAAATATAACATTATGTAGTAATAAATTATAATTTAATTATTTACTAGTATTAAACCATTTTGCTGAGTAAATACACTCGACATCTATGTTACCTACTTTCTTATTTTCTAACACGATATTAATTTAAGAACCGAAGACTTGAAAAATGTATTTTAGTAGTTTTAAACTTAAGTTACAATATTGACAGGTATTGTTAGCAATTAGTTATTGAGAAGAGTCGTTTATTTTTATAGCCGCAGGTTTTTATTTAACCTTTTGTTTACTTTTACTATTTATATTCTTACTTCGTCATCGCGGTAAGGTGTTCTCGGTACACAATGTTGTAGACCTTGTTATATTTTCACGTATCTTTATAATAACTTCATGCAAAAACATATTGTCGTTGTTGTATAAACGTAATGTTCAAAGTTGACATTTGATTACATCGGTAAGTCATTTACAATTGAAAACGCGGTACCTAGCCATGATTTGACTAAATTTTAATAGAATGATTCCCTGAATAATATATTACTCGGGTAAAAACTGGAACACATCCAAAGTAAATGAATTTGTCTATAACACATTTATTGGTACCAGTCGACCATATTTGATATATATTTTTTATATAATATATATTTATATTATATATACATATATATATATGTATGTATGTATGTATATATGTATATATGTATTTATACCGGGTGGTGCATATGCACGTACTTGGATTGTATCCAACTGAAAAGTAATTGTTTCTCCCACGCGCGTTATTATTAAAGTTGATGATAGTGCTCCTTTCAATTTATCTCGAAAGTTTTGCAATATCGCTACATTTACTCATAAGCTCCGCAATGACGCGTATCACTGCTTCGAAGGAACAGCCAATTAACCTCCGTATTAATATTACACACTATCATTTCGTATTTTCACTTTGATAAATTGCCAACTCCATTACGGAGTTTTCCGACGATTAGAAATACCTGCTAATGTATATTTCATAATTGTTATAAATTACATAAAACGTATATTAGCACATACCGCGAGCTTAACTCCGGCTCATACTCTGTACATCATAATAATAGATTTCGCACAAATTATCTAAAATTATTTATGATTATTATATACGTATATAGAAAATCGACAAGTAATGATAAATAGTAAGATCCCAGCTAACGTTAAAAGTGGAGTTAGACAAGGACATCGCCTCTACCGCCGAATCTTTCCAACGTACGTACATATATTCTATATGTAGAAGCGGCCATGAAAATATTTACAGAATATAGAAATCCCGGCATCGGCATTAATGGTCAGCGTTACAACTCGATACGATACGCAGACGATAGATTGTTAATACGTAGTAGGGAACGAAGCAAAATTTCAACAACTTCTATTAATTGAAAAATGTAAAATGAAAAAAAATAATGCGTCGTAAGATATGAAAATATTTCTAGACAAACAAAGATTGCCACGAGTACAGAAATGTTGCTACTTAGTAAGTCTAATCGCAACAGACGGACGGAATGAAAAGAAAATTAGAAAATGTATGAAAAACGCGTTAAATAAAAAGACGTTACTTATACTTCCAACAAAAATATTTCATCGAAACTTGCGTTCGGAGTGTGATAAGGCTGCGAAAATTGGACTATCTTGAAAAAAGACCAGTGTCAAAACTGCGGGCTTTTGAACTACAGAAAAATGCTGGAAATGTCTTGGACGGATAAAATCAAGAAACAAAGACGTCCTTCAAAGAGTAGAAGAAGGGACGAGATTAATGTCATTAAAAAAAATCGAAGGAACAGTATGATTGGCCACTTATTAAGATATTCTTCCCTAATAACGAACTCGATCGAAGGCAAAATAAACGGGAAGAAACAACATTTATGGAAAGCGTGCTAAAGAAAAGAAGGTGTACGCTGAAATCAAAAAATTAAGTTACTAGAGATGACAGCCATCTTGCCCACCAACCTAATTGTTGAAGTGATAAAGAAGAATATATATATATATATATATATATATATATATATATATATAATTGTAAGAAGTACCTAGTTCAATCTATACTCAATACTAATTTAATATTTCAAAATCCAAATATATGTTATTCAGTAAAAAAATTAAAAAAATAAATTAAATTTAATAATATCAATATCCAGTTTTTGACGAGCATGAAATATTTGGGGTAACAATCGAAAAAAACTTAAAATTTTATGAATAAAATTAGTAAGTTTTTGCCCATATTTAAAAAACTATATAACAATAACAACCAATTAAACTATAAAAAAGGATTAATATTGTGTATAAATCGATATTACCGAACCCAATTTACAACACAGTAGCGTTTATTATGAAATGTTAAAAATCCAAAGATTCATATCATTATTTTGATCTTTTCAAAGAATAATTAAAATTAGCGTTCGACATGAATATATATATATATATTTGATTTATCGCGAGAATTCTCTAAAAAGTCTATAATTTTTTCTAGAATCGATTTTTGTAATAAAATTTCGAACGTTCTTCTTCCTCATCCACCATTTCCATTACTAAGGTCAGCCATAAACTTTACAATCTCTTTCGACCCAGCAATCCGAAGTAATTGAATGGACGAACAGCCGAACCAGCGTCGTAGGTCTCTCATCTATGAATAATTTAATGTTTTGGCGATTTTGGCTTCTATAATAATCCGGCAATAGTCCTCCCGGAATGTGCACTAAGTATCGCCAGCTTCCTTTCTTGAATACGGACGAATGTTAGAATTTGAAAAATATGCCGTTTCGATGTTTTTAAAATTCGCGAGGAAAAATCGTTCGTATTTATAATTTTAGTTCTCGTTAGCTAGAAAGATAAAATTATCAGATAATCGGATACTTCGAATGTAATTTTAAATTTTGAAAATTTTCGATATTCATCCTTTTTGTTCTTAAAGTATCGGCACCGTTTTCATCGCGATTATAATTTGCAACGATGAACTGACGGCGCTAGTTAATAAAATTTTCTAGAGAATAAATGTAATATAGAAAACAAATTTAATATGCGACGTGCACGATTTAAAAATTATCGCGTTAATAACGGTTTGCAATGCGTTATCAATATTTTTTTTTCAACGATCAGTTCAGGCTGGAATTTAAAATTCGTAATATTTTCTATGGGACTTTTTTATAAGCTTTTTATTATTATTATTATTATTATTATTATTATTATTATTATTTTAATAATAATTAATCACGTGGTTAATTTTAGTTATAGTCGCGAAATCTTGATGTTTACAGTCACTTTAACGAAAAATATTAAATTCGTTTTCAAATAATTTCGAACTTTACAAATTTACATTTATTACACTTGAACATTTCACTGTGGTTACCCTTCTTCTGTGTTACCGTCTTTGTCTTTTTCTTTATAGCTGGTTTCCTGCTGGTAACCGTTTTCTTAACTAACGCTGTCCACTTGGGGCGATTTGGCGCCACAATTTCCCATTCGACTGACGTTGGTATCTGTTTTTGCTAACTTCAGGTCTTGTGCTACAATATCTTTGAAGCGAAGTTTCGTCTTTTCCGTATAGTAATACGCCGTATAGCATCCTCTTGGGAGTCTTGGGTATTCGCTCATTTCCCATACGAATAACATACCCAGCCATTTCATGCGCTTCTGTATTAAATCTTATTCTATAGATAAACAATTGGATTTTATTAATAAACAATTGGATTTTATTAACAGTTACGCATTTGTCACGCGATCCTTCCACGATATTCTGCTTATTCTGCGTAATAGTCTCTAGTGGTAAAATTTACGGGTTTGTTTTTTCATTATTGGCCGTGTTTCGCTCCCATGTAGCATGACTGGTATTATCATAGCCTTGTACACTGCTAATTTGGTTTTTATCTCTAAATTTCGATTGCAAAATACGTTCTGTGTTAATTTGCTAAATCCAGCATTTGCATTTTGTAATCCCTCGATGCTACCTCGCAATCCAAATTTGCATCGTTCGATACGATACTTCCCGAGTATTTAAATGAATCGACGATACTTAGCCGATTACCGGACAAATGAAAATCTATATATATTTAGTTAATTGAAATCCGTACTCCATTTTTCTTATTCTTTCTCAGAACTCGTTGTATCGTCCTTTGTTACATTAGTTTTTATACGTATTTACATAATTCATCTAACTCTCTCTCTCTCTCTCTCTCTATATATATATATATATATATATATATATATATATAAATATATATATATATATATATAAAGGGTCTTATTGTTAGCTGCTACATGTTTTTGTTCAATAATGCACTACTAGTTTTATCGTATATTTATATGTGCATTCTATAAATGTGTTAGTTTACAATTCTAAAAAAGGCGATTTCTTTTACCGTGAAAATTCTTTATAGCCATTTTCGACACTTATGAAAAAACAATGCCAATTTCGAATTCAATAAAATATGCTTTATTTACAGCGCTTGCATAGTGTGTCTAAATTTTAGCGTAACTTCTAACACTCGCGTTTAGTTGTTTGCATTATCACGACGACCGATGTGCGTCTCGTGTGGTAGTTAATATCTCATCTAGCTAAAATTTTATGCCGTTTCAAGCGAGGCGATCCGATAAAATTTCTAGTTTACTGCGGTAGAATAGGTAATAGACAAAGTTTGTGCTAGGAAAATATCCTCCGATATTAAATTATATAATCGAATCGGATTAAATTCAAATCTCGCGACTTCGAATATAACGTGCACCGGTATTAAAATATTATGAAAAATTGTCAAAAAAAAAAAAAAATGTAAATAAAAATAGAAATAAACTATTCCTACGAGCAGGACTGAATTTACAAAGACGTCACTCGATATTCCACGCAAACGACGTACCAGATGTTGCAATTTTTCACCTTATCATTTCGTAATATGATAATGATTACGATATATATATAATATATATGTATATTATATGTATGTATATATTATATATATATACGCTTTTACTTATTATCGCATTGAATATTCGCTCCGCGTGCCGATATTTGAAGTAAATCTATTTCCCAAGAAAGATTATATATATATATATATATGTGTGTGTGTGTGTATTGAAGTGCTATTATGCCCGTATGTATATATATATATATATATGCATACATACGTGCGAGTATAACCACTTTAAATTTTACGAATTTTCAACAAAATCTACATTAACGAAAATCTGTGCAACCTTCACATTTATCCCTGTCAAAAATTAAAATATACGTGACGCAACTTGGAATTAAAACGACAGCATTTAGAAAATATTAACGCACACGTATACATATAATCATAAATGTAAAGAGAAATACATTTTAACAGCCTAAATCGGAGTATATAGGAATGTTAATGTTATTATTATGAATATTATTATTATTATTATTGTTAATTGCCTATTTATTCAATACATACACTGTCGAAGATATATATTCAACTAATTGTTAGTTACGATTCCAAACAGCTTCGTTTCATGCACTCCAAACATAAACACATTATTATTATTATTATTATTATTATATTATTTGATAGTGTTGTACTAGCTCTGATTTAAAAGGTTCAATGAATCCAGGCACAGGAACATTATGAATATAGTTGGTAGATTCAGATAAGAGTTGTGGTAAGGAAGGAGGAAGGCTGTGCTGGATTCTGAGTGTTGGTAAGAACACGGCAACATATTAGTATGTGGGATATAAACAGTTGCGACATTTGGCGCAAAGGGACCGAGAGGAGGGTCTGTGCCTCGAAGAAGATAGGAATGGGTAGACTGCAAAATCAAAAAGAAAGTAAGATTAATAATGGAAATGTATAATAATATTTAAGTCAGAATAATAACGAATGTGAATGGAGAAAATTTCAAAGTAGCGCCTGAATAATTGCTCTAATGGACGAAGAAACTAATGGGATAACCCTTCGTATATCGAAGGAGGGGAAAATCGTGACTTGGGGAAACAGAAGGTCCAATGATCCATCATGAATATAATTTGTAACAATTAAGAGAGACCTTCGCTCGGAAAGGTCTAGTATAATAATTAAGGGGGGGGAATAACATTCTAGCTTCAATAATAATATCCGTAACATTAATAGCTATATGTGTAATAATATTAAAATGTAGATAAATATTTATATAAACATAGGCTATTCATTCATTAATTCATTTATATATATATATATATATATATATATATATAATGGTCACGTGGCAGCAGTTAACACGTTTTTACAAAGAAAAATATGATAATCGAAATAGTGGATAGACACAGCAAACGAAATAAACTGTTTGAATAGGAAAGGGTATGCAGATGTATGGAAAAGTATAATAGAATTAGAGGTACAATGCCGTCGGACAATGTATTAGACGAACACAGACCAGTAAGAATCAAGTTTAATTCGGTCGCAATATTAAATTCTCTTTATCGAATAAAGATACTGCAATACCAGGTCGACCCGTGATAAGGGTGTAACAAGCTCCTAACACGTCACCCGTTTACAAAAATTAGTTTAATATACCGAATTGCGAGCTGTATCAGATATTAAGAACAGATACTACAATTTGATCTTAACCAACAGGCCGAGAATACTCTTATTTTAAGATATGGAAAATTAAAATAAACATAAGCAAAACGCAGGCTACGCTATTTCGCACCGGAACCTCTTATAATAAATAACATACCCGTACACTGGAACACCGATATTAAATATGTAGGTGTAATTTTGGATTAAAAAGACGTATTTTTTCGAAGCATATTGACTACTCGACCAATAGGATACACGGGTCCCTTTTTAAACTTTACCCTATGTTTAGTGTAAAAAATCTTCCGTTAACACGCTCGACAAATTAATAATATATAAAATGATTATAAGGCCGATATACGCGTATCACTTACGGTCGTATACAAGTACTAACCTTTCCAAGTTACATCGGAATCAGTGTTGCAGAATAATACTTAAATTACCGATATATGCTGTACGACTCTGAATTAACCCTATACATCGGGAAGTAATAAAACAGCGTACAATAAATTTTTTCTACTCTTGCGTCGGCAACAAATATTCAATAATCAGTCAAATAGGGGACTAGAACTTCTTTGCAGTTAAAATATAAGAAATATAAGAGGATCAAACATACATTACTCTAATATATTAGCGGCATCTCTCATATTTATAACGTATATAATATTTATTTCATTCTATCTCGGACATATGTAGTCGTGTAATCACAGGTTTTGGTTGTGATTTTTCCTGTAATCTATTTTATTTTATTATTGCATACGGTTATTACACTCGTCGTGGTATAGGCAGTAAGGAATCTGTTTTCGGGATGCGCGAAATTTTTTTTTATTTTATACCTTTATGTTATAGTTAATTTTTCCGAATACACTTTTTATTTATTTATTTATTTATTTATCGAATAAAGATAAACTCTAAACATTCGAAATGAGGTGCACGAGAAAGATGGAAAACATAAGACGGACGGACGGAATAAACAATCGAAATATTACCTATAGACATCAATAACCAGCACTATTTATCACGGAAGCATTAAGCGGAACAAATCCGATTTCAAGTCCGTCAAATGTTGCGACTGTTAGGAGGAAATTCGTAACTCGATCTCCACAGTAAACGGCTACTCTACTAATCGATCATCGATGGGATTCGACTTTGAGGAGATTCGCAAAGCATACTAACCGAATGGTTATTCAGCTTAGTGGAAATAAAGTTATTCGTGCAACTACCAACGCAGTTTGGTATCAGTAGAGGAACGGGGATCTAATCTGAAATGGGTCGACGTGAAGAAAGTCATTACTTCACTACCGAGCCCGAAAAGCGAATCCATAATTGATGTGCAACCCATTTACTGTTAGATAAACGATACCGATGTATATAAATAATAGATATTTGTTTAATCTATACGCGTTTTACTAATTATTAGTCATGTATATTATTTAAATATTAGTTTAAGATTACAATACACATTTATAGGAAAAATAGTAATAATCATCAATTTTGCCGAACGTCGTGACTATTGTACGTTTATTGTTACGTACAAAATTTCAAGGCACTATTTATATGCAACGCACGGATGCATATGATGTTATATACGGAGTGGGGTGCCACTGCCATCTCCGTGATAATAAAAAGCGTATAAAAACAAGGCATTACTAGACCGAATACGTGGAACGCGGTTAAGGCTTAGTTCGAAAACATCGGTAAATTACCGAGAAAAGAGATTTTACAGCGAATTTATTAACCCTTTAGTGCCGAACGTATACTTTCTCGGATACACTATTATTTTCTGGCTCGAACAAATTATATGTCCAACGTTGTCGAGTAAAATTGTTTTTATAGATAAAAATAATTTCTTCGTAATAACCGACGCCCATTATACGCTTTCGGATATATATAATTATATTTTTACGTACAAAGTCGATTTAAAAAGATTGAAAAAAAACACACACCTGTAAAAATATTTTAATCGGAACACTTTTGATTATCGCGGAAGGGAGCCCAAAAAAATTTACGGTTGCGTGGTCTTTGTACGGGCATCAAACGGGGGGTTAAATAGACTCGTCGACTATAGTAAATTAAAAAGAACCTCAGAAAAGGTGGACGACGAATTCATTTCAATTGTTATCGCTTAAATAGACGTACGCCATTAGTCGACTAAAAACGTGTCCTAAACCTAATAAAAGCAACTTAATTAACTTATACAGTTTGTCGTCAGACGAAACGCGTACGAGTGTGAACAAGATCATATATAACACGAGGAGTCGATCGCATTCCGAATAATAAATTTCCAAACGAGCCCCGAGAACGAGGAAAAATATTTTCAGAAAAAGAATTACAAACAGCTTTGAAGAAAAACTTTTCACAAAGCTCTCTCCAACGAATGAACGAAAACTTTTAAAGTCGATTACCCCTAACGAAATTTCGCGCAAACCGTTTTAAAACTTAACTAGGAAATAATCTGACAGGCGATACTTACACTTTTGTACGGTAAAATTACGTTGCAATTTCCGGAGCGATTACGACTATATAATTGAATCCGATTAAGTACGTGTAAAATCATACGTTTCTATAATTCGCCTTAAAGGGCTATCTCAATATATGGCAGAACAATCGTGTATGACACGAGACGGTGTACAAGAAAGAAGTACATTTAATCAATTACGTCTAACGGAGTTATTTCGGTCCAATTCGGATGATTAAATTATATAGTCTCCAATTAACTCTGTACTATAATGTAATATCCTATCGCTTGCATAATACAATATTTTTTATATATAAATATAATTAGCGCGTTATTGAACAATGTTAAAACCCCCGAATAAAGCTTATTATAAATAATAATAATGCAAACTGATATGAAACGTATTGATTTTTTAAATATAAACGATTATTTCTCCTTTTAATAATAACGAGATATCCTTATATATAGAATTAGATTATTTACATTTAAATCTTCCATTCCCCTTCTATCGCTAATGCGGTTTATTGCTCACAATAACCGCTTAATTCACACCTATCTACACAGAAGTGTTTAAACCATTACACAAGTTCGCGCAGCTTTTGTCATTCCTTCTTCAAATCCGCGCTTCATCCTTTCTAACCAATTATCAAAAAAAAAAAAAAAAAAAAACGCGTAATATTTTCAGACAGAAAAAGTTGTCTCTTTACATTCAAATTTTCACACTACAACCTTCATTCCTCTCCTATAATACTGAAAATTCACGACGACCCTCTTCTTCGGGATGTTGGTGTCTCCATTAAGTTTTGTACGAATTCCCGACCACTTCGAAATCAGCGTTCTCGCTGACTACTATGCTCACTCTCCTTCGCAACTTGGACTGTTTATCGCCTATTCAGCGCATATTGACCTTCTCTCCGTTGTTAAAACTACCCACAAAGAATACCGGAAAACAGTCTGCAATATTCCTTATCTCGCATTGATCTTCGATGTTTAACCCCCCCCCCCGGTTTCACAATATACCGATGTCTCCTACGTTAACCGAATTCGTTCATTCATAATTAGACTACGATTCGGATCATCTTCCTTTTCCATATTATTCCAATTGAACCTTACTATCTCTCACTCACACCCTGTAGACACCGACCTTATTGCCTAGGCGAATCACATATTTTTTCCCATTATTATACATTCAAATCCTTATCAATTCTTTTTTCTATAAACACGTCTTTCTTACTCGCTACGTAAGTTCATTCGTGAATGTAACTCGGCGATATAACTACTTATTCAATCTAATCTTTAATATTACAATTTGTAAAAACCTCGTGTAAGCCCATTCAAAAATAAACTGAAAATATATATATCACATCATTAAGTGCCGTCCCCGTGTCGGAGGTGGGCGACTATTTTCCTATACATATCTAAGTAGCGTACACATTAGCGTAGACAGACACACACACACACCTTAGAACTGATTATAATCGCTTTGTTGTCACGACACAATAGTACATATATTACTACTAGCGCATCGTTGTGGGTGGTGATTTTCCATCGCGATAATAATGTTAGGATTATTTATATTTCATTTTCTGATGATAAATATAAAGTAATTACGGCTAAATTTAATATGTTAAAAGAATATAAAGTGTTAGTACAATATTGCGCACGCAGATTAAGTATTTTCTTGTATTTTATTTTCATTTTATTTCAATTATTTGTTACGATTTTATTTTTATTTTTGTCCACTTGAAAATAGCTTAATAGCCGCTAAGTTTTGTATGTATTTTTTTAAACCTTTCATTTACGACGTCCACTATACGGTGCATGAAATTTTTATGCTAACAATTTTACAGTTGACGTGAAATGTCTCAATTTTAGAACTATTTAGATAAATATGTCGACAATTATCTACAGTTCACCTAGGAAATCGTACATTACACCTGTATAAAATAACTTTGTACCAAAATTTTATAATGTATTACTGAAAAAGTTAACGTTAAAATTTAGCGAATACTTTTTTTTTTACTTTATTCTAATAATGATAGTAATAATAATTTTATCAAATAAATAAATAAATACGTGTTAATAAACAAATTGGCCGTAATGAGCGTGAGACTAATAGGAAACGATAAAATTAAATTTAAAAATAAGCGTTTCCGAATTGCGTGCTCTACTTTCGTACGTTTTAAACGATATTTTTACTTATCGCAACATCCAGTAGTCCCTTTGTTCGCTACATTCGCTAAACAATTAAATAAAACTTACCCAAGTTAACTTGCTAACATTTCAAATTCTAATCGATCAAAGTCAAATCGACCGATTACATATTATGTTTTCATTCATCGTTAAAAAATATTTTGCGAATTTTAAAATCATTCTAAACGTTTGGACTTCATTTATTTCCGTTATTGTTTTTAATGTTTCAAAATAATTTGTCTTTGTCCACAGTGCGATCAGAACTCAATCAGATAATTAACATCATTCTAACCATTTCGAATTAAATTACTCTAATCGTTTTCAAATATTTCTAAATAATTTGTTTACATTTCGTCGACAGTGTAACCAAAAGAAGTTCATCAATATTATTGTTCACACACAACACACACACACATATATATACACATATTAATATACAGGGTAAGGCAACACTGATGTAATACGACACACTTGATAATGATGTGCGCGTTGCAACATAATGCGCACGCTAATAAACAGGACGCAATTATAAACACAGTTATGCTTTCTTTCTGCTGCTGTCCGTACGGTAATATATATTAATATACCTACCGGACTACTGGATTGTAAGATATATATATATATATATAAATAAGTTCATCAATATTATATATCGGATTGCAAGGTTATAATATGTAATTATATATTATATATAAATTAGAAGGATAAATCATATTATATATATATATATATATATATATATATATATATATATATATATATCAGTGTATATATTCAGATATATCAGGTCCCATATTAAAAGCATTGTATAATCGGCCGGCCGAAAATCGCTTAGAATTTTTTCAAAATCGAAAAACAAATTTTAAACTCGGGATTTCTCGTTACCGCTTAATTTCTCTAACATTATGATAGGTCTCCACGTCACTTTCGTCTAACGTCAACCCGAACCGCCTATCTATCATAGGGTCCTTAAAAATGGGTCAAAACCTCCGAGAACCCAATTTGCCAACTTTCGAAAAGTGAAATTTGAACAAAAAAATCGAAAAAACACTAATTACAAAAACACAACCCACGGATTACAGACATTAAATATTAAGCGGACATTACCGATAATATACTACCACACACGCGCATCTACCTCGTATCCCATACTAATCGTGGGAGCTATACGCGAGTATAAGTATGCTTATATATGGTACGATGATCTAATCAAGATCAACACCGGGTAAGCGTCTTTCGTGTGTATTCTCTCGATTTAGATTAGCATTATACTTGGGGAAAACTTTGAATTTCAGTCTTGCATAAACTCGTGTATATATATATATATATATATATATATATATATATATATAACGTAGATCAGAAAGACTGATAAAATATATAATGAAATTATATTTAATACACTATCCGTACTCCTCGTGTAACAGTGTCCCGAGGATAACAGAGGCACAATCGCGAACTGTGTTAGTTAATCGTATAAAAGAAAAAGTTGCGTGTTCATTTTTTAAATTACTTCGTTAAATTTCGCCTTAAATTACGAACGATAAAATCGAATGGAAAAACTAATTCGCGACAAGAAACTAACATTAATATTCAGTCACATATTTGCTGAAGAAATAAACGCTGCGAACAGATGAAAGTAAAACTTTATTTGTAGTTTTTTTTTTTTGATAGAGTATGACAAAGACAAAATTGATACGTCACACTAATATTTGGTCAACGCCTGATCGATTAAGCAGCGTTGGGTTTTCCCTAATAATAGCGCTGATGCAACGCTCTGTGTACTTCGATTGCGTGTGAGTCATCAACGAATACGAAATTGCGGTTATTACCGCAAAATAACGCGAAAAAATCGCGTAAGAGTAAAAATACCTCGATTAAGACTCGCGAAATCGTTATATTTTAAACAAAAAATAATAACGTACCGCGGGTAACGAGGTAAGTCGCGTAGTAAATAAAATATCGCGAAACATTACGAACGATATTTATCGGCGGTGATATTAAAGATGGAGTCGACTGTCCGCAAAAAAGAACGCCTAAAAAAATGGGCGCTCTCGATAAACGGTTTATTACAGAAAGTAAACGCTCCAAAATTCGGTTTACGCGATCGAACGGAGATAATGATTTCAGCTGAAACCGTACGTAGATTAAACGTATACGACTTCGAGGACTTATAATATGATAAAGATAAAATTATAATAACGCGTACAAGAGGTACGAAATAAATATTGAAATAACTCAAGAACTACATAATTGCGAATAATAACAACTGACAACGTATTACGAATATAACAATAATAGCGCGTGCGTTATAACGAATTATGTTTAATAGGACGACGATCTGCGATATACATTAAGCGGTCTATCGTATTATCTCGTCGTTATTAAGTTCGTACTATTAACTTTTGATAGCAGTCGAAAAGCGTACATAATTTTATCATTTTCAAGTTGGAATGAATAGTGAATTCGTGAAGAAATTTGAACAAATGTCTGCGGATGTAAAATGTATCAAATTAGTATGTAATACTTCTTCTTCTTCTTCTTCTGTGTCCAATTGACTCAGTCGTTGGTAATGGCGACAATTTTTCGATATAATTTTCGGTTTCCGGCCTTGTGAAACAATCATCGACGACCATTTTCGGATCATCGACGACCATTTTCGAATCATCGACGACCATTTTCGGATATTGCCGAGCAATCGTTCTTCTGCCTACTTTTCATTTTCCTGCTACTTTTCCCACGATTATGCGGCAGTACATATTTCGAAACTCTTAATATGTGTCTGTCTTCCTTCGTTCGATTCAACAATTCTTTATATTTTTTCAATACGTCCGATACTTCGTTATTCTTCTTATGTAATACTACTAACTCAAAAATCGATAGTATTATGTCCGAGTTAAATAAACTCAAAAATGAAAATATAATTATTAAAGAGGAAATGGATACGCGGGAATCATAGTTGCCAATTGCTGTTACATCGCTGCGTATGCTGCAGTTAAAAATAAAAATCTGTTCGCTAATTTAAAATGTATAGTCTTTAATATATGGAATATCTAGCGCGTTTTCGAAATTTTTTGGTTCCGTTTGAAATTTTTGTTCGCGTCTTTTTCGCTTTATACGATAGATCTTATATAGAGAAACTGTTATTTCAAGAGGCGCGATCGTTTAAAAATATCTACGTCGTGCGCTGTGCCTTACCAAAGGTGGCAAGTCGGCAATTTTTTAAAAATTCGTAGCAATGAACAATTTAAATTGAGTAAAATTGTAAATCTAGACCATTTTCGAATCTACTTGAAGTCACACACAAAAAAAAAAAAACAAAAAAAAATCATTCAAATCGGTCCAGCCGTTTAGGAGGAGTTACATATACACGCACAGATTGACGATAAGAGAATGGGGTAAAGAAATCTCGCTAAACCTTTCTGATATCTCGGAATAATCTTAAGATTATTAGGACGTTCTCAACACGCCACATCAGATTTACGACAAAGATTATGGGAAAAAACAAGCAGACGTTTTTTCAATTTTTCTAAAAGTACATACCATTTCCTGTTGGCGCGTAATCTCCGTTGCAACGTTCAAGCTGATACCACCTTTCCTGCTTCAGGATATACAACCTCTGACTATGTATATATGTCTAATATTTAAATTACAAAAGGATGTATCAAAGTGAAAACATATAACCATCGCGTATAGACGCAGGTATTATATGTGCATATTATATATATATATATATATGTGTGTGTGTATGTATTAGTAATGTATGTTCCTTAATGTATGTATCTAAGTATACATCATCTGGGTACACGTTCCATTTGAGATTTCGTTTTATAAACTATTATACGAATTTTTGCACGGAGAAAATTCGCAACCCGTACGGTACAAGTAGTAACGGTAAAACGGATTTTTGTTTTCAACAACATCGATTACTCGCTCTTTCTCATTCATTTTTGCCCGTATCGTCGTCCTGCTCGGATTTTTCCTATCGTTAAAGCTTCATATAATCATTTTCATCGATGTATTATTCATCAGCCTGGCTATTCTCTCTTCTTCGTCTTAACTAAGCTCGGTCTATGTGTAGACCGTATGGAAAACAGACTACGCAGAAATATTAACGTTATACGGATTATGTATTAAGATTTGTGCGTAGTGACGCGAAAAATGGCTCAATTCTACCGGGCGTTGAGTAATATTTTATATTGTATAAACTTAGTAGCTGTTATTATTACCCCTTTTCCGTAATAAAAGACTACATACTTATAAGATATATCTATGAATAAATACGATTTTCGCTGAAAACACCATCATCAATTCGCTCACATATACATATAAATCAAAGGACTAATTCGATTTTTCAAAAAAAAGTTACTAATTCGATTATTTAAATCTAAATTCGAGTAATTATACGGTTTGATTTTTCTTTATAGGCCTTCTACCGGAGGAACATAGGCGACAACTAACCTGAAAAATACGAAAATAAATCTATTATTAAACTAACTATTAATTCTTACTGTTCTAAGGACTAAAACGAATAATAATCATCCAATAAACACTATTCTAATTTAAAAACAACACTTGAGAAGAAATACGAAGTTGGTATCATCCAAAAAATCTAGGTAAAATATTATTATAATTAGTGTTTTATTTCATTAATATTGAAGATAATTATACATTTTTTAATCAATTTCCAACTTTCTGGGACTAAACTGTTCTTGTACGCTTTCCTATTATTTTTGAAGTGAAACATCTATTGGCGCGGTTTATATGGTAAGTTAACCCGCGAAACGAGCGAGCGAACGGAAATAACAGATGGATATATATCTATATATATCATCATCATCATCATCATCTTCGTATTGCTCGTTGCCGAACGTCCTGACTAACAATTGTACGTTTATTTTTACGTACCAAATTAGCTAGCATTCGAGGCATTATTTACATGGCAACGCTGATATATATCAGGATTCACTTCTAGTTTCCAGGATTGAGCCCACTGTAGAACAGTGTCCGAGCTTTTTGCCACTTCAGGCTTCTTGTCTTGAGCAATGAGCAATGTGTCATCGGCAAAAGTAGCCACTCTGACATTACCCACGTTTGGAAAGCCCGCTGTATATAGGTTGTACAGTAGTGTAGGCCCAGTACAACTTCCCTGAAGAACACCGGCTTTAATTGTATGCGGTTCATTGTAGTCATCACAGCATTTGACACGAAATTGTCTGTTCGCTAGATACGATTTCATAAGTTGATAGTACTGCTAAAGAAATACTGTTTTGATTTAAACACCTGCAAATTATATTAGTAGTCCGTAAAAACGGAAAAATACAATGTACTCCATAAATGTTACTAAAGAATCGAATATTTCGTAACTTATAAATCAACTAAAATTAGTTGTTAGTCTACTATCGTTATATTACACGTTTAATAACCGAATAACGGCAGTAACTATATAAAGCTACTAACATAAAGTATCTAAATATAAGTATCTTACATACAATAAACGACTAAATTGTTTTCGTAGTATAAATCTGACTAAATCGTTCCAACGAAACCGACTTAACAGCTGTCTGCTTTGAACCGACTAATAAGTCAATAAACAAATATTTCATTTTCAAAAAATTGTTCAATTTTATTATTTATATTTTTTTATAAATTTTCATTAAAATAATTTGTAATTTACATTATTCATTATTACTTTTCAAATGTTTTATACTTTTTTACTACATTTAATGGATCGTGCATCATATATTGTTTTATATATTTTTATGTTTCAAAAAACCTGTTGCCAGTTAAGATCATCAAATTTAAAACAAATGATAGTTAAAGTATAAACCAAAATTTTATTATAGTTAATGGAAAATAATTAATGATATATAATTAATACATTATATTGCGACATTGCATATTACGAAAACATTTAATATATCTGTTATATTTTAAACAAATATGACTTTAAAAAAGTCGCTTAATTAATCGATTTAAAATAAATTATATTATTAATTAATTAGTCGATTATGTCAAGACAAATATATACATATATATATATATATATATATATATATATAAAATATATATATATATATATTTACCTATATCGAGTCCACTGCTGGACATAGATTCTTCCCAATCAGTAAATTGGTGATAAAACTGTGCGGGCCAGACA
This sequence comes from Coronaproctus castanopsis, assembly GCA_032883995.1. Taxonomy (NCBI): domain Eukaryota; kingdom Metazoa; phylum Arthropoda; class Insecta; order Hemiptera; family Monophlebidae; genus Coronaproctus; species Coronaproctus castanopsis. The sequence continues at coordinate 43,336,000 of CM065053.1, read as the reverse complement.
AATTGGGAGATATCGACAATACAGACACCCATCCAAGTCCATTGCTTAACTTCGGCGATTAGACGGAAAACCGCCGTAGTCAACGCGCTATCCCTATCGGCATATACGTGTATATATATATATATATATATATATATATATATATATAAGAACAAAATCTTCGGAATAGCCGAGTGGCTAGAACACGAACTTCTATACGGAAGGTACCACCGAGTTCGAATACGATCGATGACACAAAATTATCATCATTAGTAAATAAAAGTATAAATAATGTTAACTCGCGTGGAAGGAAATTACAAACCGCCACGCACAACACCGTACGCGCCACCGGTAATAATATAGTGCACTGCAAAAATATGCGGGGCTGCATTATGTCATGATAACAATGCGATTACAGTCAGTTCGCCCGGGTGTGTGTACGTGTGTTTAACTGCACTAGCTCCATGTTATAATTGTTTTGTACGCTATTTACGCTATAAAATAAAATATGTATAGGTAAGTAGTCGCATAAATTGCCCACCAACCCAACGGTTGAGGATACATAACGATGATATAAGAATTAATTCGAGTTTCTCTAAAAGCACCGTCATCATTTCGCTTTTTTGGAAAATATTTAAAATCGATCGTATAAAAAAATATTCGTTCGATGCTTAATTAATACGGAAAACTCATCACTTTATAATTCGAAGGATTTAATAGTGTCATTATTGCGCTGAAACTTGGTCGTATTTTATTTACGGCGGAAAAAGTATTGGACCTCGAAGGAAATATTCTGATGTGAAACTTTTATCGGCGCGTTGTATATGGGGAGTTAACCCGGAAAACGAGCAAGCGAGTCAAAGGCTTATACACATAGGCAAATAGGCAGGCCTATTTTCACAATGTAGTAGTCGGCCTCCTTCACTCTTTCACGCACGCTGTACTCAGATACGTGTATATTCAGGTTACGTACGTACGTACACACACGTACAAAAATTATGAAATAATATTTTTTGCGTGTTTCGTATTCTTTCTTTTGCGCATGCGTGCAAGGCTATCCGTTATTTCGTTCAAATCAGATTTGAGAATGTAAACATTTGAGTAATGGCGAGGTCGACTTAAGCAGAGTGGACTTATTTTTCTTTGTAAAATTTGTATGAAATCGTCAGTTTATTAAATAAGCGTCTTTTTGACGAAACGTCTTTGACGCTGACGATTTAAAAAAAAATAGAATCCGTTATTATTAAAAACACGTTTATACAATATTTTCTTAGTAATTACTTATGAACGAAAAAATAGATTACAATTTGAAAAGAAAAAAGTGATCGAAGTTAACTAAATTAGATCAAATAAAAACTGAGAATGCCACGCGATTAAAAATTTTACCAAATTTATTTCGATTGAACCCTGTGTTTTAAGACTCACATTAATTTCAAATTTTCAAGGTGCTCGCGCATTTATACGCATAATCGGTATCCTTTTTGTTCTATTCTAATTCTTCTTCTATCTAATTAAAAATGTTGCGACCAATCATGTAGTTTTTTTTCTATTAAGTTCTGTAATTTATTCCTATCCTGCATACTGTCAATTAGTTGACGTATTGACATCCCCGTCATCTCTTGTATATAATCTATAAAACGATTCGGCGGGCGTCCTCTGCTTCGATGTTCAATTAGTTTCACTGTATTTGTTATCGGAATGAAGATTAATAAAATTTAATTCGATTCAATTGTTACAGGTCATCTACGGACCACGGAAATAACGCTGACATAATGTTAATTATAAATACGTCCTTTTTCAATTCTTTTCTTGTCCGGTATTCTTTTATCCTTTCCGAATGTGTCATTTTTCTTTCATCCATCCATAGTTTCGTCCTATTTTCTTTATAGAAATCTCGTGGAATCCTTGAAAAGCTTGAACCCTATACCTAAAAACTTGTGATATTTCGATAAGATAAAATAACGAATAGGTACAGATAATAATCTAAGTAGTATTATAATGGGAGAGCAACATGTAAGGTAAATATAGGTAATGATTAAAGAATACCATTTAGAAGTATTAAATTAAAATAATCTCTTAATGAAATGTATCGCGCAAGATAAATCCGGTTGCTAGACAATCGGTAGAATATCATCGGCACCATTTCCTTCTCAGTATTCTAACTGGATTGTCTGGAAGTTCTAATCAGTGCATTATGGCAATATCGGGATTACTACTATGAGTTTGTTAAATAGTTTTTCGTGCTGGTCAGTGTAATGAAACATTCAAATCATTGCACAGGGTTAAGTCGGAAACGTAGAATGGGATTTACACGAAGTATTTTCGACTGCTACTGTTGTATTCTATTCCTAGTCGATCCGTATAATTCGATACCATAACACCAAATCGCCGCAATCGTTGTGACATAAACGCATCCTTTTGGTTTTTGAAACTCAAGGTCGACTGACGACCCAGTAGCAGATGTAGCAGCCCAAAGCGTACAGTGATGGGCTTTCGAATTCGTGTGACGTGGAGACGCCGTATGAGCCTTCCATCCAGGTACATTCCGAGATAGCGTACGAAATCAACTTGTGAGATTTTGTCATTATTAATTATCATGGGTGTTTAATTTTTTTTCACGCATTCTCGCATATGTTTCAAATTTTTTTTTTAATTCGGACTACCCGTGATAGATCTGCTAAATTGTATTGTTTACACACATCCACTATCACATTATTTTGCAAATACTGCTCTATCACTAATAGTTATTATAAATTGTATATCTAGAGTTATACTTCTTACATTTTATATTTTTATAATTACATACATTTTTTATATTCACTTGATAAAAAACCGAAAATTTTAGTAATTTCAACTATTTTTTATATATATATATATATGTGTGTGTATGTATATATTTATATATAAATATATTTATATATATATAGGCGATAATATCATCTATTTCTCACTATTTTGAGTACGAGAATATTCTATAATTTATGCAATTTAATCTGCTGACGCTGTTGCCGGTTATGTGAGATAAATCCAGATAGATGTGACGTGACAAAATTTACATGTGGTACATCTGATAGCGTTTTCGCCTTCTTCTCTTTCATTTTGGCAGTTTGTTTCTTGCAAGCTACAGCTTCACTGACTAACTTTGAACGCTTCGAACGATTTATGGACGAAATTTCTCATTCGAAGGTCGTTCGTTTAATTTTTGTCGTCTTCAGACCCCGTTCCGCGTTAGATATTGCTCAATTGAGAGACAATCTGACTCGTTCAATAGTTCTGCGTTTATTACACGATCTTTCCACGTTATTCTATTCGGTTTTTACCACTAAATTTCATTTTATATATATATATATATATATATATATATATATATATATATATATATATATATATGTATATATATGTATATATGTATATGTATATATATCCTTCTTTGGTCGAATACAACAGAAGGGTGTCATGATCATGACGATGTCGATGCAATTATTATTTCTCATTGTTCCCGATTTTCCGCTTGGTGACAACTCATCTGCCGGCCCATAACGCTTTTCCAGTCTGTTGATTGTCGACCCCTTGATCTTCTATCTTCAACCTTCTCTTGTATTAACCAACGTTCCCTACTATTTGCCTTTAGTGTAAGATAACCGAAATATGTTGTATTCCTGATCAAAAGAGTCCGTGATAATCGTTGCGTGATACCAGCATATTTTTTCACGCCAGACTGTTATTCTCACCGTCCACTGTTTCCTAAGAACTGTTCGCGAATGCTTCATCTGAAAATTGTCTATACGGGTCGTCATTGCCTTTTTCAATATATGTATTTTATATATATATATATATATATATATATATATATATATATATATACTTATTTATTTATTTAATGAAGCCACACAACAGCTAAAAGCCAATTATAGTGTAGGCTAATAAATAAAATAATACAATGAATAATTTTTTCTGAATTATAAAATTAAAAGTAAAAAAACAAAATACAAAAAAATACATTGAACACATTCACCAGCCTCACACCCAATTAAACACACCAGAAAAACTACACACATGCACAAGTCTCACACCCATTAAACACACCAGAAAAACTACACACATTCACAAGTCTCACACTCATTAAAACATACATCATTCACACCCCATTCGCACAATCTTACTCGAAATAAACAGACGAATAATCTTCAACAAATTAATAAATACAATAATACTACATGTACATTAGTAAAGGAACACATATACCAAACAACCACCACATAATAACAATCTAGAACCATTGGAATAGACAACAGCGAAACTCCTCATCGCAAAATATGTTCGGGAAGCAACTTATTAAAGAAATATCTGTTATCAAAGTATATATCCATACAGGGAAATATGTTCAAAAGAGAATTATACAAGCGGAAAGCTGACGGCAACGGAGAACTTAAACCCAGGTTTGTTCGTGCACGCGGCTCACTAAAAAAACGATTGGATCGCCTATTTGGTCTTGTTAAATGAATCTAATAACATGTGTGGCCAAATTGCAATAACCTGCAAAAATAAGTTTTTGTACTTACTTTATATATATATATATATATATATAAATCATCATCATCATCGTCGTATTGTTCGTTGCCCAACGTCATGACTAGCTATTGTACGTTTTATTTTTACGCATAAAATGAGCTAGCATTCAAGACACCATTTATATGCGATGTATGATGTTATACAGAGTAGGTTGCCACTACCTTCTCCCTGATAATTAAGAATTAAATAACGCTGAAAAACTTTCTGTGTCGCGTGTGGTTTGAGTTGACAGTCGAGCACTCTAGCAACTACGACACCGCGACTACATATATATGTGTATGTGTGTGTAATGTAAATATATAAATAATTCGAAGATAAAAAGCTGAAATGATGTGTTTATAATATGTATATATATATATATATATACATATATATATATATATATATATATATAAATATATATATAAAAGTATATATAAACTCATACATATAAATATATAAATAAATAAGTATATATATATATATATATATATATATATATATATATATATATATATATATATATATATTTGGAATATTGTTGAAATTATTAGAAAGAACCGGTGATAAATATGGTATTACAATTAATACTAAGAAAACTAAAGTAATGGTGACAGTAGATCAAAGTAAACCAAAGATAATACTCAGTAATGTGGAATTAAAAGTAGTGAACAAGTACCGATACCTCGGTGCATGGCTAAACAAATCCGGGGATTCAAATGAAGAAATTAAATGCAGGATAGGACAGGCAAGAGTAGCATTTATAAAAATGAAAAAAACATTAACATCGCATGGAATATCTCTTGAAGTAAGACTCAGAGTTTTAAAATGCTACGTATGGTCAGTGTTGCTGTATGGCTGCGAAACATGGACGCTGGAGGCTAAAATAATCAAAAATATAGAAGCCTTCGAAATGTTACCGTCGTATATTGCGCATATCGTGGACAGCAAAGAAGAAGAATAACGAAGTATTGGAAATATTGAAAAAGGATATTAAGAGGTCCGAAATATAATCATGGGAAAAGTAGCTGGAAAAAGAAAAGTAGGCAGAAGAACGATTGCTTGTCTGGATAATATCCGAAAATGGTCGTCTATGAAGGTATATTGTTTCACAAAGCCAGAGACCGAAAATTATATCAAGAAATTGTCGCCATAGTTGCTACCAACGACTGAGAACAGTCAATTGGACAAAAGAAGAAGAATATATATATATATATATATATATATATATATATATATATATATATATATATATATATATATATATAGAAAGATATAAATAGATGGAAAACATTTTAAAACGCAATTAATACTTCACACATATAATTAAATCGAACGATACAGCTAAAAGTAGTATGAAAGTAAATCTGATAAAATAAATGTAGAACAATGTGCGTGCAAATGATATGTGGAAACATGACAAAAGCATCTAGAAAATGTTAATATCGAACAAATTAACCGTCCTCCAAAAGTATTTGTACCACCTATACTGGTTGATGAGATATGATGTATAATTAACCGTAACGTGTAAAAACTTTTTAGCATATACTAATTTTGTCGCTATCGCTAGTGATGTTTTCGGGATGTAAAGTACACCATCATTTCGGATAATATTAGTAAAGTTAATATTAACGGTATTGTTATTTTCGGAACATACTTTCCGTCTAATTTTTAATCATGAAGCGCAATTTATGTAAACAACGTACTTAATGCGATAGTGCGCTTTGTTAATATGCTCGTCTCAAAATTCGTGGAAGGTAAGAAGTTTTTTCGTTGTTCTTTAACAAATACCCGTTCGAAATTTTCGTATATAATATTTTAATTAAAAATAAATTTAACGTTCACGCATTTTCGTATAATAAAAAAACCTTAATAGATTACGTTTTAATTAATAATACCTTTAAATATCCCATTGCGAAATGTTTGTTGACTTATTATTATCGATATTCTCGATGTAATCGTTATTAATAAGAATTAATTATTTGTGTTAGATGTAATCGAATGTTTAAACAATTCAGATTTTACATCTATCTTAAAAAGTACGAAGTTAATCTTAACTTCTCAAATTCGGGGCCTGATATTAATAATATCGCTGAGAAATTAATGGAAAACCTGTAACTAATTATGTAGAAAATTCTAAAAAACGTAACGTAAACGAATTTTTCCAGTTAGAACGAAGACTTAACGCAAATTAAATTGCAATTTTATAAAATGAGGAATAGACGTTTTTTTGTATAAATTAATTTATAAAATCTATATAGAAATAAAATTATTAGAAATTCGTGTAATCTTTCCGGGAGCTAGAGTAAATCTTATATAAAATTATTGCTAGAATTTCCTAATTTAGTTTGTAATGATAGCGATGCTATTAATGAAAAAACGCAATTATTCTTTAAGAATGTTACCTGTAATTTACTTTCAATATCCAATTTATCTAGTAATAACAATATTTATTTTACAGAACTTAAAAATATTTAATAATAGAACATACGTCTCTAAGGATGGTATTATTACCGATGAAATTATTAAAATTACTTTCAAGCGACTACTATTATTAGTAGTAGTACTTTAATTAATTTCTTAATTATTTATTTATCCGTTTTTTATTTTATTTTATTCGTTTATTCGTATTCGATTTGTAATTAATTTTTATTTTATATTTCTTCTATTTAAAACGTACTACTGGTGTATTGTATTGAAATTAAAATAAATTTGATTTGATTCGATTTGATTTTTATTTTTTTTACCCAAATTTATTATTGACTCTTTATAATAAATTATTAAAATTTAATATTTCTGCTCCTAAATGTCGATGTATCGAGGAGTAGGGATTTTATGAATTATAAACAAAACCAAATCATAACACCACGGTTTAATCACTATAAGAGTTTTTTAACATTTATCGCGTACGTTTGATGATGAACTGTCGAAAAACTTTGCAATACAAAAACTTTTATATAGATTACATCGTGTTACGGTTTTGGTTTATTTTTCCTCCTAGTTGAAAGCTTGCAAACGTAATTATGTTAAATAAACTGAACAAATATTTAAATAATGGTAAATAGTTACTAACCGATTTATTTATTGAATACGTTCAGTGAAGTATACGAAACAAATTTATACTAAAATCACTTAATATTGAACTTGATAACTTAACTTGATCGATATCAATTTTGATCTAGATATTCTTCTATCGAATTTGCAGTAACAGATGTAAATGATTACCTACGTTGTATCTATAATTTATAACTATTTAACAAAAACCGGAAAACGAAGCCCTAAAATTATATGGATATAGCAATCTATAATATAGTTATATATATATGTATATCATCATCTTTATCGAACATCATGTCGAGCCTATTATATATCGTACACAAAATGAGGTAGCATTTAAAGTAATAATTATATGCACACAAGTTCGCGCGCTTATTATGTTATACGGTGTTAGGTGCCACATTGAAATAGTTATACGGTGATAAGAAAACTATATCCACGAGTTGAATCGAACAAACACCTCCGAAAAACAAAATTATTCATAACTGCAGTTATCTTATCTAGTAAAAGTAGTCACTCAACTGCCACAAGGTGCTCGTCTGAAAGGTAATTATATTTTCAGCGGGATTTTCGCTGATAAGGAAAATCTAACATAATATTACATCGCCTGTGAAACTATAACTGCATTTACATTTAGCAGGTACACTCTTGATAAACTGCTCCAGTCTGAGTGCTGAATTCTAGAGTGATGTAGATCCTTCAAATCGACTTCTTCGGTCTATGACGGTAAATCTTAGTAGAAAATCTAGCGGAAGACGACGACAGACGGCTTTTGTTAATTTTTTCCTAATATTAACGCGTTTCACAAAAGAAATTGTTCAAATTCTTTACCTACAGGAGGCAATATCCGAAAGAAAATGCATCACCGGTAGCAGTGCTGAATAACTGAAATTCACTCGTCCGTTAGTTAGCACGAAACTGTGCATACGTAGAAATATACATACGAGTATACATTATTTAGTATAAATTTAAAATCTTCGAGAATTTACAAAGCATATTATATCAATCACTTAAAATGCAAGAAAGTAACCTCAGAATAATACGATGTAACACTTCTCGAAATGGATAGTACATTGGATCACAATCTGTTATCAGGCATTTTAAAGGTAACACATTAACAACAAAACCTAGAAAAATATCTCGTAAACCCGATATAAATTATCTGAAAAGTAATTAACAATTCGTAACTGAAATCTCGTAGAGAAAATTAAAAAAAAAATCGATCAGGCGGATATTGGAGATAAGCAGAATAATTAGGGATACAATATCGAAGATATGGTAGAATCGACATAAGAACAATCTTAAGATGACTAATGAAATTTTAAATTTCGCGGAAAATCAGCGAAATATAATTATATCACTCGGAATAAGTGGGAAAACCAAAACCAAAAAAAATGAAAAAACATTGTGCAGCAAATAAATGTATTTTACATCCGACGCTAATATATTTTACACTATATGCAATTAATCGCGAATTTATATAACTATATATTTTATAAATAAACAATGTAAGTTAATTTTTATATATGAAAAAGAATAACACGCTATGCACATTATCGACTAATACACCTAAATTATCCCTTCGAAATATGTATACATCTATATATATATCACGATGTGCTTATATCAAACCACTGCTAATGTCTTCTATCTCGTGCGGCTCGAATCAAATTAATCTCTGTCCATTTCGCAATATCATCCCTCCATCTAGTTACGAGCCTTCCTCGTGTACGACAACCGTCAATCGGCAATCTCCGCATTATACGTTTGGTCCACCTGTCTTGTCTTGCGATATATCCTGCCATTTTACCCTAGCGATTCGTTCCATCGCATCCATATGTTTGTTGTCTTATCCATGAAATTCCATGAAATCGTCCTTTAAGTCTGATATTAAGAATAATACTAGTATGTATAATTTATTCTTCTAACTGTTCCTGTCAACACGCACTGATTTGGAAGTTTACATTTCAAAGCTACTCGGTTTCCCTTTATTTGATATATATATATATATGTGTATATATATATATCTATGTGTGTGTGTGTATTTTTTGATTTTTCCTTATTGCGTGCAATAAAAATTCGCGGGTAAAACTTCGTTAATAATAATAATGATAATAATAACCTTAATAATAATATCATTATCGTTATTATTACTCTATTATGCTCGTTTACTTCATTTATATTTATCATTGTTAATATTGTTATTATTATTATTATTAATAATAACATTGTTATTACTATTATCATTAATGTTTAACTAGTATCATCATTAATATTATCGTTATTACGTCATCGGGTTTTTTTTTTTCGTTTTCGTTATTACTATCACGAGACAGATTATTTCAGTTTATTGTTTACTCTTAACAAAGTCGTTTTTCCAGTTCCTGGCACTTTTTCCATTTTTCCGGGAATTCAATTTAAAAATGTAAAATAAGAAAAAAGACGGAAATAAATGTTATAGGCGAACTTGGTTTCTTTAACAAATAAAATGAGAAAAAAAAATAATTAATTTTAACGTATAATACGTAAAATTTCGAAGAATAATATTAATAATTATTACTATTCTTTATTTTCATCACTATTACGACGTTTATGAATAATTGTAATAAAATTATATTATTAAAAAGATAAATGACCCCCCACAACCACCGTCACACTAGAAAATACTTCTCTTTTTATTACGTCCAAACCCGGAATGCACCAATAAGAGCAATTCATTTTTTTCCCCAGTTTTTTTATTATACAAATGAAGAAATATCAATAGTTCGTTGACTACTATGCGACATCGCTTTATCCGATCCATGTGAATCCCGCAGTTTTTCTATGGCTGGGTTTTCACGCTTATCCACGGCTAGGATCGCAGCACATTCTGTATTATCGAGAGTCGGGAAGTCGGACATGTAGATTAAGTATACTATTAGATCGAGAACGCTTCCCTGCCTGATCCCGGCCTTTACTGGAAAAATATCTGAGTATTCCATCGGTTCGCTCGAAAGTATCTCTCTTGCGTATATGCGATTTAAATAGTAGATTGAAAGAACGATAAAGCGCGAGTTTGAGTTTCATGATATCATACCTTATCGGAAGTGTACATCCGGAATTGCAACCGTATACAGGTAGTCTTGTTTTCCAGCTTTCGGTAATAACCTTCGTTACTAGACGGATTCTATGGTGTTGCGATGCTTGAGAAAACTAAATTTAAAATTGAGGATACTCGTAGATAATATTGGAATGACCGTTTTAAAATAAATTTTTCCAATACCTTCGAAAGAACAGGATTTCCCAGCTTTCGTATTATCTAAGAAAATTTCCAACCCATGGGAAAATATTGGTTAAGAAGAACGATGTTTTATATTTGTGTTGCGAATTTTTACGCATTCAAAAGTTTCAGTCAACTCCGGGCCACTTTTTCCTTTTTTTCACATTTTTAATAAGTTGCTGTAACCGATGTTACGGGTAGACTAATTTGCAACGGTTTTTCCCAATATTTCCGGATATATGCGGGATTACTGGCTTGAGCATGAATTTACAAAGAGCGCGCTGCTTTATCGAAGTTAGTACGAACCCAACTACCAAGTTTTTGTACTGGCGGAATAAAGGCCATAGTTGGTCATCATCGTGTTTGGTCAGCGATAATAAAAGGTGTTTTTTTTTTATGCTATCTATTTGAGCCGATATAAGCGGCGAGGATAACTTTTAAAAATAACGATAAAAGGTGTTTTTCATTTTTATTTTCACGAAGTATTTTACTAAGTTGTTGTATTTTTCTATTTAGTTGTAGTCGAATTAACTAAGAAATAATCGTATTCCGTATTACGCGAACGTTACAGATGGAAAATCATCATTTTCATCGAGGACGCTTATAATTGAAAAAATATAATATAATCGATGGCACGATTTTATTATATAAAGATACGCTGGGAGTAACTAATGATTTTTTTTTAATCTTCCAAACGTTGGTATTTCCTATGAGTCATAGACTATAAGCGCGGATCAGAAACACGTAGAGACATTCGAAATGACACGCTACCGCAGAATATTACGAATTCCGTAGGTGATAAAAAGAACCAATACATATCAATCTTAAACTGAATGTCAATGGTAACGAAAGGCTACATTATCATGAATATACAGACGTACGTTGAAATTTTTCGGCCACATATTACGATCTGATGGAATAGAAAAATTGATTATTCAGAGAAAGGTAAATGGAAAACGACTAATAGGACCCGGTATCCAAACCGGTATATAGAACAAGTAAAACGAATTTGTTGACTCATTAGCACGCGTCGTCTAGTGGTGTAGAGGTCTCCTTAATAACTCACAAAGATATCATTCACTTTATTCAGCTAGAGCATAAGGATCAATGAGAGCTACTGTACACTAAGAGCATTAGTCAATCACCTCTGACTTATTACTATCACCTCCAGCCGCCTCTTCCCAAACTCCCGTGGTTCTATAAAAAGATTAGTCGTAAGGGAATTGTACTCATCAGCAGATTGCGATTTGGACATCATTTGTTGCCTGACCGTCTTTTCCGTATGCAGCTTAGAGAAAGCCCGTTCTGTCCCCTCCATTCTGAACAGGTAGTCTGCAGCCCCGATCATGTCTTTTTTGAATGTTCTGCTGTAGCACCGTTGCGCTCGGAGCTTTACCTTATCTTGTTGCGTTCTTCGAGTATTACACCTCCGTATAATGTATCGTCCCTTTTACATCTGGATAACCGACAATTGTTCCTCCATATAGCGACGTTTTTAGAGAAGTCAGCATGCTTTATTAAGATGTAGATAGTCCCCACAGTATCACGTTGGGTAGGCTGTAAAGGCACCCCCATTAAAAAAAAAAAAAAAAGAACAAGTAAAGTGTAAGAACGGTCTAACGATTGGAGAACTGATGAGGGTCGCAGTAGATAGGTCACGACGCTCGGATAAATCGAAGATAACGATGATTAAACATAAATATGATCGATAAAGAAACTTAAGTAAGACTTAATATTTTTCCGGTGCGGATAATATTTTTTTTTTATAAATATTTTCGCGTACGTTATTCCTAGCCTCTACCGATAGATGCTTTCAGATGGAGATAATTGCTCGAATACATTCATCCAATGATAGGCAGAATTATGATTTCATGCTGAATGAAATACTTTATCTTCTTCAGTCTGATGCTGGACTAATCAAACGTATCGATATGTCTTAATGACGTCTTCTACATATCTTTGTATCTTGGTGAAGGGTAGCTCACGAAACAATATGCGTTTGTCATTGTTCTCAAAATCTCCGCATTACGCGAATATTGCTTTTAGCACCGCAGCCCCTAGTTGGGCATCCGTAGATCCAAACGGGTGCGAGAAATTGTTTATATATTAATAATTTATTTATTAGCTAGTAAACTTTCTTTACGGTGCGGATAAGATGAATACAAATTAAGGTGTAGAATCGATTTTTTACAATGTTGCTTAAGCGCGGGTAAAAAATCTTATTTTTCTTAATAATATAGAATAATAAAATTAAATACAATTTTCAGCAGCTTGAAATATAACGAATAATTTAGGCCGCGACGTAAGTGGACGGGGAAGGTACGGGTAGTAGTACATTGTGGATGTTCACGTATGTATATGGCGAGCTTTAAAGTATTGAACGACGAAAGTTGCGTTATACGAAAAGTCAAAAAATAAAAGCAAAAATAAACTAATGAATAATGAGCCGTTCGTGCGTAAGAAAATGAAATGATGAAATTTTAATTCGACCTTTTATGTAGCAGTGGCAATCATCATCCGCTTGCAGCTTAATAATCGCAAACGCGCGTTAGCACACCCTCTCCGTCTCGCTCGATCTCTCTCGTCATTTTTTGTCTTTATCGTTCACTTTCTTTATAAACTAAATACGCGTTCATCTTCTTCAGAAACCTCATACACACATACGCACTCTGTCGTTTTATAAATTAAGCTGAATACGGTTTGGGTTCCGTTTCTGGAGAATTCGTCGTGTACCGACCGTATAGCTATTACTCGGATGTTCATATTATATATGCGATTACATTAGCAAGAATCTACGGCTATCAAAAATCGATGCTGAGAAAATACGAAGTCTCCGTAATCGAAACGATGAATCCGGACAGAAATAACGGAAACAATTCAAGTGAAACTTCTATTAGCGCATTATATATGGGGAGTTAACCCGTAAAACGAGCGAGCCCAAGTCTTATACGCATAAGATAGGCAGGCCTATTCTGACGGTGTAGTCGGACCGTTCGTCTCTTTTAAGCATGCTGCACTCATATACGTGTATATTCAGTTTACAATACGAACACGTGCACGGCAGATATGCGCTCTATACACACTCTGCATGTTCTTGTTCTTTCTCTTGGACACGCGCGCACGGCTATCATTTCGTTCAAATCTTCGTCGCTCAAAGGATGTGTATGTGCGACACGTATAGATTTGAGAACGAAAACATTCGAGTCATCCCGCCAGGTCAAGTTAAGCACAGCGGACAGTTCTTTTTCCTTGTGAAATTTGTACAAAATCATATCTTTTGGAGAATGTCCTTCAGTTTCACATCATCCCTCTTTTAAAAAATTCAGATTCTTTCGCCGTTTAAAAATAGGATGGAAAAAAAGATTACACTATCACGAAAGAAAATTACACTAAAAGTAGAGTCGACAAAATTTAGCTTACGAACGTTTAATACCGTCTGAGTCGATCGTAATTGTAAAAATATACAAAATGAGAAAATCCGGAAAACCAGTGGTCACCACGACTCTGTTATTGATTTTATTTAAAAGCATTATCGAGAACAAGAGTAATTCCTGCTTGGATTTGAACTGGAATTTTCTCTTTACTGACGGAGGTTGATCGTATCCCGTCTCGTAGGTGATGTACTGCCGGTGCGGCAATACCATTTCGTTACCAGACATCTTGATATGCCAAGGTATTCACAAGTAAATCACCCTGCAGTTGTCTTTCGTGTAACCTTTGCGACTAACTAATGGGTCTTTGAGTTGTTGACTGGATACGGAATAAAGGGAAGTAATCGAATCTATAATTATAAGGATTTTGTTTGGGTAGGATTTACCTAGGTAAATGAGTAGTAAAAAGTGCAAAATGCCATTGTATCGAGATAATTATGAACGAACCACGCGTTTCAAAAGAACACACTACCGTCGGCTTGAGTGATGTTGTTATCCGCCTTTTCATCATCGGTATATAATAGACCTCTCGGGGTGGTCCTGTTGAAAGTTTAACCGAGTACGTTTTATAGAAAATTTTATGTTGTTTTTCTACAGGAAATTAAAGATTTCCTGTGTAGAGAGCATCGTTTGAGTGATAAAGGTGAGAAGTGATATTACGAGGTTATCTAGATACGAACGATAATTTCTGTAAAAGGCAAGAAGTGGTGCACCAACTAAGGCACATACACTAGCAGAGGGTGAACTTACGCGAACGACGAGAAAATTATCTGAAATTACACCGTCTAATAATATCAACCGCTACAGCGGCGAACTCTGGCGTAGTAATCCGAATTATTATGAAAAATGATTGTACATCTTCTTCAGCGTCACGTTCAATTGCTGAATAAAATATCGGAAAAAGGAACGAACGAAGTTTTTCTCGACGTCGTTATTTCTAGAAAAAGCGGAAAAATTCGAACGTAATCATCTACGAGACGCCTACTACGTGTAAAAATTATTATAAACTGCTTACGTGTACCACACAGCGTAAGTACGAGCGTTTGTCGATACGCTTCGATATGGTATCGGGGTGGGTGTGTTTTTGCGGCGTTATTTTCGAGAGATCCTATTATCGAAAATTCTGAAGTCGCGTAAAGAATGAGAAAATTACGGTTGTTAGGTCGCCTACAAAAAAAAAAAAAAAACAGAAAAAAAAAGATGTAGAAGCTGAAAAGAATTCATCCGTTTTATCAACGATAATACAAAATTATGCGTCCGTATGAGTACACACACACATATATATATATATATATTATATATATATACGTATGTGTGTGGTGTTATTGAATGTATATATACATATATGGAAATTGGATTAATAACTTATTTTGCGTTTTACTCTGTAAGCCGTCATTTTACGGCAGACATTTCGAAGGAATCGTTACTGTTTTTAGCCTTTGCTAATGTAACAGACGTATCCGGAACAGATATGATGGATTACACGGGGATGAACTCATCTTTCAAAATACGTATGCCCCACGTGTATTCTGACGCCTGTAGGATGGTTTTTGGGAAATGAGTACATACGCACACACACACACACACACATATGCATGCTCATACACATACGTACGTATGTGGAAGTATGAAGGTTAATTTTGTATTCTAAAAAAAAAAAGATTAACAACAACAAAACTACTCTGCGGATAAGGAGCACTCGACTCTATATGTGATTTTAGAATTATAAAACGCGTACATTTATTATTATTATTATTATTATTATTATTATTATTATTATTATTATTATTATTATTATTTCTAAGGAAAAATAACGCAATATATTTGAATACAACCATAGTGTATGTAAATGGTGAATTAATGTAGCGTTTATACTAATAACTTTGGGAAGGGCTTTTATATTTTAGGACGATAGTCAGAATGATGACCAAATGGGTTTAGATTATTTATTTAGTATATCCAAAGTCTTCTTCTTCGTCTTCTTCGTGTCGGGTGAAGCAGCTTACACTACGGATTTCCTCAAAGAAATCAATCGCCTTCCAGTTTTATGACGTCTTCAAAACCGCATTTAACCGGACATGCCTCACACGAAAACAAGCGAGCGATGCACTGCTACGTACATAATGGGAACTTTCTGAAATTCGCCATTTTTTTAAATTTCCAACTTGTGTCCGCAGTCCGTTGTCTCCATCGAGCATAGTTTAGGTCTACGTTTACGGAAAACTCCTCTGTAGGTTTAAGTTTTCCACTGTCGGCATTCTGTTTCTCAAGCGTTAAGTCGTACAATTTCGGGTTTAACATTAATTGCCTTAGTTGCGGCCATAAAACTTTTACCGGGACTTCAGTCTTCTTCGCTGTTTTATATAACCATATTGCTATATGGTTATATCCGAAGTGTAAAACTATAATAAAAATTAGCATATGTTACTATAGACTATCGATATTGCTGGATAATGACCAACATTTTCAACAAGCGGGATTCAATAAAAAGCGCTGTAGAGATTTCCATAGATTATTGAAAAATGTCGCGAATTCGAACTACCTTTAGCTACGACGTTTATAGAGATTCCGCTAGAGTGTTCGAAACCGTAAAATTATACCGCATATTAGAAGCTTTGAAAAGTTCGAGAAATAAACGAAACATACGTACAACTTTTAAAATACATTCACAACAACGCTAAAGCTAGTATAAAAACTAATCGATATGTGGAAATTATATCGTTCAGAAAAGGATATCGGACAAGAGGATGCGCTTTCATTAAAAATATCCAACGCCGTTCTCCGAGAAATAATGAAAAGTTTAAATTCGCACGATACGGAAATCCGAATAGGAAACGACAGTATAACGCACTTACGATGATGATGTAGTACTAAAAAATTCCGGGAAGTAAAAAAAGAATGATGAATCAACTACTGAGTAATAAGTGAGAAGAATAAACGGCAAAGTTATGTACTGTAAATATGCTAAGAAAACCGAGATAGACAAGGACCGGTGGGTCATTGCATTGAATAGACACGCATGGAAACATAAGGAAAAGGCCTACATCCTTTTTTGGTGTGGACATGAACAAAACTGTTTCATAAAGAGTATCTATTAAGTTCATTTTGCAACAATAGCGGATGTGCTATCAGCATTTTCTTAAAATTACATTTATTGAAGACCCGGAATCTACTAATATAAAGACATTTCCTTGATATAGACATAATAGCTTGCAGTTCCGCCCCAAATCCTCATGTGTATTCAGGTGTAATTTCCGAATGGCAGATATAATGTATCGTTCTATACCGTTTAATCAGTTTTAAAACATACACGCGTGATAAAAGCGTCCCACGTTTCAATCTAAAACGTTTACATCGTCACTAGTCATGGAGAACAATTGAACAGTAATTTAAAATAGCAACATCTTTAAAGTTTATATTATTTTTGTTCATTGTTGAACATTGTGACTAGCCACTGTACGTTATTTTTACGTTCAGAGTGGACTTCGACTAATTATATTCAATGCACATGCGCGCATATGTAATGTTATACGAACACCACTGCCTTCTCTATTATAATTGAGAGTTACGTAATGATTACACTCGACAGTAGATTTGATAGTTCAGCACTCTAGCTGTCACCGTGGTATAGATAACTATATATATAGATATCTTCGGGATATCTTAGTGGCTAGAGCACGGACTTCTACACGGAAGCTCCGACTTGCAATACGATACACGACGTAAAAATTATCATCGTAACATAAAAATATAAATAATCCTAATATTATTATCGCAATGGCAAACCACCACGCATAACACCAATATGCGCGCTAGTAATAATATAGTACACTACAAAAACACGCAGGGCTGCATTACAAAGCGATTATAATCAGTTCTCGCAGGGGTCGTGTGTCTGTTGCGCCATATTATCATTGCTTTATACGCTACTTACACCATACAACAAAATATGTATAAAGTAGTCGCCTACAACCGATGCGGAGACATGATGATGATGATATATATACCGATTTACACATACCTGTGATAATATTGTATTACTGTCACTGATAAATATCACAAAATCATTAACATAAGAAATGACCCTTAAACTGTGTAAAAAATCGATGTATTTCTAAAGTATAAATGTTCTATTATTTCAAGCGTTTATTAATAATATTAATACCGCATAAACTTGAAGCTAATTTTGCTACTGAAATAACTACGAATTGAACAGCCATCCCGGTAACGTACAGTCGTGTTTTTTCATTATGTAACTTCGTAGCATTATATCTGACAGGTCAAATGAAACCAATCTACTATATAGGATGAAATACAAGTTTGTCAAGTGTTAATTCGTTAACTGTCATCATCTCGCAAAAACGTTTTTTATTTTGCGCAGAATTTTTACAGAAATGTTATCAAGTGCTATAGCAGCAAAGTGATCAGTCCACTAGATGAGATTGCTTAGTAGTTTTTTATTATCTAAACTTCTTTCCAAATGCCGGACAATGTATTACTTTTCAATCGCTAGAAAATATATTAAGATGATATTTGGTAAAAAAATTGAATTAATTCAAAAATTGATATTGCCCTTTTTGTTATTCAAATCCCGTAATTTTTGCTTTAACGTCGTCCGGATTCATTAGGCCAGTTAAAAAAGAGTTACCATCTTTTAAAATAGATAAATCTGAAATGAGAGACGACCTTATTAGTTTATACTACAAACCGAACAGATTAACATAAAGAAAATTATTTCTTTTTTTTTTTGGACTATTTTTCTTTTATACCTGTTTAACGTTAATCTATAATTGTAACGATCGGCTGCCCCCCCAAAAAAAAAAATTAACGGTGTTCCATCACATATATTATCCTGTTTTGTGTCTATTCCAAATTCATCGGTTACAAAACTTCGAATACTTGAAATTTAAAATGTTGAACGAAATCATCCGAAGTGTAAATTTTCATCGCCGGACGAAACAGGCGATATAATTGTTTTTCAGCCGTCCAATTTAATACGCGACCTGGTTGGCAACGCAGAACGTTCAGCTCTTCTTGTAAACTAAGGAGAAAAAGAACGCAGTTATAACTTCTGCATCCCCGCCTTGTAATTAGAAAATCCGCTATAGACCCGAGGTCGCGTCTTGTCGACTATGCTGCGTTCTCATATCGTAGCCAGAGAGCTGTAACCGCTACCAACTAACCAACTATCGCCTTATAACTTTGATACCGGCGAGCAACCTTTTTGCGGTATCGAAGAACCGACACACGCTTAGGGAATCGTACAGTTGTCGTCCGAACCGATAAATTAAACTCCTAGCAGACTACGTCGTCCTTCGCAATATAGAACAAAGCGAAAAGTCTTTTCTAAAGTTTCTCGTCGCTATTTACCTGAATTCCAGAAAGCTACGAACGGATAATAACATTCGACATAACTGAAACAATGATAATAATAATAATATGATATTATTATTACGAATTATTATTATTATGGAAATAATTATTAAAGTATTAAAGATTAAAGTAATAATAATAATAATAATAATAAAATACGATAATATTCGAACCAATCGCTTTAAGCATCGTCGAAAAGTCGATTGTTTCCCCTGGCGATTATTTAGAAATAACTGGATACCGTTTCCAATTCCTTCCAATAGTATTTACTTACGTTAAGGCCGTTCCGCTTCACCGCCCCCTCTTCATCTATCTTTATTCCGCGAAGAGTCTTCTAAATGCGACCCGATAATAAATTTAAAATTCGACTACGTTAAATGTATAAGAGTTCGACATTTTCCTACCTTACATAATTAACTTTCTGTTAAGTCATTTCGAATATGAGATAAACGTTAAAACATATAACGTGGTAAAGTATTTGGCGATGTGACCACCGGTCTATCTTCCTCCCACATCGATTTCTTTACCTCTATTTTGAATTTTCGAAACGGAGTAATCGAAAAAATGAGAATTTTACCGAAATTCCTAAAATACCGAAAACGAAATATATTTAACTCGAACCGGTGTGGAATGTAGTAATTTTAAAAAAAAAAAAAATTTTTGCAAAAAACAGGAAATATACAATACGGCTCTCTCGCAATTTTCAATCTTTCACTTTCAACTTTAGACTTTCAATTTTTTCAGCATAGGGTAGTTAGTATGATAAAGAATTCAATGGAAACTAAAAATATCTGTACAACATTGTTTCTCGATGTTCAACGGGCATTTCATAAGGCTCTGCACCTTGTATAAGTTGAAGTTACTACTTCCCGCCGCGGACCTTTATCACTTGTTAGAATCCTATCGTTAATTAATGATATTTTCATGTACGCTACGCTCACGCGTTCTCTGGGTTGTATCCCGTCTACGCAGATGCGCTTCATCAGTTCTTGGACTTGGGTTGTATTTAATCTACATCGTCGAGAGAACTCGCTAGAGTTGAAAACTGGTTTAACAAATGAAAGTCGATGAGAACAAATCTACAAAACATATTACTAGCAGAAAATCTCCTGCCGTGTTAAAATCAACAACGCAGAAATACCAATCGAAACAAGCGTGAAATATCTGGGCTTATAGCCGACTAACATATAGAAATCATATTCAAATGAAGAGGAAAGAAGTAGATGTAGGTATTAAAAACCTATTCCAGTTAATGGGGGGGGGCAGAAATAGCGCGCTGTCTATCGACAACAAACGGCTTATTAGTACTGCAATTTTAAGAAGGCCTGTATGAACATACGGGGTGCGGATGATACATCAGCAAAAAATTTAACAAAAATATTTGCTACCTCTTCTGGATCTTTCGTGAAGCCTGCAGATTCTTTCAATGATATAAACTGATTTTTTTTCCAAATCTGTGGGATGTCAGAGTTTGAATCAGTATCGGAAATGAATTCCGCCCAGCTGTTCCGTTTATTTTGTCTGATAATTGAACGTGCGCGTACTCTACAGAGGCGAAAGTTAGCTAAATCTGCGTTCTTCTCAAAGCATTATTTTGGGTTTGGATAGTCGCTTTTACTTCATGACACCGCCAGGGGACATTGCGCATTGAGGGACGTCTTTGGAACAGATTTCTTTGACGCCTCAATTATATGGTTGTTAAAGTTATTAACCGCTGCATCGATTTTAGCGAGATTGGAATTCTAGGGTAAATTACATAGCTCACGATACTTAATTAGCTTTTCTAATAATCGAACGCTGTGGTTTATTAATTATCTTTTTCCTTTTTATGTTATTCATCTGTAAGCAAATTGGATAGTGACCACTGTGACATAAATCAGGATGGGTTGACCATTGAAATTTTGAATAGACTTCGTTCGTTGATAATGTTAAATCAATGGCCGATAGAGTGCCGTTAAAGGAGCTGAGTCTAGTCGGCTGTTTACTATTTAGTAATGATATGCATCAATTTGCATGAAGCAACTTTTCAAATATTTTTCCTTTTATGTCCATTCATATCCTCGAGTAGGAGAAACGGTTTAGGCAACTGAGATATTAGTTGATTTATTTCCTGGAATGATGGTTTTGAGTCAGGGTGCAAATACATGTTACAGATAAGTTTTAGTGGTAGAATAATGGCTTCCACATGTATAGCTGATGTGGGGCTGGTGTGGAATGCTTTTGATGCTATTCTTATAGCTGTATTTTGTATTTTACATTTATATTTTTCAATGAAAACTTTCTTGGTTGGCATGTTTGTTTTTAACAGGACTGTATATTATTAGCATCCGTAAATGGAAGACGTTCCTAGTTGATGCGAAGTTTGTTATCAGACGGCAGCTGTGAGTAGATAGCAGATTGAATATGGACATATATTCGAGACTACCTGTAGGTGATGTAACTTTGCGAGTAGACTCCTGACTGTATCTTGATAATATTGTTTAACATCATCTTCATTAATGTTAATACATCTAAAGATGACAATATTAGGATCTAAAAGTTTTTCACAATGAACTTTTACAGAAGGTGGTTTCATTTCAATTAATGTCTTCAGCTTGAGTGAATAATCCTTACGATCCGTGTTGATAACAGCGGTAGTTGAGTTAATCGTCTTGTAATAATTTACAAGATTAATATTCTTGCGTAGTTCCTTATCAAAATTCTTTATATTATCTGATTTTACTCTGATTTTATTTTTAAAAACAATCCTCTTTGGAACTACTACATTGCTATATGTAGGCTTAACAGATGAAATTGGAGACCTGTTATGCGAAACTTAAGTAATCGTACCATCAATAGCTGTTTCTTTTGTCTTAATTATACTCTTCACTTTATGTAAATCCGACTGTATTAATATTACTAACTTACGTCATACTGATTTTAAAAGGTTAACGAGAGCAAAAATTTAAAAAAATTAAAATTTACAAGAGCAAAAAGTAACAAAGAATTGTATCTTCAAAACTACAAAAGATAGAGAAACGCGGTAATAATTAAAAATTCTCGCGAGATCACGAAGAATCAAAATAAGCAAACTGGAAAAAAACAACACAGACTAGAAACCGATCACCACAGCCTTCAATAATATGAAACGATTACTATATGATCGATCACTTAGTCTTAAGATACGAGATAAGTTACATTCGGTCAATTTTGTTATACGGCATTAGAGCTATGACTGTAAATGAAAAAACATTTCAATCGATACACGAAGCTGTGGAAACGTGTAGTTCCATCGAAGAAGGCTGAAAATACCTTGGATGGGAAAGATGTATAATAAAGATGTCTCAAAGAAAGCTGATACGTCATAAGACGAAATTTTTCCGATTATCATACAAGGACAGATAGAAGCAAAAAGAAGTCCGGGAAGAAGGAAAACAGATTGGCTGGAAAATATTAAGAATTTGCATCTTCGTTACAATTAATGATAAACGTAAATCTAATTGGCGTATTGGTCATCACCTACACTGTAATCTGAGTATGACGTATAAAATAAGAAGTGAACGAATGGCAAATGTGAACTAAGTAAACCGGAGATTATAATTCGTACAAAATGATTGTGTCCACGATATGAACGAAGAAAATTACATCTAAAAAATGAGAAAAAATAAAATTTGTACATTCGCCGAAATATTTATAGGCATAATAAGAGGCAGTTAAGAAGAAAGCATGCATATGGAATATATAGAAAACAAAATAAACACAACAACGAACAATGGACTTACTTTTTTATTATATATTATATTTAAAGAAAAATAAATATCTATACTGTTACTGTAGTAGAGAAAAAGAATTCGCTATGGGATGTCTATGTTCGTGCGACTTATGGACGAGTTAACCTTCAGAAAATGTAATCGTAGGCCATAGTGTAACCGACCTCAAAACTAGTAAATACAGTAAGGAACTATGTAGGGAAAAAAATGATGCGCTGAAGATGGTATATTATAGTAGAATCAAGATTGAGATATAGCATTTAAGCCTCTATGGGGAGATTAACTAAGAAAACGTACACTGATGGAATTGAAAAATTGCAGAAAAAATGCTCGAGGTTAATAACTCGATAAATGAATTAAAACAAAAATAATTAAATGTATCAGATATAAACGTACTATATTTGATAGAGAAAATATTATATCGTAAATGAAAAATTCGACATAAAATATCAAAATATCGAGAAAACAAAATACAGAAAGTACCCGAAGACAAAATATGGCGCACAAATAGACAAAAATATATTACGACAAGAATGTTAAATAAAATCCCGGATGACATATTAAAGGATACAAATATAAAAATAAAAATAAAAAAAAACAGAAGATAAAAAATTGGTTGACGGATGAAACGGTGGTAAAGAAAATAATAAATAACTCGAAATAAAGAAAAACTGGAAAAGGGCGATGTAAAAACAAAAATTCAAAGGTGGGGTTCGAGCGTAGCGACGTTACGAAAGTGCTGCTACAAATACCATTAAAAATATATATTTATATATTAAAATGAGGAATTAAAATAATTACATAATAAGAAAATTAATGAATAAAAAATGCGAGAGTGTGGAAATGGATGCGAGCAAATGACGTGTCAGTGAGAACAAGTGTGAGTGTAATTATATCTAAGTTGTGAAAATTATTACATAATTATATTAAGATGATGTAAATTATATATATATATATATATATATATAAAATCTATCGGCAATGCTTGACGGAACAATTAAGAAATGTTAATTATAAGGCGTGTTTTTGTGTTACTATATATATATATACATATATATATATATATATATATATATATATATATATAATAAATATAAGATCTTAACTCATTGAATTTAAGTATCAAATTTAGTAAAGTGTAGCTTACTAACAAGATATCATCCTGTTAGACAGCTTATGAGTTGACGTCAGTAGTCCTTTGACCGTAACTACGAAAATTAGTTTATATTAATCTATTTATTTATCTAATAGATTTAATGATTTCATAATAAGTCTGCCGGGTGGCGCGTTTTAAGACGCCCTGATGTCTTGATTAGTATCTAGTAAATTGGTGGCTTCCACATTTACATGTTGGTGTCGCCTCTTCTTGTGTGCTGTAGAAGTGTACGTGTACTCTATTTTTTGTCAATTCAAACAAATATATACGTTTTTTCAATAAAAAAAAATTAAGTAGTAGCATTATCGACGAAATGAAAACGAATTATTTCAATACGAACAAGTCGATTTGTGCCGCTTCATTTCAATATCGACACGGTGTATTAGGAAAATCGTTTTTACGGAGATTAATGGAATATAAATGGTTAATTTCTATCGTTGGAATAATAATAGAGATTACGATAACAACGATAACAGAATTCTAGTAATTACAATAATAATAATAATAATAATAATAATAATATAATGACAAAAATAGGTTTCTCGGTCTATGATGGCGATTGAAAAACAGAAACAAAGACATCGTCTTGTTAAAATTTGCGCTATCTTCCTTCCGAGTCATTTTCCTCCTACTATCAATTCCCTCGAGTCTTCGTCGTTCGTACTATCTTCGTACGCTAAATCTAATATTACGATTTTTAGTAGAAAAAGAAAAAAGCCAAAGAAAAAAATTGACCGGTGTAGTGTCGAACGTACGAATATTATTACATGGAATCCGTCGAAGAAAGCTCCAAAAAAAATAATAGTAATAGTAATAATAATAATAATAGTAGTAATAATAATAATAATAACGACGATGAAAGAAAAACGTTGGAAACTGTTATATAGAACGAACAGTTTCGCTTTTACCGTCTCCTTTTTTTTTTTTTACCGTTGTTCAGACAGACCTCCCTTAGAATTGAAAATCTGGACGGTCATTAATAATCGCAGCTGTCCTAGTACTTTCAACACGGCAAACAGCATCATCATTTCTTTCTTCTCTACCTGTACACACACATGTATAAAAACGCGGGAAGCTTTATAAAGATCACTCAACCACATACTCAACCACATACTGCAACGACTTTAACGCGGGGTCTTTTTCTTCGCGTCGAAACGCTAGAAATGGGTTCTTTCAATACGAATACAGTTAGTAAGGTTGTATAACAAGGGATGGAACTTTGATTAAACGAGTCTTCATCTTTACGCGCGTGAATATCCTTTACTATCGTACAGGTTACAGAACGGTTCGGAAAGAGATGGTAGAAATTCTTTCGAGAGCAAAAAAATCCAAAAACCCTTTACACGCTAGCTCGTTAGCCAGCTACCACTATCGCTACTACTACTACTACTAGTAGTACGACTGACACCCTTGATATTGTTAACCACCCGAAATCCAACAAATATTTTCGTTGTTATTACATTATACAGAAAGAAATGGAAAGATAGAAAAGATATCTCGCGTCTCATAAATTTTTAAAATACTGGAAAAAAATTAAAATAAAAATTGAGAAAAGGTAACGGATTATTATAGACTAGAAAAACAATCGAGAAGCTCTCCCAACTTTCGATGTAATTAATAAAAAGGGGGAATATTTAAATTCGAACGTGAAATGAAACGAAAATTTCATCCCGGATCAAAACCGACTTCGTAATAAAATATAAGTTAAAATTTTGACGAAAGAAAAAACCCAAAAAAAAAATAAAAATTGGCCTTTTTAACAGAGTCGGTTCATTCTAGCGTTAATTTTTGGGCGGTCGAAGGTAAATATTTAGTGAGGGAAAGGAAGAAGCAAATAGCGTCAGATTGATAAAGGCGGAGAGATGGAAAATTTGAAGTTCTGAAAATTGGTTTTTGGAATTTTTTACACGTTACGAAATAAATTTTTACAAAACCCATTTCTCATCTATGATTATATATATATATATATATATATATATATATATATATATATATATATGTATATATGTATATATATATGAACGTGAATTATTTCCGAACATCGTCAGAAATTCTCACGTTATTAATTGGACGAATCGAATAAGAGATAAACATTAAATTCCCGAATAAAAATTATTTACTATACCCCCGAAATCGCACGATAACGGTGAATTAATAATTAGGGACTGGCTACCCCTTAACGACGTTCAATTTTTGATGAAACGGGCTAAAAATCCGAATCGTACCAACATTTTAATTTTTACTCTAGAAAGTTGTACAAAAATAACAAAAAACTAAATAATACGTGTAGTCGATCGATATAACTGGCTAATGTTATTTTAAAAACAAACTCGCGTCGTTAATTTCAAACCGAATAAATCAAAAGGAAGCAACAGAAAACGTTCAACATCATCTAGATAGCGTTATTAGTTCGGTTCAACCATGTTCAAGAAAACCAAATCGGAACACATCTTTTTCACACCTTGCAGCACGATAACTTCTCTCATCCGTCTTATATTGCAGATCAGCCTATTGTTGCACAAACTAACTCGGTTAAATATCTTGGCGCACGCACTTGGACTCTCGTCTTACGTGGAAACCGAGTAAGATATTTTACAGGCAAATCAAGAAAACCATGTCTTCGCTATATACCGGCTAATAGGGTTGCGTTCAATCAGTATTTACTGCAAACGCCCGATATACAAATTATAAAGCACATATGGGACATATGAAATTAGCCCTATGTTCTAAGAAGTCCAATCAGCAGCAGCTCGTTCGAATTCGGCAATAATGAATAACCATAGATGCCTATCGTTTCCCCATAACGATGACATACACCGCGACCTCGCAGTAAAAAGTGTAAGCGAATATTTTGCACGAACATAGACATCCCATAGCAAATTCTTTTTCTCTACTACAGTAACAGTATAGATATTTATTTTTCTTTAAATATAATAAATAATAAAAAAGTAAGTCCATTGTTCATTGTTTCCTTTATCCTTGGTATACGTCGACGGATTATTTACTAGTTTTGAGGTCGGTTACACTATGGCCTACGATTACATTTTCTGAAACTTGTCCATAAGTTGCATGAACATAGACATCCCATAGTGAATTCTTTTTCTCTACTACAGTAACAATATAGATATTTATTTTTCTTTAAATATAATAAATAATAAAAAAGTAAGTCCATTGTTCTGTTTCCTTTATCCTTGGTATATGCCGACGGATTATTTACTAGTTTTGAGGTCGGTTACACTATGGCCTATGATTACATTTTCTGAAGGTTAACTCGTCCATAAGTCGCACAAACATAGACATCCCATAGTGAATTCTTTTTCTCTACTACAGTAACAATATAGATATTTATTTTTCTTTAAATATAATAAATAATAAAAAAGTAAGTCCATTGTTCGTTGTTTCCTTTATCCTTGGTATATGCCGACGGATTATTTACTAGTTTTGAGGTCGGTTACACTATGGCCTATGATTACATTTTCTGAAACTCGTCCATAAGTCACAGGAACATAGACATCCCATAGCGATTTCTTTTTCTCTACTACAGTAACAGTATAGATATTTATTTTTCTTTAAATATAATAAATAATAAAAAAGTAAG
The DNA here is from genome assembly GCA_032883995.1 of Coronaproctus castanopsis. Classification (NCBI taxonomy): domain Eukaryota; kingdom Metazoa; phylum Arthropoda; class Insecta; order Hemiptera; family Monophlebidae; genus Coronaproctus; species Coronaproctus castanopsis. The sequence continues at coordinate 43,307,847 of CM065053.1, read as the reverse complement.
TCCATTGTTCGTTGTTTCCTTTATCCTTGGTATATGCCGACGGATTATTTACTAGTTTTGAGGTCGGTTACACTATGGCCTATGATTACATTTTCTGAAACTCGTCCATAAGTCGCATGAACATAGACATCCCATAGTGAATTCTTTTTCTCTACTACAGTAACAATATAGATATTTATTTTTCTTTAAATATGATAAATAATAAAAAAGTAAGTCCATTGTTCGTTGTTTCCTTTATCCTTGGTATATGTCGACAGATTATTTACTAGTTTTGAGGTCGGTTACACTATGGCCTACGTTACATTTTCTGAATCCATAAGTTGCATGAACATAGACATCCCATAGTGAATTCTTTTTCTCTACTACAGTAACAATATAGATATTTATTTTTCTTTAAATATAATAAATAATAAAAAAGTAAGTCCATTGTTCGTTGTTTCCTTTATCCTTGGTATATGCCGACGGATTATTTACTAGTTTTGAGGTCGGTTACACTATGGCCTATGATTACATTTTCTGAAACTCATCCATAAGTCGCATGAACATAGACATCCCATAGCGATTTCTTTTTCTCTACTACAGTAACAGTATAGATATTTATTTTTCTTTAAATATAATAAATAATAAAAAAGTAAGTCCATTGTTCGTTGTTTCCTTTATCCTTGGTATACGTCGACGGATTATTTACTAGTTTTGAGGTCGGTTACACTATGGCCTACAATTACATTTTCTGAAACTTGACCATAACTTACATGAACATAGACATCCCATAGCAAATTCTTTTTCTCTACTACAGTAACAGTATAGATATTTATTTTTCTTTAAATATAATAAATAATAAAAAAGTAAGTCCATTGTTCATTGTTTCCTTTATCATTGGTATACGTCGACGGATTATGTACTAGTTTTGAGGTCGGTTACACTATGGCCTACAATTACATTTTCTGAAACTCGTCCATAAGTCACAGGAACATAGACATCCCATAGCGATTTCTTTTTCTCTACTACAGTAACAGTATAGATATTTATTTTTCTTTAAATATAATAAATAATAAAAAAGTAAGTCCATTGTTCATTGTTTCCTTTATCCTTGGTATACGTCGACGGATTATTTACTAGTTTTGAGGTCGGTTACACTATGGCCTACGATTACATTTTCTGAAACTTGTCCATAAGTTGCATGAACATAGACATCCCATAGTGAATTCTTTTTCTCTACTACAGTAACAATATAGATATTTATTTTTCTTTAAATATAATAAATAATAAAAAAGTAAGTCCATTGTTCTGTTTCCTTTATCCTTGGTATACGTCGACGGATTATTTACTAGTTTTGAGGTCGGTTACACTATGGCCTACAATTACATTTTCTGAAGGTTAACTCGTCCATAAGTCACAGGAACATAGACATCCCATAGCGATTTCTTTTTCTCTACTACAGTAACAATATAGATATTTATTTTTCTTTAAATATGATAAATAATAAAAAAGTAAGTCCATTGTTCGTTGTTTCCTTTATCCTTGGTATATGTCGACAGATTATTTACTAGTTTTGAGGTCGGTTACACTATGGCCTACGTTACATTTTCTGAAGGTTAACTCGCCAAAAAACAAATAAATTCGAATCGATTTAAAGTTGGAAAGGGCGAAGAGTCGTAAAACTTAACAAGGCATCAGGTACAGAGGAGATTATCCGACGCCGGGTCACTCGTAGTGAGCAATATTTTTAAAAAAAAGTGAGTCATTCCTTCCGCTCGAAATATTATTCCATCCAGTCTGAGAAATTTACGACGTAAAATCCTGGTTAATATAAGCGTACGCTAATTAAGACCGCTTGTAAACATCGGCTGCTAGGAAACGCCTTAATGCCTACTAGGCAACGTTTTATTGTGTGCGCGTGTTCGTGAGTGCTCGTTAACGAATAGGACTTAAATTCATTTCCATCCTGAAAGAAAAACACCGTGTCGCGACGACTAGGTTTTCCTCATCTAAAGACGAAATAGTTCTCAGCATTCAGCATCAATGGCAGAGAATACAAATCTTTATCGCGGCTACATATTTCGTGTCTTTAGACTTCCCTTTTTCATAAAGTCGTTACTAAGCATTATTTTCTGTGTTTCTGCTGTTTAAATATATATATATATATATATATATATATATATATATATATATATATATATATATAATATATATATATATATTACAACTTGTATACTGCCTAAGGGAGCCGTTATTTAATCCAGGCAGGAATTACATTCTTCCGACGACTTACCAAACGGAAGGATTCTCTAGTAGACGCAAAAATAATGGCGACTCTTGAAATTACGTTTAATTTATCATCATCACCACTAGCAGCGCTGCTATCAAAGCGGAAATTTAGACAGCCTACTGCGACTTTTACCTTACGTACGTAACAAAGTCTAATACAAATACGTTTTAGTATTGCGTAGCCCCAAATAATAAAATACTATTCCGCGTTTTGACTTTTCACTTGTCGTCGCGAGTTGCTTATCTTTGGAAATCCTGAGGTATTTATTTTAAATAACGTCGTCGTACGCTGAAAAATAAATTACAAAATAAAAAGTTTAATTTCTCGCAATATAGACGATCGATTTGTTGAGCAAACTAATTACTAGGGAGTATTAATCGACGATAATTTAAAAGTTTATTAAAACCGAAATCAGCAAATATATAAAAGAATTTAATAAATTATATAACACTAATAATAATAGAATAAATTATAAGAAAGGATCGATATTTTCTAAAAGTGTAATTTTACCAAACAAATCGTACGACTGTATAATTAATATTTAAAGACTTTTCAGAGAATTATCGCCATCCAGTTAATAAATAATACTTAATAGGAAAGCATATTAACACCTTCCTGATAATGAAGAATAACATAACTATAAATCACGAATTTATTAACACCGCATATCAACATTCATTTTATCCAGATGACTGGACGGTGTGGAGGGACCATGAAGAGAATGGTCCGCTAAAACTCCAATACCCGTTGAAAGCTCTGGTCCTAGCGAGTCGAGACCGCCATATGTCTCGCCCTGCTATTACCCTAATAGCAATAGGACAGACTCTTTAACATTGGTATATAACTGTCCTAGAAGAATGGATACTCCGAAAATAAACCACTCTCTGGTGTGCACCTTGAGCAAGTGCAGGAGAGTTCCCTTCTCACATCCCTTCATTTGTTTTCCTTTCATTTTTTAATTCTCTCTCTCTTAACCATTTACCAATTTAATCATATTAGCTCTATACCAGAGCTAGAACATGTTATCTCAAAAGGGGAATTATTTCTTAGTTTGGATCATAAAAAAGACTCTGCTGTCGGAGTGGATAAAATTTCCTACAAAATGCTACAACAGTTACCGGAGGAAGCTAAAATTTTTCTACAATCCTTTTTTAATAATTCACTAAATTCGAAATACATTCCTCCTATTTGAAAAAAACATATCGTTTGTCCTGTGCTGAAACCAGGTCGGTCTCCCGATAATTATAGATCTTACAGACCTATTTCCCTGTTGTCGTGTGTAGGTAAAACTTTAGAGAATATATTAAAATTTAGGTTAGAATGTTGGACTAATAAATTTAAGAAACTTTCACTTTCTCAGTATGGTTTTAGAAAGGGTTATAGTACAGCAGATGCATTAAGTTCATTCTCTATGTACAGATCAACCTAACTAGAAATCTATACGTTCTTTCTATTTGTATTGTTATTAATACGATCATGTTAATCTTTCAACGTTATATAATAAACTAGTAGGATTTGGTATTAATTTGGGTACTTCAATGGAAGAAAATTAACAGTCAAATATAAAGGGAAAAGTACAATTCTGTATATTCAGTTAAAGGATTAGCACAGGGAAGTATTTCGAGTTCATTTTTATACATCCTACAAAACAAATGGAATAGAAAAAATACAAAATAATGTAAGAGTGTTTCAGTTTGCCGATGACTTATTTGTGTCACCTGGGAACTTGAAAAAGGTGAGAAGGCGCTTCTTGACCTGCGGGAGATTCTACAAGGTCTAGATCATGAACGTGTTATAATGCTCGTAGACTTCAATGTCCGGGTTGGAAATAATTGTAATATATGGAAAGGAACGATTGGTGCGCATGTATTTGATAAAGAAAATAGTAATTGCGAGCGTTTTTACTTCAGTTCTGCTCACAAAATGGCTTAAGTATTAATAATACCTTTTTCAGATGAACGATATGTATAAAGGAACCTGGATACACCTAACATCGGCTCATCTGCATTAACTCGATTACGTTATAATACGACAAAAACATAAAGCTGACTGTTTAAATACCCGAAGAGCAGATGGAGACACAGATTGCATACTATTGAGATCGAAATTCAGATTTCCAGTCATAAAATATCACCCAAACAAAACAGTTAAAATACAAAAAACATATAATACTAATTTCCTAAAGAACAGCGATGTGCTTAAGAAATTCGGTTTGCAATTAAAAACTTAAAAAAGAACATACTAAATGAAATGAGATCTGTAGAAGAATTATGCGATCATATAAAGCAAAACATGAACTCAACATGTAAAAATGTTTTAGGCTATAAAAAGAAACGCTCGCAAGACTGGTTTACTGAATCGGAAGAAATACGATTAAAAATAACGGATAAAAGAGGATACTAAAAAGAAACGATAAAGAAATAAAGACTAGACATCTAAAAGGAGTACGAAGCTATACGAAACGAATAGATAAAGGGCTTACTGTTGATGGAGAAAATATATGTTGCTTTCGATTCGCGGATGACATTGCAATTGTAGCTGAAAGCGTCGTGAAAAGCTTAGAAAACCGATTGAAAATATTAAACGATGAACTAAAGGAAATAAACATGAAAATAAACAAAGATAGAACCGAAATAATGGTAACTACTATCGATATCAAATTAGATGGCGATAAACTGGTATCCAATAACTGGCAAGTATTGTGTCGCAAGACGGAAATGATATAGAAGATATAAAAAACAGATTAAATATAGCGAAAGAACAATTATTAAAAATGAAAATGATATTCAGCAGTAATATGGGAACATACGAATGGAGTATCGCACTCTATGGAAGCGAAACATCGAGAAGATCGACATTAAAAAACTTGAAGCATTGTGCTGGAAACAAGACGGAAATGATATAGAAGATATAAAAAACAAATTAAATATAGCGAAAGAACAATTATTAAAAATTAAGATGATATTCAGCAGTAATATCGGAATAGAACTGAGGAAAATAAAAAACATACGAATGGAGTATCGCACTCGATGGAAGCGAAACATCGAGAAGATCGACATTAAAAAACTGGAAGCATTGTGCTGGAAACGAATGATGAAGATGAAATGGACTAAAAAAATATCAAACAAGAACATTATGGAAAAAGTGAAAGGAAGAAAAGAATTTTATAATCACCTCTACACGAGAAGAAGAAATAGAGGGAAGGTAGAAGAAGGAGAGGCCGGCCAAGGAAATGCTACGTAGGACAAATAATGGATAGTGTAGGAGTATTTAAAAATTACGGCAGCAAATAGAAATGGAAAAGGAGACTGCAGCGCTACCAATCAAAGGACTGATGCGACTTGAATAATCATCATCATCAAATCAAATCAAACTTTATTCTGAGAACAGCACATGATAAATACAAAATAAAACTTTTTACATTAAATAAACAATACACGTGCCATTCACCAAACCTGGCTATGAATCAAGCACCAGACAAACATAGATAATTGATCAAAATCTTAATCGCTAAGTAACGTAATTACGTACACATTTTATAGATAACCAAATTCTGTACGGCAAATAATTGAAACGATAAATACGAATAATATAATTAATGATAAATTAATAATAATAATAGTAATTAAAAATCAAAGTAAATAAATTACTTATTTAAATCGAGCGCTCTAATACTGCACCCAAACATCCACATCGCATCAACGCACACATACATCAATCGCTACCGAGCACACTAAACATCTATATACATGCTAACAGTCCCATCATTATAGAATACGCATATTTGAATAAAGAAATGTTCAATTTCCATTTTATCTTTCTTTTTTTTCTGTTTATTATTATTATTATTATTATTCACTAACTAATCCCAACAATGTAGTCCACCAAAATTTTCTTTCGACGACTTTTAAAATTTTTGAAATCAGTTCCAACTGTTACTGGTAAAGAATTATATAATATTTATAACCCGCCTACATTCGGGTATATCGAGGAACTTTCTCTACACCCATGGCCGTTGTTTTATACAAACTCATTTTGAAATATTAAAAATGTAGCTGTATTTTTTATTACGAAGCTGAATAATTGCAATTTGTATAGTTCGTCCTAACATTCAAAAATGTTATAATAATAATAATAATAATAATAATAATAATAATACTAATTACGTCGCATTCCATTGGTTTTTCTTTTATTCTCGACAGGTTACGGCGGTAATTCTAACACTTCGAAATCGATAACGGAAAAACTGATCGTCATGATATACACCGCTTTCGGTCTTCCGGTCATGTTCATGTATCTATCCAGCATGGGAAGTTTATTATCCACCTGCGCTCAGCACGTATTTTCGCGTACGTTATGTTGTTGTCTGTGTTCGAAATGCGGTTACTGCTGTTACGACGAAAAACTGATGGAAGAAAAAGAGAAACGGACGAAACGTAAACGTCAAATGTGCAGCGGTAATAATAATAATAGCAACGAAGATGGCTTACTATCCAGACGTCTGTCGGACGTTCGAGAACCGTTTTTCGTCGTAGACGGTTGTTGTTCGGCGTCCGTCGACGAACGAAACGCACCGTACCGACAGCAACGAACTGTACGAGCGACGGACAAATTCGATAACGAAGACGATAACGCGACGATAACGATAACCGCCGATAACGAATATTCTCGGTTTTTAGCTCCGCTATTCGTTTGTCTCTGCTTCACGTTACTATACGTATTATTCGGTTCGTTCGTACTCTATCAATTAGATCGCGACTGGACGTTTATCGATAGCGTCTATTTCTGTTTTATGTTAGTCAGTACTATCGGTCTAGACGATTCCGTACCGGCCGCTAGTGCGTTATCGCCGCGAGCGCGTTACGACGATCCGCCGTACGGCGTATTACTAGTGTGGTTCTTTTCCGTTTACATATTCTTCGGTTTAGGATTATCGGCTACCTGTTTCAACATCATTCACGACGGTCTGAAACGGAAAATTACCGAATTGTATTTATATTCGGATAAGAAATTAAAAAAGTCGTCTTTATCGTCCGGCCCGTCTACTCGGTACGAGAATACGTCGAAAAAAAACCTAGACGATATTTCCTGACGAAAAGTTATCGCCGACGACGACGATAACGGTGTCGTCGGTTTTACCGTCGGCCGTAGTAGTAGTAATAACGATAAGATAACCGCTAACGGCGACGTGCCGAATACGATAATTAATTATTCTCAACAACCGGAAATCGTCGCCATCGCTACCGGGAAAACGACCGGAAGTATTAAATACGATACAGCATTAAGGAAACAAGCTATGGCCGGTAGTACGACAAAAATAGGAATATTGGCAGCGTCGTTATTCGATAACGCCTGCGGTAATGGCGGCATCATGGAACCATTGAAAGAAGAAGACGAAAACGCGGATATTTAAAATTTTAATTAAAAAAAAAAAAAAAGAAAAGTACGTATAATAAATAAATAATTAAATAAATGAAATTATTTCCGTTTTAACTATCATCGTCGTCAATCTGGAGGAAGTGTAAACTCCTAATCGTTACATCCGTCACTGACGAGAATGGTTTTAGACGCACTAATAACTGAAGAAGTAACAAGTTGGTTAGAGTGTGATAAACGGGATTTTGAAATGTTGACTGATGAAGCTATAATGTTCAACGATTCAATAATGATGAAATATGATAATCAGAATTCGAACAAAACTAATCAATTGATCACAAGCTGAAACAATATTAAATAAGTGTTATGAAAAACAAGAGAAGGCAAACTGTACACAGATCCGACTCGTTAAGAACGGTAACATCGCCGTATAGAGAGCTTCGGACCTGCAAAGAAACAGAAGAAAATTTTAAAACAATTTGACGTAGAGACAGAATTTGAAGGTAATTGCACTATATTGCACTGTCTGATACGAAATTTCTACATAAAAAGAAAGTACTCTAAATGATATCCAATTAAACATATATCTATTTTTTTTTAATTTCTTTCCGAAATGATTTATTTTTTGTAATGCCTGAACGTGACGTTATAGTCGAAAAGCTTTGCATAAATAAAAAATTTTTCCAACTGATTAACATTGTTTTTATTTTGTTTTGTGAATTCATAAAATCACTACTCTCCAATACATCAATATTATATATATATATATATATATATATATATATATATATATATATATATATATATATATGTATGTATAAGTAATTTTGTTTGTAACGGAATTTTTGTTATCGGTAGCAGACCCGATTCCGAGGGTGATGGATAAAAGTAGCTCTACTGTAATTATAAATTTCATTAGATTACTACGGATATACATTTAACATTTATATGATCGTTTTAGTGAAACTTCTGTTCTATGTGTACTTGTTATTGCTGTAAGAAAGGTGTATTGTTCGTGGACAGCTAGTTTGAATTATCGATTTTGTAATTTTAAATTATTGTAATATTTTTCCATACGGAAACATACGTTTGAAATTTCCCTTGCCGCACAGTAGTGTACACGGGTATTTCCTGTTCATACGCAGGGTTACGTAAGTACTTTCCACTGTAGCGAGTGTGTATATGCGTGCATGCGATTGTTTCTTTTTCCTTTTGTGGTGTGTAAATTCCAATGTGTATTGTGTTCGAAATCCAGCCTGCTCCCTTGGTTGATTATAATCTATAATTTTTGATATCCGGTTCGTAATTACTTGAGTAAAACAATTTATACATTTGCGATAACATACTGATGGATCTGTAGTTCTTCAGGGAGAGTACATCCTTTCTTAGAAACATCATTTCTTTATAACATATTGGTAGACCCTTGCTGCGTATTTATTGGTTTCATTGACAATTAAATTTTTTACATCGCTGTTTATCAATGTGCATAAAAAGTCTGTCGGGGTATTTCCTATTTTACCCTGCAATGGACATGGATTTGGTTGTATGAATGGAAAAGTTTTTTTTTTATGTTTAGGACAAATTTCACACGAACAAAATTCTTCCAATATAGTTCTTCACTCGAATCACTATCATTATTTGATTCAGCGCTACTATCTTCATCTATAACCAATATGATGTTTGAGAATTATTTAACAATACTGCTGTGTTTGATATATATACTGTTACTGACTAAATATTCGTATTCTATATAAAATTGTTAATATTGTTCATATCGATAAATAAATAAAAGTGTTTAGAGTGAAAATAATATATAATTTTATCGCGTAAAACATAATGATGTTAGAGTTTGGTTAAAATATGATAAAATAACGATTGCAGGAAAAACCACCACCAAAACCTGCATACAATATTGTTCATATAATTATTTATTGAGTTACTACGTATTAAATCAGTAACATAAATAAGTATTTTAAATTTATATATTGTAATTGCTTACCACTTTCTTCGAATTCACTATAAGTTTCATGATCGGATTCTTGTAATATATCTTTAATATTTTCAGCACGTAACATCATAAATAATTATGTAATTTTAAAATTAAAATATACATAAACAATATCTTTCACCGCAAATAAAGAATGAAAAATTGCCCACAATATAAACACGTTTTATTGAACAATAGGCACTATAACACAATAAGTTTTTTTTTTGTCTACTTCTGCCAATTCATTCCTAATGTTGGCTATCTATGAAGGGTGTCATCGTCTTCTCTTGTATGAGGAATACATCCATTGATGTATTCAGTCGTTCTCTTAAACTAGGTCGCGAATTCTAGTTCTTTTCAATCGTCGGGTTGTCGTGACGTCTGGAAGCGCAGCGACTAGCTCATTGCAGTGTCTATGCGTCATGTCTTGGAGCCCGCTGCTTTATTGCTTCGTCGACCGTACAGAAGTTCACGATAAATAGATTCATTGGTAACGTACCGCGGCATTATATCAGCCTTAAAGTTTTATTTTGAAAGCGCGGTATTATATTTCAGCTAGTATTTTTCGCACATCCCCACATTGGTGCAACATAAGTCCATATTGGCTTTATTATTGCATCGTATATTAATACTGTATTGGCTAAGGAGAGGTTCGAATGATACCCTATTAGCCAGTTCTAGTAGTTTTCTTGTTTTTCGTATATGCACCTTCCAGCTTCGTGTGTGATCTAAATGTACTCCTTATCTGATGCTGTTGCTTCTTGGTACAACATGTTTACCTAGTGACAGATAACTATGATGATCTGTTCTATTGGCTATTCGTTTTCTTATTTTTCGTATATGCACCTTCCAGCTTCGTGTGCGATCTAAATGTACTCCTAGATATCTGATGCTGTAGCTTCTTGGTACAACATGTTTACCTAGTGATTGATAACTATGTTGATCTGTTCTATTGGTGAATGTGATATGGGTGCATTTATCAGGATTCACTTCTATTTTCCAGGATTGAGCACACTGTAGAACAGCGTCGAGCTTTTCTGTAGCGCTGAAACTGTCACTTCAGGCTACTTGTCTTGAGCAATGTATGTCATCGGCAAAAGTAGCTACTTTGATATTACCCACGATTGGAAGGTCCGCTGTATATAGGTTGTACAGTAGTGGCACCAGTACACTTCCCTGAGGAACATCGGCTTTGAATGCGGTTCAGAGTAGTCATCACAGCATTTGGCACGATATTGTCTGTTCGCTAGATACGATTTCATAAGTTGTACTGCTCAGGAAATACTGTTTTGATTTTGTATAACAAACCTTCGTGCCAAATTCTGTCAAATGCTTCTGTAATATCTATAGACAATGCTTCATTATATAGGTTTCTTTTAATATCTTCTTCAATTATTTCCACAATTCTCTCGATCTGCTGTTCTGTAGAGTGAGCATTCCTGAAACCAAATTGGTGTTTCGGAATAACTTTCTTTTCTTTCATTATATTATTTAGTCTGACTGATATTAACTTTTCAAGCAGTTTTACAAAAATAGATAGTAGCGAGATACTATCCTTTCCGGGTTTTTTGGATTATAGTAATTTGTGAAAACTTCCATTGAAATGGAAAATATTATGCTCTCATAGTAGCATTAAATATATATGTCAATAAGATTACTGACTTTTTCGGTCCTTTAGCATCCTAGCACTTATCATATCAAATTCAAGAGATTTCATATTATTTAAGAGCTTAATAGGAGGTTATCTATTTTTATTTTTGTATTATTTGGTTGTATATCGTGAAGTGGTGAATATCATTTATTTTGAAGATACTAGACAGATATTTAGCAAACGCGTCAGCCTTTTGTCACTTCTAGCCCACTGTCCATCATTCTGTTTCAAGGGTAAGTTTTGTTTCACCTGTCTGTTCATGTGTTTTACAAAGGTTGTAATCAGATTTTTCGGTTGGTGTTAGAGTAGATACATATTTGAAAAATGATTCATTTTTTTATTTCTTGTAATGCAAGTTTAACTCGTCTGGTTGTCTGGTTAGTATATTTATTTTGTGTTTATTTTCTGGTATTCTGCTCCTTTGCTATAGAGCACGCGCTTTTTTTTCCTGGTTTTTAAGCTCTCTTATATATTTAGGATAACTCTCAACGTGAATATCTGCTTCATCTGGAGTAGAATTGGTGTCTGCATTATGCAATTGTTCGGTAAATTGTCTCACTGCCTGCTCAATTAGTACCGATGTTTTTAAATTGATTGATACATCTGTTTCTTGCTGTAAAAGATGTTTATACCATTCCCAGTCAGTTTTCCTGTTATGAAGCATTTTTGTTTTCACTTTGCTACGTCAGTACTTACGGTAGCTATTATTGGTGAATGATCAGAAAAATCAGATCATAGCTTGATTGTACTATTGTGCATTTCAAATGTGTATGTCTTTGACCAAAAACAGGTCTAATAGATCAGGAATTCGATTGATATCGGACGGCCACTATGTCGGTTCGCCGGTTGAGAGAAATCTACATTTTTGTTCATTGACTGCTTTATAGAGATTCGTTCCTCTTATATTAGTTAGCCGTGGTCCATAATATGCTTTGCATTAAAGTCTCCGCCAACTAGAAACATAGGTCCAAGCTTTAATAGAAGATTGTTGAATTTTGTAACATCTATTGTGTGTCTTCGAGGACAATATACTGCAGCCACAGATAATTAGTTTCTTGGTTGTTCAACTATTATAATTTGTATTTCAGCAGTTTGGCACTTGTCGCTTTCATAATGCTTTATATTTTCTCTTGCAATTATCGCAGTTCCTCCATGCGCATTGCCAGTAGGGTGTAGGGTATGATAGCATAAATAATTTGGAATACGTAAATAACTTTTATTAGTAAGTCGTGCCTCAGATATTAGTAGTATATCAATTGTCTCTTCTTTTAAGTAATATATTATTTCTTGAATATGGTTTAGTAAACCGTTTGCATTCCAGTGTGCAATTCTTCGAAATTTTGAAGTCATTTTACTAGTTTTGTTATTAGTTGGGTCAGCATAACTTATTGCATTATTTTGATTTATCAGTTGAGTAAAGAAGTTTTCTGTGCGAGTTAAGAATGTGTTTATTACAGTTGCGATATTTTCGGTATCATTTGTTGTCGTATTCTCTGATGTAACTTGCGCATATGATCTTCTGTTTGAATATGTAAATTGGATTGGATTTAGTTCACTGAAGAGCCCGGTAAAATTTGCTCTCTAGATGTATATTCTTCAATACGTTTTTTTTGTTATTGTCTCTAAAGTTCGGATTTTTGTTAAGTAACGTTTTATATACTTCGCATCCTTTGTAGTTAGCAGGATGTTTTCCTTCACACAGGGCGCATATATATTATTCCCGTTTTCTAGTACAAAGTCTAGAATTATGCCCTTCGCCACATTTTACGCATACAAAAGGACGATAGCAATAATTTTTTGTACGGCCGTATTGTTAACATCTTATAGCAATTATATTAGTTTTTCTCGAAGCTTCTACAAAATAAGTAAACATTCGTTCGTTAGAATCTGTGAAATGACCGCCTGCTGTAAATATAAATTAGTTAAAGCCCCATCTATGACGTGAAGAACCTTATGTTTTCCGTCAACCACGTGTGAATACAAACGGGTTTTTTAATCACATAACCGCCTCCATGTATATGGAGACACCTATGTCAACAAAATTTTTACCCGTCTCCATATATGGAAACATCGGTATTTTTTTGACAGTTCTTTTGTATTATCAGTGGGGCTCTAAAATAAGTTCTGCATATTTTCAAGCATCCGGTATCTTACTTTCTTTTAAATAGATTACATAAAGTATGTGCCAAAATATGTCCGTCAGGTGTAGGGAGCCTTATTCTTCTTTAGTGATTTCAAGGCGTATACGACTTCATCTTCGGTTATGTCGGGAATATCCTTGTTGTTCGTTACATTATGATCGATGCTTCTTAGTTGTTCCTTTGGCGATACTTTATATCTATCCGTGAAGTATCCCTCGACTTCATTTATTTTTTTTTTTGTACTCTACAGTTTTCCCGTTATATATCTTTATTAATATTCTTGCACCGTACGATAATCCTTTTTTAAATACTTTCAGATCTCTATTTCCTTCAATTGTTTCCTTTATTAGATGGGTGTTAAATTTCCAAATCTTCTCATTTGTTTTCTTAATAGTTTCTTCAATTCCGCCTACTCGATTAAGTTTTTGTTCGTTTCTCATTACACGGCTTTACCGCATTAGCGCTATAGTAGCAGTTCGTTTTCTTGTTATAGCTTTATTTTTTGGACTTCGATGAATATTCCCGTATTATTTCCGCAATAAATACGACAGCTTTGTCTAAATTATTTACTATTCCGTCTCTCAATTTTTCCCCCAATTCCTTCTGACATCTCATTTTGTGATAAACTTTCAGCATCCATATTATCCTTTTTTGTACGGGTTATTATGTGAGGGTTTTTTTTTTTAGGTAGCCAGCTCAATTCTTATTCGGCTCTTATTAATCCGTGGTCGCTACTCGTGTTAACGCCATTTATCATAGCTAGATCTTTGACAGATAAACCATTATTACTTATATGAATATAGTCAATTTCGTTCTTATACCGGTAATTTGGTCTTCTCCAGGTTCGTTTCATTTTTAAATTCTTCTTGAAGTACGTACTCATTTTAGAAAGTACATATACAATTCAAGAAAATTAACCAATGTTTGTCCGCTTCGATTACTAGTACCATATCTGTGTTTACCCACTGACTTAATCATTTTGTCGTGTCCCAAGTTGAAATCTCCAGTAATCATCGTCAACTTAGACCGATACTTATCCAGTGAATCTTGTATTTCATAGAATTCATCTCATCTGGATACGCTTCTGTTGGTGCGTAAACTTGTATGACCTTAAGGATTTGGTTTCTAGGTAATTGAATCATTACGTCTGCTACTCTATCTGTTAGGCTGACGTATTTCAATATTTTATTGCTCCACCGTTTCTTAATTAATCTATTCCATTTATATGCTTTTTTTCTTATCCTTCGTAATACAATATTCTTTATGACTGCAATATCATAGTGTTCTCTCCCATTTTTTCGGACCTCGCTTAAATATATCCCAGTTAATTTTATTTATTTCTTCTTCGAGCTATGGGAGTTTATCCTCACTTGTCAACGTCCTAACATTATACGCGCGCCGATAAACATTAAATTTTTATTATTAAGCGCTAAGAAGGCATGTGACCATTCCAGTTGCCTATATTCTGGCCACGGCCTTTCTTTTTCTTTTACCGTCATGTCCGGGGAATGGTAACCTAATCACCCGTGCTAGCTGGACAAAATTATTGATGATTCCTAGTGCCAGATTCTATTTTCTGTCACGATTTGTTCCCTTAGCCTTTGAGTAAAAACCCTATCCGCAATGCAGCGGGCTGCTATTGAGAAGGTATATAAGGTTTTGACAGCGACCAAACCTCGCTGAGGATAAGGCGATCGCAGAATTTTTCAGACTTTCAACAGGCAGTCCCTCAAGCTGCCCATCTACATCCTACCGTCCGCATTGTGTCACTACTAGAATGGCTAGTAAACTCGCTAATCTTTCCAATTGCCACGTAAGCTGCAAAATCCTAAACGATAAAAAAACAACAGATACTAAACGAATTATGTTCGAGATGTTATTTTTTTTTTTTTTTTTATAGTTGCTAATTTACACCTAGCTAATGCTATTTAGTAAGTTTTATGATTATTTATGCATAATGTGACATGAGAAGCATCCCATCCAGTGATGGGTGCTTAAGTGTAATTTTACATATTAATAAAATAAATACACGTTAATATTAGACATGCGGATGATCCTAATAGTGAATAATTTAAAGGAAGTATAACGATTCTTAGATGTAGTTACTGTCTCCTGTGACTAGATTTTAATGCTGATAAGATCGTGATTTTCAAGATCTGCCCATCAGGACGATCTTAATTTTATTTATGAACCGTTACATAAAATCCATAACGAAAGTGTTTCTGTTAAGAATCGACTAACGTGAATTGCGCCGATAACCTAGGCCAGTCGATATAAAAATAAAAAAAAAAAACGATGAAATTAAAAAAATATAATAATAATAATTTAATTAATTCGCGAAACGGAAACGTTTAGTTTTTCGCGTAGTAAGGAAATCTCAACATTGTACGTTTTCGAAATTTGAAGTCTGAAAATTCTCTCCGTAAATGAAATCGGTCGTTCGTTTGTGGTAAACGTATAATTTCTACAGATGAAATTTCTCTTCTTAGAACACTTTAACGAAACCGCCGAGATGTGAAAATTTCTCGAAGGCGCAAATAATTTTCCGAATCGGTGTTTATAAACCGAATAAAATTTTCCGACTTCAAATACACAAATGCAGATTTATATTTGACATCTAATCTAAACCGCTCCCATAGATATATACGTTTGTTTTATATTATATATCATCATCATCATTTATCCAGGTTAATGGACACAATTTATGCCACTACTTACCTATACATATTTGGTTGTATAGTGTAAGTAGCGTATGGCGCTGACGCAGTTCAACACACATACACACACCCGGGAGAACTGACTGTAATATATTGTGTCGGTTTGTAATTGCCTTACACGCGAGAATATCAAGATTATAGTTTTATTTTCTAATGATGATATTTCTGTATTCGACACCCCGGGACCTTCCGTATAGAAGTCCGTGCTCTTAGCCACTAGGCTATTCCGACGACTTATATATATATATGTCTTATGTATATTTAACCCCTTAAGTAACAATTTCAGATTTATTTAGACTTTTTCTTTGTTACGAAGCAAGCGAAGAAAAAGAGAGAGTTGGCTACTATTTTACCCGGGAATTAGTTCCTTGTTAATTATTTCGGTTAGTTCGTTAACCTTTATAGCTCTCAATTCCAGGTTGGACTTCGTCAAAGAGTTTCTCCGGTACAATAATAATAGAGGGCTGTATAATCAGTACAAGTGTACACTTTGTCACAGATTGGGGTTAATGTCCGACGGTTAGTTTAAATATTAAAAAGGACGGATTTAGTTACACTTTCTTCCTATATACGGTTATCCCGAATTTTCCGAACGTACTCGTTAACCCTTGTAAAGTCACGTCGAGCATAATTCAAACAATCCGCAACAGCTGATGACCATCAGTCAGACCGTACCCAATTTAGGCTCTCTAGTTTACAGTTTTGTATTTTACTAAAACTCGTCTACTATTTCACACACACAAACACACGTATATTATATATATCATCATCACTCCGTCATACCGAACGTAAACATTACTTGTCGACGACCGGTCAACTCTATTTTTCTTTCTAACGCAACATGAAATAGTCTTTGCGTTGATCGAATACACCATTGTGTTCTTTAATATTAGTCGACCCGCTAAATTTTCTTTCCACCTCGTCCTATCCATCTTTCGTTTACAAATAAACCGAACTGATCTCCTCTCGCGAAATATCCAAACTATTTTATCTCCAACAAAAAAAAAAAAAAAGATTTTTCTTTAAATAAAAATCGTACCAGTACTAAAACGGCGCATAACCGGATAAAAGGAGTTCATCTAATGGGAAGCGCAAGATTTGACACTACTATTACCATTTTTCTAATCATCGTTGTTGTCCAAATTAACTTTCTTGAATGATGAGCTTTCATCATTATTTACAGTTGTACCAACTTTGGTGATGTTTTTATATTATGATCTGCTGTTTATTATTTTCCTATGCTGCGGTTTGAATTAGAACTGCTAAGATGCACGTATATTATTCTAAAATGTAGTCTATTGTTTATAAACTGGACATCCCCTATAACTTGCTGGATGATTTTCATCGCTGAGAGTACAGGTTTCAGGTTTATACCTTTGGAACACATTTTAATGTCGCATCTACCGATATACACATTGAAAAATATTACCTTTTTTTTGTTTAATATTATCAGAAGCAGCTATGTCTCGATGTTTTGATGAAACTTCTTGTCCAATCGAATTTTATCCAATCATCATCATGAAGTGTCGTCTCCGTATCGGAGGTAGGCGACTACTTACCTATCGTGTACAACAAAATCATAATATTCGTTCTTAATATAAACTCAAAAAATTGTACAAAAAAAACCCACGAATATCCAAAACCTTCACTGTATAAATAAACGTCCGCACGAATATTGTCACAAAGTGAAACAAAAACCACATTCGATCAAAAAGTCGCTTGGAGGCAGTTTCTCAATAATTTATAACTCGATAATAATATTTTATGGCATGCTCGCTTGCTAGACAGTCTGTGAGTCAAACCGTTTCCCTATTTTTCGAAATTACAAAAATTTTCTCGAATACTCTAATAAAATTATGCGTCTTAAATTTAGGTTAAGCGGAACTTAGTCTTATCACAATTAATTCATACATAAATATTTAGGTAACTAAACCTGTGATGTGGTCAACAGCGCCTTTTAATTTTTTTTTTTTAAGTACTAACTTTATTATTATTTTGTTTTATTTTTTTTTTAGGGTCCGCCATTTTAGTTAAAATTGATTGTTTCTTTTTTTATAGAGGGAGAGGTTTTTTTTTAGTTGGTAAAAAATCCCGCACGCTGATTCTTTGGAATTTAGCAGCACATGTCCTACCAGCATTTGTCCTGAACTTGTCCAGTGGTGCGAGTGCTGCTCTCAATAATATATATATATATTTATACATCAGTGTCTTTTGAAGATTTTTCCTTTTCCCGCTTGAGAAAATTCGATATTTCAGTTTTTCCTTATATTTTAAGCAAAAAAAATTTACCCGTTTTATACGAAATATAATAAGCATATAAAACAAACACTAGCGTGGTACGAACCTGAACAGGGATGAAATGTTAACCGGGTAGTAGGAAGTAAAGAAACTAATTAATCATAGCGCATCGCTATATCGTTAGTCGGGGGAGGTGATTTTATTTACAATATTGAACGACCATAAATTTTATTAAATAAATGAACAAACGTTTTGGCACTTAGGTGATAATATATACACACACACATATATCGAAATAGGTACATATATATAATATTTCGGAAAGGCATACAAGGAAATTGGCTGTATAATCCACAAAATCGTCTTCCCTAGTTAAGTAATAGGTAGACTGTTCAGACCATGTAATTGTCATCGACACGGGTTGAAACTTCTGTTTTGGAAGATTTATCGATTCTATTTACGTTATTGAATGTATGTATGCATATATATATATATATATATATATATATATATATATATATATATATATATACATATGTACACTTGTACAATGTTTTACCTATATATCTATATTTAATATCCGGTGGAATCGTTGGACGCACACACACACACACACACACACAATACGAGTTTATGCAGTAATACCAGCATCTTTATCTCTGTCGACCGAGGTGGAAACAGCCGGAATAGAAAAGGATATTTTAATTGGAAATAACGTCATCGGTAACCATTATTATTAAGTTGACCAGATATACTGAATAACTGACAAAACGCGGTTGCAAAATTATATTATATATATATATATATAAATAGTTACATATGTAGTTGGGTAGACACTTCATGATAAATGGATGAAGATTTAGATTAATCCAGTTTTCTAGGTAGCGTGTAACTCACGTATACGATTTGTAGATTATATTGACATATACGTTCATTCGTTCAAAATAGTTATATATATACATACAAATATATATATATATATAAATAATCGAGAGGAAATGATGTCTCCGATATTGTCGTTTTTCAGTTCCAGCCGATCCACGTCGAAATTATGAAGTTTGCACTTTATAAATGATAAACGATTTACCGGAGTAAATCTGTTATCTGCTTTGAAGCTTACTTTGAAGTAACAATAATAATGATCATGTTAATAATAATACTAATAATAATATCAACATAGCAATGATAGTGCTAAACCTGACTATGAGATTACAGACATGTAACGTTTACACGTAGACGGACATTAATTATTTGCCGGATTCGGAATCTGATGCGACGTGGTTAACCGTTTGCGTCTAAGAAAACCTCAGACATTATCCTACAAAAGATTTTTTCTTTATCACGACTATGGTTCTTTTTTCGTTTTTCAAAATCATGATTACTTAAGTAAATTGTCACCCACTCCTCAAACCGATTATTCGCTCTGGAAAGCAACCAAACGGTTAAAAAGACCGGTCGAGAAGATACATCCAATTAGAAGGTTAGATAGAAAATGGAGTCGAAGTGATCTAGAGAAGGCCGAAGAATTGGAAAATTATCTAGCCGATGTCTTCCAGACTAATCCGGGAGCAGGATCCCTACCAACACCGCTGGCCGATGTAGATCGGAAGAATACAGTTAAATTTACATATCGTGATGAAATTAAAACAATAATTCAAACTATGAATCCGAATAAAGCCCCAGGATACGATTTAATTACAGCCAGGATTTTAAAGCAATTACCACCGCAAAGGCTTCATCCTATTAATTTATATATTTAATTCTATAATTCGATTACGACATTTTCCTATCCAGTTGAAATTTTCACAAATTATTTTAGTAAAGAAAGCAGGAAAACCTGCAGAGGAACTAACATCATACCGACGAATCTCTCTGCTTCCGGTACTTTCTAAAGTATAAAGCTAATACTGAAAAGAATGAAACCATTCTTGGAAACAAAAAATCTAATACCGGAACACCAATTTGGTTTTAGATCTGGTCATGGGACTGTGGAGCAGATCCGCCGTATAGTCAGTATTATTGAAGAATCTTTCGAATCTAAAAAGATATGCGACGCGTCGATGTAAAACAGGCATTCGATAGAGTATGGCACGAAGGATTGCTCTATAAAATTAGGTGCCATCTTCCGTATCAGTTATTTGAAATACTCAAATCCTACCTTGACGAACGTTATTTTGTAGTCAAATATGAAGATGAAGAATCTCAACTTCATCCAATAAGTGCCGGTGTACCGCAAGGTAGCATACTGGGTCCGATGCTTTACCCAATTTATACAGCAGATATACCTGTACCAAATAATACAGCTACCTTCGCGGACGATACAGCTCTGATTTGTTCTGACTCGTCTTTTGAAAATGCAGAAGTTAACTTTTTTTTTTTTTACACCACTCCGGTCTGACGACCACTATTGGTGCCGATAACATATGACGTAACTGTTATCTATATTGTCCATCCCCAATAGGAGACAAACAACACCGATGATAGAACTACAACATAGTCGGTGTATACATCAATGATCATTATTAACTAGCGCCAACAAATGACACCACGATCTTGATTGTTTTTATCCGTTATGTGCTTACTTAACAGCTAAAGCACGCTGAGGTAACTTTAACATGGTTAAAGCATAAAATATCTCTCGACTGCTTTAAGTCTTCTTGCTGGACATCCTGGAAGCCTTGGTCGATGGATACTGTGTAAACATTTTTGTTTTCTTTTGTATCATTAAAAAATCGTATATAACGACGTTTATAATATTCCTGTACATACGGTACACCAAGATCTGTATAGTCCGGTTTGACACGTAATATGGAGCATCTGCTATTATCCTGAGAACTTTTGACTGCAGCTGTTGCACTCGTTTCATATTACTGTTGAATGCTGCTCCATATATTTCAATACCGTACCTCCAAATTGGAGCAAGTATCGTTTGATAAATTAATGTCTGACAGTAGAGATTGACTCTGGCGTTTTTACTAATTAGTGGCTGTAGCTTATAGATTCTTTCCATGATACGTTGTCTTACGTTCGCTACATGGGTTCCCCATGTAAGTCGACGATCAAGTACTAATCGTAAGTATTTTGATGCAGGAATTAGTTCGTTTCCATAACTCATTTGTGGACAGTTACCGGTATTTAAAGTAAATGTGACTTGCTGGCTTTTACTTTGATTAATTTTTATTTTCCATTTAACAGCTCAAACGTTAATTCTATTGAGATGTTCCTGCACCATTATTCAAGCGTGTATGGGATTTTCGTGAAGCAAAAGTGGCCATAACCGTGGTATTTAGCAACGGAATATCACCCGTATATAGCGAAAACAATACTGGCCCAAGTATACTTCCTTGAGGAACAGACGCTCAGATGTACTGTTCAGAGGCCGCTGAATTAATGATTGAAAATATCTGCTCGATAAATATGATTCTAGGAATTAGAAGTTAACTTACAATCAGCAATTAATACTATTTCAAAATGGTTCAGGCAGTGGCGAATATAAATCGATGAAAAAAACTTCAACTCGTGTAATATTTACAAATAGGAGAATACCCAGCATCAAAAATATTTATATCGATAATCAGGAAATTCCAGCTAAATACTCAGTAAAATCCATTTGGATAAAAAACTAATCTGGAAAAACCATATAGCAGCCAAACGAAATGAATTGAATATAAAGTATAGGAATATGTTTTGGCTTATAAAATCCGAATTAACACTGGAGAACAAGTTATTATTGTATAAACAAATTCTAAGGCCTATTCGGGCGTACGGATGTCAACTCTGGGGCTGTGCTAAACAGAGTAATACAGCTATAATACAGCTATAATACAGCTATAATACAGCTATAATACAGCTATAATACAGCTATAATACAGCTATAATACAGCTATAATACAGCTATAATACAGCTATAATACAGCGTTTCCAAAATAAAGCATTGAGAACCATAATAGATGCCCCGTGGTATGTAAGCAATCTTACATTACACACAGACCTAGAAGTTACACCCGTTAAAGGTAAAATTCAGGAAACGGTTCGTAAATGTGGCGACAAACTCTCTTATCACACGAATAACTGTTGCTTTAATGGACATACAGATACCGGCGTTTAAAACCAATTAAACCTACAGATCTATTTCGAATAAGCATCAATAGTATAAAGTACTAAAATACAATCAGCGAAAGTCCTTACCGTTGGGTAAGGAACTTCACAAGTCGATCGCAATTTCTTTTAAAAAAGATTGCTGGATAGCCTGAAGCTAGTGGCATAATTTCGGAAGAAAGGGCGAAAAAACTAACCGAGGTTATTAGAACCCACGAAGCTCGGTATTGAATGTGGTGACTATGATAATTCGCCAAACAACCAGGATGATTATATGTTACATATTTTTGAACAGATGATTAATATAATTTCATAATAATAAGACTAAAAATTGCGAAAACACTAGATTATATATAAACAACAATATGCAGCTAGTTACAAAATATAAAAACTTAGTAATAATATAATTAATTATAATAACCTATGTTTCAGTAGTCGATGTATATACCTAGTGTAACGTGAGCGGAGCACCTTCATATCATAATTACCGATAGCTTCGATTAATTTATTCGGATGATAACAGAACCATATTAACGAGTAACAAGATGCTCAAACATGGAGGAAAAACTAAATCAATAATGAAATTAAGAATATCTGCAAGCGAGATAAATACAATTTCATCATGATATGAAATACAGAAGCATGCAGACGATAATGAAGAAGATATTTTCCGAAAAATTAAAATTTTGACAAAAGTTAGCAGAATTAAATACTAGGCAATAGAGAATTTAAATACGAATGTTTCAAAAAAAATTTCAGGAAGTAGCGGAAACTTGGAGTACTGTTAAAAGTATATATGGTTAATCAGACACCAGCGAAACCAATGCAATAAATCCTATATATCCGAAAAAGGAGCCGGAGATTACAAAATATGAAATATTAGAAGCAATAGCTTCTCTGAAAATTAATAAAGCAGTGGGAGCTGATGAGATACCTGCATTAATATTCAAAGTGGAATTGATAACCTCCATTCATTATGCAACTCGATTTGAAACTCGCGAGACGGGCTAAGAGACTGGTGCAGATCAGTGTGTATATACCACTTAAGAATAAAATGTAAAAATTATAGAACTATCTCACTTTTGTCGCGTGCGAGTAAAATAATGCTACATGTAATCTATTAACGTCTAAACAAGAAATCGCAGATTCCTAAAAAACAGGATTTATAAAAGGATGCAGAACGTGAGAACATACCTCGAACATAAGTTGGATAATAGAAAAACCATTAGAGTACAATATGCCGATAGTTATTTATAGACTACCATAAAGCGTTTGACAATGTAATATGGAGTCAGTTGTACGGGTATAACACATCGTGTCACTGATTAAGAGCCTGTGTACTGGATTAAAGTTTGCAATCTGATAAATTTTATACAAAAAAAAAACATTTGAGCGAAATGAAAATATTGCTAAAAAAAAGTTTAGAACTATCAGTCGCAAAATTGGAATAAACAAGACTAAAAAAAAAACACGATTATAAACAGAGGGAAGCTATTGGCAGTGGATAAGGTCTTCGCAGGATATGTCGCAGATAATTTTATATACTTAGGATCGTTAATTTCTAATAAAGGAGCTTCAGGAAATAAAGCGCCGAATTAAAATGGACCATCGTGATATGATGAAGCTGACTAAAATATGCGAAAAATTGAACGCACGAAAATACAACTTATAAGAACATCGGTATTTCCAGTAGTATTATACGCGGCTGAATCGACTTTTTAGATAACGTCGGCATAACCCGACTCGACAGCTTTGAAATGTGGTGCTGGAGAAGATCTGCATACCGTGGAAAACGAAACGAACTAATGAATCAATAGCGTGTGAAATCTCACACAACGGTTAGCTGATATTGCTGTTCTCGGCGCGTGATGGAATATTTCAAGCACGTCATTTGTAGTGGACGGAATTTAGAAACACTAGTGATACAATCGAAGGTCCGAGGGAAAAGAACGAAAGGTCATCCTCCACAGCGTCGGACAGATATGTTAATAAAACAATCTAGATTTCCTTAACATCAAATTTTCAACAAATTCTTCGATATCATCTAGGTTGTTGTTATTCATTTCACCGGTTATGTGCATCTAAATAATTACGCACATTTTTCACGATGTTGCGCATTTCGGAAGTTGTGTGAAAACAAGAATTGCATTGTTCATCTCTGTGCTCGAGGTATTATACTAAGCTTAAAATTTTACTATGGAAAGCAATTGCTTCGAAAATATTTCCTCGCGATCGAAGCAGAAGAAATGTTTTATTTGCACTTCATATGTTGCGCTCCGCATGGAATTCAGTGACCCCAAAGACGTTTGAAGATTGCTTTCGTCATGCAGGATTCTCAAAGGTAGCAGATTTTTTGGTGCTAAAAGGGACGGAGAAGAAAGATATTGAAACTGAGCCGACATTTGATAAAATGTTCGGGAAAGTTTCTATATTACTGAACTGTTCTATAGTATCGCCGGAAGAATTTGTTGCAGTAAATGATGATGATACAGCCTCAATTGATAAATTTGGAGATTGTTCGAAGCTCACAAAATATCGTCGATATAGATTCCGACGACGAATTAGACAATGAGATGAACAATGCAGTTCTTCTACCTACTGTATCCGAAATGCGCAACATCGTGAAAAATATGCTCAATTATTTAGATGCGCATTCCAACGGTGAAATGAATATCAACAAACTATATCGAACAATTTGTCGGTTCTGAAAAGCGAAATCTTTTCGTGTTAAGCGATTTTTGTTTCATGTTAAGCGATTTTTGTTTCGTGTTAAGCGATTTTAGTTTCGTGTTAAGAGAATGGACAGTTTCATTATTTCGTGTTAACCGATGTTTCGTCTTAAGCGTTTTCGCGTTAAACATATTTCACACTATATATAATCGCTAATTATATTTGAATAATCTTAATTGTATAAAAATTTTAGTAAACTATGAGTGGAAATAAATATATTTCTTTAATTTCAATGTACAGAGATGTAAATTTATGTTTAATCACGTAGCTTTTATAATAATTTTTTAAGTAACATAATTACGATAATATAATAGGAACTATTATTAGTTTTCACGCTAGAAGAAATAATCGTACTTTTTTCGATGTTATGTTTCAGGAACGCTAACTAACACCGAAGTCCTGCATCATACAGACTACGAAAGGATGCAATGATTGCAACATAACGATGGTAAATTTGACCGTTGATTATATTATATACACATATATACATATAATATATGTGTGTGTATGTGTCTAATCGAATCCAATTCGAAGATCTCTATTATGTGTAACGATATGTATGCACATATGATAACGTGTTTTAATAATGTAGCCGATATTTGTACGTGTAAATATATATATTTTTGTGAACATATATATATATATATATATATATATATATATAATATACATTCGCTATAATATAAGACAAATAATTTATGGTACTTACAAAATATAGTCATATACAGAAACAATTTTTTATATAATCATTTCATATAATTTCATTTTTAAAACTTCATGTTATCGGTCGTCAGAACGGATTAAACTAACGAAAAAATTCTCAATTGGAAAAATTATACACCTACCGTCAACAGTAAAAAAAATATCTAGTTGCGAGAAGATTCAGATTCGAAAAAATTTGGATATTGGTCGAAATTTAAGGGATATCTCGCATAAATGATTTAGCAGAGTCTGAAAACCTCAGAATGACACCCTAAAGCTATAGTATTAATCGCTTCTAAAGATTATTATTGACGCTTCTTCGTGAATATATTACAAAACTATACTCTATGTCGGAGGCAAACACTATATCGTAACAATATATGGCGCTATTCTTTGCTCCAAGATAGAGTGTAGTTCTGTAACTCGTAAAGTAAGAAGAGTAAATAATAATCTTTAGAAGCGAATTAATACCACAGGTTTAGGGTCTTATTCCGAGGCTTTCAGGACAACTCAAACATCCAGTCTGCTAAATAATCTATGCGCGATACCCCTTTTTCGACAAATCAAACATTTTCCCGCGTCTGAACCTTCTCGCAACTAGACGTCTTTTAACACGGATCCCATCTCCCGACTTCTTTAAAGTCAATACTGACTGCCAAATCTTTATTTCCTCCCGTGTATATATATATATATCATTTAACAAATTAATCGATTTTTCCGAGTATTACGTCGGATGTCAGAAAATAACCGTGCGTCGTCTGCAAATCAGTCCGTTAGCGGGCTTTCCGTGTGTAGAGCAGTTGCTAACTTTGACACGGCGAATATTTCCAATTGGCATTTTGTTAAATACGACTCGAAACGTAAATATCCGCGGATACCTTGTCGAAGAGAACCACGTGTAAAAAAAAAGCGTCCTGATAATATTTCTCTCTTCGAACATCGTGTCGATGACTAAAACATTATCCCGTGCACTTGGACAGCTGTAGAACGTTTGCGTTTAAAATATTCATAATAATAATCCTAGTATACGATGATAATAATGATGATGATGCTGAAAGCGAAATGTAAATAAGCGAGAATATGACGAAATCGGTGGAAAAAAAGATGGATAGATTCGCGACGAGAAAAATCAACTGTTCCGCCGGTGGAAGCGAATACATCTTTTCCGAGAAGATATGATGAAAACATTTGTACACCGTACACTTACATGAAATATTCATTCGTTCGAATGTTAAAGGATTTTTCCTATTTTATGCCAGTGTATATAATATATATATATACATGTATATACTTTAGGAGCAACTCGTGTGGAAAAAAACAGTTTTGTTAAAACGATGTAAGTAGACTATCGTGTATGCAAGGAGAAAAAGTGATACCGACAACTTAAGTACCCGTCGTTTTAAATATTCAACGACTCAGCAACGACCGACAAGGCACAAATAGTAAAGAAATGATATATAATATATATATATATATATATATAAATATATGTGTGTATATACCTCATCTGATGATGATGATAATGATTAAGATAATGTATGTACATATACCTATTACATACATATACATGTAAATGGAAAGTCGGATTGCACTTATATAGTATAAACGGTTTTTCATCTCATTATGTAAAACTAGAGCCTATATTTCTATTCCCTATATGTTTCTTCTATTATTTAGCCATATAATTTATTTTACTTATTTTATAATTTATTTCATACTTATACATAAGCATATATATATATATATATAACTCCATGATAGGCTTTCTTCTGTGAAACGATTTGAATACCTTCATAAAAAAAAAATGAAATGAGAAAACTCCCCGAAATCTTAGTTGTTTTGTCGCCGAATCTACCGACAGCGGATTTTCCAACCAACGACGATTTACAAATGACCAAACCAGCTACCGTTCGTAACGAATTATTATTATTATATTTGTTACCATTATGGTAACCGTTAACGATCCTAAAGCATTCTTATCGCTATTAAGCGATTCTCGACTAGTTTAAAAAGAAACATCCGAAGTGTACGTTTAGTATCGTACACAAGTACGACGAACAATTTTCTTCCGCTCGAATTATAGCGACGACTAAACTTAATAATATCGTACGTAATTTTTTCGTCTGTATCGTTTTTTCTTAAGTCTCGGCACTGATCTCGTTATTTCGTCTGAAATTTAATTCGGTGCTGTACTTATTTTTCTTCTAACGTGTATACCTCGTTAGCGTTAATTAATATAGCGATAACCTCACGATCGATGCACGTGTTAACCCGACAGTGCAAATAGTTTGGTGCCAGAATAAGACATCTGAAACGATCGGTTATTGCCACATATCGATAATTTCGCCGTGAGCGTAATTTCGTAAGGACGCGCGAAAATTATATCAACCCGTAGACAGTCGTTTTTCAATAACGCGCGAAAATAAATTCCTAATAGTTTTCTTTTTGGCGCGTTATATATGGGGAGTTAACCTCAAAATGAGCAAGCGAGCAGAAGTAACAGATGGATAATATACATATGTACATTATATACATATAAACGTATACACACACACATTATATATATATATATATCCTAACTTATAAAGATATAGAATATTAAACAACAGAAAGCGATTATATTGACGCTTATTATTTGAACACAACCGCGTGTGATACTCGGCTGCGCACTTAAGTGTTATACTTAGTGTATGCATTGCCTTATGCAGGCGCGTCGTATTAGCTGGTTCATAGAGAGTTCGTTCTATTAGGATACGTAGATGACTATAGGTTGTGACCTTGAACAAGAACACGCTGGACGCTTCAATATGAAGAAATTACACTGATGGTAAGCGCCTGTAAGATCGCTTTCAGCCAGCTATACGGATAATTCACCCTACACCCATAAATACGAAGCGACACTGCCGATGGTAACAGTATCGCTTTCGGCTGGAGTTTAACGTGGTTTTCGACTTTTTTTTTTTGCAAACAAAACGCGTGTTCCGGAATTCATTGAAAAATCGTTTTCGCGATTTAATTTTAATGAACAGTTAGAAATTATAAATTGTGGCAAGCCAAAACCAGAGTTACCATCTTTAAAAGCTGAACAAAAGAAAGGTAGTACAACTTTACATTTTAAAGCCTTCAAATATAAAAGAATGTAGAATTTTTTTCCGGGTGCTTTTTTTTTAGAAAATCTACAAAACGCGCACATGCACTTAGTGAATTTATTACTGCAAAAATGCCAAGCCAACCCGATGGAATTTCTCTTCTAGATTAATAAGCACGGTAAAAGACTATCATCATTGTTTCACCGCGCTCTTTCAAACTGTGATTGAAAATTCGGAACAGATCGAGACCGTAATATCAGTCCAAGGATTCGTAAAATTTTTTTTAGCGAAGTTCAAACTTTATTCTTAATCGAAATTTTTTCCAAAATATTCGCGCTGATGTCTTATTTGATATTTTACAAAAAAAAAAAAAAAAAAAAAAAAAAACAATTAGATATTTTATGTTGTATGAATAAAATTCAAGAAACTCACGCAGAAATCCAAAAATGTAGAAACGATGCGATCTTCAAAAACGTATGAAATTATGCAAAGTCACAAGAGGATGAATAATTTATTGCCAGAAAAAGACGAATATCAGAACCTGAAATTGAAGAAACTCATGCGCGTGCGTCATTCTACGAAATTTTTGACAATGTTCTAACTCAGCTGAGTGAATGTGGTTTGGAAATTTTGATAAACTGAATTTTTGATCGCTTCTATATACAAGTAAATATGAAGAGCATAAAAAAATTCCAAATTAAGTTTTTTCAAATTTAAAACAATCCTACGGCGAATTTTTCGATGATGTAAAGCTGAAAAGTCGATTGCTACCAGTGTATATGGATGCCGACCTCGATAAAATGAATCCATATGAATTAGTGGAAGCAATGAGGGCATCTGAGTTCGACGAGATCTCATCTGAAGTTTACAAATTAGGCGAATTAATATCGACAATACCTATTACAACTGCTGGTGTAGAGAGGTTATTTTCAGTGTTGAAACGAATAAAATCATATCAGAGGTCGTCCGCAGGAACAGGACCGATTAAGTGGTTTATCTTTAATATCCATTGAAAAAACGTTTTTTAAATCAGCTACAAAATGAACCAATGGTTAGGTTTTCGATCTCGTTATAACTGGCTTTATTAAAGTAGATCGTCGAATGGATTTTATATTTAAATAAGTATTAAATAGATGTATCATCATGTGTTTTTTGTAAATAAAGTTTCCTTTGATACAGTATTACACTTTATACGGTTATCGTCTACCCTATAGAAAAACTGACCGCACGCCACTGATATATATATACACCAACACCCGCCTATCAAACTTACGTTAGGTATGTCAACGAAAAAACGGACGGATATATATATATAACCCGTTCACATGTACCGCTCTACCAACACCCGTCTTCAAACCACATTTTGTAGCGCTATGCGCGTCGACTTATACACATAGGTAGATTTATATATATATATAATATATCGTTTATTTTCTAGACTTATATATTTAGGCCTTTTATCTTAAGTTCACTACTTTCCTCGGATGATGCTTATATATATATTATTTATTTAAATCTATTTTAACATGTAAAGTTACTTTATAATGTTGTTAATTTTTTTTTTTGTTTTTCATGGACAAATTGGTTAATTCCAAAGTCAAATTTATAATAATAATAAAAATTATATATATATATGTGTGCGTGCTTGTGTGGGTGTGTATTTATATACGCACACGCGTAAACATTAAAAAAAAACCTCCGTATCCAATTTAGCTTATTGTCTTTAAGTTTCACGTCTTCCCTGCGTTCCGAGGCACAGATTTTTTTTATAATCCTCCTACGAAACAATGTCCAGGAAAAGGATTAATTTAAAATGGTACGCTCGCCTTCTTCACCGCACTATATATCCATATCTATCTATATCTACATATGCCGGCGGCGCATGCTGAAAAATTTCGCGAGTTGACAAAATTACGAAAATAAACTGTCGACCCGAGTACAAGAGGATATCTAGGAAACGATTAGAAAAAAGGATAATGAAACAGATGAGACACGTGTTGAGACACGATGGCCTGTTAAAAATAATATAGAAGGAAAAATACTCATGACCAGGCCGAAAGGAAACTGATGGACACGATCAAGGAAGAGGCGAACATTAGAGCTACATTGAACTGAAACGGTTAACAGGAGAAATGGTGGATTTCGATGATAGGGTCGAACCAGTTAAAGAAATGATACACCGATTGATATATCATCATCGTCGTCGTATTGTTCATTGACGAACGTCGTGACTAGCTATTGAACGTTTATTTTTACGTTCAAAATAAGCTAGCATTCAAGGCATTATTTATATGCGACGAGTGCCACTGCCTTCTCCGTGATTATTGAGAATTAAATAGCGATGAAAACTTTCTACGCCCCGTGTTGGTTTCCAATCCCCGACCGCCGAATTGATAGTCGAGCACTCAAGCAACTACGCCACCGGGACATTTTATATATATATATATATTTATATAATGAACATTGTCCCTCCTGGATCAGTGAAAATTAATGTGCGAGTTAATTTCTCCATTTCGGCATAGCTGAATTTTTTGAAGTGAAACACGCACAGGCGCGTTGTTTATATGTAGGAGTTAACTCGTAAAACGAGCGAGCCAATGGCCTATACACATGGACACATAGGCAGGCTTATTCTCGCAATGTAGTCGGGCTCCTCCATTTTTTCACGCATGCTGTACTTATATACGTGTATAATCAGTTTATACATTCATACCAACATGTACAGAAATTATGCCAGATATATGTAAGTGTGGCATATATATATATACGCGTAAAAATTTTTTTCCTTGTTTGTACTTTCTCTTGCTCTTGCGCGTACGGCTATCTGTTATTTCGTTCAAATCTTCGCTGCGCAAAAGCGGGAGTACCACAGGGATCGGTACTTGGTCCATTTCTATATATTATATATATACAGCGAACCTCTTACAGTTACACAAGAGAACTTAACCGCCACGTTTGCAGATGACACAGCCATCTTGGCTATGATCCTAAAGCATTACAAACCAACTTTTAAACCAGATTAAAGAATGGCTTAACAAGTGGCGCATCAAAGTCAACGAGAATAAATCTCAGCAAAATTACATTTGCCACGCGCAAACTTAATTGTTCCGCAGCTTCATTAAACAACAAAATACTTCCTCAAGCTGACTCAGTCAAGTATCTCGGTTTCATCATAGACAGAAGGTTAACATGGGAAAACCCTATTGCAGTCAAACGCAAGCAGTTGAACATCAAATTTTCGCAACTTTACTCGCCTATCATTGTAGTCAAAACTACTAGTATACAAAACTGCATTGAAACCAGCTCGGACCTATAGAGCTAACGGGTTTGCACATTAAACACAAAAACCTGATGACTATACAGCGGTTCCAATCAAAAACTCTGTTATGTATACTAGGAGCACCATGATATGTCACAAATGAAATTATCCACACGGACACTCGTTTCAAAACTGTACAAGAAGTCGCCGGCACAGGCACAATCCAAATCCACTAGGCACAATCCAAATCCACTAGGCACAATCCAAATCCACTGGCAACGGAGTTACAGCACCATAGCAAAGACGTACGACGATTGAAAAGATACAGCCGCAAGACCTAAGCACAAAGTTCAACGTAATAAAATAAAAACATAAATCTTGAGGACCATCCCAATCAAGATGGAATCACAAATAAAATTCGCCTATTATCCCCATGGGGCAGATCGCAAATAAAATAGATAAAAAAATAACTTCGCCGCACAATGGATGTATGTACGACGTAGATTTAAAAGAACGAAAACACTTGAATCATCGCCACGTCAAGTTATCATTGCGTTCCTTTTCTCTTTGTCAAATTTATAGAAAATCCTGAATTTATAAAACGTCTTTAACTTATAGAAAATCCTGAATTTATAAACCGTCTTTAAGTTTCACTTCTTCTCCGCGGCTCGAGGCACAAAGTGGTTTTTTCAATATGGTTTCCATCAATTTAATTCTAGGTGTTCCGTTTGATCAACGGCCTGTTTAATTTTCCTTCAGTTAAATTCGTGATCCAAGGAGGATTAAGTGACTAATCGTATTATTTCTTCGATTTTTGATTATTTTTCCACTCTTTTAAATACTTCATTTATGATTTTGTCCGTCGTCCAAGAAATTTTCAACATTTACCTATAATACTATAATTCAAAAACTTGAAGTTTGGATTTATCCCTTTTCGAAATAGTCGAAAACTCGCAACCGTATGAAGTAACGCTCCGAATGTAGTTAATAATTTTCTCGTGAGAAGTGAAATATTTTTGGAACTGTAAATGAATTTTAAATCCGGCTTATTCTTCCAATCTGTTTTTCCCTCTTTTTAAATATATATATATATAACGATTCCCCGTTAACCATTATAAATGTAAAATATCTCTGTGTGAAAAAGAATAAAAATAATAATAAAACCATATATATATATATATATATATATATATATATATATATATATATATATATATATATATATATATATATATACACGAAATACATAGTTAAACGTAAAAATACCATATTATGTAAAAAATAAACTTAATGTAAGGTACTAACCAGGATGAAAATAACATAGTCCCGGACACTACACGAGATAGTTATGAATAGAACCACTTGTCGCATAACATAGGATTTAAATTTAACCGCGTAGCCACATAAAAAACACACAAATATGTAAATACAATTAGGCTATATAATAAAATGTATATGTCGTCGGAATATCCTAATGGCTAGGGGGCGCACTTCCACATGGTTAGGTACCGAGTTCGAATACGATGGACGATGCAAAAATTATCATCATAAAATAAAAATATAAATAATCCTGATTATTATTTATCGCCTGGAATAGTAAACCACCACCCACAACACCATATGCGCGCTAGTAACAATATAGTACACTACAGAAACACGCGGGGCTTTGCATTATATCGTGACAACAAAACGATTACAACCAGTTCTCCCGAGTGCAGTGGCGTAGCCAGGGGGTGGTTTTGGGGGTCTGAACCCCCTCTTGGATTCAATCTGATAATAAGAAAATATATACTTCTTAAATGCAATTTTGCATTTGTTAAACCTATTTTGTTTTTGAAGTAAATAAATAGTTTTGTAATATAGGAGGTACTAGAAGAATTGTGTAGAAAAAGTCGAAGAATAGATTTTAAATTTTAAATTTAGTTAAGTATGTATTATTCCTTCGAAAAATGTAAAATCACTATTTATCGTTTATTTTTTCGCGTGAAATTTATTGTATAACCATCTCCTTCTGTCCTCAATAAGATACTATTTGTGTGTTCCAGTGACGTTAAATATTTCTGCCGTCTTCTAATACGAGTTACATATTCGACGTCTAATAAGTATAGAAATAATTCCGGATTGCTTATTGGCATTTAACCTACTTGAGTTTTGGTTATTTACTTAAAGTTCAAAATTTAACTCGGGTTTACTGTTATAATTTAAAATTTTGTTTGAACCGCCCTCTTCAACCAAGTCTGGCTACGCCAGTGCCCGCGTGTGTGTGTGTGTGTTTAAATGCTAACGCCATAATATGATTGCCTTTTATGCTACTTACGCCGTACAAGAAAATATTTGTATACATCTACCTCCGAGACGAGGGACGGCACTTAATGATGATGATATAAAATGTAAAACTGTAGACGAGCTTGTTTCAAATCGGAAGTTAGAAAATAATTGCGAAGAAAAAAGTAACGAGTGCTTCTACGGTATGAAATAAGAAAATTCTTGAATATTGTTATACTCGTAAATTCGTAAAAATTCGTTTGTATTTTATTTACATATTTTCTCGACGCCTATTACTGTTTTCATTTTTTTTCTCTCTCTCTAAATATTCTGTACTACTCCATCATAGATAGCGATCTACAATCATTCCCAAAATATTTATGCGATTGTACTATTTAAATTTATCCGCATTTTATATTCATAATGTAGCTTACGTGTTTAAACTTATTACGATTTCCGTTTTGTATGGTTCGAATTCGGCTGCCGGTCTCAGCATCACGGCTTCTTTTATCTGTGCCCTGTTTACTATCAGATTATTTTTTTATATATCAATACAAGCATATTTATATAGTAATACATAAACTTACGATTAACGTTTTACAATAGTTCTGTCGAGCATTAGCTCGTCGACAGATTTACTTATAAAATAAAATTACAATCGATTTCTTAATAACTACGTACTTATTATAAAAACGTAATTAAGCTTCGACTCGCACATTTGCTGGCAACTGTTTTCACATTCTCCTCCAGTGCTCTCTGGCGGAAACACGAGGAAAGTGGAGTACGAAGTAGTTACACGTTAAAGAGAAAAAAATGCATAAAACAAATCGAAGATAATAATTTTTCTACACCAGATAATGGCGCATTCTTTCGGCAAGTTTTTCTCCAATTATTTCGGATTAAGGAAGATAGCGCTGTTACGCTTCGTCGCGAAAGATTAATATCTGTGAATCGATTGTGGCTTATCGTAGATATACATACTGACTACCGATCGGTTTTTCCCATGTAGTGTTATTATTGTCCCACGCGTTTAATTATTGACAAGTTTTCCTATAATGATAAACTTGAACTTTTGTGTCTTTTGTATTTTGAAAAGTATTCCAAATACGAAAAAGTATTTCCAAATAAACCGTTCCAACTCTTACAAAAGTGTTTTTTAATGCGTCACTTGAAAAATGAACTTTCATATTTATATTGTTCAACCGAATTCAAAACTAAATTGATCTTCGATTTAAATCAACAGCTACGCGCGTTTAATTATTGACAAGTTTTCCGATAATAATAAACTTGAACTTTTGTGCCTTTTGGATTTTGGGAAGTATTCCAAATAAACCGTTTCAACGCTTACAAAAGTATTTTTTAATGCGTCACACGATTGAAAAATGAACTTTCATGTTTATATTTGATTTAAATTTAATTCAACAACTACGTACTGATGGTATTAGTGAAGTCTTGCCTAAGATCACTAAACTGTGCTCATTGATATTTACCATAACGCTTCAGCCAAACGTACTTTCTCCGCATTGCGACGTAACTTATCCAACAGAATGCTTAGGGGACACGAACAAGGCTTTCAGGTTTATCGATTATTTCAATTGAAAAAGATGTCTACTACAGAGTAGTTTACAAGAAACATCCGCATTTCATGAGAAAAAAATCGTCGAATTCAACTGCGATACAAATAAATGGCGAAAATGTATTTTGTTATTACCATTTTAAGTTATTTCATAGACAATTTTTGTATACAATTTCTTAATCGAAATATTGACAATTTTATATGTTGCAACAAGGATAATAGGCAAATACGAATGTAAATTGATTTAAATGTAATATAATATTTGCGTTAATTTTGTAAATGTGTGTGTGTGTGTATAAGAGAAAGGCCTAGCGGAAATAAATTATAATGAACCACGCTTCGCTGCTGGTATTGATGTTTGTACCGGCACTTCCAACGGTGTCGCTGTGTTTAATCTCCACTGCGTATATCTAATTTATATGTATACTTACAATTCTACTTGATTTTATTGAATTATTTTTCACTTTACAATAATTATTATTTTCATCGTTTTTATAGATTTAACTGAAACTATTTTTTATAATTACAACT
This sequence comes from Coronaproctus castanopsis, assembly GCA_032883995.1. Lineage (NCBI taxonomy): Eukaryota > Metazoa > Arthropoda > Insecta > Hemiptera > Monophlebidae > Coronaproctus > Coronaproctus castanopsis. The sequence continues at coordinate 43,271,218 of CM065053.1, read as the reverse complement.
TTTTTTCATCCATTAACCAAATGTTTAGTTTTTGTTATTTATATAAATCGGTTTCTTTCAAGATGTTATCTGGCATTTTATTTAACATTTTGGTTATATTTGTCCGCCCGCCATGCCGTAGTTCCCGGTACTGTGGTACGTCTTATATTTCATTTGTTTCCTCAATGAGTATTTTGTTAACATGTTTTCAACTAGTTTTGTATCATCTTTTTCATTCATAAAATAGTCCCGTATTTTCACTAGTAAATAAAGTGCACTCGCATCTGATACATTTATTTTTTTCAATTCATTACGTTACCTTCTTCTCGAGTAATTAACCTTAAACATTTCTTTCGTAGCCTTTCAATTCTTATAATAGATCTTCCTATACTTGAATGCTACATCTTTGTCTAGATTCCGTTAAAGCAAAATATGCCATCTTTAACAGTGTGTTTTTCTACATAATTCTTCGAAATATATATTACTGATATCGCATTTTTATTTTCTCTATATATTCCGTATGCATAGTCCATCTTAAATGCCCGTCTCCGTTATTATTCCTCAATATTTATGCGAATGTACAAAATTAATTTTTTCACCGCCATTTTACAGATACACATTCATTATCCTTTCTCATATTATGCAAATATTCATTTGTTTGCATTATAATTTGTGGTTTATATGGTTCAAATTCTGCCATACGTTTCAACATACATTTAGTTTTTTTAATACGTTTATATTGTCATTTTAATACCGTGTTCCCATTATCCAACTATTAATAGATCATTCTGCATCTTTATCTCTCCGTGAGAAGTCGTTATTGCTAAATCATCAGCAAATGCATGAATTTTGCTATATTTTAATAATTTTTGTAACCCGTTTATATATATATATAATAAATAATATTGGAGCTAAATTACTTCCCCGACTACTATTACTACTTTCACTTCGACTATTGTGAACGTTTCACTACCAATTCGGCTCTAATATGTCAGCGTCATCTGATAAACGCTTAAATTTTAGTATCACTCCGATATGACACGTATGATTAGAAGCGAATAAATATTTCTCTTATGCGGCATTGTTCCCGGACATTAGTCAGGCGTTCGATAAAGTGTGACATACACGATTATTATACAAACTTAAATAATACCTTCCGTACTGTACACTCTCCTGAAATTATATCTTCACGATACTTCCGAGTGCGATATGAAGTAGAGGTTAAATCGCTTCGTGAAATAAAATCAGACGTGCCACAAGATAGTGTTCTGCATCTTATTACCTCCTATTTACAGCTGACTTGCCGAAAATCACTATCACTACTACATTTGCTGATGATACCGCGATATTATCTATAAGCGAAAATCCTTTAGAAGCAACTCGACTGCTGCAGCAACATGTAAATATGATTGTTAAATAAGCTTAATGAAACAAAATCACATTATACACTGTTTACAAAATGCAAATATAATGCAGAACCAATTACTGTCAAGGGTAAAGAACTGCAAATCACTGTATAAAATACCTATTCCTAGATAACTTGGCAAAGACGTATTAGTATAAAGCGAAAGCAACTATACATTAAATTCCGTAAATACCACTGGCTTATTGGCAGAAGATCACCCCATTATCCGTACAAAATAAATTACTATTGTACAAAACTATCTTTAAGCCAGTATGGTCGTATGGTATTCAAAATAAAGCTTGAAGCTTGAATTACAAGGTGGTACGGCATTCAAACTGAAATATTTATTGAAGGCTTTTATAAGGAAGATGATAAAAGCGACTTTTAACTCGATGTAACGTGTGTAATACCAATTTTTTAAATCATGATTGCTGCTTATTTAAACTAAAGTTTAACATTGCAGAAAGGAAGTAGCTGTCCTTTCTTGGAGCTGGTACATGTTAAAAAAAATCGGTAAAAATTTTTGTAAACATAAAAAAATTTTCGGCGGTAATTATATTCATTAAAAAAAAAATCCAAAAACAACGGAGAGAACTCGAAAAACGTACATAGTACGTCGATCGTCATGGGCGAATCCGTAATCTTCGAAACAAGTGAATTTTCGACAAATTCAAAATTATAATAACACGGCTGCTATATAAAGATATATAAAAATTAATTTTAAAAAAATGTACAATTTTCAAATACATAATATACATACCGCATAATTAATAACACGCGAACAATAAATGCACATATTATATTTCTGTGCCAACGTAATGTTTGAAATATATACTTTGTCTTTGTACAAAAAGAAAATATTTATATAGATTACGGATACATAAGAGATTTCGCATATTATGACATTGAAGGCGTTACGCGACAAATAAATGCGATTATATTTCTATGCTAACATAATGTTTTTAATATATGCATATGTATATGTGTATATGTTCTTTACCTATATAATTAAAAATATATATATATATTAACATTCGTAGGACAAAATTATATATACGTAACCTTTCGTATGACATAATTAACGCGAAGACGCCTACAGCTGACGATGAAATGCCGATATAATGTTTCATACGGTTTGGTTATACTTTGTCTTTTGTACTTCAAAAAGGAAATAATATTAATACCATCCCTGTTGATTCATTTTTTGTTGGGTTTTTTGTTGTTTTCTTAGGAAGGTCAACTTGAAAGTTTCATTATAATTCCGCCATTGGTGGTTAGGAGGCATCTTGGTCTCTGTAATGTTGCTTCTTACGTTTTTTATGCGATTTTTTATGTCGATCGTAGTCCTTTTTGTGTTTGTACGATTTATGTTTCGAACTGATAACAACCAAACAATTTAAAATCATATCGCTTAATTAGACGAGAAATAATAAAATGAATTAAAATAGAAAAAAATACACGGAGTAACGAAATTGACAAATTTTAAAAAGACGTCCATATAATTTTTTTTCGGGCATATTTTTTCAAAAATTACTATACCTTCTAAAACACGTAACGATTAATATTTTATATATATATATATATATATACATATATATATATATATAATAATATATATATATATATATATATATATATATTATATATATATATATATACACTTCGGGAGTAATTACAGAAAATGGGAACGATAGAAAACTGTCCATACAGTTAAAAATGAGAATTCTTCAATGCTTTGTATGTTCAAAAATGAGATATGCTTCGATGGACAATTTCAGAGACCAACAAAAGAAAATAAACGCCTTCGAAATGTGATGCCATAGAAGAATGCACAGAACATCATGGAAGGAAAATAATACGGATGTATTGAATAAATGTAAAATCATTAAATTATTACTACCAAGTAGAATTAACGAAGAAAAAAAAGATAAATATTTTTGACATAGAATCCGAGAGGGGGATTTGTTTACAATAGGCGAGAAAAGGCAAAGAGGAAGAAGAAGGTCAATACCGGAAATAATACAGATGGCAAGGTAGAGGCAACTATAACAAACTAACGTACCGCACCAATCTCCTGAAGAGGAGATTGAAATTGAAATTGATGATATATATATATATATATATATAGTGTGCGTGTATACGCGAATATTCAGATGCGAGGACAATAGAAAAAGAAACAACAGGATCTTCTAATCAACAGAACAATGACAAACATTAGAAATCAAAAGAAAATGCTGCAAGATTTTTAACTTATTCCCGTAAAGCGATTGGTTATAAATAACAACGGTGGAAATAAAGAATAAATTAGGAATGCGAATAATTTTCTTTATTATTATTAAATTAAATTAACGCGCCGTGTATAGCAGCTAAACCTAGAGGCACGATACGAAAAGAGGATTATAGAGACCGGACCGGTGGAGAAAAGTAAATTAGATTCGACAAGGAAACAAGATCATCTTCGAAGCGGGGATGAAGCGAAGGAGGAATATTAAGAGACACTCTAAGCGAGGAGTATATTTATTATTAACAAAATCAGTTTAATCCGTCGCATATGAAATGTTTTATTAGATTATCCCTATGAATGTTGGTGAACGCAGTTAAAAAGGGACATTCCTAGAATATTAAAAAATAGTCTCGATTTTCGTTGTTTTTTTTTGTTTGTTTTTTTTTTTTGTTTCAGAAATGTCAAATATGCCTATTTTTAACGAGTTACGGAGTGAAAATTCCGCTAAAACCATTTTCTTAGGACAGGCGAGTATTAAAAAGAAAGTAAATAATAATATAGATGGAATAGTAGGCGAATATCAAGCAGAATTTAAGAAAAGTGTTTGTATTGAACAAAATACGGAATCTAAAGTTAATCATTAAATATAGGAAAATGAGAGTTAAGGTTGATTTTTAAAAGGCGTATGATTAGGTAGACAGGGAAACACTGTTTAACACTTTAGAAGAATTTTGAGTAGAAAGCTAATTGATAAACATTAAGCGATACAAAATCGAAATTCGGCGGAGAACTGTCACATACGTTCAAAATTGAAAAAGGTGCGAGACGAGGAGACGGATTGTTTCCATCGCTGTTCAACAGTGTTTTAGAAAAGTTTATAAGGAAATAGCGGAAAAATTTAGATGAAAAAGGTATCGTGAAAAAAAGAGTCAAATAGGTAGAAAGATAACGTAGAAGTTGACCGTATAGCATTCGCGAATTGAGTTGGCGATTTTATAAGGGAACATAGACGGTAATAAATATCTCTTTAAAGAGGTAGCAGAGAAAGCGGACCTAACAATATCATTCGAAAAACAAAATACACGACTAACGTAAAAAAAAAATGCTCCTAGGTCTATGGTCATCGTACATATAGACAATGCATGGACGTATTAACAAAGTCGATATATTCAAATACTCGGGAGAATTTATACAAATTTAATAAAATAGTTAACCGGAAAAGAACAATGGAATTAGCATTCCAATTAAGAAAAAATATATATACGATAAAAAAATCTATAAACTCAAAATGAACTCATTATAACGTTTAGCGATGACAAGTAAGGAGCAGGAGCAAATTAAAATGAAGTAAAGGAAAATAGTACTCGAAATTCTAGAACCGAGATATGATCAGGAAATGTGGAGGAGTAAGGAAATATACGAGCATACCCAAAAGATAGTAACCGTAAAAAAAAAACGATTAATCTACTAAAAAGAATGGGGATAACAAGAAGAATTTTCGAATACTTCGATAAAAACCCTTAGAACCGGGTAAGAAAGATCTCGAGCAAATTAACGTCACGGAAGAAGAAACTATGAATAGGAGCCAGTTCAGAAGCGAAGTTAATACTTTGCAGAGAGCTTTGAAGAAAAAGTGAAAAAGAAAACTGTTACTAAACGGACAGATGAAAAGAAGCAAAAACATTAGCAATGAAGAAATACCGGATTGAAAGTAAAAGAAACACATCGTGAAGATATCTATTTAATATAAACGAAATTATATTAAATAAATCGAAATAATTAATTAACGAAACAATTTACAACGTATAAAACTAATCGAACCGACCCACGAGTTAAGCCGTGATAAATAATAGTTGACCGTTAAAAAGGGAAAACACCTCATAGGTTTGTTTTCGTATTGAGAAACTCGCAACGTGTATACATTTAACTAAACGTAGTTCGACATACATACGTACCTAGATGAAGATTTCTTTTTCTTATAATCCGCGTCTTCGTACTCGCTGGAGTAAACATATTTTCTTCGCCGTTTATGTTTGCCTAAAATTTAAAAAAAATTTTGTCAATTTAAACGAGAAATTTACAACGAAATTCGGATAATACGTGTATGGGTACAAATTTTACCAGTAACGAAAACTCGATCAGTCAAAGACGTTTATTTGAAAAATACGACGAAATAAGTACCTGGGTTTTTTTATAAACTTAAATATATATCTTACTCGCGTAAATTTTATCAAAAATTTTAGAAAACAAGGACATAATATACGAACAACATTTTTTTTACTACGAGCCGTACGTAAATACATACACCGACGATTAAATTACTAGGACGATCTAGTTAGATTTAATATAGGCCAAGGTCTGGGCGACTGTTGCAGGATCATTAAGATATTTTATAAAGGAAAATTTAGTTTGAGGGATGAACGGGATATTGTAAATTTGGTACATGTCAAAAGTATATGGACCGAATGATAACATTGTTGAAAACAGGAAGGACAGGTTGTGGGAGGTGATGTCCTGTGGAAGACGTAATCATGAATCAGAGAAATGTAACCAATTCTCAAACGGTAGATTATGGTAAAGTCGCGCCCAGACACACCCTCCAGTGACTATCATGGCTCGATCGATGATGTTCATCGATTTTAAAATTTCTGTTTTAATTCTTGTTACAATAGTCGTTTCTTGACAACAGTAGCACACATGGACCCACAAGTAGAGATACTATATCCGAATTTAAAATTGTCAATTGAAAAAACTTTTGTAGTCATCTACGTATTGGAATATATATATATATATATATATATAAAGATAGATATATATGGATGGGCGCAAATATATCAGGAAGATACAAAAAAGTCCGGCAACAAGGAACGATAATATCCAACAAACAAAGATTCAAGTACAGCTACTGCAACTTTTTATTTACTCACCATACAGGTACATCGAACATAAACGCGAAATACCTAGTACAAAATTAAAATTAACACAGCAAAAAAATGAAAGGGGATTTCTGAAAACGAATTATGAGATACGAATGAAATTAATTATGCATATAAATATCCCACAGGTTATATATATACATATATCTTATACTATTAAATGAATAATTGTTCCATAAACGACTATAACGATTTTGATAGACCTATGTGTATACGTGTAATTTATGAAATACGCAAAAAATAACCCGTGTGGAAATTACGAGAAAAATTTTAGGCCCCGACCTCCGAATGCAAACTCCATAAACTTTTCGGAAATTTCAGCTTGTTCGAATTAATGTTATAAATTTGCTTCTTACTGCGTATGGTAAATATAATTATAATTGTATTGTTGAAGTATCATTTCGATTTAAGGTATCGAGTCTCCCGCGAATATTTTTTAGTCACTGAAAGAATTATTTTAAGGGGAAAAACCATTGAAAAATACCAAAATTCATTTTTAAAAAAAATTCTGGCGAAAGACTGAAATTTTTTATGGTAACTACAGGCTAAACGATTAAAGTAATTATAGTTAAGTATGTAATGGTTTTCAATCATATATGATTCGTATCTAAATATATTTAAAGACGGTTTTACAACAACAAAAACACCACAGTAAACCTCATATATATATATATATATATATATAACGCAATAAATTTTGTACTTGCACGAAATAAATCTGAATGAAAGACACTAACTAGCTACAAATGCCCGAGATGTGAGTTTAAAAAAAAAATGAAGCGAACAAGTTGTTGGAATGTAAAAATCAAAAATAAACAATTGCTTGTTTCAGAAAATTAATGAATGAAAATCCTTAATTAACCGAATCAGAAAAACCAAACCGACGTGGAATGATCACGTAATTTGACATAGTGTAAATATGTCTTTTTTAAAGCGTAATCCACGGAACCGTGAAATACGTTTGTAGTAACTTTGTTAAAACACATCGGATTAAAATATTGTACTGAACTAAAGAAGAATGACGAATATAAGGAACATTAGCCGAATATCATGACGATGCACAAAACTTGGAACCGTATTGACGGCCTTTAACGGTGATCAGGACCATATTTTACACAAAACTTGAAAACAACGAATAAAATAAAAACCGATGAAAAAACAACATGGATCGAAATTTTAAATTACAAATAAAAGAAGAAAATACGTTTATATTTGAATATAAATATTACGAGGAATAAAAATGTTGCTAATAAAATAAACGTAAAAAAAAGATATTATAATATACCTGATTTTTCGGATGTTCGATGTCTTTTATTATTCTTGGAAATTCTAAAATGTAAAAACACATATTCATCATTTATTATTATACAAGTTGCAAATGTTAAATTTTGTATTGAATGACAGTTTTCCTAAGGAACTAAAAATTAATTTATTAAACTATAAATGTCGCTGACGGAAAATATTGATATTATTTATTTTAAGTGAATCCTGAAACTTAGCTTCAGTATTGCTCATATACATGAAGGACAAAAAAATTATAAAAAATCTGTATTTCATTAATTCAAGTATGTAGTAAATCATATTTACTAGTATGTATGTATGTATGTGTACATACGTATAATTATAACGATGCTGCTCTGTGTGTGTGCCCATAAGTAACACTATGTACATTATAATGAAAGTGGTTAAACTAGTGCATAGTAATGTCATTTTGTAATTGCTTTCCAGTATGTTATCCATTTTCTTTAAAGATTCTTCCAGTTCTTTTCACTTTTTGCCAGCATTGCAATATCATTAGCGAATCTAATCATACTTATTATTTCCCCTTGTATTTGAATACCTAATTTTATGTTGCTGTTTTATATATATATATATATGTGTGTGTGTGTGAGAGAGAGAGAATCTGTGGTATGCATATTTCGTAAATATTGCAGTTTAAAAGAGAAAATAAATTTTATACTGTGAAAAGTGTGGAATATAGTAATTACAATTTTGATTAACATTATTAATTTTGTATTTTAATTCTTTATAATATTTTCCAAATTACGATTTTTCATCGTTGTATTTATACGACTTTAAATCTTATTGCGATTTTTTATATATTTTTAACATCTTCTTGTATTATATGCTATTAAAATAATGTTTATTTGAATTTATAGAATACATTGATGTTATATAATAAATTTCATTCGTTGCAGACATAAATATATTTACAGTTGTATTTACATTTTTACGTTCCCAAAGGGTATTAGTTTTAATTGTACTTATATATTTATTATATATATATATATATATATATATGTGCGTGTGTGTGTACCTATATATATATATGGGTGTGCATTATTTATATAATATACATGATCACGGTTTACAAATATGTAGGAATGTTTTGCTTTATATGTAAATGTGCATTTATCGTAAGTGAATATTCGCGTATTCTTATAGGCGTTTCATTTTATTTATGTTAATTTACTGTATATTGAACAGAAATTTGAAATAAATTAAAATTAAAATTATCCATATTATCGTTGCTACTGTTTATTATACATTAACAAACACTAAAATTAATTTCGTTATCGTGTTAAATTTTTCATATATATATATATATATATATAAATATTAATTGTCGTACCAGCTATATTTGGCCACAAGCAACATTGTTCAAAAACTAAAAAGAAAAAAAAAACTGATAATTAATCTAGCTAACTCAACAGAAGGTTATTAATCATGGTAAAGTCGGAAGTGCATCACTACACCATTTTCTTCTTTCCAGTCGTCTATGGACTGGATGTTCGACAAAAAACATTCTGTACACTCGAGGATTCATATTAGTCTGTAATTTTTTCAAGAACTTTTTGTATCGCTTCACGTAGATACCGTTTACATACGGCATATACAAGTCATCGTGTTACACGATAGTTCGGCATGTTGCCAATAGTGCGTAGTATTTTTGACTGTGCTGTTATATCTTTTGTAAGTTTGTTCGACATGTCGCACCGTGCACTTCTATATCTCCACACAGAAGTTAGATTTCACTGGTAAATCCTGTCTTTTTGTCGCTAAATAAATTATCGATTTTCGTCCAAGCAATGGCGATAATTGTCTGGCACGAGTTGCAATTGATCTTCTTACATTATTTACACGACAGGTTAATCGTTTATCAGAGAAATTCCTTACGTTTAAAAAAAGTCGTTGATATATATAGGTAGGAAAAAAAATGAACTATTACTACTTACGTGACTTTGGTAATAGCGACGTCCGAATCCAAGTTGCTACTGGATCCGATAGATATAATTTCGTCTTCGTTATTCGATGAATTATTCATCACAGATTCCATCATGGACGCTAAAACAACGAGAATAACACATCGATATAACACGGACAACAGTTTTTAATAAAAAAATAAAAAAAAGAAAACTAAATATATAACGGTAAATACATCCTAAATAAATAAATAAACAAATAAAAAGTGTATTTTTACATTTAAAATAAGAAACAACAATTATCATCTACACGTGCCGAAATAAAATAAAATTCTTCCCGTGTATCGCGTTATAAATAATAATATAAATAAAAGACACGAAGCTTAAAATAAACTGCAGGAAAAACCACCACCAAAACCTGCATGAAATAAGTATTGAATAAAATGGAATATGAGATAATATCAGAGTAGCGATGAATAGAAAAATAACTATATACATAAAATAAACACTTAAATTTAAATAATAACTATATAGCATCAGGAATTCATAATAATGTATTGAATTCTTTTATGTTTACATTTCTTATATTTTAATTGGAGACTAGTGCGTGTGCAGTCTCCTATATTGTTTATAATGGGATACGCGCTTAGGGTACAATCATTAAAAAAAATTTTAAGATTTATTACTTGATGCACAAATTGCAATACTCTGTGCATACGAACTATTCTAGCATAAAACGGGCTTTAAGGATGATTATACAACATTTATTTTACAAGATTTGCAATTTAGATAAGTTAGAGAGACTTGCGTAAGATCACACAGGACACGCGTACAACATTATCGGTCTTAAGATACATGCGTAGATAATTCGCTTATTTGCGGTATTAACGTAGCATTTCCTATTTAAGATAGGATAAGCGTCGTTATACGTACTCCAGACTTAATAAAATACAGCTTACACCGGTCGGTCGATCAATCGGGAGATGAAAAATTTCGAACCGTTCTATTAAATCACAAATTCTCATTTTAAAACGATTTAAAACGGAAACTGTGCAACAAAAATATTTCCAAATTTAATTTAAAAATTTCTCGAAATTGATGTGATGTTTCTGAATAAAATTTTTATTACGAACTCGCATGGCGAAAATAATTTTAAAACTTTTAAATGAATAAATATCGGAATACATTTTATACGTTTTACTTTATCGAAGTAAAATTCTCATCGAAATAATAATTTTACACTTCCATTAAATAACTAAAGTTATCTATACAACAGATCAAGTGCATAAAGCTACAAATATAATTTAGAAAAATCGTGAAGCAATGAAGATCTATACAGTCGTATTACTTGGACGTAGAGCAACAATTTAACAAGGTACGGCATAAAAAACTGGTACTCAAATTTTTTTTCTACTTCTGTCAATTCATTCCTAGCCATGTTGGCTACCTATGAAGGGTGTCATCGTCTTGGATGTATTCCCCCCTCTACTAGGTCGCGAATTCTAGTTCTTTTCAATCGTCGGGTTGCGTGACGTCTGGAAGCGCAGCGACTAGCTCATTGCAGTGTCCGCGTATGCGTCATGTCTTCGAGCCCGCTGCTTTATTGCTTCGTCGACCATACAGACCCCAAGTTCACAATGAATAGCTTCATTGGTAACGTACCAACGTACCACGGCATTCTGTATATCAGCCTTAAAGTTTTATTTTGAAAGCGCTGTATTATACTTCTGCTAGTATTTTTCGCACATCCCCACATTGGTGCAGCATACGTCCATATTGGCTTTATTATTGCATTGTATATTAATACTGTATTGGCTAAGGAGAGGTTCGAATGATACCCTATTAGCCAGTTCTAGTAGTTTTCTTGTTTTTCGTATATGCACCTTCCATCTTAGTGTGCGATCTAAGTGTACTCCTAGATATCAGATGCTGTTGCTTCTTGGTACAATATGTTTACCTGGTGACAGATATGATGATCTGTTCTATTGGTGAATGTGATACGGGTGCATTTATCAGGATTCACTTCTATTTTCCAGAATTGACCACACTGTAGAACAGCGTTCGAGCTTTCCTGTAGCGCTGAAACTGTAATTTCAGGCTTCTTGTCATGATCAATGAGCAATGTGTCATCGGCAAAAGTAGCCACTTTGACATTACCCACGGTTGGAAGGTCCGCTGTACATAGGTTGAACAGTAGTGGCCACAGTGCACTTCCCTGAGGAACACCGGCTTAAATTGTATGCGATTCAGAGTAGTCATCACAGCATTTAACACGAAATTGTCCGTTCGCTAGATATGATTTCATAAGTTAATTCAAACTTTAAAATGTATTAACTGATAAAGTTTGTACAGTTATCGATTCGCACTTAAATTTTTTTTGTTTCATTTTGTTTTTCTGGAATAAAACAAAATAATGAATTCCGCACAAGCAAAAATATCGCAAGGAAGCGTGCTCGGTGCAAACATCACTGATATCGCTATTAACGAGCACGTCACTATGGACACGTTGCAGATGATACCGTTATTACGGCTATTAGAAATAGTATAGGGTGACCCAGAGTTTGTTTTTTGAATAACTCTTTGAATGTAATATGGCCACCATTTGCAAGACAGATTCATTCAGTTTTTATCAAATTTTCGAAGACATTTTCGAGCATAGGTCGCTGAATTTTTGAAATTTCTTCAGAAATCCGAGTTTTCGGGTCTTCCAGATCTCGTGGACGGTGTAAACGGTGCTTTTAAGGTATCCCCACAAAAACGAAAATCGCGTAACTTTGAATTATTTTCGAAACTCTGCACTGTCGTGTTCGATTCACGCCGAAAATAACGTTCCACGTAAAACGCGTCTTCTCGTTATAGGATGAAACTGAACAAAAACGAATCTCTTTTATGTGTACTAAACGTGGAGCAGGCGATTTGCGTTGTAGCAGTATTACCAACTGCGTCATTCAAAAAAACAGTCCGTCTTCTCTGGGTCATCCTATATTATCGACCAAGAATGTACACTGTCAAATAAAAAAATATTTGTAAGCGGGAAAGAAGACTTGAAGGGAAATCTGAGCATATAAAATTTTATGATCGTCCAATATTAAATTCGTGAAACATCTCTACGTACTGAAAGTAAAATTAAATATAAAAATAAGAGCTACGGAAGTTTAAAACGCAGCAGATGAATTAGCTTCTTAGTAGACTAAGTATACTTTCGCCGAGCAATAAACTTTTTAATTGAATACTGAAACGGGCATAGAATATTACGATTGCCAATTTTGAGGTTGTGCTAAATTAAGCAACGCAAACAGAAAAATTCAGAAAAAACATGTGCTTAAAATTATCGTCTGATAATATAAAAGAAACGGCGATTCTTATCGAGGTCTTCATTCGTATTTAAGACGGCAGAATCGTGCAAACTGAAGCAAAGCAAGTTTTGATTCATCAGGATGAGCTGAGGCGAGCAAAACGGAAGAATACATGATCATTCCATGGAAAATCCAAATATATATATAATAATATAATTAATAATTCAAACATTATTGAATGTTCGTGCACTGATTGAAATAAAAACCACTTAGTTGTTTTTAATATTCATCATCAGTGAGTCGTGTCACCCCATGCAGGGGTATCGTGATCATGATCTCGATTACGTGCGATATTTGCACAATGATGGAAAGTCGGACAGTTGTCCTACAAATTGTGTCTGACCATCGAAGAGGTACACGACCAGCCTCTCTTCTGCTTTCTTGAAATCAATGAAACGTGGTATAGATGGGACATTGGTAGTCTAAGATTGAGAATCTGTTCTCTTGTTCCCCTACCTTTTGTAAAACCAGCCTACTGTGGCGAAATATGATGTGCATTTATATATAATTTAATCTAAATAATTTTTTGCGTGAATAAATAAAAGAAAATAGATTTTCTGTACTAAAAGAAAGCATATTTTTTTAAATTAGTTTATATTTTCGATGTTTACATAAATTGACACTAGTTCGTCAATTAAAGTTTAAAATTATTATAAATTACCAGCTGATAATTGCTGTAAATTAGCCATCATGTTTTCTTTTTGCAATAGATTGATAAACTGAGCTGCTTTCCTCCGCCGTTCCGCTTGCAATTGTTTATCCTTTTCTTTAGCTGCAATTTTTCCTTTAGCCGTCATAACTAATTTTGCCTTCCGTCTTTCTTTGGCTAAAATAAAAATAGACACCGCATAAAAACAACAAAAAAATGAAAAAATTAAAACATTAAAAGAAAAAAAAAGATAAGCAAGCGTGATAGTATGTTTTCAATTACATTTTAAAATTGGCTTTAGTATATCAAATAAAAAAATCGCAAAAAATGCACTCAATTGAAGATCATTTACATACGTCTCCAATGAGTTTGAACGCGCTTGAGGCATTTGTTTGTACGTAGCGTTAGTTTTCGTGGAACTGGGTTTTCTGTTGCGTTCTAAAAATGAGTGGCATCAATTTCGAGCAACGGTGTGCTATAAAAAGTTTTGCTTCAAAAATGGACACCGTGCAACAGGAACTTTTGTAAAACTTCGGCAGGCCTACGGAGACGGTATTTTATCAAGGGTCCAGGTTTTTCAGTGGTTTAAAGCATTTTCGGAAGGAAAATAGTCGATGGAAGATGAACCACCACGAAGCGAAAGGGCTACAATTGCAAGCACCGGTGAAAATGTCAACAGAGCCCAGTATCTTGTGCGTTCAGATCGACGGTTGACATAATGATCAAGGAAGAGTTGAATTTGGCCGTTCATCAGATTAATAAGAAAAATTTGTGCAAATGTGGTTCCGAAAAACCTTTCCCATAACCAAAAGGATCTCAGAAAGAAAAGGAGTCTCGACTTTTTGGGATCGAATGTGACATTAACTGGTGAAAAATGTTGGGTTTTTAGTTCGACCCAGAAACCAAACGCCATAGTATGAGTGGCACACTTCATTCTCTCCAATGCCGAAAAAATCACGAATAAGTAAGTGGAAGATCAAATTAATTTTTTTTTTTTGGACAGCCACGGAATCGTCACACAAAGAGTTTGTTCCCGAACAACACTTTTACCGGGAGGTCCTTGAAATAATTCGAAAAAGAATCTTTCGTGTAAAACCAGACATCAAGAACAACTGGGTGTTGCATCACGATAATGCGCCATGTCACAAATAGGAATGAATATATGAGTGCACCAGTTTGCCGGCCGACGTCCCGTCATCCACCCATTGATTTATTGTTCTCTACTGTTATTCAATCTGGTTGAGCAGTTTTCCCAGTTTTAATTTTCTTTACACCCATCATTTCAACTTCTTACGGTAGGCTCCAGTTCTCCGATTTATCATTTACTATGTATCCTTTGCTTTTTTGTCGCATTGCGTAAATAAAACTATGCAGCATGGTCTCCATACTTCTGCAATTCGTATTAGGTCAGGCACCGAAAGTCCCTTCTTACTAATTGTGTACTATACAAATCTTTAGATTTATTATTTTGCGCGTGTCTGTTTCCATATTCAAATATGTATTGTTTATATATTTATTTTTGTTCAGTCTACGCGTTATTCTAATTTCTTTCTTCATCTACGCCACATTTCCTTATACCCTCTTCTCTATCTTCTTTTCCTATTAGCGTCAGTCAGACGTGGATTGACGAGAATAGTTTAAGCAACGTCCTCTATCAACTTTCGAGTTGATGGAACCTGGTTAACTAATAAATAAAATTACATTTTTACGAAAAATAAATAAATAAAAAGTTACTATACCCCAACTTTCGGCTGATATCGTCGATTTCTTGCTGTTATCCGATTGTTTATTTTCGGATTCTTGACCATCGATAATTCCGCCGTTGTTAGTTCCGTCATCTTTCGATACCGATGATTGAGACACGTTCGATTTGAACAACTCGTCGTCGGCGTCGCTAGTTTCGTCAATTTCATTTTCACTTTCCTCAATCGGTAGGGCGCTTTTAACTTCCAAAGTTTCTTGGTCGCGAGGCTTCTTAATTGAAAAACATATAGGTACTGAAATTATTACAAACACCAAATTATTAACTACTTCAGTCTACGGTAAATTTAATGTTAACAACATGAAAAATTCACTCCTACATGAAACTTCCTAGTACCCCCCGTCTGGCTAATTCGCCAGAACACAACCGTAACGCGAAAAATTATTCCATCGATAATCGTATTTAATATGTTTCGAAATCGTAGCACATGTGCGAACCATCTCAATCTAGTTTTCTGTATCCTATCTAACATGGTTCTTCTTTCACCAACTTTGTCGAGTACGACTATATCGCTAATCATTTGGACAAAACAAGAGAAGAAAAAAAAACAGACAGATAAAGAATCGATTATTTCGAAGTGTTGAAAGACTTTTGAGAATTTCGTGGAGGCAATGAATCGATACAACTAATCGACGTCTCGTAAAACCCATCAACGTTTATCGAAACGAATGCGATTTAATACATATATAAGACAGTTATTTCGAGTTGACTAAATAAAATAAAAAAATAAATAAACGAATTCGGCGATTTTTTGTATTATATTTCAAATGTATAATATTAAAACCGCTATATATATATATATATATATATATATATATATATATATATATATAAAACGTTTATGAAAAATTTCGGTTAGGTCATCATCGGGGTGTATGAGTAGAAAACAAATAAATCAAACTGAACCACACGACTCAATGAAACTATTAAGGCGT
Source organism: Coronaproctus castanopsis (assembly GCA_032883995.1). NCBI lineage: Eukaryota > Metazoa > Arthropoda > Insecta > Hemiptera > Monophlebidae > Coronaproctus > Coronaproctus castanopsis. Next base: position 43,254,769 of record CM065053.1, on the reverse strand, counting down.
GGCTGTATCGGAGTGAATTTTAATCCTATTGATGACTTCATTACGATCACGATAGCCTTCATCGATCCGCTCCTGGACAAAGACTTTTTCCTCAACACTTTCCATCCATTTCCGTTTTGTGCATTTCACATCCAGTGTTTCACGGCCAACTTTACTATGTCGTCCTACCAACGAGCCATTGGTCTTCCTTGAATTATTTTTCTGTATATTGGCCACCGTTGCAGAAAACGTTTCGGCAATCTGTTATCGCTCTACCTACCCACATTACCAACCCAACTCCATTGGATTTTTGCCATTCGCTCCACTGCGTTATCTAGTCTTGTTACAATAATAATCATATATTTACGGTAACAGACGTGATAAACCGGTGGTATGTATTCATGTATAATAAATAAATATTTCAAACATATCTCACTGAGCTGTTCAGAAAAATTTATATATATATATATCTCGGATGGTACTTTGTACGTTTTGGGGACCGGAGCTCGAACCGGTAAGGGGCGTGTCCACGGGTGGTGGATAACGGCCTACAGATATGTAGGTTAGCTACGATTAAGAAGTTAGTCGAATAAGCAGTCGCGAACCAAGAGCGGCTACTGGCGGAAAGTCTTTGGCAGACGATTCCAGTAGTGATAAGGTAAGGAGACACGAATTTGCAGATGGACAGCCTGAGCACCTGTCCACTAAAAGTCTGCATAAATCCTATGACTGTCTCCTCCTCGGCGAGTTTGGGTCGTCGTAAAAACCCTACACCGCTACCTCCTCAGTAGCAAACCGCTGCCTTGCGATCTGGATCTTATCCAAAGGTCAGGGTGCCGCCCCGAAATAGCGGTTTCCTTCCTTATTCCTGTTTTCCTATCATCTATTTCCTTTTATTTTCTTGTCCTCCTTTACTCTCTTAATTCCTTCAGCATGCGCTGTATTTCCTTGCTTGCAGAAATGCATCAGCTATGCTAGTCTGACTTGGTAAATCCATGCCGTTAGATAAAACTAGTGTTATTGTACAAGCAGCATGGGAGTTGTCTACGCACCTACTCCCGTGTTCCCCCTAATGCGTATACTACTGTCATCTATTTGTCTCTCCTTGTTTAAAAAGTCCTGCGGCGATGGAGTCATGGTGATGGAAGCAGATTTGGTCAACTGGGAGCTTTTAGCTAATGATTCTACACGGAAGGCGGTATGATCCAAGTGGTCGCTCTCGGGCTGGATGGGATGATGCAAGATGAGGAAATTTCATATAGAATTAGAAATGCAATGATATCATATAAAAGGCTTTCTAGACGAGTTTTTAATTAATAATAAAAGTTTAACAACGGCTACTAAAATGACCGTCTATAAAACTGTAGTAATGCCAACCATGTTATATGGGGGAGAAACCTGGCCAATAAAAATTAATCAACTTGAAAAGTTAGAAATCTGCCATTTTAGATTACTAAGACGGATTCTGCGAATTAACTGGAAAGATCACATATCGAATGAAAAGGTACTACAAATGGCCAGCTGTTGTTCGATTGAACAGCAACTAGCAAAGTCTCACCTAGGATGGATGAAGAACGTATAAACGTATATTTTACGGAGTAATAAGTAATGGTAACAATGTGGCCGTCCAAAATTTCGATATACAGATATGATTACAAAGACAATTAAGAAAGCAGGAATGAATCCGCGAAAAGACATTACTTGGGAGGTAACGGCCAAAAGTCGGATCGAATGGAGATTATTCACAGATGACATCGTGAAGCAGCGGCTTGTATACCGGAAACCAAAGAAAAAGAATAAACATCATATTGACGCCGTTGCCGGCAGAACAGAAATCCGATGCTTGATTTCACAACTTATTTTAAAATTGGTCTGATGTCGCATATGCGACGCAAGCATTAAAATGAAGAGCATGATAAATGACGCTCATACTCGTAATCGAGTGAGCTAGATTATTATTATTTGTGGAAGCATATCGCATGTATAACGAATATATATATATATATATATGCATATATATTTAAAGAATTTTAAAAATGATCAAGAAACAATATTTTCGTTGAAATAAAAATAAAACTCCTTCCAATTCTAATTACTTTCCACTGCTGGGGATATATAACCTTTCCCTCAACTGCTTCATGCAATCCGGTCGTTAGCCTTACTCAGCCACTCGATGCCGACTGTTTTACGTATATCATCTTCGCACCCATCACAAAGCCTATCAATACTTTTCGGGTCTTTTCTACGAATCGACTCCAGAATCCGTTTGGTCCCCATCTATTTGTCTGTTCTCCTCGCTATGTTCCACTTCAGGGTGCTCTACTCGTACTATAATATTTATTACTTTTTTATATTGTTTCGATCCATTAGTTTAAAACCCGACATTAATCGTTCTTGTAAATATAAAAATAAAGAGTACACAACTAAAAAAAAATATATATAAAATTAATAATTATTATTACAAGAATAAAAATTACGAGCACGTACGCGGCTTCGATTTATGAGATTTCGATAATTTTGTCGATTTTTTTGCATCGGATTTTACTTCGCCGTTACCATCATTATCGGAAACAGCAGTTTGAACAACAGGTTCGACCGTAGACGTCGAAGGCAGACATTTTATAACCGATCCAGAATTGGACGCGTCCGACGTCAAATCTAGTTGCAAATACAGTTGTACCTTCTGATTGTAGTAAGGATTATACATGTGAGTCGGTTCTAAAAACGTAAACCTCGGATCTCCTAAATATTATTTTAGAAATAAAATAAGCGCATTAATATATCTCTAAAAAGAAAAAAAAAAGTTATACACGATAATCTTTATGTGGTAATCAAGAGAAGACGGACAATTTTGTTTTTTGAATAGCCCAGTTAGGTGAACCCGCTGCAACGTAAATCGCGTGCTCCACGTTTGTGTACATAGGAGAAATTCGTTTTTGTCCAGTTTCAGTTATCGTAGCATCTTATAACTAAAAGGAGCGCGCGTTTTATTTTCGGCGTGAATCGATCACGACAGTGCCAGAGAGTTTCGAAAACAATTCAAAGTTACACGATTTTCTTTTTTGGTAAGGACACCTCAACAGCTGCATTTACGAAACCATGGAGATCTGAAAGACCTAAAAACTCGAATTTCTGAAGAAATTCAGTGACTTATGCTCGAAAAAGGTTTTCGAAAATTTTGTAAAGACTAAATAATGGCGGTCATCTGAACGATATCGTGTTAATTGTAAGCTAATCTCCCGTTTTTCTACTTTTAAATTAAATTTCACTCAAAAATTTTGGTCGTGTAGTTTTTGAGTGATTCATAACAAAACCGTCCGTCTTCTACCTTATATAATTCTCTTGTGCGTGTGTATGTGACTCTACACTCCTCTTAAACGACCGGACCAATTTTCATGAAATTTTTTGTGTTTCCACTGTATTCGAAAAGGGTTTAGATTCACAATTCGGTCCACTAGAAAATGTTTATTTAATTAATTGTTTATATAAAAATTATCACTGATCTTGGAATATTTTACATTGAATCCGACGGACAGCGCTGCGATCGCAATATAAAAAAATATTTTATTTCTCGATTGTTGGGGCTGCGATCAGATTCCGACAAAATTTGTAACCGCGTTATTATCGTGTTAAAATAAATCGCGTATTAATTGAAATATTACACTGAGTTGTAGTGTGTGAAGGGTTTTGAAGTGTACATTAAAAATATATATATATACATTTCGCGAATTCAGTGTGATATTGAATTTACATGATTTTCTATCAAATTTGCACGTGCATTGATTAATAACTATTCTAACCTACAAATCTATTTATGCGGTACAGTTTCTAGATTTTAGCTCATAGTATACACATTCTCTATCGATTGGTCCAATGATTCATCGAACCGGTCCAGATTGTTACAACTTATTCAAAAAGGTTCGAAATTTTCGAATTAAAGATGTCCGGTTAGCTAGTGGTGTTTTAAAATAATAATTTCGTGTATTTAGAAAATATCGACATATACAAAAGTAAATAAAGGCCGATAGGATGAAAAAAAATCAATAGGCGCTCACAAGACACCAGAGCGGAAGGTATAAAAATTCCTACGTACATTATTCTCGTAACGGACATAATTTTGTAATCATCGCGAGGACATTTACTTTTAATGCGTTGTTATTATTAGAACAATGATCGTTAAACATTGAAATGCCGTTATTAAAAACGAAAAAAATAATAAAAATGAAGAAAGCCGTCTAAGAGAAAACAAATTCTCTACCGATAAGAATCATCGATACTCTTGGTTATAATGGAGAAAATTTAAACATACCCTTAGCGCGAACTATATTTTCGAAATCGCGACCATTTTTCGCTACGTACGAAGCCATTTTATCGATGATAAGTTGAACATCCGACGGCGGTACATAAACAACAGCGGCCGGTGCCGGAACTTGATTATCGACGGTCGTCGAAGTAGACGGTATTTTCTCAATCAGACTGCTGGAACAAGTCGAATCCCCATCCGTCGCAATATCCGCGCTATATTCGTAATTTTCCTCTCGATTTTTCACGTCTTTCTTTTCAAACTGGAAACGTAAAATTTAAAATTTTCGCATCACGGATACGTTTATTAAATTCGAAAATGTTCTTTACGATCGAAAGTTAAACTTTGAGTGACCAAAAAGAAGATATTGCAACGTTACGGTGTGGTCTCGCGTGTTTCTATACGGATACGTGACATGGACGGTAAAAGAGAACACGAAGAAGCGTATTTCGACCGACCCCTTTGAAATACGGTGTTATCGAAAAAATCCCCGTGCACGAAGAACATGAAAAAAAATGAATTGTTAGAACTGATGAGAACTAAAATCGAATATTAATGACTATAATTTAAATATATATATATATAAATTTTCTCGAACATCTTATGATAAATGAAAATTATCAACTCTTGCAGACTATAATAATGGGAACGATAGAAGGAACAAGTAAAAAATCTCTTGGCTGGATAACATCAAAAGATGAACTGGAATAGCAGCGAACTTATTCAAAATAGCAATGGACCTACGTCTATTTCATCAAATAGTAGAATCAATGCGTGACAATTAAGCAATACCCAAATTGAGTGGCCACAGAAGAAGAACACGGACTGATATATCGACAATGACTTCATGATTTGTGCACCTGTTCGTTTTACATACGATGCTTTTCACGTTAATAATATTTTTGCTTCGAAATAAAAAATCGTAAATAAAGATAAATGATATTTTTTCAATATTAATTTAAATTTACACAACGCGTAAGTCCTAATTTTTTAACATGAAACTCGTTTATTTGATGACTTCTTATAAATTTGAGTCGAGATCTCTTTTATTATTTTTAACGCTCGCTTACGACTGGAGTGCGATTGGCTTTTTAAGGTAGCCCGAATAATCATACTTAAAAAGCTAGGAGACCCAGCTCACGTCATATATCGATTTAGTTTATCACTACTATCAACGTCAAATCTCTTTGAAAAGTTGCTGATAGAATGATTTGGAGATAATTTGTCTATTTTCGAATTTAAGCGGGAAACAAGCCGCCATCTCCGTCAAGTACATATAGAGTTGTAATATTATCGATAAATGTCCCGAGACGTATTTTTTTACAAAACCCAAGCATTCGACGAAAGTTTTCTTCACATCGAGCATTTTATTTTCCGGAAATTTTTGTCGACAATCGGTCATATTTGTCAAATAGGAAGAGTTTCGAGCGATCCACAAAAATTCGTACTTACTCCTTAATACAGTCCGAAATTCTTTGAGGCGGTGTCTCGGGACCTTTCTTTCATCCGCTATATATGTGAGATACAAGTGATAAAACCGCAACGATCTATTAGCGGCGATCACGTCGTAGTTAACGCCGTATCGACTATAAATTCTAGAGCGAACGTGTGATTAGACGATTAAAATAAATCGGCTTAAATCTGTCCAAGTCACTTAGACATGTTGACACAGGGTTTTTTTTTATCGATTTTACTTAGGTTGGAGCTTATTGATCCAACTCGATCAAATATTTAGACTTTCTGTCAAGATGACGAACGGTGTAAGCTATAGTTATGTCGTTGACAATCGCGACGCAAACTCGTTATAATAAAAGTCGTTTAGATGTACGAAACGGCCCTTTATGCTGTACTAAATAACAGGTCTCATCGGGATCTGGTTTAAAAATTACAAAATGTCATCTTAATATCGACGCTCATCGCTACTACCTCGATTTTTATATGACGCTGGTCAAAAATGTTATTGCCGAGTTCGCGGAAACAACACGCGAACTGTTAAACTTAAATTCACAATATTCGATAAAGTCGCAATCCGAATGATGTACTTTTAAATTTGTAGATTCGTTTATATATTGGAAACAAGTCACTAATTCCTCCGCACTCATTTTGTCTTATGATACTCGGTTATGTGCGCACGTAATTAACGAATGCGTTTATTTAATAGAAATATTAAGATTGTCGTTTCGCGTCTTAAATATTGATTTTAAATATATATATATATTAAAAAAGATTTTTATCGTCAGAAATCATCTCAAAACCGATAAATGCAAGATCAGTAGCGACATTCATATTACCAGTTTAATCAAGAACATACGCCGTAGAAATGTTTAAATGAAAATTCTTATAAATAAAAGAAGAAATTAACAAACTTCGTCTTTAGACGCGTCTTCATCGGCGGCGATCGATTCTTCAACGTAATAGATTTTATAAGATTCGGCCGCTGCTTTTTGTTTCTCCTTTCTAATACGACGCCGTCTGGCCGATTTGGACAAAGCCGATAGAGGAATCTGCGACGATTTTGTCGTAGCGTCATCAAATGGATCGTCAGTCGCGCGTTCTAACGTCGCGTCAAATAATCGATCGCGCGGTTCTTCATAACTCTGACCATACGATCGAGTTGACGACACGGAAGAACTTCTCGAACTATCGTCAGATTTACTCGATCTAAACGGCACAAAAATATCATATTAATCTAACGCCGAAATTGGAAAAAAAAAAAACAAATCGTTTCTTCCACGAACGGTGCCACGAACACGGTTCTGTCCGTTATTGATTTCTAGCTATGACGTGGAGATGTCGCAAAATTTGCATAAAACAATATATATATATATATATATATATATATTGAGCACTGACTGCTTGACCAACTGATACAAATTAAACATCAAGATCAAAGTTCTTCTACGCAATGTTATTAAAACCGATCCAGTAGTACGGATCAGAATTATGTCATCTCGAACGCGAAACGTTCCAGTTAAAACTTTTAACGAAGATCGTATCGAATAAAACAATACATCGAGATTTGAGCGTATCGCCGATAGGCCGTGAAGACTAGTTTAAAAAAAAAAATCCACAACTGACCTACCATAATAATAACAATGTTGTCGTATCGCTGTCTTGTTCAGAAACTAAATTATTAAGCAAATAACAATGCCGCTGTAGCATCCACGATTAAATATTACAAGTACGCCTCTACTGTATCGTCGGAAACTCTGCATGCTCGGTAAGCTCATTCAATCGTTGTGAAAGACAACGAAATAAAAATTTTCATCGAAAAAATATTAACTTAGTAACAAATCGTAATGTCTAAAAAGACGATTAAGTATTTAGTTTTTGACATAAAGAAAATGTCCTTCGGCCAAAGACATTTATAATAAATTTTTAAACGGACATTCTAAATCGGCTTTTGCCCCATCTGATTCATGTGCATCGTGTTGCAGATGCATCGGTCATATCCATCTCGTAAGTCTGTGCAAATATATACGCATTTCGAAATTTTGACGAATTAAATTAGATATTATTATTTATTACCTAAAACCGAATTAAAAACGACAAAAAAAAAAAAGACTAGTTTTTCTAAGTTTAAAAAACCTAATATACCATTGAGTAAATAATGAATCAAATATCAGCGATGGTTTTTTACCAAATTATATATACATATATAGGGTGACCCTGAGAAGACGGACGATATTGTTTTTGTTTTTATCCAGTTTAGCGCCCGCTCGCTGGCCTTCCTCACAATCTTCCTAACATATTACTACACACCTCTTCCGCCGAGACTAAACGTCTTCTCTTCCTTGAAAACACAAACATTCTTCCTCTAATCGAGTTTCCTAACGCCATTTCTTTGCCTTCGGCCTAAGTAGCGGCATACGGGACGGTCAGAAAACAAAGAAGAAACAAACGTGATTTTACTGAGGGTTTTTTTTTTATGCCCGCAATCTGCCTATTTGAGGCAATAAGCGGCGAGGATAACTTTTAAAAATAAATGTATTAACGGAGCGTGTGGCACAGCTCCTTATCTTATGACTGGACTATTTTCCAAATGGTACACGCAAGCCCTAGGCGCAGTATTGTAGGATATGCTAGTTAATATTACGCCTTTTTAAGCGTAAATCTGGACCGGTTTACAGATTATGAGCCAGGTGGTTAATGTGTTTGTCTAGCCGTTGCATGTATCGTTCCTTACGACTGCTGATCACTTTTTTGATTGATGGTATTTCCAAATCTTTTCGTATATCTCATCATTGCGCACGAACCATGGCGCACCGACGATTGAACGCAATATCCTGTCTTCGGTTGACCGTACGACATCGATACTCGAATTGCTAGCTGAACTCTAAAGTTCTATCTCCTAAGACCTATTATAATACAATAAGACTTTGCTTTCTATTGGAAGCTTGGATGTCTCTCCGATTAACCAATGCATACTACTAAATTTTATGTTAGTTTTTTTTTTTCATAAATGGGTTTTCTCCGCATCAATTTAAGGTATTTCACACTACCTGTGGTGGGGATTTCTACTCCATTGAGCGTTAATGCCGGATGATTCGTATAGGTTTTTTTTTTCGGTGTGAACACAATATGCGAACATTTACTTTCGTCGACTTTAATCTTCCAATACGTGAACCATTTTTCTAGTTCCTTTAGATGTCTCTGCAATCGGTTTGATGCTAACTCAATAGTCGGCAGATAATATAACAGTGTCATCAGCAAACATAGCTGTAGTTGTTGTGACATTTAGCGGAAAATCCGAAGAGAATATTTGATAAAGTATCGACCCAAGTACACTATACTCCTGCTCGAATAGGGTAGATGTTAGAAACAGACTCATTGACAGAAGTAAATTACAAAAAATATTATGCATTCGCAAAACATTACGATAAATTTTTCTTGAAATGATGCCATTTTATTCTATTTATTAGCAGTGTAAAGAGAATTTTTTCGTCCCATTTTCTTCAGTTTCGAAACCGGTCTGGGCACCTAGATGTATCGAAATAATAATAAAATAAAAACCGACATTACCTATTATCTTTCGATGACGGCGAAGACGATTTCTGCGAAGACTGTTTAATTTCGTCCAATAACGAAGAAATCGTTGATCTTTCTTTTATTCGATTGACCAGAACGGAATAGCTACAATCAGCCGACGGTTTATAATTAATTGTAGGAATCGTCGGAGCCTATACATACAAAACGTACGAATTCTAATCAAACATAGTTCGGTAAACATATTTTAAATGATTAAAACATGTTTACTACTATTATTATTATTATTATTACTGCATATACATATACCGAACAATATCCATTTATTATCGAGTACGACACATTCAGTCGCGTGTAAATTTTGATATTTATTATAGTTTACAGCGGAAAGCGTAGCGCAAAATTATTCAATATTACTAACATTTCAGCTTATAACTTATATATAATAACAATAACAAGGATATACGATTAAAATAACGCCAGCAATACAGTAACTTCGTTTCATGAAAAAGGATATTTTGTTAGTATGAAAAATCTCAGTTCTAAGAATATTATTATTATTTAAATTAATGTGCCGTTTACAGCAACTAATATGGCTAGATGCACAGAGGAAAATAAGTATTAAATTTAATTTTAAAATATTTATATAAATACATTTAGAACTATCTACCAAAGAAAATCGATACTGCACGAGAAATACTAGTTTTCATTCCTTAAGTTATTTCGTAGTAATATATACGCTAATAGCCTGTAATAGATTAATAGGAATTTTACCCAGAAGCCTTTATTTCATGTACTATATATATATTATATATATTATTGTTAATTTTTTCTATCAATCAAAAATTCTCGTATTTAATTAAAATGAAATTACGTACGTAATAATCCTATTATATCGAAATAGCGTTAAATGTATTTTCTTTAGAAATCATTAATTACTAATTTCGTTAAAAAAAAAATTAAACCGAAACTGAATTATATACCTGACCGATTCCATACGACTAATAGCGTTAACTACATTTTTACGAAGGAGTTATTAATTACTTCGTAATGCGAAATTTATAATTTTTCTATCGAACGAATTAAGAATTAATTAAAAGAAAACCTCATAGAAATTCGAATATAGAATTAAAACGAAAACCAAAACACGCAGAAACTAGAATAAACGAAATATTTCTATAGAAGGATAAATAATAAACATCCTAATTAAAAAAATAAATTAATTAATTAATAATAATAATATATTATTAATATATAAAATAATTTGAGCGTCAAAATTAAAATGAAATTATCATCTTAGCCTAGTATAATATTTCAATTGCGACAATGATAATAAATAGTCGGTAGAATATAGATATTTTTTAGAAGCTAAATATAATTCGATCGAATAGGGTTAAATGTATTTTACTTATAAATCATTAATTACTAATTTCGTTAAAAAAAAAAATTAAACCGAAACTGAATTATATACCTGACCGATTCCATACGACTAATAGCGTTAACTACATTTTTACGAAGGAGTTATTAATTACTTCGTAATGCGAAATTTATAATTTTTCTATCGAACGAATTAAGAATTAATTAAAAGAAAACCTCATTGAAATTCGAATATAGAATTAAAACGAAAACCAAAACACGCAGAAACTAGAATAAACGAAATATTTCTATAGAAGGATAAATAATAAACATCCGAATTAAAAAAATAAATTAATTAATTAATAATAATAATATATTATTAATATGTAAAATAATTTCGAAATTATCATCTTAGCCTAATATAATATTGCAACAATGATAAAAAATCGGTAGAGATATTGTTTAGATGCTAAATATAATTCGATCGTTTTTTTAAACCGAATCAAACACGTAATCGTAACAACCTACAATCGTGTTGTTAAATTCCACGCGGGTGCCGATTTTTTTTATAACAATGATCGTTCAAAATTCAAATTTTGAACACCAGAAGATTTATTAAAAGAACTATCTAAACAACAGATAGCGACAGACCTACAATTTCTCGTATAATAATAATTATACATATTAAGTTTTTAACGTCAAAAAAAAAAAAACTAATTTATTTACGTTTGGTGAAAATATTTAAGAAACAATAAATATTTATAACTGATAAGACTGAGATTGATCGGCATTGAACACACTGCGTTGATTAAGGTGTACGAAAATCGGAGCACTATTTAAACAGAGATAGTGCAGATTTATAGGTCGTCGAAACAATTACAACAATAATGATAAATTAGGTTTTTAAACCCAATCTTTTCACTATTTAATAAAGAACGAATATTTAAAATATCGTCTAATTGATAAGACTGAAAGCTAACAACTACTGGGCGCCATTTTCAATACTTCTAATTTTAAGAATATATATATTTTTAACTAACGTAAATAAAAAAAAAGCAATATAATTCATTGATTAGTTATATAGGATTTTTTTATTATTATTATTATTATTGGGGTATTTTTGGACGGTTTAAAATAATAAGTAGGTTTTTCCTTACAATTTAACTATATCATTAGCAATATTTTTTAAATTAATATATATATATATATAATCAAATTATCAGTAAAAATTATTAATTGTTTAAATATCAAAACATATTTCTTCCTTGATGATACGTATTTAAATTAAATAAAAAATTAATTTTATATCGTATCACATTTGACACGATATAAAAGTGTTATTTCGTTTAATTGTTAAAATAATTAATAAGTTTGTCGATAGTTACGCCAGTGTCAAGTTATAATAATAATAATAATAACAATAAGAGAATATAATAGTTGTAGACTGAAATGCTTTTCAACGGGTGTGCTGTTATAATAACGTACAATTTTACGCTGTAAATGCTGAAATAATGTTTACCATCTTCTAGTAGAATATAAGAAATTCAACCTAGACTCCGATCCAAAGTATAATACCTATGCTCTCTTCTCGAAAATTCTTGAGAATCACGAACAAAAGATCCGGCACCACTTTCGAGACTATCTTATGCATAATATCTGAAATCCATTCACTAGTGCCTCCGAATAATGTTGCGGTGCATGACACGTTAATGGATACAGAGCAACAAGAACTGAGTATATTCAAAATAATGGTCTTTAAAATTAATGTATATTAACATATTTTTAATCTTTAGTATTTACAGTGTAAAATTGTATAATATTACGATAGTAGCCGACTACAAACATCTTAGATTTTAACCAGATACGCTAAAAATTGGTTACTATTATTTTTAGGTTGTTTTTTTTTTTAAGTATTAATTTTTTATCGTTTTTATATATAAGATTGTTCTTATTACCAATTATTTTAACTTGAAAACGGCGTAGCTCTCGGAAAACTAATTAATAATTTATATACACTTATTCTGAAATCAACGTAACTCTTAATATTATTAATCGTGTTCGCTTAAAAAGTAGACCTTAGCATAGAGTATATGAAAATTTATTTACACGCAATAAAACATATATTTTCTTTATTATGAAACGTTATTTTTTAAATTTCTCCGAATAAATAACGCGTGAGAATTTAAACTGCTTTTATTTTAATATCAAAACACGAATTTGTTTTAAATACGAATAAAGATTTTTTTTTGTGGGGGGGTTATTTTAAAAATTTTGAAGTCGAAGAAAAAAATTGCCTTGCCTTTATCGAATAAAAAATAAAATAATTTTAAATATAAATCCCGAACGAATTATATAATAATAAGTACGTATTTTCATAAACGCCCGAAAGAAAAAAAAAACGATATTTAACGTAAATATTATCCACCTACCGGAATAATATCTCGCGAAATTAATAATAAATCTTTTTTTTTTTCAAAGAATAATAATAATTCGCCAAAAACGACATTTAACTACTATACACAAGTCCAGAACAGTTCTTTAAGCACCTAAGCGCATTAAACACACACACACCTGCTGAATTTAAAAAGATTAGAATACATCGATCTGAGATGTATATCGAACGTTTAACGCGCGCCTCGCTTCGTACAACATTTTCTGCTGCTTGCGAAAACATTGTAAATAACAAAGAACAATTTTGCACATTTCCGAGAATGTAATAAACGGTAATCTGCAAACAATAAACGCATATTATTCCGAACGGATCTTTCGCTAAAAGAAAAAAATATAACATTTCGAATAATTATAACGGGTGTTTACGCTCCGATCGATAAAAATTAATTCTACGAGTACCGGAAGAAGTATTCTCTGAATTACGTTTAATGATCGTTTGAAGAAAAAGAATTAAAAATTAAAAATAAAATAAAAATAAAAACTTTCATTCCTATAAATTAATTTTGAACCTTTTTTTTAATTCGATTAGTCATCCGATAAAAGCAACCTTAGGATTTTCTCGATACACGAAATCTGGGAAATGACGAAAAGTATAATTTTCTTAAAAAATTACTTGCGCATCCTAATGTGGACATATTTGTTTTAGGATTTTCGAAAACTTTTCACAATTTCACGAGACGACTATAAAGAAGACCGTGATGTCTAAAATTATAACCATACGGTAAAAAATAATCAAAGTCGGTATAAGTAATTCGAACAGCGTGAAATGTAGTGGTTTTTAACAAATAAATAACGGGAAAAAAATGTAGTTAAAATATTGAAATATTTGTACATATAAAATCGCTACAAAACTTTTCGGCTATCAAACAATTATCAAGCGGAAATAAGACATAAACGTATACTACAGACGATTTGTAAAAATTTTGTACGTTTAAATCGAGTACTTTTTTTACATTTCATTTTTTTTCTTATTTTCTTCCTTTTATATTTTTTACAAATTTTACCTACGTATTTTAATATCTTATTTTTATAACGGTTTAATAGCCGAAAAAAAGCTTTGTACTCTTTCTATATGTGTACAAATTTTGCTGATTTTTAACTACTTTCTCTTTGTTTACGGCGGTATAAATAATCGGGGATATTACGTTACTATTGGGAATCGTATTATACATACACACGGATGGTAGAATTATGCGATATTTATACGAGATGTCGTTTAATGTTCTAAATTTCTTCGATTAAAATTGGAAAATACTTTTTTATTAAAAAAAAAAAAAAATGATAAAAAATAAACGAATAAACTATTAACTACTTACCTATTCGCATACACTTGTCCAATAAAGAAATCCATTTAACCGGACATTATTCAGAATGCAATCTTAAATAAATTCCGGGAAACGCGTCAGAATTATCGCCGGAAGAGCGATTTACGCGTTCCTTGTATTAAATTATACTTACCGTAATCGCGTATACATATATAAATATATTTCTCCGTAAAAAAAAAAAATATCTAAATTTATTCGATTAGAAAAAATTAAAAAGTCTTCTCGTTTCACGTGTATTTACGATTTCTCGTGACATTTTAATGTCAACAATCGTTCACGTTCCCTATTCAGAATAAATTTGCATTTACCCAAGGTAATTAAAAATTCACTACGTCCTGGTTCATAATAATTTTAACATTTTTCTAAAACATCGTCTCCTTTTTAATATATGTCAAGCCTGAATATTTCGTCGACATATTTTAAATATACACTCCGTATCAGAAATAATAAAACTTGGAAAAATAAAACGAGTATAAAATTGCGAAACAGAAATTCCGGATGTTACTAATTAACATAAATATAAAAATATATATGTAGGTATGCGTCTGTATATATAATAAAATGTGTTATTGAGAGAAGAACACATTAAATCGAATTGTTTCATATGATCTTGATATCCGACTTTATATATATATAAAATACGCATCGTAATTAAGATCATAATTATAAAATAATTATTGCACGATTTAACATGTTCTTCTGTCAAGCACGAACATTCTATTATATATATATATATATATATATATATCAAAAGCAGCATTTAAGAAGAAAAGAAAATTGTTAACATCAAAGAAACTAGATTTAGCCGTAACAAAAAATTTTGTAAAAACATTTGTGTGGTCGGTCTGTCTCTATACTGCTGAAACTTTTGCGGAAAGTAGACATCGCAAAGCTGGAGGCTTTTGAAACCTGGTGTTGGCGAAGAGTGCTTAAAATAAAGTGGACGGATAAGATTACAAATGAAGAAGTTTATAACCGGATTAAGGGTGAAAAAACATATTACGAAAACTATCTCTCAACGAAGAAATAGATGGATTTGACATGTGTTACGGCATAATGCGTTACTGACAGAATTAATAGAAGGAAAATTAAAAACGTCCAAAAGGAAGACCGGGAAGAAGATTCATGGATCAAGTTATGGAGGATATGGGAACAAAGAACTATCAAGAATTAAAACAACTAAGCAAAAGAAGAGAGGAATGGAAGAAAAAACTCGGATTTGATTTGCTCCATTAATCAACCAATCAATAGATTGAAAAAAAAATATATATATATAAACAACATAGACAGGCTGACTAAAATAAGTCACAAGCTTCGAGAATAGGAGCTGTTTATGTTCGCAGTACAAATAAAAATATTTGAAAACGCAACAAGAGAAAGGAAAAGAGTGGAATAACATCAAACACTGGATTCAACACAGAGCCAGGGAAGTGGTAGCTGCAGCCAGACTTTGCAACTTCCTTTGAAGTAGATGCAACTTGATGAGATATATAACGCAACTTGCTTTGAAGAAGATGCAAATTGATGTAGGTTTCTTCAATATGAAAATTATATAAATTCGGAATGTTTTCCTATTTCTAGGTATTTCACTATATGACTTAAATCAGAAATAGAAGTAGTCATTTCAGTTTTGCTGCGATATCTCGAAATACAAATGGATGTTAACAAAGCAAAGCCTCAACTTTGTAACGACGAAAATTTGATATTTTCACTTTTATTAGTAGAAATAATAATTCCCAGAACCAATAACTACGGCGTTAAAGCCAATCTTTTTTGGCATTAATAGTTCCCGATCAAAATTAATTAGTTTAATAAATCTAAAAACGTCAGTTACACGTCGAACATTTAGATTTTTCGCCAATTTATTTCAAACAACTCTATCGTTTCACTAATATAAACCGAAGGTCGTTTCGTTATTATTCGAAAAATCATTTAAATTTTTTTTTAACTTTCTCTAAAACGAGGATTAATAAGTGAAAATTTGACATAACAAAATTCTCAGTTCAGTTCTGAGTATTTAATGTATAAAATGTTACAACAAAAGCCATCATAAATAATGTAAAATATATTATAAACACACGTACGAAGTAAATATAAAATTTCTAAAAAAAAAAATTATTTAACACAAGAGAAAAATTAAAATTTTGAATAAAACATATTTAAAATACAGAGATCCAATAGAGTTCACCTACCAATTCGGCGCTTATTTCCGAACCGCCGGTATTTAATGCTGGATGCAAATAGTCATCACGTCCGCCTTCGGTAGAAAGTTCTATAAAATGAAATTCAAACGTTACAGATTAACGCGTGTTAACGTCAGACATACAGATGTGATTGTATAGAACACACCATATAAATACGTTAAATAGTGCTTTTTAAACTGATAGAAGACTATGAAGAAAATTAAATATCTAACATAATATTAACAGTATTAAGAAATTTTATATCCTCGCGGGAATTAAGGTGGGACAGTTGCCGGTCTGGAAGCAAGACCTATGCGTCGTTTTGAAAAGTTTACGAAAGAACTAGGTTTAAGAATATTTAAAATACACAGGCCATTGTAAATTTGGTGCCTATTTTCGTAGGTTCTATATTCCCAACGGTCCACAGGTGCACCTTTTGCAACTCTAATTCGTCTGGCGCTGTTGATGATATGAAACATTTCATGTTTACTCGCCTCTTGTTTTCAGATTTACGTCCTAAATATAATATTACAAATAAGTTTTCCTTAACTCTTACTAAAAATTATATATCCATCAACTGCTTGTATATCGGCTATATAGAAGAAGTTCAAGAATGATAACTCTAATTTATAACCTTTTTAAATATTCAAGAAAACTAATTCAAAATGTGAATCCTCATCTTTTAGTGTGGTCATTACTTCCCCGCTCTTGTAAATAAATATTTTTACTCCATTAGTTTAATCGCTGTATGAATATACTTTTGTATGCATATGATTTCGTGTGTATGTTTTAACTCTTTTCTATGTTTACCATATCTTATAATCTATTATATAGTCTATATTTCGATGACTATATATTTACTTTAATTTATAAAAATGTGTATAATATTTTAATTTTATTTTATATTTTCTGTTTATTATTATCGAAAATATTATTAAGTAACATATTCTCATTACACCCGTACTTGGTGTAATTAGAACTACTAATAATGAGAATAGCAATATATTTACTTTAATTTATAATGTGTATAATATTTTTATTTTATTTTATATTATATTTTCTGTTTATTATTATTGAAAATATTATTAAGTAATATATTCTCATTACACACATACTTGATGTAATTAGAACTACTAATAATGAGAATAATGTTGTAGCAAAGTTTTTTATACTTTGACGATGATTTTAAGTTATATACTTATCCATTAAATGTTCTTCAACATAAATTCTCTCACTTTTCACATAAATTAGAAAAAGAAAAAAAACACTAATCAAACGACATTATATGCCATTTTTTCGATATTGAAGAAGCTTTTGATCGAGTGGGCAAGCGGGGTTTAAAGAGGCTTATGTCCGCAGGTACAACCGGTAATATGAGCAATTATATACAACGTTTTTTGTTAAAATCAGTTTATCGATATTTCAAATATTTCCACCAGAGAATATAATCCAATAAAGCTTTGCTTTCAATGCAACCTTGTTTACACTTTACATAAATGATATAGTAAACTGAATTAAATTTAATTTATGTATTAAATATTTTATATATATATATATAATAAACAAAGATACTTGCATTCTTAGCAATCATGATAAATAATATTTATTGACTACATGAACAGGTAATCACACCAATAATCCGTTTACAATATTTATAACATGACAATTTTACAGGTTAAAATACGAAATAATAATTTAAAATCGACTTTCTCACCCTATTCCTCCAAATTACAAAATTAAATTTATACAATATTAGATTCGTTAATTCCCGAAATATGTAAACGCACAATAAGTCAAATATAAACTTCAATTTTAAAATGTGATAAATCCCTAATCAAAAAGAGAAGCTCGTCCAGCGCATATATTGAGGGATGAATGAAAATGCATGAAAGGGGAACAATTGTTAACACTGTAAAACACCCCAATTATTAGAATTCAATTATAATAAAATACTGATTTGATCAACATATATCACAAAATATTTGAAGAAATCAAAATTGATACTTCAAAACGTACAAGGACACGAAAATAAAAAATCGATGATGGAATTAAGTTTTGTTTCTAATGAGAATTTGATAGTGTCCAAAACGATCTTTCATTTCCGAGAAGAGCACGTATCAACATCATTGATTAGGGTAATTTTTTTGTTATTATTGTGGCCTTTCATATCGCCCAATATTCTTTTATTTAAGTGCAATAAATAAATAATTTTAAGTTATATATATAAGGTTATTTTTATTTGATCTTCATATTGTAATCGTAGGGGTATTTTTTAAAGCTGCGCAAAACTTTCGCTTAAATGTCAAGTTTGTTGTAAACATATGTATAAGGAATATTTTTTATAATTAAAAATAATTGATAATTACATCAAAAGAATTACCTTTTTTATAAGCAGATTCCGGTTTATAATGTTTATGTTTGACAGCTGTCAGCAAATACCTATAATATGGATACAATTCATTATCAAATGACAAAAACTGAAATTGCGGGTTATCTGCTTGTTTTATTTTTAATAAAACTTCCATCTGAGCTCCTTGTTGATTTATAAATAAAGCTGTTTTCTCTATAATACCGTGCTGCTTTTTAGTTTCAGGCTGAAAATATAATAAACAAACGTGCACAAATATATAACATTTCAACGTACATTATAAACCTCCTTATACCAGTACATTAACTAATTATTTTTATATATATATATATATATATATATATATATATCCCTTAGTAGAATAGCGATTTAATATGATTAATAAAGAATAAAAAATATATATCAAAACAGATTCATTACCACAATACGGAATGTATACATAAACATAAAGAAAAATAAACATAAATATTTAAATTAAAAAAGAGACAGATTTGTACGTAAAAAATTTAGACTAAAAATTTAAGCAAGGGCAGCTGAACATGAGTAATAAGAAATATCTAGTATCCGAAAAAGAATACTATCATAGAAAGAAGAAAAGAAAACGTATATTTTCACATTATTAAGCATTACAAAAGAAAAACAATAATTATGACACTGCGTACCGTTTAAAATAAACTTACCGCAGTAACTATAAATATAACAGGAAAAACTTGATTTTTAACAATGAATGTTTAACATATACATACAAAATGCAGGAAAAATAATACATAAAAAACCTGCGATAAGAAAACTATACAAAGCGGACCGTCAAAAATAACGATAAATCAAAACGTATTTAGTATGTATTAAAAAAAGAATGTTATAGATAATTATTTGACAAGCTATAGTAAATTATGCTTGAGTCTGCGATGCTTATACTTAGTATATTTTGTTCTTAACTGCTTGGAATCGTAATTTCCAATCATCGTAATTAAGTCATTATCATGCGTAACACATTGTTTGAAAAAGGTAGTAGACATTTTCAATACATGATCTTTTAACAAAGGTACTTTCAATTGCTCGTGCATTTTCATTATATTACTATAAATGGGAGTATTGAGTATACATCTAACGCATCTATTCTGAACCAACAGAATACTATCAAGATTTACATGCTCACAAAGACTAAGTAACAAACTTATCCATTAATCAGAAACTAGAAATTTTAAAAATGGGGAAAAATGATGTCGGTATAACTAAAATCTGACAACAAAATTAGTAATTAATATAATGTATTCATGGTGTAATAGTCGATTGCGAATGAACAAGTGAGTTTCATAAAGCAACGTGAAAATGGGAACACATATTATATCAGATACCACAAATTATTTGTATCGTCGATTTCAATAAAATATTCGACATAAAGCAGATAGTCGTCAGTGCTCAAACAGTTGGAAGTACCCCAACCACATGCTTAATCTAAACGTAATCTACGTAAAAATAATAGTAACATCTTGAAGATAGGCCAGAATATACAAACGAATGAATGTGAAACGCAAAAAGAAGTTCGGCGATAAAAGTACATCGTTATCATCCACATCGTTTAATTAGTATTCAAGACACATCATGGTAGTCTATATTGAACCAATTGGACAATGACAAAACTTAATTATACTAAATGAAATCTTACAATTTTCATTCCCATAGGTATGTCCATTTCAAAAGACGGTACGAATGGTTCATTATCATCTGCTCCATCATTCGATTGTAACTCTTGTTCGTTGTCACTTGATTTCGTCATATCATAGTTGTAACCCACTTCGGAGTAATTTTTTTCATTATTTAAAGCTTGATGTAGCCGTTTCAGCTCCTCCTCTATAAAAAAAAAAAACGTACATACCATTATTTGTATCATATAAAAGAAGTTACACTATATTAAAATATATACATGTGTGTGTGTGTGTGTGTGAACCAAAATGTATAAAATATTATATTTTAAATTTTATGAAACATTTATTTTCTACTCAATTCACACGGTACAACCTAAAAGCCGTTAAAAGAATAAAAATATCAATAATATATAATGCACTTATTGGACAAAATTATGGATCTTGGATAAAATTATGGATCTTGGACAAAATGCAACAAACCAAAAGCTAAATTATAACTGTTCTAGAATAATTTAGAACGGCATAAAAATGATTTATCTTACGGAAATTAAGAAACGCAAAACTTTCAAATGTTAAAAAAAAATATCCTGATTTTGATATTATCACGAAAATATTAAAAGAATTCAAATCAAATATATTTAAGATACTTCAAACATTTTTTTACAATGTAAATGCTATAACGTACAAATTAAACAAAATAATACATCCTGTAATGTAATAATAATAATAGTATTTATAACATTTACACAACATTTATAGTCGAAGAACCCGTTATGCGCACAGGTAATACCGGGTGATTATTAATAAATTAATCAATAACTTGTTGTAGATAGAACGCACAAGAAATAAAATATGTACAAACTTACTGCGTAGATACCGCAACCATAAACGTGACGACGACATAGTAGTATACAAATAATAATAGTAATATAAAATATTCGAAATTATAAACATTATTCACATACACATACATACACATAGTTGTATAAGCCAAAAATAAAATATTTAATTTACTCAGTAACATTTACAATGTCATATAAACCAAAAATAAAATATTTAATTTACTTAATTGACTGGTACAACAAATTTTTGACTTACAAGTGGGACGAACTTTAAACTGATAAACACAACTAAACTCATAATCAGGGGCGTATTACCCCCAATGCCAAGAATGCCATGGCATAGGGCGGCAAATTTTGGGAGGGCGGCATGTAGGACCAAAAATAAATTTTGTTAACAAAAAAAATTAATTTTTTTAGTTTTAAATCAGATATATTTATCACAAAAAATGCAAGTAATTATTTTATAGTACAATTTTTCTTGACTTTCTTAAGGCGAATTCTTCGATCAAATTTTCAAAATTTTGTAGGTATAGAAACTTTAAAAATATATGACAATAAATTAATTGGACGGACATCATTAACTTTGCTAATAAACATCATGACTTTTTTCTATCAACTATAATTATTGAAACAGTGTAAAGTTTTCAAATGTAAATTATTTATTATACAGTAAATACAAAAATGGATTATTTTTAAAAAGTTTTTATTTTACTCATACCATAGACTTTAAATTTTTTATTTTTGTGTTTAAGAATAGTAAAACACTTTTCAGAAAATAAAATTTTGTAACCGAACCAACATATTTGAGTAACAAAATTTTGGAAAATCGATGGCCTTACATGGGGCGGCACCACTTGTGTGGCGTAGGGGCGACAAAAGTTGAAATATGCCCCTGCTCATAATAACAACCTTAACCTGCTTAAAATACTGATAATTCAACGTAAAATACACAGGCATAAAGAGACTTGCAAAATAAACCGTAAGTATGGGATACCTTTCTTGAGATATTACTCTGAAATTGAAATAACCTTCGAATACCTATATGCAAAAAACACCATCAACGCAATGTCACAACACACGTTATCAATAAACAAAGTAAACAAAGCCCACAACTTTTAGATAAAACGCTAACAAATCAAAAACTTATTGAAACAATTAGAGAGAGGCTAACTCAGCTGCCGTTGTAACGTATTTTATTAATAGTTTTCGCCGACGTCGTTTATAATTTTTCAAATCAACTTTAACAGATGTAGGCAGCTTATTGAATAACATAGCACCCATAAAAACTGCCTGCATTCTTGTATGGTATTTATTGTAATTTGGCAGTTTAGCATATTCTGAAAACGCACTCCGAGTTACACCATCTTTAACCGATATTTCAAATGTGTTTCTATTTTTAAATACAAAGTACAGCAACTGCACCACGTACAACTGCTCCGCCGTCAAAATTGAACTATTTTTAAATAAATTCTTAGATAAAATATTCTGTACAGTCTGCAATTGGGAAATATACATTCTCGCCGCTCCTCCCCAATGAACAATTCCATATGCCAGAGCCGGCTGATAAATTGCAACATATAAATGACGGAGATGCCGTTCTGTCGGGTATCGATTTAGATAATAAAATAAATAGCTTAACCTTCTAAGCTTACTTGCTAAGTAACGAGCGTGAGCAGCCCAACTAAGCTTATTATCCATCACTATTCCCAAATATTTATACTCATTTACTCTCTCCAGGTAGGTATCATATACACGAATCGAGAAATTATCAGAAATTTCATATTGCGGTTGAAAACTGTAAAATTAGATACTTCGTTTTAATTGTGTTTAACACTAATTTATTATTATTAATCCATCGCAAAATATCACTTACATCTGCTTCGACTAAAGATTGCATCACTTTTATATAACGGGAATTCACCAACCCAAGAAGGCAATAATTATATTAATATATTCAACGCTATTTTAAGAACATCATATTTTTCAAACCATTGGAAATTTTCGCAGATACGGACGTCATCAAAACTCGTACCAAGTTAGCTTCATACAGACCAATTTCCCAATTACCTACTTTCACCAAGTTATTTGAAGAAATAATCTATGTACGAATCAATAAAATAATTCATAATCAATCAATTATTTCTCAACACCCATTCAAATTCAGAACGTGGCGCTCTACTGAACAGCAATTGCATAAAGTAAAAACCTGCCCCAGTCGGATTGGTGCATACCAATCTAGAGCGAGTAGGCGAGTAGGCGAGTATGCGTCGCCATAAAACTGGATCCTTTAAGCTAAGGGAATAAATCCTGACACAAAATCAAGCGGAAAGCAAGATTATTTCTTATAATATCATCATGGTGAAGCAATCAACAATAGCCCCGGTCTTGGGCGCTTCTTCAGTGAGGAAAAGAATCCACCGGTTAGCACCCGCCAAGTAGGATATTAATGTAGGTAAGTAGAATGTGAGAACCTTGTTAGAAGCAGGAAAATTGAATAAACGAAACAAGATGGCCAGCAACAGGTGTAATCAACTACGGCAATTACGTCTTCCATTATTCTGGAGTCCCACCTATAGAAGACGTCAAAGTGATGTCACATTTTTAATACGCAAGGATATAGCAAAAACAATGAAACGCATAGTTTTGTGATAGAATTATCTTATTAAAACTAAACGTAAATGTTAATTTCGTATAAATATAGGTACCCACAGCAGATAGTGATTGAAGAAGATATAAAATCATTCTATAATGCTTTAACAAAGACTTTGAAGACCACCAAAAGCGACGATGTTAATATCATCATAGGAGATTTTAATGCTAAAGTTGAAAAAGGTAGTAGTCTAGTTCTGGAAGACTGCAATGAAAGAGATGAAGGATTAATTGAATTTTGTCAAGTCCAAGAATGTATAATTATTAACACATTTTTCAAGCTTCCAAAATGTAGAATACATGGAAGACTCCTGGTGACTCACCAGAACAAGTAATAAGAACCCAAATTGATTACATCCTTATTAATCGACGATTCAGAAACTATATTATATCGACCAACACATACCCGAGTGCAGAAATAAATTCAGACTAAAATGATCGTTCGTTTAAAGAATACAAAGAAACCAGAACAAAATTACCTTTATCACAGAATGTTAAAGGATGCAAAGACCAGTTTGGCCTTGAAAAAATGCAATTTAATCTGAGATTACCAGAAGACATAATGAATTTGAAGACAAGCCCATTGAAAACCAATGAACCCTCTTTCAAACCGTACTTTTAAATAAAGCAAAACAATACTTCAAGCTGGAGAAAAAAAAATCTAAGAAAGATTGGATCAACAAAGAAATAATAAAATTGATAGAAAAAAGACGGACATTGAAAAACTGTCGAACAGAGAAATCCGTACGAAGATTTGAAATCGAGAAATTTCAGAGAAAATTGTGAGATACAAAGTCTTTAAAAAAAAAAAAAAAAATTAAGAGCTAGCTAGTTTGTTTAGACACAAAAGGCCAGTCACAATATTAATAGACCAATAACAAAAGATAGTGATATTAAAAAAGAATGGGAATCATACATTAGTCAGCTCTTCGATGATTGTTAATTAAACACCAATTGATGTTCCTAACTGTTTAAAAATTCTACAAAGTGTGGTGAAGAAATCTCTAATGATGGTAAAGTTATACAAAGCCATAGGTCCGGATGAAATCCCGTTTGAATTGTTACAAATGCTAGATGATACAGGTTTACAAATCCTAGAAAAACCTTAATCAATCAAGTATGGCAGCATAGAATTATACCTAAAGATTAATTAATATGACGATTCATAATGATACCGAAAACGCTAAATCCAAAATACTGTCACGATTTTAGGATGATTAACCTAATTAGTCAGACGCTGAAAATATTACTACGAATTATGCATGCAAGAATGGAAAAAAAATGCGAAGAGAACTTTAAAAACCTGTATCTTAACCAGAACGCTATTGTTCTTTGAATCAAAATACTAATTCAGACTCAGTAAACATAAACCACGGTGTTAGATGAGGTGGTGTTATCACCAACTGTTCAAAATCTATGCAGAACAATCTTTTAAAAAAAGCTCTGGCAAAGAGCACAATAGGCATCAAAATAGGTGAAAAATACATAAATAATATTTTTACGCAGACGACGCAATTTTAAAAGCTAGTAGTACCAACAACTTAAAACTGATCATACAACAAGTAGATAAGCTTAGTCAAGATATGGAATATCATCAAATGCAAAGAAGAAAAAGATGATGGTCATTGGAAATAATACTAGCCCTACAATACATATTAATGGGATATGCTCGGAGAAAGTTGAATCATTTAAATACTTAGGTGCGCTGTTAGATATTACGAGCGAATCTAAAACTATAACAAAAATCCGGATTGAGCACGCGAGGAATGCATCCAACAAGATGAAGAAAATGACGTGATCTTAATTTAGAATTAATGATTCGAATTCTGAAGTGTTATATCTGATCAATTTTAGTGTAGGGCTATCAGACGTGGACTTCGAAAAAACCCACCATAAGTCAACTGCATGTTACAGACGGATTTTGAAAATACCCTAAACTGCTAAGACCAAAGAAAAAAATATTCACTGTTGATAAAAATTCTAAAACTAAAATATTTCAGACACTTGACACTCGTGAGACAAAATATTCCTTGTTACAAACTATTCTAATAAAGAATAGAAAGTAAAATAAATGTTGGGCGGAGAAGACGTACCTTGGAACATGGACAGGATAAAACACAAAACGTTTGGTACACTCCGGATACGATAGACGACAGTACCAATATATACTTAAGACTTCGCTGGTTGGTCACCCATAACCGCTGTAGGTTGTGAGTATGAAGAAGAATTATAATTCTAATACTAAATTACACTTATGTACTTGATAGTTCGGCTAAAATCTATCAATAAACTTAACCTACACTGTTCAAACTTACGAGAACTTCGTTCCATTTGTTTTTTTTTTCGTTCATAATTTATGGTCAAATGAATGTAATATTTTTTTTTTTTTAATACAGCCCTTTAGGCTATTGATACAATCTTAGCCATTTGGCTAAATAATTATCATCTTTAACTTAATGATTACTTAATAGTTAACTTAACCACTAAGTACAAAACGAGTGTGGAGTACAAACGTGTATATTTGTGTGTATTATCCTTAAATGTTTTGCTCAGATAAGGAAAGCAAACATTAAGATATTTTGAAAATCTTTAGCAGACCGTACCCATTTAAATCAATTCTGTCCTATTATCAATATTCTAATTGTTTTAAAATATTTTTAGTATTTATTCTAAACATTTTAAGTGACAAAATGAAATTTTTAAAATATATATATATGCGTGTATTTACATATTTTCATTACCTTGATAAATATTTTCTTCATCTTCATTAGAAATTAAAGCTCTATAACGTTCCTTATCACAGATTTGTTCTATTTTACGTTCTTCGGGAGTAAATCCTGTCCACGGATCAAAACTAGACGAATTTGTTATGTATGGTTTAAGATCACTCAATGCACCTCTACAGTCGTATCTAATGGGATCAAAAACATTATAAAACTCCATTATTAAAAATGTTAACGTAAACTTATGAGTTCACATATATGTAGAAACGTATATCGTCTTTATATTGTAATACTTATATATATAGAAAAGAAAAGAAGTATATTTTGATTAATTAAATTTTACAAGAAAAGAATAACTTATAATATACCGTTATATCGTACCGAAATATAATAAATTCCTTAACTGATAAAATTAATAATAATTTTTTTTAAATATACACGAATAATAGTTATATACATTTATTGCTTAATGAAATTTACAGGAAAAATTCCGCAAAAAACATGCAATATGTAATTCATAAGTAAATTTTAAACACAATGGTTAAATAATTTATAAATTTAAAAGAAAAATGAATACAAAAATTAATAAAAGACAATTTATCTATAATATTATTGAATTTTAAACCCAGTCTAGGTACTCAATATGAATTCTAACAAAGTCATTTATATCAGGTTTACGCTTTGTGAAAATAATAGTCTGTTTTACTATCATTAATTTTAATTTTCCACTTATGAAAATATTTGGATATTTTGTTACTTGCAGCGGTTAATCTGTTACTGATCGTAACAATATATGATGACGTCAGCAGAGCAGTATCGTCAGCATATAAATTAACATCAACTTGTTTAATTGTACTGATATCATTTATGTAGATAATAAACAAGAATGGACCAAGGATGCTGGCCTGAGGGACTTCTGCCGATGCATATCTGACTTTAGATTTCTGAGTTTTAATCATGGAAACTAGTTGACGTGAAAAACCGTATTTTATTAATTTATAAAGAATTCCATCGTGTCATGTAGTGTCGAAAGCTTTTTCAATGCTAGCCCAGTGTACTTATTTTTATTAAAATTATCAGTAATTAGATCACAAATTTTTACTAGCTGCGTAACCAAATTGGAACTTATTAAGAATACCATTTAAATCACTGTTTTCTAAATCTAATGAGTAATGTTTTCTCAAAAATTTTGCTAATGTTACTGAGCAAACTAACAGGTCGTATATTTTTCATCAAGGAAGCATTCTTGCCAGGTTTAGGAAGAGGTACAATTAAGGACAGTCTCCACGACACTGGCACAGACGAATGCAGGAATTAAATAACACTGTGAGAGCAACTAAAACTTTACGAGATAAATTTTTAATCATTTTTACGCTAATTTTATCATGTTCAGTAGAGTATGTATTTCTTAGTGATCTAATGCAGTTCTTGACCTCTTTCAGAAGTCAGCATAGTTTAATGTAGGTACGTTATTTGTTAAAAATGTATTTATTGTTTGACTTAATTTCTGTTCGTAATATCGTGTGGATTTATTCTGTTCACGTATATTCGGAAAGTGTACTGCTATAAGCTCAGCATTATCTTCGTTTGAGTACGCTACTATATCGACACTTCCAAGTCTTTTAATAGGCGGCAAGTTTGTTTGTCCAGGAGAAAAATATTTGTTTACTTTCCATAGCTGATTATTCATTTGTGGCATATTGCTGAGAAACGTGTTGTAATGAAGGTTTTTTTCTTGTAACAGTCATCTTTTAACTAATTTATTTAGTGGCGAATTTAAGTGCGATGCCGCCCTAAGCCCAATCCAAGATACCGCCCTTTTTAAAATATGTTTATAAAAATATACATACATAATAAATCGTGTAAAAAACTGAATTTTATAAAAACATGAATCGAATTTGTTGTTCACCTTATAAATGTGTGATTAAACATATAACTTAATACGTTTTTTATTATAAAAAGTAATTAAGTGTTATATTTTTACAAATAAAATGGAGAATACGTAAATAACCTAATTTCGCTAAAAGAGGCAAGGAATTGTAGAAAGGAATTCTTTTAATTTTTTTGGATATTACGAATTTTAGTAATTGCGGTTTTTTTCCACAGTAATGATATTTTCAAAATATTAGCATTTCTAAGTAGTAATAACGAGAAAGCAATAAAATTTGTTTTCACAATCGACGAAACACTCATGTAATTTTGAATTTTTAACGATTTTTTTTCATCTATAAAATTCAAGTTGCTTTTGAAATTTTTGATACCTCCGAATTACGCCGCCCTTAGGCCCGGACCTCATGCAGGGGCCTAAATTATAATTCGGCACTGTATACATAAGGTATATTGTTATTTTTTCAAAAACTAAATTACAATCATTCGTCATTTACGTTATTTTTATCATTTTTATTCGAAGGAAATTATATTTTGTAATTTTATATATTAAGCGAACGATTAAATTTTACACCAGTCTGATTAAATAACAAAATTACTCCCTACGGTTACTGCCCACAATTTGAAAATATAACTATCAAATATCTTGCTCGAGTTTCAAAACAAACAAAACAATAAAGTAATGTTTCCAAAACAAAACACTGCAAACTATAATAAATGCATCATGGTTCATATCAAATAAAATATTACACCATGACTTGAATGGTCCATATATTACTAATGTGATAAAATTTATCACTAAGTTATACTACCATTCAAACTAGATAGTAATCAGTCCTTTAAAAACACAACAAAGCTGCAACGATTACATAGAATCAAGCCACTGAACTTGATTAGTTAAGTTCATTATATACACTTTACGTAATACAGCGAATGCTATTCAAAATTATACTTTCTAGGTATAGGGATGGTTTTAAAAAATCCCTCAACTTTGGAGTTAAAATTTCCAAATCGAACTATTTTATTTTTTTAGCGATTAAAATACCTGTCAATTTTGAGTGCTTCATCGCCCATCCATGGAATTAAATGTTTCCCTTGATCAATAAATAAGGCTCTATCATAATCATTAAATATTTTACATGAGTATCCAAAAACAAACAATTCTTCTATTCGATCATCTTTCTTACGAAGAATTCCGGTATCATTGGCTTGCCATCGTATATTTGACATCCTATAGAACATTAATATATAGTTTAATAAATTATATTTATTCAAAAGTTCGAATTTCATTATAGCGTTTTAAAATACATTATACCCCTCACTATAAAAATACTCACTCCGATTCAATCAACTTATTAAGATTATACACGCTAAATTAAATTAGTTCACAAAAAGGTGTCGCAATAGAATACAAACACATTTCACCATTTACAACAAAAATAGGTAAATTTCGATAATAACAAACGAAATACGAAAGCACTCCAACATTATTCGCATCGTTTTTCTGAATTTCAATCCTCTGATTTGTGACTTCCTGACTTCGTAAAACATTGTAAATCTTTAATTGTAGTTCTGATTATTTCACATAGAGTTCTCTAAATGTTTGTCACATTTTACGATTTCAATTCACTTTAGTCAAAAACACACGTACCACGTAGTTTATTTAATATTTAATAATTATTTAATTGTCACAAATAATTTACGAAGCATAAATAATTGATGATTTGTTTCGAAATTCACAATACTTTACACTAAAATTTCTCTATGATTAATATAAGTAAACTTGGTAATATATTTAAATTTTTATCTAACGAATAAATAATAATTCAATGTGTAATGTGTATTATTTATATAGTTAAAGTCTACTGATTAGTGATTATTATACTAGCGTAGTTTCGAACAAACAATTCCATTTTGTTTATTACCTACAGATAAATATCACATCTCTTACATTCGATATCGATACATTACATAACAAATAACGTAGTTTAATTTTCGATGATGGCGAAAGAAGACGATATTTTTAAAAATCCACCACTTCGTTATTTAGGTAAAATTAACGTCAAAATTAACAATCTTACCAAAATACTTTTAGCATGTATCAAAAGCTTATTAGTTAGATATTTTTAAGCAAATGCTTTTGCTTTTTGTACTGTAGAATGCACTTAATATACGTCTAAAGTCGAACAAAACGTGATTTTTACTATAGTATTTAGGAAATTGTAAACGTTTCGAAGGATTTCATAGTTAATCCTTTTAAAACTTTAACTAGTTTTAATTGATATGAATGCACGAAGAGACATTCAAAATGTTTAATTCTATTGTATGTCTATGTTTATTCACAGCAACACATCGTAATTAATGTATTGCATTATTAAATATAAATAAAGATTTAACAAGTTTAATTTTTCATGCTGCTTCGCCTGAAATGTGAAAATAATATTTCAAACGTTGATAACCTCTGAATTAGTTACATTCTCACTACACATAATGCTAACACAGGCATTGTATGTAATGTGTTGATTCCGTTATACTGAGCTTTAAATGTACACATAAATTTGGAAGTAATTATTGCAAGTTTTACAAATTTTATATATTGAATGTTCGTGTCATCAAATTTATATGGACTTTGCTTAATTTAATATACATTTCTTTATATCGTATATAATTTTTGATATTCTCATCCTTGTATTAATTAAATCGCAATTGATAACCAGTGTTATGAATAAATGTTTTCAACGTCTCTCTTTCAATGTTTATTTCTTGAACTAACCCAATTATAAGGTATAATTATGCCTTAGAATACAACGAGCAGTGCTAACCTTTTATTGTAAATTTCATTCAATTATGTACTAAAATCATATAGACGATTTTTCTAAGCATTAAAATATATATATATATTTATTTTGGGTTTAGTGTTTTTAATTTCAACGTGTTAATTCAAATTCAGTTTCTTCGCATCTTACCCACATTGTTTTTTATATATTCATAATAAATATAACACCATTCTACATTAATATCCCTCAAAGCTGATTTATTTATCAAAGAAATTATTTCATCTGAATTTCAACTTTTAATGTATTCAAATGTATTTAATTGCACCTTATTTTACAAAATAAACACTTGCATGAACTAAATAAAACTTTACTCCTGCTTTAAAATTACCTTAACGACAAATCAATAAATTAGGAGTAACAAGATAAAATTTTAAATGAACAAGAAAACCTGAACGCATAGTAGTGGACACTTTAGCAAGAAAAAACGAAATTTCTTCAAAATGTTTACGATATTAATAATAAATTATCATAAGTTTTCATTTATCATTTACTTAATATACGTGTTTAAGTTGAAAATATTTAATTTCCGTGTGGTATAATTACGTTTTGAATATATGACTTGTTTCGCTTGTTTTTAATGATCTGTTATTATTAACTTGTTATATTTGTTCTTAAGTAAATTATAAATATAGGTATTATTATTTGAATAAAGAAATTTACATATTTAAGCCTAATCATAAACCTCACTATACAACTAACATGCGAACAACTGATAGCTGGCATACCAATACCAAGGAATAAAGTGCTACCTGAATATAATAAAATGTGTCGAAAATGGCGCATTATAAAAAATATATTAGACGGCATCAAATACGAAAAAAATCTGCCTTTTAAGAAAGAATAGCTCATAAATATTAATAATTACACAAACAAAATAGATGAGAGTTTTCCTCTTCTCCTTACACTCCAGTCTGACTTCATTAGTCGTTGATTATTAATCACCAACGGGACAGGACAATACTGATAATACATTATTGGCTATAAGTATGTTGTTGGATTTGTGATGTGAACCCATAATAGCTGCGTATTAATATGGTTACGTAAAGCTTAAACTAAAACATCTCTCAACTCCTTTTTTGTCAGTCGTCTTATTGGATTAATTATTAATCAGAGGCTGCCGAATTTATGACGACTTAAAAATATCAATTTTATAAGTATGATACCAGAATTATATATATATATATATAATTTGCCATAGTTAATTTTAATTTGTATAATACACCTTAATGTC
Organism: Coronaproctus castanopsis; assembly: GCA_032883995.1. Classification (NCBI taxonomy): domain Eukaryota; kingdom Metazoa; phylum Arthropoda; class Insecta; order Hemiptera; family Monophlebidae; genus Coronaproctus; species Coronaproctus castanopsis. The sequence goes on along the minus strand of CM065053.1, from coordinate 43,222,000 downwards.
GCACACAATGAATTACTTGTTCTACACCTAGAAAGACAGCATTACAGTGCTGAAGTGCTGATATCTTTCGAATGTTTAGTAAATGTGATTTTATACAATAGACAGTCGTTTTATCCGAAAACCAAACTGATGCACCAGGATTAATTTATTGATGGTTATAATCTTCAGAATTCTATCCTATAACATTTCAAATATTTTACACAGTATACTTAATACAGTAATTGGTCTAGAAGACGTTATAAGATATTAGTAATAATCGATCAACTGATTTCTTCAATATTTGTGGAAAATAACCTGTTCTTAGTATCGCATTAGACATATACATTAAAATACAGATTCGATTTTGACGTCAAAATTTTTCATTATATTAGTTGTTATTTCATCTTCACCAGGAGTTTTTTAAATTTAAATTTTTAAATTTTAGTACCTACATCTCCAATAATAATAATAGCTCAATTTTTAATTTGCAACTGCTGAACAACCATATATTAATTTTGTAACTGTCATTTACGTTTAACTTTTTACGTTGACTCTGTAATTCAACGTCACCATTTCTTTTCAAATTAAATTTCAATAATCGTAATAATGAATTAGGTGGACAGCGGTAAATTGTAAATATATAGAAACTAATATATATAACTACACGCATATGACAGATTAACTAATATCTAAATGTTTTTAGGTTAACATCTAAGTTTCAAACTATTTCCTCGTATATTAGAAACTTATTTTCGTCAAACTTAAAGAAAATTCAATGTTATCCAATGTACAACTTTTCTTCAAATTAATTAAATCTATAATTTATATTTTACATACAATTACTAGATTGTTTATTGTGAATATTTGTTCTATAAATACATTTACAGTATTTAATATCAGTTTATCTATTAATACTAAACATAATCATGTTCTTCATATGATCGAGTTCCTTATCAATAGCTAATCTCCATGACTTCTTTTTTTTGTTCTGTTAATTTTTCTATATCACTATAACTTTTTGGTATTGTATCTACATATAGTATATAGTCTTTCAAATATTTCGAGTTTTTCTTCTGTCTATCAGATTTTCTCAAAATATCTGTATTTGTCGTTTCGTTGTTTACTTTCCCCCTTCAGACTCATTATTTATATCTTCAACTTCATCAACCTCATTTGTTAGTAAGTAAGGTTGTACATCATCACTACTATCTGGTAATAAATAATTTTGAACTTACAATTTTTGAGTGGCAATATATATTCATTAAAAACAACATCCTTTGATTCTAATATATTAGTGATAAAAATTTATACTTTTATATAACTTAAAAATATACATTTATTTGTTTTAGGTAATAATTTTGATTTTATTATATGTTTCTGTACGTACGCTAGACATCCAAAGTTTCTTATTCGATCAAATTTGTCTTCTGCCATACCATAATGTTACAGGAATATCTAATTTCTGCAAACCCCTTGTTGGTAAACGATTTATTAAATATACTGCAGTGAGCAGTGCATCTGCATAGTATCTTAATCAAGCATCTTGTTTTTTCTAATATTGTTCGATTCATCCTTTCAGCCTTCCCATTACTTTCCGGATTGTAGGGTAAAGTATATTCAATTTCAATACCATATTCATCACATAATTTATTCATTTCATGATTTACATACTCTTTACCATTATCACATCTTAACCGTTTTATATTCTTATCAAACTTATTCTGTACCATGACTACGTATTTCCGCAAATAACATTCAAATTAACTTTTTGTGTTTAACAAATAAACAATTGTAAAATATGTAAAATCATCTATGAATGTTAACATATATTTAAATGTTATTATATCTAAGTCAAATTTACTTTTTACTTGACACAAATCAGTATGAACAAGTTGTAAGATTTACTCAGTCTGAATGTTGTGTTCTACTTTACACATTTTAGATGATATACATATTTCACGTAATTCGCACTTTTCATTTCCAGTGGTAAAATTTATATACCCCAATTTTTTTAACAATTCTAAATTTGTATCACTTGTATGACCTAATTTTTTATGCCACAATTTTGAGTCGTACATTTTAACAGTTAACAATTGACTAGTACTACTTGTTTCATCAAATTCAATGAAGTACAGCCCATTGTTTTCGTACCCAGTTAATATTTCCTTATTACGATTATATATTTTTATCGTTCCATTATTAATGGTAACGTTTTTGTTATGTTGGTCTACTTTTGATAATGACAATATATTACACCTGACATATTTACAGTATAATACGTTATTTAATGTAAATACTTCTGAACCCTTTCTTAATGTTATGTTTCCTTGTCCATTACACACATTATATTATTGTTTATATTAGCTGTTTGTAATTCTGTAGTGTACTCAGTAAATTTAGTAAACAGATTTCTATCATTCACTATATGTTGTGTAGCACCTGAACCTGCGATAAATTATTATTTTTAAATCCTTGTTTTTTAGTTTTTGATCATCAATAGTGTTTTTAACTAAAAAAGAATGTGGTTTATGTTCATTCCGTGTCTTATTATTAATAACTTTCTCGTTGTTTTTAATTTCTGTAAATTTACAGTCTTTCATAACATGTCCCAATTTACTGCAATTGTAACATTTAATATTTATTTTGCATTCATTACTACTATGATTACGCCTGCCACGCTTTTTACACTGTTTGACTGCCAAAAATACGTGATCTCGGTTCAAATCAGTATTATTATTAATGGAAAATTTTGTATCTTCTAACAATAGTTTTTTTTTTAAATTTTATCGTAATCACTACATGTTTGAATGAGTACTTGCGAAACAATGTTCAATCGTTTAGGTAACCCATTTATTAGCATTGCAATTTTCTCATTCGGTTCCATTTGTAAACCGTAGTTTAATAAATTCTTTACATTTCTTTCAAAACGACTTACGTAATCTTCGAATTTCTCATTGTCTTTACATTTATCTCCTATAATTATGCTACGTACATGTAATTGTAATGCCAAATCCTGTTTTTTGTCGAATTTAGCACAAAGTAGATCATACATTTTCGTAGGCTTCGTCCATAACACATTCGAATAAATCATCGGTAATATGCATTATTATAATGTTCTTACCTGCATCTGTTACTTTACTTTTTGTAATATCATAAAACTTCGGATCACTCCGTAACAAACTCAAAATTCTCATTTTACAAATTTTGAAATTATTTACATCAGCTCCAAGTTTCTGAATAGCGAAATCCATTTTTTGTAATTTTTCACGGCGAACTTACTTCTACGCGTGCTTTACAAAAAATAACTTTAAAATACACAATGAAATTGTGAATATTTGTTCTATAAATAATGTATTTATAGAACAAATATTCACAATATTGTTTAACCAGTAATGTTAGTGCATTTGTGCGTTTGCTTTTAAAATATGCTAATGACGTTAAAATTATACGCCTATATAATCAACCTGAAGTACGCAACCGTTAAAAAAGGTAAATTTATGTAAATTATTTATATCTATCTGTCGCAGAATATCGGCTATAAATAGAATTCTGCGTATTAAAAAAAAATAAACTATAGAGTAACTAATACGTAAATAACGTACTTATCGTTACAAAATTAAAGGTTATACCAACGAAGTAGGAGAAGCATTTCGCGGTATAATTCCGAATATAACTGTGTTATTTTCATACGGTATCGCTACGTCCTATGTAATTGCTCACACTGTACACAAAGTGCTCAAAGCTAAAAAGGTGAGTATCAGTTTATCAACGGACTAAGTAATAAAATCGCCATCGTTTTATTAAATATTTGGAAAAATCTATTCCGCGTACTATTTCCTAAAAATTCTGACAAACGAGCGCTACCGCCAATAGATTTAATAGCGACAGTAATTCAACCATTTTTTTTTTCTTTTAACTTTAAAAATCGGTATCAGTCATAAATGCATATAATTTTTAAGCGATTTAAACGAATTAACGGAATTTAATTATATATGTACATATCGATATATATAAAAGAAAATATGTGTATGTTCCTTATGGACTCCAAAACGACTAGACCCATTTCAATGAAATTCTCAGATAATCTTCAGATTGGCTCAGCGGGTGATCCTGTAAATTTTGTTAGCAATCGGATCCATACTTTTTTTTTTGCACGTTTAAAAATATTTGATGCCCACATCAATCTTAAGTACCGCAATTCATGTAAGTCGATCAAGTATAAGGCAGTGACATGGTAGTATTTGGGCTGCTTAATCAAACTGATGAGATCTCACAATTCCAGATGAGACGCTATATCAGCAGCAACGAAGCAGTTCGGAGCATATTTTCATTCAGAATTCATGATCGATTTTCAACAGTGAATTTTATTTCACTTTGAAATGCCATCTACCTTCCCCGAGTCGGCGTACCTCAAGTCCCTTTATGTTTATACCGCCGACCCGTTCCTTGCAAAGACCTAGACAGCTTTCCAGCCAGATGATCGGGTGGCGCAATTGTGGAGTTGCGGAGCTGTTCAAACTAATCACATACAATTGAGCATTGGAAACACAACGCTAACAGAAGCATCATTTACTAGTTACCCAAAATAAAATTCAAACAGCAGTATCCTCGACAGTAATCTTATGAGGAAACAGCAATTATATGCGGAACTCGTATAAAACTGTTGGCTGGTGATTAAAAAAATGCTTAAAACGAAATCATGCAAAGGAGGACTTTTTTTTCTCGGTGCATCCAGGAAGAACAGGCAAAACATTCCTCATTAATTTGATGTTGGCGTCCGTTCGAACGAAGAATTAGATTGCAATCGCAGTGACATCATTGAGAATCGCATCCACGCTCAGACAGTAAACGCACTGCAAATTCATCACTCAACTTCCATTAAATTTGAACTAGACGGAAACACCAACCTGTAATATTATCAAAAATTCGAATTTGGGCAAAGTTCTTAAAACGTGCAAAATTGTTATTTGAGATAAATGCACGACATAGTAATGAACGAAGAACAATCTGTCAATTATAGTTTAGAACCGCCCGTATTTTTTTCGATGTGAGCCGGCATATTTTTTTATTAGCTAAATTAAATTTCATTAATAATTATCGATAAGAGTAAAAATTATTATAAGTACTATATAATCATAAGTAAGATTACTCATAATAGACAGTGTAAATAGTTTTATCAAGTAACTGATAAGTGTATTTTTAGGGTAAACAGCTTCGCAGTTCTATTATTTATAGAGTAAGGAACTTAAATTAATTTTTTTAATCGATTTATTTTTGTCGTTTTTGTTTATAAAATAAAATATTACAAAAGGGATTAATTTGTCATTTACAAATCCTTTCTTACTATTTATTGATAAGATTTTCAGGTTATTCATACTTACAATTCTCAAGCTTTAGACCGGACTTTCATTTTCAACATTCAGATGGGTTCGATTTGTTTCTAAAATATGATGTTAACCAGCATGTTTATAGCAAATGATAATTTAAATTGTTCCAATATGTATTGTATTTAATTATTTAATTTGTGTAAGCTTAAGCCCGGCCAAGAGGACTGGGATTGCAGATGAGTTACAAGTACAGTATTTATACCTGTTATTATAATGTACGATGAATAAATTAAATATCAACTTGTGGAAAATACAAGTTTGTAACATCGACAATACAAAAAAAAAATCAATCTCAAGCTGACCGGGTTAGATAATGCAAGGTAGTGTAAAGATAATTAGTGTAGCAAAACATCGTTAATTTAATAGGAAACTGAATTTTTAATACAAGTGGGTGCACGTATATATATACGTATAATTTTGCAATTATTCTCGAATATTCGTTTAATAGTCACATACGTTTCTTTACTATATTTGTTTCGTTCTTTGTTCAAATAATATTTAATGAAGTGTCCGAAAAAATATCGCATTGCCTTTTATACGTAAGGGAGCTCCGCTGTTATTTAATTGGATTCATTTTGCTAAAGCTTAATAATTTAGAACGTGTGGGTGTTGGGTCATAAAGGTATTTCAAACAATAAATTTGTTGACTCATTAGCTAAATACGTAGAACCCTCCTTAGTCTCTTACGGGAATATCAATCACTCTGTAGCATTAGGAACTGATGTACATTGAGAGCATTAGTCAATCATCCCTCAGATTGCGATTTGAACATCACTTCTGACTACCTTCTCCATATATTACAACTTCGTATAATGTATCGTTTCTTCTCGATCTGGATAATTTACAATTATTCCTAGCAACATTTTGATTAAAATAATAATCCCCACAGTATCATGTTTGGTAAGCCGTAAAGGCATTCCCATTTATATATATATATATATATATATATATATATATATATATATATATATATAACACGAAACTGCCGATCAGTGACAGGATAACAGCCATCGAAAAATAATCAAATGACTACATTATTATCAGAATACGAAATCCGTTATTGATTTATTGCGAAACTGGCTAAAAAATGTGTTTTCAATTTTTACGTACACAGCGATAAACTCTATTTAGAAATTTAATAAATAGCAAAATTTACGTTTAAATTGTATTCATTTCAGAATGAACCGACATACTCGGTAATCTATACAGGTTTGGATACATTTATATGGCAAATGTTGGCGTCGGTAATCATTCCCGGATACACCATCAATAGAAGTTGCTACTGCACATCGCTGTTATTAAATCGTACTCATATTAACTATCATAAAGTGAAAATAATTACTACTGGATTCGGTCTATTAATGATACCTTTTATAATAAAACCGATTGATAAATCCGTAGATTATATTATGGATAAAGCAATACGTCCGTCTCTTAAGAAACTTATTAAAGCTGCTAAATAAAATTTGTACGTTGATTATATATGTATATACAAGTATTGTTTTAAGAAAATAAACCGCTGATTGGTGATTTTACGAGATGAAAAATTAAGGATACTAAATTACTTGTTATCAACAACGATAAAAATTCAATATAATTTCGTAAATTTTCATTAAAAAAAAAATAAATAAAAACGTATTATAATTAATAAAGTGAAATATATTTTGTTTAATTACTAGGAGAAAATTAAACAATTTTATAACCAAAATGTAAAATAAATAAAATTCATTTGGTAATGTTTATTCAAACTCACGCACACAAAAAAAAATCCTTTATAAATTTTAGTCTTTAATCGGACGACCGGTTCCCCAATATTTTAATATATCGGCGGATTTCTGGTTCTGAACTTTCTTTTTCATTTTCTTCATTTTTTTTCTGTATTTATTTAGACCAGAAAAATTTCGATTTTCTTGTAACTGTTTCAGTCGATTTTCTTTAATCGTGTTCTGCTGCTTTCTTATACGCTGCAATTCCTTATAATTATGATATTTCTTTTTCATCGGTTTGGCTCCTAGTTCAATAGCGGTATTTTGCAAAAATTTCTCCTTCTTTCTTCGATAAAATCCCTGTGCCGCGAATTTCATTACTTCAAAACGAGCTCGTTTCATATCAAATTCTTGTTGACCTATCGTGCGTATGTTCTTTTTTGCCATATTCCTAGAATTATTAAACATTATTAACGGTACATCTAGTTACACGTTTTTACGCACACGACCGAAGTGAGCTAACAAATTATATAAAAGCATTTACATTTTTAAAAACTACGACGAACTCTGTCAATACGTCCGTGAAGTTCAATGTAACGGCATTTAATAATGATTAATAACAAAGCTGGAATTCAAACTAAAAAAAGAATCAAACATGCAAGTATCTTTTCTAAACATCGTTAAACTTATAAGCAACATAGAAATGTTCTATGATTAAGATATTAGTTTTATTTTAATATTAGTATATTTTGATCGTTTTTAAAATATAGAAAATGTACTTATGTCTGTATGAGTTATATGAAATTTTTTACATCCAAATGTAAATATTAAATTTTGTATTCATATTTAAAAATAAACAAATTTAGTTTTTTATAATATTTTATTTTCTAAACACATTTAAAATTATGTGTAATTAGAAATGTTCCGATATTTATAATACTTATAACACTATTGTTCAACAGTTACCTTAATTCTTAGTAATATTACTTTTGACACAAGTATGTTTTAATTGAATATTCGTGTTCATATTTAAAACTAAACAAATTTATTTTCTTATGAAGATAGACAAAAATTATTATATATATATATATATATATATATATATATATAAAACACGAAACAATGCTCCTAGAAACATATAAATACATATTACTAGTTATACAAATATTTTTCCAATATTTGATACAAGACAACGGTTTTAACTATTTAATTTTCTATAAGCACTAGAATTTCATATAGACCAATTTGTTCTAATACTTCTTTCCTGAATATTTATTATAATTATCGATAATTTGAATTCAAACATTTCCCGATTACAAAACATGTTCGCACAATTCCTCAGTTTAGTTTTTACTCCCAATGCTGACATTCCGAACACATACAAAGTGTGATAACAGGAAGTATAAAAATGTTCACTTCGAAGGACGTAATGCATACATTAAATTACGAAAAAACCCCTGAAGTAGACATCACCGGTTAAATTATTAAAGTTAGCTACTTTGTCGTATTCAGTAGAATGCTAGGAACTATATATTTTCCGGAAGCATTAAAAAATAATAATAAAAATACATAAACCCGGAAAGCCACTCTCTTCTACTACCTTCGCTGAAAAAGAAGTAAATATGCTCTGCAATACAATAATTCCAATTTATACGCGTGGCTTCATTTGCACTTATTCGACAGAATATTCTAATTGTCAAAATTAACGTTCGTTTTTGGTCATACGGTTTAGGCACACACATTGATTAAAATAATTTAAAATATAACAAAAAAAAAAAAAAGGGCTGAATGATTAAAAAACATCATTCTAAGAACAATACATCACAATTGTATACTTAATTTTATCAAAACATTTGACAACTATCTTACCGACGTAGCTATTTAAAAAATATCAATAACAGTACAGAATTTAAGAACGTCTTTTTCCACAAACTCAAATAACTAACGAAATTCAACACAAATATGGTATTTCTCATGAAATATTACATCACAGATTCACAGAATCAAAAGTGATATTCTACGAAAGGATACAGGCCCTACAGGGTTCGAAATATTATACTACATATTAATTTTAAACCAGAATAGTATGTTAATAATCAAACGACTTTTTTTATTTTACAATGCATAACTTTTTTTACATTGCATCTAAAGATGATCGAGCTATTAGAGATATATTATACCATATGAAATTGTTTAAATCTATAAACACGTTATTTACTGTATTACCTGGTTGTAAAATATGCCTTTCAAAGTAAATAAATTTAAAGCAAATCAAGTTAAAATAATTTTAGATTTCTATTATTAAAAAACATATGTAATTAATTACTATAAAAAAAAAATAGTAAAAATATAGGGTAACAAAAATATAAGGAAATATAAAAATCAAAATAAAAGTTCGATTGTCAAGTTTTTAAAAATCCCTCTCACAAATCGTACAATTCTCACGCATGAGTGCGCCAGTAGAAGTCAAAATTAGATTCATTTATTAAAATATATTGACAACACAGAACACAAAAAGAAAAATTATTAATAAAATGTTCTTAAAAATATTTTAACGCAATATCAGTTTATGAGCATTGACTAAGAAATAATGTAGTATCGTTGGTTTTGAAATGAATAAAATTTAAATAAAAGGGATATGGTAAAAAAGAGTTTACGGATTTTTATTTTAAAAAATAAATTACTGTATGTTTGCAAATTTGGCTCTGAAATCATAGACCGCCAAAATTCTTTTTAACAACAAATTAATAAGCAGTAAACACTAACCACAACTATCAAACTAATGTGGCATGATGCAGCATGCAGCATGTATTCATGTATTGTATTGTAAGTTTGTTTCCATTTCCAGCTCTGTTCTATGTTACTTTGTTATTATTTTTTTAAGTGATAAATTTATTCATTCCTAATTTCAAATACTTTTGTTTATTATTTGTCAATAATAAGTTTACAAAACAGAGGAATAGACAATTGCACCCTCACTAATATATTTGTAAGTAAGCATGTAAGCTTACATTCCAGAAAGTTAGTAGTGTTTAGTTATATTATCAAAATGATTGGTTTTTGAAATGTTATTTCATATATTATATACATAATTTTATAATTCTAAAATATACATATAAACATTTTTTTCGTATACCTACTGACTTTTTCTTATATCTGTGATAATTACTATTGTTGCCATTGCCAAAAAATTGTTCTTAAAATAACCCCTGTTATGTTATAAAATATTTAAAAATAAAATGTGCGGTTTTTACATATACACTGAAATTAAATAATTATGGATTTTGGTTTAATGTTCGAAGTTTTAATGTATCTTAATTCTTATTATTATGTTATTTATGCATTTTCGGAAGCCATGACATTTTGTTTTAAAGTCGCATTGGCTGATGTAATGAGCCCTTACAACAGAATTACGAATAAAGAACCATTAACTGACGTTGGTGTTTTTACTACGTTGTGTTTTATCGAAGTATTTCGTATATACCTTGGAAGAAAAGGAGAAAATTACTCTGAAAAACCATTATATATAGTCTGTTCATTATTACTTATAATACCATCATCTATATTTGTTACATATTTTCTGTATTGGCAGTATAATGTTGTTAGATTAGAAAAGATGCTCAATTCGTTTCAGTTAATTTTGACATCTTCGGAAATGTGTTTTGGAATAGCTTATTTAATTTCGTTTTTTCGCAGAGCCAGATATTAAACTTGCTTAAATATTTCTACATAATAAATTATAAATCTTCAAAAACGTTTGTTATTTGTTAACTAAATATAAAGGACTAAACAAATATCAACTTAAGTGATTTAGATATATTTTAAATCAATTAATTTTGTTTTTATAATGTATCAGTTATTTTGTTTATCCGAAAAGTGAATAGTTTTTAAAATGAATTTCTCTGGTGCAGTTAAAATAGTTGATAAAATAACAATCTCATTTATTTAAAAATACGAACAATTTTAAAATATTTTATTTATTACATTCGTATAAATAAAACATTTCATATATTTGTGTTGTGTGTTTGTGAAAATAAGTATTTAGAATTATTTTTATTTTGCAATAAATATTCATTACAGTTTACATTAGTCATTACATCATCATCGTGCCGAATACTGTGGCTAGGCATTGTGTATTATGCTTTATGTACAAATGGACTAGCATTCAAGGCATTAATTTGAAACGTTGATATCTAAAAATACTGTAAATCGCCCGTTCACACTTATATGAAGTTATTATGATTAAACCGAGGTTCATAGCTAATGTAGCACTTAATGTATATTCGTTTGGACAATTATGATGATGAGGTAAGAAGTGCAACAAAAAGCTTCAGTAATACTCATCGTTATTTTACACAATTTGTACTGATTACTGAATAAGGAAATTAAACTATTAAAATATTATGTCTGCTGGATTCATTTATATATTGCAAATCAATTTAGAGTACCGATTATACTAAATGAATGAAAACAGTTACGTACAAATTCGAACAGAATTTTAATCAATTAACGAAAATTCAAAAGAAACTATACATATATAGTTAGTGATGGAAGAAAATAGATTTACAAAATTAGTTTGTAGGGCGTGATTTAAGGATAGAATTATATTTAGCAAGTCTCCATTGCTACTAACTTTTAATATGTATAAAATGGCGATTTTATTTGAAGGTATATTAATTTTAATAACAACCTGTATATTTATTATTATTGATTATCCATATATATTGTACTATACTTTCGTCTGAATAACTACTTTTTACGCCAGGACAAAGATCCGTGTTATTTAAAATGCACGGTGATTATTTGTATGTAAAAAATAATTTGAACAAATGTTTTAAATAATGGTGTTTTCAGCGTTCTTTGATGACTTTTGTGTTCACGACATATCTAAATATAAACATGAACATTCACTCAATTTCTTGTCAACGTTTGCTTATTGGCAAAATATAATTATATTCATTTATTAAAATAAATGTTGAATCTCTCGTTTAATTTTTGACATAAATGAGTGGAAAATATTACCTCCTCTCAAGAGGTATGTGATATTCTGGACTTCATTCATCAGATCACTGATACTACCTACATGATTAATTATCTTTCCTTTTTAAATATATATATATATATATACATGTGTGTGTATTTTCTGTACTTTATAAATGTATTTTGTAATTATGATGATTAAACTAGGCAAGTCAAAAACATATGTTTCATTGTATCGACCAGTTCTTACATCTAAAATAATATTGTATTAAAAGTTATTAAAATATTAGTTACTGCATTTTTACGACTTTAGTTGATCTCTATAATCTTCTTGATGTTTTGTATTTTTTATTCACCCAATCATCGCCGTTCAAGATTTCAATTTTTTCTGTCCCTTCCCCATTTTCTACTTGTGCTTCAGTTCCAGGGCTCTCTTCTGTGTCTCCTAATTTAATAATTTAATCTTGCTCTCCATTTACCTTTTGAATTTCAATCATAATTCCTTCTTTTTTGCTAGCACAACTTTCAACCTCATCTCTTCATACCCATAATTTTTCATTAATACATGTCTCCAAGTTGTAACTGAATCTCTCTATGGTGACTATAATATTTCCGATGAATAAAAATGTATTTTGTTCATGCTTGATATCTACACATCAGTTGTGTGTTTTATGCATTACATAAAATAACAGTATATAAATGTTTTGTCTTTCCATACTATTTGTAGGTCATATTTTACAATGGCATATGCTACGAGTACAAACGTCAGTTAACGTGTTAAAAACAGTACCCCCATTAAAATGGTTAAAATGGTAGGTCATATTTTATAATAACATATTCTATTTTTTAAAAAAAAACAGCTAATATGTCAACAACAGTCAGTGAATTCCTTTGTGAAAAATATGATAAAACAGTTCGTTGGAACACAAAATTAACTAAAGAGGTGAGGTAAAAAGTTAAATAATGCAACTGACAAAAAGCATCCAAGGACAATCAAATTAAAGAAGTAACCATTATAATGCCTCCGCTATATATGCTATTGTCAGGGTAGTTAGTGTTAGTTTAGTTCTGATGATGGGCACGGCATGTTGCTTGAAACCTAAACTCGGGTTTACTAATATATCGTTTTAATTTTATTAATAAATCGCTTTTTTATTTTTTGTACGCGGTTATCCCGAAATTATTGTATCTAATTATACACTAAATGTTCCTAAGCACTACAGAATCATCGATAATTACGATTCTAGGCAACTTCAATTTATGTATAGTAAATATAAACATAGAACGCTCAAACATAACCTTTTCGTAACGCTTGTACGATTTTTTTCCATATAATTCTTCTGTTTTATTATTATTTTCCCATTTTCGTTGTCCAGTTATATATATTACCGTATTATAAGCATACATTTTTTTCTTTCTTTACTATGTTACGTGTCCTTATAAATTCTGTTATACATTGAGCTATCATGAGTGTTTCGTAATTATTATTTTGTGTAAAATATGTTGAAATATACGTTTCTTTCTTTCTTCCGTATTAGCATATAGACACAAGAATATATCAGAGTGAAACTAAATAGACTGGTTATATTATTTAACCATTTCATTTGTATTAAACGTTAGACACTATACATTTACACATATATGGATGTTACATGAGCGACAATTACTAAGATTATTAAGTCTAGGATAAATAGGTTTGTCTATTTCACAAATTTTTGCCTCTTTTTTAAAATAATTAAATAATATGTACTTGTGTTTAGTTTCCACAATGTTTTTGTAAAACAGTGATAAGTTCTCATTTACACATATATACAACTACTGATAAGACAAATTTGTCATTACTTTTTTTTCAAGGTCATATTACTTCATCAGCTAACTTAACTATTGGCGTTGTAAAATGTTATTTTTTTATGTGAATATTGCTATTCTTTGATACGATGTGTATTTTGAATTCTTTGTGCTGACCAACTGTTCTAGCTATTGGAAGCATGTGTTTTGTTGAAATTTATATTTGAAACAAAACTTCAAGCTGAGGAACAGTATATGATAACGGGATGAATGTTTTATACACAATTAATTTATATTTAACATTAAGAAATAAGTTTCTGTTAATAGATATATGACAGATATGCTTTCGAAGAAGAAGAAAAAATTTATTCATATAAATAAAAGATATAAACTGACACTATAAATTATTGGTACCGGCTTGTAGGCCTTGTCCAATGTAAAATTCTTATAAATACAATAATAAAAGATACATTTTCATTTATGTATAGATTAAATATTAATTTATGCTGGAAAAAATAAAGAAAAACCCCAACTACAGAAAAAGAAGAAAGGAGAGGAAACACATTCAGTTATAATATCAATTCTAGCACATTAAAAATTATTGAAATTGAAAACTACTACAGGAAACTGTACCAGAGGTGCCACAACGGAAATACATATAAATTTAAACAACTTTACTATAGATTAAAAAATTTAGTAAAAAACTATCGTTACAATAGATATCTAAGTAATGTCTCGCAAACTAATAACCAACTTTGGAAAATAAATAAATATTTTTTCAGGGGGCCAAACACACTTGCCACCTATTTCTATGCCTGGAAGCGAGGATAACGTAGTATATTCTACGGAAGATGATAGCTGATCACTTTGAAAATACACATGCTCAGAATGACACAATGTCCACGCACTACCACGAGCGTAAAGTAAAGCAAACAATAAACACTTTGTTAGCAAATATCACAGTGACATTGAAACATGATGACTTAACGTCACCTAAGGAAGTCAAGATGTGCATCAGAACCCTCAGAAACACACACTCTACTGGTCATGATAAAATTAGTGTCAAAATGATCAAAAATTTACCTCGTAAAGGCATAGTCGCTCTAGCAATGGTATTTAATTCTTGTCTTCGGCTGTGTTATTATCCTGTGTCGTGGAGACTATCTGTAACTTCGCCTCTACCAAAATTTGGCAAGGATGCTTCCTTGATGAAGAATATCAGACCTATCAGTCTGATTAGTAATATTAGCAAATTATTCGAAAAAACGTTGCTGATTAGACTTAGAAAATATAGCGATGCTAATGAAATCCTTAACAACTTCCAATATGGCTTTTGTCCTAACTTAAGTACTACTACACAGTTAGTTAAAATATGTGACCAAATTGCCGATAATTCTAATAAAAGTAAACATAGTGGATTAGCATTATTAGACATTGAAAAAGCCTTCGATACCGCGTGGCATAATGGCATTCTCTACAAGCTAATCAAATACAAATTTCCATGACATTTGATCTCTTTAATTAAATCTTATTTGACAAATAGAAAATTTTACGTAAAAATTAAGGATCACAAATCAAAAATTAGATACGCAAGAGCAGGAGTACCTCAGGGAAGCATCCTTGGACCATTTCTCTTTATTATTTACATAAACGATATCCCCAGCATGAAGGAAGTTAATATCAACCTATATGCTGATGATATTGCTATAATGACTTCATCATATCGCATTGATACCATCAGTAATAGACTAACGTTGCAAAACTATACAAATTCATCTTCAAGTGGAAAATTAAATTAAACGATAGTAAAACAGAAACAATTTTTTTTACGAGACGGAAACCCAACATAAATAGTTACGTTAAAATTAAAAATCAGTACCTAGATTGGAAATCAAGCATTCGTTACTTGGGAATTACACTAGATAGTAAGCTGACCTTTACAAAACATGTAAACGAATCTATATGCAGAGGACACAAAAAAATGAGCGTACTATTTCCATTATTTAACAGGAAATCTACACTGTTATCAATTAATAAACTCTTACTTTACAAGCAGGTAATATCGCCCACAATTTTATACGCCAGCCCAGTCTGGTCTAGCACCAGCTTAAGTAACATTAACAGACTTCAACGATTACAAAATCATTGCCTTAGAATAGTTCTTAACAAGCCTAGATTTACACGCATTAAAACAATGCACGAAATACTAAATTATCCCTATATAGAAGAAACAATAAAGGTTAATACAAGAAAATTTTTTAACACGTGCTCCAGGTCTACTGACGTTATCATTAACCAAGTTGGTAACTATGATTATCAGTCTCTACGGCACAGGTACAAAAAATATAAACACAGATGAATAAAACATATTTTACTTGAGTAGTATATCTGTAACTAATGTTAATCCCAGCATTCTACTTACATTAACTCTATTTTGTGCTTAAACTCATTTTAACTACGATTATTATTCACACAGATGTTTATTTTTAATCACTTATATTACTCTCATCGTTAGTTAACGAGTAAGCTATTTCATATGTCCTTTTAATTTTTAAGATGCAGGTTTTTGTGGAATTTTTTCTAGTAATTTTCTTTAACATTGTAATTCTAGTTTAATTCTTTGTTTGTATTTATAATTAACAATAAGTCTATCGGTTAAGGAATTTCATTTTTTTTCCGGAACGATATTATATAATTTTAATGTTTGTTTATACTGTACCCTACAAATAGCAAATACAAATTTTTTCTTTCTTTCTAATATCAATATGAAATAATTTATTTTATACTTATTTTAACATAATATCATTTTAGACACTTTTATGACAGAAAGTTATGTTTCAGACGCTTGTGTTTATATTTTTTTTATCTTATAGCTAATGATTCGTAATTAGGTATAGTTAGATATTGCTTTAACAGGCAGAGACGAGTTACTTTCACAATTCACATTTAAGAAAAAATTTACTTGCGAATAGCGATATTCTGTTCACTATGAAGTCTAAGTTCAACATTTCATTTATTAATTGTATCTTTGTGTACTTGGGCAAATTTAATATGATTCGGCAGCAGTCATTCTGTATTGTATTTTTTGATATGTAGTTTTAGGCACGTAGTTCCATATGGGACAACCGTAGGTTAGCAGTGGTTCAATAATTGACTTATAAATAATTAATTTATTTCGAATATTTAGTTTGGATCTTTTATTGAAAATAGGGAACAGTGTAAAAATTTTTGCTCTAGTTTTATTAACACTATAATTGATGTGTTTCTCAAAAGTTAATTTTTTATCGAGTATAACGCCTAGGTATTTAACGTTTTCCTTCCATTGTATGGTTGTGTTATTCAATGTAATTTCAGGTTTGATAGATGGCCTTCTTTTAGGGAATAGTTTAGCCTCCGTTTTAACAACATTTACAGCTAATTTCCATTTGTTTAGGAATGCATTGATCATTGTAAACTTTTGTTGCAATCTATTAGTTATAGCGCTAACTCTAAAGGACGAAGTTAACAATGTAATGTCATCGGCATATATTATGGAGCCTTTAAATTGAGGAAAATCATTGATATATAATAAGAATAAGAACGACCCAATATAGCCTGCATGGATGGTTTTAGATGTGGAGTAATCCTTTTTGATTCTTACTCGGAAGTTTATGTTTGTTAAATAGCTGTTTACTAGACATATCAGATTAGGATGAAAGTGGAGTTTTATCATTTTATAGATTAGACCATGGTGTCATACAGTATCAAAGGCTTATTCCATATAAATGAGTAAAAATCCTGTGTTCATTTAAATTAAACTTATCCGTTATTATGTCACACACAATAGCCACCGCGTGCACTGTAGAAAGATAAAACCAAATTGATTATCCGGTAAAATATTATTATCATTAGCAAATTTAGTTAGATTAGTTAGCAACACCTTTTCAATTATTTTGCTAATATTGTTAAGTTAATCGGCCTAATATTTTTAGGGTCTTTGTTAGGTTTACAGGTATTATAATTGAGGATTTCCATACAGTGGGAAAGTATTTTTGTCTGATGCATTAATGATATTAAAAGAATGACGCCTTTACGCGGCAAGTTTTTTAATAAAATAGCTGGAATGTAATCAGGACCAGTGGATAGTTTATTTTTTAATTTTTTAATGTGTTTCCACATTTGATTAGGCGTAGTAAGATGGGAAGCTACAGGGTGTAGGGACTTATTATTTTTGAGAAAGTAATTAACAGCACGTGTAACTACCGTCGGTGATTACTTGTGGATAAGTAATAATTTTGTGCATGTATGTCTGAATAAAATTGAGCGAGTAGCTCTGCTTTCTCACTATCAGAGTAAGCTATATTTCCCCCAGATTTAAGCGGTTGGGATGCTGCGATGTGTTTTATTCATTATTTTTGTAAGTTTCCATAAGGTATTATCCTTAGCTTTTAAATTTTGTAACGTCTTATTCCATGTATCATTTTTATGTTCAATTAATAAAGTTTTTACTTTCCAATTTAATAGATTATAGAGAAATTTACAAATAGGTCCAAACGTGTTAATTCTATTTTTTTTATATAACTTTCTGTAGCGTTTTTTTGCAGTTTTGATTACTTATGGTATATTAAGACGATAATTGTTTTCTGTGTCAATTGGTATGGATGACTTAGTAGCGTATTGCAAGGTCCCTAATAGATGGTTAATATCTAATTTTATTTCATTGTTATTATTATGATGGGGTTTAGCTTTCATGGTGGTATCATTAACATAGAAAAATGTAGTCAATCATCTAAGGTTACTCACACGTAACAAACATGTATTGACCAGCAGGGTGGAATTAACTTTAATTTCAGCGGGTATTGTGAGACTCCTGCAGGTGAAAAATATGGCCTCAGTCTTATCAGAGTTTAAATTAATTTGCCATTTTTTATAATAATGCAACATTTGATTTATTCCTGTCTATAACTTAGTAATTGCTTCATGAATATAAGAAGTACAGAGAATAGCTGTGTTGTCAGTGCTTGCAGTAGTGATGGGAAATACTAAGACTCTTCAGTACTACTAAGTACAACTAGTATGAGTACGTCAAAATACTACCTAGTATTTTTATTCATTCTACTCTAGTACTGTTATATATGAACGTGTTAATCAAATTTGAAAGTTTGAACTGCTTATCAACTTTACTTACAATTCACTATTAATTTGTTAAATACAAAGATATAACATTATTAATAAAAATAATAGGTACATTGAACTTAATACTATCAAATCTTAAATATAAAGTACTTTCACCGTTTAAAATGTAATAAATGAAATGTTTTTTATATTTAATATTTCACTCTGTAAAAAAAAAGTAATGAACAGTTAACTAAATACATCATTTACTATAAACAAAAATTTAAAATTTATAAATGAGAATACAGATATAACAACAATAGAGAAAAAAATATCGGTTTTATGTTATAAATTTTAATTGTATACTTTTAAGAGTTTTGTTGCAAAAATCAGTCGTTTCAGTTTTCTACTTCCTAGTTTTCTCCTCCTGTCATTTAACATTAGGCCAGCGGCAGAAAAAATTCGTTCGCATGGTACACTTGTCGCTAACGCATTCAATTTGACTATGGCTACTTGAAAAAGATGCGGATATATATTTTTATGTTCTTTCACCAATCTAAAGGAGTTTTATTATCGGTATATAATAATACATTATTCTCGAAATATCTTTGTACTTTTATAATTGCCCGTGATGTACTTCTCTTCGGACGAATATTTTGCATTTTTTGAGCATAATGGTGCTACACAGAAGATATATTACTTTCCAATTGTTGAACATTTTCATTATTTACTTCTTCTACATATTGATGCCTTTGTTCTTTATTTATAAGAGAAGTGAAAATATTTATAACATATGGTTTTGTTTCATCCGCAATATTTTGATCTTCGAAATATAATTTAAACCTTGGATCTAAGAACATATATAAGGTAAAAGTCCAACTTTTCCCCAAATTATTGTTTTCCTTTCAGGTGTTTTACTAAATTCGAAACCAAACTCTTAAAGCATAATTTAACTTTACATATTTTACATTCAACTTTATATTCACCAATGCCCATAAAATGGTCCCATGCAACACTACTTTATAATAGTTAATTAAAATTTTAAAAAGTTTATATATATTACAAATCACAAATAATTCAGGAGTTCATGAAATACTTCATATATTAAGTATTTACGCGTTGTCGTTATGACCAAGTATGTACGAAATACTTTAGTCAAGGAGTGCGTAAATATACTAGGTAAAAAATACTCGTACGTTAATACTAGGTAAAAATTACTCGTACGTTAATACTAGGTAAAAAATACACGTAGCGTACTAGCATCGTACTACGTATAGCTTAGTATTATTATTTAATATTTATTATACTTCTTCGTCACGAGTATTTTAATACCGGTTTAAACTGTTTAAAGTTATATTTTATATATATGTAGTATGTACTATGTGTCATACTGATAATAGCTAGACGCATACGAAAAGTTGTGATATTCACCAGACTAACATTTTTCATCATTTCACAACTTTCTCATATTTTTAAAAATACTAGATGCGACTAGTATTAGTATTTAGTTATCTGGAACAGGTATTACTTATTCCAAAAAAATACCTAGTACAAATACCCGTTCTAGTATATACGTCTCACCTATATCTTGCAGCTGGTATCTTTTGAATTTTGAACCGTCGCATGTCTTTGCTATGGTGTTGTAACTCCATTGCCAGTGGATTTGGATGAAGTTGTAATCTCGAAGCACAATTGTTGCTGTGCCTGCCGGCGACTTCTTATAATTTACTGAGATTTATTCTCGTTGACTTTGATGCGCCACTTGTAAAAAAAAAAGTGATAGTGAAATTTTACTCGGTATATTGAGTGATTGGAAAATTATGTAAAATTAGTCATTATTAGAATGGAACAGAAAAAAGCAAAAATATTTTTAAATTGTATAGGCGCATAACATTATAGTCTATTGTGCTTGATAGCACCAAAATTGATTAGTCAAATAAAATATAAAGAAATAATAGATTTGCTAACTGTACACTTATGTCTAAAGCCAAATCCTATTGTGGAAAGGCATAAATTGCTTTCTACAATGCAGAAACAATCAGAATCAATTTCAAGTTACATTGTAGAATTAGCTACATGTGAATTATGTTGTAAAGATTGTGAAGCAGAAAACCCAGAATTATTGTTAGGACCCCAGTTCATTCGAGGAATATCAATTGAACACACTTATTACATAGTGGTGAAAAATATTTTTGCTGACTGGAGTTATTATAAAAAAGGCAACCTGCACTATGAAGTAAAGTTGGATAATGGATATATGCTAAAAAGGAATATCAACCAATATGGAAAACTGAGATTACATTCCAGAAACCACACAAAATGGTATCATTCAATTTAGCATTTCCATTGTGAAAGAAAATATCAACAAAGCAACAGTAAAATTTACACAAAAGGCTCTAACTTTCACTGCAGAAAGTCCAACTACAGCCACAGTTCCTTCAACACCAGTAAGAACACTTCTGATGTCAGAATTGAATAGCAACATACACCCAGATATTTGAAAGATTATGTTTGTAAACAATATTATTGTTGCAGCTCCTAATGTTTACTAAACTTAAAATTATGCATGGAAACTGTTATAAACAAAATTTATATTACACTGTGTGGGCAGCTTTAGTTGAGAAAAAGGATTGTGTCAGTTTTATTTTTTGGTTTTATCAAGATATATATATTACATGGTGGTATTTTTCATATTATTATGCTCACTTTAAAAATAAATGTGATTATAAGAAAATGTAATGTGTTCTTTTACTAATAATTAAAATAATTAAAAAAACGACATAACAATGGACAAGAAAGTTTTCATGTGGCCTAAATGAGATAAACTAGTATCACTCATTGCTATGGTGGGGGGAAACATGCTCTAAACTGAAATGTTAAAAGAAACCTATATTTAACAATTACTAGTTTGATTTAACATATGGAATAAAATTATATTGCACACCATGTAAAAGCAAATTTACTACAAAACAACAATAGTCAAAGTACTTTTCACAGACATGTCTCTGTCAATGTGTGTCTTGACACTTTGCAATGAACAATTCACACAAAGGAACTTACATCAATGATACAGAAAATTTAGAAATTTAAAAACTCTAGATAATTTGTCACAAGAACTGAAAAAAAGTAAATGGTGTCATATTTCCATTCCAATTACTTAAATATGACATATACATCGATTAGTTTTATTTCTAATTTCCCTAGGCTGCTGATGTGCTGACTAGTACCTACTCATTTTTCCATCCTATGAATTTAAATAATGTGAAAATCTAGATAAAATTGTAAAATACTTAGAATATGCCAAATAAAAATTTAACATTAAAAACAAGAAAATCAGATTTTTAAGATTGGAAAGAAGCATTTTAGAAAACAGTATAAAAATATTTTATGAAATCAAGAAAAAAGAAAACCATACAACTAAAGTGCACATAAGAGTTTAAATAAATCTACCAGTGCGTTAAAATTAGATTATTATGGAGTAGAAATGATCACTTTTTACACCAATGTTATTTTAAAACAAAGCCTTGTATATATGACTCAGAACAAAT
This sequence comes from Coronaproctus castanopsis, assembly GCA_032883995.1. Classification (NCBI taxonomy): domain Eukaryota; kingdom Metazoa; phylum Arthropoda; class Insecta; order Hemiptera; family Monophlebidae; genus Coronaproctus; species Coronaproctus castanopsis. The sequence goes on along the minus strand of CM065053.1, from coordinate 43,199,518 downwards.
AAATATCTTTGTATGAAACTGAGGACTGCCGAATTGAAAAATGTCAGCAAAATTGAATTTGCAAGTATATATTATAAAAAAATAAGAATCCAACGTGATAAAGTAGAAAATTAAATTTTATAGTTAATAATAATAATAATTAAGAGGATAATAATTTTGGAGAAACATTTGTTATAATTGATAAAAAAAATGTGTCTTTACTGACTTTCACATTAAATAATGTTCTAAAATAAACTATAAGTAAATGTGTCACTGCTTTTTTTTTTCTACATAACGTTTTAAGGGGAATTATACTACTACAGGATTGTGCCAACAACTGATAAAATGGAGGTACGAGTAATTTAATTTCTAAAATATATATTAAATTTAAGTAATTCTGTCAGATTTTAGTAAATAGTAGGTAGGTTGGATTTTTTATGCATAAATTTCAGTGTAAGTTTATTGTTTTTGTAAGGTGCTGCTACAATTTAAAAAAATGGTTTTATGATATATTCTAGATAGTACTAAAAGTTGAAGTTATGATGTACATTAGAAAGTCAATAAAAAGTGGATCTAATGCGCAATGTATAAAAAATGCCTCTACATGTGTATGTATATACATACGTATATGTGACATATATATGTATAACGTATATGTGACATATATATGTATAACGTATGTATATATTATACATAAATATATGAGATAAAATAAACATAAATGGTTAAATATTTAAATAATGGCTTTCTGTCATGTTCCGTGTATTTCAAAACTTTGTGCACTTAAAAATGTGAACGGTGGCGTAGTTTTTTTTTTATTATGATATTTTGGTGCATGACAGTTCAAGCCAAAGTAAATAACTAAATAGTGTTTAAACAAATATATGATGAAATTCAACTTTTTATACATTATTGCTTTAATTGAGATCAACGGCTATATAATCATACCTTGTTTATAACTTTTCAACTTTTTATTTTAATATATGCAAATTGCATTACGTGTTTAATTTCGTTTGAAATATATTAATCACAATTCTTATAAATTTTTACGTTGTTTGTTATGTGAATAAACATCATTAACTGCAATTTTTTAGTGTTCTAGGTCTAATCAAAATGTAGGAGAAATTTATCAAATCATATTTTGGCACGTACATAATTTTTGACGCATAAATGCAGAAATAAAGATGTCTTCAAAGAAACCGTTACTTGCAATTTTGTAAGATATTTTAAATCTATAACGTGATAGTCTTTAATAGAGATTTGCTTTATCATTAATACTTGTTGAGTTTCAACGCAAAGCTATGTTTTATTTTTAATAATTTTGTATAACTTTCAGTATGGTATTGTTATTGGGAACCGGTATGATGTATTTTGTATCGTTTCTCTTCGAAAGTACATATCAGTATATTTTCAAGCAAGGAGGAAACACTAATGATACCTGGATTTTTCGTCTAGTATTAAATTTACTTGGATATTCGACAGTATTAGTTCCTGGATTAATTTTATACTACTATGCAAAGAGAAGCCAATTGCTGGATAAACCGGGTACTTTATGACTTATCTTTTATGTCGATTTAAAAAAAAACCGAAATATTTTATGACAATTTTTAATGTTTTAAAAAGTTTTTATGTGGGGATAGATAATAGCAAATCTAATGTAAAAATTAAAAAAAAAAAACTGAAACAAAATTAATAATCCAGATAAATTATTATTCGTTTATTTATGTATTTTATTTCCATCAATTTGATATTTTAGATCAAAGTTGGTTGAAATATTTGGTGAAACAGTTATATTTTGGCTTAGACACGAAAGGATATTCAAATATGGATAATGTTAATACCGTAAGCAAACAGAACTCGTTAATTAAATCGGCTTTTAAGCTTATATTTTGTTCAGTTGGTTTGTTATCATCTTACTTAATATGGGGAATAATGCAGGAGAAAATGATGACCAAGGTATTTATAAATTTACTGTTTCAACTGTTTTAATTTTTTGATTAAATTATTAAAATAATGCTAAAATTTGAGTAAGTATTTATAAAATATACTTAATGAAAATATAAAGTAGAATTATGCACTTGTGTTGTTTAAACACTGCTCTTTAGATTTCAATAATTTATTTGTTAAAATGCGTCATTAAGTTAATAATTACTTTTAATATGAAAAATTGTTTATTCAATGTTTAAAAATTAGAAACATGATTAAAATTTGATATCTTAAAGTAGATGGAAAAATAAGGATAAATATAGAAATTATAAATCGTATTAATGGGAATAGTTAATAAAAGAATGAAGTGACCACTATTGGCGAAGCTAACCTGTACGAAGTATAGAATTGAAAATGTAAGTTAATAAGTACATCGATTTAGACGACTTAATATGTCAGTTATAATGTCTTTGCCTGGTGCTTTACCTTTAGCTAGTTTGGCAGTTTTACACTGTATTTCTCTAGGAGATATATGTGTTTTGTTGGAAGTGACAATTGAAAAGATGACTGTAGATAGTCCATGAGGTTACGGGTGTGTTTAATTGAATATTGTGGGGTTAGAAAACGTTGTAAAAGTATGAACCAAATGTTTCTGTTTTTTCTAGATAGGTTTTTGCCCATTTACCGTTTAATTTTCTTACTGGAAATTGTTTGTGCGGTTGATTCAGATACAGTTTTAAAGCGTTATAAAACTGAGATAAAAATCCAAATATTTGTATTTTCGCAATTAATTGATAGCTCTTATAAAAAATTGTACATATCAAATCTAAATAAATTTTATATTCTCCATACGTCGTATATCATTGTTTTTGTATATAAAGAAATTTACTAAAAATTCATAATGTGTTAACATTCTATTCATCATGATTCGGAACTTATAAAGATGTTCATGTCATATTTTTGTTTTTTTTAGAAATATGTTAATTCCAAAGGTGAAAGTGGAATATTCCGGAATTCCCAATTTTTGGTATTTGCAAATAGAGTACTAGCATTTATGTTATCATGTGCATATGTAATTTTAGTACACCAACCAAAACATACGGTTCCATTGTATAAATACGTATATTGTTCCTTTTCAAATATATTGAGCTCGTGGTGTCAGTATGAAGCTTTGAAATTTATAAGTTTTCCTGCGCAGGTATTTTTATGTCATATATAATTTTGTAACACTAATTTTTCATTCATCAGTGTTATGCGGAGTGTAGTGATTTGATGTAAACAAAATTAAATTATGGAAAATTATATTAAACGCGAAGCTTTCCGAGTATTATATAATTATCAAAATACAAAATTAATGTCTTAACCGTACAAGTATAACATTCTTCCTGTAACACTTGTACTATTAAGACACCAGTTTTATGTTTAATAATGGAAAATTAAATTTTGCGTTTTTATTTTGTCTAATTTTATTTATTTTTAATCATAATTTCATGAACTTTATTACTAAAAACAAATAAATTAAATCAAATAAAACATAACATTTGTAAATTGTTTTCCATTAGAAAGAAAAATTTAATCAAATTGAGTTGGAAATTATAAAAAATAGTGCAAAAAAACTTTAAAAAACCGACAGAGATTATTGTTTCAAACAATAAATTAATTCGACTTTTAAAAATTAAATCACTCGAACAATAATGAGAAATTATCGGTTTAATATTCTTCGTGATTATTGGTGATAAGTGACTAAAGAATGTTATTATGAAATATTTTATCGTCATCATCTATAATTCTATTCATCTTCTATTTAATATTGAAAGTAAAGTGATCGATAACGAAGCTCGTCTAAAATCTTGCTTCAATATACGTTAACAATGCAACAAAAGTCGCGCGAAGTCACAATTATCTCTGTTACGAGATATTATAAAGAGTCGCAATCGAAGATGAATACACGATACTTTTCTAAATTCGCGTTCATTGCTCAAAATACAGTATATGGATAATCTGACTAGTTATAACGTAATTTTGAAAATGACACAATAATTTGCATTTAAATATTCAGGTATTTACGTTTGTTAGTTTGAACTTTAAAACATGATTTCCACTCGAGCTTCGAAAGAAAGTAGTTTGGTCTGTTTGTATTATTCCAGTATAACTTTTTATGGTCATTTCTTATTGATTTATCTTATTCGAAATATAATCTCGGTCGTGCCTTGTTCCCTCGAACTCGATGAGCGTTCAATAACGGCTCAAAAATACGCAAGCAAAAAATTGTCCTTATTTACTGATTAATGTTTTCTAATTCATTTTATGACGGAAAATAAATCAACTAAGTATACATATTTATATATATATATATTGTAACAACCATGCTTGTTACATTATTAGTATTAGTGAGCGATTAAAGCTGATAAATAGAATGAGAATTAAAATTTATATTTAGAAGTTTAAATTCAATATGTACGTGAATGATGAGAAAAAGAAATAGTATATGTATACGTACATCCGGTCGGCGTCGCGAACGTGACTTTCCCAAAGAAAAGATAGTAAAAAGGAAATACAATAAAAAAGACATAGAATGGAGCTAGATTGATATAGGTATAGATATATGTATTGGGGAAAGCACACTGGCGCCAGTAAGATTAGAGTTGTAAAAGAGTTAGTATAGAAAAAATACTGAAAGGTTATATATATAATAAATTAAGAATTGACATGGCAAGCAGACAAAAAGAGTAAATATACCTCATAAAATGGGCTCAGTCGGTATTTAAGACTAAAAGAAACAGCTCCGAATTTTCTGATTGGCTAGCCCAAAAGAGAAATCGGAGGGTTCCGCCGAAAACAGTTAATTTTTAGGAAATTTCTAATATGTATAGAATTCCTAGAAAAGTAAGTATGTTGAGTATATGTGTGTTATGTTACCTGATGCAGGCTGCTGTACTAATAACTATGTATAAGACTAATCTGTATGTATATGTATATGTATTTATATATATCGTACGGGTCGTTACAATATATATATATATATATATATATATATCATTGTCGTCGTATTTTTCGTTGCCAAACGTCGTGATTAGTTATTGTACGTTTATTTTTACGTACAGAACGAGCTAGCTATTCAAGGTACTATTTATATGCGATATACGGAGTGGGGTGCCATTACTTTCTCCGTGATAATTAAGAATTAAATAATGATGAAAAACTTTTTTTTTCATGTGGCGTATTGGTTTCGAACCCCCCGACCGTCGAATTGACATTCGAGCACTCTGGCAACTACGCCACGGCGATATATATATATATATATATATATATATATATATATATATATATATATATATATATATATATATATATATATATATATTAAGTGACGTCTTCGTATCGGAGGTAGGCGACTACTTACTATACATATTTTGTTGTACAGTGTAAGTAGCGTACAAAGCAATTATAATATGACGCTGGCGTGGGATAGCGCACACACCCTGGAGGACTGGTTGTAATCGCTTTGTTGTTACGATACAATGCAGCCCCGCGTGTTATTCAGGTGTACTATATTGTTTACCACCCTGCATATGGATATAACAGATGTATTGGTACTAAAATAGGTCTCCACCAAATGTTGAAATTGCAAAAATATAATTATTTACCCATAATAATTGATCGCGGTAAAAATGTTTAAAAAAAATCACGATCTATAAATGTTATCTAAATGTTCAAGGTGTTCACACATTAAATGAAAACCCAATAATTTCTGTTAATTTTTACTATTTTTATATTTTTAGGTGTATCTTTCAAAATTTTTGTCGTATAATCAAAAAAAAAAATATGCAATATAGTTGTTGAATACAGTGTATTGTTTAATATCAACGACGGAAAATATATATGTACTATTATATGCGAAATTTAAAATCTTCCTTTTGTTTCTTTTAACTTGCGGTCTAGGTGAGAGACACGAATATGTATAGGTCCGTAGGTTAGTGATTTCGAGGAAACGAAGTTGAAGTTCAATTTTTTTATGATGGTCAAACTCAGTGGACGACTGAATAATCCGTGCTCGATATGAGATATAAATTGTGCAGTTATCGAGTAGATATTGTATCGTGTTAGGAAAATTGCAGTTTGGATGGGATAGGTTGCCTGGATAGAAGCTTCGTGATTTCGGAGTGACGTAGGTGGAGTTTCTTGTGGTAACGATTTTATTTATCTTCGGTTAGCGGATAGTTATGTTTTCCACAGTTTAAATGCGTTGCTTATTCGTGTTTGTAGCGATTACTGTGTTATATGAATTCGATGATCCTTTAGCGTGTTTGTACTGGAAAGAATAGTTAGACTTCTTAAGTCGCAATATCCGAGAAGTGATTTTTCACCGATGACAACGTACGATTAAAACCGTCCGAATGAGACGTGATTGTACTTGTCGACGAGGAGAGTTATATAATATTTTTCTTTTTTAAAATATCGAAGAATTTTTTGTGAAATTTCGCTTTATACGAGTACCGTGTTCATCATTTTATTATATATTTTTTTTGCTATTTTAATATTTTTCGATAGCGTAATTGAATGAATTATATACGTACACACATATATATATATATATGTATATATATATATATATATACGTTTATAGGTGTTAGCGAAAGCATGTAAGCTGATACCAGTGATGTTAATGGGTACGATTATTTCTAGGAAAAAATACGACTATTACGAATACATTATTGCCGTTTTGATTTCGATCGGTGTAACGTTATTTTTCTTCGGATCGTCCGACGTTACGAAAAATGGTAAAAACAAAAAAACAAAACAAAAAGCTCGATACGAAATATTACGCAACGATATTAATAGACCCGCTTTGAATGACGATATTTATACTTCGATCGATGTCGATATATTTATATTTTGATCGATATATCGATAATTTATCAACGCGATATTCTTATTATCATGTATATATACGCAGATAAAACGGTTACTAGTTTGTCCGGAATAATACTAATAACCGGTTATACGGTATTCGATAGTTTCACGTCTAATTGGCAAAGCGTTTTGTTTACGAAATATACCGTGACTTCCGTACAGATGATGTGCGGAGTGAATTTTTTTTCCTGTTTATTGACGTCGGTATCATTATTACAACAGCAAACTTTCAAAGAATCTTCTTATTTCATGTTTCAGGTAGGTAAAATCTATTTTTTGTCGGTTTAATTTTCATCCGTCTTTTATTTATTTCGAATTAAATAAAATTATTTTAATTAAATTTATTAATTTCGACGATTTCGCGCTAAGAAATTTTTGTATTTTTTAATATATTAAGAAATGTTTTCGATTCATCATCGTACTTTCCTTAACAATGGTTTAAACGCTTGAGCGCGGTAAAACTTATATATCGGTAATTTTCTCCCGATTTAAATCGGTGTGAAATAAACCAATTTGTCAGATTTAGAGCATCATCAACGATTCGGTTAAATGAACAAAATTTACCAGATTTCGTACCCACGATTCGATAAAATGAATCAACTTACAAGATTTCGTATCCGTGTGAAGTGAACTATAATTTGTTAAAAGTTTACATCCACGATTCGGTTAAATTAATTTGCCAGATTTCGCATTCGTGATTTTATTGGATTTTTGTTGTAACGTTAGTATCGGGAAAAGTATTTCGAATCGCGAATTTTTACCGGTCTTATTAAATATTTACTTATCCATCGAACCGATACGAAATTTTTGTTATCGTTTTGTTTGGCGTCATCTAACTTTCAACGCTGTAGTATGTATATATGTCATTTTTAGATTTAAATTTACCGTCCTTCAGTTTAAAAAAATGCTCTTTTTTCTCGCTTCGTTGTTATCTTTTTATCTTTATTTTTCTACGTTATCCATTTTCATTTTTTAATATAAGCGTAATTCGTTTTAATTTATTTTCGTACACTGTAAGAGATTTCGTAGACTACGAAGAAGTTTTATTCGCGATTAACGTATTCTGCGTTTTTACGATATTCAATTTCAACCTCTTATTTATTTCGCGTAGTAACTAGTGTATTAAGAAATTGCTGTAATTCTTTCAAAACCGTATCATCGAACCTTATTAATTATTCGATTCAATATATTTTTCATATTCTTGAAATATGTTCTGCAAATATAGAAATTGAATAATAATGATAGTATCTCTTTTCTGTTAACACCACATACACATATATGTACATACATACACATATATGTAGATACATATATATATGAGATATTACCCATATTTTCTGAGTTATTTTAAATTTATAGGTCGCATTAAAGCGAGCGATGCTTATTTGATATACTTAAAATAGTGTAGGTAAAGTAATTTTTGTAACGAGGATAATAAACAAAACATTTATTGCACTTGTATAAATACAAATCAGAAAACAAAGCTCCTGCTTTTTATACATTTAACAGATATTTACACACATATAAAAACACACGCGTATACACTATATATGTATTATACACACACATACATTATATATATATATATATATATATATATATATATATATATATATATATAAATAAACGGTGACGAATTATGAAATTTTAAATATAAAATTTACGCGTTTAAAATTATTATATTAATGTAAATTTGTCTCTTGTAAGTCGCCGTCTCCATTAATTCCTATTTGATTTAAATGAGAAATTAAAAGTATATACTAATTTTGTAAGATTTATAATTTTTTCCCCCTTTTTTTTCTGCTAACTTTTAACTAGCCTAATATGGCTATCTAACAAGAATGTTTTCACATATGTGAGGTTACATGCTGTCTACTTCGTATTATTTTCATACAATGATGAGTTTATTACTAATTTATCTGAGTAAGTTCCGATGGTTCCTTTTCAGCTTTCTTGTCTGTTATAATAATTGAAAATTTGTAAAATAATTTAATTTTTTGTATACCTCTATTAATTTGGAATCGTGTGTATATATATATATATATATATATATATATATATATATATATATATATATATATATATATATATGTGTGTGTAAAAATTTCTGTACAGATTGGAATATAAAAACTAATTCCAGTTTTAAAACTCGACGAGAAACTGGAGCAAAATGTTTATTTTTGATATGCTCAGTTAACATCACGAACCGTCTACTACAATATTTTTTCATTGTAGTTAGTATGCTCGTCGTTCTCTGATTAATGTTGCTGTTTTTTTTTTTCAGTTCCCAGATTTCGCGGTGGATTGTTTGCTTTTGTCTGTATGTTCAGCTTTAGGACAACTGTTTATTTTTTATACGATATCGTCTTTCGGACCGGTGGTTTTTGTTATTATAATGACAGTCAGACAGGTACGAAACGTGGCGTATTGTTTTAAGTAAATAAAATATAAAAATAACGATATTCTCTCGATGAAGTATCGCTATACTAGGCAAACACACGCATACATAGACATACACACACACACCCGCGTGTCATATACACACGTTTAAAATAATTTAAGTATTGTATAAATATTACGTTACTCGCGTATATTTATTTAAAAAAAAAATAATTGACACGCAACTTGCATAATTATTATTTATACGGTCGATATAATAGTTGCGGATTTACAATTCGAACAAATCGTATCCGATATTTTAGTATAAAATTCATTTATCATAAATTCGAGAAGAAAAAAAAAACAACCCGTAAATAAAATTTCTCCCGTGTAATAAAAAAATCTGAGGTACTATATGCCTCAGAAGAGAGCCTAGTAACGAACAGTAAAGGCCTAAATGAACAACTTGAAAGGGCAGAAAGGAAAATATTAAGAAGGAAATAAGTAGAAATGTATAGCAAACGGAGCAACCAGGAATTATATCAACGTGTAGAAAAGATTACCGCTACGGTCGGAAAAAGACGAATTAGTTTGACCCTATGCAAAGAATGAAGCCAGAAAGATTCACTAGAAGATTGTTCGATTATATGAAAGACTCAAAATTAATGGCACGTGTAACACGGACGTTAAAAAAGATATGGATAAATTAAATATTATACCGGAAGATGTAGATAAGCGAACATCGTTAAAGAAGAAACTGTATGATTGTAAACAATTAGCGGAGAAACTCAAGGGAAACACACTGCTGGTACCTTATGAAATAAAGTAAGAAAAACTTTCACAGCGAAACTAGTTGACAACGTAATCCATTAAATTCGATACAATAATAATTATATATATCCTAACCTAACCTGTATAAAAACCAAAAGGCAATTATCAAACAGAATAATGTACAGGCCGAAGCAGTAATCAAGAGAGAAGCGAGAGAAATATATAGAACAAGCTGTCAAGGGGTTGAAGATAATGGAGTTGAAGGAATAAACGGAAAACAAATATGTATGATAAGATACGCGATGACATTGCAATGATTACAGAAAATAAAAATTAGCACTGAATCTAATAAAGGACATCAAGTTACAATATGAAAAAAAAAGTAAAAATAGAATAAAAATTTTAGTAGGCATTGAAACGAAATTAAACACGAAAATCTGAGTAAAAAATTATACCATAGAACAAGTAAATCAATTTGGGAAGTCAAATCTTATCTGATGGAAGATATTTCATTGTAAAAACGTACGTGTGGTGGTCGATATGCTTATATGGTGCTGAAACTTGGGACGTTAAAGAATATGGATATCGCATAGCTGGAAGTATTTGAAAGCTGGTGCGGGAAATATTCAAGATAAAATGGACGGATAAAGTTACTAAAACGAGGAGTTTTATAATAGGATCAAAGAAGAAAGGCAAATTGTTAAAATTACTTCCGAACGAAGAAATAAATGGATAGGACATGTCTTAAGACAGAGCGAGCTGATAGCATTGTTAGAAGGGAAAATAGAAGGAACACGTGTGCAAGGTGAACGCCAAGAAATTTATAGTTATAGATGATATGGGAAACAAATAATTATCAGTAACGGATGAAGCAGCTGAGTAGAAGAAGAACAGAATGGAAAAGAATCACGTGAATTTGAAGTTTAATTGTTTCGATTCCAGGAGTTCTACTCGTTGAAACTCCATATATGTTCACTTTTCTTTTTTCGATTACTAACGTACGTACTTATTTAATAGTAATCGTGTATAGGTAATAATATTTTATTTTAAAAAAATAATAATAATACCGCTAAGTACGCTTCGACTCGGTGTATAGTTTTTATTTTTATTATTATTATTTTTTTTTTTCGTAGGCTTTAGCAGTAATGTTATCTTGTATAATATATCAACACGAAGTAAGGACCATTGGAATCGTCGGCATCAATATTGTATTTTTAGGAGTATTTTTACGCATTTATTGGAGTCAACGAATGAAAGCTTTAAGAAATAAAGTTCAAAAGCAGCTACCGGCTTAAGTGAATTATTTTTAAAAGCGTATATCGTATCTACTTCGGAAATTTATCAGTAATTATTTTCGGTGAAGTATTTTATTTTGTTTAAGAATGCATTTATTAACTGAGGAGTTTTCTAAACTATAAATATATACTTTTTTTTTTCGACGCAACGAATTAAAAATTAAGTTTAAGCTGCGATTTTGATGGTTGACGAGATTATATTCGTCTTAATATATTTTACAAACAAAATGGTATATCTTATTTTTATCATGAATTCCTCATGCAGCGACGTTTGTTTTTCACTTAGATGATATAATTACGCGTGAAAGTCATTAAAAGTGGAACTTAAATTAAGGACAAAGATGAGACGCTAAGTGCTATAGCGATATTTTTTTTTTCATTCGTTATTTTTAAAACTTGTTTGTATTTGCACTCATTGTTTTCAAACTTACACGTTGTTAAAAATAATGCTTCTTATAAGTTTATTCCGTAAATGCCAAATTTCTTTATCACTGATATATGAAGGTATTCAGAAAGTACCATTACAGAAAGCTCCCCCGGTTTAGGCAGGATTCATGGTGAAATTATCTCGCACTTGTCAGGAAAATCAGCAAGTCTGTTGTGCTACATTTTTAACGAAACACTGCGGATCGGATATTTTCCTAAAACGTGAAAAAAAATCGCTAATCTCGATAATCCGGCAAGCCACAAACCTATCAGTTTACTTAGCTTGATATCTAAAGTTCTCGAACAACTAATTCTAGGTCATATACGTCCGGTTATATAGTAATGAAGTGATACCAAATCACCAGGACGGTTTTCGTGTTAAGCATAGACTGGCCAATACTATTTCTTGCAACACCAAAAAAAAAAAAATATGTTTTGCGATTTTTTCGGACGTTACCCAGACGTTTGATAAGGTCTGGTGGACTACTTCTCAAATCGAAGCAAATTCTTCCTTGTGGATTTCTACGTGTTCCTTCAGTCATATTTAACTGACAGAACATTTGTAGTTAGCATCAACAACTGAAAATGCAGTCTTAGCATCAGTTCCGCAAGGTAGTCTCCTTCACTGTATTCTATCTACATAGCAAATTTACCTACTAATCGAACTATACTAGATGATATAGCTATCCTAACGTCAAATTCGAACGTCAGATTGCGAACTCCACTGTTAAGAAGTTAAGAACCACCGAAATCGAATAGTTCGATGGACTCGATGTTGTAGAATCAATCCACATAAGTGTCAACATATTATATTTACAAATAGATCAGTTGAGCATACATCTATAATTAATAATGACATAATTCCAAAAGTTGATTTCGTACGCGCTATCTCGGTTAGATGGAATGCTTACATTGGCGCTTTCACGTGGCGTAAATTCGTAAGACCATCATTTTACGCGTTGGGCTACTATATCCTCTGCTGGGTGTCGTCAGTCGACCTTGAATTTAAAAACTAAAAGACGCGTTTATCTCACAACGATTGCGTCGATTCGGCGTTATGGTATTAAATTATATGAATCAGCGAGTATTTAACACGGGTTTTATATTTTTTCTGCGTAGCACTCTAAGAAATTTTATCTGAAATGCCTTTTATATAAGACAAGACCAAGTATCAAGTTTTTCATTCCCATTAATGATTTCTGTCCTTCGTCGATGGAAATTTAAGCCTCTCTGAGATTATATTAATTATTTATCGTGGAAAGCTTAAAATTATTGTGATACATCACCACAAGTTACTTTTCTTGATGGAGTCGTCAAAGTTTCGAATACGCCTAATCGTTCTAGAATCCTATCTAATATATACGTAGATGAGAATTATTTAGCCAAACGGTTATGATTGTATCTTTAACCTAAATGGCTGTATTAAAAATATATATATATATACATCTGTATGTGTATTTTTACAGATGTAAACATTTTTCCACTTTCTCCTTTTTTTCGCTAAGACACCAAAAAATGCTAATTCTACATACGAGTTAAACAAGTTCTTCCAGTTTTTTTTGGTTCCATGTTGCAATATCACAAATATATCATCTACACCGCCGTTTAGGATTCCACTTTTCAAGTTTTCAGTCAGTTGATGTTCTGCCTCGATAATGGACTGTGTAAACATTTCCAAAACGTCGACTTTTTTCAAAATAGTGATGTGGTATCTACCGAAAGTTTTTTAAATTTTAATGTTAATATACAAAGAGAATAAACTATCTAAATGTAGTTCGAACGTGGATTTATGCAAATCTTCATTTACAGGAAATTAAAACTAGAATCTTTTTTTAAAAATGAATTTATAAAATTTTAAGGCTTCATAATGAATTATATCAATTAGGTTTTTTTTTTTTTTTTTTTTATAAATGACGAATAGAATAAATCAGTTGCAAAAGTTCTCTGCAACAGCTCATCAGACATTTCACAGTACTATTGTTGATAGGCTAGAATTTCGTCCTGTTAATCTGCATTATGATGTACAAATTTAATTTTTATATTTCTATTATTTAATATTTAACCGGGACTATGTTACTTTTTTGTATATTACAACTAAAAACGTAAAACATTTTATTAAAAAGACATACGTAATGTATCATATTTAAATAATTTCTAATAGATTGTTATTGATCAGACTATTTGCGCTGTTAAATCTATTTTTCTTAACTATCGAGAAGTAATTAAATGATTATCAATAATTAAGATTTAATCAAATTCCTTGTATGAAGAAACAGTAACTAATTTGTAATTTTTGATTTTGAATTTAGCGTTGTTTATACAAGCGATGTGATGGAATGGCGATTTAGTCTCATTCAAAGGCGTCAAATTTGAGTAACGGGGCCATGCCTCTTCAACGGTTACTAATTAAGGACTTTGCTCCTTCATTGTTTATTATTCATGAGTTATAATACTTTCAGTACCGTACGTTAGACATAAAAATATATAAAATGTTGTCGTTATATGAATATTTCAGGTAATTTATATGTAAGGTTTTTTTTCCTTTATTTTTAATTGAGTTTAGGTTATATAACCATTACTACTCATTGTACATATAAATTAATATAAACTAATAACAAATGAGTTATAAAATAGAAAGATAAATAACTAAACTAAGACATATAAGGAAAATACACTATACGAGGATGTAAAGGTTACAAAATAATATTGGATTTATATATATATAAGAGGCCAGTGCTATCAACACAAGAGGATTATTTAAGGATAGGAGGTATGCAATAGAGTACGGAGGGAAGATACCTAACTGTAATAATTTCTTGATTAGGGTTTCTCTGTGTACACTATATAGATTACATGAAAAAATGACATGATTAATATCTGCCGTCAAATCACAGGACTGGCAAGTACTGGAACTAACCAGCCCTATCCGGTGGAGATGACTAGGCAGCAGATTATGTCCTGACCTAATACGAATTAGAAAGAGAGAAAAATTTACGGAGCTGGGATCCATGTAAATTTCACATGGGCATTCTTTTGTTGTAGGTACATTACATTTTCTATTATTTTGTCAAAATAACTCTATTAGTTTTGAATGTACGATTTGAATTTTGGATAGCGTTAAGCACATTTAAGGAATCAGATAAAATAAGTACATTTGAATGTGTAATATTGACTCGTGCAAACTGCAAAGCTTTAAGAATTGCATATCCTTCTGTTATAAACACAGTGGAAAAACTCGGTAAACGATATGATTTGGTGATTGCCAGTTGAGGTATGTAGAATGCCGCGCCTGCGAAGGGTAAGGCATTGCTCTTAGACCCATCTGTATAAACTAGCAGATGATTCGGTCACTTATGCATAATAGTTGATCTGAAAAGGCTATTCACTATCCTAGAATTACCCTGTCCGATTAGGGAATGAAACTCATTAGTATGTACCTCTGGATCTAGAAGACTACATTTAAAGGGAATGGAGGCATACTTTAAGGGGACTTTAGGAATGATAAGGTTAATGTAAGGGTGCCAATAATTAGCCCTCAATGCTAAGAGGGGAATTCTATGATGAGAAAATCTCCAATTAGTGTAAATCCACAAGAATTTGTTGTATATGCTATCAGGTACTCGCTCATAGCCCTTTAGGATATATTGGTCTGCAATTGCCCTCAGCTGTAGAGGGGGGATAAGAGCTTCATATTCTAATACAAATTTAGGGGTTGACACAAAGGCTCCAGACATTAACCTCAAACAGGTATTTTGCAACACTGTAGCTTTCTTAAGATGCGAAGCAGAGGCAGCAGGTAGATCCCATATTCCAATCGAGAACGGATGAGTGAGATGTAGAGAAGACGAAGGATGATTGGATCCCCACCCACCAGGTTGGACTTAATAACTTCATAATATTTATGATTCTACTAACTTTTGCTAATGTGGCTTTGATATGTGGTCCCCATACTAATTTTTAGTTGAGAATGACACCTAAATAGGAATGATACTCAACAAAGGCAATAGGCACGTTTTCCAAAATAAGGAAGTGTTGATCAGGGTTGCACCGTTTCAATGTGAATATAGTAAATACTGTCTTGGTTAAAGACACACTTAAATAAGATTGGGATAAAAAGGAATTTAACAGAATTTAAGGAAGATTGAAGAGAAGTAATACAATGGGTGAGGTCACTAACTTTAAAGTATATGAGTATGTCATCTGCATAAGAGAGGCAGTTGGAGTAAGGTTGCAGTTGAAAAAAAAGTGGTGATAGATATAAGTTAAATAACAACGGACTCAGCACTGATCCTTGGGGGTAAACCAGTATAGGCCGTCCTTGTAGCACTTCCAGCTGCGCTGGGGGAGAAATGAAGAGTTCGATTAATAGATAATTTATATAAATAAGTAGTTAACAATTTCGAAACTCCAATGTTGAGTAGCCGTGAATATAAGGTGGGTATATGTACATTATCATATGCAGCTTAAATATCAATAAAACAAGCTGGAACAAATTCTTTCTTAATGAATGATGTGTATATATCAGCCGTGAGCTGACATATGCAGTCCATTGTTCCATTATGGTTTATTGTATATGCTTGATAATGACGTAACTGGTCGAGAAGCTTCGCAATAGAAAACTTTTCTACTGATTTAATTGTGTTATGATTTTGTTTTGTTTATAATTCATAAAATCACTATACTCTCCGATGTATCATTTTATATATATATATATATATATATATATATATATATATATATATATGATTTTTATATGTAAGAAAATAATTTTATTAATGAGTTATGTTTATGGAACATAAAAAAAAAATATTTTTTTGCGTTTCAAGTCAGCGCACCTGATCTCTTTTTTTAATATGAAAACGTACTTATTAATTTCCCCACCGCAGATCGCTCATTGATAAATTCAACTATTTTTGTTTATCGGTTTCTATGACAACTGCTAATAAACATGGTTCCAGTTTGATTTATCTTACCGCTTCTATTTTATTTTTCGAATAAGACCGGTTATCGTTACAAATAAGTAATATTAAATTTAGATGGTTCAATCCTCACTATCTTTAGAAATTATAATGTATTTACACTTATATTATTTTAAAATGTTTGCAGTGAGTGAAACAGTATTGTACATATTTAAAATAACTCATTTACCTTATTCGTTTCACGCTATCACGGTAGATCTACTAATTTTTACCTTCTTTTATATAATTGAGCTGTCGCGAATTAATATTGGCAGAAAAGGCAATTTTACTGGTAAAACTAAACTGGTCGTGATGTCGCTAATTATGATCATTCCTTCTGTAGTCGGTATAGCTTATATAATTTTTCTTCAGCTGAAGGTACTGCGCTTGGAAATTATACTATGTTATATACAATTGACAATGCAGTCGTTAGAAATATTATTGGGTTTTTTGTATATATGTGCATACAGAATAAAGAAATATTAAAGAATCTATGTTATAATTTTTATTTTGTTTTGTTTATATTGACTAATTACATTTATAAGGATTGTGAAATAAATATGCGAAGCTTACAATTTGTTTATTATACTTTTGACAAACACAATATTTTAAAATCTTAAATTTTGTATATCGGGCTATTATCAGATGGCAACAAAAAATGCAATAAAATAGTTTAAAATGAACAATTTGTTAGTATATAAATATCATCGTTAAAAGAAAATTTGACAAAAACTTGATATAAATAATTATCATTATATATAATTTTTTTTTCTTAGCACAGCATTTATGACGGCGTTTATTTTTGTATTAATGAATAAGGTCGAGCATTAAGATATTAAAATCATATAACGAACAATCTGACAAAGCATAAAAAGTAAATAAAAAAAATTGATATATTAATATATAAACATATGCTTAAAAAATTAATCATAATCTAGTTTTCAAAAAATGTACGAAATTCAGAACTACTGGAATTTATTTGCACCTAAATCACCGAAGTTGTGCTTTGCTCTAAACTTATTAATAAATTGATTTATGGTACTACTACATTTTGTATTAGTAGCCAGATATGTAATAAGGGCCATTTCACACTGTTGAGCATAATAAGCTTGACCAAATCCAACGGATTTAATTTTATTCATCTGGATTAGAATAGTTTTCAATTTACAAAGCATTTCATAATCTTCAGGCAACTCTTTATTCTTAACAGCCTCGGCGTAGGCTAACATTAATTTAAGTCGATCATGCAACATTTTAATCGCATTAAACTGTATCGTCAACTGTTCAATCGTAACAGAATTGTCATCTATACCACTGTGTGCCATTCGAACTATATGATCAATTCCTACTCGCTCAGATTCTTCCGATACTACAGTATATGGAACCTTAACAAAAACTAACGCACCTTCGTCATTTACATCGGTATTAGATTCGTAAATAGTAACCGGTAAGTCTGGTCTGCTCGAATTAGGAACAAATTTTAAAAAAATTATCGATTCCTTGATGTCTATCATTTGTTTATGTACTTCTATATCATTTTCATCGGGCTCTTCATTTCCAGTATTATACCAACCTAAGAATTCCATAGTACTAAACACTTGTTTAAACTGTTCACTTTTAGCATCATAATAGCTTCTATCAATGGTGATCTTGTTTCCTTCTGTTGTACAAACTAATTCGAACGAATTCATTATTTCTAAATTTTTAAGAATACGTTTACCAAGTATAGCTCCGAAAACCTGTTTAGGCGTACCTTCTTGCGCTCGAATTCTTGTCCAGTGTTCACCTATATTCATTATTACTAACGGATGAAGTTGAACAGTAATATTGGATGTTGTACTCTTAGTAACGATCTTTTTTGGTAATTCATCAACATCCATATTTTCAAAATTCATAATTAGTTCACTTTTAAATAAAATTTGTGTTCGAAAGTGAAAATACAAATTGCTTTTAACACTATATACTTTTACTAATTTTTAAAATTATTATTTCCTAACGATTAGTGTATAAACTTCACCATCAATACAGTTTAGTCGTTAACAAAACGTTAATTATTGTTTTTTTCTTGTTATAGTATATTCATACACGTCTACTTTTAGAAAGATTTATTTTATTCAAGATAAATATATTCTATTAATGCTAATAATAAAATGAAATTACCAGCGATGCGGCATAGTTTATTTATTTTAAAGGTACAAAAACTACGTTAAATAAATAATAATTTTAATGTTCGTTCGACAAATAATGAAGTAATATAATTATTAAAAAATTGTTTTTAAAATTAAAAAAATAAACTATCGATATATTAACATGAGGACTCGTGCACTAGACAAGTGGACACAGTTTTGTTTATTTGTTTATGACGTTTTTATACCGGTTTCTTCCCTTTGTATAATTCTAAAATTGTATAGTTTTATTGAAAGGTGCTACATACTGTGATAAATTCTCAGACTAAAACTTTACGTTATTTTCTTGTAAACTTAATTCAAAATAAAGATGTTTTAAAAATTTACATTTGTTATTTCAAAAATTTAATTTACTTGTATATTAAGTGTTTAATGCCTTTTTAAGTGATTTAGTTTTTTCAAAGAGAATTTGGAACCCAGTTCAGTTAATTTTGTGCTGTAATCAAAATGCCACTTACAAAATCAGGTAAAAATTGGCGATACTTCGATCTATATTCATTAGTTGGTTATTATTGAAATATGAACGTATGTAATTCTATTCAGATTTACTATAAATAATTATGTTTATCATCGTTAAGCAGGTCGTAAAAAGAGACGCATTTCTAAGTTCCGGAAACCACCGCCAGTACTTGTCCCATCTAATGAAGTTGTTATAGACGATAATGAAGATAATGAAAATGATGTAATTAATATCGAAATTAATGGAAAGATTCTAAAATTAAGTTTCGATGAAGATCTTGTGGTTAGAGATAAAAAAGACCTAATGAAAGAAGAAGAGGGATCTGTATTAAACAATTTAAAAAATTCCGTAAGTTAATTATGTTAATCGATGATATGTGTTTGGTTTGGTATTGCGAGATCGAGTTGTTACGATTAAAACTTTATTTGTATATTTCAGAGGTTTTTATATATAAACTATGTCGACTTTGATGTCCAGAATTTTCGTTTGTTAATTGTGATGATTGAAAATTCTCAATTATAAGTATGCATTTTCCTCTTGAAAATGTATTCACTTTTATTTTGAATTAAACCGGATTTTTGTGGTTATATTCGAGATATAAAATTATTCGAAACAATACAATTCATAGTGAGTTATTTTGTGTTAAAAGTATTTTATATTTTGAGTTATTAATATAATGTTAGTAAACTTAATAGGCCGAAAGCTCGCGATCTGTTCAACATACTGGTCAGCCTTTATTGAAAAGTTTACCTACGCCGAAGTTTCGCAAGATTCCTAATTATAATATTCCATCTGCTCCTCCATTACCAATAAGTTATATTAGGTTAGTCATTAAATTTATATATTTTAAAAAGGAAATATATTTTATTAGCTGATTGAATTTATTTTCGAAGTTGTTTTAGTATTATTTTACTGTTGATTATGGAAGAAAATTATTTGTAATGATGTTTAATATAATTTAAAAAGTATTAAAAAGTTTGAGTGTTGGGAATTGGAAAATTACATGGGTGATATATGCTCGTTAGAACTATTCATCTAATAATTTTTCCAATTTTTTAAGATGAGCAATTTTTAAACATTACGCTTAACTTATTCATAACGTTATTTGTTATTTTTCTATACCTATGCATTTAACCACAATTTGATTAGGTACTCTTTTTTTATTTATGACAATAAGAAATGTTACTATTTTTTACTTACATCGTTGTGTTGTCTTAAAAGGGAATTAGGATTAACAATTAAAATTATACATTTAAAATGTGAACTACGGCTCATATTTTATATATATATATATATATATATATATATAATTTTGGATAACTTATAACGTTTTACGATGTATTCATAATTATTATTATATCATATATCTCGTAAGTAAATGCCACAAAACATGGAATTTTTTTGTGCTCGATACCGTTTATATTTCATGTGTGCAGGTATGTAAAATATTATCTGTCATTTGTTTTTTTAACACGCAGAGGTAATAATTAATGATAGTATAATTAGAATAGTAATTTTATATTTTACGACGATACATAGTTACGTCGAAACAACATCCGTCAGTCAGATGTGCACATGAAATTGTTGAATTGTTTGTTACATTAATATCTAAATTACCGATTAAAATTTTTAAACTAATTCGTATTTTAGATTTATTGACATGTCACCCGAAGATCTGGATAATCAAGTCGAATATGATATGGATGAGGATGATATGATTTGGCTGGAAATTATGAACGAAGAGAGGACCAAGTGCGATTTACCGTCTATCTCGATGGATATGTTCGAGTTACTAATGGATCGTTTGGAAAAAGAATCATATTTTCATGTTGTAAGTATGGATCATTTATATATATATATATGTGTGTGTGCATAATTTTAGCATATAATCATTAATGTCAAGCCAATTTCAAGAACCATTTTAAATCAATTTTCATTACTTAGTGAAAACCGCTCATATAATTTCTGTCATACAATAACAATATTGTTATAATTATTAATTATTTTGTTGGCTTCTGTATACATTACAGGTTGTCTCACTGACATGTAATTACATTTGTAATATTAAAAATTACATCTGTAATATTAAATAATTAAGTCATTAAGTGTCCATCATCATTAGTCTGCACCGTCCCCTTGGAGCCTTGCCAGCTATTTTACTCGTGTTTCATCTTATCTTCCAAGAATTTCTTTTTCCCCTCTAATATTATTGACGACATGATATTTTCTTGTAATTCGGTTCGTCCAAGCACTTCGTCGTTGGTAATTTTCTCTACCCATTTGATACGATGTAAACGACGGTAGCACCAAAGCCTGTATTTTCTTTTTGACGGATTCCTTTATTATCCACGTCTCTGAAGAATAGCATATTATGCATCATACGTAACATTTTAGTATTCTCAACCGTACATTTATGTTCATCCCTTTGTCTCTTACGTTCGATATTATTAAAAGCACATATGGCTATTACATTTTTTGATCTTATTTCTTCGCCGTCGTTTCTAATAAGAACTAGATAAGAGAAACTCCCAAATGGAACAGAACTCTCACGGGAAATGTGGAAAACGCTTAACAGAATCAAAACAAACATGGGTAGATGTAATGATAACCTCCGGAGATGGGGCTACTCGGAGTCACTAATAAATGTGAATGTGGAGAGATATGGAGCATGGATCACCTTCGGAACTGTCTTGCATGTTCGGCAAGTTGCATTGAGACAGATTTTTAGCAAATGAAAAGGCTCAAAGAGTGACCGCTTATTGGTGTGGGAAAATATGATTGCATTCGACACGACGAAGAAATAATCGTGTAATAATGTTGTATTAAAAAATAATTACACAGGCGAAGCCCTGAGTAATTTCTAGTTTATAGATAAATGGTTTATATAGCAATGCATCTATTTATTAGTAGTTGATACACTTAATAGTAATCTGAGCTGTGTAATTTCTAACATTGTTATGTGTATTTTTCATTTGGTTTTATTTGTGTATGTAACCGTGTATATATATATATATATATATATATATATATATATATATATATATATATATATATATATGGGCGCATCGTATATATCGCCTGCCATAATTTCAAGGTAATGAGGATGTTGTCGGCAAACTTCAGAAATTTCTTTCGTGTTAATAGTCAAAATAACGAGGTTTTTTGAGCTCTGTACAAAGGAAATCATACATCAAGCTATAAATGATGCACTGTTTATCAGGAAATATTGAACACAAGAAACAAAACATAGAGTATAAAAACTTATCTCCAACATAATTTACAAACAATTACCCAAGAAGTTACGGAATTCTCACAAATTAGTAAGAATTTATCAAACAGGAATCTAACTAAACTTAATCTTACTTATGCCTAGGTTGTAAATGAACATAAAACATAGTATTTCGTATTATAATAATCGTTATAATTCTTCAAATACTGAAGACATTTGAAACAAATTCGTGAAGGATACGAAGGACTTATTCCTTTAAATGTTAAATCAAGGAAATAACATGATAAATGAACTGATGTCTGTCTTAGTCAATAACAAAACTCCTTAAAAGTTGTTATTTGGAATACCAATGACATTTTGCAGTACGGAGCAGAAATATAAAATTATATTTAAATCAAGAAAGAATCGATGCATTATTAATATCAGGATCTCGTCTTACAGATGTTAGTTATTTTCGCATAAAATGTTATTCGTTCTACAATAATTTCCATCCGGATGGTATTACTCATAGCGGAATAACAATACTGATAAAAATTAATATCAAACATTATGAAATTGATAAATATGAAGAAACCTAATAGGCAGTCAATATAAAAGTTCTGCGTTCAAAGAAACTACTGAAACACAAAATTCTTTATCACCAGTTTAACTATTTCCTTCATACTCTGGAAACGCTTATTTAGTTGGAGAAGACTATAATGTAGATAACACGTATTAGGGATTCAAACTTCTACACCGGTAGGTCGAGAATTTACTATTTCAACGAGTAAATCGCCAACATAATGGCCTACTGATAAGGAAAACATTTCTGACTAGTAAACTTTATTTTATAAGCCTCAAACTATATTCTAACAGAATCAGAGTTTGGTTTTTCATTAGATCATTTCCTCGTGATTCTTACGAGTGATACTATTATAATTAAGTAAAATCAAACCAAAACTATACAATGAACAAAGTTTTTGGGAAATTTGACGAAAATGTTGCATTAAATATTTCAATCCAAAGTACCCTACAGATAGAAAATTATTAGAACATTTTATAAAAACCATTCGACAAGCTGCTCGGAACAATACGTCACAAAACGGGACAATTTCTCCGATTCTACGATGTAAAATATAAACAGAAGTTATTAATAAAGTGGCAAACAAGCAGACATTCAGGAAAATGAATGAAAAAAATTAAGCAGTTGTTTCAGAAATTCACGATTTTATCTACCGATAGCTTGTGGGTTTATAGATTTTATTTATTTATTTATTTTAAAAAAATACTTTATTCGAATATTATTGAAAGCTAATTTGATCGGTTAATTAACCGATTTTAATGGACCAAGAATAATGTTTTCAGAACTATTGATAATTAAACATCAACCTAATGGTTGGAAGCTCATGTTTGAGCCAAGCGCCTTTCTCGTTTCAGTAAGCCAGTGTTCTTAAATTGAAGAGGTGGTGGTGGACTAATTTTCTGTACTTATAAATAGAGGTAAATTTAGACGACAAATCAACATGTTCGCGTACATATATTTTTTTTAGATGTATTTTTTATTTTAAACTTTAATTCTCGTTTAATATTGTAATGACCTTAGAAAATGAATAAAGAAGCCGATAGTTCGTTAGCAGTGATCGATGATGAAGCTGTTTGTTCGATATGTTTAGATGGAGAATGCCAAAATTCTAATGTAATACTATTTTGCGATATGTGTAACCTCGCTGTTCATCAAGATTGTTATGGTGTACCATATATACCAGAGGGTCACTGGCTTTGCAGGTTTTAATTTGAACTAATTATGAATTTTTCTTATATTTCGATAATTTCATAATTTTTCTAAATACACGCCTGTTAAAAACTATGTAAATAGTCATGTTCAAGGTTAATTCAATTACATTAGTAATTGTGAAAATTTCAAAACATTATTCTACGTTTGAATTCAATAATAAAGTATAAAAAAAAAAGTGATGAAACCAGTCGTAAATTCATTATGAAAATTTACGTATACGGAAGAATAAGTGATTTTTCCCACACAGTCAATCACTGTATTAGTTAAATAGAAGGTTATATCGCGTTTTAATTTAGTCAACTGCCGTTAAAATGTTATCCGAGTATCCTTTATTTTTCACCCTGATTCATTTTTGTCATACAAGGTTATAGGAGAAGTAAGGTTGATGTTTAACATGAGATTAAATGAGTGTTATACAATAAATATAGGGCTTGATTTACGAATTAAGAGCTTATTTATGCGAAATATGTGCCAACTATGATTACGACTGAGCTGAATTGATATATTGCACGGTGAAATGTTTGATCGAATTTTTCTTAAACGCTGGGGAATTATCCGAATTCTTAATTTAGTAGGAATTTAATGCATGCGAAACGCTATACATAGTACGGGCATGGATGTTGCAGCTTTTTCTGTCACTGTGTGAGATAGTTTGTCTCGTTTCAGTCCATCGTGAGTAGATATTTTTAAATTAACACGGTGTATCGATTCAAAGTTCTTCCAGCGGTACTTTTCAAAATGGAAATCTGTGTGTCAGATAGTATCAATTTAATAAATAATCGTATTATTAAACGAAGACGGGGGGGCCAATTAAAACACGATTGCGTAAGCAGTTGATTTCGAAATGTAAAACTGAAAATAGTTATTATATGAATTATCAATTTTATTGATAAGAAGTTCAACGTTGTTAATATGGATTGCATAGAATCTTCTGAAGTTGAGGATATGCTGATAGAAGTGACTGAAAATATTGAAAATAACCAATAATCAACATTGAACTCATTTGGGATTTAATCGCGGCAACTTATTTAAGAATGAACGACTACTATGGATTTCAAATTGACATACTTGGAAGTAGAGAAATTATTATTTGAACAAATACGCAAGAATTTATGAAAAGTGTAAAATATACTAGCTAAGAGTCGGGCAACCATATGTGATGAATCAAAGTCGCTTTATTAGAAAAATCGCGTTTCTTCGAATTATTGCCTGGTAAGAGGACTAACTGGTGTTAGTAATGAGTGAACTGTTAATTAATATTTCACCAAGTATTAGTGTAAAACAGTAATTGTACGCGCTGTAAGATAAACTGAAAATTTTGTAATGTAGTGATTTCTTTAAAAATAAAAAATGAGTTGAAATCATTAAAATTTTCTTTATAAAAAATCACAAAGTTTTTTCGACTGTTAAGCCATTATCAAGTGAACGTAAAAAATATAAATTATAAAAATATACACAAACATAAAAATATAAAATGTAAACAATTAATTTAGATATACAATTTATAAAAATTATATGTGAAAAAACAGTATTTTAAAAAAATCTGACAATGAATGTTGCATGTGGTAAACAGCACAAAAAACAATCAGCAGTATACTATCAGATTATTTAAAAATACTGTTTTCTCACTGATAATTTTTGTAAGTTAATTTTTTACATTTAAT
This sequence comes from Coronaproctus castanopsis, assembly GCA_032883995.1. Classification (NCBI taxonomy): domain Eukaryota; kingdom Metazoa; phylum Arthropoda; class Insecta; order Hemiptera; family Monophlebidae; genus Coronaproctus; species Coronaproctus castanopsis. Next base: position 43,173,557 of record CM065053.1, on the reverse strand, counting down.
ATTTTTTATAAATTTGCGTGTATTTTTATAATTTATACTTTTTATGTTCGCTCAATAATTGAAAAGCTTGCGATTTTCATAAAGAAAAAAGAAAATTTCAGCGATTTTAACTGTTTTTTTGTTTTTTATTTTTTTATTAATGTAACTTTAAAAGTATGACTATTTCCGAAGTTTATAAAAATGAAGCTTTTATAATAACTTTTTGTCGTTAGTATTTTTTATATAATAATTTATACTAATTTCATAGTGTTTATTTTAATATTTCGTTTCAATTGTTTCAATTTAGTGTGTGCTTTATTTTTTTTTCAGACGTTGTTTACATTCACCATCGACGCCGGTTGAATGCGTTTTATGTCCGAATAATGGAGGGGCGTTTAAACAGACTGATCGAGGTCATTGGGCTCATGTTGTTTGCGCTCTATGGATACCGGAAGTTCGATTTGCCAATACAGTATGTATTAATCTAACAACATGTATAATAAATTTTCAATTGGATTACATCTCGTGTATCGCGATGGCATAGTTGCTAAAATGTTGTCAACTCGGGCCAAGGCTTTGTTCCTAGCTCGCGACCTAAAAATTAAAGTTTTTCATAACTCTCTAATTATTACGGAGAAGGCCTCCGTATAACATCATATGAGCGCGCATCTGCGTTGTACATAACTAGTGTGTCGAATAATAATAACGTGCAATACCTAGTCACACGAATAATGATGATGATTATATCTCATGAAGTATTTTTTAAATTATAATAAACTTAAATATAAATTTTTCGTATCCGTTTTTAGTGTTTTTTATTTATTTATTTATTTTTTATTTACGCTGTATTACAATTTTAGAAATTATCTTAAGTAATAAGTTTTTGGGTGACTGAGCTTTGCTCGTATTTTTTTGGGGGTAATTCTGTTTTTGCGGAAAATATATTTAGGTAAGAATCGCATACCATTAAAAACCATCGCATACATAACTATAACTATTTTAATCGAATAGAATTTCGTTTCATAACTTTCCGGAGCTATAACCAAAAATGTCAGTTTTTTTGACAAAGAACAAGAGTAATGTTTTCATTTTTTCATTAAAATAATTCTTTTATAGATTCAAAAATATTTATAGAAGATCCGATATCTTAAATCGAAACGGTACCCGTGATATAGAATTTTAATTATATTTATCGACACATCTGCAGTAAAAATCAAATTTCTAAACATATAACATTCGAACGGTTAATGCGATTAAGCTGAAAAAAATATGACGGGAAAAATGGAAATTTCCAAAATTTTGTGGATGTATTCGAAATCGGGGCCTAAAGTTTAAAAATTCGTAATTTACATACAGGCCATTTTCAGTTAGTTAATACATTACGTGTATATACGAAATTTCATCAAAATCATTAAAACCGTATGTATACACAGACACAAATGAATAAAACTCTATTGTATGTTACAGTCCTTAATGGTTAGACGTTGCTATATTCATAAATATTTTACAATACTATTAGGTTATTGAGTCAAAGATGTTTGTTTTGCAGGTTCTGATCAGTAAGAGCGCTTTTTTCATATCGGTTCTATTTAATATTCTTAATGATTTATTTCTTTCAAACATCATTGATTATCGTACAAATAAATTTATTTGAAATCGTTCGAATAATTTGTCTCTTCGATATTACATATGTTCACGTTGGAATAGTCCGATGAATAAGCCGTTATGTTGGTTTCCACCTGAACTTTTACCTATCGTCCGGTAAATATTTAGCGTACTTTTTTCCGTATCTGATGAGCGTTTGAATTGATGTAAGCTCTTTACAGATGTAGTCCCAAAAACTTTGCCGAGTTATCGATCGATATCTCCGGATTATTTTTGAACGCTGATATAAACGGTTTCGCTTATGCGGAGCGAAGGTTACATGGGCAGATTCATTGAGCTTAATCATCTAATCCTTGGTCCGCTTTATCACGCGATCTAAATCGTACTGAAAATTTATAGTCGCTTTAGTTTTAAAGTCATTAATTGAATATTTAACGATGGTAATTTTTTTTGTCTGAATAAATTTTTAAATAATTAAGTATTAATAGGTATCTTTTTTTTTTTTTTTTAAGGTATTTTTGGAACCAATCGATAGCATAGAGTGCATTACAACGGCAAGGTGGCGACTTATCTGTTACATATGTAAACAGCGTGGTGTAGGAGCTTGCATACAATGTGAAAAACCGAATTGTTATTCAGCTTTTCACGTTACTTGCGCTCAACAAGCCGGTTTATATATGAAAATGGAAACTACGTCATCTGCGTCGGGTACGTGAATTATTATTCAATTTATACACATTATTCTAATAAATAGTTCCGTCAATTCGGAAGTTGCAGCAAAGCGTTTAATGATATTTCTAATAGGAATGCTTTTGGCCGATGGATTTCCTCGTTTTACTGTAGGCAAGGAATTATGTGAATTCTGCTATAATTTTTCATATAAACACTAAGTCCACTGAAAAGAAAGTTATCACCTTGCACGGCATGGACGTACAAAATTCACTTTTTTTTTTACCAAACTGAAGTAGAATCGTGATTCATCATATTCGTCTGTTCGTATCCAAACGTTGTGATCTTTTATTGAATCGTATTGTTATGTCACCGTGCTATGTTCATCGTGATCTTCATCAGTCCCTCAATTGTTATTAGAGCCTTTTTGATTGTTATTTGGCCGATATACCTGTTTGGATATCATCCTTTTTTACGCTTTTCGTTTATTTCATCCTATCAGATTTTATGATATGATGAATTTCAGCATGTTTCTGTATATTCTTAGAAGCAACTTTTTATTATCTTCGATATTTAACTGTTTTAGAATCGAAGCCTTTGCTTCTCTTTGCTTTTCACGAAATTCGTAAATTTATTCAGTAACCATTTTAAAAGCGCCTATACGTTTTGGATCCGCATTATTTATAGTCTCAAGATTCAGTACCGTACATTACGACAGGAACATCAACGTTTTAAGTTTTTCATCTTTCCAAATGTTAATAAGTCTTGAAATTGCATTTTTTTGTCGCTGCAATTCTTCTTTTGGCCTATCATCGGTCTTTATTTGTTATCAACCGGACTAGATGCATCAAATTTTACTTTTTTCCGATATCAGTGATGATTTTGTATGGTCGAGATAGTATTTTCTATTTATCACTAGCTTCAAATGTCTAGTTTTCGTAATTATTTTATCTTCCGGTTTGGATACAAATATTGTATTGTCACCATAACGAAAGTTTGAAAATTTCCTACCATCAATTTCTACCTTTCCGTCTTTTTGTATTATTCATTTCCCGTAGACGTTTAAAAGAAATGAGATAGAACGCATTCGTGTCTGACTTTTCATCCTACATTGTATCTTTCATACGTATGTGTAAAAGCTTTATTAGTTACGTATAAAGATTTAATTAATGTATTCCATCTGACATTATTTAAAGTTTTAAAATAATCGAGGAAACGTGTGTGTTACCATCGGCATATTAAATTCATAATTTCTCAGTACAAAACCCGCTTAGTTCTGCGATGTGACTACTTACAACGCCCACGATGCATTATATAGTCCTGATTAACAGATCATAGGCGATATAGTATTCTGAAAGTTCGGTGTTCAAATCTTGTCGTTATCGTGTATAAAAATCATTTAGTTCGGTTCATTATATTTAATAACTGATCTTCAATAGTAGCATTTTACGTTCCACCTTACTCGCTCTCGAGGTAATTACTATTTGTGTCGATCGTTTCGGTTTTTACCTTGCCACCGGTGTCGTATGTAGTAGTTAAAGTAGTTAGTACTTGTACGGGGTGCAGGAATGACGAGTTAGCTCGCGTCTCTATTTTCGTTGTATCGATCGTTTCGGCTTTTGCCTTGTCGCATGTAGTAGTTAGTACTTATACGGGTTGCAGGAATGACGAGTTAGCTCGCGTCTCTATTTTCGTCTAGTTCACGCACAACCGACTATATTATCACACTAATATAAAAATGTAGAGCTATTCATACTTGGCTTTGTGTGTGTTTTGTGTTGTGTTCGAGTGAATATAAATCGAATTCTTTGTATGAAAATGTGTTAAACACGCTAAAATGAATGCGTTTATGTTAATGTCTTTTTACTTCCGAAAATTAATCATTTAAATCGTTCGATTTTACCAATCATATCTCGATATCTGCATTGATATATAAAGTTATAATTCGTTTATAGAAGTCTGCTACTTCCGTTTTTATGTTTTATAAACGTCGCTACTAAAAATAAATACAGAGGAAGATGTACTCTTTACAAGGCGACGCCAACTGTCATTATTGGAAGTTACCACTAATGGCAAGAAAATTCACTAGCAAAAACAATTTCGATATTTGGTAATCATACCGGATTGTCGTTTATCATTTAATAAGAATGTTGCTAATATAATTGGTAACTCACAAAGTTATCCGTATACTTCCACGATTTTATATCCGCGATCTTATCCGTCTGCAATTAATAAGAAGTTATTATATACATTTATTATTTGATACAGCTTTAGCTACGTCTGTTCTGTTTGGCTGTTAATTTTAAACGGTCTGTTTTAAACAATTATTATACGCAATCACTTTTTCGGCGTTATATGAAATTGTCGCACATATACAAAACTTATATACAATTCATAATTGCGCATTTTGTATTTACTTGTACGAATAAATCGTTCGAAAAATAAATGCATCAATTGATAAATTATTTAACGTTGTAGGAAACCGTCTGCGTCTTACCATGCGATCTTCTAGGTACAAACATACTTGATTTGTGCATATTTTAATTTTTTTAATAATTAGCATCTATTTCAAAGTTACGTGTATAAGCGTGTGTGCGCATGTATATGCTAATCTGAATATTTTGTACTGTATTAATATTTTAATATTTTTATTTTTTCCTTGTACTTTTTTTTTTTTACCTTTTCCTCTAACCTACTATTTATATCATGTTTTTTATTAATTGTTTTTAACTGTTAGTGTATCCTGTACTTAACATTAAACGTTTGTTGTATATGTACTTTCTTCTTCTATTCAGTAGTTTGATAAAATGCGTGTTTAGGGACTGTAGACGTGAAGAAATTTGCATATTGCGATGCGCACACTCCGGAAGATGCGGAAAATAAACCATGCTTGAACGGAGCTGGTAATTCATTCAAATCCTCGCCTCTAGATAAAGTAAAGAGTGCCAGAAAGGCTTTGGCAAAAAAACGATCATTAGTTCCTGTAATTTCCATTCCTACCATACCGCCGGATAGGTACGCGACGATACGTACTTGTATAATACATATACTCGCGTTACACTTACGTATAATTTCTATCTTTATAAATAAAAATGTAAGTTATTTATCGATTGCTTTGAAATTTTGGCACTGTGTTATTTGTTATGTAGATGTCACACTTGTTAAAGATGAAATCATGCATTGTTTTGAAACATATGCAACATTATTTTTACGGCTATTTGAGCACCTGTTGTAAAGTTACTAATAGAAATTTTAAGATAATCCGTTCATTTGGCATTGATTATAGGAAGTAACTGGTAGATATTAATTGTCAATATTACGAAATACACGTAAAACTTCAGTCGAGGTTTTTGAATTAGACGGCAGTAAAAAGATTATGAATAACGTAATAGGGGAGTAATTTTAACAGGACCCTTCAAAGATGACTCCCATTCCTTATAATTCTGAAGTGTACGCAAGAAATTGCAATTTTCAATTCGAATGGCGTTGCAATCACTATCAACAAAGCTCACGCTAGTCGGAAGAATTTCGCGGCCATACGGGTTGTATATAACGAGATCTAAATTCGGGGACAGTCTATATACCTGCAGAGACGATGAAACAAAAAAAAAAAAAATATTGTATACTCGCATGTACTGTAAAATTGAATGTTTTGAAATGTTTGTTTTTTCATTCCCTTCTGTTTCATTTAATCATCCGCAATAATGCGTGTTCGGGTACAGTTCGTAATTAAAACTGGTATTCAGTAGGAAGAAGGAGGCAAAAATATATGTCATTTATTAGGTCCGAGTAACTAGCAATATAGAAGTTAAGAAATAGATTACTGGAGAAGAATAATTCATATATGTTTTTGTTTTTTTTTTTCAAAATTTATAAACGGCAATAGAAAGTAGGGGAATACGTAAGTGAAACGTCCAATTGAAATTTGTGATAAGAGATGTGAGATGAAGAAGCTTCAAAGTTTTAGCATTGTAAATTGACTTTATATTAAGAAGAAACCCCCATAACAATTAGTAAATCAGGAAGGCGTGGAGGATACGTGGGGTTTGAAGAAAGTACGCAAGAAACGGTAAGAGAATATCTGGTCGAACGAGTTAAGCTATAGGATGATGGAAGAATGACTGAAAGAAGAAAATATAAGATTAGACGAGACAACGAACTATATAAAAATGTAAGAACATACGCTGGCTGCGAGTGCGAACTGGAAAAAAAACTGTAAAGGAGCACGATAACTTACGTGAAAAATTAAAAGATACAGTCCAAACTAAAAAATATGTAATGTCGATATCTAGGGCTGCAAAACTGGTATTTAGATAATAAGGGGGATATTGAATTGAGGGAAAATTATGGGGTGAGCATGTAAAGGAACAATTTAATATAATAAATTAAAAGACAGAAATTAAAAATAAATGCGAGTTTGGTTGTAGGCTAAAGATATTCTTACGAATAATACAAAGAAGAATTCATATAAAACTAGAGAATTAGGGGAAAAAGCAATTTGGGTTTAGAACATGTTCTACATTTAGCTGTTAGTACACAAATACTACGATCAGAATAAAAATATTTATATATAATTTGTAGATACTCTCGCTACTAGCCGGAGGTCTATGCAACAAATTAGTTTAAAATTTCTGGACCGAACATTCTTCACTCTCATATCGATTGCGGAATTCCTTGATTTATTATCCTAATATTTTGGTAAGAATATCAAAATGGAACGAAGGAAAATTATCTTAAACATAATATCTGCATATAGAACAGTCTCCTATAACGCTTGTAACGTCATATCAGAAATTATATTGGAGTACAGTTGGAAATGATAAACGAGATAAAAAAAAAACAAACAAAACAAAACATAAGATAATGAGAAGGCAGAAAATAAAGGAAGTGAAACAAAAAATATGGTAAAACGTTATGAGGAAGAACAGGTAAACGTATAGAATAGTAACGAAGAATCGAGGATAGATTGAAGAATAAACTAATCAGTCTAGAGTAAAAGCCTTCGATATGATAGAACATAATAAAATGTTTGAGATACTGAAAAAAAAGAAACCGAAAGATGCAAAAGATTTAAGATGTATCAAAAATATCTATTAGCAAACAAAAGGAGTAGAAAATGAGTAAACGGTGTGAACGAATGTAGAGTATGATAGGCTATTGTATCACCAATGTTGTTCAGTATTGAATAGGAACAGATTTTTTAATCAATTGCTACTAAATCGACGAACTGAATTCGTGTAAATGGCGTATTAATAAGTAATATGAGATTTACCGATGATATTAAAAGTAATAACGAGTTTATTATATATATATATATATATATTTTATGCATATATTATATTTATTTAAGTATAGATATATTTATATAAATAAAATTGCAATAACCTTAATAACTAAATACAGAGAAAACATAAAGTTTAAATATTCTTGTAGATGGAGACCGTTTGACCGAGATGGTTCATCCGACGGTTTTATTGATTTGTTCTAAACATTTTCAACAAACTCAGTTGAGGGATGAAATAACCGGTATTTTTTCTTTACGTTTTTTTGATTTTGGTTTCAGATGTACTAAAAAAAAAACAGTAGTTTAGTCCATAAAATTTCGTGTAGGGCCGTCGTCTACTTTTTAATTATGTTTATGTGGAATAAGTGGTTACACTGTTAAACTACGAAAACGAGAATTTCTCTTAAAGAATTCAAACGACTACCTCTTTGTAAAACGTTATCAACGTTTATAGTAGACACCACTACTGTTATATTTCAGACGCAACTACGACGATAGATTATTACATGTCGCTGAACAACACTGATAACGGAAAAGCTTACCACGCACCGAGTATTTCATTATAGTTAATTTTTAAACTGTTTTAAAACAAAAATTAACTTTGATATTAATATGAAAAAAGGCTAATCTAATTAAAATTTTTAAAAATTTGTACGAAAAAATATGTATATAATTTTTATAAAATGTTTAAAAATTTGTACGAAAAAATATGTATATAATTTTAATTCTTCAGAATGATGTATATACTTCCTGAGTTTTAATAATCGTCGTGGGTTGTGATTATCTGGAATATTGTCTTTACTTTTGATTTCAGAATACAAGAAATTGGATCTTTAATAAATATTCCAAAAAAATCGTACTTCATTCAACGGCTGCTCGGTTACTGGACTTTGAAACGACAGTTTAGACACGGAGTTCCTTTATTAAGACGATTACAGAGTGCACATTCAGCTAGACGTGATGAGTGTAGATCGTTTGCTAATGTAGATCATTTGCAAGATAAGGTATATTTAAATGATATATCGTGACATGTTGAAATTATAGATTTATAATATGTAAGGGTTTTAAGGGTTTAATAAATTTTACACTGAAGGAATTGTCAAGTTTAAATGATAAATTCGAGTTGGTCGATACTTATAAAAATGATTAAAACACTTTCGATGAAGTATTTTTAATACAAAAACGTTTAAATGTGGTATATAGTTAATTCGGAATTCGCGAAAAATTATAATTTTCGAATTAATGTAAATATTGTCGCGTGAATAATTAAACGTAAGAAATCGAAAATTAGTAATTAATTGTTAATCTAAAAGTAAATAACACGAAGAATTCTAACTGTACGTTAAATATATGTAGATTAAAATACGTAACTTTTCTAATAAACAACCAACGCTAATTATGGAAATTAAACTTTTTTTTCCTTTAAGGTCCGTTTATTAATCGTTTCGAATCCTTTTTTTTTTATTGTATTTTTTCCTTTGAAATTTAAAAAACGTGTATTTTATAATAAATTTTTCGTTCCTACGATTACGTACGTTGTATAAATTGTTAAATTTTTTATCGTTTGATTCTATAATTAAATTATATAGTTTCGTAATTGATGTAATGTTTGTATTATAATTATTAATATATATACGCGAGATCTAGTATACATATTAAATTTGTGTATTTCAATTTTATAATACGGTCGTTTATTATGAAATATATTCCAAATTATTGTTCTTATAATTTATCTTGTAATTATTACTCTAACGTCAGCGTCGGTTTATTAATAATCTTATTAGAAACATTAGAGTCTGTTTTATTACAAGTAAATTGTAAAATTTTCATCGTAATACATCGTCCTTCTTCTTCTATTCGAATTTTGCCATCTATGAATCGCGTGAAAATAACAAACTTTTTCTTTTCTCCTTTTTTTCCACGATCTACTCGCACAGTTTTATCACCATTTTTTCTTCCTATCGTCCGTCCATCCGGTTCTATTACTTTTAGTTCTTTTAAAAGCATCGAATTTTTTAAATTCTGTTTTCAAGCGTTGCATTATCTATTTGTATTTAATTGAGATTCTTTAAAAACCACATCGGGATAGAGTTTTCAATTTATCAAAATGTTGAAAGACCCACTTTGTTAGTCTGTGTTATACTCATTCTCCGGATACGCGCGTGAAATGACAATCTTCTTTTCCTCATAACGTCAGATATATTTTGTATACTTTCTTAAATTTTTTTTTTTTATCGGACTTGTTTCTGAACTTCTCTTTTTTTTTTTTTTTTCTCGGCCGGAGAATTTTTCTTATAATCTTTCTTTGTTTTTTTCCAATTTTTCAAATGTCATTTAATTTAAGTATCTGACTACATATAAACAGTCCGTAATGTTTGTAGTATTAACCTTGTTGGTTATATTCTTCGCATATTTATATAATCGTGTTACGAATACTATAGTATATGACTTGTTCGTGATGATTCGGTTTCTTATTAAGGTTAAGAATTTGTTCTGCGCAAGATCAGTTTTTCCCCAAACCTGCATCGAGTTCTGTCTCTATTTTACTTTCTATTCGTTTTAATAACACCTTCGAAAAGACTACACACATATATATATATATATAGTATATTTATATTCATTTCAATACAAAATTTTATAAACAACGATGAATTTTTATGTATAGATTTTATACGTTACCGCAATGGGAATTTCCCTCTATAATTATTCACGTGTGATTTATCGTGTTTTCTGTAAAGTGGATGTATTAGCGCGCATTTCCGTTCCAGTGGTATTTTCTCCGTTCTCCAGACTTCCGCTAAAAGTTTCGTTAATTTTTATCTCTATCGGTTTACCATCCGCTTTTATTAATTCTGCTATTATCGAGTCCTTCCTTACTTACTAAGCTTTGATATTATTTGTTTAATTTTTTCTCTACTCGGAGGATCTGAGTCTGTTTTCCCTGCGGTATGTGTACTTCTAGTCTTTTTTTTTTTTGGGGGGGGGGTTTATTATAATTTAATAGTCTTTCAAAATATTCTGCTAATATCTTGCAATTGTTTTTATCTTCAAGTGGTAGGATTTTTTTTAAAAAATACTCGGGAATTGATATGCTCTTAATTTGGAATACTGTGTAGAAATTTCTAGTTTTATTCTTTTAGAAATAATTTTTGATTTTCTCTAGTTGTTTTTCAAAGTTTCTCTTAGCATAACTAATAATTTTTGTCGTTAGGTTTTTTTTTCATTTCTGAATGTCTCATATGCAGTTTCTGACTTGGTCGAATTTAATTTCTTCCAATATTCCAGTATTTGCCTGTGGACACCTTCACATTCATTCCATTATTTGTTTCTTTTTCTTTTTTTTAAATATTCAGTTTAATTGTTTTGACGTTTCCTGTATTCCTTCACAAATATGCCATGCTATATTCTATTAATTCTCTCACGATATTCGTGTATTTTACACTTATTTTCATCATTTAGTTTATCTATATCATATTTAATTATTCCTCATTTAAGAAATTTCTTTTTATTTTGTTCGTTTTTACAGTTGCGAGGAAATTGTCTGAATCAATATGACTTCCTTTCTCGACTTTAATGTTTATGATTTCCTTTTGATTTTTTTTTTTCGAAATAACGACATGGCAAGTTTGAAATTCTTCAAACTTTTTATGAGGAGATTTCCATGTTTTCTGTTTTTCAGAAGCTTCTTAAAGTTTATAGACATCAGTTTGAGATTAAAAATTCGGTACATATCTAACCGTTCTATATTATTATATCGCGTGCCTTTTGATAGCAAACGCCATTTATATTTCAAACGTCCAGGTCCGGATTTTGTAGCCAACAGCCGCGTTCGATGACTGAAGGTTCTGCGCCGCGAACACGTGTTTAGGATGTGGTTCATTAGTTATTTTAATCCGCGTTTGAATAGATCATTTTTGAAGTCTAAATGTACGAGAATGTGACCGCATCTTTCGCGATCAGTTCGAAAAATGTCTTTCGTTGCAGATCGAACCAAAAAACAGACTATGATCGGGGGACGTCTATTGTTCTTGTCCGGATTTTGAATTTTCCATTCCTCTTTGTACGCTATTAACCGATTCGTTTTTTTATGACCTGGTTATTCCCTACTATTTGCTTAAACTTTTTTCTTTATGCCATTAATATCGCCCATCAATATTTTAATATATTTCTCTGGTATCCTACGCATTTCTTCTTCTAACAATTACCGATACTGTTCAACTTTCTCCCGATTTCATTTGTTATCTTGGTTAATTGAGCATGTCCGTTAACCATATGTTTTGTTACCACGTTTCAAATGTTAAAAATAGACATCCTTTTCGATTGAGGTGTAAAATGTATTATAATATCTTTCGGTGGATACAGAATGATGTTTCTAGATGCGGCATTCCCTTCATTATTTTCTTTCTTGTTTTTTCTTCAAATATTCTGTAATTTTCCGCGTCTATTACATCTTCTTCCGTAAACATAGTTTCTTGCACAGCTAGAAGTAATTGAGTGTTTAATTAGTTCTTTTAATTTTTCTACTTTTAATAATGAATTTTATATTTAGTGTTCAAAAACATATATTTCCTTTTCACTTTTAAGTTCTTTTTTACATCATGGTAACTCAAGCTGTCCAGAATATGACAGATTGCACTGAAATTTTTGACAGTGGCGTATTTTTCTTTCATATTACCATCTAGACTGATGTAATTTTCTTTGACATACATTCCGTCGTGTTTTTTTTTTTTTTATAAACTAAAGTTTGTCGTTAATTAAAAGGCGGGGGAACCGGGGGAATACCGGTTTTGAAAATGGAACTAGGATAAGCTTTTGGGGTTTTATTCTATTTCATTGCATATTTAACATATATTTCATTATTTGTAGTATTGTAACAGGGTAGTAAAACTGTAAAATCCTGTTTGCCGATTTTCGGTTTCCGTAAAGTAAAATAAAGGATTGTCCTCTTCGATGTTTTAATGCGGTAAGTCACACGAACTGTTGCCCTGAGGTTTATGAACAATTTAACAGCTCGTTCGTGTAGTATTTCTTGTACATTGTAGATTGAATAATCTGAGTAAAGTGTTGTAATACTGGTCCACGGAAGTCTGCGTACAGGATATAACAGAGTTGACGAGAGGGACAAATTAAATCTTGTAGAGAAACATATCGAAACAGAATTTATCTCTATTACCGAAAGCACGACGAACGTGCAAAACCTAGATAGATCCATGAAGTTAACAAATGCAATGTACTCTCTTTAACAGATCGTTCATTAGATTGTAGTTCACGAATTGCAAATTTAGTTTCATCGAGTTATAGTTTAATTCGGGAATTATTTGTGACTGTCTCGAATAATCGACAAGTTTACTACTAGAAGTAAGATGAGGTTGATTTAGATGTTTTAAATGCGGGGTTCGAAAGCTAATCTGTATGACGTAGGAATTTTTAAGAAATGCAGTTTTTGAAATTTGAGATATTTCCATGTTTCTACATGCAAACTATAGATAAAATTGATGTATGTAGTCGGGTAGATGGTTATATGTGTGAATCAGGTTTCCAGTTTGAAAACAGTTTCTATTATTTGCTGAGTATAATGTTGCTGCATGACACATTTAGATCGAATTTTGAGTATTTTTTTTTTTAGGTAATCTGCTAAAGAAACATCATGTATGAAAGAGTATATATCTATTCATTTAGTTTAGTAATTCTTCAATGAGACTCAACCTTAATTGTTACATTAATCGATAATCGTATTTTTCTTTTCAATTTACGTGTCGGTTGAATGTTGTCATTAATTAAGCCTGTCGCTAGCGGATTCGGGTGCGATCTTAGACGCTGTGTACATGTTGCACTGTATATTTTTATTACATCTTTCACAGTTTCTATTTTTTTACTTCTCTATATATGTCATCATTTCTAATATACCAAGGTTCGTTGATCGTGATAATTGGAACCCTTCAATTTTGAGAAATATTTGATTTGAATACCGTACCCCATAATTGAATACCATACTGGCTTAAAGATAGTTTTGTACAATAGTAATTTATTTCGTATAGATAATGGGGTGATTTTCTTCCAATAAGCCAGTGTGATATTTACGAAATTGAAAATCTAGTTGTTTTCGCTTTATATTAATATGTCTTTGTCAAGTTGGCCCTTTCAGCAAATGTAGTAGTGATAGTGTTTTGACAGGTCTGCAAGTCAGCTATAAACACGAGGTACAGTATAGGACCCAGAACACTCTATTGTGATTTTATATCACGAAGCGATGGTGTTAACCTCTGCTTCATGAAACTCGGTTTCATGTAGATATGATTTCATGAGAGTGTACAGAATGAGAGGTGTTACACCTGGCTAATGTCCAGAAACAATGCAGCACAATAGCTTTTTTCTTCAAACACGAATAAGTTAAAATTCAAAAAGCGTGCTTTTTTAATTCAAGTAAAAAATGTTTATAAAAAAACCATTTTTTTTTTGGCAATGTACGTAATTAGTTTTAAAAAAGTTTACGAATATAATAAAAATATATATGTATAATCTTCGCGAAATGTATATAATTGTACATTATTACTTGAAGGTTATTCGTCAGTTTAGATTTTTCTTTTTATTCCATTTTCGACTGTTTTAAATTTTTTATAAAAAATCAATTGAAAATTAGTTAAATCACTAATATTTATTTTCTCAAAGAAAACACAAAGCTTTTCGGCATTTACGCCATTATCAAGTGAACCATTTTAAAACATCGAAATTTTAAAAATATAAATTAAATATAATTACTTAAAAATAGTGATTTAACTAATTTTCAATTGATTTTTTATGAAAAAAATCACTACATTCCACATTATAAAAAATTTAAATTTTTTGTTATAATTATAAAAGGTAAGTTGACATGGAAAGTTGAACGAAAATTATTATTGAGAAGTAAAATCGAACTCGGAGCGTTTATTCGATGCGGACAATTTTGTCGAAATTACTTTTATTCTGTTAGAGTTGATGTGTAATTTTTGAAGAATTTCAATGCGCCGACGATTCAATTAAGTTAGTTTATTGAAAACGCAGTTGATGGGAGGTGAGTGTGATGTTCGAAATTTGAACTGAGAATGATGTAGGGATTTAGGGATTTTCGGTAAAAAAGCGACGTATTTTCGAATATTTTTTTGTAAAGTACACAGGTTAACAATTTGAAATATTGAGTTTTAAGTATGAAGGTGATAGGTGACTTTTTTAAAACATATTTTCGAAAATTTACAGTAACATTTGAAAAGAGCTTCGGTTATATACCGATATGGAACGGGCGTAGTTTACCGCGATTTCTTTCTGCTGCTTTTAGTTCTCGTAAATTTATACATATATATATATATATATATATATATATATATATCGTTCGCCATTTATTCGTAGAGAAGTTATTTTGTATAACATTTGTCGTGTATAACTTAGATCTTACATGGTGATTTTACAACAAATCAAGTTTATCGATGTCGATACTGCATTAGATGCTACTTTCAATTTATTCTTTTTCTAGTGTCTTTTTCTATGAATTGGCAATCAGAACGATATATTTCTGACACCTTCTTGCGCGAGTTTAAATTACCCTTAACTTGTTTAATGATTTTTTTTTTATTTTTTTATTAATAATATATAATGTTCTATTGTAACAGCAGATTTAGTAGATTTTAAGTTGAGGAATGCTATATGTTTAATGTATCCATGTCGGGTGGCAGTTATGGATCCGATGAAAATACGGTACTAATGAAAAGAGATTTCGATAGTTCCAGTATGGCTACAGCGCATTTACACGATATTAAGATTTTGAAATACGGAACAGCGAACCTAGTGAAATACAATTTCATTTGAGACTACGTGTAATGGACTGAACTGTTTTGAATTTATTAGCTAGAAATTCGAGTTATTATCAATTCTAAATTATACGATTATTAATTAAAATATGACTGTTAAAATTACTAATAATCATTACGAATCAGAATAGGTTTGATAACGTTTTTTTTCTTTCGTGTTTACTGTATGTGTAAATACCGATCGATTAAATAAATTTTAAAATATTCAATAATTTTAGGTTGGTATATAAAAGAACTGATACGAAGATGAATTTTGAGCGAAAAATTGTTACTTATAATTTGTAACAACGTCATTCTTACTTCGTGTAGTACTGCTTATCAGTGGCGGCTAGTAAGGTTGCATGGTTGCCCAACCATCAGAAATATCGAGAACAGCGTAAAAATTGATGATGCAATAAAATAGTTAACTAATTGTTTTATAATAAGAAAATTTTAATTCTGTATTTTTCGAGAATATATTATAAAAAGTTGAAAATTTCTTATAAAATGCTTCGAAACGCCTAGTTATAATGGTTGCACGCTCGCTCGATGCGAAGAAGGCCCCGGAAAATACATAGAGTTATATGAAGATTTTGTGCCTAATGCTACTATGTATGTACGGATGTGGGAGAATGTTGGTTGCAGTCGTTTTCCAACCAAATTCCTCGAAGTACACACACTCGACGCGGAGGAATAGAGTTTTTTCTGTTATGTTGTTCATAACACGTGGGTGCGGTTGCGTGCGCATATAAACAACTAACGAGTCTATATATTTCATCTCTTTCTGATTAGTTTTTCTTCTTCGAATTTCTATCGCCCTCTCTTTTACTCCGTACATTTCGGCGTGTGAGTTTTTTCATTGCCTCTCTCTCTCTCTAGTTTATGTTGTTCCTATTATTAGCGACCTATATAGTAATGTATACGTAGAATTTTTTCCTTACTGAAGCTTTATTATTTATACGGCAATTGATCAGTTCATTTTGGAGGATTGGAAAATATTTAACTATTATACGTAGAGTTTATCGAATTGTTTCGTTTTAGTATTTCAGAACACTTTTCTAATTGTATAAATGTTGTACTTATAAATTTTTAATATATTTCCGTTTAATGATCTTCGGATCGATAATTTAACTTCATAATTTTTAGTTTTTTCTGATTACGGTTTTAAATGGTTCTTCTCGTATTTTACACTTCGTCGACTTTGATATCGTTAATGTTACTTTCCGATGTTGTGTAAAACAAAAAAATAAAAAATTTGTGTGTAAGGTGTAATTGCAACTGATCGATTTTTTAACCACGACTCGTCGCTGCTACTTACTAAATGCTACGAAGTATTTTTAATTTCGGGCGGTGAATGTGAATATTTATAAGGATCTTTAAACATATTTTTTGCGATCATCACCGTGTACAAACAATTTTTAAACAATTTTTATCGTGAGAAAAAAAATTACAATAACATAAAAAACAATAACCGTGTGGTGCTTTAAGCTTTACGATGCGTTGTATGAATGAAAACTAATTCAAATCGCTAAATTCAACTTTATATCGTTCGTATGCGCGAAATTGAATCGATCTTTTTTAAAACTGCTAAAATCGAATTCTTAAAAGGAGATCTATTTTTTTTCTTTTTGTCTTTCAATTAAACACGAAATTAGCTTGAGCGATTATTTTTTTACACGCAAAAATAATCGACTACTAATTATTAGATGGAAACAAGCAACGAAGTTACTTAAATAGAGCATTAATTATCGTATTTAAATAATTTTTTTTTTATTATTAAGCCATTTTCGAACTGATAAAATTAAATTAAAAACTACACGTACGATTATAAATAATTTATTTCTTATTAACTAAAAACCTTAAATCTATCAAATCGTTAACAAATCATCATTATGAATACAAATCCAACAATACAAATCGTCTAAAATCTTACAATTCTAATACTAAATAAATAAATAAATAAATATATATATATATATATATATATATATATATATATATATATAAAGTTTTTATTTCATTCGAGTACACCCAAATACATATACAAAATAATCAAAATTAAATAATAATGAAAGTCCAACTTGAGCAAAGATCTTTTTTTTTTTTTTTTTTTTTAAACTTTGACATTATTTGTTTCCAAATCGTTATCCCTTGGCTTTCCGCATCCAACGATCTTTTAATTTTCTTTTTTTTATTCAATGTAATCCATTCTATCTATTTTCCGGTCCAGCTATTTGTTTGTTTCCGCATAACATGACCACACTATGTCCATTTTATTATTCTTGCTATCAGGTCATCTGTTCTTGACTGTTCGCTTAATTATCTTGTTGTTTATTTTATCAAATTTTGTAACCTCTAACATTTTTGTTTCCATCCCCAGCTGTGCAATTTGTAACTTTTTTATTTGCTTTACATTATATGACCATGTTTGTGAACCGTAGGTAATCGCCGGTATGATACATGTATTAAAATATTTTCTGCTTTTAATGATGGACTCATTTTTGTATTAAAAATTTCCTTCAAAGCCCAATATTTTTTTCCACCCTATTGCTATCCTTCTATTTACTTTCTTGCCTGTTTTATCTTTGAATGAAATTAATTGTCCAACATATATTACTTCTTCAACCCATTTTAATTTTTTAACATCTTGCACACACACATATATATATATATAATATGCTTTTTGGACTAATTTATCTTCAAACATACCGACTAATGAATTATTTTTATTTATTAATTTTTTATTTGCTTTTTTTTTAAGTTTTCTTTTATAAACGTAAAATATAATTTTATAGTTATTTTCATATTTTAATCCTTAATTAGTGTACAAGTTCGAACGTTAAACTATTATAAAATATACTAATTGTTTTTGGAGAAAGCTTCTAATACAAAATAAACAATTTAAATTTAAGACGTGTAAAATTTTTTAAAATATTTGGATAAATATATTATTTATTTATTTTTTGTTTAAACTTTTACATCTCGTTAAATATATCAAACTTCATCGAACTAAATCCCGAACAAAAAGTGTATAGAGAAAAATTTCTAATGTCTCGTATAATCTACACGAAATATAAGTGAAAAATTGTTTCTTTGTAATTTGTAATGTTTCAATTATTATACTTTTCTTTTTGTATTCTTACATTTTAAAGTATTTTAGCAATTTTTCATTTTTGGTTCTAAAAAAATTTTCTTTCGGTTTCCCCGTTATTAAGTTAAAAATTATTGTTATTTGTTAAAAATCAAACATTAAATAAATAAACGAGTGTATACAATATTTATATATATATATATATATGTGTGTATGTATTTTCTAACTTTTAATTTACATATGCTTTTGTTATACAGATATGTCATGTAGGTAATACATATTAAAGAAAATAATTATTTATACGCGTCTACTCTGATATCGTTCATTGTAATTTACAAGATGGACTTGTGTCCATTCGTTCTCTTATTTCAGTGATTTCACGATGTCTTCTGTTTATCGTTTATTGAGATGAACTGTTCTTTTTTAATTCTGCATTGATTTAAGTTAGTGAAAATTATTATATGTATATTAATCGTTTGCCTCTTAAATCAAACCACACGTTTGATACACTTATCTTCTTCTACATCATACGAGAGTTTGGAACTGCATTTGTACTTGTTCAGAAATAAATGGAATACCTCGATAAATGGAATAGAGGATAAATCATTATTAGGATGGCTAACATCACTAAAAGGACAGGAGAAAAAGTGGTTAAACGCACGAAATACCTATATAATACTGTACACAAACATTCATATAGGTATCGGGAAAAAACGATATATATATATATATATATATATATATATATATATATATATATATATATATATAGGATAATAAAAACAAAATATTGCTAGTACCGTGAGAAACTGTTGTAAACGTCACGAAGCATAAAGTTTGAATAACGCAATGCTTTTTTTTTTTATATGGAAAAGAACGTGGAACTTGTATTGTGACGATGATTTCAGCACATTCTTTTAAATGAATTGTTTAAAATGGCTGTAGTAAAGTTTAACTGGAATAAATTAAAGGAATGTTTTGTCACAAGGGGTTTCATTTTATGAATAAATCAAGGGTTAAATATGTTGCTTGTGTATTACACCTCCGTATAACGTACCGTCCTTTCTACATCTGGATAATCTACAATTATTCCCCTATATAGCGACATTTCTAGAGAAGTCAGAATGCTTGATTAAGGTGTAGATAGTATATATATATGTGTGTGTGTGTGCGGATTTATCGATTACCTATATTATCGACTAGAATATCTGCCACGTTTAAGATAAACGATACTTTTCAGATTTTGCAATAAAATATATCGATAATGTTGGTTATATTTTTTTTTAGGAGTTGACAACGGCGCAACAAAACTATTGGCAGCATATTCGGCAAGATTTAGAACGGTGCAGATTAATGTGCGAACTGTCACAAAAACGAGAACGGAAGAAAAAGGATCTTGTTTCCACGTGCGTAGACATGTTTTGAAATTTACGTCTTTTTCGGAAATGCGACGATTTTAAGTCGCGTACGAAAGGAAATTATTGATAGGTTTACGATGTTTTACGAATTACAGCTTGGAACAGATTGTCAACGTGGAACTGTGTCCGTTGTCTGTTTTAATCATTCAGATGATAAAAATTTTAAGGAGCCGGGATACCGGTAAAATTTTCTTAGAACCGGTCGATATTACAGAAGTACCGGATTATCGAGATTTCATTACGCATCCGATGGATTTACGTACTATGGAGGCAAAGATGAAATGCGGGGCTTACGATGCTCTGGACGAATTTGAAGACGATTTCAATTTGATGATAGACAACTGCTTACTGTACAATTCGAAAGATACGAAATTTTACCGCGCCGGTTTACGTATGAGAGAATTTGTAAGCGAATAAATTATTTAAACTATATAAATATTAAACAATTTAAAAAAAAAAATTTCCATGTACATAGTTTTTAAAATTGACCGTCTATTCTATAAATGATGTGTGCTTTTTCCGCTAAGTTATTACCCGTGTTTACATCGGATACGAGAAAACGACCTTACGCAGTGTCGTAATAACACTGCTACGACACAAACCGCGTGCTTCAAGTTCAGTGTATACGCAAGAGAGATTCGTCTTTGTCCCAACGGATACTGTGTGAGAAACTAGACGTGTTAATACGCTACCTTCAAATTATTAATAATTTTTATACTTATCAACGGGCACCGTTTGAAACTAGACGTGTTAAACATCGATCGATTATTTAACTAAAATCACTAATTGTTAAATAATTACTCGTTAATTTCTGACGAAGCTTTCGGTCAATTATTACGCTACCTTTAAATTATTAGTAATTTTTATACTTATCAACGGTCACCGTTTGAAACTAGACGTGTTAAAGATTGAGAGATTATTTATTTACTGATTGTTAAATAATCTCTGACGAAGTTTTAGATCAGTTATTACGCTATCTTCGAATTGTTGATAATTTTTATACTATAAACGAATACTGTTTGAAATTAGACGTGTTAAAGATCGAGAGATTATTTAACAATTTAAAAATTATTAAATAATCTCTGACGAAGTTTTTGATTAATCTTTAATTTATCGATAATTTTTATACTTATCGACGGGTATTGTTTGATTGTGTAATAAATCGATTTTTTCGATTTCATCCGATTATTATAATCGATTTAACTTAGATTTCGTTGAATTATTTATTCGGTTTTTCTTTTCTCTATTCAAAAGGGTATACTTCTGTTCAACGATGCCAGACGCTATATAGCGAAATATCCCCTCGATGAACATATCATCATGTGTTTAACAGGTGAAATTTTGCTATCCGATGACGACGAGTGTGACGCTGACTTACAGTTGCTCGGTAGCGATTTATCTTGGACGGAAGAAGTGAAACCCAAAGAAATTGACGCAGAATTGAATAGTATACTTGGAGATAACAATATCGCGGTATGTGGTATTTTTTGATTTTTAAAGCGATCAATTTACAATTAAAAATTGTCGATAAAAGAATTACGTGATCGCGGTCGCCAGTGCCTAACCTGGACTATGCTTGTAGAACTCGCAACCGGTGACACTGCAATATATATCGACTAGAATTTAATTTCCATTACAAATGATTTTATATATTGTTACACATTTTAAATATCGACGAATATGATTTAAAAAAAAAAAAACCAAACAATTACTTATATTATACAGTTGCTAAGCCACACAAATTATTCACACACATTTAATAAATTCAATAAAGCAATATAAAATAACACATAATAAAAAACGTACCACCTGTGGTACCACAGTCTCCGCTGCTGCTGCTTCCGGATGGGCTGATGTTTTCTGGTCGTACTCCGTATGTTTTTAACGATTCTACGGTTTCCGTAAATGAGAGCGTAATTAATTAAATATTATTTTAAATTTTTATCCAAATACAGTCTTATTTTATTCGCGGTTATTTATTCGATGCATTGCGAGTATAACTCCGTATTTAACTGAGTAGAGAATTTTTTACATAATAATTTTAATAGTTCTATATAAATATCTTATAACGTCTACGTGACGTCTTATCCAAAAAAAAAAGCAAAACATGCGATAAAGTTAAACGAACCTATTTCGTTGGTACGGATTGACTAGAAATTGCGATCTTTCTCGTACCAAAATAATACGCGACTAACTCGACGACACGAGGCTTAACGGTTAAAAACAAAAGGTATATATATCGATATCTCTATACTCATATATATACCAACACGCGATCACCGGTTGCTGGCTCTACGCGCCGTTATTTTTCGGTTTTTCCTTCATAACTTGGCAATTCGTATTTAATTAAATAGTACTTATTATTTCCCAGGTTATTACTATCATCATCCTAGTTATTACGGCTCTATGATGTAACTTATCAGTTTTGACGATCTAAGACTCTTACGATGGAAATACCTCGGTTATTAAAGAATATTTTATATTACGTTAACTATTATTGAAATTTTATTTTTAATTTCTACTTTATTTATTTTTTCCTTCAGTACCCCCATCGTCTTAGATCGTCGTAATATATATTATATATATATATATATATATATATATATATATATATTTTTTTTTATGGCAGAAAATTAATATTTCTATACTCGGTATAGAAAGAAATTAATTTTATTATTAATGTATACGTAGAATTCCGGAGAAAATATTAAAAAATTATTAATTTTGACGAACAAATTTTTTTATGAGTACGATTCATAAATTGATTTAAATAATTTATATATACACCTGAATTATTAATAATGAAATCACACGGTCTACTTGATAGTATGGCGGAGTACTTGATTTAGTCTTAGTCACGTACTATCTCTATATTTTGTAGCGTGATGTAATTAATTTTTTTAAAATAGCGTTAACTTATTTCCGAAAATTCGTTCAGGTTCTTTTTTGAAATTATCCCTAACTGAGGAGGTTGTATCGTTACATATTTTTAATTTTTGACTCTCATTTTAGCGAATCGTTTAAAGACAAAACATTAATTACCTCGGAATAACATTGTAGAGGTCTCTTTAATAACTCACAAAAATATCATTCACTTTATTCAGCTAGAGCATAGGGATCAATTAATGTACACTAAGAGCATTAGTCAATCACCTCTGACTTATTACTATCACCTCCAGCCGTCTCTTCCCAAACTCCCGTGGTTCTATCTTTTTAAAAAGATTAGTCGTAAGGGAATCGTACTCATCAGCAGATTCCGATTTGGACATCATTTGTTGCCTGACCGTCTTTTCCGTATGCAGCTTAGAGAAAGTCCGTTCTGTCCCCTCCATTCTGAACAGGTAGTCTGCAGCCCCGATCATGTCTTTTTTGAATGTTCTGCTGTAGCACCGTTGCGCTCGGAGCTTTACCTTATCTTGTTACGTTCTTCGAGTATTACACCTCCGTATAATGCAGTTGGTGATCACAAGTCTGGACTTTTCCACATTTGCGTTTATCATCTTTTTTAATGTTCCATTTTTTTAAATTGGCCTCACACCGTGTTGTACTTGTTCTTAACCTCTATTAAGAGAACGCCAAATTTTTGACTTCATCCGAATTTTGTCGCACAATACGTGTCGTTCACAGATTTTCATGTTATTATCCGATGGCGAACTGCTTCGGATATACCACTGTCATTTTGTACGCAAGAGAGATACTTAAAGCAGTTTGTACGGGACAGTTGTTCTTCAGATAATTGTTTAGACCCACTTGTTTTAGTAGTCATGTATTCCGTTTTCTTCGCATTTACTTTAAAGCAAAACTTTTCTAATCGGTCAGCCTATATCTGAACTCTGTTTCGGAGTACATTCTTTGTATTTTCGATTAAAACAACATCGTCTGCAATCGGATATAAATTGAAATGAGTCAAAGTTATATTAAAAAAAAAAAAAAAAAAAAAAGATTAAGCAACGATGTTCGAAATATAAATTATAAACATTTCTTTACAATAGAATTTGCAAAATGTAAAGTACGTCTATATACGATATACGTAGGTATACAAATTAATACATAAAGACCGGTATATGCTAGCTTATAATAGAAGCACGAATGTAGTAATTTTTCTATTAAATATATCGCGAGAAATTAAACGAAATATTTTTGAAAGTTACAATGAAAATAAAAATATTTTCCTATTATTACAATCAAAAAACAGTTAAAACTTTAAATTAGATAATTTATAATTTACGACAATAAGCGGAGTAAGGAAGAAACAGATAGGACGAGGACGTAAAATAAATGAAAGTTTAATAACGAGCAAAATTTGTACGCTGATATGAGATAGAGTGGATTATTATTGTTATCGTGTCCGAGACGCCGTATAAATATAAACTATACTATATGAAACATAAACGTCTATATGAAATCAGC
This sequence comes from Coronaproctus castanopsis, assembly GCA_032883995.1. Classification (NCBI taxonomy): domain Eukaryota; kingdom Metazoa; phylum Arthropoda; class Insecta; order Hemiptera; family Monophlebidae; genus Coronaproctus; species Coronaproctus castanopsis. The sequence continues at coordinate 43,149,281 of CM065053.1, read as the reverse complement.
CTCCCTGCACAATAACACAGCTCACTGTCTGCGAGTCCCCCCCGGTTAACTAGGTTGCGTCTACTTCTTCCATACGCTGTCTGCAGTTTAGTTGGGGTCCTCCCCGTCTATACAGATTTAATTTAGCTGATCGTGCGGCCTCTGCAGTTGTTTCGTGGCGCCCTGAGTAAATTAAGGAAGTCTTTCTGGGATTTCAAACTACTAATTGCTTGTACGTTGGATGTCTTGGATTCTGTTCAATCCTATTTCTTTCCAGGACAGCTGTCACACTTTTACGTATTGCTATGTACATTTATTGACACCTAGTAATCTACATGTTTCATTCAGAGCTGCATCCCATGTTTCCGGTACGTGCCGTGCGACCTCATGATGTGCAAGCATATTTTTCAGCAGAAAAACAGAACGCTAATGCTGAAATTCGCAATATACGTGATCGAGCTCCCCACTTTAATGACGCAAGTCACAGCAATTTATACAAACAAGATGTTGAGAAATAATATTACTTCGATGTTGACGCAATTTTCAATTTTCTACTATCGCTGACTGATATCTCCGGAACACCGAAGAGAAGTACTAGGTGGATAGTAATAAACAATAACAGCTGAGTTATCGATCGAGATGAAACATACTGTATCATTATATAGATCGTTTTTATACTTTTTAATAATGATGATAATGTTAATTAGAAATTGTATTTAAATTGCGATTTATTTAAATAATTTTCGTTGTTTTCATTTATACTCGAAACTCGATTGTTATTTCTAATTATCGTTTAATTTTCTATCGTTGTCTCGTTTACGATCATTTTGTAAATGTGTACCGTTTTCGTCGAACGTTTCTTCCATATAAAAATAAGTTTTGAATATTTTAAATTTTCAACTTTACCCGATGTTCCGACAATGTTCGTTTCAGGACCATAATAACGTGATGATTAAACTACTTCAGCTACAAGAAAAATGTAAATTCATAAAACAGAAACAGGCCAGAGCGAAACGACTGCGATCTATTAGGTCGCAAATGGTGAATATAAAGCGTCGTTTACTTCGACGGGGTTTAAATTACGGCACCTTACACGCGGGCTACGCTTCAGCTCGTGTATCTAATTTTACTCCGGCATACACCCCCGCCTACTCAGCAGCTTACACCGCGCCTTACACGCCATCGTATAGTTACGGTAAATATTTAAATTTTTCGATGTATTTATTATTTTAATCATTTTTTTTCTTCTTCTTTGATTTCCGACCGCGCCGCATCTATTATGTTAGATTAAAGGAAGGATATACTGATAAAGAAGCTCAGCTGCTGAGAAGGGGTGCGTTTATCGTAGGAAAATTATTAGGGAAGACCTGCGAGCTGACGTTGGTATAAGTCGAGCAGGAAATTATGGACGATGGTAAGAGGAGTATTACACGATATGCCGGCCATTTTTGTACTGATAGGCTAAACGCGTATGTCCAGATGGAATAAGAGGACTACGTCATTTCGCATGGATGCCGATGTTACCGGCTTTTTAATGGCGGAGTCATAGCGAGGAAGAATAACGGATTGTTCTATCGTTTTCACCTTTATCGTATTCCGAATGTGGATCCAGATATCTTTACTCGGTATGAACAGAATTGCCGTTTATTACACGATTCTGCTGCTGCTGCTGCTGTGTCACTTTCGTTATTGGCTCCAAATATTGTTGTGTCCTAGTATTCGTGCGAGTACAATTTGACGCGAATAAGTAAGCGCTTATTCCAATAGTGTTTTCTGTATACATTTGATGGAACTAAGGTTGTGAAATATAGCATAATTTAACCGAGACTCCCCTGTATTAATTGCGCCGGGAGATTGCACGTAGCTCTCTGTTCTATCTTATCAAATCGATAATTTAATTCTAAAATTATCGGTGATCGTATTTTATAGCGAAATTTTAACATGAAATTTTCGCAATATTCTTCGCGAATAATAGATGTGATTTTCTTATTTAGATTTCGAAACGTTGAAAAAATCGCCTAAAGTATACGCTCCTATATTGGATGACATGGATTTAAACGCGAGTAATTATTTTTAAACTTTATTCAAATAAATCGCCGTTTGAATGAGAGTTTTCGTGTGTGTGTGTGTGTGTGTGTCTATTGTTAAAATTTTATTTAATATATCTGTAATATAAAATTAAAAAAAAAAAATAGAATTTAACTTAAATATGTACGACGTTTAACTAAATGAAACAAGCATAGAAAATGTATATATTTTATTACGATGCAATAATAAAAGAAATATAGCGATAAAGAAGATGATGGAGTAGCTAAATATTTGAGATGGAATAGTTTTGTCGTCAGATTTCATTCTCCACGAACATAACGTTTTTTAGTCGTTATGGAGCGTAAAATTGGGGACGTACCAGGGAGTTGCAGTAATATTTTGATATCGCCGTCAGTTGTATATACCATGCAGGCAAATCGGTCTTGAAGTTATTTTATATAGTAGAATTTTATATCAGTTGAATAACTTGAAAATGGCAAAACTTCCGAAAAAATTTATTATAATTATTTAACATCTAGTAATGTTTGCCAGTAATTTTATCGCTGATTGAAAAAACAAAAAACAAATTACTAAATTTGTATAATTGCTTTTACAATTATATTATTCATAAAAACCAAACAAAGTGTGCGAGAAGCCTAAATAATTAAAAAAAAAATAATTAAAATAAAGCATTTCATTTTAATTAAATTAATTGTAAATTTATGTTTAAATTGTTATTATTGTTGTTGTTTGTTCTGATATTTACGTCACTCATAAAACACACGCATATATACACGCACAAATATATATAATATATATATATTTAAAACTAAATGTTAATAAACGCACTTATTTATTTCAAAATATAGAACGAACTTCCAAAATTAACGTTCCCTGTTCTTCATCTTCCATGTTTGATGATGTCGATGAAAGTACTACTATTGAAAAAGATGGGAATGCAAAAGCAAGAAATAAATCTAGTAATTTTCTTTCAATTTGTAGACGTATACTTTATTTAATTATATGTATGTATATAAATTTCAAGAATGTTAATTATTTAGTATATTTCTATTATGATCTACGAATCTGTTGAATAGGTTAATTTTATTTATTTCAAACATTTTATATTCATGTCATCTCCACATGTTCCGCGGTTGGCTAACCCCGCCATTTTTCGTTTATTGCATTATTATTCTTCTTGTTACGCCATATTCAGTCGAAGGTCGGCGATCTTCATAGCTACTAAACCCTTATCTCTTGGCCCCTCTTGGAGCTGGGGCGTTTTATTTGATATCGTCTTCTCATATCTGCTTCCAGGGTTTTCACCTAACCAGTTTATCTATGGTCAATAATTTCACCATATTGTATAAGATGGAACAGGTGATATGTTTCTGGGTGTCTATGCATGTGTCCATAGTACTTTAATTTTCACATTCGGATGGTATAAAACACCTTAGTTTGATTTGATATTTTACTCGGCACTTCTCGGAAATATCGGTTGTTATTAATTAGGACTATTAAATACTAGTTTAAAATGGATGTTATAAGAGTATATATTTAAGTAATAGCGGAATTATAATTTCGAAGTATTTCACCACTACCACCGTATTCTGATTTCAGTATAAATTTCTAATTACCTTCTACATGAGATAAGGAAAATTTAGGAAATATGATACTTTTTTAATAGGTATTGAAGAAAGTACTCTTACCTAAATATATATATTCTTAAATATTGCGATTTTATATATATATATATACTTATATATGTCATCTGTTAAGAAAAATACGGCATCTCAACATACTGGAGTAGCATTTTATATTCCTCATCTAAATTACACACCAAACTGTTCAAGTTCTCGAAATTTTGTAGTGTGTTTACATTAGAGGCTTTCGCCATTCTCAAAGCCGTTCAGTACATCCGATCTAATGGGATCAAAGGGAAAATATTAATCGCAAGTGACTCTCCTAGTGTTCTTAAAGCCCTGAAGAAACCCAGGCTACTCTACCGTAGGGACTATATTTTGTTAACCATCCGTAGAAAATTTATTTTATTTATACGATAACCATGTCTTTGTATCTTTCGTTTGGGTTCCAGCCCATGAGGGTATTTAGGAAAATGAAGTACGCGATCGGACTACCAAATTTACTATTTAGTTGCCTCCGCTCGTGCAGATCTTCTTCGTAGATGGAAGTTTCTGTAAAAGACAGCTTAACTTTTATAAATCTATCCAACCTAATCTCCCTACCACATCCATTCTTGCGCTTACTCATCCTAAGAACCTCCCAACTCTGCTTTTCTTTTCCATCCTGGTCAGACTTCGTTCCAACCACAATTGCCTTCCTAGCATTGGCCCTTAATAACAACAATATCCTCGAAATTCTGGCCACCTATGTCTATATATCTAAAATTAACTTCCGAGTATTGTTTTTTCTTTATATCCTTTTTGGTATCTTATATATGATACATTTGTATAAAAATAATGTTGACAATGGGTAATTTTGGTATTCATACATTATTATAATATAATAATAACCATATATATATATATATATATATATATATATATATATATATATATATATATATATATATATATATATATATATATATATATATATATATATATATATTATAAACATATATCAATTTCTTCCTCAAAAATTATATATTTAGATCTTTCCAATTTCAAGAATATGTACGTATATTTAAAATTGGAATTCATAGTTTATAAAAATTCACATTTATACTCGACAGAATTCTTCTTCAATAGACTTTTAACAAAAGTTGATTCTTTATAAGACAATATTCTACGAATGTTTTCTCTATTATTATATTCTCTGAAATGACTCTTAAATCATAATTGAATTAATAACAACTAACTACTGCAGTGTTACTATCGCACTCTATACACCTATTATCGAATTAATTGGATTTAACCGTGCACGTAAGATAGGCACGTGTATATATGTAGTTTATAGCATTATTATCCAGTTTAACCTATTACTTATGATTATTGTTGTAATTAAATTAATAATGGTAGTATATAAATCTTGGTATCTTTTAATTAAGTATTTTATAAACGAACTTTTATATTCATTTATCTAATTGTTTTAAAGGTTCTCGTGTTGCGCTAAGTACGGAAACGGTCAAAAAATTGGAAATGTCGTCAACATCTGCTAGTTCATCACCGAAGTAAGCTTTTATTTTATCATTTTCTACTATTTTAAATAAATAATTTTAAAACTTTTACTAATAAAACCCGAAAAATCAAGTTATCATTTATTCAGCTGAAGTGTTTTATATATATATATATATATATATATATATATATATATATATATATATATATTTGTTCACTTGTGTTTATCTATTATGTATATGTGTGTTTGTGTGTAATGTACACACAATTACGTCGATGTGATTAATGTGTACCTGAGTGTATAGTTTTGTATTTACATATTATATTGTTAAAACTACGTGGGACTTGTAATATAATGCTCGAACATCCACCTAGCATACTTTTAAGTTTTTATAATTAATTATTGTAATTTTTTTATTATGTAGCCAATTTATTTCGAATTTATAATAATCGATACGTTCGTGTAGTTCAATTATTATGAATTTAGAATTTATTTTTGTAACTAATTAAATGAAATAATTGAATTTATTTGATGCTATTTCTTTTTCAAGTCGCCGACTTATTAAGAATTATTTAGGATTAACTAATATTTTATTTATTATATTTATATATCTTCTCAATTGTTGCCGAGTTTTTTGAGAATTATTAATGAGGCAATATGTATTATTATTGGATATCGATTTATTTTACTATTTAATTTTTGATGTGCATTCGCGGTCGCTTTCTGTGGTTTATTGAAATAATTTTTTTAGAGTAGAATATCTCGGCGTTCAGAGCCTATATTAATTTTGTTTCTATTAGTCTTATTATATAAGGCTATCTGCTCTAAATTGAAATATAACAGAAGAAATGTTATAAATCTTTTAATTATTATTACTGTTATTACTTCGTATAAACACATAAAAAAAAAAAATCGTAAAATAATAACGTGTACGTAAAGGCACGCGAAAAGAATATAAATCGAGCAATATGACGTATAAATAAATATAATTGTACGAAAATAGTAAACGGGTAAAAATTATTGTATAAAAATGGAAAAATTAGGTCTGACAGTGCACCACCGATGTTTTAACCGAATATGTTCAACAACGAAAAATTGGATTAATTAAGCTTGTAAAAAAGCAAAATCTTAGTTAAGGATAACGATATAAAATGATAAACTATGCATTAAGGTATTCTTTATAGGGAAGCTAAAGAAAAATTCTTGAGTATAAAATGTAAAGAAAACCTTGAACAGTTTGCACAAAACAATAAAGAAGGTGGCATGCAGAAAAATTAGATGCAAAATTATTACAGGAATATAGGTAAATACACGAAACGCATGTATCGAACAGATATTCGAAGACAACAAAAATAACACTTCATACGTACAATGCAACGAAGAGGAATCGCCAATAACAACATACGGGATATCATATGCTACAAAGTATTAATATAATAATGAAGCAATTGGCACGTTTTTTTTTCTGTTTTGTATTGGTTCGGTTTTTTTACATTTTAGTCAGTTTAATCACGTTTTCAATATGTACAATGTTTATTAGCATCCTTTATAAATTGATACAAGTACACATATTCCCGAGACGAGAGATTTATCACTATAGACACTTAAGAGCAGGGATCTTAAAATACTTTTTTTTTAAGACTAATATTCTATATGAATCGACCTAGCCCCTATTGCCATATCGTATGTTCTGTTGGTCCTTCTAAACTACAATAATCGCATGTCCAGCTATTAACAATTCCCTAACGTCACAAGTGAAATGGTGATCGATTACGTCTAAAGCGTAATTATCCCTTTGTTATTAAATATAGTCCCCCTACATTCTTGTTTATATATTATAGATTCTTATCGGCTGTCTATTAATATATAGGTTTCCCTTTTTATTGGGTACTCTATACATTTGTTCTTATTGCTGATATTACCGATGGCTTTAGAAATGGCTTCGGAAGTGGGGAAATTTATATTAACAATACGTTGTATAGATAAAAAAACGATTTGAACGTTATTGGGCTGAAACACAGAATAAACGTAGAAAGTTTGTGAAGACGTAGCAAGAAGAAAGAATATGTTTTATTCCTCGATTCTTAATCTATATACAGAGGTAATATATGAAGAGGGACGAAAAAGGAAAATAAATACACGATACGATAATTAACAATATAAGCCTAACAGAATTACGAAAGATAATAAATAGAATTGCAGAGTACAGCCATGAAGATAAAGTTTTACTTAATATGGCTCGGACAAAATGAAAGGAGTTACATTGATTTTTTTCATCAGATTAAAACTTAATCATCTGGAAAACTTGAATATATATTTGTGTACTTCTTATAGGTGCCGGGACATCGAGGAATCCCTGATAATGAAATTGTAGTTTAGCTAAAGATACGTGTACTAGTGGGGAGGTATTCTCTTTAATTTCTGAACTTGGTATCATAAATTTTATATAGTAGCACATAACAAACTTCGGTAACAGACATATGTGGAGTACATACAGCAGTCGCCTCTTACTAGGTACTATCAATTACAACCGTCTCTTCCTAAATTATCATGGTTATACCTTTTTTTTAAAAACATTAATCGGAAAGGAATTTTATCATCAGATTGCGATGGGGCATTACTTGTTGCCGGACCGCCTGTTCCTTATGTAGCTTAGAGTAACTTCTTACTGCTCTCTCTCTATACTGGACGTGCAAAATCCTGATCACGTGTTCTTCGAATGCCCTTCTTTAATAACATTACGTTCCGACCTATACCTTAAATTACTGCGCGCCGTAACGGTCCTCCGTACAGTGTATTGTCCATTCCTTATCTTGAGAATTTACATCTATTTTCGGAGATATATTTCTAGAGAAGTTGTCCTCGTTTATAGGAATGTGAGTACGTACAGTATCACGCTGGATAGGCTGTAAAGGGCATCCCGATTAGAAAAAAAAGAAGGTTTTGCATAGAAATCAATAACATGTGTAAATTAACGGAGCAGAGCAAGTCCGGTAAGTATTATATTAATTAAACATAATAGCGAAAGATGAAGTTGACCAACATGAAAAATCTATTCATTGGACAGGAGTTAAGCTTCGCCGGTATCTATTGCCAATGGACGGCATCGAGCATTTAATGCGAGCACCTAAATACGAAATTTCAAGATTAATTATTCGAGGCAAAATTTCAGGTCTGTTAACTGTCCGCAAAAGCTAGTGAATGAGTGATTAATTCGACTACTTATCGGTATAATTCTTTTGGTCAGTCGTTTCTAAGCGTAATCTACGAATCATCAACCTCCGTGTAAAATATCGTGCATCAAAAAGTTTATATTTTTTTACATAGCATATATTAGCATTTCAAACAGAAGATTAGTAATCAAAAGAATACTAACATACTTCGACCATATAATAAGAGCAGACGGACTTTATGCGAGAATTTTAAAAGGAATAGTAGAAGGAGAAGACGCGGTCGGGTTCCTACAAGATATTTAGAAATAGTAAGGATAGTAGTAGGAGCAAGTTTTGCAGAATACATCCGGATCATGACGGCATCTTCATAATTACGATATCTCCACGGAAGATTTACGACTTGCAGATAGATAGATATATTGGCAATCGTAATCACCGATAGAATTTATTGTAAATGATCGTCGTATATTTTTATCATCGGCGTATTTAATAATCTCTTGTAATAAATTAGTATTGAAGTTTAATTTTGGCTCTATACTCTTTTTCAATCTTTACTCAATTTTTCTTCAATCAGTTTTCAATCTTTATTCAATTCTTCTTCAATCAGTTTTCAATCTTTACTCAATTCTTCTTCAATCAGTTTTATATACATTTTTCAATCGTATCGAATATTCACGTTAACTTCTAGCTGATTTTCGTTGTCTGTGACATTCTCAATATTGCATTAACAATTTTCTTTAACAGAACATTATCACGCGTGTCTTAGGTTATTAATTGTCTTTTTCTTTCGAATATTAATTCGCTTTATGGGATGAAAGGAACTGAATTTATCGTACATTTTCGACGAAATTAATTTTACGATTATTATCGACTTTGACGATTCTGTTATCGAAATCTATAGAGATCTTATTAACCGAGTTAAATGGAGTGAAATTGCACAACTGTATTAAATATTTACCATATATATATATATATTTTTTTTTTGCGAAATCTAGGAAACTAAAATATGTTTCTCTAATATTAAAATTCTTATGTTTAAATTTTATTTTTTAAAAACAATAATATGTATAAAACGTGTATTAGTAATTGTTAAATTTTGTTTGTAGGCCATCGACGAGTTCGTCCTCGCCTCCATTTCGAAGAAAACGAGGTCAACGTTCAGCCCTGTCTAGACCTATTGTACCGAATTCGGATAGTTTTAAAATTTATCGCCTTAATAAAGGTAATAATATAAAATTTACTATTGCTTCTATTTCTCTATCTATCTAATATTATATATATATATATATATATATATATATATATATATATATATATATTATGACGATCTAAGACGATGAGGGTACTGATGGCAAAATAAAAATAAAATAAAAATAAAAATAAAATTTCGACAATAATTAACGTAATATAATATCGGTCAATAACCGAGGTATTTCCATCAGGATAGTTTTAGATCGTCAAAACTGATAAGTTTCAACATAGAGGCATAATGAATAGAATGATGTTAGAAATAACCTGGGAAATAATAAGTACTATTTAATTAAATGCAGATTGCCAGGTTATGAAGGAAAAACCGGGGACTAACGGCGGGTAGAGCCCGTAACCGGTAATCGCGTGTTGTATATGTGTGTGAATAAACTTATCGATCGAGATAGATATACTTCGTTCATTAATTGTTAAGCTTGTCGGTTATTCTAGTCAAATCTCTCTTACGTCGATGATGGTAACGACTGGTCAGTTTTTCTAGTCTTTGGTAGTACTCGTATATCACGAGATATTTATAAAATATAACGGAAATTTGCTTCATATTTTAAATTAATGTAAAGGAAGCATATATTTGTAATTTAATAAATGGTAATAAAAATAGAAAATTTTAAAGAAAATTTATTAAAACAATAATCACGAAGATCGATACATCATCGAGTACGGACCTACGATGACGGCAGTCGGTTAAGATATTTCAGCACCATCCGGAGCCAGCCATCGCGAATACCTGTGGTACCACAAGGTCGTACGATTTTTTTTTTATTATTTGCTTTATTATATTATCATTTTAGTAATTTTAGTATATGTAACTAAATTGTGAATAAATTGTAATTATGTGTTGTAAATGAGTTATGTCGTGAATATTATTATTTGTATAAATTTTCATGTATGTGTAATAGTGTAAAATAGAATAGATTAAATTCAATTATCATTTACTAGTCATTTTATTTTTGAATATAGTGATACCGGCTGCTGGTTCTATACGCAGGGTTTCCGGTTAGGCACTTAATTACTCGCATCTAGTCCCATAATAATCTATTAAATAATAATAATAAAAGTTGAATTTTTAATTAATTAAATAATTATAATTTAAACGTGCCTTAATAGGCACTGGCTTATAATTGTTTTGTCGTATTACGAAATAAAGCCCTCTATTTCATAATAAATTATCTGCCACCTAATTCCGTAATTAAATTGTCAATCAGCACGAGAGGATTTAGCCTCATTTGTATTAAGTTGGCAGACAACGACGAGCTAAGAGGGTACATTTCGTAATTATATATAGTTTGGTATTCAATTCTTCTCTTCTTTCCGATAATCTCTTCAATTGTAGCTAATTATTGCATCCCAGGTCTAATACGATTTGCGACATATACGTGAACAGGGACAGTTTTCTTAAATGTCTTTCTTATATCGTTCGTTTCATTATAGTAAATAGTCAATTAATCATGTGCCAAAAGATCTATCCAATCGGTTAGTCCTTTCTACCGTCGATCGTACCTAAAAGATGCTTATCGGTGTCTGCTCTTTTTAATATTTTTCTGGTTAGTAATTTTGTATACCTCTCCGAACTTCGTAATTTTTCTGAGACACCACATCATTGCTTATTTTCAGTAAACCGCGTTCACAATTCACAATCAATCGAAACGCGTACGGAAACGTGTTATCCACTGATATCGATTTTAAGGTCAGCATGGCCTTTATAATTATTGAATGCTCTTTCGCCTTTATTATTTCCGTGTTTATATTTGCGGTATTTCTCCAGTTTTTAATTATGGTTTTTGGACTTCTCGTAGTTTCATCAAATTCACTTTTAACAAGTGGGTTGTATTTTTTCTAGGGTTTTGCTGCATACCGTGGTTTCCGTTTTCTTTTAGTACGATTTCCATTTTCCTTATCGGCTCATTTAGATTATCTTCGCTTTTCGCTGCCATAGCGATGTCATCGGCAAATCATACGTATCGTTTCACCGCGTATTTTTGTATCGAGATTTTATATTACTCTCGACTTTTTTTATCGTCTCCTCGATATACATATCTTTTAAATTTTAGCGCTTTTCGTTTTCTTTCCAGATGTGTAATTCAGTAGTTTGAACATTCGTGTATAATTTACATTATCGAACGTTTATTTTGATATTTTAACTTGGTAAAAATCTCTATTTTTCACGTTAATTTAGACTTTTTCTACTTTTTAAGCATAATTTGCATTTCATTGATTATCATCGCTGTTAAAATCGGCTCCGTTTTTTTTCCTACTTCTTCTAATTCATTCCTAGCCATGTAGGCTATGTGTGAAGGGTATCATCGCCATCTCTTGTATTGATGTATTCAGCCCATCTCTTGAAGTAGGTCGCGAATTCCAGTACGTTTCAATCATCTGGTTGACGTGACGTCCGGAAGAGCAGCGATTAGCTCATTGCAGTGCCCGCGTATGCGCATTGCATGTCTTCGAGTCTGCTGTTCTATCGTTTCGTCGACCAGGCAGACCCAAGTTCACGATGAATAGCTTCATTGGTAACGTACCACGGCACTCTGTATATCATTCTTAAAGTTTTATTTTGAAAGCGTTGTATTATATTTCTTTTTTTTTTTTTGGTACATCCCCATATTTGCGCAGCATAAGTCCATGTTGGCTTTATTACATATTATTACTCTATTGGCTAAGCGGAGATTCTAATATTACCCTATTAGCCAGTAGAGAGATCTTAATTTAATATCTAGTCGTTTTCTTGTTTTTTGTATATATGTATTTTCCAGCTTAGTGTACTCCTATATATCTGATGCTGTTGCTTCTTGGCTACAATATGTTTAACTAGTGACAGATAACTGTGATGATCTGTTCTATTGGTAGATATAGGCGCATTTATCAGGATTCACTTTAAGTTTCCAGTATTTAGCCCATTGTAGAACAGCGTCCGAGTTTTTCCGTAGTGCTGCAACTGCCACTTCGGGCTTCTTGTCCCGAACAATGAGCAACGTATCATCGGAAAAGTAGCCACTTTGACATTAAGAAGAAGAAGAAGAAATTTATTTATTGACATAAATTCATTAAAAGTACAAAAGTACAAAATAATAAGAATTACGCGTACCGGAATTATAATATCCTTACCGCTAATAAACAAAATTCTTTATGTAATAAATCTTATAGTATATTTACTAGATTACAGATATAAATATATAAAACGCGGGAAAAAATTTGAAAAAAAACCCCACTCCATAAAACGCTTTGTATCACATTAAGCATACAAAAAGGAATATTATTCGATATAATAACAATTATAAAGATATATAATATAATACACATATACTTACCTATATATATATATATATATATATATATATATATACATACACACATGAATATACACATATACACAGATACATTAAATATTAATCATTTACAGTAATTTATGTTTAAGGCGTCTATGCTTATACTTTGTGTACATAAACTGTAGCTGCCTGGAATCGTAATTTCCGATCATTGAGATGTACACTGATTTTCATGCAATACACAATTATCGCAGAACTTACGAGTTATAGTAAGAATATAATCCCGAATAAAGGGTATATTTAATATCTCATGCATGTCCACTATTCTGGCATACGTTGGGGCACTTAATACGCATCTTAAACACCTATTTTGTATACTAATTGCATTTTATTAAAGCTCGCCTTCGAGATAGAAGACCAGGCGGGACAACTTTGACATTATCCACAATTGCAAGGCCTGTGCTGTATATAAATTGTACAGTAGTGACCCCAGTACACTTCCCTGAGAACACCGGATTTAATTGTATGCGGTTCAGAGTAGGCATAACAGCATCTAACACGAAATTGTCTGTTCGTTAGATATAGCTTCAACTGTTTTTTACTTGCTTCCTAAATCTTTCCTACCATGATGTAATCAATTTGTGTTTATCACAAGCATTTTTTCCATGTATTTCTTCACTTGGCACGACTACTAAATGAAGTATTTGTTATAACGAGGTTATGCAAAACTCGGCTAATCATAGCCCTCTATATTTTTTTTTGCGTACAATCTATGATGATTCATCTTTGTCTTTAATCACTGCATTTTAGTCACATTTTCTCTGATAACGATAATGAATACCCGTCATGTTTTTTTTTTTTTAAACTTTGCGCGTACACAAACAAGCTAGGTAGGAAAATCGATAAATAAGGTGTAATATTAGTAGAAAATTTTGTACATCTATAAATGATATTGACTTTGAAAAAATACTCGTTAAATTGCTTTTTGGAACGCCGGATTTCGCGTTAGATTTAATTCGTTACTTTATTATAGACGTTGCAGAAGGTGATGAAACAGACGACGAATCTGCTCGAAGCAATGACGATGAAAGTAGTAGTTCTTCGTCTTATTCTTCGGACGACTCGTCCGATTCCGATCAAAGTTCCGAATCGGAAATGAATTGGAGCGAATTACCACCACCGGCTAAGGATACGCCTGAAAATGAATCGGAAGATAGCGGAAAAGAAGCAGAAGAAACGAGAGAACAAGAATACGATAACGACGTTGGTATGGACGATGAAAATGATCGTAGTAGCGTCGACGATTCGGATAACGAAGACGAGAATGATATCAGCAGCGATAACGCAAGCGATAACGCGACCGATGATAGCGGTGCATCCAGCGTTGATATCGACATCGATGTAAACCCCGATTTAAAACAATTACAACCCGTTTGGGCTAAATGTACTGGTTTTCCGTGGTATCCAGCACTTGTGAGTTTCATCGTACTTTTATGTTTAACTAGTAGTATTTATAATTTTAAAATCAATTCTTAAATTATACGGCGTGCTAGCGACGACAATAAGGACAATAAAGAAATATTACTTGTTAGAATCTTATTGAATCGTTATTATATTCTTGTAATTAATACAACGTTTCGATAAAGGACATTTACTATTTAACTTATCGATTATAATAGCAGCGATAATCTCCAAATAGACATTATTATTTTTTTTCTGAAATCTATCGTTATACTTCAACGGCAGGTGTTGAGTGGCACTGAGCCACCCGGATCGAAAGAGCATTTGACGATTGTTGGTACCTTGCTCTGTTTAACTCTTTTAGCTGATTTTGCTAGTTGGGAATAAAATAGTATTGAGTATTGTCGACTATTATATAAGTAACCGGGAGATTTATCTGCAGGTAAGAAATGCGTCCACAGAAAAAGGTCCAATGAAGTATTCTCGAAACGTACTTTTTTTAATGGAGTCTTGAAATTATACGACAATAATAAATATTTAAATTATCTAATTTTAATAATTTCTGGTAACTTAAAAATAGAGTTAGAAAATATTGATACCTTAGTCTAATATTAGAAAATTTACTCAATAGAAAAAAGCTTTGACTAACACGAAAACTATACATTTTTGCAGATTTCGTTGTTGTAGTCATAAAATAATCTACAACCTGCCCATCGAAACATCAGATTCTGTGAAGTATTTAGGAATAACTTTGGACCAGAAACTTGCGTGTTACCTACCCGCCAAATATATTTCATAACGTTTTCGAAAGATGTGTGAACAGTTCGAATGTTGGAGAATGGTAGAGAAGATTAGAGAAAGCTTATCTTGCTGATAAAAATCAGGAATTTGAAAATAAACTTTTATAACTCGTAGGTAACTCTTTGGGCATCGTAAGTTTTAATTGTATTTACACGGGTTTAAACTTGTTGACGCTGCACTATACACATGCGCTACAATCTCGGAGCAATTGTTCCGATACTTCATTTAACCTTCTTCTTGCGCTAAATAAGAAAAAAATAAGAGAGCAGTGTACTCGAAATTTACTCTTTCCATTTCATAACTCTCGTATTTCAAGGACTAAATTCTACCGCGAAATCAAAGTCGCGACGTATGGTGTGGTATAGTCTCTCCGTATTAATATTTTAACGTTTACTAATTGTATCTTATAAATGTAAATATTTAACTTACCCTATTAATGGTATTAACATTTACCAATAATTTACCGTGTATCGTATCGGTTCTATTTTACACGCAACTTGATGATTGACCGGGATTATGTGTCTCCATCCTGTCACCATTACTAGATTAAGTACACTCGACACAGAATTATCGCACATACTTAACTATAAGATACACAACACACACACACACGCTTTTACCTAACATAAACCCATTAGTTTTCTGTCCTTTTATATAAATGAATTTATTAAATACATTGCTCCCCGCCCCCAGTGTTATTTTAACTATTACAAGATTTTATTGTTATACGAACCTTTAGAAATATTTGTACATTAAACTGATTTGTTTTATAATTTTAAATAATTTTCACCGTAATAACATTACTATTTTAAAATATTTCAGATTATTAATCCTGAAATGCCACGAGGTTACGTACATAATGGAGTTCCAATACCCGTTCCGCCGAAGCACGTCTTAAGTTTAGGAGTTGCCTATAGCGAACCAGTTTATTTGGTACTATTTTACGACGCTAAACGAACCTGGTCGGTGAACATTTCGTTAAATTATTAAATCAGAATGTATGTCTTTCAACTTTAAGACGAGCGTGCGAGAGTTTCGAGAATTAATAATAGGATTATTTCGATTCAAATACATTTTATTTTCGTGTTCATTGTGCATGTTCGTGTTTCGAAGGTTATACGAGGAAGGAGAATAGAGTAGGGTGAAAAATAAGAAAAAAATGTTACAACAGAACGTACATAAGCTATTAGGATGCCCAAAAAGTGATTAAACTTAAATATAAATAAGAAAATTTTCATGAAATAGATTAAACTGTACTGTATTTATTACGTACGTAAGAGAACGAAAAAATTATAATAAAATTAAGGATTAAGGAGAAAATATTTTACACCCAACTCTAGATGGACATATTTCATATAAACTCTGTTGAATACCTTTAGGAATCTACGTCTACATTAAAGTATACAAACGACTTAACCTCTAATTAATACTGAAAAAGAATGCGCCGATTAAAAATAATTTAAAAAAACGCGGATAAAATAAACAACAAAAAGAAGTTAAAAATCGATAAAATTGTTTTAAATGAAAAATTACAAAGCTTTTCGGTTGGTACGCCATTATCGGGTGAATATTTAAAAGGTATAAAATGAAAAATATTAATTTAAGATTTCAATTCACAGAAATCAGCAAAATGAAAAACGGCATTAATAAACCGATCTGACATTTTCAACGATCGGTAATATAAATTTTTTTAAATAACAATAGCCGGTAAAATAAAAAATAAAAAACAGTTGTCCGATATAAAATTTATAAATAAACCGAAACCAATAGCCAAATGAAAAATTATTATAAAAATCGTCGTTCGATATAAAATTTACAAAATAAATACCGACAGCTATTAAATAAAAATAATACGAAACAATTTTAAAATTAAAAAATTATGTAAAAAATTTTATATGACTGATCGTTTCAACGATTCGTTGATTGTGTTGTTTACCACATTCACTGTCAGATTGTTTTATTAATACCGAAGCTACAGTTGAAACAGGCCGGTTTCACGTAGGAACGCTACTATTAGATCGGCTGCATTATCGTTGTAATGATGATGGAAGACCATATCGGATATGTTCAGCCTTGTACTTTTGGCAGTGTAGCAGAAGGTGTTCTATTGTTAATCTAACGCTACGGCAGGAACAAATCTTCTGATGAAGTGACTGCGAGTGAGAGAGTCTTATGTCCTAGTAGTATACGACGAATGAGACTATTTCTTCGTGGCGTGTCAACCATTGCAGGAGATCGCCATAAATTACTATCAGGGTTAAATGAGAATGAGTTGTTTGTAATTGGTGTGAATAATCACAGCATATTCCATTTCGCGTAGATTTGTTCGTTTATTGTGCTGCGGATATCTTTTGTATATGTTTGAAAATCAGGCCGCATATAAGCCGTTTGTTTAGCCGCTGTGTCGGCTAAAAATGTCAGAGTGGCTTGGAACCGGTATAAATAACGGTTGCGGGGAATGACTGGTAGATAGGATTATCTCCTTTTTTTATATTAATTTGAAAATTTTTTCAAGCTGCTTAATTTCGATGGTATTTTTTTTTTCAGGCAATGGTTGCCGCGGAATAAACTTCAACCGTTAGGGGCCGTTGAAAATTTAGATAAAGCCAAATTGAACGAGGCACGAAAAACTAGCGGTAAAGGGAAAGGCATCCGCAAAGCTTATTTGCAAGCTCTAGTTCACAAAACATCTTTAACGTGATTTCTGTTTGCAACTGGCGTTTAGTTTTTTTTTTTCTTTTCTTTAAACTTTAGAAAATTATGATTAGAAATCTTTCACTTTAATGCAAATGACTTTGCCCTTTTAGAAGAAATAAACTGAGTCGCTCGCTGATGTTGTACAAACCGAAGCTTAAAAGAAAATGAGTTTTATTCAACGATATTTGATTTAATATATCAAATGAA
Organism: Coronaproctus castanopsis; assembly: GCA_032883995.1. Lineage (NCBI taxonomy): Eukaryota > Metazoa > Arthropoda > Insecta > Hemiptera > Monophlebidae > Coronaproctus > Coronaproctus castanopsis. The sequence continues at coordinate 43,131,259 of CM065053.1, read as the reverse complement.
ATCAAAATTAGATATTTAATGTTGAAATTTTACCTCTGCCAAAAAAAAAAGGTACTTTCTGATAAATTTTAATGTCGTAAATTCAAACGCTTAATGAAACCTGGAATAATAGCGTACTATATACACGGACTTTTCAATAAATACAAACACAATGCTGCGTTATTAACAGTAATTTTTTCAGAGTATAAGTTACATTTTGAACAGTTATTATATGTTTTGTTTATTGTTACTATATTATTATTATTATTATTAAGACATAAACCCTCATTACACACACACATCCTTGATGGTTTAAGGGACTATGTTTCTCATCCCTAACCATTCGATTTTGTTTTCATTGCAGAAAACTACACACCTATTTATGTTCGGTGTTATACTGGTTGTTACACACACGGTTATTTATTAAGTACACTAGTTCCACCTTTATCACAAATTATTACATTTGCCCCTCCGCATAAGTGCGGATTGGTGAACCGTCTAAAAAACTTCCATGTCTGTATTTTTTCTTGTAACGTTTAGAAAACACTTGCATTTTTCATTTCCAAACTGATGTGTAAAAGAACGCAACCTAGACTTAATGTTGTCCAGGTTTATAAATAAATGTCTTGCTGTGTACACACCTGTTTGTCATTTTGCTGGTCGTTATTTTTACGTTTGCTAACCGATTTTTAGTAAATCTGAATTTTTGTTTTTATTTTAGCGTGTTTTTATTTTTTATTTTTATTTCCAGTGAAATGATCGGTAGTCGAGTTTAATTTACCCGGTATTCGTCCTCTTTGTTGTGATATTTGAAAATTTCAATTGTTTCACGAACAATTTTCTAAAGTTATATTTCCCTATTTGGACTAAATTTCAAAATTGTTAAATTGTATTTAATAGTTTCTAGGTCACGAAGCCAGATGCAGAAGTATCTTTTCCGATTGTGTTTACAATGTGTTTTGTGTTCTTTTAGTCTCTGATTTATGCTTCCACCAGTTTGTTAAATGTAGTCTACAGTAACGTGTAATTTATATATATATTCGTTTTTCTTATAACGGCGAGATAAGTCATACCGCTCGGAATATTTTAATACTTTCTAATTGCGAAAGTTATGGCTCTGAAACGTTCCTCATTATAGACTTAACATAATTATACTATGATAAAATTACATAGTGTTGTCGTTGTGACGAATTTGGTTAGGGTGTTAGTTCACTTTAGTATTGTAACTTATTATTTGCGTTGATTCCTCGCTAGGTCTCTATTTCACACGGCAAGTTGTCTGATACTATGACAACTTGCCTAGATTTACTAAATATAAAAACATAACGTAAAATGTAGTTTCGAGTACATTGTAGTTAAATCCTTATGTAGTTGTGCATTATAAATGTCTTCTACGTTCGCATTCTATTGTTTATACGATTTCAAATTGTATGTAGACTAGCGGTATAATGCCAATTCCGTAATCTTATTATACTATTATAACGCGGTCTTATGCGTTATTTTTTAGAATGCGTCTTGTTATATCCCCATTCTGCTCTGATCAACTTGCGGATGTTAATTATATTTGAATGTTTTTATAACTAACTTTTTCGTATACATCTTAATTGTAAAATAACGTCCAGTACGTTTCGGAAGTTATTATATCGATTATGAATTATTGTTTAATTACCTAAAAAACGTTCGAAATCGGGTAAATTTATTTATTCATTTTTTTTTTATTATCTCTTAATTCAGAACTGACCAGTCTAACGCGTCATCTATCAGATGTAATGAATGTGAAAAATGTTTACAAGGAGTCGGCATATTCGTTACCGGTAATCTCGGATGATAGACTAAATTTTTCTGAACATGTTAATAGTGTTGCTGCGAAAGTTAACAAAATCATATTTGCCATATATCCGTTATTTAACGGAAAATCATCTCTTAACCGTTAATAATAAAATAATTCTGTATAAAACGCTTATCTCGTAATCGGGTACTGTTTTGTCCAGCCTTTCGAGTTTTGTTTCAAATATCAATTTTAACAAATTACAAAACAGGCGTTTCGCTTGTGTGATCGATTTGCTAGTGCCCTAAACATTATTATTATCTATTTTATACATTTTATTCGACTACTCTGGTCATTTGCGTCCACGATACAGTATGAAATTAAAGTCTTATATTTGTGAAAACAATGAAAAGGTAAATATCCTTACACGGTAACGTACTTAATTATATTAATTTCAGTAGGTTCGATTGGTTTGAAAAATTTAGCAGTTTCTACGATTCTTTGTCTTGTAGCACTTCGTTTATACTGAATGCGGCAATTGACGCCTTGCTTTTTTTCTTTTTTTGGTTTTCGAATTTTTGGCATTCAGTGATTATCCTACCATTAGTGCACTGGCAGTGAGAGCACAACTCCCGCGTTTCTGCATTGATCAGTGGGGCCGTTACTGTGACCGATTCGTATTCTCGCTAGAGCTACTTCCGTTGCCCAGGTGCCAATTTGCGGCTTGATCGGTCGCAACTCGTTGCTGCTTAAGCGCTCTCGTTTGGCACGCTCTAATCAGCATCTTATCTGTTTAATGATAGCTTTTAGATGACCCTAAATATGCCTCCAATATGAAGAAGGATCACATAAGGAAATATTCTGCGAATGAGTGATAATTTAATTTCTACCATCGGTAATTACGATTATAGGCAATATCAATTTATGTGTATAGTGAATATAGACATATAAACATAATATAGCATTTTTTAACGTTATATGGGACTTGTTTACGATTTATTTTGACTTCCACATTTTTCTTTTGTATTATTATTATTATAACTTTTTATTTTTTGGTGTACAGTTTTATATATAATATAACTGTCATTATAAGTATACATTTTATTTTGTGCGCCATCATTGGCGTTACGTAATTATTAGTTGAAATTATTGTTTTACTTTTTTTTGTAATTTTGTTGAAATATACGGTTTTCTTCTATACTGCCTTCTCTTAAGTACTATACTGTTTTTATTTCCTATATAACTGGCATCTAATGTTTCTTTATACGATTGAATAATATGTTAAAAAAAAAGTTTTCTTATATTTAAAAGTGAAATAAAGTAACTCGATACTGCTGAATAAATAACGTTAACTATAAAGTAATTACTTTTACTTTTTCGTATGTCCCTGGGCACGCGATCTATATCCGCTTCGTCCTATAACTTCAGGTCCAATCGTTTGAGCCATTCCTTCGCATTGTGCGTGAGATCCTTTATCTCGGCCCAGCCTCCTTGTAGAGCCTCGCAGGGCACTCCGTTATAATATGATCGATAGTCTGGCATTCCGCACCACAGTCGCATTTCTGGATATTGGAAAGGCCCCACAGCTTTAGCATTTGGCCTGTTCTACCATGACCGGTCCTTATTCGGTTCAATCGAGTCCACGTTATTCGAGGTAGTTCAAAACCAGGTCGTCAGCGAACTGTATTGCCTCTCGTCTTATTTAGGCAATTATATCTATAAAGTAATTGATGATTATGTAACAGCGCCACGTGACACGATTACTTGCCGTCCTCTTCAAGTCCACATAATTTTGCATTCCAGTTTAATACAGTGTCTATAATCGTCATTCTGGGTCTTTCACGCGGTCGATTTACAACAATTTTCCCTTCGATAATTGTGGATAATATGCTTTGATTCGATCTTAGTACATGTCCAAACATCCCAGTCGAGTTTTCCTTATCCGGTCTAAGATATTTCTTCTTTCGCCGATTTTGTCTCACGTAACTGTTTGATTACTAATTTTTGTTGAAACTTCCTCCAGCACCACATTTCAAATGCTTCAAGTCGCTTATACAGTCTCTACTTGTTACCCAAATTTCTGCGCCATACAGCACAGTTGACCAAACGAATGTTTTCATAAGCCTGTTTCCGTAACTGTCACGACATTGATCGTTGCACTAGTAGTGAATGTTTATACCCATGGCTATTCTTTTGCGTATGTAGTTAACGGACTTAGTTTTGCTAAATCTAGATTTACGATCAATAGGCAAATGGTAATAAACTAATTCGTACGTGTTTTCCTAATATTTCAACACTCTTTAAAGATTAAAAAAAAAGATTACAATTTAATCCATTATACGCGTTCAAATTTTATTATTACCTGATCTATCGGTTATTTATTTCATTAAATCTCGAATTAAAACCGATATACGTTTTAGAAACAATTTAGTGTACACGTGTAAATACGATGAATTAATGTTGACGTATCCGAAAGTAGCGATTTTTTTTTTACTGAAATGCCTAAGTTGTTATCGCATAGAGTATACGAGCGGACCCAAAAATTGGAACTGAATATAAATCCGCGGAAAAAGTCTATACACGTGTCATTTTCTAATAGAAGAGATCGTGATAAAGAAGTATCGATAGGAAACAGCGTGATAGAAGGAAAAAATGAACTAAAGTACCTACGGATAGATAATAACGCGTAGAAAATTCATGTACAAAAGAAAACAACTGAACCTAAAGTTAAAAAAAAAGTTATACCGGCTCATAGGATTGCGAACTATTATTATACAAAATCGATTACCGGTTATACAAAATTGTATATCGAAACCAATTTGGAGTTATGCCGCATAAATTTGGGGATGAACGAGGAAATTAAATCGGATTATCCGGAACAAAATGTTCCGCTTAATTTACCGAATGCCGTGGTATGTGTCCAACGAAGCTATACATCAGGATTTAGATACCGTTGAAGAAACCATCAATAAGCAAGCTCAGAATAAGCCGATTAGAGACATTCATTTAAATCAGCTAGCAGCATCGTTTGTACATGCGGATGTGACGTCTATTCTAGAACAAAGATAAATGATCTAGTTTTATAGATTCGTAGTTTGTAAGGTTAAACAGCATCGCTGGACGAACCTTCCAAACGCGACTTTTAACAGATACTATTTATTAGATAGTCTATCAACTGGCTAGTTATAGCATTTTAAACGACAAAAAAGAAAAGTATGTTCTGTAATAATCGATCGAACGAATAACATGATTCTCTAAAAAGCGAATCCAATGCTCATATATATATATATATATATATATATATATATTTATATGTATGTACACGATCAATTTCATAGTCTACATAACTACCAGACGCACACAATATAGTTGGACATAGACAAATATTTCAAACGTTACCTTCACATTAGAATATTTTGGATTCGCGCATATTTAACTTCATCATCATCATCATAGTCATGTTGTTCATTTCCGAGTAATCGTGACTAGCCCATTTACTTTTGCGTGCCAGATGGGCTAATATTTTACTCGAAGGTAATAATTAGGAGGATGTGCGAATTAACATTTTATTTAAGGTAATACGACGTCGAACGAAAGAATACCGTCATCACAATCGAAGCATCGAATTAATTTACAAAATGGCGGTACAATATCCGTTTTGTAAAAAGTTATTAGTCGTTTTAATTATGTCCCGTAATTATAAAACGAATTAAACTTTATATGTATATATATATAAAATATATAAATGTGTGCGTGTGTATATCTATGTAAATAACCTAGTAAGAAATAATGTTTAATTTTCTATAGTAGGATCGTGAACAAAATTATTACAAAGCCTTTCGCATTTATATAATTAATAAGTAGAAAATTATTTAACGCACGATACCGACATTTACACGTATTATAATAAGCATATAGAATACGTATGCGTGTACGTGTATGAGTGTATATATGTATAACACCATGCGAGTGAATTAAAATTGAGGAAAATTAAAAAAAATTCCGCGATCGGTAATTCTTTTGGCATCGTTGATGGTTGCGAGGGTGCAATTTAACAGAAAGCTTTCCAAAGTTTTTGTTGATTTGATCAATTATGTTAGTCTAATATGCGAGCTATATAATTACCGCGAGATACTTTAACCGATCTGCGTATCGTAGCTTGTTAGGTTCGATCTCAACCCTAATTGATTTGTAAATCTTTGTGATGTACGATTGCAAGATTTTCGACTGAACTCTTTGTATTATCGCTATATTAGATTTGCTCGCGATGACCCAAAGTGGGATTCGGTAACACAATACCGGTTTTAGGATTGTTTTACAGGATAGTTGTTGCCGCTTACGTATAGCGTTATAGGTATAAAGTTAGTATATTTTATAATGATAATATATGGACTTTCTGCTAATTAGCTGATGCATTTTGTGTAACGTAATGTTTATTTGTTGCCGTTTTAGCGTGTATACGATTTCTCCGTGTAACGTTCTGATAAACCGAGATACTTTACACTGTTCAAAGTCAAAATCCTTTTCCATTTTTAGCTCGATAACTGGGCAATTATCAACGTTTTTTTTTTTTTCTTAAAGTAAATAGAACTCGAGTACAACGTCAATTTTCCACTTCTTTCTTCAGGGTGTAGGACCCGATTAGCGTGTAGTAACGGTAGGGTAATTATTTTTATTTTATTTTAAATAATAACCCATCGCGCTGTATTTTTATATCGTATGCTTTTTCGATGTCTATACTTTTGTCCTCGAAATGTATCACGCCAACAACATGTATTTGCTCGACGGTGTTATGTGGCTAAAGTCACATGTTAATGTTATACATATATATATATATATATATATATATATATATATATATATATATATATATATATATATATATATATATATGTTATGTGGCTAAAGTCACATGTTATTACGACGATCGTCGTATGTTCACGTTATAATAAATCTAAATTTATTATATTGAAGGTGGAAAACTAATATTTAATTAAATTAATATAATAAAACTATATATATATATATATATATATAATTATTTATTTAATTAAAGTAAAATATATTAAAATTATTATAATAAAACCAGACCGGATTTGTAGTAGACAAACTATTGTTGTACAATAATTAAAATTAATTTTAGTTAGTCAATGGGGAAAACCAGTAAATTAGTTTGACCAAATAATTTTAGTTAATACAGCCAGTAAAAATAAATTACACACCAGTAAATAATGAAGAGAATCGAGTAATTTTTTGTTTAACAAGGCTCAAGAAAAAGGTATAAAAAGGGATGGTTTTTCATTTTCGAGTGAGTTCTAGTTTTTCAGTCTAAAAGTTCAGTTGTTAGTTTCTTGATCAAGACAGTTAGGACTAAATGAAGAAGGATGGTTGAAGTAATTACGAATCCGGTTAGGTTAGTTTTTTTTTTTTATTATTTTCAAGTAAATTTTTTTATTAATTGTATAACTAATTCATTAATAAATATATAATAGTTTTTTAATCTAAAATAAACTATTTCTTTATAAGTACTGTATTTATTTTTTTAAAATAATAATAATAATAATATAAATTTATACGAGCATTCACGCATTATATATATATATATATATATATATGTATGTTATGTGGCTAAAGTTACATGTTATATATATATATGTGTGCACGTATGCGTGAGTGTGTGTTCATATATCTGTATTTAAAACTGCTTCCTTCACAATAACTGGACAAATTTTTTAAAATAATCGACGAAATACTTGAATATTGTGACTCGTTTAAAAGATGTGATCGTATTTATTTATAAAATAATCCTATTTTTATGCGTGCGTGAAATTCAATATATATATACATACACACACACACACACACACACACACACACACACATATATATATGTATAAGATACCAAAAAATAATTTAAAATTCAAAAATATTCATTTCGATAAATGATTTACGTTAAGTAAATGTAATAATTACGACTGGCCGCTTCAACGTAGTATTGAAAATATTTACATGAGCAATTAATAAATCAAAATTAAAATTATAAATAGGAAAGTAATTAATACACTCGAATAATGGCTTACGAATTATAACATGTATATATATTATATATATATATATATTTAATAATCGTAATCATCGGAGTAATCGTCAGCAAGATAATCGAGACCTCCGTAATCTGAATCGACGGACGGAGGCGCCAGGAATCCGCCACCAAAATTCGCTAACGCGTCGCCTAATCCGAACATGGAAGCGAATCCGTAGACCATTCGCAGTAAAATCAAACGTAGAAAATTGAATATGTTCGTTTCTTTAACTTTTCTCAATGTTGTTTTAGACGTACCGGTGGCGCTATAGTTCATTTCCTTATAAATAGAAAAATAAAAAAAATTCCTATTTATTTGAAAAATTTAAATTTATTTAAAATATTAGACCGTAAATCGCGATTCTTAGAAGGGTCGTCGCGACTCCTCGACGGGTTGCTAAGTTCGAAGAAATACATATAAAATAATAAACAATCAGCATTTTATTCAAAAAGGTGCCGCCGATAAAATAAAATGAAATGGAATTATTAAGAATATAACTATGGGTTTTTACAAGAACATAATTGCTCGTATTAATAGTCAATCAGAACGTTATTTGTATTCTCGGCGCTCTTTGGACATATTTAGAGTAGACATTAGAAAAATAATTTAAACGTATGTCCACGTAACTCGGGAATTAATTTCATTAGGAATAAAGACAGAATTTGAAATGGAAAAGTTTATACTTGATTTGCAAATTCGAATTTATTGAAAATTCTACGAACGTTCATTTCGAAGAAAAAAACTCGTAATATACGAAAGAACATTAACGGGGGAAAAATTTTGGTCAACAATTGAGAAAGAATATAAAGAAAATCGATTAATATTTTGATTACGTTTGACTCGGGTGAATATGATGGATTTTAGTTGCCATTAAAAAACTAAGCATCGATCTTCAAGAGGATGACTCGCGATTTCCAATACAGTTCCGAACGTAGTAATCATTTTTAAAAGTTTACGTCGTAAACGTGTTTAGAAGTATTTTTTATTAATAAATTTTATAAAATCGTTGTTTCGTAAAATTGCGCCTTTTATTCGAATCTCTAATAAGGTAGAAACGTGTAAATTTTAAATTTTATTCGACAACGTCATAAACAGTTTTAAAACACCCGGTAGGTGCAAATCGCAGAATGAATTTTACTTTAACCGGGTTAACGATTAAAAATGAAAAGTGTCTATCGTCTTTCCGAGGGTAGCGATAAAGCAAGTGAAAATAGATTGGACGATAACTGGTTTAACCTAAAATATGTACCTACGTGTACACTGGTTGAACTTAATATTTTCTACACTTTTATTATTTATTTCTGTTTTTTTTTTTTTTAAATTTTTTATCATTTCTCGCTTTATATTTAAAATTTAAAAGATCGTATATATTCCCCCCCAATTTTTACATGCTTAGATACACAACTCCAGAATTGCTCGTTCATTTTTACACATCGATCTAATTTCACCGAATATATTACAAATATAATCAAATACCTCATTTCTCGCTTATTTAGTGGTCATTTTACAGAGTTACAAATAAATTGATTGATAAATTATTCTTTATTATGATTATTGTTATCTCGGAGCTATCACACTCGTTCTGTGGTAATTTATATCTGATTGAGAGAACGGTTAATTTCGTGAATCTTGATGTTTTATATATATATATATATATATATATATATATATTTAATTTTAATTTTAATTTTTCTTCAAATTTTTTATTATCTGGCTTTCGTGATAGGATAACTGGAAGAAATGTAAATTTCAATATCGGAATAAATTCGATTTTATATACATATATAGTCTGAAACACATAAACTTGGGAGCCCGGGACGCTTCCACCCCTTAAAACTGAAAAAGTATTACGTATTTACTAATTCGTTACTTCTAAGAATAATTAAATAATAAATAATAATCAGGAAAATTAATTAAAATTATCACGTTTGTCGTTTAAATATGGATAAGTAGCGGGGAAGTGTTCGATTGGGGAAAGTTTATCCGCTTTTCTAACTTTTGTTTTCTTTTTATTTTTAGCCGTTTTTTTTTTATTTTCTCGACCATTTTCTTACCTTTTTTTTTTCCGGATCACCGCGGAGTATGTGGATGATTTTTAGTTTATTTATTTCAAATTTATATATGCATGCGTGTATCGAATTCGTTAGAAATAATTTTTGTATTTTATATTTGTTAACGAATAAACGGTATCGACACGTGCCAATTTGTAGGACGCTGCTCGGGGGATCCATGAATTCGAAGTAAACGTCAGAGACTTGAACTTTATACGCGGGAATGTATAAAACGATTAAAGCCATTTGTAATGTAGACGTCCAGGCGCACGTGGCGAACCCCACGGACAGAGAAGAGATAGAATATAAAAAGTATAGCGGAATGGAAACCACGATTCCGGCAGATGACATCCTGAAGAGGAAACGAAAGTATGTGGCGCAAAAATTCGTAGAGGGAAGATTATTCACGCTAACTATACACGGGGAAATTGAAGAGAACCTCTGCGGGGGAGAAGAAGATTGGAAATGATAACATAGGTAGGTGTTTAGTTTGGACAGTTGACGGCTCACTTCTAAATTACGTCACCAGATCATCTGGTTGGAAAGCTGTCTAGGTCATTGGAAGGAACATAAAGGGACTACTCGTCCCGAGTTATGGGGACAAATTAAATGAATAATTCACTGGAAATGATAACATCCGGAATGAAGACTGTTAAATATATATGGAGCAAACGATTATGGGGATATGTTGTACGTAATCTTTGGAAATAAAAAACCCAACCTGATGATGATGACGATGATAATATAAACGTGCGGTTCAAGAATATATTCGGACTTCCGTCTAAAAACGCCAGGATAAGAAGATTTAAAACTCGTTTTTCGTGAGCCTCTTTCATGTGGAGGGTCGAGATAATTTATTTCAGTTGTTCTCTCGTTTGTGGCTGACCTGTATACATACACGTATGTACGCGTATAATCGATGTATACGAAATAAAACGAAATATTTAAAGTTTATTCGAACGGATCGATTAATCGAGTTGTAAAATTTAGCGTAGCATTAATTATATAATTAAAATTAGCGCATCATTTAATTTATACGAGATACTTCTTAAGATGCAATAGGATAGAATATCATATATTTTGTAGTTACAATAAGAAGACCTTCGTAATATATATATATATATATATATATATATATATATATATATATATATGTATATATATATAAATAATTGCATAAATACTTACAGATGTCGGATGAGTGCAGGTTGCAATAATAATGACCGTAACGAGCGTGAAAAATACGATCGTAAGTCGTAACAGTGGTAGCATGATCGTTTTTTAAACGGTCGGCCATTATTCTTAGAAATAATCGTCTACCATCGTAATGGCAACTGCGTCTCTAATATAATGGCAACTGCGTCTCTAATACAATTGCAACTGCGTTTCTAATATAATTGCAACTACGTCGACGACGATTGAACTAAATTCATATCCCGGTTTTATTTAATATCTATCGTTTGACCGTCCGGAAGTAACGAAAGGAACGAAAGTAACGAATTATCGCCTGTGCCGTCGATAAAATCTTTATCTTTTCGATCTGCAAATTCGTCCGTCGGGAACGCTCTCCTAGAATATCGATTGTAATTATTACTCCGAATTAATCGCGAACGGCAAATTGTATACATACATACATTAATATATAATTGGGGTCTTATTAAATCGTTATATGCATCTAGCAAAGGTAGAGTTAAAGTAGGTGATAAACTGTCGGATGAATTCGAAGCGGGAAAAGATGTGTACGACAGGGCTACATACTAAGCACGATATTGCTCGATATTTATAGCGAGTCGATAATGAGAAGTGTCCTACAAGAATGGGAAGATTGTGTACAAATTGCGGAAAAAGCAGTCAATAACCCGCGATACGCGGACGACACTGCAATAATCGCCTCTCATCGGAACAAAAACTGGCCAGCCTCTTCGGAAAATTGGAAAGCATAAGTAAACAACGTGGATTATACGTAAACAGAAAAAAGACCAAGTAAATGATTATAGATATCAACAGTCAATCGCATAGTCCACAAAGTATAGACACGGCTTACAAGTGGTTGATAGATTTATATACTTAGGAACGTCGATCACAAAGGACGGAAGCTCAACGGAGAATAAAGATAGCAAAAATGGCGCTATTACAATTAACGAAAATATAGAAGTGCGCCACGAGATAACAATGTGCGCGCAAAAAAATGCGTTTTATGAACTGGCTGGTGTTCTCCGTATTCCTACATGCGTCTCAGAATGCTGGACGATGAAAAACAGCGATACGCAAATGCGTTTGAATGCATTCGAATGCTAATGATACTATGGACTACGAAGAAATCTAACTTCGCAAATACCTGAAGAAATTAATGAGGATCGGAGACCGTGGTGCAGAGATGGATTTTCGTTGATCTTAGTCTCATAGTTATGTCGTATAATAATTTATAATCTACCATTACTCCGGTTATCCCATCTTTCTTTTGCCATATATTTAAAATAATAATAGTCGGTATCGTCGTTAGGAAGAGATCGTACCTTCGTCCGAAAATCGATCGAACTGCTTTACGAGATCGAGCGGAATAATAAAGTAAAGAGAATAATTGCTTGTTTTAATTATAATAATTATCACATAATACATTCGTCCGCGATCAAATAAAATAAAAATTAAATTTGAAATAGTAAAAAATAATTCCGAACAGCTGAATACTATCTTACTGCGGAGATACAACGAGCGGAATAACATATAAGTCACCACGATTTAAAAGCCGCCATCGATATCACCGGTGGTACCACCGGGTTACGTTTACGTCTTAATGAATTTTATGTATATATTTTGTGAATTTTGTTATACGGAAATGTGAATAATTGTTAGTAAATTGTTTTTATGTTGAATCGTGTAAAATTAAAAATAATTAAAATAAATAGTATTAAATTCGTAACGCGCGCTAGTCATTCCGTCGGGAAATTTGTTAGTTGTTGGCTCCACGCCAAGAAGCTTAGTAATAAATAAATATTTTTCTTTTTTTTGCACAGTATTCTGTGCTGGCGACTGCGGCATTTCTTACTTAGCTTTATCCTGGTATATTACCAGCCTACAAGTTCATAGCTCTACCAAAGAAATTGTCCGCAATCGCAGAGTATATCGCTCTCTTAGGAGTGGAACGTAATAACGTGGCGATCTTCTTATAGGTTTATAAATTGGCCGACCACCACGACGAGATATTACGTTTGAAGTTCTTAACATTCGCTCGGTTTTTCATATTGTACGTTTAAAAAGAAAAAAGAAGCTTTATTTCATAGTGAGACGTGCATAACAACGGATTCATAAAAGTACCTTATACCTTAACAGTGTTAACTCATAAAATTAACGAAACAAATGTTAGAGCTACAGGGAAAAAACAAACATCGAGATAATAAATACAATATGATAAAAAGTGAAACAAAAATATACGCACACACATGCACAGATGATTAACTACACGACATAAATAATCGGCATAGATAAGGAATTAAATGAGTATAACCTATGCTTAATTCTACGATGTTTGTATATATATAACGCACGATGAAATTAATTAATCTATTTCGATGTATTCTACGCCAATCTTAAAACTTTTTCTGATTAATTCTGAGTGCGTATCCAGTAATTTTCGTTTGACCGAGATCTAGTAGTAAGTGATGATCTAAACATTTTATATTCCGCTAACAAGGCATCTTGATGCGGACGGGAGCCTCTAACGGTCGAACACATGCTAACAAAGTGTAGGCCACTTCAGAAACACCATCCTGATGATGGCAATATTTCAATTTACACAACACTCTCTGATAATCCAATGTAACTTGAAAAAACCATTTAGTTTTTAAAAGTAACAAATATATATATATATATCCTTTCATTTAATTAAAATAGCTTCGGTGCCTCTAAACTAAGTTGTGGTACACGGCACCTAAAAAAAAATATGCTTTTAACGTCGACGTAGTTCTATACAAAGAGTCAACAGTTCTAATCTTTACGCGATACTATCGATTGTATTATATATATATATATATATATATATATATATTCACTCTTAGTATCTACTATTTGCTTCACTTGTTCTTTACGCTGAATTTCTCCATAAATCTCCCGCCGCTTCTTTTGATACGCTATATCGCATACACGTTAAGATTTTCTAGTTTACCATTTATTACTCACGTTCTACGCTATTAGTATTTTTCAATTGAATTTTTGACTCAGGTTATGGCGAACTGTTTTTATATATTTTAATTTTTTATAATGTGGAATGTAGTGATTTTTTTATCAATTGAAAATTAGTTAAATCACTAATATTTATTATTTTCTTAAAGAAAACACAAAGCTTTTCGGCATTTACGCCATTATCAAGTGAAATATTTTAAAACAACATAATTTTAAAAATATAAATTAAATATAATTACTTAAAAATATGCGATGATGATTATATGATTCAAAAATGCTGTCTGCTTCAGTTCTGTCTATTTTTTGATTTGTTGAAATTTAATATCAATATATTGGTTTATTAATTTCGTTTTTTTATATTAATTTTTTCTTCAATACCATTTTCCGGATTTTGTAAAAGTTGTATACTGGTGGAATTTTAAATTTTTCATTTACTATTGCGATGTATGATGTCCAAAAGTAAAATATAAAATATAAAAATAACCGAAACACAAAAAAATTTTTTAAAAAAAACACAATTTTACAAGTAAAATGAAAATAAATATTAAAAATCTGAAATCATCATCACATATTTTTAAGTAATTATATTTAATTTATATTTTTAAAATTATGACGTTTTAAAATATTTCACTTGATAATGGCGTAAATGCCGAAAAGCTTTGTGTTTTCTTTAAGAAAATAATAAATATTAGTGATTTAACTAATTTTCAATTGATGTTTTTATATATGTTTCATTTTCTTTCGATTATCTCTCTCGCTATATTAATATTTTATAGACTCTTCTTTTAGTTTCATCTAATTCATTCGTTATATTTATTTATGATCTATTTTTTATAGGCAATAATAATAACAAAAAAAAAAAGGTTTACGTGTGTGCGCTCTCCAGTTAAATACTCGTTGAGTAATATATATATATATATATATATCTTTCGACTAGAACATTCGTAGATGGTGAAATACTAATCGAATACCGCGATTTTCTGTTAAAGATGAGAACTCTTCGAATACCGCGGATATATCGTAATTAAAAAGAAAAATAGTATAATTCCGACTTAATTACGGACGTTATTAATTAAATTAGTTTATATATTAAGGGTTCTGTTTTTTTTTTTTTTTCGAAATTCGTTTATTTGGAAAAGTGCGAATGTGTTCGTATAATTATGTTTTTCAACAGTTTTGTACTATCGATAACGGATAAGGAGCATTTAACGAAATATAGACCGAATTAGAATGTACATCGTCAGCAGCAAGTTTTAATTTTTAAACTTGCAATTAAACAATCGTGGCGACATTTGCGGATGAGATAGCCGTTTTTTCGGCTAATAATAATCCGCACTATGTTAGCTTAGCGGTAGAGATAAATAGAATAGCGGAATCGATACAAGCTTATAACACATTCAACCCGATAAAAAGTCAATGCGCCCTAGATTAAAATTACACGATACTGTAATACCGCAAACGGACTCGGTTAAGTATACATTGATACGTACACGGATAGACGGCTGACGTGACGTTTTAAAAAAAACAGTCTACTATAGAATATCCATTGTTGTCTGTAAAATCATCGTGAAACATCTACTTCTAATTTCGTCAATTTGGAAATACAATACGGAAGCACAAGTAATAGTAATCTTCTACGGATTAAACGGTCAATTTATCGCATCACCTCAGATAACAACTAATATTAAATTAACTTCTCCCAAAGAAGTTTTTACAAAATCAACAAAGAAGAAAAACTCGGTAGGTCACACGATGGTATCCAATCTACTGTCATTAAAATGCTACCTCAAAGAGCCATCGTCCGATTAACTAATTTAATTAATGTGCAATGTTTAAATTTGGGTAATTCCCTTCTAGTTGGAAAAAGTGGCTAAAATAATTCCAGTACCAAAACACGGTAAAGATTACTCTCAGATTATCCGTCCAATCAGCTTGCTTAGTAATCATAGCGCTGAAAAAATTATTCTGAAAAGATTATGTGACTTAATTCTAATAATATAATAGTCAATTTGGATTTCAACCAAAGCATTCCGCAACACAACAGATAGCAACAGTTGCCGACTCTATCACAGATAAACTTCAATAAACATACTGCGATGGTATTATTTGATGTGGCAAAAGCTTTCGACACAACCTGGCACGACGGTATTATCTATAAAATGATTGTTACCAGGTTTCCAAATTATCTAATTAAACTGATTAATAGTTACTTAACTAATCGATCATTTTATAATAAATAATGCGAAATCAAGTAGCAAATCCTGTTCTGCCGGTGTGCCTCTAGCGTGCTGGGGCCATTCTTATTTACATTTTTCATGCATGATTTCGCGCATATAAATAACGTCGAGGTTATACGCTGATGACACAGCGTTGTACTGCAGTTCGTACAGGCCAAGTACTACCAGCAGTAGGTTACAATCAGATGTTGATCGTGTAATTAAGTATTTTTCTAAATTGCAAATTGCTCTTAATCCTTCCAAAACGAAAGCAATTTTCTTCACTCGTCGAAGACTATTTTTACCGACCAGACTTCACGTCAGTGGCGTTGATATAGAATGGTCTAGATACGCTATCTTGATGTCATTTTATACAAGAGGCTATTCCAAGCATATTGACCATGCATCATTGAAGACAAACAGAGCAATCTGTTCAATTTATACCATTTTCAATCGTAAATCTCACTTAAATATTAATAATAAACTAATAATCTACAAGTCAATTATTAGGCCTATTTTAACATATTCTTGTCCAGTTTGGTCTTCAGTCTCAAATGCTAGTTTTAATAGACTGCAATTAGTCCAAAATCGATGTCTTAGATGTATCCTCAATGTCACCGTATACACTAAAATTTCATATATGTACAGTTGCGGGTACCATATGCAAAAGGCTATATCGTCAAACTATCCCAAAATTTTTTTCTCAGTTGTAGTGTGCACCGTAATAATTTACTTCCAGCAATAGGAAATTACGATTCCAGGGAACTAAGTATTATACTAAGTATAAGCATGGACGCATTAAATATAATGTATTATTCTCATAACGTTATAATTTGCTTTCGTTTCCATTACTTATAAATGATATTACATATTCGTTATTCGTTATAAATTAAACTTATTATTTTTTAAATCACCTATTGAATTTGTGATGGTTTTTTGTCTGACCATCGATACTATTTTCATCTTGTATATTTATTATTTACCAGTTTATATTATTAGTTACTTTCATAAATGGAGAGAGCCTCCGGTACATTTATTAAATATTATTATAACTTTCTAATATAATGCTTAATATAATGCCTAATATAATGCCAAATATACGCGTTTTACATTTTACATTTTTTACAAAGACATTATCGCATCTGCTCCGAAATACGTTTCAAACCTGACGCTTCATTCGGATTTACGAATACCGCGTGCCAACGATGTTTATTTACAGCAGTATGAAAAATTTTTCGCTAAACTACAGTTCAGCTCAAATCTAAATATCGAATAGGCTTAGTCTACCGAACAACCTGCCCCAACCGATTTAAGAAACTGATGTTGTCCCGTGATGCATTGCCGATCACTTGAAGAAATAGTTAATTTTACATATGTATCGACCTAATTTAAATGCGATAGACTCGTTATACTTTTTTCAACATCATCCTCGAACTAACTTATCTCGCTGGAGATGCTAGTCGCATCTTCGCTCCTTGTTCCTACTATTCACCACCGTTGGTTGTGGCATATACAATTGTCGGTACAACGTTAAAAAATAACAATATTGAAAAAATGTTTTACGCTATTGGTAAAAGATAATAGTCGCAAGAAAAAATTAACGAAATAGAAAATTACAAAGTCCATCGTCGACAACAACTTTTAATATTATATGTGAAAATAAAACATATTTAAGTAACGAGAAATATAAAATCGGAAAGTTGTATATATATATATATATATATATATGCGTGTATGTAGACGCGTATTAACTTGGAGACCAAAGATATAGACGTTAGATTTAGAAAAATTCTACCTACCGCTGAGACAAGGACGTAGGAGATATCTGTGTTTGCCTGAGGCTATAGGTAGAACTCGATAAACGCCGATAACGAAATATAGACTAGTCGCTCATTATTACAATCCCTAGGAAGAAAATTAAACAACGCTAACCATTATATCTGATCTGAAAGCTTAGAACACAAAGCTATTAAGAATCGAAGATCCTAAAAAAAAAAAAACCAGTTCTTAATTAGTGAAAAGTGAAAGTATACACTGAGCACGTAAATAATGTCGCAACAAACACAAATAATGTCTTCTGTGTACGCTCTATTTTAAGTCTTTAACATATTAACAATAAGATAATCTTCTATATTAATAATCCGTCCAGTACTTTGTTGCGCTTGTCCTGCCTGGAGCTCAATATAAAATAAGTTATACAAATCATTCGAAATAGATGGTTATTCTCAATGCACTATACAAGAATTGACAGCATGCACGAAGCTACC
This sequence comes from Coronaproctus castanopsis, assembly GCA_032883995.1. Taxonomy (NCBI): domain Eukaryota; kingdom Metazoa; phylum Arthropoda; class Insecta; order Hemiptera; family Monophlebidae; genus Coronaproctus; species Coronaproctus castanopsis. The sequence goes on along the minus strand of CM065053.1, from coordinate 43,112,716 downwards.
ATATGCTAGATTAGAGATTTTATTCTAAAACTATATAAGATATCGAAACAACGGATTGTCAGTTACGATTCCGAACGATTTTGTTTCATCTACTCGAAATATAAACACGGAACACTTAAAAACATGACACACTATAAAATTAATTTATTAGTACCGACGCTTTTTTACTAAGCAACAATTTTAACCAAATTTCATATTTTTCTTACAGTATTAATATATTGAACGTTCCAACGTTATATACTTTAGCAGTTTAAGTTCCGATATTAACTTTTCGAATTAAATGGTTCCAGCGATTTTTTCTCGCATTGGAATGTCGTACCGTATTCGAACTAGTGTTCAGCGTCGTTTAATTTCAAGACAAAAGGGCGCTCTAAATTCAGTCATCGCTAAAGATACCACGAGTATTTTGTAATGTGCCGAGGAGACTTTGTAATTTATTTAGCGTTAAATTTTTGAATTGCAACGTCTACAGAAGCTACTACTCCAATTGTCACCGGGCCGTCTGCATACTGAAATATCACTATCGATTTATTTCGTTCTATTTCGTAGAAAGAGTGTGTAATAATGGACTTGAGCTAAATCCGGAGTAAACCGAGTTATATCGTTAACTTTCTACCGTTAAATTGGTTAAATATCCACGTACAAATTTTAATCCCACGCGATAACATATATTTGTATAGTGCGGACAATAAGACGTGAATAAAAACAGATACCTCCTTTTAATGTGTAAACGATTCTGAATATACGATGTATATGCACTAGCAGAACTAAATTCTTTTCTGAGACCATATTAGGTTATCGAAATTTGTTTGAAGTTATAGGCCCACCGTCCTAATCTAAAATTAAGAACATTTTTTTAAATGTTTTCCACCTATACAAGACAATAATGAAAGTCATCAAGATTTTCACCGGTTTGTGTATAGGACAAATTTAGTGTTCCTTCCATCGAGGAGAATATATAATGAATTATTATAAAAAATTAACAACATATTTTTAGCTTTTTCTGGGGGCAGCCTTTTTGTATTATTTTGTATAATATTTTATCCACTCCTACCGTTGTATCTTTATTATGATCTAGATTACGAAATAATTCCTCTTTTGAGATAGGGTTTTCAAAAAATACATACTCTGTTCGCCCATCGGGCCTGCTCCACTACAAGAATCGACTTTGAAATTGTTCTATTAGGTTTGTGAGAGCCGGGCTTATATATGTGGCGACAGGGCTTACTAATACTGCTACAGAATTTTCGGAAGGCATTTCCGTTTTTCCTTTGTTTAATAAATCGTTTAGTTTCAGCTCGTTGCCTTCGGTATTCTCCATAATAGGAGATTAATTTTAAATCGCTAGTGCTTTTCTTCGCTGAGCAGCGTACTGGTTACATTTTATTGTGCCGCAGAATGCGCAGGAGGTGTTCCAAAAAATTTCTTAATCAGTGGTGCTGTTTTATTATAAATAACGCAATATTAAGATTGTGGAGAGACGTGGTCGAGAAAGTCTCCAAATTGAGATCCCGTATTTCTATTGGTTTAGTATTGAGCCTAGTCGATCTTTTTATGATCTATAATAAAGTATGGTTTCTCGGTATTTTTTGTCATGGGAAAGTATTTAGAACCTGAGTACAGATTAATTTTGACCAACACCGATAAATGATACTCAATTTGCCTAGAGTCCGATCAATTTTATCAGCAATACCGGAGGAAGCTAAAACTAAGTCCAAGTTATTGGAGGATTATAAACCGAAGAGATAGAAGGTGTTAAAACCTATATAAATCGCAGACAACAATAATAGATGTTAACGAATAAAAGCTAAATAATAGGAAAGGAATTATTGCAACGACGTTCCATAGAAGAACCGATCGGAAGAAGTCAACGCGAGTAAAATTTTTGTTTAAAAAGTATATGGACATTAGTGATACCACACAGGCCTGTACTAATGATATCTTACTAAATATTTATACTACAGGATGTAAATTGAATATGATCATGTATACGCTATTGTTCTGCGAGCTAAACAAGCATCTGAGATTAGTTGGCACAGGGATTCCTTTACTTATATAATACGTGACAGGACTTTTTTGTTTGGTACATTCTATAATAATTGCAACCGAAAAATCAATGTATATAAATCCGTTGTATACGTTTCGCGGATGATATCGCTTGTGTGTATTCTTAAAATTTATTTAAATTTACTTATTTACGAGACTAAATCTACGGGGTGGCGACGAACGTGTCGTTTAATTCGATCTTCGGTATGAAACAGTTGTCTCACTTTTGCGTTGACATGGTTGTGCAGACGCTGCTTGCGCAATTTAGCGAATTGTTCGATGACATCACGTTGATATTAGAATGAATGTCATCATTGCTCGAGATAAACATCAATTATCGCACGTAAGATGATATTTTGACGGCGTTGTACGGTATCCATATGTCCAAATAGGTTTAATAATTTCCTTGAAACATTCAATTTCGATTGCCCGCCTCCATTAGCCAATATAATTGACGTGTTTTATTCTTTTACCGAGTTATCCTGCGGAATGAGTTGGTTTCCTAAGTACAATTGTTACATATTGTCAGCATGACGTGATGTAAACAAGATACGGACAGACTTCTGTTCATTTAGTTTTTAATCTTACAGTCTAGAGTCCATTTTTTAATCCGATCGAGCCTATATTATAATTTATTTGTAGCTTCAGAATGGTTATCACTTGCAGCTAAGATCGCAATATGCAAGCTATTATTGTATCGTTATCAATAGGCAAATATCTAACAGTTACAGAAGAGACGCGAAGACGTTGCCACACCTGCTTGTACATAGTAGAATGACGACATTGCCTCTTCACGCGCAACCCACGGAACTGTCGATTTGATAAATAAGATTTAAATATGCGACGACGATGATTTCCCGGTAGTAGAATACTGAACTTGTGGAGATTTTCAAAAATACGTTTTTTTTTTTATAGTGCAATGTTTAACTGTCGGGGAGGCTATTACGGAACTGGTGATTTAACAGTTAGATGTAGTAATTGAGGCTGGAAGAGGAAATGTATAAGTGAGGGAATAGTTGAAGAACTGTTGGAGAAGAAAGCAGATATAGTACGCGGATTGATATTTAAGGTAAGAGTGTAGGGCAGTACAGTAAAATATGGCAGATAAAGAGGGGTTTGGGAGTAAACAAACGGGTCAAAAAGCCGTCGGGTTGGTACGTTGGAGAAGATGGTCATGAGAGAGTGATATGTGACCAAGGCGGAGCCAGCTGAGTGCTATGTAGTTGGAACGTGTTAAATTGGCAGGTGGTATCCAGAGGGCTACATTGGATTTGATGGCAAGAAGGATTGGGTCCAATTGTCGGAAAATGAAAAAAATTTAGTAGGATTTTTTTAAAATTAGACACTGTTCTTGACATTTCACCGACGCTTAAATTAATAAATTACACGTTGGTTAATTAAATAATTCAAGCCGGATCATTTTCAAAAACATTACTACTAGTCTATACTGAATTTAGTATGATATATATATATATATATGTATACATATTTGTGCAGACGGTATTTATGGTCACGCTGTTGACATTTTATAAACCAGAATGTCACATCATCGAATATGTAGGTTAATGTATTCAATATAATATTAATTTTCGGGTCATTATAAAACGATTTACCGAGAATTTATAATTTAATTTAATCAAATAACCCCTTGACGACCTCTTTCGTTAGGCAATACACACACGAGTGTCATTAAAGTAGTTTAGAGCGCGCTGATGCGCTCTACCTATTCGTACGCGTCACGTTAATACAAACACGCACGTTTATATTTTCGTGATCTCGTAAATTCCGTTTTAATGAATAAAATAATTTATATACATATATATATATATATATATACAAAACATAGAATGTTGTTTAGTTTTTGACGATTGTCCAGAAGTCACGAGCATACATCGTCACAATAGCGTGACAATCTTCAAACTTAAAGAGCGTAATACGCTATTCGGTAAATATTTTTTATTTTTTCGAAGAAGATTTGAATTTGGATAGGATGAATAAGCCAAAAAAAAAAGGAAACCAGTTCGAGTTTATGAAGGAGGATAATTTACTGAGGTAATCGTCCAGCATGTGAATTCTACCTATAAAATAGCACACATAATTATACACATGTATATATATGTATGTTTTTGTGTGTGTACATTTCTAATCAAATATACCGTATAATAATATATGCGTACACTCCGCTAATTTCTCTCGTCTAAGAAACTGTGGAAAGTTTTGCATCCGGTATTAATAATACTGTCGGCTTTAGTACGTGTTTTCTATTATTATACGAATCTATTAAATATTCCGTCATTTTATAAATCAAAACATTATGTACACTCGGAGACGAGAATTTCGAATACACGTTCTCATTGAAATGTTCTCGTTTTTTTTTCTTAAGCGTAGTCTGCTACCCGACTCCAGTAATTAGATCATTAACATAGTTATTCGCAATTAATCTAGTTCGCTTGTACGGAGTTACAAGAAATATACTTAAATATCTATCGAGAGTTATCCACCATATGTGACGTTATGCGCATTGTGTCTATTAATGCTTTTTCTTTTTTTAATTCGAATAGAAGACTTTGCAACTGTACAAATGATCGAGAGTTTGAAGTTCCCCACATTCTCATAACGGAAAGCTTCGTCTCGTTCGGGAGGTAAATTATGTGCACAAAAGATAAATCGGATTTTTGTTTATAAAATTGAACAATAATAAACATTACGAAAGTTGTTCGTTAAAATGTATAAAATCGAGAAATTTTTTAAAAAAAGTCGAGCGTTTAACAATAATAATAAACCGATAATTTACAAAAGAATAATAACATGATTATTATGAATTATAATGATCGAATTAAATTCGTCTATAAATACTTAACGAAGCTGCGTATAAAATATATACGGCTATAGTTCGCGTTGACGGGTATGATTTCGTACAAATTCACACCATCGTTTTGGAATAACTCGTTACAATATAGTAAACAATTTTAAACAACAATTATACGATTTAGGACATAATAAAACACCTGTGTACATCTATCTCGAATACACATAATTCAAAATAGTCTACGCGATAAATGTCAAGAGGATATCAAAACCATTATGGAAATGCGAACAAACAAAATCGAAATAATATGATACGGGAATTATTAAAATACGAACACACACTTCCTCTAAATGTAGAATCAATAGTAAGTGATCTAAACAATGCGCAGAACCAGTCAAAATCATATATAAGTTCATAGCCCAGAATAATATAGCAATATAATAACCCAACTATAATAGTTTAAAACAATAAAATCATCCTATAAATGGGCAAAAAACGTACAAATTCACGAGATTGTATATAATTTTTTTTTTTAAAATTTAAATTTAGCTCCTAATAAGCACATTACTCTAAACTTGCAATCTTAGATATATCTAAATAATCAGTAATCATAATATATATATAGTTTAACACGAGTAGAGATATAGCGGCTAACTTCAAGTAATCGCATTATCGTTATTGACCAAATCGAGAGGCTTGAAACGTTTAAGCTTTCTGACATCCCGGTCTATAGCTAGAAGTTCCCCAATGGCATCCGGATTCGGAGCATAAACTTGAATTACTTCACTGACCCATTTAATAAATCTGCATGAAGAGCTTCATATCGTAGAAACCAACGAGCATTTAGACCTATTCCGCGTGGTCTGGATTATGTTTCGATGCTTTAGCACATCCCCGTATTTGTATTTCATAGGTCCATATTGGACGTATGTATATTATAAATCCCAGATATTTAAACGAGCAATTCTTGTATAAATGATTTAAATGAAATTTTTTACATACGCATAATGTAGAACAGCTTCTACTACGAATTTTGAAATTTTCACCTATGAATAGAATTTTGATGATATTTTTCTCTATAATTACCTAAATATACGTACGAAATTTCATCTCTATTATTACCGATACGAACGATTAAAATTCCGAAAATAAATTAAGTACCCGTTTACGAATAAAACAATTCGTATCGATTTTATTACGCCGAAAACCTAAAGAATGCGACGATTTTAGTTTCACGAGTGGACTCTTGAGAATCTTTTTGAGAATAATTTATCGTAAAATTCGAGATAAGGGTGAATATAATTTAAGCGATATTCAATTTGGTTCGAATATTCTAGAATAATTAGGAACCGCTGTATCGGAATTAATCAGCCGAACTTATTCTAGGAAAAAGTGAAAGCATTTACGTCGATGTCCAACTGCATTTTTTTCGCCTCTATTATCCAATAGGAGTGCAGAGAAACTCTACTGGCTACAGTTAACATCCTGCTTCAAAAACACATTGAAATGAATAAATAAGTGCGTGTATTCGATTTCTCGACTATGAGAAACCATGAGAAAGCATTTGACAGTGAATATATGACCTTACAATAACTAGGAACCCCTGTATCGGAATTAATCAGCCGAACTTATTCTAGGAAAAAGTGAAAGAATTTACGTCGATGTCTAAATGCATTTTCTCGCCTCTATTATCCAATAGGAATGCAGATAAATTAGGAACCCCCGTATCGGAATTAATCAGCCGAACTTATTCTAGGAAAAAGTGCATTTACGTCGATGTCCAACTGCATTTTTTCGCCATTATTATCCGATAGGAGTGCAGATAAATGGGAGAATTGTTAATAATTCGCCTTATGCGGATGATATTTCTTACAAATAATGAAAAATACATTCAACACCTTCTTAATAAACCGGACACAATCGGTAAATCATATTATTTAAAGATGAATGCCGAAAGAAAACGGTAATCGGCATAATTTTAACAAAGTCTCCATTAAAATTAATAACAGGAAGATTGATCAGAAATTCATATTACGGAGAAACCAGAACTAGATACAAAAATAAAAGTGCGATATAACTACGCCTGGAGTGCCCTTACCAGTGTGTGCGAAGTAGAGAACATAGAACGAGATATCAAATCGAAAAAAATTCTATACAGATAGCCAAAATTGAGAGAAGGTTAGTGAAATCAATTATTCAAAATAAAGTACCGCGGTCGTGTAATTATAGGGTAGATGAATATGAACTACCGCAAATAATTATCCAAAGTAGATGGGAAAAGAAGTCTAGGAGGACGAAAAACATGCTGGTTGAATAATATCGATGGAATGGACGAACACATATACAAAAACTCACTCAAAAATCCGAAGCTAAGAAGTTTTTATTGTCCTACGTGATCGTCGACGCTTTTCGTGGAGTAATCAGAAGAAAAATAAGAGGATAACGATATTTTTCTGGCAATTTCACTTACTCTTATGTATCTATACGGATAAAGGAATAAAATGTATGCTCTTATAAAATAATTTGTTTCACTATTAAGATTTTAATAGATAAATATTTTGCTGGTAACTTGTACTCTTATATACCTATATTAAATTCATTTTTTAAGTAGAACGATTCGTTTCAATTATTATAATTTTAATATGTAAATATTTTAAAATCTATGTTTGATTTGGTTCAATATTACAACTGTAAGATATAAATATTTTTTTGTTAATACCGATAAATCCTTATTATCGAATGTTCTCCATTATATTATATGGGGAGCATTAACGTTCATTTCGCGCTTAAGAGACAGACCCTTGCTGAGGTTACTTTCCAATTATAATTATTTAGTTTAAAGTCAGCTTTTCCGCTACTAATTTGAATAATTTTCGTTTTGTTCTGCTCTCGTGTTTCTACTGTTCGACCATTTGTTCTTCAATTTCCCAATCTACCTTTCGGCTTCTGCTTTAGCCATCTTATCTTTCTTTTGAAATGATTACATTTTAACGAAAGTTCTTCAATTTATATAGCATTGTCTGAAAATCAATCCTACATCTTCCGTATTTTTAGAACACGGAATACAAATATCGTGTATTTTTTTGCTTTTCGCTCCATTAACTTACTGTCACATTTCCTTTTCGAGTAATTTGTAATAAGAGCGTTCGTTTATTCGATGTAATATAGCTATTTTTTTTTTTTTTAAATTTAATTAAAAAATTTATTTAGAACCCCCCCCCCCTAAAAAGCTGTATAATACTCGAAATATTAATAGGTTTTTTAGCTGCTCGAATCACTTCGTAACTTAACTATTTCTGGCTCGATGTATAGTTTCGGATACATTATTTTCTAGTTTGAGTGTCCCGTATAAAACCATATGACCGATGTTATTAATTAAATTTGTTTTTATAAATAATTTCTTCATAATTTTTTTTAATCACATACGGATATACCGTAATTATCTTTTTAATTAAGTTGATGTAAAAAAAAACTTCAAAAATATTTCAATTTAAATACTTTCGATCATCTAGAGGCCCCGAAAAATTTTATCGTTGTTGGATTTATGTGTCGGCGCGAAAGCGATATACCTTATATATTAAAACGGTGTCTTCTCCCGTTTCTTTTTTTAATCTCCGACCAAAGTTCGGCGATCAACATAGTTGTTCTGGCTTTGTCCTTGGATTGCTAACTCTGTAGATGTCTCGTTGTACGACGCGTATCAGCTCTACATGACATTTTTCTTCTCCCTGGTTTCCTTCGATGACACCATTCAGGACAAGTATAAATAATGCCTTTCCGGATGTCTATTTATATGACCGTAATATTTTAATTTTCTGGAGCGTATACCGTATAGAAGTTCCATTGGCTTTTGTATCGGTAATATGGTCTCTGTATGAAATCTTCAAAATGCGGCGATATATATATATATATATATATATATATATATATATATATATATATATATATATATATATATATATATACATCTCTAGCACTTCGATCTTCTTTTCAAGTGTGGATCTGGCTTTCCATACAGTAGTACTGGCCATACGGTAACATCGCACCACCTGTAGTCTTAACTGCAGGTTAATGTCTCCGGGTCATCAGATTTTTCATATTTAAAAAGGTCTTCCTTGCTTTTTCTATGCGCGATCGTATCTCGACCGATTGATCGGGTTTCTCATGAAACCGTGTTCCGAGATATTGAAATTTATGAACTCTATGATCATTTACCGTTAATTTAATTTTTGCTATATTGCTAACCATTTTGTTTTGCTTACATTTATTTCGAGGCCATATTGTTTACTTGTTGCGGTGATTCGACCAACCATTTCTTGTAACTTATCAATGTTATCCGAGATTAGAACTGTATCGTCTGCATATCTTATATTTGAAATATGACGGTTTTCGATGTTGAGCGCTTGCTTGAAAATTGCTTCTGAATATATATTAATGAGTAACGGTGACACTACGTAGTCGCACACTTTTCTTAATTGGTGTATTTCTTCTGATTCAATATTTTCGCTTCTGACTTTTGCAGTCTGATTCCAGTAAATTTTCCCTATTAATCTTCTAATTTTCCAGTCTATTCCAATCGCCTCCAAAATTTCAATTTGTCACGTTTCACGCAGTCGAACGCCTTGCTATAATCGATGAAGGCAGCGGTGAAGTCTATGATTTACATTTCGACATATTTGCGCTAGTACATTAAGTGAATATATTGCTTCTCGTGTTAAACCTTTCTAAATTCAAACTGATTTTCACCGGCGTTTTTCTCACATTTTTCATGAATTCGGATTACTTTGAGGAAGATCTTCAAGATATGTGACATAAGGCTTATTATTGTACGATATTCATTGCAATCAGTATATCCTTTTTTGGTAGTGGAATAAAAACAGGCTGCAATCTGATGCCTGACAACAGCGCCGAGTTGAAAAATTTAGCTAAAGATTTTAGCGCTTTACGGTCGTTTTGGCATTAATTCGCCCTGTATTTGGTCCGGTCCAGCTGCTTTGCCAGATTTTAGGTTCTTTGTTCTATAAAAAAATAATTCGTATTTCTTCGCGTATACAACAATTTATAATTTCCCGCTGAAAAAATTGATATGTGACCGAAAGGATTAAATGCAATCAAACGTCTACGACTATCGTCGTCCGGAAATATAATTACGAATTTAATAAGTCCTTAACTCTTCCGATCAATCCTTGCTGCGCAGAATTTCATTGAACGCTACGCGCTGCACCGGAATATATTTTTTGCATTCCTAATTAGGTCTCCCCCGACATTATTTGATTTGTTAACAAAATTAAAGCTATCGCTTCTCCGCTCACGTTACGCTAGGCATAAACATCGTCGACGGATACATCGATTTCGATAATTAATTATATTATTAATAAGCGTTTATATTATTTCAAATAGTTTTCATATCGTCCGGTACAGAATTTAGTTGATAAAATATAATTTCGTTTCTCCTGTAGGTTTTCCTCCTTTCCGGTATTGATAACCTAATATCGTAAATTAATAACGTAATTTCTAGATTATCATTTTTTCACGATCAAGCGACGTCTTGTATAGAATTATTCGCCGAGGTCAGTGGCGCACCCAGGATTACACGCCCCTCCAAAAAAAAAAAAAAAAAAAAAATCGTAATAAAAATGAATAAAATATACACAGCCGAATGTGTAACAAAATTCGACCGGTAAAATATAAACGATCACCAACGAAACAAGTAATAACAAAAAAAACCGCACTGGTCATTGGGTCAGATATGTCGAATGGTCCAACCAACGGCCATTTTTTTTTCTTTGTGTTGCACAGTCAGCTGGATTTTCAATGTCATTAGCAGACAGAATGTAATGAATATTTTCTAACAGTACTTTTAGAAGTGTAGGCTGTTTTGCACGCTCTTCAACATGAGGTTTTATTAGCAAGCTGCGAAATTCTTTGGAGCTTAACGCGCCTTCATGCAGAACAAAATCCTACGAAATATTACTAGTGCTCCGTGGTATGTAACTAATCTTACACTTCGTGAAGATCGTTAAGGTGAAATCCTATAAAGAGGAAATCGCGATCGTTGCCAAAAAATATGTCAACCGTCTGGAAAAACACACTAATGGCGATCTCCCTAATGGATAACTCGAATACGACTGGATAGAATTAATCCTCTAGACTTCGTATAAACTAAAAGCGTATTAATACTTATAGCATCCATCGCTGGATGCAATGCTACTCACGATATAGTACGCATATAAATTACAATACTTACCAAATAAAAATTATGTGTATTTTATACCTTTGTACTTAAGTATAAAAGTAATAATTTTAACGCGATTAACTTAAATAAAATTCGGAAAATACCTGTCGATACAATACAACGTTATCGGTACATCGGAATTTTATTTAAGTATAAAATTTACTTGCCGATAAGATACAACGTTATCAGGAGTCTGTATCGGAATTCTGTTATAAAACTTAACAGATAAGTGTAACGATTTTAACGAAATTAACTCGAATAGGAAAATACCTATTGATAAGATACAACTGTATCGAAATTCTATTTAAGTATAAAATTTAACGGATAAACCTAACAATTTTAACGAAATTAATTCGAATAGGACAATACTTATCGATAAGATACAACGTTATCAGAGGTCCGTGTTGGAATTTTATTTAAGTATAAAAGTAATAATAACTTAAATAAAATTAGGAAAATACCTGTCGATACAATACAACGTTATCATCGGTGCTCTGTATCGCAATTCTATTCGAGTGTAAAATTTAAATGATAAATATAACGAGATTTTAAAGGAAATTAACTCAAATCGAACGGGAAAATACTTACCGGCAGGATATAATGTTATCGGTGGTCTTGTATCGCAATTGCTATTCGAGTGTAAAATTTAAATGATAAATGTAACGATGTTTTAAAGGAAATTAACTCGAATCGAATGGGAAAATATTTGCCGATTAGATATAACGTTATCGAGGGCGTCCGTATCGTTTTAAAACTGAAAATATTAACCGCGAATCCTAAAATAATCCTAAAATCACGAGAAGCTTGAACGATAACGGAAAAAAAAAAGAGACTAAAACGCCTGCACGCGAAACAGCCTGTAACGAAATTATTAAAGACGCGAAATGAGAAAAGGAAATCGCGTTTAGGACCGGATACGAATGCCAGTGTAGAACCGATTGCGATGACCGACGTTCCGTCTGGAAAATCTACTCGACTCGATTTATAATTGTTTCATACGGAAGTTGTCAGACAGCCATCATAACGTGAAGAGTACAAGAAGTTACCACTAGAACTACTAGAACTACAACGTTGCTCTGCTCCCTTCTTACCGTTATTATTATTATTATTATTAATTTTTTGCTTTTCCTTTTTTTCTTTTTTATGATTTTGCCAATTGTAATATTACCGTATCCCGCGGCACTGTATTATATTCATCGATTTAGATTTCACTGTCAAGAACTTGTCAGAAAGAGAAGCGGTAATACCGACAATAGTGTAACCGTAACAATAATAATCAATAATAATCAATAATCAATAATAAGAATAATAGATATTAATACTAATCGGAATATGATAAGAACTGCAGGGTATCTAATAATAACAGATAATAGTAAGAGCAGGTGTAATACGCGATGTCAGTCAAATTGCGCCATTTACGATTTGCGAAATTTGAGCGTTGCAAACGATGATCGAATTTGTCACGTAATCCGTACAAATTTTTCAACATCGGACGAAGGTCGACGCGATGAAGATATTAAGTGTTGAGCAATTTAACATTAAACCTTGAGCCGGGTAGTCAGGTTGAAGAAATTAATCGGAGATCTATATCTTGTCCATGTATCTATCTATATTGATCTATGTATTTATCTATTTATCTATATATTGATCTATATGTATATATATACATATATATATATATATATATATATATATATATATATATATATATATATATATATATATATATATATATATATATAGTGGCTCACCCACGATTTTTATCTGGTGTGGGATTAAACATCCCCCCCAAAATAAAAAATTTCTAATGAAAACGAATGACAGGCAAAACAAACTATAAACGATCACGAACAACAAACAAACAAGTAATAATAGTAACAAAAAAACGCACTGGTTATGACCTGGGTTAGATTCGAATGCTGAATGGCCCAACCAACGGCTATTTTGTTTTTCTTTGTGTTGTACATTCAGCTAGATTTTCAATGTCATTAGTAGACAGAATGTAATGAATGTTTCCCAACAGTACTTTTTTGCAATCTAGGCTATTTTGCACGCTCTTCAACATGTGGTTTTATTAGTGATAACGTGAGCTGTTTCAAATAGTCTCTTTTGTTTCAGCTATAATTTTAGCTGCAAAATTGTTTAGAGCTTACAATTTATGCGCCTTCTTGATATTTTAATACTTTTCTAACCCCTCTGGGGGCGTTAAGCTCGGTATCTCCCCTCGTGGGTGCGCCACTGATGCAAAGTATTCACAATTTAAGAATTTTTACTTAAGTTTATAATATAAATATTAAAAAAAAATCAAAATCTTTACTAACGAGTTTGAGAATAAATTTATTAAAATATATATATATATATATATATATATATATATATATGTATGTATTTATTTTCGTATATTTCTAATGAAAGACTTATTTTATAACAACAATAACAAATTCTCGCGCATGCGCTGATTGTTCGAGTAGCTGGAACTAATGATAATGAAAATTTAAACGACATAGTTTTCCAATAAGGTTGGGCCGTGTCGATGTTGAAACGAAATTAAATAAGTTGTGAGTACGAGGTGTTAAAGAAAATCTGTATTAATTTGAAATACCTATATATGCCACTATCTATGGAATATAACAGCATTCAAGTGTCCACCGCAGCATTTCATAGTGGTACGGATCCGAATGGTCCAGTTTTCAATAACTCTGCCGCGGAGATCTGATTGAATTTGAAATTTAAAGACATTATTCGATCGTGGCTTACAGGCATAGACCTACGATTTTTCAGAAAATCCCGTAAGAAAAATTCAGCGAGGTCAAATCGCGTGATCTTGTAGCCTACCTGCTACGCGGAACGATATTCGAAGAAAAGTTGTTGGTAGCTCGTGGGGTGCTAAACCTGAAGCACTTATGAATACCACACTGGCACTATGTTATTCTGTGGCTGAGTATGAGTGTCCAGTCTGGTATAATTCTACTCACGCCAAACAAGTGGATATCGCTCTGAGTAAAAGCTGCCGTATTATCACAGGATGTTTGAAGCCAACTCCTAACGCAAAAATGAGAGCTCTTACAGGAATCGCACCACTACCAATAAGACGTCGTATTGCGGCAGAAGTAGAAAAAATGAGTCAAGAAACCGATGACCGCCATATGCTATATGGTTATATACAACAGCGAAGAAGACTAAAGTCCCGTAAAAGTTTTATGGCCACAACTAAGGCAATTAATGTTAAACCCGAAATTGCACCACTTAACGCTTGGGAAACAGAATGCCAAGAGTGGAAAACGGAGCCATGGCTTAAACCTACACAGGAGTTTTCCGTGAACGCAGACCTAAAGTATGCTCGATGGAGATCTCTCAACAGATTGCGGACACAAGTTGGACGAACCGGCGATAATTTGAAAAAATGGCGGATTTCAGAAAGTTCATTATGTACGTGTAACGAGAAGTTCACTTGTTTTCGTGTAAAGCATGTCCGGTTAAATGCAGTTTTGAAGACGTCATGAAACTGGAAGGAAATGCAATTGATTTCTTGGATTATTAGAAATCCATACTGTAAGCTGCTTCACCCGACACGAAGAAGAAGAAAAAAGCATCAAAGCTTTTGTACAGTGTTTACATTTGTGAGTGATGTTTAAGATATGAAGGGATGACCATTAATTTTTTCCTAGCTTGTTTTTCCAGTAATGACCGATGTATCGAATGTATATTCCCATTTTCCTCGACAAATTTTCCACTTATATCAAATTTGTCGACAGCTGTTTTCAGCGGCCTGAAAAATGCAACATTAAATGGTCGAGTTAGATGTAAATACATTCGAATGTTATTTTCTAAGCGCAGTATTCTTTTGGAGCATTTTCGCAATCCAAGCTGAATACAAACGTTTCTAAACAACATATGGCGGCAACATATCCTTATTGCCAGTAGCAGCAAACATTAACACAGCCGATTTTTTGATGTATTCATTACCTGTTCTGAATATTTGCAGCCACGTTTTGTTATTACACTTTTAACGCGACTAGGATCATCTGTTAAATTTGTCTCATAATTTATAACATTTGCAGCCGGAATTCTATTTAATTCTTAATTCAGATAATCGAAATATTCTTGCAGAATGGTGCGACTTGCAGGATGTTCTGACATATACGAAGTGCAATTGTTTCTTTATAAAAAACTTATAATAAGTTCATAGCCATTAAATTCCTCGACAGTCTTTCCACGCCGATCTAGATAACCTTTTATAAAATAAAGTAAAGTCGTTCTGTAAAGAGGATAACCCTATTCAGCACACGTTAATATTTCCTCGGGTAATAGTATTGTTTGTCCACCTTGTGGACGCATGTCAGGATTTTTATAATGGTAGTATAGCACTGAGTATAGAGTTTCAAAATCTTTAGCCACTTGTCGGATACTTTTGCGACATTTAATTGCCGCAATAGGTGATTTAAAATCATCTACACGTCTTCTTTTATATTGTTTACTACGTGGATTTCTTATGTAATTACGTTAACATGATGCCAATTTCATTTAGTAAAATTAAATGCGATCCTATCTCATATTTTAAATTACATCATAAATAAAAAAAAAAATACACGATTATCCAAATAATATTTACCAAAAGTAATGTGAAAAATTACGGTTGTATAAAATTTTCAAACAGCCGGAAAAAGTAGATGTTCCTAAAATTAACAAAAATCACACGCCACGCAAAGTTATACGGACAATATTTTTATAGGTATAAAAATAATATTGTTTATACAGCCGGTACAAACAGCGAAACGATATAATCTTTTTTAAAATATGTGATTTATATATAACAAAGATTTATCTTGAGCCACTACCGTTTAAATATTTCAAAAATGAATTAATGAGGAAGTTAATAATATTTTCCACAAATTTAATCCTATTCGCCCTATTTTACGGTACCTGTAATTATAACAATCTATACAATATTTCACTACGTTATATAGATGATAAAGATTTTCAACATTACTCTTCTATTAATTAGGAATGCGATAATATCTACATATTTTTATTTATCTATTATATTACAATAATTGGGCTTAGGTATAAAAATCAAAATTACCTATTTTCAACATTATTTTCATATAAATATATCATATATAAGATAACAAAAGATCAGATGAAAAAGGAAAAAAAGAACAAAAAAAACCCCAGAGTTTATTATATATATATAGGTGGCCAGAGCTGCGAGGATATTATCGTTATTCAGTGCCAATAAGTAGGCCACCGAGAAGGGGGTAAATATTTAAATCCTAAATTTTATTAAAAAGGTATCTCTACATCTGCTATACAAATGGAGTAAGATTGATAGGAGTACAAATGGCTAGGCAATTGTGGTTGAAACGAAGTCTCACCAGGATTGAAAAGAAAAGTCGAGCTGGGAGGTTTTTAGGAAATATAAGTGCGAGAACGGATGTGGTAGGTAGATTAGGTTGAATAGATCTATAAAAGTTAAGACGTCTTTTGCAGAACATAGACATGAATCGATGAAGAAGGTCTAGATGCAACTAAACAGGAATTTCAGAATAAGAATGCCTTCGGATGCCCCAAGTTTTGCAGTTCGATCGTATACTTCGTTCCTCTGGATACTATCATGGGCTGGAACCCAAACGAAAGATACAAGGAATTGGTTATCGTATAGATAAAATAAATTTTCTAGAATGGTTAACAAAATATAGTCTTTACGATAGGATAGCCTAGGTTTCTTCAGGGCTTTTAAGAGAGTCACTTGCTATTAATATTTATTTAACGAAGCCATACAACAGCTAAAAGCCAATTATTATACTCCTGATTCCATCAGATCGGATATGTAAACGCACTACAAAATTTCGGGAATCTAAACAGTTTGATCTATATATTTTCATATTCGCATAAAACAAGTCAACAACTATAGGTAAAATATATAATAGGATTATTTTTCGCTTTAATTATTAAAATATATTCGATCGTATTTTTAATTCACGGTTATTTGTACACCTATTAAATAACGGGAGAAAGCAAATTTCTATCGAAACATACACACGTGCTACATGATAAAAGACGTGACTACGTTAATACTTGCGTTTATCTTAATTTTATATATATATATATATGTATGTATATCACTTTTTCAGTATAGTTAACGTACTTATTGGACCGAGGTAAGAATATCGGGGAAAATTTTTCACGATGAAATATACATCACGTATGTTGGAAGCGTTATGAAGGTTATTATCACCGTTATTAACATCTTCACCCCACAATAGCTGGACGACAAGATATTTTCCGAGACGCTTCTGATGTTTCTCATACGTGATGTAAAAAAAGAAAAACCGGATTCGTACGAAAATTCGAGAGAACATCTAACGGACGCGATTTCCAGCCAGCAGATTAAAACATCGCCACTCGCGTGCCCTCTAAAAACATGATTTTCCAGCGAATAATGAACATAACTAGCGTGGGGAATTCATGGAGAAATATTTCCATTACTCGGTCAAGGAAACTCTAAATGCAACAGACACACTATACCTATATATATATATATATATATATATATATATATATATATAAATAAATATAATATATACATACATATGCGACTCGTTGAAATCTGAATCAACGAAAACAAACGAACAACAGCAATAACAACATTATTTTTTCGATAATAATTGTTTTAATCGTTCGTAAAACGAAATCGTAGGGATCCGGTTTTGCAATAATCGTTATCACTTTCTACAATAAATTCGTGGAAAAATGTATACATAATATACACGCTGTATAGAATCGTCTACAACCGGTTTCAGTTAACACTTCGAAAATTATTGTCCGGTGAGAATTAACATTTAGCAATTCACTATTCGAAATCAATCGGCTATCGTCCTTTTTTCAGTTACTTCGTTAATTTACTCCGATCACATTCGAGTCTTCAAACCGAGCGATTGACGTCTAAAATTTAATCACTTGTTGCGATTTATTGCTGAGCCCGATTATGGCCTTACTTCGCAATGACGTTCGTTAAAAAAAAAAAAAATTATTTTCGCGGATACACCGTTGCTATTAATTTTTACAAAATTCGACGTTTCAGACACACGTTACATTGCCTGTCCTCTCGGGGATAAATATAACTAACTCGTCTGGCCGGTTCGAAAATACACGCAGTTTTATGATTCAGTTACAGTGTCGTATAAGTAGATTACAGAATAAAGTCTTACGCTACATATATCGAGTATCGTATACGTGACAAACTGCATCATCCGTTCGGATCTCAATGTACGTACTCTACACGATAAAATACAATGGTTACGACTTCATCCAAATAGATTGTCCAGATACTGCGTACGATGCAACACTCGTACCATTATTTTCAAATAGCCAGCAATAGATCCAATATTGCGATTTAAGTCCATCCAAGTATACCACGAGGTTCACTTATTTAATATGTATATGTTTTCAACTCCCAAATAGTAACATTAAAACTTTTTTATATGCTGATGATGTTGTTATATACTTTACACACACAAACTTTGAACAAGGTATTAATCTACTAGAAACATATTTATTTTTATAGACTATCCGATCTGGGGTTTACACTTTCCTTTAACAAGTGTGAATGAATTCTCATACAGAAATATAGTTATGACTAGAAACTGTTTATCAATACCACATTGTCCCAATACATTTCTTACATCGCATAAGTACGTAGACTTTACTTTGATCGCACACTTAGTTTGGTGAAGCATATTGCGAATACTCACACTAAGGCATTTGAACGAACTAAATTGATAAAAGTTCTTAGTCACATTACTTGAGGCGTCCTAGTCATTCTATATTTTTTTTAAAGTGAAACTTCTATTGGTGTCATATATATGGGGAGTAAAACGAGCGTGCGGAAATAACAGACGAATATATATATACATATATACGTATAAATACACACACACACATATATATAAGACAGAGGTTTTGGATTTTATCTAAATTATTGAGGACACTTGCTGAAGCGTTTTCCAAAAAAAACCCTGTCATAGTCTACAATATATCGGATGAATGATTTATTAAAAAGAAAAAAAAACTGCCTCGGAACGCAGGTAAGAAGTGAAACTTAAATTCGATACAAGAGTTTTTTAGGCTTATTCTTATATATATATACGAATAAGCCTACCTATGTGTATAAGTCGACTAATGCTGCAAAACGTGGTTTGAAGACGGTTGTTGATAGTGTGGTACATGCGAAAGGGATATCCATTCGTTACTTCGTTGACACACCTAAACGCAAAAAAATGTGGTTTTATAGATGGGTGAGTCTAAGACTACCAGAACTTTCCTACATGAAAAATCCTTAGTTACTATTCTTTAAATAACACATCCTTCTTTCAATCAGTTCTACAAATTTATAATTTGAGATTATCTGTTCACTTTTGTTATGTATATCATTCCATAACCTCTCCATATTAATTTCTTCTTTCTTCCCATACTACAATATTGTTTCCATAAATATAAGTCCGGATAAAATTCATTTAGCACGGTGTCTTTTGCTCAAGTACGAATGTCTTCTTAGTTCCATAATTAATGATTTAATTTTTCTACATTTTCACTGATGAGTCAAAATGACTTTCGTTCGTTAGTTATTCCTTATTTAAACATTAATAAGAAATTTTTATTAATACATTTCTCTTCAATTTTTACTGCGGAATCTATGGCGATTTTTCAATTTCTTAAATATGTGCTACATAACTGTCCTAGAAATATCCTTATCCTTTCAGACTCTGAAATACTTATCGTTTTATTCTAGCTTTCTTCCAATTTGCCACTCGGGTATTCTCGGTAACTCGACTGCCAGTTCTTTCGACCATTTTACTCCATACTGTCCTTGTATCGATTATCAAAACATAAATAATGTTAGAAGCGTTGTGGTTAGTTTTTTACGGTGCCTGTAAGTTTAAATCTATCCAGCCCGATATAACCTCTATACCCATAAACTCGAGAATATGATAAGCAAGTATATTATAACAATACGCAGACTACGTCCACGTAGTAATTGGCTTCCATATTTATTTAAAATGCATATTCATCATTTTCCATTTAGCTCTCATGCATGAATGTTGACATGGTAGCTTCCAATATTATACTACCGTCTTTAACTTGTCAGGCTTAACGACTAGTTAATTTCCTTATATATTTCTTTTCCTATTAATATCACCTTACTTTCTCTAAACAATACTCGAATTCTACTTCTATTGTATTATTTTAACCTCGATAGTAATATACTCATTTTAATTTTTGCTTATTTTTCAAAATATTTATAAATAATTTCTCTATAGAGCAAATAGCATAAATTATGTTAATAGATACGTTCGATTGGTAATACAAGTCTAATAAAGGGATAAAATAAATATATAGAAGAATCCAGTAATATGATACTGACAGGGTGTGTCCACCCAGCAAGTGATCGATTGCCATTATTTGCCAAATTTGCATTAAAATAATTCTTTTACGATATTAACACACGTATAAATGACTATTCGTAGTTTTATCGATTAAATTTACAACAGATTATTATTGAAAAAAATATCTTTATAAAAATTGAATAACTTATAAACACTCGTGAATAAATATATTTCTTGAATTTTGTTTCATGTTTACGTGTATTGCGTTCGGAATGAGCTTTTCGATATTTCTACTTTATTTATTTTGATTAAAATTTTGTGCAACGAAAAATCCCTACTTAAAATTTAAACGTCTATAAGGAAAAATAACGACATTTTAAACAATTATTATATGCCTATCAAATTTCGTACATAAAATTTCAGTTGTGTATATTACGTTAATATCAGTAAATTTAACAACTAAACCGGGTTAATATACTGTCTAGATCGATACGATTTCACGATCAGATTTTGACTATGTTTAAGTTGTTCTCGTGAATTCGCTAATTTGTAAATATATTTTAAATAATCGTGTAGCATTTGGATAAAAATTAAAAATATTTTCATTATAACTGTTGAAAAAAAATACGGCGCAGAAATATTTTACTATACACACTTCTTCAACGAATATAAATTTTTTAGGTTGAAGAGAGCATTATTTGTATAAGTAAATTTTTTTAACTCAATTATAAATAGAAATTTATTTATATAAAGATGTTTATATTCATATAAAATAGTATTCATTCCTTCAGCATATTATACCAATAGTTGTGCTAACAGACCGATTTTAGTAAACGTGGATGTTAACAGATTGTTAATTTTTGAAATAAAATTATAAATAAATTTTGATACACGAAATAAAGAAAATTCAGAACTAAGTAATATTTCGTATACAATACCAGTTTTCAGATGACTATAGATAGTTTCTAATATGTTATAGAATTGAAACATTTTAAATTTTATCGAATGCCACTTATTTACGGAAACGGTAAATTTTCTTTACATTAAAAAAAGTTCATGTTCAGTATAGGAGCACACGCGAGCGTTTAAAACAAAAGGATTGCAAAAAAAGTTTCAATCTAAGTACCTTAACGTTAGACTTTACCTAATAATTAATGTTATTAACAAAAAAATTAGAATTTAGTATCGTCAAATTTTTTCATATTTGAATGCAAAAAAATTTCTTCTATATATACATATAGTTCGCTTTCGAGAAAATTTTCGCTCATGAATATTAACGAAATCGTTTGGGTTTATACTCAGACTAAATACTTGTAGGATGCACGAGTACATTCGAAAATGCGCTTTAATTAATTAGAAATGAAATTCAGTTTAATTTTTATTTTTCGATAATTGGTGAAATTTACCTCGCTTCATAAAAATTATATATATATATATACACATGCGTATAATTTTATGTGTCTATTTGCCCCATGTGTCTCATCACGCTCAATAAATAACGAATAATTACTCGCATGTATTAATGCTTTATTTGTTATAAACATCCAAAATGATTAATCTTGTGTACTTTCTACATTTTCTGTGCCTAATTTCTTAAATGACTGGGTAGGAATCCAGGTCACCAACGTGTATAATTTATGCGGCGAATCTTCATCTTCATTTCGTCTCCTAGCCAACTGGACACGGATGCGAAATGGAACGCTCCTAATGAGGTGTAAAATATAGTTATATATATATCGCATTTCCATCATAAACATATATATGTTTAAATATATTCGCGTTTAAAATCAAACGAGCCAGTCACGAGAAAATGTTAATAGAAATACAAAAACGGGAATGTCTCATAATCAACAATTTTACTTTTTCGTGTAGATAAATTTGGTCGGTAATCACCTGGTTTAGCATCCAAATCAGTTTGCATCTGACGGTGATACTAGCAGTAATACAATTCTTCATTAACATTGTAATAACTATATCGATATACAGATTTAAAGACATATGTTTATAATTATAGTTGCGACAAATTATAAAGTTGAAAGCAGGTAAAGTTTGAAATAACGGAAAAAGTATAATAAATTCGAGACAAAAAAACTTAAATTTCAAAGTTGAAATGAAATAGAATAAAACTTTAAGGAAATTCATAATGAAATTAAGATCAAAACTTGGTTCGTCACATTTCAATATAATACCAAAAGAAAATTTAACATAAAATAAATTTTGCTTAAAAAAGAAAAAAAAATGATGTCGATTTATTTCTCTTCACAAAAAACGATTATTGAACTAAATTTATAATCGACATTAGTACGCAAATATAAATTTTTGTCCGTTTTCTTCATCTAAATTTACTTCGTTTAAATTATATATTTTGTATTTTTAATAACAGAATGCGAATTATATTATTCAGTTATATAATGATGATAATATAAAGGTGTATCTTATAGAAAAATACTATTACTAAATTTTAAATTATGATAAAAATAAAATAAGGTATATAGGTATAATTATTTGCGAGATGTAGTAATGAAATATATCATAATTCATTTCATTATTAGCAATCCAATTATATTATTATTAATGAACATAATTTACTAAAAATTCTTGCTCGAATCTATTTCTACGGTCAGTAATTCCTCACCTGCTTATTTGAAAATAGCAACAACAGTATCAAGAACTTTTTAAAAATAGCAGTTTTGCATTCTACCAGTTAAAAATCTAATAATTATGGCTAAATATAGAAAGTTAAAACAGGAAGAGATAAACAACAATGAAGTAAATCAAATAATTCATTAAATACATGTATACAAATTTTAAAAGAAACCTTATCATAAATTGAACAGACAGAAAATACCAATGATGCTATCATAAAAAATGATAAAGTTCATAAAAAATAAAATTTTAAAAAATACAACTTTAATAGAAAAACACAGGAGCATATAATTCATTATTTAATTATAAATCACGTATGGATAAAAAATCTTTATGTTTCCATAATTAGTTTATCGACATTATATGTAAACTAATTTTAGACGCTTCAGCTAGATGACTGGAATTTAATTCTATAATATTTAAGAGAAAAGTATTTTTACATTAAACATATATAATTGCCTTAAATGAATAGAATATTTTCGCACTGAAAACATTTCAGAAACATTCACATTTTCCATTCATGTAATTACTGTTAACTTCATGAATTTGTTCAACCAATAGATGAATTATAGAATTATTTCGCATAGAAATGTTTTCTACGGTGAAACTTTATACAAATATGATAAAAAAGAAATATATACCTAATTCCTTTAGACCAAACGTATTTGTTTAGTTTTGTGTCTATTCTAACATCTTCAGTGCCCATGTGCTTGGTTGCAAATTTTCTTAATTCTTTAATAGCTCGCGGGGCTCGTTTTTTAAAACCGATATTGTGCAATCTTTTATGCATATTAACGGTGTAAACTCTTGTTACAACATCGTTTATCGCGGACCTTGTAGACTTCCTACCACCTTTAGATTTGGACATATTTTCAACTGAAAGTTAAGAAAACAGACGTTACATGTCTAAATATCGCAAAAAATAACTTAGTTTCTTACAAGTACACGTTTTTTATGTATACATATGTAATTTAATTTTAATTATACACAAATATTAAATTGTGAAAAAGTTTATTTAGAGAAAAAAAAAGGTTTTATAAACATTTGACAGTTACTAATTCAATCACCTGTGTTTATATACAAGGAAAATGATAAAAAATTCAATTAAGTGAATATTTTCTTGTATGAGCAAAGAAACGCAGCTGTTTAAACCGGAAACGTGGTCGTTTAATTTTTTTCCTGTCATATTTTTGTAAACAATGTTGCTTTCACGCCGGTATTAAACGAATAAAATATTAAGTATAATTTTATCAATTTGCTTGTATTAGCTTCTAAGGTGTGACATATATTAACTTTATATGTACAAACTTACCGAAAATATTGAAACCAATAAAGCACTAACATAAAACTTAATAACACCAAAATACACGTTCATAAGAAAAACTTTGTTGTCTTTGTTCGTAGGTATGGCATTGTATCCTTTGTATTCATGATTATAATTTTTTTAAAGATTACTTATGTATTTAGTTACGTTATAATTATTTTATATGTATAAATCAATGAAAATCATCGTTATAATATCAAGTTTTCTGTGCGTGCACTGAAAAATGAGATGTTATTTTTAAATGTAATAAATTTTTGAACATCTTGGCATATTTTCAATGAGTGCAGAATTTATAATAATTACGCTGTGACGACGGTGACGTAAAGTGGCTTCATTTTTTAAGAAATCTAATTGGTTGTTGTTTGGTTGTTTTTCTCAGCATACATATATGTTTTTTATATTATATTTGCATTGTGTATTTTTTTTTAATTTTCAATGTGGTGATTATATTAGATTAGGATAATTGGTTTTATATTTTGTGAGAATGGATCAGAATAACTGGTTATTTCCAAATGAAAAATCTCGGGAAAATGATCTGGATACTTTCAAACATTTTTTGGATGATGATATGAATAAGTTCAGCGGTAAGTATCTTAACGAATGGGTTTATTTTGATTATTTGAAATATTTTTTAGTTACATAAATATAACTTTAGAAACTGTTCCCCCACTCATTTGTAACTTTTTTTTTATGGATTTAGAATCAAAATGGCCTTATTGAATTTTTATTAAAAAATATAAGTAGTTTGAGGTACATATGTGATAAAAAATAGAAATAGAGGAATTTTAAAATGGTTGCATATATAATCGCTGAAAAAAACTGTTTTGTCTTTACAGATCTCATGCAAACTTGTGAAGACACATTATTTTCACACCTGAAAGAAGATGAAATATTTACGAATAATCTTGAAGAAGATACGCTCGGATTGGATACAGATACTTCATTCGACTTTTTAAATTTACCTAATAACATTACTTCCGCTACAGCTACTGTAATTGGTACATCTGAACAAATCAATAAATCTCCGTCGTTGAATTCGTTAAACGTGAGTAATGCTAATGAAGCTTGTCAAAGAAATCAGTTGCCTAAAGAAGTATCAAATAATTTTAATGTTGGTACAAAAGTTCAGACATCTGTAAGGAATATTCAACCGAAACCGGATACAACATCGTATCGATTGGTACCAATAAAATCTATTGGGAATCCTAATGATCCTCGACAAATTAACCTGTCAGAGAAAATGCAAGATAAGAGAGTACTACTGAAGTCAGTTAAAGATCAAGCGATAAATAAAATTGTGCCAGTAAATAATGTTAATTTGATTCAAACTTCCGCGCACATCAAGCAAGTTAGTATTTAAAATAAGCTTTATTCTATTTATTTACGATATTATATATATATATATATATATTATTGGAGGTGGACGTTTAATTTATGGTTATAAAAATATTTTTTCCCAGAATGTTCAACCTAGAACAACTATATTGTATGCACCGTGTAGTTCTACGTCAGCGGTTAAGTCTGCCATACCAATTATGTTGAATAATGGTACCATTGTCACGTCAGGTAATGCTCGAATACATATTTATAGTTTTGTTAAATTTTTCGAAATTGCTAAAAATTAGTAAAAAACCCAAAAACATGATTTGATCTTTATATATATTTTTCTGTAGAAATGTTTGATTACAAACAAATTTTTTATTTATTCTTACATAGCATTTAAAATGTTGAGTGATTTTTTACAAGTTGGAGAAACATTTAATAAACAGGTGATTCTTTTTATTGCATCGTCGATTTATTCTGTTACTCGTTGTTTTTTCTTCTTATTGGAGGTTCTTTGTTTTAAATGAGCTATTGATATTAATAATGATAATATTTATTTATGTTGTCCTTACTGATAATAGTGTGGGTTGGTAGTAATGCACTATGTAATGTAGGTCTAATGAACGTGTCGACTGTGTAGTTTAAAATTATTTCTTAAATCAAATATTCTAATACATGTATATTTCTATATTTGACAGTATTGTTTAACAATTTTGCTTGTAAATAATATTGTCTTTATAAAAGTATTTTTCTAGCGAACTATGTATAAATTTTAACCAACATTTGTATGTTTTTGCAATATATAAGTGAAATAATTTCTACATTTTAAATCATGTTTCGGATATATTTATAAACGTATCGTAAATTATACGAATAATTCGTCGGAATATGAATTATTCGAACAAAAAATTCATTTTGTAACTTGTAATTATTATCCAAATAGAATAATTATTATAACCTGATATTCGTGTTGGTTTGATATCTTGAGTGATAATCATATTTAGGCTGGAAATTTTTTGATTGGAAATAAAATGTTCGATCTGGTATATTTTGTGTCTGTTTTGAAATTTCGATGATAATTTATCCGTAATAAGTATTGAATATTAATTTTTATATTATATCTTGTTTTAGCCAATTAAAATGATTGTTTCTGGCTAGGACATTTTGTTATACAAAATAATTAAATTATTTTTGTTAAAGGTATTCCGGTAGTACTAGATACGAATCGTGTAACGTTAAATAATGTCCACGAACCAATTGTCAGCGAAGCACAGTCTACCCCACCCCAGAAAGAAGTAAAACGCAGTTCTCATAATGCAATTGAAAGGCGTTACAGAACTAGTATTAATGATAAAATTACGGAATTGAAGGATATAATAGTTGGATCAGAAGCAAAAGTGAGTGAGCATTTATATTCTCAGCTGTATTTACAATAATATTCAATTTTTTTTTAAAAATAAAAGCGTGATTATTACGTTTTGAAAAATGTTCTGAGAAATATGTGAAAATTAAATTTATTATTTGAAGATAGAAAATATTCGAGAATGATACCGTACTACTGATTCTTCTAATCACAAATTACTTGCATACTAAATTACAGTTTTTAATTTGTAGATATGTATATTACTCTACTAATTACTATTTGTTATTTGTGTTATATTCTTGAAATACTACCTTAAATTTTGAACTGCGTTCTGAAATTCATATTTAATTGTATCGAATTATGCATACAATTCTATATTTTTGTATTTTTAAGATTTTGTGTAGTCGTGTGTTAATTAAATACAAAATTGAAATTCATTTATACAATTGCTCCTCAATTAATATTGGCGCAGTTTGCTCATAAAATCTGCTTTTGTAAAATTTACTTGAAAAAATCTATTGAAAAAATTGTTGCGTTGTTGTGAATTTTGTTAATTTAATTTTACGCGGTTTTTAATTTTGCGATGAAATCAAAAGATTTCTAAAAGATTGTATGTAAAGTTTTACAAAATATCATTAAGCTATTGCGAAGTTTATTTCGCTATTATGCTGCGAAGTTTATTTCGCTATTATGGTTTCTATTTTTTGAAAATCAGTTTGTAATTTTTACAATCCGCTTTAAATTTTTAAGTCAATTTTTCGAAACGTTGCTTTAAATGTTTATTACTATCGTGGTTTAAAAATTGTTTTATGAGAATAAATCGTATCTCATTTAATATTAACTTTTGCGAAATGCTAATATTAGATTTACGTTTACAGTTAAATAAATCTGCGATATTAAAAAAGGCGATCGATTACATACGGTATTTGCAAAATTCGAATAACAAATTACGTCAAGAAAATTTAGCTCTTAAAATGGCAGCGGAAAAACAGACGATTAAAGGTTTGTTGGTTACACCTAGTGTTCAGACAGAACGTGTATCAGATATAATGACTCCGCCACACTCGGAATTCGACTCATCTCCGCAATCTACTTTTTCGTCTTCACCGGTGGCGTCTCCGTATTCATTTGAAGTAACCGTTTTTTTTTTGTTCGAAGTTATTTTATAAAATTAAAAATTTTAATTTCAGCTGACAAGTAGTTGCTGCAATATGTGCTTGAACAAAAAATAATAAAAATATATATGCTCGAACCCAAGATCTGTAATAGTAATTTTCTATATTGCTCCTACTACAGTTTGATGTCGAATTAAGGAAGTGGGTAGTATTAAACTCTCGAAACAATTTCTTGATAGTTGTCAGGCCGCTCGCCATAAGTCCTGTAAACTGTATACCATGAAGTTTTGAAGGTTGGAATGTACCATACTAAGAACATTGATTAGTTGCAACAGAGAAAATGTGAAGAGATTGTACTTCTGATTACGTTGCTGGAGTAGTCTTTTTTTCAACAGGAATTGTCCACACGCGTGTAACTTTAAAACGTTATATTTTGACCGAGAAAATATTGCACAAAATTCTGGACGAGCGCAGTATATTTACAGTTCCGAGCTCCCGGTATGATGAAGATAATTATTTTTACTTTACTATTAGCACGAAGTAGCGTAACTACAGAAAAACTTTAATTTTTTAAATAAATTAGCGATTTTATTTACTTGTTTTTTCTTCGTAGGATACAAAGGATATCGTACACGATGGAATATTTTATGGAATGTTGGATCACACCAAGATGACACTTTGCATGTTTATGTTGACCCTTATTTTAATTAATCCTTTCAGTACTGTATTCAACCGATTAAATGGTGAACTGGATTATATTAATACGAATCAAATTGAAAAAAGCCGTCATATTTTAATAACTACACCAGAGGGTAAAATATTTCGATACTTTTGATTTTTTAATATATTTTTATTGTCACTAGATGAGTACGTTATGCTATTGCAAGAGTATTGTTTTAAACTCAATTTGAAAAATTACATTCCTTATTATATAAGAAAGCAAAACCAATATGCGAATTATTATGAGATACACTTTCTATATATGTTCGGAAGTTTTTATGGATAATTAATGAATTATAAATTTAATAAAAGAATCAAAATGATTTAGTAAAATGTGAAATTCTTTGTAAATTACCGGACGTTATCGTGATATATATATAACATAGGCATTTTGATTTAGTAAATTTTTCTCTAATTTGTAGATAAATTTATGTGCGCGTTATCTGTCAGATGTATTTTTAATCTTGTCAATGCTTGTAACAGTGAAGTCCCGTTCATTTTAATTATTACTATCTCTTTATTCTATTAATTTTGTCTTACTGCTACGGGTAGAATGTGCGATAAAATTTCGTGAGGAATGAATAGTCATAATACTTGATAAGTCATTAACTAGTTTTAATCGTATTATTCATTATTAGATACAATAATTTCGGAACAACTACGTACAAAAATAAAAAAAGGTTTATTAATAAAAATAAAACAATATATTATTAAACTCGAGTTTACTTCAAGCAACATGCCGTGCCCATCATCAGAACTAAAAACTGTTTACAAGCTACTGCCTTAACTATATTGATAATACTAAATCTGATTGGTATTGACCAATCACCGTTCTCTACGCTGAACATAGAAAAGTCAGCTGTGACGGAGCATCAAGTGATTACAGGGCATGCAATAAGGTTTGAGCATACAAAAGTTCTGGACAAAGTAGATTGGTTAGGTGAAAGAATTGTTAGGGAAGCCTTAGAAATTGAATGACAGAGAGGATGGCTTCCGACTTGATCCAGCGTGGAGAACGGTTATTTGCCAATTGAGAACCAATCAGATGTAGTATTATCAATGGATGGGAATTACTGTTAAATATATGGAACGTTACTGTTCATTGCATTCTAGAAAAGTAACGTTATTGAAATAACGACACATCTCCACTATATCAGAGCTCATTTAGTTTAGTTCTGATGATGGCACGGCATCTCACTTGAAACGCAAACTCGAGTTTATTAATATATTGTTTTATTTTTATTGATAAATCGTTGTTTTTTTTCTTTTTGTACGCTACCGAAATTATTGCACCTAATTATGAATATCGACAGCGAAAACAGTTTTAAAAATTATTATTCATTTTTATTTTAATTTGTTGAGCTTGTTGAGGTTTTCTTTGTTATAATTTTTTGAAACCTTACTTCATTTGATGTTTTGAGATAAACGGTATATAACAAAAATTTAGAAATATGAGGAATCTTTAATTATATTTTATAAATTAGCCGTTATATTTAGCTCTGTCAGTAAATATAGAATATTTTTCGATAAAAGAAATCTTCACTTTCGCGCACTTTATTTTTAAAATATTCAACGAAGTTCGACATAAGAAATATGTGAAATATTTTTCATAATCTGTTGATCTTAAATTCGTCTTATTTCAACGAAAGTCATAAATATGATGTACCATGTTCTATATTTTGTGCATTCTTTATTATTCGGTTCTGTATGATTAACATTCGGTTATGATAAACTGTTACTCTCATATTAGGAAAATCCGTCTAATATTCATCATATACATTTAGCTTTAATTATACAAATTATACATCGGTATACACGATGTCATAATTTATTGTTTTACTGGTGGTTGGTTCGAAGAGAACTACATTTCCTATTATCAAGAAATGAAATAAATAATATTTGTATTTACAAATGTTTAAGTTTGAACTGTCAAGATAATGATATATATATATATATAATATATACCCTGGTTTATGAATAAACTAGTGACATTTCCAGGTCAAGTTATTTTCCGTGTTTTTTCCTCTGATTTTTATTTTTGTGAATAATTAAATAAGTAATGTCGGTTCTTTGTACATTAATTTTTAGTCATTTTATAATGTTAAATTTATTCGCAGCTGTTATATAACGTCCTATTATTAGCCAAGTCTATAATAAGCGATGGATTATTAGAAAGAACTCAATTCAGCGAGTGTTCGGTTTTGATCTGATCTTTAAATCCCTCATTTCTGGTCTTGGCGTATAATGTGTGACCTTTTTTTTTGAGTCCATCAGATATGTTACATTCTTCTGAACATAACGGTTCGAACGCACCTGTTTCTTGAATACAATGCGCGCATAAAAACGGAAAAGACGAACGTGTTTATAAGGCGTATTTTCGCCTCTATATTAATATCGCGACTTCAAAATTTTGTAAGATAAGCCAAAACGTTTTTCAAACGCATCTGTTCAACGACCACATTTGTTAATTACGTAAACCGTTTAAACGTTCAAGTATTGTACGTTATCGTAGATCAGTGATCATCACTTTGATTTTACTTTAATTGTCGTATAACCTGCTACTCTACTAATATTTTCCGGTCTTTCGCCGAGAGCATGTATCTTTCTTGCGACGAAATGATTATTGTTATGTCGTCATCATATTGCAGATTTTCGACGATACAGCTCCAGTTGTGTAAACAGTTTACTCTGAAACAGTAATGTAATCTGTTGGACTATTATCGAACAACGTCTAATATAAAGTTACGTAATATAATTTCCACACTTAGGTCGATCAGTATGAAATGTGATTTATACGATTACGTTTAAATAGAAAATTAGCGTAATTAAAAAGTTTGTCGTCGTGTCGCGTGCTAATGAATTATGTTTCGGTTTTTGTATTTTTAAACGTAGATTCTGACGTATCCGGTTGGTATTTAACAACGTGGGTGCTGAATTTCTTATTGATTATTATTGGTTTATGCCGCATGATTTTATACGGAGATCCAATTATCCCTTCGGAATCCGCGGCCGCGACAAAATTTTGGGCTCACCAAAAGCAGGCGCAGTATCACCTGTCGAAGGTAATAGATATTATACCGCGATAAATGTACCTAACGTTCGTTATAATATAACGTTGGTGATTAATCGAAAATTTTTTAAAATTTCTTCCTGAAAGTAGTTTTGCAAATTTTACGACGGACCTTATTATTTACTTTTTATGTTTCAGAATAATTTCGATATGGCTAATTTAGAATTACAAAAATGTTTACAAACATATCAACGTCCTTTGCCGCTATCTAAGTTTGGCGTAACGGCGGCGTTATTCTGGCAAATATTGAGACAAATATTACATCGACTATGGATAGGCAAATTTTTGTCAAAATATAAAGGCGGCATTTTTTGTAAAAGGTAGAATAATATTTGTTCATTTTATTCGGTTAAAGAAACAGAAGATAGATATTTTTTTGATATATACATCTATATTGTTATTTGCGACCTTAAAAGGTATGCATTACTTCAGCGAACTTCTTGAATTATTAAGTTAGTAATACTATTGCTAGGTAGGGGTTAGTTGTATTTAAGTCGTCTGATATCGTTTCTGGTATCTAAAACCTGACGAACCCATGCTTATCGATTTTCATGCACCGCAGCAAACTCTTCTATAAAATCGTCGACAAATTTCACATGTAAACCCTCATGAATGTCTTCATTTCGCCAGTATCTGTAGGAATCCGCAATGTTCTGTCGTTTCTGCGCATCCCCACATATGCCCATAGAGGCTTTATACCTTGATTAATGCGCCTAATGAAAACGTTAGTGTTCTCCGTATGCCTGTATGCATTTGCGTGTAGGACTTTGAAAGAGAAAAACGCTCGAAGGAACTATGGTTTAGAAATGTATTGTTGGCGACGAATGCTGAGAGTACCGTGAATAGCGAGGAGGACAAACATGTCAATACTGGAAGGAGTTAATCCTAATTACGAGACATCTTTAAAAAACGTATATTCACTTTCTTTGGCCGTATCATGGGACGGAACAATCGGGAAAAATTGATAATGTTAAGTAGGGTTGGAAGTCGCAGGCAAAGACGAAGACCACAACGCGATGATATGTGAACAATGTCAAAATGATAACTGGAGCTAGTTGACTACTGATAATGGTTAGATGCGTCTAGGACATGGATAAATCGTGATCAATTACACGAAATAAATAAAATGAATCATCACTATGCTCAGACCGAGCCCTCGACTATGATGATGATGATGATATATATATATATATATATATAATATAGATATATAAAATATATAGTTTAATAATGAATAATACTATTCGATAATTTAAAATAATTGTAGATTATTATTGTTATTATTTTATTTGATTATTATTTTATACATAGTATCTTTTGGTATTCATTAATTTTTATTCACTAAAGCACTAGACGGATGGAAGCAGCGAACTCTGCTAAAGATCTAGCGTGGGTGTATTGTAAATTGCATCATCTTTATTCGGTACATTTTACCGAGCAGAAAGCTACGACAGTATTACTCGCGTTAAGTTCGATCAATATGGCGGAATTTGCCGGTTTGGAAAATGTCAAAGCTGAAATATTAGCAGGTTTATATTTGTCTTTCACGCTTTCGATGAAACAGATTCGTTTTCCAGGTTATAGTCTGCTTGTAAGGTAATAAAGACGTTAGAATTCTTATGTTAAAATTATAACAAGCGCCGGAATATATTAATTTAAGTCGTCTACGTCGATAGTGAATGAAAAATTATTCTGCGACTGGGGTGACATTTTATTAAATTTATCGACATGTTTAAAGAATAAATATTTATTCTAAAAATGAGTGAATAATAATCGCACGTCCATACTTTAAGCAGTTAATAATATAAAGTACGTTTATATAAAAACTTGACTAATTGAGTGAAACATTAAGGAAGAATGACGGAATTAAGAAAGAAAAACAAAATATTAATATTTAAACTTAATATGTCAAATGAATGTTTACGAAGTGCCTAGTGCAGAAATAGAAAGTAGATATAAGGTAAAAATTAAAAATTTAACAAAACGTATTTAGTCTTCTTCCTATGCTCGTATTTTTTGTGCTTATACCTTGGTGACAGTTGAATTTTTCGATACGTTTTACAATATGTAAATTTGAAGTTTCGTATAAGTAATAAAAGAAGGTAGCGTAAAGTATACGATTGTTATACGAGTCGATAATTTATACTAGTTCGATGGATGTGAATCACGATTAAATATTTGAAATAATGCTCGGTGTAACGTTCTGGAACTAGTATAATTAATGCGAACGAAGAAATTTGATCTTGTATCTGGATTATGGTGTGACGTACCTCTCAATAGTAGGCCTAAGTCTTGCCTGTTTTTTTTTTTTTTTTTTTTTTTGTCATTTATTTTAAAGAAATAGCGCGAAAGGGAACTAATTCCAGCTGAATGTCTGTTACAAATAGTGTCGATTTTAAATAATTCGACGTATAAGGGTGTCGTCCGTGTTAAGGCTGATATGTAAATTTATTAGTTTCTAATGTAAATGAGATACAGAAATGTTTCGAGGATACTTACCTTATGGTACACAGGTTTTTTGAAGAACATTTAGTATTTATTATTATTATTATTATACTTTAAAATGTTCTATCGGTTAAGTATGTTGAAAAATTATACCGGATACCTAGTATCGAATGCTTTTTCTATATCTAATCATGTAAGGCCGGTATGTCTGTTTTTATTGATTCCATTTAATTAGTGGATGGTTAGGAGATTGTGTTTTGATTATATATATTATGGCGTTTTAAGGGATCCCCCCCTATCTCTATAAGCGACTAAAAAAAAAAAATTAAAAATAAAATTTAAACAAATAATCATAATAATGATAATAATAGTACACGTTGAAGTTACATAAGGTTTGATTGTTAGAAATAGATAAGGTTTAAGTACGAAATTTCCCGATACAATATAAACGACAGTAACAATAAATTCGGTAACAGATAATGGCGTAAGGAAATACGGATATACGTCCATTGTTAGTATGTTACTGGGGAAATTTCGAAGATATCGTTACGAATGTGTAAAGCAGTCAACCTGGTCGGTTCATAGTTCGTCGTGGTAACCTATTTTTTTTTTTTTTTTTTTTTTTTAATGGGGATGCCTTTACAGCTTACCCAACGTGGAGCCGTAATAATCACTAACTCATATTCTTATGAACTCGGACAACTTCTCGAGAAAAGTCGCTATGTCCGGGAATAAATCTAGATTCTCAACAAACAGAAGGGACATTACATTATAAGGAGGACCACCACGAGATGCGTAAAGTATCGTGTAATAATCGAATAAGACGTCTGTAAGACGGTACTCGTATATATATATATATATATATATATATATATATATATATATATATATATATATACGCGTTTTCATTTTGATGTTTTCTTAGTCGTAAATAATAAATATATTAAATTTCTAGCTTTTTTCTTTTGAATTATCGTTGTTATTTATATGAAATTTATAACATTCGGAGCGTAACATTATGATTCAAAAATGAGATTATCCATTAATTCAGTTTAACGATCTGCTTAATTATCTAGATATTATCTGAGTCTCGCTCGTGGGTACTTAGCTACGGTGCAGAATTCATCTAGCCTGAGTTGGTTAACGACTTCTTACGGTTACCGATTTTTCTATAATTATTATTGGATGAAATCTGATTGTCATTCCGTATTTTCAGCGATAGCAGATAAAACGAATCCATTATCTTACTCGGCTCGGGTATTAATTATATTTATTCTTTTATTATTATTATTAATCAAAAGTTAGTTTATCACGTTACATATTTATATATTTTATTATTTATTGCTTAGAATGTTGTTCTTTATAATTTAAAATAGTACATTTCGTTAGGTTAGGGTTATATTTATTTTGACGATTATAATTTTTTTTGATTATTTCTTTATTTATTATGTCAACGCTCGTGCAGGTACATTTTTTGTAATATAGAAGTGTAATATTGAAATAAATTGAATTTAAATAATAGCGTAATAACGTCAGTCAAATCAAATCTATTTTAATTATTCTTTTCACCGACATATATGGTTAAAATTGCATAATTTATAATTGCGCGAATAAAACGAAAGATAATCGCAACATTTTTTCAAATTATTATTAGTTTATATATATATATATATATATATATATATATACAAGCATTATTATAAGCTTGCCAATGAGGCTATTTAGCAATATGTATATCAGAGAGGAGTACCCTTACCAGATAACCTTAATCTTAAACAAGGTCCTGCGGTTTTATACTCTTAAACCATCTTACATCACCAGTTCTGCAGCAAGACGGTTCAAATGATTTAATAGTCTTTCCGCATGCATCCGAGCATAATCCTTATAATATCGGCCACATATTCTACCGAAGTCCTCGCGAACAGTCTGATTCGTCACGTATCATGGTGCCTAGGTAATAAGCCTAAGAATTTTATTTCGCAGAGTCATTTTTAAGTTCGTGTGTTTAGCACATCCCCGGAGTAGCGAATGATATGACCAAACAGGGCTTTAAATTAGTTTTACCTATAAATAAACATTTATTATCTATTGTTAATACACTATTTTTCCTAACAGACAGTGCATTTTTTTTTTATCTAATTCATCAGCTTATATATGCTGTTTCCAGGTTAAGCGATTTTCTTAACAGATTTCAAACAAATTAATTTTGTATTCTTTTTTCATTTTCCCGGAATATGTTAATATTTTTTTTAACGTGGAGCATTTTACATTTTATTAGTGTTATCGGGAACACCTTTTAGAAAATGCTCTTCAAACACTAGTGACTCCAGGTTGTCAGCTAGATTCGATAAATGGTGATCAAACTACTCGTAATAGCAAAATACCGGACGCTCTAACGTACGTTCAGTTGATTATGGAAAATTCCGTAATTAGAAACGAGAATGGCAAATCGCAAATTGTGGTTATAGGTATGTATAGATATTATTCTGTTTTTATTTTTTTTATTTTTAACATAGCGAATAATTATTTATAAATTTTTTCGTTAAGCGAAAAACCGATCAACAAATCAACTCCGATATTTTTTTTTTATTATTTTTGTGTTTTTCGTTTTATTTTATGAAAATAGTTTATCGAGGAAAATACAGCTAATATGATATTCGTGGACAAATAGGACGTTTCGAACGAGTATTGAAATTTATATATATATAATTTCTTATATACATCAAACCGCGTTATTCGAGTAAAATCCGAGTCTACGAAAATAAAGAAAGGGTCTTTCCTCATATGCAGAACTTGTTAAATTATGTGTAGGAGGGACCACATATGTTTAATTGGCATAAATATCCTTAGCCTTCGAAATATGGAAGAATAAGCTGGATTGAAAATGTTACAAACGCAGAAGTTCTCCGTGCAGCGGATGAAAAGCGGACATTGTTACGTTTAGTAAAGAAGCGACGATTAACCTAAATGGGATGTATATGTTCTACTACGCGATATAATAAAATTACAAATTCGAGGCAACAGGGGCAGGACAAAACACGAAACACTTTTATGAACACGTTATTGAAGGACGTAGGCGTATACCGATGTTGGAAAATAAAAAGAACTACTGCGAGGAACCGGTCGGGTT
Organism: Coronaproctus castanopsis; assembly: GCA_032883995.1. Lineage (NCBI taxonomy): Eukaryota > Metazoa > Arthropoda > Insecta > Hemiptera > Monophlebidae > Coronaproctus > Coronaproctus castanopsis. The sequence continues at coordinate 43,075,104 of CM065053.1, read as the reverse complement.
GAAAAATGTTTACCATGAAATTAAACCAGTAGTCTCGTGACTGTCAAAATTATAATTACGATTATAATGTATATTCACTTTTTTTATGTTATTTAAATTTCTAGAATAATTTATATTTGAAATTTGAGTAAAAAAAATTATTATATTTTTTTATTTCGAAAAATTTAATATACATATACATAAGTATTTTTATTTTTAAAAATTAATTTACGAAAACATTATATATATATATATATATATATATGTGTATAACATTTAGTAAAACAATATTTTTATGTTACTTCAAACGAAGACTTTATCCGAAACTACTTGAAGAACAACTGTTTTTAATAATGACGTAATGGTCGAGGCTTCATTATTAAATCAATTTTTAGCGATGATCGTTCGACTGTTTATTCTAGAGTCGTTAGATCCCAGCTGGCTGCATAAAAAAGTTTTTCATCGTCGTGTACCTCCGAATTATGAACGCGCGAACTCGCATTGTAAATAATTAGCTACTTTAAAAATAACACACAATGTGATACGTTGTCTGGCATCGAACAATATGACGACGATAATGGCGCATTGTAGTGTTTGTCTGTGATTTGCGAACATTTTCATTATAATCACTGCACTGGGTTATTTTTATTACACATAAATAGAAAATCTATTTTTTAAAATTTCTGTCTATCCCGATTTAACTCAAAAACTATTAAAGCAATGTTTATAAGTAATATTATCGGATTCGTTCTAAGCTTTGTTCCACATCATATCGATGTCACAAATAGGACAGAAATTACAATCATTTAAAGTTTTAAAAAATCGGAGATGGTGATATCTGTCAAATCGTTTAAATATTTAACACATTTTTCAGTTCGAATGTGCCTTCACTACAAACACTCGCCATACAAACCACGTTTTGTTGCGTTAGGGGTGTGGTCGTAATAACGGACGGATATATAGTCAAAAGAAAGAGAGCGATATTGTATTAAAAAAATAATTGCACATATATATATATATATATATATATATATATATATATATATATACGTATGTGAAATTTATAGGTTTCGAAGATCCCATTTCGTACTGGTGGTCATGTGTAGTAGCTGTGGCCGCTTATTGGTTACTCGGCGACGATATACAAGCTGAGAGATTATATGAAATTGTCGAGAAAGTGCCGCGATCTCTTAAAGGTGATTTATTAGTTTCGACCGTCGTTGCTTGCTACGTATGTCGTAAGAAGTACAACGAATTATCGGACGAAAAAATGGATAAGAATTCGATATTAAAAATGTGCGATATAGCCGGGAAATATTTGCAAGAATCTATCGCATTGACGGAATGTTTAACCCGAGATGATACAGTTTTGGTAGGTCTTTATTAATAATTTAATATGATTCGATCGTATATATAATTCTTGACTGAAACTACTCCTAAACTTCCGGTTCGATTTTGGTGTAACTTTTTGTACGTATTCCAGTGGATTAGAGAATGTTCGGTCCGCTGGAAAATGCTTATTTATAAATTGTCATTGATCTTGGATTGGTTTCGAATTTCGAATATTTTCTAAAATTTTCCAAAATTTTAAATAATAATATATGCGCGTATTTTACAATATCAACTGTAAGGAATTTTACACAATATTTTTCAAAATTTTACACTGTATTTCGTTTATTACAGATTATAAAGTAGAATTGTAATAATTTTATTATATATATATATATATATATATATATATATATATATAATGTTTATATAGTTAGCTTATCGTGTAAATCACCTCGGCGATGTCGAAAAAAGAACTGGTGGAATTTTACACTTAAAATTCGTTATCGGAGTGCATTGTAGCTGAATTGCACTATTACATCCGGAGTTGCAATACATCTGCAGTGCTATCCGATGGTGAATTTATGCGTCCGAGCGAATTCTCCGAATGGAAAACACTTATGGATCGGGTATTCCCCCCGCATTGATGAAAGAGTTTCGTCATATTTTTACACGTGATATTTTACTTTTATTTAATTTAATAAATTTAATGATTATTAAAAATTACGTTTTTGAAAATGGTAATATTTAAGTTTTTTTTTTATTTAATTGATAAATAAAAGTTTAATTTTAGTTTGTTATCAAACTGTAAGTGAACGAAATTAGGACTCGATATTTCCTTTTAGTTGTCTTTCGTTACAACGTACTGCTCCCGTTGTCCGTCACTTTCTGACTCGATCCCGTCAGTACCAGTTTTTATCAATTCTTCGGCTATTTGAAAAAGAGAGTCAGAACATTATGTAGGCTGATCAACACCTGAGCACAGTTTTTTTTTCATATACGTCTAATTTGTTTTTAATCTAAATGTAATGATTACTTTTCGCTATATTAATTTTTATATCTCGCAGTTTTTTCTACTGATCGATATTGTATTTATATTTTTATCGCTCAGATTATTATCGATTAAGAAATTTATCGATTTACCGATTGATATTATTTTATATTATTATCGTTAAGATGACTATCGGTGTTCGTAATTACTGTAATTTCGAAAGGCCAAAAAAATTAATTTAATAATAAGAAGAAAGAACTTCGTTTTTAAATAATACGATACGAGATTATCGGCTGCTGTCACATATCGCGTATACATTTGTTAAATAAAAATCAGAAATAAATTTTAAATCATTTGCAGCTACGTTCGTAATTTTCAATTTAAAGTAATACAATTTTTTTTCTACGTTCTAACGTGTCATTTATATAAAATTTTCTAGTAAATATTTTTTAGTCACGATCACTTCGATATAAACTATGAAAATCCCAGACCATTTCTAATTTGTTACCTTATTTGTATTATATTAAGGCTACCCGAAATACTAGTTCAATTATCGTAATTTATTAATTGTAATTTATTTATGTCTTCAATAAAATTTTCTTATAGACATTTTTTAGTCACAATCACTTCTATATAAATTACAAAAATCTCGGAATATTCGAATTTATTCATCTATATTATATTAAAGCTATCCTAAATATTAGTTCAATTATCGCGAATTATTAACTTCTTTCTGTTATAATAATCGTTTATACTCTGCGAAATTGCCATTTCCGTTATTCGCGTTGCACAATCGATAACTTTCTCGTATTGTATCGTTATTTACTTATTTATTTATTATTTCATTTTATTAATAATATTTTGAACCTTTTTACCCCTTTTTTATGATTATTTACCTTTTTATGATTTCTATTGTCAAATTTCTTTGATCGTTCATTTTAAATTTAAGCGATTAATTTATACCGTATGACGTTGAATTGGTAATAAACAGTATTCCTGCTTTCTATAATAAAATTTAATTTGTAAAAAAAAATGAGCAAGTTATTCTGCGCCGAGTTTCAGCTAAGCTTAAATTAGAAAAATCTTTTAGTTACCTATAGAATCACACACACATTATATATATATCGTTACCATTGCCTTTTCTGTGTTAATTAAGAGTTACGTAATGACGAAAAACTTTATGAACATCGCGAACTGAGAACGAACCCGTCGACCGTCGAATTGAAAGTCGAGCACTCTAGGAATTACGTCACCGTCAACGTTATATATATTTAACTAAAGCCTTGTCGTTACAACTATTGCACTCCATCCGTAGCCATTATACGTGTAATCCCGCATATTTATTTATACTGAATATGTCCTAAACGTCTTTAGTCTACTTCTTGACCGTTTACTTGTACTTCTTCCATTACAGTTTTCTGTTTTATTATTTACGTCTGAATACTTACCCTAGAAGTTTCGGGTTTTCTATGTAATTTCTTCTTCTTGAGCCGTCTTCGTTCTCGAAATGCTTCATTGCTTTGAATACGCAACTTCCGTTTAGTTGAATAGTAATCGCACAAGGAAAATCAACACTGAACTAAAACGCTGCTCTACGCCTAATATCCGGCACTACCAAATCGACCCTGGTGGAGTGGTTACAAGTGCTAGCCAATATGATGCTTGTCCATATTCGTAGAAAAATCGCGACAGCGAAAGAATGGACCGAGTATGGAAATAATGAAAATTTACCCGTACACGAAGACAGACGGATCTAAAAGACTGAAATTGAGGAGACTAGCTCACATAACGGCTACAAAACTCATGTGGCAGGGTTTCGATTCGTTAACAGCATATATATATATATATATATATATATATATATATATATATATATATATAGAGAGAGAGAGAGAGAGAGAGAGAGAGAGGTATGAAAAATACAATATAATAGACGCTAGTCTGTTGTGGTTCGACCTAAAAGGAAAGACATCAATCATTTTCAAACTGGTCACGGAAAATGCGGCCACGTGCTCGCAAATTAAGGCTTCAAAAATGATCCGTTATGCGGCTGCGGATTAGAATACCAAACGGTGAACCATGAACACGCGTCCGCGCGGAGACATCACTTGGGAAGAAATCCGGAGAGTATCGGACGAAGCTGTAACATGGAAAGCCTAGACCTGAACGTTTAAAAATAAATATATTGGCTGTTACTATCACGATATAGTAATAATAATAATAATAATAATAATACAGCTGTATTAATAACTATTATACCGTCGTGTGGCCAGTTTAGGAATAATATTTAAAAATTAAATGTATACGCTTATTCGTTAAAAAAAAAAATTAAAATTTTTTCTAAATACCCGTCATATCGGGTTCGGTTATCACAAAATTGTTATCATGTAAATTGTACAGTCAAATTGGGATATTATTATCGATTTTATGCGCAGTTGTCATTTTGTGAAAGAAAGAGGCGAAATAAATAATTTATATAAAGGTAAAAGTCGATAAAAATATCTCAGTTTTAAATTACTGGCAATGTACTTTAATGGCGTTGATATGGAAATACGAAATCGCATTGAATTAGCTAGAAGTACATTTACGAAAATTAAAAACACCCTTTGCGACGGAAAGTTAAGCTTAGAGATCGAAAACAAGATACTGAAGTACTACGTATAGTGTATGGAAGCGAGACATATGAAGGAAAATATGAAGAAGCGGATATCATCGTTGAAAATGTGGTGCTACCGAAGAATATAGAAAATACCCTGGACTAAGAAGATCAAAAATGAGGAAGTTTTAAAATTAAAAGGGAACTGATAACAATAGTGAAAAAATGGAAGATAAGCTTTTTTGGACATAAAACACAAGCTACTGTAAACAACAGCATTGACTATGAGTAAAGGAAAATGAAATGCGGAAGTAACATCACGGCTCGATAACATAAAAAAAATGGACCGGAATCAATAAGACGGAAGAATTCGTCAAAAAATTGCAAGAAATAAAAACCGGATACAGTAGATTATCCACCCGATGATATCTGAAACGGGTTGTACGTGAAGAAGAATATACTTTACGAGTCATAAAATGAAACCTATTTTGTTGACTTTGAATTTTCTGTTAGTATTCACTTTGCTAAACTTAATTGTCATATTATTGTATTATATATTTTTTTTTAATTATCTGGCGTACGTATCTCGTTTTATTATAATTTTCCCTCTTTTTTTTTTTTATTTATTTATTTCTTCATGACTTAATAAGGGACAAGATTGATAACTATTTCGAAATTTATTATTTGTATAGAAAGGAACGTGAGATTTCAAACAAATTTTGTGGTTGCACATGTCAAATAATATTCACAAACACACACAGAGACATATATATATATATATATATATATATATATATATATAATCTAACACACGTTTACATGTAATAAATAATGAGACAAAGCGTCTTTGCGTCGACGTGGGATGATGATGATTATGATGGACCGGAAGACGGATGGTGACGCTATTGAATGTCTCTCATTTTATTTCGAGTGATTTTCGGTGACATTGTCAATTTGTTTCTACGATATTACGGGATTACCGACAATATATTTTTTTTTTGATTTCGTGTAAAAATATGATTAAGGAATCCTGATAAAATTTTACAGTTACCGACCAGATTTTCATATTTCAAGTAGTTTTACGAAATAAATATATTCATTTCTTTTTTTGTTTTTAAAAAATTATTTTCATTTATAATGTTTTCGTTGCCACAATAACATTTCTACGCGTGTTACTGAATGAGTATATCCGGCGGGCGCAGAAAAAAGACGACCCCAGTCGATACAATTTTGAATAGCCTTTATCTATAAAATCCTACTTATCAACTATTGCCTTTCTAAATGTGAAATATGTTTTGTTCTTTGTGGATTTCTCAATTGTAAATAGAGATTACGTTATATTCTTAAGCGCTACATTTATCTTTATTTCTTAAGAATCTGGAGAATATAAAATATATATATATATATATATCGTATATTCCTCTAATGCGTCACGTGCGTTCAATTTATAAAATTTTCAGCTATTTATTTAAAAATAAGAGATCTCTTCTTAAAATCAGTAAACAATTTTTAACTATATTTATAAATTAAGAAATAAATAAGTTCAATGTTTTTTTTATATATACATATATACATATATATATTTTATTTATTTTACAGCTGGTTCAATTACTATGCTGCGATTGGCTTTTAGAAACGAGAACTTTGTTATGGGAACACGATTATGACGGTTCCTGGTCTAGCCTCGTAAATACTTCGTCTTTATTAGGTTTCAAAAACGTGTTAAATTGTTTAAGACGAGTAGCTCAACGTATACCGGTAGGATTATAATTAATTTTACGTTACTAAATACGACTCTCGCATTTTTGTAATTCTATGTTCCTTATAGACGACGTATAGGTATTAGGTAAATATAAATGTGTCAATTTAGAGACGTGCATTTTACTGAGCGACAGACGATACGTATTAATCTATTACTATCGGGGGTGACAAAATTTTATCCGCCGAATAACGGCAGATTAACAGCGCTGCGTCGAACTAAACACAACCGTGAGGATAATATCGGGAAAATTCTACCCGAAAAGAATACCTCGTACGTGCAACATTCCACTACGTATAGAGGGAGTAAAAATAAATGAGCAAACAACGGTTGCTTTACCTATAAATCGAGATATCCGATTAGCTTAAATCTGGGAAACCGTTTTTTTTTTTTTTTGTGAAACAGTTAAAGCGTATCAGAAATGAAGCGATCTTTAAAGCAAAATTATATACGATTATGACGAACTGATAATCCAAACAACATCTAGATTTGGATTTATTATGAATATAAAATGTATAAAATTGAACTTGTTAAAGATACTGCGACTGCGGAGAAACTGAACGGATTATATTCTAGATGAGTACCGAACGTGAACGTGTTAGCTGGCGAATGGCAGGAAGTCCCGGGTTTTTCAAAAGACACGTGAGCAACGAATAGAAAGAAACCTCGATGTATAGTAAATGGAGACTTGTACATCAATTTAATGCGATTTTTCGATAATAATTCGTATGTTAAAATCAATATATTGATGTAAGCAACGAGGATTCTAAATACACGTCGTGTAAATGTGTATTTAGTAAATGCTCCGGATGTATCAAAACTGATTAGTAATATATGTTACGTATTTCAATATTTTTCCGTATAATCGCGTAACTTTTTCATCGCAAGCTCGGTTGATTTCTTTTTTTTTTAAGATATCCCCGAATTGATTTTCATTTAGAATCGATTTATTTCTGAATCAATAAATTTTTTTATAATTTTTTTCATATATTTTACATTATCGGTCTGTATAGTTTTCGATTTGTTATTTTCCAGTTATTAATTTTGCGCTGTTTTCGTCAGGAAAATAGTTTATAGTTGAATACGTTTCTGGTAAATTGATTTTTAAATATTTTTTCATCTGTTTTCGCGAACAAGTCTAACCATATTGTTCAACTTTTTGATTATTCTAATTCTACTTCGCACATTAGAAAATAATTTTTATGTCGTTATGAGTGTTCGGTTTTGGAAATAATTCGGTATAAATTATTTTACGCTTTTCTTATCGCGTACGCATCGATTTATATTAAAAACGGGAAAATCTGCTTAGTTTTTTTTTGTCCGTACATATTTTATACGGTTTGTCCGAGATTGTAGAATCGGTTCTTTCCATTTTTTTCACGCTTCGAAGATTGCAGCTGTTTCGTGTATTTTTTTATTTATTTCGATACGTAATAATTCTGCTCTATCGTTCGTTTTATTTCTCTACTTTTACGCGTATAAGTAAGGGGTATTTGTTTGCAGACTTTAAAAAAGCAGAAAAAAGTATAATCTCGATCAAATCGAAAAAGTATATTAATTAAGTAATTTTTTAAAATTATCTAGCAGCTCTCTATATATAATCTCGATGTAGGTCGATAGTCAAATTTGTATCGCGTTTTATTATAGGGCACGTTACCGAGAGTATTTTTATACGAGGCGGTATGCCGTTTAATGGCCGGCGCAGCTCCTTATCGTACGCAGCAATTGCTGGATCGCAGTTTACGACATAGATCGAACAGGATATCTATTATATGCGGCGGAAAAGGTATAATTTATTTTCGTAATTTTTAATAATAGTAAACCTTAAAAATGCGTAAACGATAAATGTAAAAAATTGTAATAATGCGGAAAAAATAAATGTCCTTTATTCGTGTAAAAAATTAATTTATTAATAAATAATAAATTATAAAACGTAATAATGAAAATATTAAACGAAAAATTAAAACCGGCCACAATTCGCCACGTTGGCGTTAGTTTATTAATTCTCGTTAAATTATACTGTTATAACTACCGGGGGGGCATGTGCTAAAGCGTGGAATCGATTTCTTCGACCGATCACTACGCTCATTACTCCATGCAGATCTACAGATGAAATGGGCCGACGAAGTGATATATACGATTATGCTGTCAGAAACGGCTTTTTTGGGAGAGGCATCGGCACTTTTTGTCTACTGAATCTTAGAAAGCTGATATCAAACCTCATCAATCGGTCGTTACTACCAATTAATATAATTAATAGAATTTAGTCATTGATTCCTCTTTGCACCGCCATTTATGAATACCGCTTATATTACATCTAAGATTGAAAGCGGCTATTCTTTTCGGTAGTTGTATTTTTTGTTTTAAAATGCACTGTAAATTTAATATCTATCGTTTAATCTGAATTTTATACGTTTAGTTTATAATTCACACCCTTAACAATTAGGCCTTATTAGATTAAATAAAAAAATTATACTGTACGCAACACTCGTCCAATACGCTTGTCCTGTGTACGGTCTGCTATCTCTAATAGTACGTATAAAAAAAAATTCAGATAGTACAAAATTACCGCTGTTGAATTATTCGTTATACGAAAATTTCATATTTACACCAGCGAACGAAGCTACCGTTTATCGATTAATTATTGAAATTTCCAAAATTTTCTTCGATAATTGTTCGGTCCCTCGTCGCGGTAAATTAATATCATCGGTGACATTTCCGTGCTTATAAAAATTATTTTTTTATTTCGAGTATATTCCGCGATTTATTAACAAGTATCGATTGTAAATTGTAATTAATCGGTTGATTGAAGTTTTTTTTTTTATTATTGTGTTGTTTTTTCTCTCTTTTTAGAGAGTTTTTATTTTGCCATCTATATTTCTTTACAATCAGATTTATACTAAATATGAAAAAATTAAGTTAAATAACTATTTATCGACGTTAGGTACAATAATTTTGTGAAAAGTAAGTTAATTGAAATAATTTTTACTGCAGCATAAATAACTTCGAACGAAACGGTAATTTGAATTATTATCCTTGTTTCGAATTTGGTCACGAAGAAAATAATTTATCTGCACCCATTCTCAATTTCTATCCACTATTTCTTCATGCTCCTTTGTAGCTCTGTTCTTATTTTCTCTCCTTCGTTCATATTTGCCAGTTTTCTTTTTCAATTTTGCTTTAAAACTTCCCCGAGTCTTCAAAAGATATTTCTCTGTTGTTATTATTATTACTTTTTAGTTTTTGTGATTATTGATTGGTATTAAATACAAATTACAGAAGCTCAGGATAATGCCGGCGAACGTGAACATGCGTCCGCGTTGTATATGGCTTGTCGGCATTTGCCGTCTTCGTTGCTTTCAATACCGGGCGAACGTGTTTGCATGCTGACGGAGGCGGTGAAATCGTTCGAAAAAGTAGGCGATCAGAAACATTTGAATCGATGTTATGAACTGATGAAAACTTTGAGCAACGCTAGCACTGCGGAATAAAAATATTTCGTAGGTTTCTTTTTTTTTTAATGACATTATGTAAATTTCCGTATGTCGTTTACCGGGGTTATTACAGCGTAATTAATTTATATGTACGCTAAGAGTAGGCTTTTTCTGGCAAAAGTCAGAATTTTAACGATTGATGGTTGTTTGAGAGGATTTTGTGTATCGGGCTTTGTATTTTGTGTTTTAACCGGTGTGGTGTAAGTTGTAGTCCTGTTAAATGTCCTCATAGCGGGCAGTTTGCTTTTGGTATAATTGTGTAATATGGCTGTGTGACCACCCCCTACGTAGACGGTTTTGTGCAAAACCACCAAATTGTTAGATATAAAAAGACCACAAAGTTTCCCGGCTATTAAGTCATTATTAGGAAGTATGAAAAATATACAATTTATAAAATTTCTTACATTCTTTCATATTTTTATTGATGAAATTTTATAAATTATATACTTTTCATTCTGTTCTTTTGTTGTAAAAATACAATATCAAAAAATATACAAAATTTATAACATTTCTTACCTTCTTTTATATTTTTATAAATTACGTATATTTTTCGTATTTTATTTTTTTATGATAATAAAATATGAAAAATATACAATTTATAAAAGATGTTCGGTTTTTTTATAAGTTTTTTCTTGTCGTTTGTTTAAAATTATTTCGAAATAAAATTGATAAATCTGATAACCTTCGAACAAATGTTCCTATTGTTGACTTCTTTAAAAACCGATGATGGTTCAGTGAACATAGTTTTGTATGCAGCTTCGTGTTATGTGCTTCAAAAATTGTATTCATTGTTGCGTAATGTATTTAAAAATGGTATTTATCATTGTAATGTATTTAAAAATTGTATTTACTATTATAATGTGCGTTTTAAAAATCGATTCAGACTCCGAGTTATTCGAGATATATATATATATATATATATATATATATATATATATATATATATATATATATACATTATATGTTGGTACGTTATTTGTACAATGATTTAGCAGTTATTTATTTATAAAAATCTTTAACGTAATAAATAAGATTGATCCCATTTGTTCGTAGGTACTAAATGCACTGTAAAACACGTGTTATATATATATATATGCGTATTTGATAATTTTTATTTCTCATTTAATTTTGAACCGTTTAGAGTGTTCGACTGTCAACTCGACGGTCGAGAGTTCGAAACCAACTCGCTTCATAGAAAGTTTACACCATTACATAATTCATAATTATCTCAGAGAAGGCCTGGCACTTTACACTCCGTATAGCATCATTTTCGCTGTTCATATAATTAGTGCTTTGAGGGCTAGTCTATTGTAGGTAAAAATAAACGTACGATGGCTAGTCATACGACGACGGACGTAATGATATACTTTATGCGTTTCTTTAAGTTAACATTTTCATTGCATAAATATTATGTATGTTGTTTCTAATGTTAAAAACTGATGTAACAGATTTACTTTACCTGTTTTATTTATTAAATTTTCGCGTAACGATACGTGCGTTGTTTTATACTTTTATAAGTAACGTATTAAACAAGTTGTTACATCGTTTTTTTTTTTTTGTTTTTTAATAAATACTTTTATGTAAACTAAAACGTACACTCTATTTGACGACTTAGAAAAAAAATCTGCCCCTTGGAGCGCAGTGAAGAAGTGAAACTAACTAAATTAGATAGTTTTTTTTTTTAAATTTTTACGCGAGTGTATAACACACACACACATATATATATATATATAAATTTGGCTCGCTCGAACTCCCCATATATACCGCGCCAATAGAAGTTTCACTTCAAAAATTAGAATTAAAAGTATGTTTATAATTTGTTCCTGCTTTTATTATTGATAAATATATCTGAAATTCTGTCACGTATTTTGCAATTTAAAGTTTCAACGTAATTAGATGACTTTTCAGTTTAAGTTAAAAACAACATCGACTTTGGGTATGTATCTTCTGTAAAAACTATATTCTTATCTTTTTCCTGTTCCGTAACCTTGTATGAATGTCTCACTGTATCGTGATGAGTTGATTGATGACGTTGTTCACGGGTACCGATGATCGAATACTATACTCGTCCTCTCCCACAATATCATCATCAGTATGAGCGACCTGCGCACAAATATTCGAAATGCTGGACGAGGGAAAATAGTCAAAAATAACTTAACGGAATTATCAAAACCAGTTTGCAGTTTGCACCATTAAATAATGTGAAGACAACAAAGTTATATACGAAACAAATATCGGGAATAATACGGCTAATAATAATTGTAATAATAAGATCAGTTATATATATCGCGCAATTTAAAATACACGCGTACAGCATATGGAATATGTATATCGTAAAAGAAGAGAATTGATCATAGCAGATATCAGTCAAGAATATCTTAGATGTGTCAGATAAATTTTTAGGGCGCACTTAGATGGACGTGACGCAGTTAAAACGATTAATACATACGCAATACTCGTGCTAGTTTACACATTTGGAATAATAAAATGACCAAACGTAAATGTAGAACATATTGAAAGTAAAAAAAGAGGATTAATGACAAGATTTGAAAAACATTACCCAGTATCTTCTGTTTTGGCATTGGCCAGGAAAGAAGGAGGTCGAGGATATATGGGTAGAGTTAGAGAGGGCAGACATGTAATGAATTTTCGCACACAAAAAAAAAGTATCAGTTATATGGATATATCAACCAGAACGGACAAGCATCTGTATATCTAGCAGCCGAAGTATTTATGGGTGTGCAACAAAATGAGAGCATGTCAATAATTGAGAAACAAAGGATATAATGGAGCGGGGTTACATTACATAGAAAACGTATTGGATAAAATGGTTATGAGGGTGTCGAATATGTGGTTCATGTGACCAGTTATAATGTCAGAAAGTGAAGGGTGTTCTTAATGACAACGAAAGTTTAAATGAGCAATGCTGAATGTGCGGAAGCGATACAAGAACACTAGCACACATCATTACTGGATCCGCCGTTTTAGCACCGATACAATATGTGAGAAGACATAATAGCATAGCTGATGTCGGGGTGTATAGTCTTGCATATTGCACGTGTAAATCGAAGAGCATAGTGGAAAAAGAGATTTAAAGGTGATTTACGATTACAAAATTGTAACGGATAAGATTTTTTTCTCTTATTTACTACTGCAAGCTGACAAACAAGATCATTTAGCAGTATTTGAGAGTAGAGCATAACAGGAAGGGTATAGTACCTACTGGTACACACCCGGCAACCACGACCTCAGATTAGATCTCTAGGGGTTTTCTACATCTTGAGCGTCTGATGTCGATCTAACAGTCCTAATGCAAGAGTATTTGGATGATTTTCGAGCCTTATGGTTCTGTGCATATTCCTTAATGACCTCGCACACATAAGGAATGTTCAAATCATGATGAAGATTTGGTTTGCTACATACCAAGGCGCATTTGTTATGAGCCGAAGGATTTTATTCTGGGAAGTCTGTATAGTTCTTATGTTTGTCGGCTTTGCGCAATCCTACAACTGCACTCCGTATGTCCAGACAGGTCTTAAAATCGTAGTATAAATAAGACGTTTTTTGCCAATAGCACACTATTTCTGCGCATTAACCGAAATAGTTTTTTTGATACGTACATCTAGTTTTTTCCTCTTTATTTTGATATGATTTCGATATGTTAGTCGGCTATCCAAGTGTAAGCCCAGATATTTCACGCTTGCTTTGATTGGCATTTCTCTTCGTTATTGATTCTAACTGGGGGAGATTTAGCTTTTCGGTTAGTAAACTGTATACAGATTTGTTCTCGTTAATTTTTATATAAACCAGTTTCGAGCTCTAATAAGTGCTGTTTGAAGACTAGCTGTATTTGCATCAGTATCGGAAGAAAGAAGTGCCATATCATCGACAAATGTGGATAGGCACACCCGCACAGACGGGATACAGCTTAAGATGATCGCGGTTAATCAGTCGTATACGTCCGCTCAGTAGGAATTGAGAAATTAAAAAACTATATATATACACATCGCTGGTGAATAAAATAAAAAAAAATTAGTAAAGTCGAGGTACATAAAAGTTGTATAATCATTTTGACAACTAGAATCATTTTTGGACAATTATGGCGCCATCAGGAAGCTATAATTGAATAAATTGCTGTATCTTTACACGCGAAAAGTCTACCATATCGGATACGTGCAATATTGTGAGATTGATTACTGGCGAAGAGGAATAAAACTATAGCGCTTGTACTAAATGTGAATACGGGATTTTTATTTTACCTGGATAGACTAAAGAGACAGCATTATAAAATAATAATCCAGCTTGGTCGTAATATAAATTCGTGTGGAGGTTCAAAAATTATATTGCAGATTAAATCGGTAAAAAACGCATTAATAGCAAAAAAAAAGTGATAATTTCAACATGTATCTCAGTAATATTTCTCATACTGAGAATTGTTTTTTGAAAATACACGAGAATACTTCTTTCTTGCCGTCTTTAACACCTGCGAGCGAATAGAACTCGACGTATTCCAATGAAGAGATAAAGTTTAGTCCCTTTGATAACGCCATTTAATTGGTGCATTCGTTCGAGCTATCATTCTGCGTCGTGGAAATTTTCCGTAACTGTACTATCAAAAGTTGGCAAGGTGCCCGTCAACGGTGTTAGTAAAATATTTGGAAAAAAAAGTTCCAGCTAGATTAAGAAAATATCCTTCTTCTTCATTTCTCAATTTTTGGATTGTGGTCTCAATATGTAGAGTATTCTACTTCCAGGTTTCTGGTTTTCGCCTTTTCTTTCAATTCCCGGTACGTATGTACTTTTGCGTCTTCCATTATTTGAGTAATGTATTTTTGTCTCGGTCTTGATCTTCCATTTACTTGGCCTTCGATTATTAAATATTTGTTATTTCTTATAGTGTGTCCTATCCAGCTGCATCTTTATATACTTCATTAAGCATCGCTTTAATGGTCTTAGGAACATGTATATTCTTTGCTTCATCTGTCCACTTAACTTTTTGCATTTTTCACCAACATCACATTTCGAACGCTTCTAATTGTTTTTGTCTACTTTTATTTATAATCCATGTTTCAGAACCATATAAGAGCACGCTCCAAACGTACACCTTTATTAACCTTTTCCGTATTATTTAAATTTTTTTATGTTAACAACGATTTTCATAAATGCGGTTTTAATTCTTGACCTTATTTCTCGATCACTTCTCCCATCTTCTGTCATTATTGAACCGAGGTATTTGTACTTTTTTTACCTGTTGTACTTCTTTTTTCTCTAAATTTATGTTTATTTTTTTTTACCGCATCTCATTTTCACCGTTTTCTTCTTATTTATTGCCATAGCATTTAAGAATCAAGTTTAGCTTTATCAATGCATCCGACAGGTTTTTTTTCGCTTTCTGCGATTATATGTCATCCGCAAAAATTAAACGATTTAATCTTCATTCCGCCCACGTTAATTCCGTCATTACTAATTCCTTCCCATTCTTTGAACGTCTGCTCTCTCTCTCTCTCTCTCTCTCTCTCTATATATATATATATATATATATATATATATATATATATATTAAAGAGCAGCGGTGATAAGCTGCATCCTTGTCTTCTTTCTTGACTTTTGCTTCAATATCTATGTTTTTGTTTGTTATTATTAATTTTTGTGTTTTATATAACTCTTTTATTATTCATCTGTCCTTAAGATCGATGTTTATTCTTGTTAAAGTTTGATCCAGAATATCTCAGTCGCATTTATCGAACGCTTTTTCTAATCATTGCAATGTATACTTACTTCTAGCTTTTTTTCAATTACCATTCGTATCCCTAATATTGCTTGTTCCTCTTCCTGTTCTAAAACCATATTGTTCTTCACTTAATTCCATCTCTATTTTATGTTTTATTCTGCTTAATTTTTGTTATTATTTTTGAACAGTGTGATTGTAAACTTATCAGCCGGTGTTCTTCACACTTAGTTGTACCATTCCTTTTCGGTTTATTAGTTTGTTTTCTTGAAATCGTCCGGTATTTTACCTGTTTCGTACACGTCCGAGGTTAATTTGTAAATATGCGTCTGTGTTTCATTCACTGACTCTTTTATAAGTTCGCTACAGATGTTATCGTATCCTTCTGCTTTATGATTTTTTAGTTCTTTCAGGGCCTTATAAAATTCATCTCTCGTTATACTCGGACCTCTTGTGTTTCATTTATGATAATTTCTTGTTGAAGGTAATCTTGGGTACTGTTTCCTTGTATAACTTTTCTACATATCTCTTCCATCTTTGAGTTATTTGATCATCTTCTAATTTTTTGCAATTTTCATGACAGTTTGTTCCATTTATGAAATCCTTCAAGTATGTTTCGACCTGTTTGTATGTATTTTCTATATTAGCTTTTTTTGAAGTTTTCTTTTACTTCCTTACACTTTGATTCAAGGTGTTCCGTTTTGGCAATTTTGACTTCCCTATTTATCATGTTCCTCTATTTTCTATGCATATTACGGCCGTCGAAACTACTTAACAACCAGCAGGTGACAATTATTCAAGTATATGCACCGACATCGGATTCAACAGAAGAAGAGTGCGAACAATTTTTATGAAACACTTGAAGTCACAATGCATCAAATATAACCGGTATAATAAACTTCTAGTTTTAGAAGATTTCATTAGTCAAATTTGAAAAAGACAGCATGGAGAAGAAGACATATTAGGTCCATATGGATATGGGGAATACGTAATGAAAGAGGATGGAAATTATTCGAATTCTGCCAGGGTCAAAACGTGAAAGTTCTAAACTCCTTCTTCAAGAAAAGAGCAGGCAAAAAATGGACATGGATTTCGCCTGAATTTAGAAACGAAATAGACTTTGTTCTAGTAAAAGATATTGGATAAATTCAAAATATGGATGTATCAAATATAAAATTCAATACAGATCATAGATTACAATATAATTATTAGTCAAAAACGGCGTAAGGAAAAAAATAATGAGGGATCACTGGATAAGAACGATATATCCCACAAATGAGGTGAACAATTTAGCAAGAAACTAAAGGAACGAAACTAAAAATTACAGCGCAAGCCAAGTTCAAATATACTATAATAAACTTGTGGGGAGTATTAAAGAAGCAATTCCACCTTTCAGTAGCGGAAAAAGAAACAGTGAAAAATTCCCCCATCACCTTATTATAAAAAAACGGGGAAAACTTCAATATAAAAATAACAAAATAATAAAGGAAAAAAAATCGAATTCAATGTTGTAAATTAGTACAATTTATTATTAGAAATATTACGAATGTTAGAAATGAAATAATGATACGAGAATTCAAATTCTATCAGAAAAATTAAGAAAATATTAACATAAGGAAGAAAACTAATAACATTAATAGAAGATAGAAAACATCGAACATGATCGCCAGGGTATTATAGCAACGGATACAGAAAATTATACGAGGATCGAAGAAATATGAAAATCATACTGACGAAAAATACTACAATAGAAGAAGTTCCATGTTTTTCAGAATCCGAAATAAAGTACGCGGTGAACAACTTAAGGAAAAAACACCAGGGAGTGATGGAATTGCTAATGAAATCATAATTAAAAGAAAAAAATGTTTTAATAAGAGAAATGACAAATCTGTTTAATATGATATTAAAGAGATCAAGTCAATGGTTGCTCACGGAAATAATATTATTGCATAAAACAGGTAAAAAAGAGGATATAAGGAATTACAGACCATAAGTCTTCGGCAGACGTTAAAAAAAAAAAAAATTATGAAATTAATACAAGGTTACGAGTGCAATTAGATGAACAACAACAACCAGATCAAGTAGTTTTCAGATCTGGATTTTCTACAGTTGATACATACAATTCAGCTATAATGGAAAAGGTCGATGAATATAATATAAAAACGTATTTTGCATTTGTTGATTTCCAAAAAGCATTTGACTCGGTTTATCATGAAAGTTTGTATCAAACTACGGGAACCCGAAATATACACCATAAATATACAAGAATCATAAAGAACACATACGATAATGGATACGGAAAAATTATGTTGGATAAAGAAGGAGAAAAGTTACCCTTGAAAAAAAGGAGTGCGAAAAGGTGACCCATTAGCACCAGTTTTATTTAATGCTGCGTTGGAAGAAATATTTAAAAACCTGAATTGGAGAAAAAAGGGAATAAATATAAACGGCAATTATATATCAAACCCTAGATTTACAGATGACGTAACTATAATTTCAGCTTCCCCGAAACAGTTAAAAACAATGTTAATGGAATTACACGAAGAATCAAAATAAGGGGGGCGTCTGAAAATAAATTATGAAAAAACGAATTTACTAACGAACGGAGAAAAAATAAAAATTGAAATGAACGAAAAAACGATATACCGGGTGGAAGATGTTACATATTTAGGCCCCAAAAATATCCTTCAAAGATCCAATAGAAAAAGAAGTACATCACCGAATAGCGATAGGGTGGAAAAAATTCTGGGCATTACAAGAAATATTTAAACGAAATATTAATCGCACAAGAAAAGCACAAGTTTACAATACATGCGTCCTTCCTGCCATGACACAGTGCGCAAACACACTCGCAAGACAAACTAGAAAAATATTAATAGCTGAAAGAGCTATGGAAACGAAAATGATCGGGATAACAAGGATGGACAAAATCAGTAATAAAGTATTACGGGATAAGTCAAAAACAGAAGATGCTCTTCGCAAAATACTGGAAATGAAGTGGAATAGGGTTAGACATGTAGTTCGACACAAGTAGATGGGCCAAGAAATGTACTTGATGGTTACCAATCAATAGGAAAAGATTTGAGGCGAAGAGCAAAAATGAGATGAGGGACGATATTGTCAAATACGTGCAGCCTGGATATGCGTAAAGCACTTAATCGGATGGACTAGAAACAGCTAAGAGAAAAGTATGTAAACGTTCGATAAATTGGAATAGGCCAATGCTCGTTTACGGGCTTAATTTCCCCTAATACAGTTAAACATATTAATATTATTTTAGCATTAAGGAAAGCTCTATACATAATAATATTAGTATAGTATTAAGAAAAGTTATACATATTAGTATTCGTTTAGCATTAAGTATTTCGAACACAATGAATAATAAATTACATTATGTACAATTTGCGATGATGGAAAATAATATCACACAGAAGCTCCCTAAGATACACCATCTTAGGGAGCAGCCTCTGTGTGAACGCTTAGAACGACAGCAGCTCCTTATTTGGCTTATGGCACACTAGAACATTGGATGTATAGTTAAATACCACAATATGACGCCTATAGCTCGGCTTCCCTTTATTAAGTATTAAGTAATATCGAGTCATTATCCGTAGATGGCGACAATAAGAGAATGGTGAAAATGAAAAGCTAATGTGCTGCGACTTTCTGTAAACAGTTACGCGTTTCGAGAAACACGCTTAAAGTTAAACAAACCCATTGATACTCTTATTAATGGCCAGACAAATGGGTCAACTCAAATACAGACAAAAAGGAACTTAATTATGTCGACGACTTCGACCCACGACGAAGATAATGATTACAACTTAATCGTGTCGGAACTGAAAAGACCCCGCGAAACTATATATGCTAACACGTTGGAAGTTGCTGTTTGTGACTGTGGATACCAGACAATTCAACATGTTTAATGGAACGTTTAACAATGTCGTCTAATGCCCATAGAACCTCTAGATGTAGGGGGTTTTGTAAATATTTCCACATCAGACCGGACGGTAAGAAGAACAAGAAGTAGAAAATGTTAAAATGCAGATTGATTTTTAATTTTTGATTATTAATTAACGATTAAAGTTTACATACTTAGCATAATGTGAATTGTATCATAATATTTAATGGTAATTGTAATAGTATAATAGCGACGCGGTGACAAAGATGATAAAGACGAACGTGTGGAATACCTATAATAGAGTGGTTACAATGTTGATTGAAAATTAATTAATAGATGAAAGGGCAGTTTCGATATATTGCTAATGGTAGACCAAGTTTTGCGTACGATAGTCGGTTACTTCATTACTATAGACAAGATGGCTTCACCGGTTCCCTTTGTAGTCCTTTATAAAGGTTCGCGCAAACCGGGGAAAATTTACAATATTATAGAAGTACTATACTCGCTTTGAATCTCTTCTTAGTATTATAATAAAGGAACACAGGCCTAATGTAAATTTTAACATATATATATATATATATATATATATATATATATATATATATATATATATATATATATATATATATTTACCTGTATTATAACGCGACACTGATCTATTATTATCATTCATTATTCATTTTTTCGTGTTTTTCGAAATCGCTATTTCACGGTATCATAGTGTTTTTTTTTTTATTCATACATCTTTCTTATAATCATAAAATATACGTTAATTTCTCCAATCTCCGTTTCTAATATCGTAGAAATATTTCGATTTTTATTATTTATAATTAATATTCGATATTAAAAAGAGAATGTTTAATTTTTTTTTTAATTTTTTTTTTTTTAATTTTTAATTTTTAAAGTGATTTTATTAAAGATCGTACTTGATAAGGATAGACTACAGAATCTCCAATTAAACTAACAAGGAAATCGTACGGTTAAACACGCGAACAGAAATTAAGCTTAATATTTGTGTCATCGGTAACGTATAAAAACCGAAAATGTAATAATTAATGGAATAGGCTAAATAAAAATCGACACGAAGAAGCGCAGATACTTAATAGAAATGACCAAATATCGTAATCAAAAAAACAAGAACGTTGCTTTTAAGGTAGCCGATGTGAAACATCCACCCCCCTCTGTGCTTGACATTATGTCTGCTTTACAAGAAAAAAGACACCTCGTAAGGAACATAATAAATGTTTAAAACACAGACCGGACAAATATCTGCTGCCTCTAGTTTATTTATTGATACTGAGCCGAAATAAGATCCAACGTTTATTAAATGTAAAAATCAGTTTCCAGCTACCGAGAAAGGAATGTAGTAGTACAATGTGTGTGCCAGATACTGTATGGATATATCAAAAAGTACTCTACACAAACGGCGCCAACGGTACATCTATCGTAATAAAAACTTAGAATCATCTACATGTGCATCGTGTAAATAAAATCACGCTGTAATTTACGACGGCCTTCTGTATATCAGAAATTTGTAAAGAGAAGACACAAAGCTAACATGCCTAACTTGAGAAATATGCAAATACTAGTAGTTATAGTAGAGATCTAATAGAAATAAATTATAGGTGCAACGCAAATAAACCAAAATAAATCTATGCTACCCGCGAGCGATACAAATAAAAATCTGAAGTTTAAGAGTAAAATTTGTTCACACTTACGTGCGGAGTGTATGCGAAACACGGGTGATGACGGAACTAGATGAAAAGAAACTAGAGATAATGGAAATGCGGATTTGGAGAATATTACGCATTAGCTGGACGAAAAAAAAAGAGAAATTCGGAAATGCTTAAATAGGAATGAAGAGAATACTTATAAATACAATGAAAAAATGAAGTGGAAACATGTTCGGTCAGCTAGTAAGCGACAATTCATTTATAACAAACATGAATTGAAAGGGAACAATTATTAGCGAGAAAGGTCGTAAGACGTTTATAGGACAGATGATTGAAATCGCTGGTTAGAGATACCGAGATTTGAAGAGGATATCCGTGGAAAGAAATTAATGGAAGTTAAAATTGCTAAGAACAAAGAAGAAAATATTATATATAGTAGGTATTATCTATTATATTAACGAAAATTTAGAAAAATTGAAAAGAGACCAATTAAAATTAGTATAATTCGAGCTAGTGAAAGTCGGCTGTAAATTCACAGCCTAGCCGTTATCGAATAATGTGTTTATTAAACGAATCGATTACAACTGAAAAATTAATTAAATGAAATGTAGAAAATTTAAGTACGCCGAATTAGTTACGAGATTAATATATTAACGATTAAAGTTTAACAAAAGTTGCGACAATAAGAAAATAATAAATAATTCGACGATAATTAGTAAATATATAAATGAATTAATATCGAAAACGGAATAGAAAAACAAATATTGTACTAAAGTCATCAATAATCACACTGACGTGTACGATTAAAATTATTTTTTTTTGTGTGTTTTTAATTTTCAATTTGATTTATTTTTTTCCCGTTATTTTTAAATATTTTTTTTTTTTAAAAGAAAATTTGTTCAAATTTACCAACACAAAATGTATAACTTTAAAAGTTTCTTACGTCAATTTACCGCTACTGTGATAAGTTGATTCTTTAACGGTATATCACGTGTTTTTTGTCTTTCGTAATATTTATTAACGTGAAAAATATACGCATTTTTCTTCTTATAATATTTATGTACCCATGCATATTCTTATATGATGTGGTGAACTATAATATATATATATATATATATATATATATAATATATGCATGTGTGATATATATATATATACATGAAGAAAATCCGTAGCAGAAAATCGTAACATGCGACTTGAATTATCGGTCTAGTTTATAACACCGATACGTATACAAAACTGACGGAATAACAGTTAGTTAAAAGACCGGAAAGACATCGGTTGTCTCTGTCGGGTTGTCTCCCTTTATTATTAAGGGAGTTATCGCGTGCGAGAAGGTACGCTAGCTAATAGTAGTTAGCGTTCTTCTAAACGGGCCTCTAAAGTTGCACACAGGGGACTTTGAAGAACGCAAATCGGTAATTCTTTACCGATAAAAGTCTATCTTTTTATACCTGTACACCTAGTGTATAGTACGTATAGGTGCATATATACATAAAGGATATAAAGGAAACGCGTCTGAACCCACGCGAATAGCTGACCAATTTTCTCCTATACTCCTTTACGGTTTCGGATGATTTTTATTTCTTTTTTTCTCTCGTTGGCTTCTAGTAGTAGTTTATTTATATCACTTTTTAAAGGAAGTTACTGTTTTATCAATCTATCCTTCTCTATTACAATTCGTCAGAGAGATGCCTAACGAATTCCTCACGTAAAGGCGTTAGACAACTTCGGGATATTCGTTCCCTCCTTTAATTAACCGTCCCAATATCTCTACTCGGTGCCCTTCCGTCAGTCGTTCCAATATCCCTACTCGGTGCCCTTCCGTCGTTTAAATTTACGCGACTCGAGCTTTAGTTTTTTCCTTTTCCGTATACGCGGTGAAATTTATCGTTTTTAACCACCATCGTCCGCTTTATTATCGGCGGTTTTGTTCGAGCGTTATCTCCTTGTTTTTTTTTTTTTTCAGATTCCGTTAAAAGTTTAATTCTCTAAATTATATCGAGAGACGTTCGTTCTTGTATAAACGTTAAAACGGAGAGATTAAAGATTTTACACTTTAAAAAGGCGAAAAGTTAATCGCGAGAGACGAATTAAAAATTAATAAAATTAATTTATTATCGATTTACTTATAATTATCAAAACTGTCGGTAAAGAAGATTAGCGTTTTGGTCAGTTTCCTAGTACCTACAAGTTTAAATCTATACAGACATTATACCTTGGTTTAGGAGGTTATGTAAAAGATCAGATTACGAAGTTATATAAAACGACGTAGGAATTGATTGCCTAACGATTTAGCTATATAATATGAAGGACTCGATAGAATGAATTTATAGCGCTCAGCAAGATCCGCCTTGACCACATTTCATGACCGACTACGTCAACGATCTAACCATTTGCTTTTTGCCCCTTTTGTCTATTTCCAAACTCCTATCTTACTTACTATTTCAAGTAATAATTAATAATTGTCAATCATCTCCCCATAAGATTCAGGCTGGAGTACCTCAGGGCAGTGTCCTAGGGCTATACTCAGTATTTACGACAGATATTCCAGAAAATACATTTATAGCAACCTTCGCTAATGATACGGCAATACTAGCTTCACACGAGTGTCCTAGTGCATCCACTCGGCATCTTTAGGTTGCGCTAGATCAGATTGCTAAATGGTTCGGCATTTGGAAAATAGCAATTAACGAAGCTAAATGTAAACATTTATTATTCACTGAAAGAAAAATTGAACGAAAAAAGTATCAAGTTTCGTTAAGTGGAACAACAATACCTCAACACTCTTCTGTTAGATAGCTAGGAATCCATCTTGATCAGTCTTTAACATGGTCATCACATGGCAAAAAGGGCTGAATTAAATATTGAAACAGCAAAATTAAAGTGGTTATTTTAGAATCTAGATTGCAACTAGATATTAAAAATCAACTTTTATTGTACAATGCGATACTTAAACCAATCTGGCTATCGCGAACTATGGGGGATGTTCCTCTAAGAGCAACATTCAAAAAATACAGCGGTACCAACGAAGGATAGCTGGCGCTCCGTGGTATGTCACTAACTACACATTGCATAAACACCTTCAGATACAATATGTAGGTAATCCAACGAGCTGCTCACGATTACCGCGTACTTTATCTGGTCCTCTCCAACAGTCGTTCAACTATTCTCTCAATTATACAATTCCTTTCCTCTTCTACTACTACATCTAACTGTTAAATTACCAGCGCCGTAACAGCCACGGTAGTTAAGAATATGAATAAAAAAAAATATATTGAAATACCAAGTTGGTAACAGTAGAATTCCAGGATACCACAGTCTGATGTATATCACAGAAGGCAAGTGTTTTTTTTCCCAAACGTTTCTCTAATCTTGTTAACTAGTCGGTGCACTTGTTGCACGGTTGAGTGCCCAGTTCGAAATCCGAGTTGGTGATTTAGATATCTTCCTTCTATGCACTCTTGTATTCTTTTTTTCAGGAGTTTTTCAAGTACTTTCTGCTCGCTCGTTTTACAGGTCATATACAATGCGCCAATAGAAGTTTCACTTCAAAAATCCATTATGTAACTATAAAAGTCGACGTTGATAAGTGTTCACCGAAGAAACGAATTCGTTAATCCTGGAAGCGAGTAATCTGTCGTTACCGCGGATTACTTGAAGTCATCGAATACAGAATGGAGAGCCGACTACAAACGATCTCGGAAGTATAAAAGGAAAAGCCGAGAAACGGAGATCGTCTATTAGAAAATTTCGAAAAGAGACGCGGCCATAAACTGGTTCATATTTATACAATAAAACTTCCTCGACACATTGCACATTTTTCCCAATTCACCATTCCAACGTCCTAGTAGTTTATTACCGAAAGTTTACAATCTAATCTAAACCCACTATTAAGTAGTAGCAGCCTCCATGCTTTTCGACGTATGGCTAAGTTTCTTTCAATTCTCGAGATTCATTTCACAATCTTTTAATATTTATCCCAATAATCTTTACCGCCGCTATCCCATTCAATACGCGACGATTTCCATTTAGAGGTTGACCATTAAAAAAACAGTTTTTTTAGTAACCCTATCTTCATCCATCTTAACAACGTGCCCGGAATATATCTCCATGCTTTTCGACGTATGGCTAAGTTTCTTTCAATTCTCGAGATTCATTTCACAATCTTTTAATATTTATCCCAATAAATCTTTACCGCCGCTATCCCATTCAATACGCGACGATTTCCATTTAGAGGTTGACCATTAAAAAAAACCAGTTTTTTTAGTAACCCTATCTTCATCCATCTTAACAACGTGCCCGGAATATATCATATAGACATAGTTTTACGTATTTATTTACGTTTACTACAAAAAATTATTCGTTCGAATTTGATCAATTTGCTTTTTGGATGTAATAGTCGACGACACAAACAATCAGTATAGATGTCGTGTAGTGGTCGATGTCTGCTCACGATCGGTTATTACTTCGTACTTGCACAAAATAGATTGCTTCACCAGAAGGGATATAAGAAATGAACCTTCATGGGATTAACGAGATTTTTTGTTACTTGAAGTTAGAATTAGAAAAGGATTTGTAAGAGTGGTCGTAACAGTTCTTGAAAGAACGCCCGTTATGTTCTTGTATATAAAACTCGTTATATATATATATATATATATATATATATATATATATATATATATATATATATATATACACTTATGTATTTACGCTAAGTCGGAGGTTTTACAACTTAACTTTAGGCTATTTTCCCTTAAATAGAGTAAGAACATGGCTTGCCTTTTCTATTACACGGTACAGCTTCAGAATCGCTCACTTTGTATATCGAGTTTGACCAAAATTTCACCTTTGTATTAGTGAGTCTATTTCCTCTCTGGATATGCATATATACATGTACAAACATACTCTCTCTCTCTCTATATATATATACATACATACATTGTTTACCTTTTGTTCCTTAATAGAAAACGGGTATTTAGTATAAATTCCTTTAGACAAGGTAGTCGTCCTTTTTACAAGGGAGGTTATCAAGTTGTTATAATTATGATATTCGGTTGACATTCCTTCGTTCTTCAGCTGAGGATATTTTTGTAGCGATGGAAAATATGCCGGTGATTTACCGGTACCGTTTCATCTTCAGAATTTCTCATTACTATACATCATCTTTATGAACCATGTGAAGAATTTTAACTTTTTTTTATTGTTATTATAGTTTGAATTATTTTCAGCATAGGATGGCGAAATAAAAAAGTAAAAGGATTAATAAACCATTGAAATATTTAATAGGTTAATTAAGAGATTTTAATTATTGATACGTTTCTTCGGTGGCGCATCAACTTGGATAGTGCAAGAGGTGCTCCCGGGTTTATAAAAAATATTTTTCTCGCGTATATTGAGATGGCGATTAAATTGAATTAGCAGCTCGTTTGAAACGTACACCGCCAGATTGGGATAACGATGTCAGTTGTGGCGAGGGTAATGAAAATTTTAGAACGAAGTTCGGGATATCGTTTATACTTGAATCGAATGGTGTGTGTATGTGTGTGTGTGTGTGTGTATGTATGTATATACTTTTATCCGGAATATATATATTTTTAAAATCATAGTAACAATTCGCCGTAGAACGTTTGAACCTAATGACTCGGAACGAGAGATTAGAATGCGATGGATTAGAAATATAGAAGTGACTATATGCGTGATCTAGTATAATAATTAGGAAGAACACGTTATTAATTGAATAAAATATCCGAATGCATTAAGTATAGCATCGGAGAATTATGGACCGTCTCTATGCATCCGTCTGCATATTGTTTGATGTGTACATTAATCCTAAAAGCATCGTAAGCTGACGCGGACGTCGATTTAGAGGATTGCTGCTGTATTTTTTGAAGATTAATTTAGCATCGGACCGATTACTGTGTAAGGTAAATATAACGGTTGGTTAATAAATTTAGGATTTATGTCCGTCCTAATAGGGATGTAATGATTAGACTGCGACACATGAAGCCGCCGCGTAAGGTTATTGAACATATAATAATTTCGAACTGTAAGATAAGAACTGAGAAAAGAGATTGTTCGAGCGTACAATACATTTCCAATACATATTAGTCAGATGATTAGCGATCACAAGAGTGGCTGTTGTATCGATATATAAAGATTAATAATATTAAGAAATTAAAGTTCATAGATTTTTATAAACTTTGTTAATTTATAATACAAAGAAAACTGGCTAAAATACCGGGCCAAAAAAAAATAAAAAAAAAAAAAATTGTTAAGATCGTGTTCAAACTGACTGCGAAGTAGAAAACACATTTCGAAGGTCGTTCTATCAGTTCGGTTCGTATAAAAATATTTGAGAAATATTTTAATATTTACATTTAAATAACGCATTTTTCAGTTTCAAACAAATATTTTCTCGCTCATTCAATAGTTTTTGTATATATGTCTTGATTTTCTTTTAAATTGCAACATAAGTATTTACTGTAAACTGCTTCTAATTTATTTCCATTGAGAGATTTATTAAATTTTTTTATTGAGAAAATGTACGAATTATTTCAATTTAACGTAAATTTAAATGTTTTAAAGAAAAACTTAATAATTAACGACGTGTTTACAAAATATTAATGATGCCTCGAAATTTTCCCCGCGATTTCTATCAGCCGCTCCTAACACGAAGAACAGACGCTGATCAGAGCTAACTCTTCCTCAGAAGCTAGATCACTTCTGTAAAGATGTAAGTTTACGGCGCGATTTTATGTTGTCCGTCTACCTGTCACTACTGGAAGCACCAACTCGAGGATTTCTACCAGTAGTCGCTGTTCGTCCGAGGCTGTTTCTTTGACTGACGTTTTATTCACAGCTAACTTAATATCTTTAGGCTACTCCGCTATCCGCCACATGTGAACGTGCCCTATTCCGGAATAGCTCCGATACTTTGAAAGCACCTGACCTAAATGTACCTCCTCAAGGCGGATATATATATATATATGTGCGTGTGTATTTATATACACATTGCACTTTTTTATAAAGTATGTTACGGTATTTTAATTTTAAACTACTTTCGTGAATTATTCAGTCGTCTTCCACGTCTGGTCACGAATGAAAAACATGTTTCAAGAAGTAGTTAGCTTAATTGTTACTGGCCGTTTGATTCGATACTTTTTTTAAATTTAATTTATTTGGATCGTAACTAATTATGCAATTTTATCGATCGGTTGTTTTCGAAAATTTCAAGTTCATTAGCTGGATTCGTGCGTTTTCGTACGATTAGATTTGATTGTAATTTTTTAACACTTTCAGTCACGATGTATGGTACAACATGAGATTTTAGGCAAAATTATTTAGTTTAATTTTAAAATATTTATATAAATACATTCAAAAATTATTACAGTTCACTTAAGAAGCAGTACTGTATAAAATTTATGATTTTGTTACAAATTTATGATTTTGTTACAAAATTTTCTGAAAGGAATACGTTTTATTTCGACCAATTTTTTCTTCGTTCAAATCGTTACACTACTTCTCGAATTCGTATCTAAACGTACGAGGATACCTACCGACGATATAGCTAGATCATATTTGATATAAAGCTTAGGGAAGCAAAAATTTAAATCGTTCAAATAGAATATCAAAAAATAAATCCGAAAGTTGGACCGTGTATAAATAAGTAGGTGTTGAAAAAGTCGAAACTTTTCTAAAGTTCGTATGTTTTTCGATGTAAACATACTCGCAAGGGTTTTTGTCGATAGCGGTCGTCCAAAATTAAGTTGCCCGTGAAATCTTTGGCTACGGTTCAAACGCTTTAATTAACTCGACGCCCGAGCGAATGACGACGCTTCCTTTCCAAAGCTTTTAAAAGTTTACCTTCCCACTCCATCTTTTTTTTTCTTCTAATCTGTCCATCCTATATTGCTTATTTACTTTTTATTTATTTTTGGATATTCTCCAACGTTCTCCGGTTAAATTAATAAATCGCTTCTCTCAACTCGGCTAAAAATTTTATCGAACTTAAAAACTGCGAGAGTTATTTAAAAAAAAACCCCGCACAATTTACGAGACGCGTTTATTATATTATTTATTTCATTACTTTTTAACACTATGAGCAAGCGTATTTTGAACATCAGCGATACACATATCAGCCAATTATGACTGACCAGAGCATGGTCGTGATAAAAGATTCAATGTCATAACTTTGTAACTATTTCGATTATAAGTTGAATTATTAAATAACAAGGATGTTTTGTAGTTTTTATTTGTGATGTAAAAAAAAAAAAAAGTTAGTATATGACTGACACTTTTTGGTTTCTAATTAATGTAAAATCATTTTGAGCGGATTGTTAATACGATGTTGCCGAATAACGAAAGTTTCAGAACACGTGTGATAACAGACAACGCGTGATTTATGAGGCTTTTTTTTGAGGTTTTATTTTTTGACAGAGAAAAATTTTATGTTAAACCACAGTGGTTCGAAAGTGATATTTATTAATATGTAATAAAAATGAAAAGTTAGCGTGTTATCGCATTTATACAAAAAAAAATCACAGACACAGGGCTCAAAGTGTTAACGTCGAATTTCTAAGTTAGTAGTGCTATTTCTAGACAAGATCCGTTAAATGTAAAAAATACACTTTTTATTTATTTATTCAGTTAATTATTTAGACAAGATCAGTTGGATAGCGACGTTTAGACCGTCTGACGTCGTTTGTGCTATCTAAAACTTGACGAGCTTCGACAAACTTCATATATGTAACTTCATTTCGTGATTATCGATAGGAATCCACACAATTGCGTTATAAAATGATATTCTGCCGTTTCTGCTCAGGATTAGACTACTCGGCAGCGCATCCCCAATGAAAGCTCGTATTTCCGATGTATATATATAGGCTTTTTAATTTTGATTATAGAATAATAGTTTGCATGGCACATCCAATACGGAACACCTACCGATGATACAAATCTTGTACTTTGCGCTCGATTTGAAAGACTTTCATCTTTATGTGTACTTTCGATTACATCGTGGCGTCGCATTCCGACATACAGGCGAACTCGCGGTGTAGGCTGATTGCCAAAATATACTCGATACATATCAATAACGCGGACTGAGTTTGCTTTATTTAGTTTTATCTTCCAGTTCCCAGGTAAATTTTCCGATCACGTTAAATGCTGCTGTTGCCTCGTTGGGATCAACGCTGACAGCTAATATTGCGGTGTCGTCTCTGTGAATGTTGTTGTTATTAGACGTTGGTAGATGGCGCGTGTATAGGAGAGGTAAATTTGAAATTGATGAAATTATTATTACCACCACCGTTGTTATTACTTCTACAGGCGACGAAGACGATACTTGTATCAGACATAGAAGATCGTTTGGAAGAGTTTACGAACAATAGAATAAATTTATGGTTTATGTTTCTGGCGTCAAATATATAAATATATATATATATATATGAAGAAAACTCCGTCGGACGGGAGAATATAATAAAAATTCGTTGGTCGACTTGATTAGATGCGTAGGTGGCAGGGGTAGTATTACGTAAGGGTTTTCTCGTTATACCATAATACGATCTCGTTATATAGAAAAAAAAAACCAACAGATAGAGACGGTGTTACGTGTGGATTGTAGAAAGAAAGCGATACAAATCTTATAATATTAATAATAATAATAATAATAATAATAATAATGATGATGATAATAACGAGTGGTAAATTAAAAGGAAAAGCTCGGAATAAATGTCAGTAGTATCGTTCGCGGGAAATAAAAGTACGCGTTAAAAGAGCCGGACGAGTATTTTCACAACTCTCGGATGAAGATAGTTTATCAACGACAGTAACATTCTTACGTCTTGTACTTATCATCTGGAAATGATAATACCACTTTCGGACTTTGAAAGTAGGGATAAAAGTTTATAGGAAGAAAAAAAAGAATTATACCGATAAACTTTCGAGCAGAAACACACACACACGTGCATCAAATATCGTTATAGAAAAAGCGGCAGTTGAAGCTTTTTAAATGCCGTCTCGCGAATACTCAGTCTTTATTAATTCATTCGAGTAGTTAATCGAGATTGCTAAATGTTCTTTTTCTAAAACTTTTTAAAAGAAAATTCTAAACGTTCATCCAGACATATAGGTGTATTAGAGAATTATTTTTTATTCATAGGTACATATACATATATAGATATTTATTTATAAACATATAATATATATATGACATGAATAATATATATATATATATATATATATATATATATATATATATATATATATATATATATACATATATATATGTATATATATATATAAGGTTTTGTTCTTCCTTAAAGAAAATAAATCATTCGAGATATAATTAAAATTAATCGTTTAAACGACATCATCGATCACGATTGCATTTTAGAATTTTAAATATTTTATTTTATAATTATTATTATTTTTTTTTTTGTTAAATTTTAACCTTGTAATCGCATATTTGTTTTTTAATTTGAAAAATGTTACAGTTATATTTTATATATAGTCCATATATTCTTATCTATACTAGTATATAAAACTGTAGAGCGTCTACCTGTTATTTGCGAATATTTTAATTATAACCGCTCTGTATCGTGGTCTCTGAATTTAACTCAAAAACTATTAAAGCAATAATGATGAAATTCGCATAACGTATAGTCTATATTATCGGGTTCGTTCTAAGCTTTGTTTCATATTGGTATCACAAATAGGACGGCAATTATAATAATTTAAAGTTTAAAAAGTAGGACGATTGTCGAATCATTTAAACGGCCGGTTTAAAAGCGACGTTCCCGCGATTTTACAGTTTTTTTTTCTTGTTTTTATACAACTGTAACAGTGGCCGTATTTTAAGAAAACACGATGGCTTATTTCCATAACGTATACGTATCTATATAGATATATAAAATATATCATCGTCGTCCTATTGTTACATGTTAGCTGGCTTGTTTTGTAAATAAGCTCATTATTTTTAACCAAGACATTCAAGACAAAAATTATATCCTAAGCAGGTGTACGCGCATACGATGCTATATAGAGTGTACTGTCAAGTGCCGTCGCCCTTCTGCGTTACAATTAAGAATTATATGATGATGAACAACTTTTTAAAGTTGATGGAGCTCACTGCTATCAAAACCTCGTTCCTTCGCCCGTCAAGTTAACAGTCAAACGATCTAGCAAGCAAATATGCTACCATGGTATTATATATATATATATATATATATATATATATATATATATATATATTGCGTGAATGCTCGTATAAATTGATATTATTATTATTATTATTATTATTTAAAAAAATAAATAGAGTATTTATAAAGAAATAGTTTATTTTATATTAAAAAAAAAACCTATTATATATTTATTAATAAAAATAATAATTTAGTTGAAAATAATAAAAAAAAACTAACCTGACTGGATTCGTAATTATTTGCCAACCATCCTTCTTCATTTAATCCTAACTGTCTTGATCAAGAAACTAACAACTGAACTTTTAGACTGGAAAAACTAAACTAAACTCAAAATGAACAACCATTCCTTTTTATACATTTTTCTTAAGCCTTGTTAAACAAAATATTATTCGATTCTCTTCATTATTTACTGGCTAAATTAATTTTTACTGTCCGTATTAACTAAAATTATTTGGTCAAACTAATTTACTGGTTTTTTCCATTGACTAACTAAAATTAATTTTAATTATTGTATAACAATAGTTTGTCTACTACAAATTCGGTCTGGTTTTATTACAATAATTTTAATATATTTTACTTTAATTAAATAAATAATTATATATATATATTTTGTTTTATTATATTGATTAAATTAAATATTAGTTTTCCACCTTCAATTTAATAAATTTAGATTTATTATAACGTGAACATACGACGATCGTCGTAACACACATATATATATATATACATCTCCCCTTTTGAGGATACTTTATACCTTCCGGGAACTGGAGCTCTAACCGGTATGGGACACGTCCACAGGTGGCGGATAATAGAACGGCCTACAGATATGTAGGTTAGCTGCGAATAAGACATTAGTCAAATAAGCAGTCGCGGACCAAGAGCGGCTACCGGTGGAAAGGTGATTCCAGTAGCGATAGAGCAATGAGAACGACGATGTAGAGAGACAGGTTGGGTAACTGTCTACCAAAACTCTACACGAGTCCAATGACTTCTCACCGTTGCGAGTTGAGGTCGCCATAAATGTCTCACCAGGCTATTCCCCAATAACAAACCGCTGTCTTGCGGTAGTAAGGGTTTGGTTACTCAAAGTCTAAGAGAGTAAACCCTGACCGAAAATCATGGAGAAGGTAACAGACACTCCATTACTATTTCTGAGGTATCGTTGATTTCATTTTATTTAGCTATATGTCTTTCGTTGTAAAAATCAATTCCGGACGTAAAATACTCTCCCATTCATATGTCCGGGTGGAGTGTACTACGGGAAAAGTCGTCAAAACTCGGAGGAGTATTATTAAAATAAGAACATGGAACGGTCGAACTTTGAACCGACGTGGAAAGTTAGAAAATCTGAAAAAGGGGATGGACAGAATGAAAATAGATATACTATGCATAAGCGTAATGCGATGGCCTAAAGAACGGGATTTCTGGAGTCACGAATAATCATACATACGGAATCAGTAAATGGAACAGTAGGTGTAGGAATAGTTCTTGGAAAAAGGTTTAGATGTAAAGTTATAAGTCATCTGCAATATAATGAAAGAATAATTACGGTTAGACTGGCAACGCGGCAAATACTGTTATTCTACAAGTTTATATGCCCACGGACGACGAAATATATTGATGATGATATAGAAGAAATTTGTAGAAGTAGTTAACCATGTGAAATCGGAAGAAACCCTAATAATAATGTGCCATTGGAATAATGCCGCAGTAGGTTAAGAAAAGGAAGGAAAAATTATAGGAGCATATAGGAAGTAGAAATGACAGAGGAGAAAGGTTAATAGAATTATGCGTGAAACATAATTTAATTATTTCGAATACTATGTATAAAAATCACAAGAGAAGAATTTGGAAAAGCCCAGGAGATAACAACAGATATCAAATAGATTATGTACTGGTGAAACAGAGATTTACGAACCGAGTTAAGGACTGCAAAAGTTATCCTGGGGCTGACATAAAAAGTGATCGTAATCCAGTAGTTGTGAAATGTTTAAAATTTAAAAATCTCAAGAAAACTAATCTGAATATAGAAGAATTAAAAGATAATGATAAAAATAAAAGAAACGATCAGTCAGAAGCGAGTTTAGGTATTGAAGAAAAATGGACGCGATTAAAAATAAAAATAACGAACACAGACGATACGATATTAGAGACAACAAAGGACTAAGAAAAAATTGACGAATAATAAATTTTCAGATTTAATGGAGAAACAGGTAAAGACGAAAGTAGAAATACTCGAGGAATGAAACTAATCGCAAAAGTAAAAAGGCAAAGGAACAACGGATAATAATTGTGCGGAGGTCGAACAAAAAATTAACGTAGGAAAAACTGAAGAAGCGTACAAACTAATAAGGAAGAATTTTTCGAACTATAGAACAAAAAAGTGTAGGAATATAAAAAATAAACGTGAAAATTTGCTAATTGAAGATGGAGAGACATAGCAGATAGATGGACAGAATACACGAAAGAATTATATATGGG
Source organism: Coronaproctus castanopsis (assembly GCA_032883995.1). Taxonomy (NCBI): domain Eukaryota; kingdom Metazoa; phylum Arthropoda; class Insecta; order Hemiptera; family Monophlebidae; genus Coronaproctus; species Coronaproctus castanopsis. The sequence continues at coordinate 43,039,975 of CM065053.1, read as the reverse complement.
ATGTGATAAAGAAGAAAATATGGTAGATATAGACGATGAAAGCGATACAATATTAAGAGCCGAATTTGGCAGAGCGTTACAAGAAGTAGTAAAGCGCTCGGGATAGATGAAATACCGTCTGAATTATGGCGAAATATCGGAAAAGAAGAAATTACACAATTGTATAATATTGTTTATGAAATATATGAGGCAGGGAATATACCGGACGATTTTAAAATCGCAATACCGAAAAAAGAAAAAGCTGATACATCTGAAAAACATAGATCAGTTTATTGCCACACGCTTCAGGATTTTAACGAAAATTATATATAGAAGAGCGGAACAAATGATGGAAAAAATATTAGCAGAAGATCAATTTTGTTTTAGAAAGAACGAAGGTACCAGAGAAGCAATCCTTACGATTAATCATTGCAGAAAGAATAAGAAAAGGAAAGAGCACATTTATAGGATTTATAGAAAAGCCATCAATATCGAATGGAAAAAAGATGTTTATAATATTAAAAAACATGGCATTAAAATATAAGGAAAGAAGGATTATATACAATCTATATATATTAATCAACGGATGATTATAAAAATTAGAAATGAAGAAAGAGAAGCAAAAATTGGAAAAGGTGTACAGAGATGGAAATCAAAGAGAAACCAATCTTAGGATTTAGCACAATATGATGATGATGATGATTGATATATATATTTATATGTATACACAAATCGACATATATAATCTTTAGAATAGACTAGTGGCTAGTGCACATACTTCTATACGGGTCGGCGACGCAAAAATTATCGCCAGGAAATAATTTAGCGCACCTTACACGGTCAATAATTGTGAAAAGCACAATAATGAGAAAATTAAAAGTATAGGTGTCGTATTTAATGCTAGGCTAAAACAAGAATTTTTTTAATGCGATTTAAGTTACCAATTTAGAAAGACGTGGTTAATTTATTACGCGAATTCCTGCGTAATTATTTCGATATATCGAAATAATTCGTCGTAAGTAAGCGAACCTATAGAAAACTGGTGATAACAAGATTAAGGTACACCGTGAAGGTGGATGTCGGAAAAACAGTCGACAAACATCGACATTAGTAACAGAAGCTTTTTCAGTCAGCAGATAAGCTTTTGAGGTTGGTATAGCACAAGAATCAAAAAAAGAAAATAAGGAAAAGTACATATAACACACGTATACATATATATATATAACTATGAAAGAGAAGTGTCTGAGTAAATTTTTTATTTCATTTTAGGTCGAATTTTTTTTTCTTTTTTTTAGTTTATTTACCGACTATAAACAAACGAAACTAAAAAGTTAAAGGTACAACTACAAGCGCACACCCTTAACGAAGCCGCTGCTGCTTAGTTCGTTTGCGACAAGAACACGTCTCTGTTGATGGGATTGCAGTTGTCGTTTGATTTTATCCACGTGAACGGAAATAAATGGGAAAATAAATACGGGCTTAAAAAGAGGGAAGACTGTTGACAAAATTTGCTAACAGTCTGATTATGCTTGTGAAAAATTGTTCTGCTTTTTACTTTTTTTCCCTTTTTTTTTTTGACTTCGCACAAAGTCACTTTGTATTACTCCATATATGCGTTTATATTTACGTGGTTACCCGATATATCTATGTGTCTCACCTGATGGCAAGACAAAAGCCGCGATGACCGACGCGGACGGGAATTGCCGTGAGACGAGGTATATCTAATCCGTGTATCTGAAATAAATATGTCTTCTGTCTCTTTTCATATATATATATATCAATTAATGAATTAAATCCATCGTCCGTCGCAAGGACGTGGTAATATCGTAGGACTTTGCCAATTATTTTCCATCTACTAAGGTGGAATGCATATCTTCCTGTAGGGCGCGCTTTCCAGGTATTTTCGCCTGTATAATATTTTTTATCACCGCCTTCTTAATTCTCATTACATACCCGAAATAGGTTATTCTATTTTTCTCTATTTCAATTAGTAACGTTGCCGTTAGCTTTAATTCGTATGAAAAACCGATACATGTATTCTACGAGCACTCTTTTCCGCTAGACTCTCATCTCGAAGGAATTTATCCGCTCTCATCTGTTCTTCTAATCGTCGTACGCATTAGGACGCGATTGGGAAAATCGACGCTTTGACCAATTTTATATTATATCCGCGTATTTCCATAATTTTTTCCCAGTTTCGAACAGTCTATGCACGGTATTTCCTTTTCGCGTCCTGCCCTTGCATTCGGCGATCAGAGGTCGTTAAATTCATTTATTAGTATTCGGCCTGATATTTTGGATCCTTTCTATTATCATCTGTTTGGATTTAGCCCTTGCAAACTCAATTTGTTCACTTTTTTTCCCCTCAGGCGAGATATCGTCAGCATAACGTAAACAATTATTAACCTCGCGATGTAGCGTATTTTATGTGTATTCGGTTTATACGTCGGAATAGGACATAATTGCACGTAGCGATGAACTAGCACCGCGCTAATTATATTCGGACGTTCAGCTGTTTAGTTACTACATTATTCGGTTCTAGAGTATTGTGACGACTTTTAAGTATACTCTCGGCGTTCGTTTGAAGATCTACATCACTTTGGGTTTTGACTAGAATAATTCGAGAAATAATTTTTCGTATTTCCATTATTCTCGCAATGTTATGTTTTAGATTATACCGAATTCTTCAGAAATATAGTTCGGTCCTAAATACCGGGGGTCCGGTTATTGAATAGGGGCGGTTTTGTTAAATGAAACGGTAAATTAGGATAAAAATAATCGATTAGGTTGGTAATGTAAATTTTTCTTTTTCATTCGGACTTGACTAGCGATTTTTCTTTGTTCACAATTAAACAAATATTACGTTTCAAAAATCGTTCGACAGTTAATTTTTATAAAAAGTAATTTACTATTATCATTAATATTATTATTATCATTATTATTATTACTATAGTTTCTTACGTGGAATAACGATGTTTATTTACTTTTCTTAATAATCATTTCGATCTATTTCGTAGAAAGATGTTCCGGTGGTATTTAACATTACTAAAATATTCCAATATGTATTATATATATATATATATATATATATATATATATATATACGTATCTAGGAGGGAAAGCCAAAAAAAAAAGGAAAATATTTAACAATGTGCCGTTCAGTCGCAATGATAAAGTTGACGTCGAGAAGAGGACGACTTTATCTTATTGTTCAGAAGGACGGGGAAATCTACGTAGAGCGGCGAGTATACCGCATTATGGAAACCCCAGGACTGAAATCGAATGGAGAGAATAACTTTTCATTTAATCTTTTATCTTCGTCTATATTTTCGTTTCGCGTGCCTTACAAGACTAAGCTACCGTTTCTCTTTTTATTTTTATTTTCTTCGGTTTTTTTTTTCAGACGAAAAAGAATCGGCGTCAACTGAAACTTATTCTGTTCGGTTGTAGTATATAAGGGTAGTAAAATGACGGAAAGTTCTAAGACAATGAAGATGAAAAGTGCTCCGGCCTATTCCAGAATGAATGACTGTGTGGGTGGGTGGGTTAAAGGGTGAACACGAAGGGGAAAATTTGGAAAAGATTACTAAGGAACAAAAAATAACAGAATAAAAAGGAACGAATGAAAAATAAAAAGAAATGTCCCCAAAACAACCGATTGTCGAAGAAATGAAAAATAAGGAATAATGAAAATTACACATCAATATATATATATATTTTATATATATATATATATATATATATAATATTTATAATATAAACGCATTGCCATACACACATGTATATATATATATATTACAGTACAGGATATAGACCACAATAAAAAAACATAACCCACCCACTTCTTAGGCCAGCAATAAAATGATGACGGATACTCGACCAGATTTGTACGATACTGTAATAAGTTTACTTTCCTTATACAAATACACGAATGTAAATAAATACATTATGGAATTCTATAAGTTAAATTCTCGGTATAGGACCGTATAAAATTTCAGGGATGTACAATTTTTTCCAGTTTTTATTCTTCCGCAATATGTAATCTGTTTATAATGTATATATATATATATATATATATATATATATATATATATATATATATATATAAAGTATACAATGATTTTATTTTTTTTAATGCGTATTAAGGAAATACTTCTCGTATATACATACATAAAGGGAGTATTACGGCAATAAACATATAGGTCTTCTCGTCAGACGCTACTTCGAACAAGTACCGGATGATTTAGCCGAACCTATTGGAGGTATATATATATATATAGGCAAACAATAGCTTCAGTTAACCGTTCAAAACTTGTGATTGATGTGGGGAGTCTCTCGTTCGAAAATCGGGGGCGTCTGACTTTCCAGTTTTTTTCCACAAATAACCGTTTTGAAATACTTTCGTACCGATAAATGCGGCTTCGTCAGCGATATTTTAACCTCTTTATTCGAAATCTTCTATTTCGTTTCAACAAAACTTTGTACGGTAGTTACGTCTCCCCATTTGTATACTGTGTTTGTTGTCTGTCCGTCCTTTTCTTTTATATATATATATATAACACATAGTTCTGTTCAGTTTTCTATCCGCTTAGAAAATCGGATGTGAATGAAACACGCATACATATATATATATATGTACACACACTGAATAATGGAAGGATAGTTGAAAATTATATTACCAATTTTTATTTCTCGTCCTTTTTTAGCTTTCACCTCGTCTTGTCCCCCTTTTAAGATTTTCTCCTTTCCGATTTATACGAAGGATTTCGTAAATATCGTTCCAACGCTAAATGAAGCGATAACTCTATTTCCGCATTTAATTTATAAGATATACAATAATAATAATAATAATAATAATAATAGTAGTAGCAATGATAGCAATAATAAAGATAATACCAGGATTTAGAACTATCGCTATATCATTGATGAAATGAAATCTTATTTGTCTCGATTTGTCTGATGTATTAACCGATTGAGTAAAACTTCATTTAAAAACGTAATTTTAGAAAAATCGAACTAACGGCCTCTTTATCTTATCTGCAGATCTGACAGCTCTGTAACCGCGCCTGGTTCTACCTTATCCGCAGATCTGACAGTTCTATTATTTTTGTTCGTCGTCGATATTTTCTACACCGTCTTCCTGACGACGCAACTTAATGAGTCTTATTCTTTTACCTCACTTCGACTACTGCAACATCTCCCTTTTCAACGGATCAAGTTACTTTAACATATAACCTTAAATACGGCGTAATTTTATTTCAACAAAATTCGTCCGGGTTTTAAGGCACGGCGGGAAAGTTGTTGATATAGCTGTCGAAGATTCCACATTCCACAGGCGCGATTTTTTTATGTTCATTCACCCTACTATTCACTTATTATCATTATCGCAAACTATTTGAATTCTACCCGAGCGAAAAGTACACTTAAATGCAATAACGCCGGAGTGCCTCAGGAGAGTGTTTTGTAGCCTATGCTGTACCTGTATTATTATTGCTGATTTACCGAAACTTGAAAATACACTAGTTGCTATATTTGGCTAACGATACAGTCGTCTTATGTTCAAGCGGTTGTCCTAATGAAGCGAATGAAATATTGCAGACAAGCGTAAGTCTCGTTGGTGCGTGAAATGGAAATTCAAAATTAATGAAATAAAATCAACGCATGTTACATTTACCAACAGGTGGTGAATTATTACAAGAGATATTATTACGAACGACGACGTTGCACCGATTAAAAACGAAGTGAAATACCTTGCATTATATCCGGACAGCAAGATGATGTGACGTAAACGTATTACAACTAAAAGAACAGAACCGAATATAAAAGTAAAATATATTGACTATTAGAAATCAAAACTTAGCTTAAATAACGATCTATAAACAGGTACTCGTGCCAGCATGGTCATATGGATGCCAGTTGTATGCAGTGAGAAAAGTAATATAAAAATAATACAGACATTTCAGAATAAAACTCTGAGAACACTCGCGGATGATCGTTAGTACGCAAGCAATGATTACACCGTGATCTAGATGTACCATATGTGCAAGAAGTTAACAGCGAAGAAGCATGTTGATAGGTTGGATAGACATGCCAATTGGACAGTAATTACATCCTACTGGATAATCTAGAGGAGGTTCGCCGGCTACAATGGACGAAACCGCTAGATTTACCCTAGTTAGTAGCACATAATGACGAGTACTAAACCATCACTGGATGAGATTATGAGTGATTAAATTGTAATTATAATATCTATCGATAGCCTAGACAGGCTGTAGACCGTAGCAGGAAAAAAAATTCGTACTACTAAAATAGCTGAATGGAAGTAAGCAAAAATCCACGTATCATTGCGCATTGATTTATCAATACGTACGGTATCGTAGTTACGATTCAAGGCAATACTACGCTAAAAACAACAGCGCTAACTCTGGTTTATTCTGTAGCGTATCATACCGATATAGTTAACAAGCTGTCGTATTAAAAAATTACAGGCGGAGCTAAAGAAGATGAGTTAAGTCCTTTATATGTAGACAGGTAGTGTTAGTGTGGGAAAATAGCTGCAGTTTGCAAGCGCGTATTTAAAGTGAAGTTTGTCTTCATAATTACACGGTGGATAGATTACAAAATCATAATCTGGCCGAATGGCGACAGTGGTAGAAATTCGTTCGTATGGAGCTAAAAGAAAGGATACTTAAATATCTATCGAGAGTCCAGATATCCATTGGAGATTCGTGACGTTATGCGCGTCGGGGTCTATTAATTTGATTTTTATTTAAAGAGAAGATTTTCGCAACTATACAAAATTAATGATCCGGACTTTGAAGTTCGCCGTATTCGCATAAGGGATAGGCACATCTATCTTGTCTCGTTCGGAATCTATTTATTCTGCACTATTCCCGTCGTGATATCCATTCCTGGAGGTTCTATGCTGGGATCTTGTACTAGACCTGCATTAGTGGCTTTACTATTTTTCTATTCATCTTTCCATCTTTCCTTCCTGTTTCTTGACGTGTTCTCCGTATGCAGTGCCGTTTTCCATTTTGGCTGCATAGATTTTCTTATTGGTTTCTGCTTAGCGGTAGAAATAATAGAATGTGTCACATCGTAATTATGCAAAAAAAACAAACCAAAAAACAAAAAATGTCGCTGGTAAAATGTTCAAATGTTTCTCGTAAATCTTGCGTGTACTTAAGCAACATTTTGACCATTCGCGGAATTTTCAAAACACCAACACAGGGGCACATTCAATCTCGATTATCAGTCACTCTCTAGAGGCACCGTCCCGATGATAATTTTATGTGGATTTTTCTTCTCCGACTTTTATTACGCAATAGGATAAAGCTGGTAAAAATTCTACTTTATCTACACTCTTCCGGATATCTACGGTACGCGTAATATTTTTCTTTACTATGTATTCAAAGAGAATATCAAATGAAAATTACGATAATCATTTTTTGTCTGGTTAAATAAAATAAATATTATATATATATATATATATATATATATATTGTACATACAAACTCACGCGCAAACTAAATTTAAATTGTTTACATTTACCTTATCCTTTTTAAAACTGATGTGTATACACATATATATATATGTATATATAGAGTGAGTTTCACTGATAGCAGTATTCCTTTTTAAAAAATAACTGTATAGAACCACGGCTTATAGTCCCGATGGTTGCAGTATCCTTATCAAAAGAAAAATAAAGCGTTCAACTATCGTCCCATTGTCTACCAGGTATTTCTTCCTGTAACTGCACTTCTTATATCTCGTTCATTTACTTTTATTTCGAAAAAATAAAGAAAAACGTGACGGGAAATCCGATTACCAAGCTGACCACGAATTATTATTATTATATAAATATACATCACACACATGCACGCGCATAATATATACATGTATGTTATAAATATATTTGAATCTGTGTGAGGGGAAATTTTATAATTCTTCCCTTGATTTTTTAGGGTATTTCTATCGGGAGTGTTTTCTTATCGCTCCTATTTAGTTCACATTATTTTGCAATCGAATTGAAATGAAAATATCCCTTCTAACCGATGAAGTTTGAAGTTAATATCGAGGGTATTCTTGATTATATATATATATATATATATATATATATCTTCTTCTTCCTTCATTATCCGTATCCAAGTGCCGCGACCTGATATTGTTTCGATCCTGCGTTAGATCCATTATTTGTTGTAAGTCGAATCCACCTATTTTCTTGACCGATATAAAGGGTGATCGATTTATTCCCTTTTCCAATGATCTTTCGTTGCAGGATCCTTTTTTTCAGCTGCGCGTGTTGTATGTTCGAAATAACCCAGTACACGTATATATTTTAATAGTTGGTATCACTTCAGTTTTAAGCTCATCTAAAACGGAACCGTTTGTTCTACGAGTCGTCCCATGGGATCGTTAGAATTTGTCTATATCCCTTCATTTCGAAAGTTCCGATCTTATTTAACATCGATTTGTTAATAGTACAGGTTTCAGAACCGCATGCCGCTAATAGAAACTAACGTTTTCACGAGTCGCACTTTTGTCATTTTAACAATCTTCCGGTTGTCTCTCCATATACGATAATCTCGACATTTGGCCGTCTTCTTATTTCTTCTTCTGATCCAGTATTTTTGGATATTCCCTAAATAGATTAGTTTATCCTTAATTTCTTTATCTCGTAATTAAGCTGTTGTATTCTGTTTTCTTTATCGATGACCAGCATTGAAGATTTCTGTTTGTTTAGTTTTAGACCCTCTTCATTGCCCACTGCCTCCGTTCTCGATATTGATTCAAGCATTTCTTGTACTGTACTAGCGAGTAATACCGTATCATCTGCAAATCTGATATTGGCCCTACGGTGCATAATGTTATTAATAAGCAAAACAAATTCTATAACATGTTCTACAACATTTGAAAATGTCAATACGCAGCTTTATGCAATTACAGTGTTGTATATAGACCTGAATTTGTAAAAAATTTTATTAACTGGAATCTCGTGTTTTACGTTTAAATCTAATCCTCTGTTTTTAACTATAGATCTACTCATTTTGATTCGCGTATACACAAGTTTTTACACACACACACACACACATATATATATATATATATATATATATATATATATATATATATATATATATATATATTCAGTAAAGTTACAATTTATTTTTAAAAATATTTGTGCACTATTTAATGAATACTTGATTACAAAAAACAGTTAAAATCACTAAACTTTATTTATTAAGCAAAGCTTTTCGGCAACTACGCCACTATCAAGCTATATATAAATAAAATTAAATATATAAAAACATAAAATATTAATTTAAATCTAAGTTCACAATTTTTACACAATAAATAAATTATAAATTAATATTGTGTAAAATTGTGAACTTAGATTTAAATTAATATTTTATGTTTTTATATAGTTAATTTTATTTATATATAGCTTGATAATGGCGTAGTTGCCGAAAAGCTTTGCTTAATAAATAAAGTTTAGTGATTTTAACTGTTTTTTGTAATCAAGTATAAAAAACACTACATTCCACAATCTAAACTTTATTTAATGAATAGCGTTGCATATCTGTAAGAGCATCGTTTTTGGTACATCGTAATTACCTACTAGATTGATACGATTGCATAATTTTATTTTTCAATTATCGTACGACAGTATTTAATTAGAATAATTTTTTTTTTATTATAAAAAATTCATGCACTGTAGTGTTAGTAATTTTTCTTCTTCCAAAAGATATTCCTCCTTGCCAGTCGTCCACTACTTGTCTTATAATCCATTTTTCATAGACGTTGGAGGGAATCGGCGATATACAGCAGCCTCGTCATACGTCCTTACAGAAAACTCTTCTGAAATCTCATTCTCTAGTTTAATATAGTCTTTATTATTTAAGTATAATTTTTCTAACAGTTAGATTATTTTGGTGTGCCCATTTCTAGTAAAATTTGCCTAATTTTAATTTCGGTTAATATTATCGATTTTATTTTTTATTTTCTTTACAATGTTTCCCAGAAAATTATTTTTATCAGTTATTAATAAATTATATATACAAATATACATATATACATACATATATATATAATTTTATTTTAGGACGCTCGACTACAAAGGTAATTAGCGTCCACAGAAATTAGATACAGTAAATTACAAGATAGTAGTTATTTTCAGCTTTCATAGTAGTATTTGCTTAGTTTATAATAATTTTATTAAATCCTTTTATTTTTCTTTTCAGAAAATACATTACTTTCTGTATTACATCTTCGTTGTCCTGTAGATTGAGGGGCTCATTAGGAACAGGTACCTTAGGTGCGTACTGAATGCTCCTCGTTATACTAGAATAGATCATAGGCGTAATAAAATTCTCCAATCACTTCGTATTAAAGAATACATTCTTAACGTATCGGGTAAATGTTTTGACGATTGGCGTTTAGACACGTTAATGATTTTATCTCGTTAATAGGTAATTACGATGTCGGGCAAGTAATGTTTAAAAATAAAATAAATGAAAAATGTATTTCGAAAAACAGAATTAACTATAACATAAAAGTACAAAATAAAAAAAAAAAATTTTTGGGCATCCAGAAAACAGATTTCTTACTGCGTATACCACGAGTGTAATAACCATATACAATAATACAATAAAATAGATTACAGGAAAAATCACAACCAAAACCTGTATACTAAACAACTAATGTTTCCAGGATACAAAATGTAAGTTCCCCTCAACCAATTATTCCCAGCTACCTTTGCTACATCATTGTGCCACCTCGTAATTGGTCTTCCCTGTTTCTTTTTTCTGTCCATCGGCCATTACTCTAAGATCCATCTATTGTCTCCTCTTCGAGCCACGTGACCAGGCCAACTCCATTTTGTTATAGCCATCCGTTCCAATGCATCGTCCAACCGTGTTTGTTCATATATCCATGTATTCTTTTTACGATCTGGTAATCTTATGTCCACCATTCAGTATATATATAATATATATATATATGTATATATATATATATATATATATATATATATATATATATATATATATATATACAAAATAATAAACGAGTGAGTATACAGCCCTGTCTTACTCCGCTTTCCACTTTGAATCCGTCAGATACTATTTTATTCGTTCGAATCGTGACCGAGCTGCCCTCGTATAATTATTTAATTAGATATATTAGACGTTTAGGAGTTTCTATAATTTCCAAGATGTTCCACAGCTTCATCCATTTAACAGAATTAAAATCTTTGTACGTGTCAACAAAGCACATGTACATCTTTACATCAAAATCTGTTGTGTTTTTAATTAATTGTCGTGCATTAATGTTCCTATAATTTCCAAGATGTTCCACAGCTTTATCCATTTAACAGAATTAAAAGCTTTGTACATGTCAACAAAGCACATATACATCTTTACATCAAAATCTGTTGTGTTTTTAATCAATTGTCGTACATTAATGTTTCTATAATTTCCAAGATTTACCACAGCTTCATCCATTTAACAGAATCGAAAGCTTTGTACATGTCAACAAAGCACATGTACATCTTTGCATCAAATTCTGTTTCTTTTTTAATCAATTGTCGTATATTAATTATCTGCTCCCTAACATCTTTCCTTGGAGGAAATCCTGTCTGCTCTTGTGAAATTTCTTTTAATAAGTATGGTTTTAGTCTTTCATTAATTATTGTCGAGATAATTTTGCTAGCGTGCAACATGAAAACTATTAGTCTGAAATTACTGCAATCGATTGTTGGTCCTTTTTATGTATAGGTATGAATATGGAGTACGACCATTCCATTGGCCAAACGCCCGTCTTTCATATTTTACAAGATAGTGTATATATATATATATCATCGTGTGTAGTCGTCGCCCTAGATAAGGTATCCGCTGTTTCGTAATTTTTCGCCATTCATTCCGATCCTCCGATTGTCGTACGCATTCAGTGAATGACAAGCCTGCCGTTTTTCATATAATGTCTGTCCATCTCGTAGGTGTTCGTCCCGGTGGCCGCTTCCCATTAATTTTCCCCATGACCATGGCGCTTTCTATATTTCCCTGTTTTCGTATTATATGTCCACAGAATTTCAATACCTTATTTACGACAATCATTGACAGCCTTTGTGCGACATCAATTTCTCGCAATACCGATTCATTTATACGTCTAATTCTAAGGAGTCTACGTCATATGTATATATATATATAATATCTACGGCCGTCGCTCCCATTGAATTGATTGTTTTAATTGTGGTAGAGTCTAGTCTGCTCCCGGAGCTTTCCCAGCTTTAATTTTCTTTATCTACTTCCTCTCTTAATATTGTAGGTTCCAGCTCCATATTATAGCTACTCCATACATTCTTTTCGCGTTTGTTTTTAAATAGATTTACACAGTATTGTCTCCATACTTCATGAATCAGTCACTCGTTATCTGCTCTTCGTATTATTTGTGTGCTTGGTTTGAATTCTTTGATAAGTAGCTTGAGTTTATTATTATCACGTACTATCGGGCTAATTCCGACGTCGTGATTGCCACACGTATCCTCTTCCCGTGATCGATAATAAAAGAAGTATAGTCGCCAGTGCCTTATAGGGCACAAATTAAATTACAATGATTTAAAAAATTTTAAGAGATTAACTAAGTGATTAAATTTCGTGCCTAACCTGAACTCTGCTTGTCAGCCGGTGACACTACAATACATTGACTAGAATTTTAAACTCAATTGCGAATTATTTCAATTTGTATTGTTGCACATTTCAAATATTAATGAATATAATTTAAAACAAATACTTATATAATACTATTGCGAAGCAACACAAATCATTCACAAACACATACGTATTATTTATACATAATTAAAGACATATAATAAATTTAATAAAATAATAGAAAAATAAGAAAAAAACGTACCACCTGTGGTACCATAACTGCTGCTGCTTCCGGATGGGATGATATTTCCTGGTCGTACTCCGTCGTCGTATATTTTAACGATACCTCGGTTTTTGAGAACAAATGCGTATTTGATTAAAAATTTTTTATTTTTAAATTTTTTAAATTTTACTCCGAATACAGTTTTATTAGGTCCGATGTATTTGCTTCCGATATTCTAATATAAGCGAGAAGCAATCCTCCCATATTACTTATACCGTTCTCGTCATGTACGAGAGAAGGAAAAAGACTAGAAAAAATCCGACCAGCCGTTACGATGTTTCTCGTAAAAGTTATAATATTCGACTAGACACGAGGCTTAACGTTAATGAATACCTATCGATATCGATATCTCAATACCGGATTTTCCTTCATAACCTGGCAATTCGTATTTGATTTAATTGTAGTTATTATTTCCCAGGTTATTACTATCATCATCCTGGTAATCAAAAGACTCTTACGATGGAAATACCTCGGTTATTAAAGAATATTTTATATTACGTTAACTATTATTGAAATTTTATTTTTATTTTTATTTTATTTATTTTTTCCTTCAGTACCCCCGTCGTCTTAGATCGTCATAATATATAGGTCCTTAGATTTATTATTCTGTGTATGCTTCTCAATATCCAAGCATATATTTTGCTGATAAACTTAGTTTTGCCTCGCTTGCAAGCTCTCCGGATTTTCTATTTATTTGAGCCATTTATTCTTGACTCGGTATCAGGTTCTCCTTTTTCATCTCTCTCCTGTTTTCTATTAATTTCTAGGTTTCTTCCGACATTCAATGTTTTTTTCTGTTTTGTTTAATTGGTCTATTTAAGTCCTTAGTTTTACAATTTTGTAATTGCAGACAGAATAAATTCACTAACTTTTTGCCATACTTTATTTACATCAGTCAGCCGTGATAATTTTTCATATTTTATAGTTTCTTGCATTATCATGTTAGGGATTGTAAATCTTGATATATTATACGTGTGTTAGTACGCTTATGTATGTATATAAATTATGTCGTTGAAGAAATTGCCACCAAAGTCAGCTTTCCGGGAAATCAATTTGAAAATTAAATAATCCGTTAAAACTGATCCTTCAAACGACGAAGTTAAGTACAGCTTAAATCCGCGTCGTGATTTATTAAGGCGAATAGAGACGTGAACACGGACGATTATTTGATAAAGCTTTTAAAAGCGTTTGTTGAAATTCTGTGTTTTCCCCTTAAACATAACCAGCAGCACTATAATAATAATAATAATAATAATAATAATGATCATAACAACGGGCGGCAAAAAACAAGGAACGATTGCGTAATTGGACAAGGATGACTAGGGTGATGAAACGAGGAAGAAGCCTCGACAAATTGGGATGTTGTAAATTTGCAAGCGTCGTCACTGTCATCGTCGTTTATAAAAAAAGAATGCTTCAAAGCGTCCCATTTGAATTTGGAAAAGCATCGTGGTTATATAGGCTAGCATTAGACGCGAAGAAAAATTGCGCTACATTATTACGTCGTATAATAGTAATAGTAATAATAATAATATGTAAAACTGGAATTTCCGAATTGTTTGCTACTCTATCGTCAATAGCTTTATTCTTCGGAAAATCCCCTAAGATGGTTTTATTTCGGCTGAAGTAAATCGACGACATTCTAGAATTCCTGTAATAGAGTGAAACCGCTTACGACATTCTGTTCGCGTTATTAGTTTAAAAGAATACACTCGTACAACGTCGGCGCTTAAATTACCTCGGGGATCTTCTTGCGTTCGAAATTGTTTTTCCTCGTGTACGATAGCGGGCGGTCTGTCGTATTTAGTTAACGGGATTCGTCAGTTAAGCGTACGTTTTCGAATGACGAAAGATAAATTTACTTCGGAGGATATTCCGTTTTCATTCTAGGCTATAACGGAGGATCGTTTGCTATTACTATGATCTTTTTACGGATCGACACTTTGCTAGCTGCAGAGCACGCTGATCCTTGTTCATAAAATTACCCATATTGCATCGAAGTCCGGCAAGTCTGCATTCCGATCGACTAAATCACTCCGCAATTGGAATCAACGACCGACATATTCTCTTTCTTGTTTGAAAATACCCAGCTCGTTTTCAGTTCAGCGTCCTTTATATTACCCATTCTAGATCGATGCCAAATGCAGGGATTTTTTGTGCATTTTGTGTTTGAATACCGTTTTTTTTCCATCTGATTACGCGTTCGCGCTCTATCGATATGCTTCCTATATTGGATGACGCGTCTCGAATCAATTCGAATTATAGATGTGTTTTGTTGATTTTTCCGAGGCATTTGACTCAGCCAAACGGAGTAACCCGTGGCAGATGTTACACGTAACTGGAGTAACAGAACACATAATAAGGATTATACGCAATCTATACGAAAATAACGTAAGCACCGTAAGAGTTAATAACTGTAAATCGTAACCATTTAAATTAGAAACAAGAGTTAGACAAGGATAATATCGCCTATGTTATTTAATGTATATAGCGAACACATAATGCGAGAAGTACTCGATGGACGGAATACATAACAATAGAAGGCCACAAGATCAACATAATATTAACCATTTCATTGTTCATTACTTCTTTAATTGTTTCCTCTGCATTTTGATTTTTATTTATTTTATTTATTACTTCCACAGTTTGATTAAAATTCATTGTTTGCCTCTGTTAATATTTTCTATCGTACTTTTTATTGGTATTAGTATCTTTTCTAATGATTTCAGTTCTGAGGGTTTAGCTTTTTTTATTATTTTTTTAGTTGTTTTTGCTACGTTAGTTGCCACCGCAGTATTGTTTTTCACGATCTTTTCTTCTTCAATTTTGCTCATTGTCACTTCTTCTTTATTTGTTTCTTGTTGCTCTATGATTTTATTTGTCTCTTCCGTTTCCATTTCATCCAGACTGGTTAAGCTAGATGCTGCTGATAAAAACCTATTTGTTTCACTCAACTTAGGCTCGTCTGAAGTGCTAATTTCTTCTGTTGTGATCGAATGCTGTCTTTTTTCACCTGTTTTATTTTCATTTTCCTGATATTTTTCATAATTCTTATTATCCTCTGTACTAATAAATATTCGAAATTGTTCGTCTTCATATTTTACTAATATCGAATCTGGAATTTCTTCCTTTTCACTTTCCTCATTCATTTCCTCAGGTAAAATGTAAACCTGTCTCCTAAAACTGAAAACATGTTTAAAACCTTCTTCATGCATTCCTGCTTTTATGAACGTTACTGGTGATGTTATCTTTACATTTATTTTACTTAATGCCTCTTCTATGACAATATGTGGTATGTGAGGAGACACATTGGGATTATTCTCTTGGCCGGATTTATTAACTTACGTATTTTAAAACTTTTTTCCCTAATCATTATGTAGTCGTGTTCGTTTGCAAATTTATCCGCAAGTTGCTTGTTTTTTAAATATATACATATTCTATTATTTGAAATTCGGGACGCAAATAGTATGTTATTTGGTTCTATATATTGTCCGATCGCATATACATACTCTTTTAATTTAATTTCATGTGCTCGCTTCGGCGGCACATATACTAAAATTGGAACGATACAGAGAAGATTAGCATGGTCCCTGCGCAAGGATGACACGCAAAATTTCAATATCTCGCAGCAAAGTCAGTGGTTGTTGGATTCTCTTTTCTTTATCGATGATAAGCATTGAACATTTATGTTTATTCAGTATTAAGCCAGTCTCTTTGCCGACCACATCTATTCTTGATAGTAATTCAAACATTTCTTGCTCTGTGCTGGCCAGTAATACAGTGTCGTCTGCAAATCTGATATTTGTAATTTTTTTCCCTCCGATAGATATTCCTCCTTGCCATCTTTCCATAGTTTTTCTTACAATCCATTCCCCGTAGATGTTGAAGAAGAGTCGGTGAAATACAGCAACCTTGGCGTACTCCCTTTCTTGCTGAAAATTCTTTCAATTTTTCGTTCTCTAGTTTAATGAAACCTTTATTATTAAAGTACAATTTTTGTATCAAATAAATTAGATGCTTCGGTGTTCCCATTTCTAGTAATATTTGCCACATTATCGTCCACTTGATGTCATGAAAAGCTTTCTGGTAATCTAAAAAACAAAGCAGTCCCGGAATGTTATATTCGTTGCATTTTTCTATTATTTGTATTATATTTAATAGTTGTTCACGTGTGCCTCTACCTGGTACAAACCCAGCTTGTTTTTTCGAAATTTGTGGTAGGAGATAGTATTTAAGCATATATATAAAAATAAATAAATTGGTAAGCTTTCTGCTTGTTCATTAAAGTAGGGCCGATTGAAAAATTAGGTATATGGATGACTAATTTAGTTTACTGATGAAATTGTTTAGAGAAAACGGAATATGTTGAGCACGATGAAGTGAAATTGAGAATTTTTCGTATTTTAAGAAAATGTAAGATGTCTATATATATATATATATATATATATATATATATATATATATATATATAAATAATGGACGATAGCACTTTTACGATTCATATACGAGCAACTGTTCCGAATGAATGTAATTACAATACAAAACGATGTTGCATGCCCATTGCAATACATTGTGGCCCATTAGTAACTATGACGACCTATATAATAAAGACGAAAGGTGAAATTTTGGTATATCGTAACCTTTTCACAATATGATAAAACTCGCGCAATGTTCAATAAAACTCCTCCTTTTTATCTAAAAGTAAAGAATTGGAAACAGATTTTGTAGACAGCTGTCTGTTATCTGCGTCTGAATGGATATTCAACGCGAATTATTCGAACTTCGATGACGGCCGGTAAAGTGTTATATTTAAGCGATTTAATGGGTACGATCGACATTTTTATCTTCGATATTCGATAAGCGTTCACAATTTTTGTGTTGTGTATTTTTTCGTTTAAAAAGGCACCAATTCATACCCTATCGTTCTATATTATCTATTGATAGGCCACAAAGGACGCTTGTTTGTAGGAGGTGAAGAAAGATGTCATTTGCTTAAAGAAAGAATGAAATTTCCGTCTCGGTGAAAAATTTTAAAACTCACGAAGTTGTTAAATATTTCTGTTAGCATTTGGATTAGAGATCGACCTGAACAAACGTGTGACTTAGAAAGGAAGACAATTAGATCTCAGCACTTTACCTTTTTTTAGCAGACACACCGACCTGTCGCTTGAAAACAAACGGCTAGCTTATATTCAAACTCATATCCGTAGTTTGACATGATGGACTTGTACCAAAAACACGCGTAGTATAAACAAGGTACTTCGATACTTGTCGTTTTCGTATTTTGGTACGTATTAAATATCGAAATCTACAATCGATATCATTTTGTTTATTTATAAATTCATTAAAGTACGTTCTAACATGTTTATATGTCTTCCTTAAATTGCCTTTCTTGTAACTTTCTTCTACTTCATTGCAACTTGTTTCTAGATGCTCTGTCTTAGCTTTTTTTTCGACCTCTATGTTCATTTTGTTCTTATATTTTCTGTGCGTGTACCATATTCCGTGTTTACGTTTTTATATTTCCTTCTTTCTTCTATTAGATTTGGTATCTCACTAGTGATCCGTGGCTTTCTGCATATTGTGTTTCTTTTACTTAACACTTTTGTTGCAGCATTTGTTATTAGTTCATTCCATTTTTCAGTTACATTGCTTCCTTTTTTTCATCGTTTCTGGGTTAATCTTAAATTTTTCTTGATATTTGATTTTGGTTTTCTTCATTTCTTGTGTTCCTATTTTTTTAACTTTTTTTTTTTAATGTGCCGTTTTTAATACAATAATATTGATGTCATCAATACTAGGTTGCGGTCACTATATGTCTGCTCCCGGTAGGCTTCGTTTACTTGATTTCGATATCTCTTACCATGATATAGTCTATTTGTTACCTTTCTTAGCCGGCATTATATAATTTCCTTCTAGGTGGTTGTTTGAAAATTTATTTCCTATTATCATTTTAATGACAACGCAGAAGTTTATTAATTTTTCTTCTCTTTTATTTATTTTGTCTAAACCTCTTACTATTCATTATCGCCTTGCTTCTTCAACTATCCTGTTTTCTTACTATGGTTAGGTTGTACATAGTTTGTAACTTTGAAAAGTTTGGAATGTAATGATTGAAGAAAAAAAATAAACAACAAAAATCAGTTAAAATCACTAAAATATCTTTATAAAAAATCAGAAAGCTTTTCGACTGTTAAGCCATTATCAAGTGAATATAAAAAATATAAATTATAAAAATATATATATATATAAATTTATGAAAAATATAAAATGCAAAAAATTTATTACTCAGATACATAATTTACATAAATTATCGATGAAACGGTATTTTTAAATAATCTGATAGTTAATGTAGTAAACAACACAATCAACAAATACGTAAAACATAACGTTGATAGGAAATAGAATTTATACATAAACAATAATACAATAGCAAAGTGTTACTTCTTCCTGTTGTTATGTCTTGTACTTCTTCGTCTGTATAACTGCTTGTTGGTATAAACACAATTATCGTTGCTGTTATTACTGGTGTTGAATCCAATTATACCAATTGAATTGAAGATAAGGTTTCATATTAGTTCCCCCCATCGTCCGTTAAGGATTAATCCTACTCCATTTTTTCCTTCGTCTGATCCTGAGTGTATTATAATTTCCACTCCAAATGTCGTCACTAGTAATCGATTTTATTTCTGTCCATTTCGATTTTAATATTTTCAAGTTTTCCTTCTCTCTTTCAAGGTGTTACATTTCATGTCACCCATTTTAACCTCGTTTGAGCCGGTAATAAATTTTTTTTATAAATCTCGACCTTCCGTCTTAGGTAGTCGCATATTTCACATACCAAAAAATATCTGGCGCAAGTTGCTAGCCGGATCGTATAACTTCTTCACATCGGTATTTGTACTTTTCCCGGTTGAAATCTCGGAAATATAATGAGCTAGATTACCGTTTAGTTTTATGGCCGCCATAGTAATATGCACTTCAGCTCGATAAAAATCTATTTACAGCTCTTCTTGAACATACTATTCACAAACAGTACTCATAGTCCTATCGGATTATTCGAATGGCTCCTTATTTGTGAGCTTTATCAGATTATTCGAATGGCTGCTTATTTGTGAGCTTTCCAGCTTAGGTGGTCCCCTTATTGTAGTTTACAGTACCGGTGGCATAGTCTACAAAATCATCGAAGTACGTAAACCTTTTCGCCATCCATGTAAGTGGAAGGGCATGTATGTACACATTCGATAACTGGAAGTGAAACTGGCGCACAGCCTCCGAAAATGTGAGTGTACAAGTGGTTGTTATATTATTATTACACATTATAAAGTGGAGTTGTAGTACGATTAAGTTTAAACTTGCGGTATACATTGCACCTGTGTAAATAAAACAAACTCTAAAATAATTATTAATTCGAATAATAAGGTATTAATCGCGAAAAGAATATATTCGATTAATACATCTATACGTAATTTATTATAAAATATGTACGGGAATCGTTATTTTAAAAATTAGCACGTGGAAATTGAAAATTCCATTTGGGATAGAACATTGGAATAATTCGATTTAAATTAATTTTTCATACGAACCCGTTAGTTTAATCGTTATTCAGACTTAGTTCACCTCCCCTTAGGCGCGCCGAATTATTCATCCGACCAGACGGAAAGTTTGGACGACCCTTCGTTAAGCGATGTACAATAGCGCTATTATCGCGGACGGATAAGTGGTGTTTTGAGATTAATCCCTTTTTGATACGATAGAAAAACACACTAGACGCGTTTGTGCCTATGTAATGTAATGGATTGGTATTGTTTATTATTGAAAAGACGTAAAATTATTATTATATATATACTCGTATAATATATATATATGTATATATATATATATATTACATGTACATTTATTTACACACATTTATATTTACACTTCATTAGGCTCCTATCATTATCACCATCGTTTTCCCGTTATTATTACATGTATTATTCGTATCTTCGTTTCAATGAAAACCGGAATAATAATTAATTAAAGACAAATCTAGCGGAAAGGCATTTTAGATAATGCGATTCGGAATGTTAATCTCGGTTACGTATCTAGCTTGTATTTGTGTTTATATCTTCTAGAATATTCAAAAACATATAATGGCCGAATATGCTTTCTTTATGTCATTTTGCATATCGTATTGCTGTATTCGTCTATTCCCGTAGTTAGTAGACAAAAATTCGTCGTACACGATTATTACAGTCCTGTTGGAAGGTGTAAAAAAAAATGAAAATATGTTAAAAACATAAAATAGCACACTAAGTAATATAGAATCTGATAAAGAAGTATGTAAGTCCAGACTTGAAGAACATCCGCGAACGATCGTGAACATGTAGCAATAATTTTTTTTCTGACTTCTTTTTTTATCTCGTTCACATCTAGAATTGACTAGTGCAGTCATTTTTACTAGATTCTAATGTAAATCAATAACTTTTCTTATTTTTCTTGTGACCTACACGTTGTTGTAGAAGGTTCCCTGCAAGAGCATTTCCATATCCTTCCAATCTCAATAAGTGATTGGCGACAGTTAGTTTTATTTCTTCTGTAACGTATTGTAGATTTCGATGTAGTTTGATACATACTACGGTGCTCCCACCACGAGGTAAATAATTTTTTATTCGAAACAATTACAATTTAACATTGTCTCCTTCAAAATAATTATCTTAAGCTACGCAGCGTTAGAAACGGTCCGTCCTTCCAATCCTCGTAGCATTGACTCGCATAATAGCCTTCAGCTCGTCGGTTACAGCCATTTGGATGTTTTTAAGTGTCCCAAAATAAGTTCGCACGAGGTGTTTTTTCAACCTCGGGAAGAGAAAAAAGTCACAAGGACTCAAGTCTGGCGAATAAGTAAACTAAGGAGCCGCGGGAATTTTTTTATTGGCTAAAACCTGTTTATTGAGATTGCTGTGTGACACGGCGCATTATAATGATACAACAGCTAGATGTTCTTTATGTTTTGATCTCACACGAAAGACTTTTTTTTCGAAGTCTTTCAAGGACCTCCAGTTAAAAATGTTCATCGATCGTTTGGCCTTCAGGCACAAATTCTTTGCGGACGATTCCCCGCCTATCCAAAAAAAAAAACAAATCAGCATGTATTTGATCTTCAACTTACTCATTCGTGTTTTTTTCGGCCTTTGAAAGAATGAAGTATGTCACACACTTCATGCACTGGCGTTTCGTTTCTGGGTCGTACTCAAAAACCCAACACTCGTCATCAGTAATGGCATGTTCTAGAAAATAGAGATCGCTTTCAATCTAGCCCGAAAAATCAAGACTATTTTCTTTTCTGAGAACTTTTTGGCCTTTGAAAAAAGTTTTTCAGAATCACTTTTACACAAAAATTTTCTTACCTCCAATCCATTAGTCGAAATCTGATGAACGGTGGTGTAATTCGAATTCAACTCTTCCACAATAATTCCGATTGTTAATCGTCGATCTAAACGGACAAGGGACTCTGTTGACACGTTCATTGGTGCTTGCAGCTGTAGGTTTCTCCTCTATGGTTCATCTTCGATCGAGACTGTCTTCCTTCTGAAAATGCCTTAAACCACCGAAAAACCTGGGCCCTTAACGATACACTATCTCCGTACGCCTGCCGAAGCTTTTCAAAAGTTTCTGTTGCATTGTGTCCTAGTTTAAAGCAAAACTTGATTAGCTCCAAATTGATGCTACTCATTTTTAGAACACACTAGAAAAACCGGTTTCACGAAAACTAATTTTACGGACAAACAGATGACTTTAGTAAGTGCAAACTAGTTCATGTAAATAATGTCAGAAGATCAATTGCCACTCGTGCCAGAGTGGTGTCGCCATTGCTTGGACGAAAATCGATTCTTAATCTAACGACAAAAATACAGGAGATATGGTATAGAAATATAGTGTGCGACATGTCGAACAAATTTACAAAAGATACAACAGCAGTCAAAGATACTACGCACTATTGCCTACATGCCAATACACAATGACTTGAATATGCCGTATGTAAACGATATCTATGTGAAGCAATATAAAAGTTCTTCGAAAAATTATAGTACTACTCTGAATTCTCTAGTGCACAGAATGTTTTTTGTCGAACATCCAGTCAATAGACGACTGAAAAGAAGAAAATAGTGTCGCGATGCTCTTCCGATCACCTAAGCAGTCAGATGGTTCGCTGTGATGTTGCACTGTACGCTGGAAGGAGAACCTTTTTACCGTGATGAAAACCTATAGCCTTCTATTAGGCCGGCTAGATTAATTATCAGTTTTGCTGTGTTTTTTTTTTGTTAGTTTTTGAGCATTGGTTGTTTGTGTCCAATTTTAGCGGGTACAACAATTAAAAATCATTACTGGAGGCACATAACATATGCACCTGATGTTGCTCTGAATCTCCCGTCTCCAGTGTTGCTAGATCAAACGCGACATTATATATATATATATATATATATATATATATATATATATATATATATATATATACTCATTGTTTTTAGCATGCCGCTGGCACGACATGAGTGAGAATCCCTTCGGGGACGAGAACTTTTCACAGTTAAAAGATCTCTAGTCAATTCAGCCATCCGATTGATCGATAAACGAATACCAATTTACCGAGAAAATCCAAGAAACTAGGGGGGGCAATGGGCTTTCCGGAGGAGGAATAAACTGACTAATATCGGTTTCCCGGGGAGGACAATGGCGAATCACCAAGTATTGGCTTGCCAGGGAGAACAATAGTGAATTACTAGAGCATCGTTTGTTCGGTCCTCTATTAATCTTCTGGTTCATTCAACTACTTGAAAGCTTTATTTATATATTTAAGTTTTAGCGGTATTAGCATTTTTTCCATTACTTTGTACTATTAGTCTTTATTTTTTCGATATTTTAACGATAATCATTAATATGCGTCGTTGTACCACTGTAGTTAATCTATAGTACGCACACACACACACACACAATTAGTCTTATTATCATTTGTACTCTGTGCGTGTAAATTGTACTTTATTAAGAAATATAGTAATTTTTATTTTTCGTTTGTTGCGCGTTTATTATATAGTGGACTACATACTGAGTATACATATTTATAAGTTTTAAATAATGCTCCGATTAATAGCATTATTACGAATGCTGACTAAACTAATTACGAGCTAATGACAGAATGAGCGTGCTCAAACCGCATAAAATAGTCGTCATTGTAATTGTAAAAGTTAAATTAATTTTTGTTTTTTCTATAACGAAGTCGGTTAAGTCATGCGAATAAGTAGGTGAAACGGCCAAGCGAAGAAGGTATTCTGGAAATGGGTCGGATGTTGAGCGGTGGTAATACGCAGACAAGGAGGTTGTAGCAGAGTTAATCGCATCGTCGAAATTAAATTGTAAAAACTTTTAAGTAAACTTTTTTTTTTTTAAATTTATTTAATCACGTAAATTTGTCTTTTTTTTTTTTTGGTTTTAACAATCGGATTTGTTTTGGATAGATTTAATAAAAATAAGATTGAAAATTAATATATATATATATATATATATATATATATATATATATATATACATATATATATATATATATATATACCGTATTACTTCGAATTTAAGACGCACTTTTTTTTCACAATTCAAGGTCTAAAATCAAGGGTGCGTCTTAAATTCCAGATACTTTCTAAATTGACCACATGTATAAGAGTAAAACTACCTATTATACGTACTAAAATCTGCTATTATACGTGGAATAGTGGTAGTAGTCCTATTGTATTTGCTACATTAATGCTATCGATATATTACACTAGCTGTAGGAGTTGATTAATGATGTTTATAAAAGTGACTTGTAAACCCACTCCCATTTCCGGTCACAGTCGTTGCTCGTCAGTCAGTGTCGCTCTCCCAAACATTGCAGTTACTAACCCATCGTTGTTTTGTTAATACGGTACTTTTTCTTTTTATTGATGGAAAAGCGTTTTAAATACGAAGCGGAATTTAAGCGTAAAGTTATTTTATGCGCAGAAAATATCGGAAATCGTGCCGCCGGTAAACAGTTCTCGATTAACGAAGTGAATGTTCGCCGTTGGCGTGAAATGAAAAATAAGTTATTCGCGTGTAAACGAACAAAAAAATCATTTTCGGGACCAAAACATGGAAGATATCCGGAAATCGATGCTGCCGTTTTAACTAATTTTAAAGAACTTCGCACGAAACGTCTTCCAGTAACGCGAGAAGCATTAATGTTAAAAGCCAGAGAAATTGCCAGCGATAAAACTCTTCAATTTAAAGCTAGTCGTGGATGGTGTGAAAAATTCATGAAAAGACAATGTCTATCATTACGTTGTAGAACCACAATTTGCCAGAAACTAACATCTGATTATGAGGATAAATTGGTGCAGTATCAACGTCATGTAATACAACTTAGGTTAAAGAAACAATACCATCTTACTGATGAAACTGCTGTTTTCTTTGACATGCCAAGAAATTACACGGTCAGTGAGAAGGGGCAAAAACAAGTAACAGGGAAAACAACCGGCTACGAAAAATTAAGAGTAACTGTTATGCTCAGTGCTACTGCGGATGGCAATAAGTTACCGCCGTATGTAATCCTGAACAGAAAAACTGTGCCAAAGGAAATCTTCTCGGATGGGGTTATTGTTCGAGCCCAACAAAATGCCTGGATGACAAGTAAACTTATGCAAGATTGGTTGGAGTGCGTATGGGAGCGAAGACCAGGTGGACTTCTCAAACGAGACAGCATGTTAGTGATGGATACGTTTCGCGGTCATTTATCTGACGACATTAAAACCAGATTGGCAAATAGAAAATACGATTTAGTAGTCATTCCTGGAGGTATGACAAGTCAGTTACAACCTCTTGATGTCGGTGTTAATAAAGCCTTTGAAGATCGTATTCGTGCGCAATACAATCAATGGTTGACTGAAAATAATCATCCTCTCACATCAACGGGCAAAATCAAACGAGCCTCAGCAGGTACGATTGTAGGATGGATTTCAAAAGCTTGGAAATATTTACCGCCCTGTATAATCATTAAATCCTTTTTGAAGTGCTGTATATCGAATGCATTGGATGGCTTTGAAGATGATTGTGCATGGAATCATAGTGACGAAGATGACGCAAACGATTCTACTTCAACGTCCGGCAATGACGACGATTCAACAACCGACGATAGCAATTAAAAACATAATTAGAAAAAGCAATAAATAGGTAATTTCGTCATAAAAATTACTGTTTTTTCCTGTTTTTTTTTTTTTTTTTTTTTATTGCAAATGAAATTGCGCTAAGTAAGCCTATGTACCTATAAGTTTATAATATTTCGTATTATGCTGAATAAGTATACGGGTATTGACTATTAGTATTTTAATTATTTCTATTTCTTCCAAAACTTCCTAAAACCTTGTAATTTTAATGCGTCTTAAATTCGATGAATTTTTTTTTTCTTCACGTTGAAAACCAAAAACCAGGGTGCGTCTTAAATTCGAGAGCGTCTTAAATTCGAATTAATACGGTATTACGACGATCATGTTAGCTCGCCGCGAAATAAAAATTAATAATAAACTTATTGAAATAAAATTTATATAATAAAAATTAATAATAAACTTATTGAAATAAAATTTATATATATATATATATACATATATATACAGTCGAATCCGCTTATAAGGGACACATCGGGCGGAAGTCATTTGTCCCTTATAACCGGTTGTCCCTTATAAGCGAATTTTTTAAAATCTCTTATTGAAGCGAGTATATATACATTTTAGTAAACAATTAACATACTTATAACCTTATTAATGCGTAAAATTTATATGGAAATTAAGAGAAAAATTCAGGAGGCATACATAAGGTAAAAGAACCTGACTGCCCTTTTCAGTACTATTCCATTTTTTACATAAGTTCTGTTCATTTGTTTTTAAACGGGAGACGGTGTTTTTGGAGACGCCCATGATTTTTGCTAACTCCCGAATAGGCATATTGGGAGGTTGAATTTCGATTTTGTCTGAAATAGAAATTTTTCCTTTAATGATAAACATTTATGCGACATTTTATTCATACAAAAAATTCACCAGAACTAAAAAAAGAAAAGAAAATTTTCGTAAGAAAAAAATAAATAAAACCGCACGATGCACTACAGTTTTTGCAGAACTATACTAAGAACTAATAAGCTATTGGAGAGTGCATAATTATTAATAAACGTACAGAAGAAAAAACAGTATAGCGTCAATGAAAGAATGTCAACACAAGAAAAACAAAAGGAAGAAAAAACAAAAATGTTCACTTAAACAAAAACGAATTGTAAAAATGACTAAAAAATTTTTATTCAATTTTTGTTTATGTGAATATTTTCGTTTTACGACCGGAAGTGTCATTTTATATCGGCTGGCTTATCGCCCCTCTCACTATTTATTGCCTTGAAAGTCTATTTGTCCCTTATAACCGAGGCGTTGTCCCTCTAAAGTGAACTAAAACAACCTTCATTTCATACGTTTGATTCGGGGTTTTGCAGATTAACGGCTGTCCCCTATATCCGGCGTTCCTTAAAAGCGGATTCGACTATATATATATATATATATATATATATATATATATATATATATATATATATATATATATATATATATATATGCATGTATTACATTAATAGATTTACTTTTATACATGTTTCAGAAAGATCGCTCGATATAAACACTATATTAATTAGCAATAAGCAAAATAAGGAACAATATTTAATATTAATGTCGGTATAATGACGAAAGAAATATAGAAAAATTGAAACAGGTTTTGTAAGAAATCATTCGTTTGACGAAAAAAATTCACATACTATAAATGTGAACAATTTGAAAAAATAATGACAAACTAATTTAAAAAAAACATCATATATATATATATATATATTGCGATGAAATAATAAATAATAGTAAAAAATGAAATAATAAATAATAGTAAACATTGTTGGCTGCTCAAGACAGATCGGATTGGAGGATAATAGCATATGCGGGCGGTCTCATAATATCACTACACTCTTCCGAGGGTCCAAAGGAAGAAGAAGATATATATATATATATACGGAGGACATTATTGGAATTATTAGTAGTCCATATATGATAGTTTGAACAGTGTGGAATGTAGTGATTTAAAAAAAATCAATAATTTTTGTTCAAAATGACTACGAAGAGTCTGTTATCTCCTCCGTTTGTTTTATTAATTCTTTATATAACCGTGTTAAATCAAATATTGACGCTTTAATGTGTTTTTTTTCTTTTCATCGTATTATAGATAGTTTTATTAAATTTTAATAATTTAATATCGGTTACTGATAGTTTTAAAGGATTACGTTATTTATAAGTATTATTTTTAAAATCGCACTTCGCAAGCATACGTGTATTCATTTCGTTTCCTTCACTTACAATTATGCTTCTTTTCAGCGACACTTCGCATACATTAGTGTTTTCCTGCACCTTTATAAATACGATTTATTTCGATACATTTCGCCGAACGACTAAGTTCGAATCGGGTAACTCTAAAAATGACGTAACGGTTCCTAATTTGAAGGTTAGATTAATTGTAAGAAATTAGGGGCGACGCAAACTCGCAATTGAAAGGTTAACGCTTAATATTACAGAGATGAGAGATTGAATTAAAAGGAGAAAAAAGTACTTTTAAGTGATAATCTTTTTTTTTTTTTTTGGTCCCCAGTTCGTAAATTACGATGGGGTAAATTTATTTATAAGTGAGATACGTGTAATTTATAAATAATGAACTGAAAAGAGCCCATCCAATTAAGTTTACGGTGCTCAGTTCAGCCCATTTTATATTAAGGTGATATTATACAATTAATCTGATTAAAATATACGTAGATGTATTTTGCGGTATGTTATTTCCGATACTGTGAAAACGTCAAAAATTTTGAACTACTTATCCACCAATTCTGTTGCATTTATATCTGCGAAATCTGCAGTAATTGCATCCTGTCAGTATATGCTTTACTTATTCGTAATATTTCGTACTTATATAAATAGTCTTTAAATAATCCATGTCCGCTAATAAACTGTGTATTGAATTTGGCACGAATACAACATTTTTTAGTCTTCTGTCTACACTGGGAAAATATTGTTTCGCTAGTCCATTCATTCCATAACCTTTGATATTTTTTAACATAATATTCATCCGATACTATTTTGAATTGTTTAATTGTTAGCTCTTGATGCAAATAGTACGGATGCTTTGCGTGTTGTTAAATTCACGAGTTATATTTACATTATTTTTTATTAATAAAATATTAATATCTTTCCCAATCTCATACACCGACGGTTTAATACGAGCGATGCTAGCCATAATTGTTCTGTAATATTTGATTAATTTTATGGCAATCATTCTCTGGAATGCTTTTAATTTGTTTTGAAATCGTTTGATATTTAATATGTCATTATATATTACGCTGCCATAAAATGTTTGGTAATATTATATTTTTATATAATATTAGTCCCTTTTTATAGTTTATTCTATTGTTATTGTTATTTATTGAATACCCTTATAAATTTGCTAATTTTTGTTGTAATATGATTGAAGTGATTATAGAATTTTAAGTAATTATCAATTACTAAGTATTTGGTTTGTGTGACATATTGTATGTCTAATCCATATTGCGTTAAATTTAACTTTTTATTTTGTAATTTCCTATTGAATAACATCATATAGGTTGATTTCGAATTGTTGATGCTGAGATTAAATGATTGTAACCATTTATTTATTGCACGGTATACCTCATTTAATTTCTTTCCTAAAGAGATTTCATTTTTATCGTCAATTGCTATATCGTCCACAAAAGTAAAAATTTTCACATTATTTAGAATTAGTATAATTTGTGAGAAAACTAAGTTCGACAAGTACGGCCCTAATACAGACTCTTGCGGTACTCCCATAACGATTTTTTGTTGTTTGGAATATGTACCTATTTCAAGTATTGTGGATCGATCTTGAAAGTATTAATTGACAATATTCAGTATGCTGTAATTTTTTAATAATAACATAAGCTTATTTAATCAAAAGCCTTTGTAATGTTAAGTGTAATTAGACAAGTACAAAAGCCTTTATTTTTAAAAGTTTTAATGTTATGCAAAATATTATATATCGCCATTTCAGACGATCTGCCTGGCAATGCGCCGTACTGATTTTCATTAATTATATTTTTGCTTTCTACAAATTCTTTTAGTCTTTTATGTATGCATTTTTTATATATTTTACTTAAGTTGGATAATAATGCTATGGCTCTGTTACAGACAGATTCGGGTTTTTATTTGGTTTTGGCAGAATGACTGTTTTGCTTATTTGGAATGAGAAAGTACGAATAAGTCGGACTTTTATTTCGGTACTATATTACATACGCTAGACGAAAACAAGTTTCTTCGTCAAAAGGGTACGGAATGAATCAAATTTTAAATAACAAATAATTTGAAAAAGTAGCGATGAGATACTTTTGCTCTTTACTGACTGAAGAAATTTTATAATAACTTTTGAAGTGAAACTTCTATTGGCGCGGTTTTTATATGGCAAGTTAATCTGAAAAACGAGCGAGCGTAAATAACAAACGGATATATATATATATATATATATATACATATAAATAGGTGTATATACACATATATATACCCTTCGCATGTACAGCGTCGTCAAACCACGTTTATAGTTAGGCTTATTCTTACATATATATATATATATACATATATATATATGTGTGTGTGTGCATAAGTGTGGGGTATATATATATATACACGCGTAAAAAAAACTTTGTATCGAATTTAGTTAAAATGTCTTTAAGTTTTATTTCTTCCCAGCGCTCCCAGGTACAGATGTTTTTTAATACAAAACAAACGTATATATTTTCACAATAAAGGTATTTACATTTTGATATATGTATACATATATATATATATAGTGTGCTATTGTATACTGTTTGTAAATATTGAAACCGTTAATTAAATTTTAAAAAAATTTCAATGGTTACAAAGTTGATACATACCCCTTTTATTCAAGATTTTAAATGAAATAGACTTCAATTCTGTTTATTTTATTGTACATGTTCATATTTAACAATAGGGAGCGGATTCCTCTGTTATGGAAGAAATAAATAAATGAATATATATATGTATATATTCATACTTGTATTATATATACCTATATATTATATATATATATAAAAGTGTGTATATATATTTATAGGTAAACAAATAATGATATTACTGTGATAATAATAAAAAATAATAATATGGGGTGTTGTGGAATTGGTACCATAATTATGGAAGATAAGTGCGAGAAAACGACGATTAAAATGAAAGCTTTTAGCGGTTCGCGATGATGGAACAATTAAATTATGGAAAGTTTAAACGAATAAGAACAAGACCCATATTTCGTCCCTACGCACACACACGTATATATATATATACATACACACATATATACATATGTGTCTATCTCACTTCCTCATCTTAGTTCCGCGTAATAAATATATCAACTTTTGTTTTTGTCTTTTTCTATTGTATTGCTATTATCTATCTTATTCTTTCTGTATTCTGGAAACGATGCTTAACTAAAATCCTTCTTAACGTTACCGCATAGACGTTGCAGTATGAAGGTTTTTTCATCCGAGGCTCCAAGTATTCATCAGTTCGTCGGTTCTTACGTTCCACGGAAATCGCTATCAGCATTATTTCAGTAACGACATTCATTAAAACTTGCTAATGACTTTCATCGTCAGACATACAGCATCCGCGAATACAAACGGGGCATTTTCGATTTATATATTTCATTTCGTTTCTGTGTCTTTCTCATTATCACCCGTCTATAATTTTCGTAAATGTGGATATGTATATATACATATATATATATATATATATATATATATATATATATATTATTATACACGTATACGACTATTATGTAGAAGTAGTGATGAGCATAACCGACTTACGACTAACGACTAACGACTAACGACTAATCCGATTTAATTAAATAACCGGCTGATTCGGTTTTTCCAAAATAACCGAATAAATTAGTCGTTTTCTGAAAATATTTTTTTTTAAATTTGTTTATTAATTTACGCGATTGATTAAATATTCTTCTTTATTTACATATAATTATAAAGGCGTTTTAATATTAATTTCTCTAATACCTTTCCTAAAATAGGCAGTAAACTGATTGGCCGGTATTACTTCCTGACAATCCAATACTACGTGAAGATAATGTCGTCCCCGATCACCAGCTCGGTTTCCAAAATGATCACTATACATCAGTGTCGCCATGTTGTTGATATGATATCATCTACTTTTGAGGAGAAGCGGTACTGTACTAGTATATTTTTGGACGTTTCTCAAGCGTTTGACCGTGTATGGTATGAAGGGCTTCTATTTAAGTTAAAAACGTTTTTAATAATCTTTATTTATTACTTAAGTCTTATCTATGTGAACGATATTTCTGTATCAAAGAAGACGACGTTTTCTCCACACATTACAGTGTTCGTTCCGTGGTGCCTCAGGGCAGCATACTTGGACCAGCACTGTATGTAGTCTACGCGCCAGATATACCTCGTTATCCTGACACATTGATGTGTACATTTGCAGACGATATTGCAATACTGTCAAAACATGGAGATCATGTTCCAGCTTACACAGTCTTGCAACAACATGTTAACCAACTTGAACCATGGTTTACGAAATGGCGAATTCATTTAAATATCAGTAAATATCGTCATGTTACATTCACACTTAGAAGAGGAACATGCAGTCCGATATATATTAATAACGCAGTTATTCCCCGCGCTGACCGTGTCTGCTATCGTGACTTGTACCTCGATAGCCGTTTGACATGCAGATACCATCTAACTGTTAAGAATCAACAGTTACGCAGAAGATATACAGTACTGATGCGACTATTTGATCAACGATCCAAATTAAATATTAAGGACAAAGTACTTCTATATAGTACTCTATTAAAACCGATTTGGTTGTATGTATGAGAATTATGGGGTTCGTGCAGGCCATCAAATATGAAGCGCATACAATGCACGCAGTCAAAAATCTTAAGGAAGATAATTAATGTTCTGTGGATCGTATCAAATTAAAAAACCCATCGGGATTTGAACCTATCAATAATAGCAGAGATTGTGAAGACTAGATACAGAAAATTCCACAAAAAGCTACCTACAAGAGTTAGGTCCTTATATCGGCCTCGGCAGAACGCCAATTACCAGAAGGCAACAAAAGATTAAAGCGCCGCTACCCTAAGATGTACATATATGGGCTCGTTGGAACGCTTCTACGTACATCCTCGATAAGTTATGCTCATTCAGCAAACGCGCTTATTGTTTTCGCGTATACAAAGAATTGAAAAAGAAACATATAATTATAAAATTTTGTAAAGATGTTATTTTGTTCATATATGTAAATTTAATGTTTTATTTAATTTGTACATCATATGGTAAGTAGTATGTGATGTGCTTTAAAACAGAACAGAACTTAATCGCTACGTTTGTAGATGACACAGCCATCTCGGCTATGGATACAGATCCTAAAGTAGCCTTATAAAAATTACAAACCTACTTAAACCAGATTCCATCAAAGTCAACGAGAATAAATCTCAGCAAATTACATTTGCCACGCGCAAACTTAATTGTCCTCCAGTTTCATTAAACAACAAAATACTTCATCAAGCTGACTTAGTCAATTATCTCGGTTTCATCATAGACGGAAGATTAACACGGAAAAACCATATTACAGCCAAGCGCAAGCAGTTGAACATCAAATTTTCACAACTTTACCGGTTGATCGGACATCGATCTCGCCTATCATTGGAGTCAAAACTACTAGTATACAAAACTGTATTGAAACCAGCTTGGACCTATAGAGCTAATGGGTTTGCACATCAAACATAAACTTGATGGTTATACAGCGGTCCCAATCAAAAGCTCTGAGATGTATATTAGGAGATGGTATGTCACAAATGAAACTATCCACACGGACACTCGCTTCCAAACTGTACAAGAAGTCGCCGGCAGGCACAGCAACAACTATAACTTCTTCCAAATCCACTGGTAACGGAATTACAACACCATAACAAAGACATGGGACGACTGAAAAGATACCAGCCGCAAGACCTAGCACAAGGTTCGACATAATAAAATAAAAACATAAATCTCGAGGAGTGCTACCACTGGGTAGTATCTCCAATCAAGATGGAATCTCAAATATAATTCGCCTATTGTCCTCACGGGACAGATTGCAAATAAAAAAAAATAAATATTCCGATTGAAATATGAAATATTCTATTGTGTGTGTGTCTTTTTTTACTGTGTTCATCAAAGTTTACTTCGGATTTAATAACAGTTTAACAGTATGCAATTATAATTTGATTTAAGTAATTTTTGGATATGGTATGCAGAAAATAACGACATCAGTCGGTTTTATTTGAAAACTAGTCGGATTTAGAAAACGGCGATTCTTATTTTTACTAGAATAAATTATTAATTTCGTAAAGTACCAATTATATATACTCAATATAGCCAATTTATTGATGGAGTTCTAAAATCTCTGTGACTACGTGATTTAGTTCATAAAGTTAATATATTTCTAGATTATTGGTTAGTTACTCTTCAAGTGAAATATATGTTTTAACTTTATTTCAAATACATTTAGTTTATCTTATAACTGTTGATCGTTTATTACTTATTATCATTTAGGGATATTTTCGTTTGTTATACCGTGTTTACATTTGTCCTAATAAAGAATTAAAGTAAATCTGATTGAATAAAAACCTAATAATTATTCGTTTTTTTTTTTTAGAAAAGGCGTTTCTAATTACTCGGGTATGTGAAGTAGTCGGTTATGGCCATCGCTATTATATACCTATATGTTTACATGCACGTATATACATGTATATTGTCGAGGTGGCCTAGTTGCTAGAGTGCTCGACTGTCAACTCGATGGTCGGGGGGTTCGAAACCAACGTGACATAGAAAGTTTTTCATCATTATTTAATCCTTAATTTACACGGTGATATAAAATGATATGCGCGCGCTGCGTCACATATAAATGGTGCCTTAAATGCTAGCTCATTTTGTGCATAAGGCTAAAACGTACAATATCTAGTCACAACGTTCGGCAACGAACAATACGACAATGATGATGATATACATATATGTTTATATGTGCGTATGTATTACTCATATGTACATACATATATATATAAATAGATATAAATTTATATATATATATATATATATAAGACTATTATTCATATATAAACAATTTTTTCTTTTTGATTCATATTATTATTTTTTTTTATGGTCCCAGTTCGTAATACACGATGATGGTGTAAATGTATTAGTAAAATTGAATACAAGGAAATTATATGTAATAAACTGAAAAGAACCCATCCATTTAAGTCTAGGGGCTCTAATCAGTTTATTTTTCAATAATGGTGTAATTTATGTTATTAATTATTTAGTATAATTGTAAATGTATAGTTATCGTTAGTTTATTTCAGCTAAAAGCGTTAAGTTTATAAATTTCTTATTGACTAATTGAGTAACACAAGTATCACTAAAATTAGTACTACTATAGTTACATCCTAAAAGTATATGTTCAGTATTATCAGGTAGGTTGTATACTTGACATTTATTTAAATACGATATTTTATAAGATATTCTTTAATCATACCCATGTCCGGTAATAATAAAATTGCTTTCATATTACAGAGAAAAAGCTACAAGTGTTTGAAATGTGGACGTACAGACGAATAGAGTAAAATGGACGGATAGGATAGCAAATGCAGAAGTGGTTGCGCTGGATTAACTAGACCGATTTTATTATCGTTCTCGAAGAATCATAAGGAAACGTACATAATGCGAAGAATAGAGATCGGTCCCGTCTTTTTAGATTGGTCGTGGACGGGAAAGTATTGATTTGTAAAACACCACCGGGACGAAAACGGCTAACTATATCGGACGGTTTAAATATAAGATAAGAACTTTCGTAGAGAATTAGGATTCAATAAATTCTAAATTTGTAATTTTATTTCGTTAATTACATGTCCAGAAGCTAACTAAATGATAATTGAAAGTTTAACCCTAATAGTATAAACTGTCAAATTGAACGAGGAATCATCGATGCAAATACGAGAACACACCCCACTGTGATAGATCGAATACCACGAACATATAAAGCTTAATTGATCCATCTTCCGTACATTCTTTATACTGAAAATTGAAATAGATGATATTTCCTTCTTAATGTTGCGTGCTGTAGTAAGCATATTGTGATCCAGTAAAGGAATATAATTCGAAAAATCATGAGTTTAATAGCCACAGCGTTATTCATTAATGCTTTCTAAAAATGAATTAAACGCTTTTCGATGACTAGGTCGGTAAAAAGAAGCTATTTATTTATTTGTGTAACATTACGCAGTTGATGACTTATTAGATGTAGTAAATGAAAATGAAGGAGGCGAGGAATTGTGTATAATCGGGAGAATAGTTGAAGAACTATTGAAGAAGAAACCGGATATGCGGACGTATACGAGGTCGATGGAGAATGAAGCCTAGGACGATGTAGTAAAATATGGCGAATAAGAGAGGTGGTTTGGGAGTAAATAAAGTGGGACAAAATCGGGGACTAAAATTTACATTTGGTGCAAAGTTGCGGGAAATTTTACTTTGCAATTTGTGAATTATACAGGCTTTATTATTTTTCAAGCAGTCCCGTACAAATTTTATATAACTGCGCATTATTTAAAGCGATAGAACAGATTCCTGTTCAGTCCCAAGTTCTAGCGCCTCTTGTCGAACACACCAATTTTCTGTTTCCACATTTATGTAGCGTTTTTTTTTTTTTATTTTCTTAGTAAAAATTGGAATACCAGAACTCCATTAATATCTGCATTCTACCATGGTGACATATTATTTGGGTAAAAAGTATTTATTTCTCGTAAATTAGTTAATCGTGTCACATATTTAGTAGCGCGGTAAATATACATCCTAAATTTGAACGTTCCAGATCGTTTTAAAATATTCGGTTTCCGTTTATTTATATCTCCTTCTTTTTTTGTTAACCGACTAGTGTATAGTTTAGCCGCTGTTCACGGATTGCGCTGTTTGACAAAATGAGTACTTGCTCCCTCGAATAATTCTCCCACTTCGTGACTTCGTTCCACGTCTTAATACCCTTTAGAAATCTTTCTACTTCCCCGAAATTTTTCTTTTCTAATGTGCGTATCCTTTCAGAACTCGTTGAAATTTGCTTTTCGTTTTCTAATTACATTCTATAAGTAAACCGTTTTTTTTCTTCATCTCCATTAATTCTTTTTTTTTTTAAAATGTAGCTCCAAGAAAAGACAGCTACTTCCTTTCTGCGATCTTAAACTTTAGCTTAAATAAGCAGCAATCATGATTATTCAACATGTGCACAGATTTAACCCAATGGTTAAGCTCTGTTACGTATATTACTTAGTAACAACCAAGTCAGTAGGTTTGAAACGTTTAAACTTTCTTAAGTCACGATCTGTAGGCAAAGGCCTCCGGATTCGGATGATGATGAAGTCTTCTGTGATGTTATAATCCTGTATTACTTCGTTGACCTATTTGATCTGTAAATCTGGAGGGAGTGCATTATTTCGTCGGAACCAGCGAGCATTGGTAATTAGTCGAAGAAACTTATTCCGAGCTGTCTGGATTATTTTACGATTCGATGCTTTAGTACATATTTGTATCCCGTAATCTCTATTAATAATTATTTTATATTTTTTGGTTTACAGTATGTTACAGATTCAGCGATAAGGTCACTTTCCGAACGACGTGATAAGTTTTTTATCGTCCATGTGTGGATAACCATACATAAAACAGCTCATCATTTCCTGTTCTCGATTTCCATATTTAATCTCCTGTCGCGAAGAACATCCTTCAGCTTCATAAATATACCCCTGGCCATCTCAACGCGCTTTCTTATTTCTGCTATTATCGTTCGTTATCCAAAAGTATAAATGTTTTTCAAATAGACCCAGAATAGTCGCTACGAGTTTTTTGTCGTCGTGGATAAAACTGCTTTTAAAATTTCGTACCGATATAAAAAAATGTCATTTTTTAAAACTTTTTTTGTATTTTTATTTTCATTTGTTTTTTTTTAATGAAATATTTCGAAAAAGATTTTTTACGTTATTTAAGCCGTGTGCTTACGTCCGAGTTACATAAATTATGTTGAATTCTACCGGAATAGTATATATACATATATATATACACACACACACACACATATATATATATATATATATATACTGACAACCTGATTTTTATTACCTAGATTAATAACTTGCCTTCGGTAAAGAACGCTGTTTCCATTATTTTCCTTTAGGAAGATCCTTTTTCTTCAGACCCGATACAACTACGGCGCTATATTTTTTTATTATACCGAAATTTATTAGTTCATAACTATTTCTATTTAAAGACGACTATTAGACTCTACGGGAAAAAGTTAACACAGGTTCAAGGTATAAAACAACTGTAAAACAAAAAGTATAAATATTTAAAGCGAATGGAAAATTTAGTTTTTCTAAATTTGAATATTTTAAATTTACCGAAATATAATATCTGTTTTAAAAGACACTTGTCAAACGATGAAATAAATATATTTTAGTAATAAAGGTTGCGAGAGAAATATGAACGGAATATTACAGTTGGAACAAAATAAAAAAATGAATAGTCATCTGAATGTATTGATATTTGAAAGAGTTTCAACGAAGTTTGATGTTTTTGAAGGTGCTCTAACAGACGAGAAAATATTTCAAACGAGAGTATACTTTTTCGATGAACAACGTAATAATCGAACGATAAAATAAAGCATAGTTGAAGCGTCAATTGATGGCGGAAGAATGGCCTCCGGAATATAAAGCTCCGATTAAGAACTTTGCATTTAATTTCATTCCGACGATAAGCGAGTTCGTTCGATGTGTAAAAAATTATTAACTAATACAGGTGGTTTTTACTGAAATTAGAATAGAAATTAGAGATACCGAGTAGGCTCGAAAGATAACTGTACAATCAGTGCGTATTGCCTGCTGTAATATATAGAGCTGAAACATAAAACTGAACGAATTGAGTTAACATGAACAGCATACGAAACGATTATTCTCGATGTTAGACTCAACGACCACGTGGGTGTTACACATAAATATATATATACGTGTATATATACATCAGGTCATTCGCCCTAGAGGGATGTCGTGATCACGTAGCAATCTGAACTGTTGCGCGTCATATATACTTCAATCGATATCTCCACAACTTCCTGCAAGCTGGAAATTAGCAGAGACTATTCCAATAAAAAAAAAACAAAAAAACCAACAAAGACCCACACCAAATAGAGAGCTACAGACCAATATCAGTAACGTCAGTTTTTTGAAATGTATTTGAGCGAGTGGTCAACAACAGACTAATGTGGGAACTAGAATCACAAAACTTATTAACTAAATATCTATGTGGATTTCGCAAAAATCGAACAACGATAGAACAAGCTCTGTAGGGAATCAATAATACAAGCATTTAATAACAAACACCACCTATTAGCGATCTTTTTCGATCTCTCCAAAGCATTCGATACCACAACGAAGCAGAAAATACTGACTACCATGTACAACTGGGGCTTCAAGGGTCGACTTCCACTTTTCGTCGCAAATTTCTTATCGGATCGTTTCTTTAAAGCGAAGATTAAAAATAGACTATCGGAAGCTAAACACCGGCAAAATAGAGTTGCGCAAGGCTCAGTTCTTAGTCCGACTCTATTCAATATAGCCATCAACGATATCATCGAAAACGTTAAACTCACAATAAAAACGGGACTCTTTGCCGATGAGTTAGTAGTTTTCCTAACACGTGCAAATATAGAATACGGCGAACACATCATTCGGGAAGCAATCAATAAAATCACCACAAAAGTGCAACACAGTGGTTGGACGTTTTCTACGGAAGAAAAAAGTTGTTCATTTCTACAGAATCAAATCCTGTAAAAATAACATACATATCCTACTAAACAACACACCTATTCAAACTACACATTCGCTACTTGGGTATTTTCTTCGACAACAAATTAACATGCTGGGAGCGCATAAATAAACTGACGAAGTCGTGCGCAACCAAATTAAATTTACTAAAGTTTGGCGCACGCATCACACGGAGCTCACCGTTCTTCACTGTTAACGATATACCGCTGTTAGATTCGCTCAAAATTCGACTATGAAATCCCCCTCTTTTCCATAAGAGAGACTTCTCACTCAACGATATCAGGGAAGCAACCAAGGACTTATTTTGTAGGTTGTGGCAAAAAAGATGGACGGAACAACAGAGTACATAACACCTGCGTACAATAAAACCGTCAATTCGCGAATGGAAGTTTCAACCTGAGACCGAAGGGACCTGGTGATATTGTGTCGCCTCCGGATCGGTCATACGCAATGGACACAAATTCCAAAAACTAGTCCCACCAACCTGTGATAGATATGAAGTTCCAAATCCACCACCTCTTAACATCCCAAAATCCCAAATTGTTCTTCCTTAAATACTTCATCA
Organism: Coronaproctus castanopsis; assembly: GCA_032883995.1. NCBI lineage: Eukaryota > Metazoa > Arthropoda > Insecta > Hemiptera > Monophlebidae > Coronaproctus > Coronaproctus castanopsis. The sequence goes on along the minus strand of CM065053.1, from coordinate 42,999,444 downwards.
ATTCTGACCCAAGATTTCCCATCCGTCTCATCCTTTCTTGCTAAGCTTAGGTCGGTAAACCTGTTTAACAAAATTTAAATTTGCTGGCCACGCTCCTAGCCTCACTGCTATACATAGCGCGGAAAACGCAAAAAAAAAAATCGTTATCTCGTTGAACACATTGATGCAAAGTAATCCAGACTGTTTTACTATTATATCTGTTTATCACTGTGGAAGACGAGCTCTCGGTCTTTTCTCTCGGAACTTGACTTATAAATTCTGCCCGCTGTGAATGACAACATAAGCTAACCGTTGTGTAAGAATCAATGCACGGACTATGGATAGTTCATTTCGCTGCCCATGGTATGCGGAGTAATGTTCCCCAGTACCATATTTTAAAGTTGTTACGGGTTATGCCGACCTTATCTAATGTATCGACGATTCAGCTGCGTTTCATTTTCGTGTGTTTAGTAATTAAACCATCTTTTCAAATTTTAGTCAGTTTCATCGTAGTACAGCGGCCCATGTGAATACACGGTGTTTTATTTGTTATGGTTTAAACCTTCTTTATAGGAAATTAGCGATCCTAAGTATACAAAATTATGTACAACATTATATTCTCTGCGAAGGTCTTAAAGGATGCTGCATGTCACCGGGGCTTTTCAATGTAGGAAAAATAGTGGGTTATAAAAATGAAACCGGCACGAATGTTGATGTTGCGTTTCGCCGATGACGTAGCAATCGTAGGGACAAAAGGAAATTGGTAGAATCGATACAATATTGGAAATAATTAAAAGTATAATGCGATAATGGACGAAGAAAAGACAGCGGTTGTGAAATGCGATAAGAAACAGGAAACATAGAAATGAATGGAAAACGCTAAAGCAAGTGAAAAGCCACAGACATGTTGGAATAACCCAGAACAGCAGAAGCGAGTTAGCCTAGTTAACACAGTGTCTAATAAAGATCAATCGTATTGATGACAAAAAGCATAAACTTGAAAAGTACAAAGCGTCTCGTAAAAGCTCACATATGTCTGTACATGGACAATTAACAAATCAATGTACGATAGCCGTTTAAATGTGGTGCTGGCGGAGGATACAAAAAACTAGCTGAATGGAGAAAAGGACGAATGAAAAGGTATGAGAAATATGGAAGACAAACGACGCAGAGTGAGACCCTGGAAAATATAAATCGAGGAAATAATGAAATAGCGACTAGCATGCTACCGCAGATTTAAAAACGAAAGGCCGAACTAAGGGGATTTAGTTAAAAAGAATCGAACATCACAAAATGCGTTATTCACCAATCTACCGAATTGAGGACAATAATAATTGCGCATAAAACGATATAAATAAAATTAACGTCAGAAATTTAAACAATAGAAATTATCGAGGAAACGTCCGAGAACATTGGGGGCTGATTAATAAAATTTTGATTTTTTAGCAATTTTAAAAAAAAAAACTTAAAAATTTACGTTTTTTCTTTTTAAAATAAAAAAATCAAGTTATTACGCTAAATTTTTATTTCTTTCCATTATATTAAAAATAAAATATTAAAATTTACTTTTTTTAAAAAAAAATCGGCGTTTTATGTTAAAAGTATTATTTTTAAAATTATTCAAATTAAAGTTTTCTATGAAAAAAAAAATCAAATTTTGTATATTTTTTTATTTATGAAAATTCAACGTCATATTGAAGTTATTCGGTCGATTTGTTAAAATGTTTCGAGACTTCTTAAATGTATTAAAAGGGAATGACGCTCTATAAGCGACGATATTTTTGGTATTAAAAAGTTATCGAAATGGAATGATTATAATATCCAGTTTCAGTACGATGCTTGTTATGACATTTTACGCTAACGAAATTTTATATTTTCCGGTTGACGCGAAATATCTTATAATTTTCGAAATATTTCTATAAACACGTTGAAAATTATCTAGTCTTCTGGAGAGCAACATCACTATAAAATGTAAGACCTTCTGTTTTTCTTTTTCGCTTCAACGCAACCAGATTGTGTTTCACTCGTTTAGAAAGTATTTTAGAATTTTTGATATGTATCATACATATCTCTGTTGCATTTGCAAAATATATATGTATATATACTCAGTGGCGTACCCACGGGGGACCGAGCTTAAGCCCCCAGAAGTATAAAATACATATCAAGAAGGCGTGTAACTTATAAGCTCCAAACAATGTCGTAGCTAAAATGACAGTTGAAAGCGAAGAGAATATTTGGAAGAAGGCGTTATCACTAATAAAACTTCATCTTGAAGAGCGTGCGAAACAACCTAGATTGCAAAAAGTACTGTTAGAAAATATCCCTTACATTCTGTCTGCCGATGACATTGAAAATCCAGCAGACTGTGCAACACAAAGAAAAAAAATGGCCGTTGGATAATCTGACCCAATGACCAGTGCGATTTTTTAATGTTGTTGTTATTGCTCGTTTCGTTGTTGTTCGTGATTGTTTATAGTTTGTTTTGCCTGTCGAATTTTGTTACACATTCGGCTGTGTATATTTTATTCATTTTTATTATAAATTTTTTAAATTTTTTTCGGGTGCGATGATTGAGCTCACTCCAGATACAAATCCTAGGTGCGTCACTCTCTCTCTATATATGTATATATATATATATATATATCTTCATCGCTAATATTTCCCATTTTTCCCTACTTTTAATTATTATTTTTTTTCTTATTAGGGAGTACTTAAAGAATGTAGAGAAGCTTTTTTATTACAAATACCTATTTGAAGTGATACTAAGTTATATATATATATATATATATTCTACTTAATACAGAAACGTCTAGTGTTGTGTCAATAAAGAACGCAGTTTTCTCATAAATCGACTGCTGTTAACGGAGCATATATAATCTTCCGACATTTTGGGCGCCGATTTAAAATTTAAGTCGACGGTAAATGCGCGCTATAATGACACTGTTGATGACGCTAATAGTGATAATAATAATAATAATAAAAATAATCACATCGATAATGATGATAATGACGGCGATGATGATGGGGGTGATGATGTTAATAATAACGACGTGTGTCATATTTGAAGGATACTCTACGGCCGAAATGAAGTGGCTTTTACTTCTAAGTTAAGAGGTTTCATCGTCACGCGTTATCTAGCAGACTTCTAAAACATGCACCCCTTGCACCTCTTTGTACCCAAGTATTACGTTGTTAGTTAGGCTTTTAAGATTTTTTTTTTCATTTTTTTTTTTTTGAAGTTAGGACGGGATAAGTACACTTATCAGCAACCCTTTCATCCGACTTTACGAACATGCTATGTAGTATCGTTTAATCCACCCTGTCGTGTCGTACGAAAGATTTCCCACCGACCGTTTTGTATTTCGAGCGGTGCCATTTTGTCAGTACTCTTTGCTTTTAAATGTTTACCGATTTACCGAATTATTAGTTCGTAATTAAATTGGTCGTAATTTTGTGAATTGATAAAAAATTATTTCAAACAAATACCATTTGTAACGCTTTTACGTACGCGTGTGCGGTAAATTGACATAGATAAAATTGCACAGATTAAATAATAAAATAAGTATTACTGGTCGACTGTATATAGAGTTCATATTTTCTCATATGTCGGAAATAATTTTCACCTTTTATCTCGAGCTTCGTAAAATGATTTCATCACGGGACGAATTATCTTTCGATATTAATACTTTTGTAAAATTATAAATAAATATTCGAAAATATAAATAAAAAGATTTAATCGGTAGAGATGGTAAAAATAAACGACGAAGGGACGTATATTAAATAGCTGTTAACCAGTGGCGGTGAGTTTTTCTACAGGGTAAGCGATAACCATATAAAGTGTAATACTATATCGAGCGAAAATTGATTTACAAAAAACACGTGACGATAAATCTATTTAATACTTATTAATATACATAATTCTTCGGACGATCTACTTTAATAAAGTCAGTTATAACTAGATCCGAAAATGTACCAATCGGGTCGTCTGATTTTACAACGCTTTTTCAATGGATATTAAAGATAAATCGCTTAATCGGTCCTGTCCCTGTGTCGACCTCTGATATGATTTTATTCGTTTCAACGCTGAAAATGACCTCTCTACACTAGCAGTTGTACTAGGTATTGTCAATATTAATTTACCTAATTTGTAAACTTCAGACATCATCGAACTCAGATGCCCTTCATTATTGCTTCCACTAATTCATATGGATTCATTTTATGAAGGTCAGCATCCATATAATAGCAATTGACTTTTCAGCTTTACATTATCGAAAAATTCGCCGTAGTATTGTTTTAAATTTGAAAAAACTTCATTTGGATTTTTTTTTTAATACTCTTCATATTTACTTGTAGAAGCGATAAAAAATTCAGTTTATCAAAATTTCCAAACCGTTCACTCAGCTGAGTTAGAACATTGTCGAAAATTTCGTAGAATGACGCACGCGCATGAGTTTCTTCATTTTCTGATAGTTTTCATCTTTTTCTTACGATAAATTCTTCATTCTCTTTTTCTATATTTTTGGATTTCTACGTGAGTTTCTTGAATTTTATTCATACAACATAAAATATCTAATTGCTTTTTTTTCCCTAAAATATCGAATAAGACATCAGTTAGAGCGAATATTCTGAAAAAAATTTCGATTAAGAAGAAAGTAAGAACTTCGCTAAAAAATTTTATGAATCCTTGGATATTACAGTCTCGGTATTCCGCTGTTCTGAATTTTCAGTCGTAGTTTGAAAGAATGCGGTATGATGATAGTCTTTTACTGTATTTATTTTAATCTAGAAGAGAAATTCCATCGGGTTGGTGCATTTCTCGGCACTTTTTTAGTGGGAAATTCACTAAGTGCATGTGCGCGTTTTGTAGATTTGTAAAAAAAAATCTATATTCTTTTATATTTCAAGCGGACTGTGATAAAACTAAATTCAACTAATGACTAAAGGACAAATAATCTTTGGAGTTTTGTACATAAACCTCGTACCCTGCCATCACCGCTGCCCCATTATATGTTCGAGACAAAAGTTTCTGAGCCTAAACCATATTCTTCGATAATACTTTTGACGATCAGTAGATCGATCCGCACTAACATCAATAAATTTAATAAATTTCTCCGCACCATAAAACTACAGGCAGCTGTGATATTTTTCAAAATGTCCGACGTTTCGTCCAGTGTTTCGCATTTTTAATTTCTTCTTTTATCTAAATTTGAACAACAGTATGTATCGAAGAAATTAAATCATTCTGAATACGATCTGAAGGCGGAACGTTGTAGAAGTCTCTGTGCGCTTTTAGGGTCATACTTCGAAAGTATAATTGCAAAAGGTCTATATAATTCCCACGATTATCGGAATCAGCCTTTTCAGAGCGGCCAAGAAAGTCATGAACACTGACATAGCATACTGCATTAATTAATCTTTTTAAAATGTTTCTATTTTGTAGTACAATCTCATTATGTTTCATAACTTCGATTTGTACTTGATCATTTAATTGTAAATCTATGTGCGACTTATCAAATTTCTTCAATTTCACTGAGAAAAAAATACGACTCTGAGAACATTCATGCTTTTTAACAGTATTGATCTCATATCCCTGCGTAGGATCATTCTATACACATTTTTTTTCACTGTCAAATACACCAACAAATCAGTTTTCCACTATCTTCACAACCAGTTAACCAGAAAATGTTTTCATATTGAGATACTTTAAAATGTCTGGTAAAAGTCGTACTACATTTCTTTTGTTCAGCTTTTAAAGATGATAATTCTGGTTTAGGCTTACCACAATTTATAATTTCTAACTGTTCATTAAAATTAAATCGCGAAAACAGTTTTTCAATAAATTCCTCAACACGCATTTTTTTTTCAAAAAAAAAAAAAAAAAAATTGACCATACAGTAAACCACGTTAAACTCCAGCCGAAAGCGGTATTACGAGCTGTTACCATCGGCAGTGTCGCTTCGTGTTTATGGGTGTAGTGTGTCTTTGAGTTGGTGAATTATTCCAATAGCCGGCTTAAAGCGATCTTACAGGCGCTTACCACCAGAGTCATTTCGTCATATTTACGCGTTTAGCTTGTTCAAGGTTACAATCTATAGACCGTCATCTTTGTTCACGTATCCTAATAGAACGAATTCTCTATGTAATCAGCTAATACGAGGCGCCTGCATAAGACAATGCATACACAAAGTATAACACTTCAGTGGGCAGCCATGCCTAACACGCAGTTTTTCAAGTAATAAGCGCCAATATGCTTTCTGTTTTAATATTCTTATTCTATATATAAGTTAGGATAAAAAAGTTATTTTCTCAGGATTTTTCAGGGTAAGCGGCGATATGCACGCCACTGCTGTTAGTTGGAAGAAAATAATACCGCAGGAGAATTTAAACATGAGGAAGAGAGAAAGTAAGTAGTATAATATTAACGCGGGGTAACAAAATATATATGGGGATTAAAAGTGGGTGAGAAGGGTAATGTGTATTCCAATCTTCTCATTATTAGGTGGATAAGAACATGAACGGAAGAATATGTATTCTAAATAAAGAATGGGGAACTCGATTACTATCAAGACGTCTAAATATTAGTATAGAATGCTTACGTTATGGTGTTTGATATTGAGTTTTTATATATATATATATATATATATATATATATATATATATATATATATATATATATATAAACAATATGCATTGTAAGAATCTAACCGTTGATAGTTGCAATAAGATCAGTTCGTAGTGCGCGCAGACAATTAATGAGCTAAAAGGATCGAAGGATCTGCCAGTCGATCTAATCACAATGTAGATAATTTTCTTCGTTCTAGCGACGTTTCATGCGATGTTCTGTATATGAATATATTCTAGCTCCCAGTCTGTAGAACCTACTCTATTATACAGTGCAACGGGGAGTGGAACATGTATGTAGTCCCTTTAATAACAAATGTATTTTAATTTCTCATGCCGATGACCTTTTACTTTAGTCTTCGATATAAATCGAAATTATCCGCTTAAACAAATTGAAATAGTTTCCAAGTGTATGGAACAAATTGTATCTAATTTTCGTCTAACCTTTTCGGTCTCTAAATAGAATTTTGCTGTATTTGGTAATCGCAGTATTGCAGATGGTCGTTCTTCCATTCGTATTGGCTACGGACACAACTTAAAATATCTAGGAGCGATAGTGGATGAAACTCATTACAATATAATTATCGTTAAATGTAATAAAACCTATTCAATAAACTATCCAGAATAAAACCTCATATATGGAACCTCGCTTTTAGAGAGCGTTTGATGCTCTAAAAAAGGTCTAATACAAGCGCCCTGTATTGACGCCGGTGTGCAATTTAAACGGAAGATTTTTACTTTTGACTTAGTAGATTCCAATTCAAGTATTATCTACTAAATTATAATTTTAAATAATAATATCGCCCCTTAGAATAAAAATAAGAAATAATACTTTCTAATCACAGTTTAATAAATAATTATAAACGAGACAAAATCGTAACAAAGTTTAATTTATGATTAAACCGTGTTACGTGTTTTGTTGATTAAAATCTATCCGTTTTATTAACACTTGATAGATAACGTAGGGAATATAATGGAGGAAAAACATGTGAAATCAGTTTATTAAAACGTACTTTTTATATTATAATCAAGTTGAGGATAATTAAAAAGAAGGCAGTTTATATCTTCCGAGAGATTTATGGAAATATGAAAATTGGCAATCGAGCGTGGGACTTAAGGTGTTGAAATGCGACTAAAACTTGAAAAGAGTTAATATTGTTTTAGTATGAAAAAAAAAAGTAAGAAATAATATGGGAAGAGGAAGGATTTAGAATTTAGAAAGAGTGTAGGATGATGTGCATAATACAAGAATGCGTGGAGAACTAAATCTTCAATAATAAAATTTTAAAGGAAAGACGTATTATTTACAAATTAACAATTTAGGAACAATATTCCAAATAAGCGAGTTTTACACATAGTGAAGTAAACTCAATTTTTAACGTAGCAGTGGAAGTGGATATCTAAAATTACTGAGTGCTCAAGCGGTGGGTTTTTATAGAGGGTAAACTATCACAGTCTGTAATGTTGCCGACAAAATATAAGTAGAACCATCGGATAACCTTGACAAGTTAAAACATTTTTATCATCGTTGACATTACTGTCCTTATTATTCATAATTACATAACAAAGTAGTTATGTGTATATTTTTATGTGTATGTATATATGTATGTTAATTATATAACGACTTGGTATAGTGTATTTATGTATGAACATGTCAAAGCTTTCGGCAATTAAACCATTTTCAAGTAGACAAAAATAAATCAGTTATATAATGTGACGCGTTAAAAAACAGTATTTTTAATTAACGATTTACAGAGATTTCCAATATTTCACAACATCCTACGAAGCGCCTGAAAAAAACCAAATATGTAACCAATGTAGGCGAAACGGATCTTTTTCTTTAATTTTCAGCCATATTTTTTTGCAGGCCGATTTCGATGAACTTTCTTTTGTTTTAGTCTTCATTATTCATTCGTTAAATATCGCAAGCCTATCAACAGTAGCCCCTAGTTATTTATTCTATCGTTATTGATTTTTATCGCGATAATACGATTATAAAATGTGACGGTAAACTGTCGACGATGGGGTAATGATAGTAATTGTTATTATTATAACCGATGTTAATACTATTATACGGTAAGATTTAGTTTAAAATTTTCGGGTTTCCTTTTATCGTTCGGATTTTCTATTCGAAAGCTGGTCTTTTTCAAATGGAAAAGAATTCTCAGAGGTAATTTCTCTTCCCGGCATACTTATTATCATTTGTATATACATATTTTATATATATATATATATATATATATATATATATATGCATAGGTATGTAAATATATAGCTTAAAAGGATCGTTTAGTTCCAAGATGGAATGTTACCCTTATAAAGGAAAGTATAATGATGGGGTGCAGTATGAGTGAATCGACGGTATTAAATGAGCGAATTTTATACGGTAGAACTAATGATAGGGAACAACACCCTCGTTTATACGGTATTATTGTTACAATTATTATTATTGTTACTATTATACGGCACGATGTAAGATAAAACGTTCATCAAAGAAAATCTCTCCTAACGAAACCAATTTCTCCTGGAATAAATAACGTTCTCTCAGCTTTTTTTCTTTCGATGGTTTGCAGCCACGATATATAAGACTTCTTTGATTACCGTTCGAACCGTTTTCACATCGTTAACGATCGCCAGAATAATAATTATTATTATTTAAAAAAAAAAAATTCAGTTTCAATTTTGTTCGAACCGGAAGTATGGTTATCACATAATACGTATAGAGCGCGCTTTATATTAAACTGTTTTTTTTTCACAGGAAAATCTTTCGATAGGAATTAAAATGGAGCCGTTCACATCTTCGACGATCGCCAGAATAATAATAATTATTATTTAAAAAAAAAAATAAATACAAATTCAGTTTCAATTTTGTTCGAACTGAAAGTATGGTTATCACATAATACGTATAGAGCGCGCTTTATATTAAACTGATTTTTTTTTTCACAGGAAAATCTTTCGATAGGAATTAAAATGGAGCCGATTGTCAGTCTACTTAAACACAAATCTCAATATACATATTAAGTATATATATAGGGTGGTGTTTTGCCCTTTCATTATATTTCTCATGAATTATTAAAATGAGCATATATATATATATATATATATATATATATATATATATATCTTCAACAAGACCCATAACCATCATGGGACCATAATCTCTCAAAAAGAAGAAGTAAAATATCTTGGGATAAACTTAGATCAACAGCTAACATGGAGTAAACATAAAATTAAAAAACGTAATGAACTCAATATCAAATGGAAACAAATGTTTTGGCTGTCAGGAAAAAGATTAGAATTATCGATCGAAAACAAGCTGTTATTGTACAAGCAGGGCTTGAAGCCAATTTGGCTATACGGTGTCAATTATGGGGTCGCGCGAAAAAAAGCAATATTGTTATTCTACAGCGAATGCTGAACAAAATCCCCATAAATATTGCTAGGGCTCCATTGTATGTAACTAATCTTACACTTCATGAAGATCTTAAGGTGAAGTCCATAAAAGAGGAAATCGCGATCGTTGCCAAAAAATATGTCAACCGTCTAGAAAAACACACTAATCACATAGCGATCTCCCTAATGGATAACTCGCTTGAATACCGTCGACTGGATAGAACGAAACTTCTGGACTTAATATTAAGCGTATATTATTATATATAGTTAAGTTTTAGCATCCATCACTGAATGGAATGCTGCTCATGATATAATATGCATATAAATTACAATACTTACCAAATAGAATTAGCTAGGTGTAAGTTAAATGTAGAATGTAGTTATTTTTTTAAATAAACAACGGAAAAAAAAAGTTAAAATCACCAAAATTTTTTCTTTATGAAAAATCACAAAGCTTTTCGTTTGTTAGGCCATTATCGAGTCAATGTTTAAAAATAACACATAAATAAAATGAAAAAATATTAATTTAAGATTACAATTCACGAAAAACAGGAAAAAGAAAAAAGTATTAAAAAAACAATCTGATCTATTTGATTGAGTTATTAATATTGTTCTTCATTGTGCTGATATTTTTGTGAATTGTAATCTTAATTTTTTCATTTTATAATTTTTATTTTTAAATATTCACTCGATAATGGCCTAACAAACGAAAAGCTTTGTGATTTTCCATAAAGAACACATTTTAGTGATTTTAACTACTTTTTTTTTTTGTACCTTAGAAATTATTAATGTTATACGATATATATTGCCATCTCATCGGCATCGCGAAAATTGTTTAGTATTAATTTTTGTTTTAACAGACATTTAATAAAAATTAACAAAATTTAATATAACTTTATGCTCATTATGTCTTCTCATGAACTTGTAGAACAGAACCACTTTTTCAACGTCTTACGATTCATCCTTTAATACTTACAGGAGATTTTAATGCGCACAACGTAATACTAGGTAGCAACTAAACTAATGCTACAGGTCGTCTAATCGAAAATACTTAATCTTTGTGTACTAAATACTGGAAAACCTACGCACTATAGTTTTGCCTACCGTAGCTGGTAAGCTCTTGATCTGATAATATCTTCTTTAGCATCTAAGTAGCAAGCTTTATGTATGTCACCATAAAGACTTGGCTAACAGCGACCATGTGTTCAATTGCCGGTTAAACGAACTGATTATGCTCGCATCATAAATCATAATCAACTACGTTGGAAACGAAATGGGACAAGTATTCTGCACACTGCCTCAATCTAACGCTAGATCTTAACAAAAATATAAATAAAATTATAAACAATTTTACACACACATTAGTAGAAACTGCGCGATTGTGCACTCCGGAACAGAAGGTAACCAACCGTAAATTAGTTTCTTGGTGGACAGAAGAATGTGCAAAAATAATTAGAGATAGACGAAAAGCTCTGCATGCACTGAAAGCTGTAGCTACCATTGATAATAATTTAAAATACAGCAAAGCTCCAGATGGACCATAAAACAAGCGAAACCTAAATCTTGGAATAAATCTACGTCAACAATCACGTCGTCTACTCCAGCCAGTACAGTTTGGTCAAAAATACGCTCGCTAGACCATCTTCATTCGTCCAAACTTCCAACCGTCTTGAATATCGGAGATACAAACATTTGCAACACTGATGAAATTGCTTCTGCTTTTGCAGATTATTATCAACAAACAGTCGAATTAAACAAACAAGAAGATCCAAACATTTACTTAGATAAATCAGTCCTACATGATTGCAATACGGAAATCAGCCAACGAGATATAATCAAATACTGAAAACAACATGCAGTAGTTATCAGCTACGGGGTTGTTTGTGCTAAATTAACTAACATAAAAAAAGTTCAGACATTCCAAAACAAAGTTCTTAGAATTATCACTAATGCCAGACAATACGAAAGAAACAATGATATTCTTCGGAGATCTCCGTGTACTGCGTGAATTAAGACTGCGGAATAATAAAAACACAGAGGAGAAGCAGCTTTTAATCCAGCAGGAGGAATCAACCAAACCTTATGAATCGAGCAAATAATAATAGGTATAGAAGAATATTGGAATATTTTTTTGTGAAAGCCTTTTGTATATAATTAATATAATTATTTTATTACTGAATGTTCAAGAAATATTGAATAGATCGAAATCAAAAAACACTTTAATGTTTTTTTTTTTAAATAAAAAAAATTCGATGACCAGAATTTTGTTCTTAAATTTGACTCGAAATTTTTTTACACATTAAAAAATTCGGCAAACGTTTCTATTGCATTGTTTATTTTATTACTATTAGTTTATTAATATTAATGACGATTATTTGAATTTTTTAAAATATTTAAATGCATATATTCGTACATTTGCCACCTAGACGTAGCGACGACAGTATTTTGCGCGCATATCATTACAGCGCGTGAAAATTACGACGAGATTCTTACGTAGTAATAACGAAGACAAATAAAACGGCTGATGCCTTATCTATATGTACATCTATGTTGTATACGTAACAAATTTCTCACTAGTCAATAACAGAAATGTTTCTTATTCAGGTACAGACTACTGTATAAATCTATACATAACACACGTAAGATTATTACGATTATGATCGAATTCTATCGGAAATATCTTATTTCCGGCCCTTATCAACGTTAAATGATATAATTTCAATTAAGGTATTCATTACTATTATCACGTTGTTGGGATAACCTGCTAGAACACGGACTTCCATACGGAAGGTAGTGAGTTCGAATAAGATCGACTACGCAAAAATTAATAAAAATAAAAATAATCCTAATATTACGACGTGGAAGGCGGTCAAAACACCGCGCATATAATATAATACCATATGCGCGCTAGTAATAATATAGTACACTACGAAAACATATAGAGCTGCATTGTGACCTGACAACAAAGCGAAATCAGTTCTTCTAGGTGTGTGTGTGTGTCTATCTACGTTAACGCCATATTACGATTGCCTTGTACGCTACTTACACTGTACAAGAAAATATAGGTAAGTAGTCGCCTAGCCCCAATACGGAGAAACCAGTTTATAAATAATGGTTATTATTATTCTACTTTAAATTTTTATATTTTAATTGATTTATTTTAAATGCTCGCCATTAGTACATATATATATATCTTCCTGATATATTTATAATGGATTTTTATTTGTTCCGATTTAACGCAATTTTGTAAAAGCTACGATCGTTTCCGTGTATTTCGAATTTCTCGAAAACATTCGCAATGACGCCTTTTAAAGAGAATCGCAGCAACACGCAACGACAATATCGAGCACCAACAATTCAAATGCAATTACTACCAGCTTTTCACCCACTCGTTCTATAGGCTTAATCTCGCGCATCAAACGTAAACAGAAAGTAGAAAAACGAGGCATTGGAATGAATACACATAAAAGAAGAAAAACTATATATATGTCTTCAATGGTAAATTCTACTTTGTTGTTATTAATTACGTTTATATTTAATTTATATTTAATTTTATTACGTCCGTGGTCGCCAAGTTGTTGATGCTATTATTATAATTTATTCATCAATTACAATTTTTAATGTTATTTACTTTTACGATTACGGCGAATTTCATCTCATTCTCGCCGGAATTACAGTAATTATTCCACAGCGATCGCTACCTTATAATATTCGGAATTTGTATCAATTAATAAGCGATTTAACATTATAATTTAAATTTATATTATTATTGAATAAATATGCGTATTACGAGTGCTACAGATTGATTTATAAATATATATACATATATGGGGTGACTCAGAGAAGACTGTTTTTTTGAATAACTCAAAAAATACTAGACCAAAATTTTTGAATGAAATTTTATTTCAAAATAGGAAAACGAGAGATTAGCTTACAATCATTTTTGGAACACAATATCGTTCAGATGACAGCCCTTTGCAACAATACATTCATTCAGTCGTTACAAAATTTTTAAATTTTCGAAGACTTTTTCCAGCCTAGGTGGCTGAACTTTGGAAATTTTTTCAGAAACCCGAGTTTATAGGTCTTCCACATCTCGTGGACGTGTTTCGTTAACGTGGCTCTTAAGGTATCCCCACAAAAAAAAAACCGTGTAACTTTGAATTTTTTTCGAAGCTCTCTTTGCACTGTTGTGATCGATTCACACTGAAAATAATATTCCACGTAAATCGTGTGCTACTTTTCGTTATAGGATGCCGTAATAACTGAAACTGGAGTAAAACGAATCTTTCGTGTGTACATTTGCGTTGTATTGGTGACACCAACTGCGCTATTTAAAAAAAAACCGTCCGTCTTCTTTGGGTCACTACATACATATGTACGAGTATTTGGAAATTAAAATATAATCTGGTACACGGTCCAGATGACCGTAGGAGGATATGACGAACCAGATTATCTCATCCGTTGCATTTAGTTACAAAAAACAAACAAAAAACAGACAAAAAACAAGCTATAAATATTCAAATGTACTATTAAATTAATTTTAAGCCTTTCGCTATTTATTTATTTCTATTCTTGCACAAGTCGTACAATTTCCGTTATAATAAATAAATGAAATTAATAAATACATAATAAAGAAATTACGGAATAAATTAGGAAATATACAATATACATACATTTCCATCGGAAATATACTATCTCCCTCACAGACTCGAGTGATAAATGCAATTTTGTCGTAAGATAGACTGTCCAGTAATCGTTTAATATACACTATATATATATATATATATATATATATATATATAATGAAGCTGGAGGTATGTATTTTTCACCTTTTCCGGTTACACGCTTCTGTTGTTAATACAAGAATAGTGTCCTCAGCGGGGGTTATTACGCTGGAGATGATATCTTCGCGCTTTGCAGGGAATTTTCAAATGTTCGTTACACACATTTCCACATCGGTTAGGCAATCGAGTCTGTTTTTGTCATATTGGCGAATCGTTCGTTACGTTTCCTTTTTTACCTCCACGTACGTCTGCGTTAACGTCTCGGTACTTTTCTGCGCAATAATTTTCGAGATAGCGAACTTTGTCTCCGAGATTCCGGATACAAAACTGAAAATAGCCCCGATAGTTTTCTCGGCTCGTGATGAACGATAGCCGGCATTTGCCCTTCTGGTTCGTTTTTCGATATATCACAAGGAGAAATTTTCCTGCAAGTTATCATATCGGTCGTTCGTATCCCGCTGAGGGTTTATCCATTAGTCTAGATTATATATATATATATATACATATATGTAAACTATGTTTGTGTGATATATGTGTATTATTATTATTATACATATATATGTTCGTTTTCAAATTTCTTCCAACGATCTTTAAACATCAACGCTTCCGTACTAACGTATGCGCTTAGATCATTAGGTGAATTTGTAGAACTTGAATATCCACAAGTTCGCACACATATGTACATATATAATGTATTATGTATTATATATATATAATGTATTATATATATATATATATATATATACTACATTCATATACACGTGTACATATATATATGTGTGTGTGTGTGTGTGTGTTGGAATTTATACTAGTTTTAAATTAATATCTTTAATTTCAATCGCCGTAGGTATTCTCCGTTTTGGAAAATGAACGAGGTAGTCTCGTCCCCACTTTTTAGTTTACTTTCTTCTTCTTCTTTTTTTCTTTTTTTATTGAAATTCGGAATTATTTTTTTATTGTTCTAATTCCTAATTTTCTTTTTATTCGTTTTCCATTAAGATAATTGAAATATCTTTTGTCATTATTAATCTTTGTTTCTTTACAAAAAAAATAGCGAAAAATTCTACACAATAAATTCGTAGAAGATCGAAATGAGAAATTTTATTGTCAGAAAAATATTTTTAACGAGAAAATTGATATTAAAAGAAACAAATTGATAAAGAATTTTCTCGTAATACGCGATTAATTTTCGAATGTTTTCGTTCTCGAAATTATAGCGGAAGTATAGAAGTTTTTTGAAAGCGAAACAATTAACGGACGAAATATTTTATTTCGTTTTATTTGATTTTATTTCGTTTTATTTGATTTTATTTCGTTTTATTTGATTTTATTTCGTTTTATTTGATTTTATTTCGATTTATTTGATTTTATTTCGATTTATTTGATTTTATTTCGTTTTATTTTTGATTTTATTTCGTTTTATTTGATTTTATTTCGATTTATTTGATTTTATTTCGTTTTATTCGATTTAATTTCGATTTATTTTATCTTATTTTGTTTAGAGTCGATTAAAAAGTGGTGAAAACACAATATTTCGACATCTCTTTGTGCGACTGATGAAAATCTAGGTTTTGATTTAAATTTATTTTATTTAGAGCCGATTAAAATGTCGCGAAAACGGAATATTTCGACGTCTCTTTGCGACTGATGACTCTAGGTTCTGTATGTACTTTTTTTCTTTTTTTAATCAAAAGTTACCAAGTACAAACCGGATATCGAGCATTTGATATCAAATTTTCAAAATGTCACTGATCGATATACTAGTGAAACAACGATATTTTTCCGCGAAATTGTTCGTATTTAATTTTTTTTTTCTAGCGAAATCGACATATTTTTATAAAATTTATTCGATTACTTCAATTACGCTTCTTAAAATCGAATTGTATATACGTCCTGATTATTTCGTTTAAAATTTTTTCGTTAAATTTCTTTAGAATTTATTTTAATCCATTTAACATGGGAAGCATCGTGTGAGGAAGCGGAACAAATCCGATACTTAAAGTCCGCCAAATGTGGGAATAGAACACTTACCAGAATAATTTGAAGATGGCGTAATTGCCGAAAAGCTTGGTCGCGATTATTTACAACCAAAGCGGCTGCAGCAAGATGTTAACGTAGAAACAATATCCAATTGACAAGACGTCCGGCAGATCTAGTTATATAATTATGTAAATCCGCGTATACAATAAAAGAATATGTCAAAAATTATGGTACATGGGGCACTGACTTTAAACCCGTAGGTTTGACTAATAGAAATAGAGTTTGTTAGATTAAGCTACACAAAAAATCAATTGAAAATTAGTTAAATCACTAATATTTATTTTCTTAAGGAAAACACAAAGCTTTTCGGCATTTACGCCATTATCAAGTGAAACATTTTTAAAAAATCATAATTTTAAAAATATAAATTAAATATAATTACTTAAAAATATGTGATGGTAATTGTGAAAATATGATCCAAAAATGCTGTCTGCTTCTGTTCTGTCTATTTTTTGATTTGTTGAAATTTAATATCAACATATTTGTTTATTAATTTAGTTTTTTTTTATATTAATTTTTTCTTCAATACTATTTTCCGGATTCTGTAAAAGTTGTATACTGGTGGAATTTTAAATTTTTCATTTACTATTGCGATGTATGATGTCCAAAAGTAAAATATAAAATATAAAAATATACAACCACAAAATTTTTTAAAAAACACAATTTTACAAATAAAATGAAAATAAATATTAAAAATCTGATAATCTAGCTTGTTAAATTTGATGCTTATTTAATTTAGTAGGGTAAGAATCTTTATTTATTAAAAAAAAAAAAAAAAAATTATTTACAATTAATGATTTTTTCGTTGTTATTTTTAAAATATAATTAAATGACATTTGATTTTTCTTCTTTAATATTAAATTTGGTCTTAAATACTAACAAAATTATCATAACCGATCGAAATTTTGCAAAAATTTAATTTCCGAACGTGTTAATGGTCTCGGCTATAATTTAATTAACGGGAGACCATTCGTCTACGGGTTTAAAACTGATACGGGGGTTTGTTTTCGTCTGGAAGGGTAGGAAATCGTAAATTTGTCGTTTATTTGTTATAATAATAACCGAAGGCTTAAGAAGTCAAACCACGATAAGGATTTACACGGTAATAACTAAGACGGTAAATCAGGTCACGCTATCGGAAGGGTAAACTTCGTTTACCTTTCATTATATTCAACCAATGGTTGATAATAGTCCAGTGGACAAAACGTGTATATATATCTATGTTTTACGCATTGCAATACGTATATAATTTATAAATATACGATAATATAATAAAAGTTGTCGGACTAGTAAAAAGCTCTGTTATCTCGGCTACAATAACTACGCTAGGGTTAAAAAGAATCATAAAAGTTAACTTATTCCTATTAGTATATATGTAAACCATATTAATATATTTGCTCTTATTTATATACTAACAATATTTATTGCGGTCTCTAAATATTTTTCTTTTTAAATAAGTAATAGTAGTTCCCGTATGTAATGTAAGTGTATTAACGTATACACATAACTTAGCGATATGACTAATCTCATTTATTCATTAAGTGTAAAATTGAATTAGTTGTAACGATTTTAATGTAGAAGAAGAAGATGAAATATCATTTATTTGAATTGTAAACATGAAATACAACACATTGTGTATACACTAAGTACATTACCCTTATTAGTAGCTAATACAATAATAATAAATAAAAGTAACGTATAAAAGCAACGTTGATAATATACAGGAAAATTTGAAAAAAAAAACCCGGCTACAAAAAAGAGAAATAAAAAGAAATTCGAATAGCATAAAATAAATTTTAAAAAAATTGATCACAATTAATTTACTTAATTAATAAATAAAGAAATATATTAAATAACATAATTATGTTAAAAATTAATGTTTTAGTCGGCGATGTTTGTAGCGCGTATATTACGTAAGCTGACCATACCCTAATTCATTTTCGTGAATTTTACAATTTTCATAAAATTTTTTAACAAGCTTGTTGATACAGAAGTATAACAGCTTAAAGTTTAGTTGAGAATGCATAATCCTGGCAAAACTGGTTGCATTGAGATTCTGCGACAACGGTTTTGTAATAATTGTAATTTACAATATGTACTGTTAGAAACTGAACACCAAACGGGACATGCATAATAATAGCTTTGTATGTAGTAGCTTTTTTATTTGTAACAGTAAGGTGGGACCTTCGATGAAATATAGGTGAAAGAATTTAGCTTTATATATATCGATGATTAATATGATTATCGAACGACAAACGCGAGTCCAGAGTGACGCCTAAATACTTGACATCTTTAGCCCATTTAATACTTTTACCGTTAATTACAATTCCCGCAAGGGTAGTGGGTGCCCCATGAAAAATTATGGCTTCAATTTTGTCGGTGTTCAGTTTCAGTTTCCAACGTTTATAGTACTTACAGAGAGTGAAGGCGACCTTTTGTAATCTACTATAAATTGTATCGGGTCTGTATGAATCATAATATACAAAAGCTAAATCGTTTGCATAAAGAGCAGAGTTTTAATATAAGGTATTTTATAAATCATTTATTAGAGCGGGAAAAGGAAAGGACCTAACTCACTACCTTGTGGAATAGATCCCTATTGAAGAGCTAATAGAGTGATGAGTAACATAGAAAACTCTATTACATATAAATATAGGATTTTATTACTTTAAATATTTTAATTAAATGTTAACTGAAATCGAGAGCACGTCAAACGACTTTATATAACATGATGATTTTTAGAAAATGAAACGAGAAAAAAGTATTTGAAATCGCTAAATTTTTATAAAAAGTTTACAAAACATTTCAACGGTGTTAAAGTCCTTATTAAAATATAAAATTATAGACGAAAATATGATTTATTTTTTAACATTCACTCGATATAACAAAAGCTTTACGATATTTTTATAAAAGTTCAGAGCGATTTTAACTATATGTTTTCACTGTTTACTGATTACTAGTTAAATGAAGCTGTTGGTATGTGTTTTTCTAACATCTAGTCAATTTGGCTAAACTTCAACTGTAAGTTCTTCATTTCTATAACAGATTTGCACGTCAGAGATGGAAATCAAGATTAAGACCGATGTAGTTTTAAGAAATTGCCGTCGCAAAGCTCGAATACAGTTTGTTTGCAAATTATTCGATACGTCTTAAAAATTCCTCGATACATAAATAGATACGAAATGTTTTTGGAGGACGAATGAATTATCTGAATCGTACAGAATTTTCGTCGTAATCGAGATAGTTTTTCCGTAAATCTGTTTTTCAAGTTTATTACGTTCAACGTGTTACTAAATTTTGTTTATATTCAGGTTTATATATATGCGTGTTTCGAAATTATTAATTTTTAGTAAGTATTATTTTTTGGATGCGTATACACACATATGTATATTTTGTTTTTCTCTTTCTCTAATGTGCAATTTTTATTTTTGTTTAATTTTCGGATAACATTTAAGTACAAGATTATAATAACGTAATATAACCGTTCGTTTTATTTATTGTTGTGTAAATTTTTCGTAAATTTAGCATTAAGGGTCATATAATGTGTAAATAACTATACAATAAATATATTTTATGGATACATACACACACACACATATATATATATATATATATATACTAGAAGTCGCCGGATCGCTTCGCTCGCGAAATCCAAGTAAATTTCTTTGGGGTGTGAACCTTGTCGCCGAAGTCGGCTCAGCAATTCCTCGCCCGGCATCGGGAGTCTTCTTCACACCTGGGCAGCGAACGGGTTGCGTCGCTCGATCGTTTAAACTTCAAGTCTCGTCTTACGTCCTTAGCGGGTCTACGCCCCTACTTCGAAGTACACTTCAAGAGCTAGATTAGAAATTCCGATAATATAATTAATTTATTCAAATTATGATTCATTTCGTTCAGTTTTAGATTAATTAAGTATTTCTGAACTTTTTCCATGAATTTACAGCTGCAACGGTTGGACATATTTTTCAGAATGATAGCTTATTAGACTTGCGTGGGCATACCCTTTTCAAAACTGTACATCTGAATAAAATCGTCCAATTAGATTAGGCGCGGCATAAAAAAAAAACCCACAATTTCTGTTAATAAGAGTACAGCTGCAACAGCCGGACCGATTTTTATTTTTGATAGCCTAAAACCTTCCCGGCATTTAATAAGCTTGCAAAATTTCAGCCCAATCGGATACGCGAACAAACAAACGAACAAACAAACGAACAAACATTTTTTTTATGTACATATACTTCTTGGCGTAGCGGTATTGTTTTCACGTACTGTTTAGGAATTTTGTATGATAAAAACACCTTTAACCAACTAGAGTTATCCATACAATCGGTTAATGAGTACCAGTTTGTTCGATGAGAAGTAAAGACAAACCTACCAAGATAATAGCAAACCACCTCGTATTGGCTTGCTAAGAAAGGCAATCAATTTTCCGCTTATGATGATTATCGGACTTTGTTCTCTAGCAATTTTCGATATGACGGCACCTTCTTTACTTTGTTTTGGTTGAAAATTATGAAAAGTTTCAAGGGTATACCCATGAAGTATACGGTTCGGCTGCATTTCTACGCCACGATATCTCCGCTGGAGACGATATATAATTCAGACGTAAACGTCTTGAATTTATTACGAAGGCATATTGTTAATGAGTCAGTGCAATGCCGAATTTAATTAAATTTGTCTGTAACGAGAGCGAGAATTTTTTTATTTCAATTTATTAAGTTTAGCCGTAAAGTTAATATTTCTTTTTTATTCTTTTAGAATAAAATTTATTTTCTATAAATTGGCAAAATTTTTATCGAGACTTTCCGAAATAATTTACGATAGTGTAAATAAAAAGAGAAAATATTTCACCCCAGATTGGCGGGTCGGAGCTTGGAAAATGGAAAAGGAAAAACATGAATTTAAAATTTTGAGAATCAGGTTTGTCGTGATAAAAATCTTCGTGAGTGTATTTGAATGTTTACTCACTCTTTATATATATTATATATATATATATGTATATATATGCATGTCTGTGTGTTGAACATGTAAAGGGAATTTCTTTTTAACGTAAACCATCTTGTTCGGAAGGGCTTTTTAAAACATGCAAAATTCTTTCTTACACTCGGAGAATTAAATATTTCTTCGGATCTTTTTATATAGACCTTCCGAGGAAGGTGACTTTCCAGCGTTAGAAAGTTCATTAAAATCACCGACTCGGCGGAATTCGGAAATAGCTATCCGTGTTTTACGGAAAAGTGTGTTCGGCTATTTTCTATTAAATTCTTTTTTCTTTCCGCATAATGTGTTCGTTATTATTGTCAGCAGTAGTAGCGTCAGTGTGATGGTAGTTATTAATAAAGAAAAAACTTTTTACAAGAATTCAAACTTTTCCGACATTCTAAATTCTTTCTACTTCGGCTGCAGATTCTGGTTTTTCTCTTAGGAAGTGTTTGGCTTTCGTCATTATTAATACGGCCACGGTGATTATTACTATTATCGTCGTTATTATTAAGGTCTCTGGTGTTTCTTGATTGAATTAACGAAGTTCCTGATTTTTTTCGGTTAAAAGTTTCTTCCACTTTTAAAGGGATTATCTTTCTCAGTCGTCGGCTTGTTATCGGTCAGATTGGTCGAGATAAAAAACAAAAAAGGAAAGTCAACGCCTACTTGAAAATCTTGTACAACATCGGAATTTGCTATCTTGAAAAATAAATAATTCACGCGGTTCGTTGTCATATCGCGTCTATTCTACCGGTAATTTTGAAATTACGTACTCGCTAATGATTTCAACGATGCTAACTGCGGGGCACAGATTGTTGTAACTAGAGTCACCTCGATCGGGATATGGTGCCAGTAACACCGGCGGAGAAACGAAAGAACAACCACGTGAGTTCCGTAGTGCAGGGTGGTAATTAACTATTAGGAAAGCTAAATCTGAACTCTCAACACACTACTGATAGGAAAATGGTGGAAGGTTCGCTTGCCGACTTCCATTAAATGCCGTTAAGCTTCGCGATATATGCGCCTTAGTCGGATTAGTGTGTATACCAATCTAGAGAGTGCGTAGGCGAGTATCCGGCGCCTTAAAACCGGGTCCTTTCGGCTAAGGGAGTCCAGTCAGAAAATCCAGCTGAAGGCAAGAGGGAAACCACCTCTGTACTATTCCTTAGAGTACCATCATGGCGAAGCAAATATCAATAATGCCCCCGAGGTCCGGGCGCTTCTTTAATGAAGGCAGGTGTGCGAAGAATCTCCCGGTTATCTCTGGCCAAGAAGGATATTAATGTATAGGTACATGAAATGTAAGATAAAAGCAGGAAAATTGAAGATCCTCACCATGGAGGCGTCTCGTCTCAAAATAGACATACTCGGCATTAGTGAAGCAAGATGGTCAGCAACAGGTGTAATCAATTACGACAACTACGTCTTCCATTATTCTGGAGTTCCTGATACCTGTATAAAACGGCAAAGTGATGTCGCATTTTTAATATACAAAAATATAGCAAAAACAGTGAAACGCGTTGCGACAGAATTATCTTATTCAGTCCAGTAAATGTAAATTTGATACAAATATATGTATCCACAGCCGATAGTGATGAAGCAGAAATATAATCATTCTATAACGCTTAGACGGTGACTTTGAATTCCACCAAAAGCAAGGATCTCCAATATCATCTTAGGAGATTTTAATGGTAAAGTTGGAGAAGATAGTAACCGGGAACTATGTTCTGGGAGACCACAATGAAAGAGGCGAGAGATTAATTGAATTTTGTCAAGTCCAAGAATTAATAATTACTAACACATTTTTCAAGCTTCCAAAACGTAGATTATATACGTGGCAGACTCCTGGAGACTCGCCAGAATAAATAATAAGAAATCAAATTGATTACATCCTTATTAATCGACGATTCCGGAACTCTATTACATCGGCCAAGACATACCCAAGTGGAGACATAAACGCAGAACCTGCTGATAGCTAAAATGGTTGTTCGCCTATATAATACAAAGAAATTGAAAGCCTGAGAAATCGAAGAAGGATTGGATCAATGAAGAAATAATAAAACTGATAGAAAAAATACGGTTTTTGAAAAACTGTCGAACGCAATATCAACAACTTAATCGAGAAATCCGTAGGAAGATTAGAGAAGCGAAATCGAAAAATGTCGGAGAAAAATGCGAGGAGATAAAAAGTCTTAAAAAAACAACACGATGTATTTAATCTTTATAAAAAAGTTAAGGAGACGGCTGGTTTGTCTAGACGCAAAAGGCCAGTCACTTTAGACCAATAACAAAAGAATGTGATATTAAAAATGAATGGGAATCATACATTAGTCAGCTCTAAAATGATACGTTAGTTAATCAAACACCGATTGATGTTGCTAACTGTTTGAAAATCCTACCAAGTACAGATCTCTAACGATGGCAAAGTTACACAAAGCTATGGGTCAGTCCGGTTGAATAGTTGCAAACGCTAGATGATAGTGGTTTACAAATTCTACTAAAAATTCTTAATCAAGTATATCAGAGTGGAATTATATATTAGACTGGTTATTATCACGATGTATCATAATACCGAAAACGCCAAATCCAAAATACTGTCATGATTTTAGAATGATTAGTCTAATGAGTCACGAAAATATTACTACGAGTTGTGAATGCAAGAATTGTAAAAAGATGCGAAGACAGCTTGGGCCCAGAAAAATTTAGTTTTAGACCAGGTGTGGGTACTTGAGAAGCAATCTTCAGTATGAACGTACTCATTTAAAGATGGTTGGAATTTCAACAACTCCTATTTCTATTTTTCATCGATTTTGAAAAAGCCTTTGATAAAGTTCGACATCAAAAGCTGTTCGAAATATTGAAAGACATTGCATTAGATCCACCAGATCGTAGAATAATTAAAAACCCGTATCTTAACCAGAAATCTATTGTTTCTTTGAATCAAAATACCACTTCAGACTCAGTAAACATAAACCGCGGTGTCAGACAATGCTGTGTCCGATCACCAATGCTGTTCAACGTTTATGCAGAACAAATCTTTAAAGAAGCTCCGCATCAGAAAATGTGAAAAATACATCAATAATATTCGTTACGCGGACGACGCAGTTTTCATAGCTAGTAGTGCTAAAGACTTAAAACTGATCATAGAACAAGTAGATAAGATTAGTAAAAAACATGGAATATCATTAAATGCAAAGAAAACAAAGATAATGATCGTTGGAAATAATACCAGCCCTAGAATATATATATATATATATATATATATATATTAATGGGTTGTGCTTGGAGAAAGTTGAATCGTTTAAATATTTAGGTGCGATGTTGGATATTACGGGCGGATCTGAAAAATCAGGAATCGGATCGAACAGGCGAGGAATGCATTCAACAAGATGAAGAAAATCTTAACAGAACACGATCTTAATTTGGAATTAAGTGTTCGTTATAGCTGGTCAATTTTATTGTACGGCTGTGAGGAGTGGACTTTGAAGAAAACCACCATGAGTCGATTTCAAACTTTCGAATTATGGTGTTACCGACGAATTTTGAAAATATCCTGGACCGCTAAGAAGACCAACGAAGAGATAGTCACTACTATGAAGGAAGATCATGAATTGATTAAGTTGATAAAAATTCGAAAATTAAAATATTTCAAACACTTGACTCGTGGGACAAAATATTCCTTATTACAAACTATTCTAATGTGAAGAATAGAAGGTAAAAGAAAAGTTGGACGAGACGTACCTGGTTTTGTGATATTAAAACATGGACAGGGCAAAACACAGAACATTTGATACACTCCGCATTGATAGAAGACATTATCATTACATGGTTGAGGCGTCGCCTGGATGGTGGTCACCCATAAACGAGATCGGTTGGGACTATGAAGAAGAGGAAAAAAATATAAATGGTAACCATATAAGAATTTTAAATGAGGCGTATTTAAACGATATGCCGATATTTTTCAATTTTTGTAGATTTATTAATAAAAATTATATTTATTTCAGCTAATACGTTAATACATTTAATGATTCTGGGGCGATACGGAGTTCGCCGAGTAAGGGAAGGATAAATCGTATTATATATATATATATATATATATATATATATATATATATATATATATATAGCGTAATGCCTAGTGTATATATTCAGGATATATCACATCCCCATAATATCAAAAACCGAATTTTAAACTCGCGATTTCTAGTTACCAGTTAATTTTGGTAAACTTTACTTTATTGCATAAATGATAGATCTCCACGTCTACTTTTATCTAACGTCAACCCGAATCCTTTATCTATCATAGAGCTCTTAAAACCGGGTCAAACCTGCCGAAACAACCATAATTTTCTCGATGGATATGTAGTGTAAAAATACGACTATACTATCATTAGATGCGTATTTCAATGCCGCATAACTTTCGTTTAAACTATTTTACCTAATTTCGAATTGACTCTAGATAATTTTTAATACGTTTAAATGAATATTTTTAGAATTGAGACATTTCATGTCAACCAGGAAATAAACAACTTTGACAACAATAACATTTGATGTACCATATAATGGACATTTTGACGGAAAGGGTTAATAGTTTATATCCCATATCAGTTCTTTTCCTTCGTTGAATTCTTTTTTTTTTTATTTCATTACATTGTCTACTTAACCAATTTTCTTTGGCTAGTTTATACATTCGATTTATTTCGTTTCTGATCGCATTGCACTTCATTTTATCTTCTGGCGATTTACCACTTTTGTATTTTCGTTTTTCATAATATTTTTTTCATTATTTCTTCAGAGATCCGGTTTTCTTGCATTTTTTTCTGTCCGTAGCTTATTTTCTGCAGTTTTCAAGATTTTTATTTTGAAAAAATATATCTTCATCTCTTATTGGTCTTATTTATTCAGTTGTTCTTAAAATTCACCAGCATAATTAGATTTTTTAACTTGTACAAATTTCTTGTTTCCCCAACGTTTTCCATTTCAGTCTACACTTCATCATTACCGGATTGTGATCTGAATCTATGTCAGCTCCAGGATAAGCTTTACTCTCCTTTACCTGATTTTCAAATCATTGTTTGACTATTATGTAATCTATATTTTCTAATATCGTCAGGCATTAAGTGTATATATTCTTCTCTAATGACGTTTAAAGCAGGTATTCGTTAATAATAGCTGATGCTTTTCTCCTCTATTATCTTGATCACCAAACCCATAGTTTCCAATGATTTCAGTGTTATGTGTGTTAAATAGTATTACTCCAGATTTTATTTTTACATCAGAGGAACACATCATAGAGAGAAAAAAATTATATCCTGAGAACAAATAATGAGGTGGTTTTCCTTTGCCTTCCTCATCATAGTTCAGTTGCCGTATTTTACGATTTTCTTCTACGCCTCCTGATCATCCAAATTAAGCTCACGCTCATTTCAGTTATGCCTTAATTTGGTACCGAAATTGCTGCTGCTCATTTCCATGTTCTAGGTAGAATTGTTTAGACTTTTATGACGGTCAGACTCGTCTCAAGGATGAGACAGTTAACAGTTTTATAGACAGTTTTAATTAGACAGTTCACTAAAACTGCCCCTCCACACCCTCGTGTACCCACTCACTACTGGAATCACCTGCAAGAGGCTTTCCATCAATAGTCGCTCATGTTTCGCGACTGCTTATTGGTTATTAGTAGCTAACCAGTATGTCTACTGACCATTCCACTATCCACCACCTGTGGACGCCACCGGTTCCGGTTAGAGCTCCGGATATCGGAAGATACAAAGTATCCCTGGGCGGGATATATATATATACATATACATACATATATATATGCACATCATCAACGGATAATTTTGTCCACAATTGACGATTTGATGTTTTTCTCTTCATATCCGGTGCTACCGGTGTCTTTTATAAGCTCTTGCATATATTTATTGCCTTCCTTTTCCTCGTTTACCACCCATTATTCCTTCTATAATTATCTTTTGTAAACTATTGTAACTTATGCCCAATCATGTTCATCTTTCGTTTTATTATTGTTTTTCATAATGTTCTCTCTTCTCTAATTTCTAATTTTCTTTAGGACTTCTTCGTTAGTTAGTTATATGACCACCGTATTTTCAACATTGTCCTTTAACCCCGCATTTCAAATGCCTCTACTGATTTAAATCTATAAACACAACGTTAAATAAAATGCTCAAAAGAGTGAGAGAATTATAGAAGGAAGAAACGAAAAAACTTCTAATGTAACGTATTGAAATCAATCGATGAAGTACTTGTGAAATAACTAACAATTTTATTTAACACGTTCACCGCTAATGACGCGTAAATGAGTCACGTTGATTGTTCTTACGGATGACGCATTCGTCCGTTAAATGTTGCTCGCTTTTTTCTAACCCGTAGTTTGTGTATTCTAAATTGCGCGTTCATTGTATCGTATCATATTTTTACATCGATGCTGTCTGCCGTTAGACAGCGCTTATTATTATCGTATATATATATTTTTTTTCTATTATAAATGTCGTGCTGTACTCGCTCACCGACAACGCAGATGTGATGTAATTCATTGTAATAGCGGAGATGTACCCCTCCCATCGACTAGAAGACAAGTAGACCAGTGATCTGATAACGACGATATCGACGTTAGCGCAGATATGATAACTGAACAAAAGATGTATATATCGGCCGAACCAGGTAAACGTAAAGATAAAAGTGGTACGAAACGTAAATTATCACCAGGTAATAATTCTTAATAATACTACTAATCGATTAAAGTGGACGAGGAAACTATACATTCCGTTTTATTCGATGATGATAATAATAATACTACGGACAAGATAAAGATTCCACCGACTTGTTAACAAGCCGTACAAAACTTATAAAGAAGTTACCGTTTATTTAACGCTGCACTAGTCGCGCTTATTTAACGAACAACTTATTTTGATCATTTTTCACTTAAAATATTTGTAAAATAATATGATAATATGTAAGGAGCTGCGTATAAATTTAAAAGAAACTAACTATCAATTATATTACTTATACATATATATATATATATATATCCCAATAAAGTGCAGCTCAGAAATAAAAAGTATATTACTTTCAATCAATTTTGGGAATAATTTTTACATATTAATTTGCTATGTTCAATGCAAATAAAATTTTTACACTTCTTTACAAAAATTACTAGTTATTCTACATTTTTTTCTTGTGCATATGCAGCCAACTTGTCCTTCATTGTCTGTACTTGCGTTGCTTTCTGGATTCCTTTAATAGTTAGAAATGCACTTAGTCACGACGTTTTACCTTTATTACCGCTGAAATGTCTAGATACGTTGGGTATTGAGTTGCAGTTTGGTAAATCTATCGTTAATATTTTTTGTGTTTATCGGCACCCCGCTGTTTCAAAGTATTTAGACTATGATTTAGGTCTAAAGATCGTATGCTTAATAGGCGATCTCAATAGTAAGCATAGATGATGGAATTGTTACAATAATAATGCCGGTGGTAATACATTATTTCGAGCATCGTCTAAATATAAGTTTAAAATATTATCCTCAATCGATCCTAAGCGGAAGTTCCAAGTACTATTAGATTTAGTTAAAAATGTTTATTTCAATTTCATGTTTGTCTTCTGATCATAATCCCATTATGTCGTATATAATGGCAACTGACAAATGTAGTTTATTTAATAAGAAACCTGAAATTTTTAATTTCAAAAATGCGGATTGGGAAAAATTTAGGCAAATAATTAATACTAACATTAGTTTGACAGACACTTTTGACTGTATTGATGCTATTGATGCTGCTGTTGCTAACCTAACCAAAATTACACTAGATTCTGCAAAATTAACTATTAAAAAATATCACGCTTCCACCAATATTCTGAGAAGTAATATTCCTCCCACTATTGTTAAAATTATCTCGATTAAAAATTATTATAAGCATCAAACTGCGAGATTAATATTCGTTCCTGCGTACGTTGACGTCAGGTTTAAATATTTAATTCCTAGCACGATTTTCTTGGCGTTTATCGAATTTTTGAAAAAATAATACCTAGAATTCGTTTATCGCCCAAAAACAATACTCCTTGGAAAGTATGTAATCGATTGTCAAAGCAGAATGTACCGCTTCCCCCCCAAACCAATCTTTATAATAATCAGCCCGTTTATAAATTAGTTGACAAACTAGAATTAATCGCTACTCACCCCTCTCAGGCATTAGTAAACTATGTGATGATTCTCACTACTATAAAATAAATAATGCAGTAAAAAACTCACTAATCACATGTTCTCTTAGGTTTTCCTTCGTTACACCATCTGAAACTTATAAATGTATTAAATTGTTAAGAAATAAAATGTCGTGCGGTGCTGATGATAACGCTGCAACTATGGTTAAGCTTCTTCCTCGTAAAGCGATAGTTTATCTTACTAAATTAATCAATAGCGTTTTTAAGTTTACTTAATAACGAAGATTATTATTCTCCCAAAACCTGATAAAGATATTAGTGATATTCGTAATATTCGTCCTATTATGTACTTTTAGTAAAGTCGTCGATAAAATTATACTAAACCGGTTACAATGTTATTCTCTAACTCACAGCATTCTCAAAAATGAACAATTCGGTTTTAGGGCTGGTCATTTAACAGTGCAAGTTACCTGAATAACTGATTTCATCACCGACAATTTTAACCCTTAATAACCACACTGGTTTATTGTTAATTCATATTGAGAATTATTTACAGATGCTCCATTACTAACATCATTTACGTCTAACGGTAGGGTTATATGGCATTAATTAATCCGGTTTCTGCAAGAAATTTTAATAATATATCTATTTTTTTAGGGTCATCCTGTGGTTGATATATTGTAAAGGTTTCGATGGTTCGCATATTTTGCACATTCCAGTAGTATGTGGTGTATATTGGAGTATTACACATGTTGGGCATTTTAGAGCAGGTGTACTAGTAGGTATTGCGATGTAAGTAGGGTGTGGCCTATTCGTAATTTAGTTATAGCTACTTCGTCGCGCCTTTTATTTTGTTCTGTGGTTTTCCAGTGTCCTAAAATTGGTTTGATATGAAAAAGATGTGTATGAGCGCATTGGGTCCTTCCTGATATAAAGCGTTGACTTTTTTTTGTGTGTTATGATTTAGTAGAGATCATTTGTGAGTGCAGATGTTATAATGTTTTTTTTTTATTTTGTTCTGGTGGCTTTATCAACTATTTCATTTTCTGTGATTCCCGAGTACGCTGGAGTTCAAAGGAACACTATTTGATTTTTTTCTTGTATGAGTTTATGGATGATGAATTTTATATTTACAATATCTAAGTTAGTATTTTTAATCAGTTTCCGAATCTGTTGTAGAGCGGATATTGAGTCGGAGCATATTATGAAGTTATTTTTGTGTTTTTCTTTGACTATATCTTTTAACGCTTTGTATATTAATTCAACTGTGTACACAGATGTCCCAGTAGGTAAGCGGTATGTTTTTGTTTTGCACTTTATAAGGTAAAGCGGAAGTGGTTTTAGCGTCTTAGAGGCGTCGGTGTATATTTGAGTGTGGTTTCTGCAGACAAGTTCGTTAAATTTATTTTTAAGGATGTGCGATGATGTTGAATTTTTACTATATTTGTTTAGGTCCGTATTTATCGTTGCAGTAACTTTGGTCCATGAGGGTAATTTAGGTAGGTTATTTTTTCTAATTTTGGGTAAGGTGTATTGAAGTCTATCTAAGAGGTTATGAATACGGACGGTGGTAGATTTAGAAGCATTAGGTTTATTTTGATACCGGTGGTGTAATTTATTTCCTGTTATGTTATTGTAAACTGGGTGAGATGGAGTGGACAGTAGTCTGATATAATATTTTAGCATGAGTGTCTTCTATATTTTAATGGTAGAATATTGGCTTCCACATGTAGAGTTGATGCGGGGCTGGTGTGGAATGCTCTTGGCACACAATGAGATTTTGTATAATTAAATTCGATTATCCACTTCATCTCGTTAAATTAATTAGGTCCTATGTAAGCGATAGAACGTTTTACATTCATCATCTACGATCAACATTTAAAATTATTTTTTCTGGTGTACCGCACGGAAGTATTGTAGATTTATAATATTATTAAACGATTTTCCTAATATACTGTTCGTCCTTGCGGGTTTTTATGCTAACCATCTGGCGCTATTTTACACATCGTTCAGAGTCTATAATAGGTTACAAAAGTTAAAAGATTTCCTCCTTCTGTGCCTTATTAATGCTGAATGCATCAATTGGCAGAAACAGGTTAACTATCTCGGAGTTACTCTAGACTCTCGGCTTTCAATTAGCGCGCGCATTAATAAATCTATCGGTGTTGATGCGAAAAAAGCCATTCGAATACTTATTTTCAGTTTATCATTTTTCTTCAATAAACAAGAAATTAATTTACATTACTATTATAAAACCCCTAGTTTATTCTAGTCCTGTCTGTCCGTTAGTACTTACAAAAAACTCTAGCTAATGCAAAACCAATGTTGCAGAATATCATTAAGTGCTCCTCGATGGACTAGAATATATGCATTCCATGCTAAATATTCCTCATATTTATGATCATATTTATAAATTATCGAAGAAATTTTATGATAAATGTGACAATAACTTAATTCATCTGGGATTATAGTATGCTCGATCTCAGCATGCGTTATAATAGATACAAGCATGGTCGTATCCGATTTCTAATGTATACGATCGGATATTAGGATTTTTTTATTTATTTATATACAAATTAAACTAAATGTAATATACCAGCTAATAGTTTTTTGTTTTAAATTTTTCCTATTGTTATTTTAATATTATTTTTTTTGTTATTTCTTTAGTTTTTTAGTTGTACTTAGCTGTTAAGAAAACGACGTAAGGAGTTAATACTTGAGAGGAATCCATACAAACTGAACCGCTACACACCAATATTTCATGTAACTCAACTAAAAGACGACGTATTCTAAGGAGAGCGAAGCCAGTCTGTAAGGAAAGTTTTAGAGTCTGAAATTCTAGAAGGACCAGTTTTTTAGCACACGTTTAACCCTTTCGATCATAGTGTTCCCAAATGACTTTAACCCTTTCAGGCCTATGGTGTACATGAAATTTTTAATTCAAACCAAATGTGTTACTTTCTGGTGGGACGTGAAATGTCCCAATTTTAAAGATACTCATATAAATAGATCGAAAATGATCTATACCTAAAAAGGGAGTATTTTATAATAAACGATTGTATAAAAATATATATATATATATATTTGTGTTAACATTTTATAATGTATGACTGAAAGGATTAAAAGATTTAAAAATTGCCATACGGTAAAAATATTATACGTGTTTACGGAATACTATTTTGTCCGAGACGACTCGTAAGATATTCCTTCTGTTTCGACATCGTACGCGGTAATTAACATTCGGTTACTCGGTTCGTTCGACGTTTTGAGCATTATATTCAAATATTAATATTTCAAGTTTTCATTTTGTTTATTTTCACAATGCAGTTTAGTAGTTTCCATTATTTGTACCGTTGTATTTAGTCGTTCGTTTTTATAATAATAATAATAATAATAATAAAACAATTATTCCCGAGAAATAAATTTGCCGATTCCTCTCATCGTCCGTATTTCGCGTCTAATAGATAAGCGAGCGGCGACTCGGAGAGGGTATGCGCAGAAAAACGGACCGCTTTTCCGGAGACTCGTTCATTCGGAAACGGCAGAGACTTGGACTGACGATCGTCGCGGCATTTGGAAAATTCTTATTTAAGCGTCGTTCAGTTTGCCATCGTTCGGCTTCGGGTTGACAAGCGACTGTTTTTCGTTGGTTTTTCTATAAAGCGGGAAATCGTAAAAATCATCTCGTTAATTTCGTGTCCAAGGTAATAGCGATAATTTATACATTTATTTTCCTATTGTTATATACATTATTATTATTATGAATATATATATATGTGTCCGATGACTGAATATTAAATAAAACATCTCGAGAATATTGCTAACCTAATGTAATACGAAGATTTATTAAATTCTCTTTAATTGACAATTTAAAAATAAAGTATTTTCGATTGAATTGCATTAAGAAATAATTAATTTATCAGAAATATAATGCGCGCTGTATTATAATTAATATTTACGCGATTGATCTGTACACCATTGTATATGCGTTACAGTTATTACAATAAATTAATTCTCATATATGCGCAAGCAGAATCTCTTTATATAACATGTTTATCGGTGATATTCGAGTAAATAATTTAAAAAAAAAACCAAAACAATTGCACTAAATAACGAAAATATTTATAATATAATATGTATATACATAATGACGCTTTGGTACGATGATATAGCAAAAGTGGCTGGGAAAAATTGATTGAGGAAAACGCAGGACAGAAGTTGGCAGAAGACGTTGGGGTAAGCCTTCTCATCCAAGAGTGAATAGACAAAGGATTATCGTGATATATATATATGCCTATGCAATTTACGAAAATTTTTCTTTTCCTTAAAGACTATTGTGACGACTATGTAGTCTTTCGTGATGACGATGATGAAGTTGGAAGCACATATGTGAAGAGTTACATACAAGTTCCTGGTAAAAGACCAGTAGGAAAGTCAACGCAAAGATGGCATAATGTTTTTATAAGGATGCATCTCGGAGATGTCGGTATCTCTTCAGATTTAGCAAACAGACGAATTGGATGGGAACGATCTATTTGTATGGCAGATCCGGCGCCAAGGGGAAATTGCCGTTGATTTGATAAAGTTTGGCATGGCGGTTTGTTCATTGCGGTAAAATCGACGCTAATTTTAACATCGAAATTAATAACGAAACGCAGAAAGCGGTACAAAACTTCGGCGAATTATTAAAAATACACGCTTAACAGAATACATCATGTACACGCGACACGTAACCATTTAACAATACATAATATTACCGGATTCATGGTTCAAATTTTCGTAACCTTTAATTGTATATATATACACGTGATTAAATTTCTGTTATTTCTTTAAAAGATTCGAAAGAAGTAATTAATCCTAGATACGTTCTAATAATTAAGTAAAATTTATGAAACTTTAAGCTATGAAACTTGTATAGGTATTTTTACCTATTAATTTACTACTTAAAAATGTAAAATATTGTACGATTTAAAACGCGGAATATATAATTTTAATAACGTTATGTTTGATTCTAGTTTAAATTAAAATTTAAAAAAATCTTATCGTTCGTTTAAAAGATTAACTCATAAATTTATTTAAAAATTAAATCTCGGGTTTAAACGTAAAGGTTTTTTGCGGTTGCTGATTTTCGGATAAGTCAAATTTTATCGGAATATGGTAAATTTAATATTTATTTGTATAGATTAAAAAAAAAAACAAAAAAACGAAAAATGTAACTACCCGTTCATTTAGGTTATAAAGTAGATATAGAATGAAATATTATTAACACTAATTATAAACGTAGTTTTAATCTTACTGACTGTCGTCGAATAATATATTTGTAAATAAATCACAATGAACAATGAACGATTAAGATTAAAGTTGTAAATATAAAAAAATATAACTTTTTGTACTGATGGTAAGAGTATAAAGAGTGGAAAAATGAAACATTAAATACTTCAAGAAAACATGAAAAAAAAAATAGAATCTGTCACTACAAAATAGTTTTCTTAATTAACAAATAATGATAAATGTCAGTATTGAAATTTAAACCGTTAAAATATATATTTTTTTAATTCTCAATTCTTATATTAATACAGTGGGAAAAATATTTGAAAGTATATATCGGGTGTTCTAACATAGTAAAACGGGTTAGTATTAATAAATAAATTATAACTTATTACTACATCGGATTATGTTTAAGTCTTCCGTGTTTATATTTGCAGTACATGAAACGAAGTTGCCTCGAATCGTAATTGACAATTTTGGAGCACTTATTGAAAAAGTCAGTCGATAGTTTTAGAATAAAATCTCCAATGTAGGAGAGCTTCGTGCATCCTGTTAATTCTAGCATAGCGAGGTACACTATTGGGAATACGTTTTGAGGTATCTATTTTATATGACTAGCAGTTTATTAAAAATTGCTTTTTATATCGATCTCCAGGTAGGACAAGCGTAACAGAGTACCAGACGGATTAATGTTTTATAGAGGATTATCTCGTTGCTAATGTTAAGGAAGGATTCAAAGTAGTGAGCAGAAAGCATTGTTTGTTTTGATTGCGATATTATTTACGTGCTCGGTGAAAGTAGGTCCATTGCCGAGGATCACACCGAGATAACGAACTATTCTAATGTATCTCTACCACAAGTATGTCAGTTAGAGCAAGGTTGAAAAATACAACTTCGATCTTAGTCGAGTTTATGCTAATTTGTCATTTGTTGTAGTATTTAAGTAGTGGCCATAGTCCGAGCTGTAGTCTATTACCGGATCGTGCTAGATCTGTGGGAGATTCAGAATATTTCAGTGTCGTCAGCGAAGAATCTAACTTGTTTGTTAGGATCGGAAAATCGAAGACATACGGATAAATAAAGTAGTCGAATTATATTGCGTGGCGAAATAGCCGCTGAATAAGTTTTGTGAGACGACACAGACACAAAAATGTTTGTTGCGTAAGTAACTACTATGTAATTAAATGAATTAAGTAGGTTTGGAATTTGCATATTATAATTTTGTATAGAATACCCCGTTGTATGGTATTTATTAGCAACTTTAAATAGTACTATGTTTGTTTAAGTTGAAATTTTGCATATTTGTAGAGTGATAAAGAAGACGAAAGTCGAATTGAAAGTTTGGAATTATGTTACTGTTGTCAACACGAGATGTTAATCTGACGTATATCGTATTTTCAACAAATTTATTTAGGTTACTCAGTAAGCTTATGTTGGAAACCAGCGAAGGATCCGTTCCCCGCTTAGGTATGGCGATGATCTTTGCGCAAGTTTATTTGTAGAATGTATCCTAGTTTAACGATACCGTTCATTACGTTTAAGAACACGACATAACGGAATTAGAGAGTTTGCTGGATATATTATCGGGGTTTTTAATTTTTTTTTTTTTTACGACATTAGATATTTCTAGATCGGAAATGAGTCGGTTAGTGTTAATTATATGTAGACACCTCTGGACTTCAGATTGCGAGGACTTTTGTTTTTCTTTTTATGTCGGTGTATACATAGTCGTTTGCGGACTAGAGAGTTAGAAGAACATTGCAGGCGATAAGTTTTTCATTCGTTTTCCAAACATCACTATCCTTAGTGTTTAGCGCGCAGAGTAAGTTGCTAAACCGATTGATTTTGCGATTTTTAAGGCAGCGACGAACGGTTTTAATAAGCAAATTTGTCTTAATCTCACGCGAGTATTTGATATATCGAATAGCCTATCGATGTGCTAATACGGGTAGATCTAGGAAAGTCTGTATAAAATTCGCAATTTTCTTCAAATCTTATACTTCAAAATTAGATATCGAAGCGGCAGACATTACTCCCAAGATGTTACGACTTCAATCTGAAATTTGAAAAAAAAAAAACAAAAATTAACATTAAGGTTTGGTTAAATTATTTACTTATAAACATTTAATTTCATTTTGTATTCAGTCAATTCTGACCGTTATGACCTGCGAATCCATAGATTCCGATTTTGAGCTATCTGCTGTTGCTACCGTACTAAATTGATTCGGCAAACCATCAGTCCAGTCAGTAGCCACTTGCCTGTTCCACTTGCACTGTGTGCTTCACCGAGCAGTAATATAGAAATATCTGCGTAATTTTATTTTCTGTCCGTATCCGGAAATTTGTTCTCGTTTCAGTCCCCGATGTACGCAACATTCGTCACCGTATTCAGATTTATGCGTTGTTTATCCACTGCTTTTAATCGTTCACGTCTCGGCCGCATATATAAAAAAAATTGGGAGAGTTAATTATTAGTTTCTCCGGTAATTTTAACGGTCATCTTTTGTTACGTGCGTTTTAATCGAATTTTTATTTCATCCGCGCCACCTCCACCGGAGGTAATAAGTGATCTGAAACAGAAGAATCGACTATATTCTGGCAGGAGATTGATTCTATTACCGTTATATCTGGTTTAAATGTATTAATTAGCAATCCGCGTCTCTCGCTAAGTTCCTTATCCCTGCCATATTTTTTTTTTTTTTAATACCTAGGCTGGCTGTACGATATTTTCGTAGAATCGGTTCAGATTATTTCATCAGCATCATAAAGTGACGTCTCCGTATCGTTACCTATATATATATATATGTGTATATATATATATATATATATATATATATATACTTCGTTTGTACATTGTAAGTAGCGTACAAGGCGATCATAATATGGCGTATAAATAGACACGATCGAGTACAACAAGGGACCAAGCGCGCTTCCTTGGGGGTACGCCCGATTTAATTTTTTGAATTTGAGATTGTTCATTGACAGGACCCTTTTACATTTGTATAGTCCAGTGTGCCAGATTTTATCGAACGCTTGTTGAATATCTAGGAAGGCCGCTGAGCAGACCTCCTTCTCCTCAAAAGCTGTTTCGATTTGATTAACGAGCCTGTGGACTTGCTGGACTGTTGAGTGGCCAGTTCTAAATCTAAATTGGTGGTTGGGGATTATTTTGTTTTCATCAATGAATTTTTTAATTCTTTTCTTTAAGAGTTTTTCAAATAGTTTAGCCAAAATTGATAAGAGTGATATAGGCCGATAGGACGACAGTTTTTCAGGGGGCTTTCCTGGTTTTTGTATCATAATCACATTTGCGAACTTCCATAATAACGGAACGTATTGTATTCGCATAATTGCATTGACGATATAAGTTAGATTCATTAATGCTTTTTGCGGAAGTTCTTTCAGAATTTGACCCGTTATGAGATTATATTCTGGCGCTTTATTTTTATTCAACTTCATTATTTCCTCTTTTATTTCCTTCGGTGAAAACATCTTTATTTTAGTATCAGAGTTACTTGGTTCCTGTTTTAAATAATTTTGGATATCATCCTCAATGGCAGATTTAGTTCTTTCTGTTTGAAAAGTGTTGGACAGATGTACTCCAAACAACTCTGCTTTGGTATCTGTAACCCAATCTCCATTTTCACTTTTTTAGTGGGTTATTTCTAGGTTTTGGCTTGTTATAGTAGCGAACCGCTTTCCATAATGAATAATTACTTTCCTTTGATGTTGTTAAATTAGAAACAAATTCATTGAAGGATGTGTTCTTAAATTTTTGTAGAAGATCTTTGAGTTTTCTAGTTTGTCTGTTTAATACCGTTTTGTCAGCTGGACTTCTTGACTGCATCCAGCGTTTTCTTAACCGTCGTTTTTGTAGTGTACTATATTATCACTGGCGCGCAAATGGCGTTGCGTGTGGTGGTTTGTCATTAACGTCAACGCGATAATATTAAAATTACTTGCAATTAGTTTCTAAATTATTTTCATATGATTTATAATACGTTATCTTATATACTCTATTTAGGGGTTACGAACCGCGGACAATTAATATATACGCGTATACGTAACAAAATAAAGTTTAAATTTATACACGTATATAAAATTGCAAAGGGCGGGGAACAAATATAGTATAATTATCGATGGAAATCGATCCAGCTAGCTGTAATTAGTGAAAGGGAGAACGAACTTCTTTCGGACATTTTACGATAGGATCAGCGTATAATATTGTGGGAGCCGGTAGAAGCAAAAGAAGAGTTTCTTAGTTCCAGAATATTAAAACGCGAATTGTATCAAAGTAGCCGAATTATCGCAGGTAGCGAGAATGAAGTCGGTAAACATTTTGATTAATGCTCGACTTAGGTGGCACGAAGAAGATATTGTTCGGATGTTTGTGGCATACTGATAAAGGGTCAATAATAATTATAATATAATCGTTCGTCGGTTGATACGAGTAAATTAAATGATAACGACGATGATTCTTCGATAATAATTTGTAATTATTGTTTAGTACGGGATTTGACGTCATTTTCCACAACACGTTGCATTCCCCCCCTCCCCCGATATATTACTATATAGTGTTGTTTAATTATTACGATTAAATTTCGTTCGTTTATTCTATTTTATAATGCGTCAAATTATACGTATATTTTAATGAAGTAATTGTACCTATATATATATATATATATTTTTCTTATATTCTTCACTCGGATTATCTCTTAACCTTCCCTCTTCACTCGCTATTCTCTTCAAAGGTGAATACTCCTACCTAACTAACCTAATCGTGTTGTTTTTAACTCGTGATTTAACTTCCGAGTCTGGTTTTACTCGCTGCATACGTTAATTTAAATTAATCATAATATTTTTATTCGTTAAAGATCACGACTTGGTATAGTGTATTTCATAAGTACGTACACGGACTTATCAGGCTCCATATATTTAATTACTTATATTATTTATCGCTTAGAATCCCGATCGCGTATAATTTAAGACGGTGTATTTCATTTAGGTTATATATATATATCGCGATTTCGACGAATAGCTCATAAGATTCTGTCCCGTTTCTTTTTGCTTATCATAGTCGAGTATAAATTTTTCGATAAATATACTAGAAGAACGTAATATGTAGACGATAAAGATTTACGAATAATCTGGAATCGGACAACGAATATATAAAAGTCGGAATTCGATGATAATAGGATGAAAAATAACGTAGTCCATTATCACCGAGACAGTTTAAATACGGAAGAGATGGTTAAAGAAGCAAAAATGTATAACCGCGGATTTATGTTCGATAGGGTAAGTTACGTGGATGAATTACCGGCAGGATCAGAAAATGCAGATGATGCTAATAGATAGGATTAACAAGGCAGGGAGAGAAATACTGCGTGAAAATAATAAAATTCGCGAAGATAAAAAGAAATGGCGGAAACTGTTCAAGAATTTCGATATTTAGACGTATCACCGGCAAACGATGGTCGAGATATAAAAGAAATTAGGAACCGTATCGAAATAGCCGAACGAGCGTTCGGAAATTTAGAAACCGCGCTGAAAGAGGGGCGAACTAAAAATGAATATATAAAGATGAAAATGAACCGGTGTTACTTCGTGTCCGTCTTGGACGAGCTGTATGGAAAAAATGAACGTCGTCCAAGGCATCGAGAGAAGAAATAAAATATTAAGAGACGAAGTGGAATATTTACGAGGAAAAACACTGGGAAAGAAAATGCGAGAGAGGAAAAGGCTGCATGATTTAGTTTTAAAAACGGGCGAAAATTAACTAAATCATAAAATCAGCCCGGGAACGATAAATATAAAACATGTTGATGTACGGGGCATTTAAGAAGAAGCTACTAAATGGATGGTCTTAGTACGTACGTGTTGAAATATATCTTCTTCTTTTTCTCCTCAACTCCTTTAGGTTGGTGGGAAGTTACATCAAATGAATCCTGTCGCCGGCCGTATTCTTTATTTCTTGATATCTCCTTCCTTTTCTAACATCATCCGTATACTTTTTTCCGGCCTTCCTTTCGTCATTCCTTCAATTATATTTGTGATCCATCTTGAATGTCTTAGTCCAATCATTCGATTTCTTCTAGTATCTATTTCCGTAATCATATTTCTATTTTATTTCGCTATTTTTTAGCAGTTGTTCATTTGTGATTTTCTCCGTCCATTTTATTCTTAACATTCTTCTTCAACACCATATATCGAACGTTTCAATTTTTTTTTAAAATATATATGCTTTAGACACGGTTTTCCGCTCCATATAGAGCATCCAGATAAATGTCTTAATAAAATGCTTTCTAGTTTCCAGCGAGATGTTTCCGAATGTTAGTAGGCTTTTCTTACTTATGAAAGGGCATTCATTGCTCCGGTTATTCTCGCTCTTATGCCTATTTCATTCCTTCCATCTGCTGTTACGATACTCCCCAAGTATTTAAATTGTTTTACTTGAGTTATTCTTATTCCATTTAGTTCTATATTTATTATTTGATTCCGATCTCGGGAACAGCTCATTTGTCTTAAGTTTATTTTCATTTTACACCGTTTATTGTTTATCTTTTTCATTTTGTGCTAACAAAACTATGTCATCGGCAAATTTGATTGTTGAGTATATTTTTCAATTTATATTCGCTTTAAATTCTGCAATAACTTCTTCCGTTTATATATTAAATATCGCTGGCGACAGACAGCATGCCTGTCTTACACCTTTCTTTATCTTTATTATCTCCTTTCCATTCTGGATACTGGTCACTTGGTTATTCTTCTATCGTTATAGTCTATTTTACACTTTTTTAGGGCTTGGAACATTTCTACATTATCGAATGCGTTTTCTATGTCAATGAATTATCGCCGGCTTATTTAGTTGTATCGATTTTTTCTATTATCAGACGGAGACTCATTCTCTCTCGTTCCTTTATCGGTATTCCGATAAATTTTCTTCAATTTTATAATTTATTCTATTATACATTATTTTACTCAATATTTTCAATCTTTACGATATCAGTGTTCTATATTGGGGGGTGGGTGCTTGTATGTTATACTTGTACTTCCAGGGATCCGGAGCTCTAACCAAAACAGGGGCGCGTCCGTAGATTGCGGATAATGGAGCGGCCTACAGATATGTAGGTTAGCTGCGAATAACCAATAAACAGCGCGCGGATAAAGAGCGACAATGAAAGAGGGTGTACGGAGGCAAGGAATAGTAAAACTTGTCTAAATCAAAATCATACATATACCCGATGACATCGTCGTGACATCGGGAGTTGTGCCGAGATGAAATAAGCGCTTACTCTGGAAGAGGGCAGCAGTTCTTTCAGTATCAACTACAGGTGGAAACCTGTAGATTGAATACTATTTGACGACACTGGAAACCATGTGAATCGGCATAAAACCACTCTATTAGATTTTCCAAAAAAGTTGAAATAAAAAATTTTAAATCGAAATTATATACTTCTAGATTTCTCACAAACATTTCCACGATTGTTTCATCATGTTTACGTCTTCGGCCATGTATCGTATTTCGATGATGTGCGACGATCGTTCAAACGTCCTAATTATTTCCTCGTACTGCGGAAGTATTCGCGAAATATTAATATCATGGCGGATCGTTTCGCTTATTTA
Source organism: Coronaproctus castanopsis (assembly GCA_032883995.1). Classification (NCBI taxonomy): domain Eukaryota; kingdom Metazoa; phylum Arthropoda; class Insecta; order Hemiptera; family Monophlebidae; genus Coronaproctus; species Coronaproctus castanopsis. Next base: position 42,956,571 of record CM065053.1, on the reverse strand, counting down.
TAATGATTTTCCTGTCTCGGTAATTAGCTACACCATCAATGGATGCGAGGCTATAAGTGATTAAATTGAAGTTACGATAACATTTTACCGACGGCCTCGTCAAGGAGTAGACAATAGCGGGGGGGGGGGCGAAACTTTCGGAAGACAAATAACGGGCATCGATATCTTTCGTAATTATTTCTGTTTTAACTAACGCGCTTTTAAAAGAGAATCGAGTTAAATTTTTCATTTTCTTAAGTCGAATTTTTCATTTTAGAATGTCGAAAGTATTTTCGGTCGATATTTTGCCGGTTTCAATTTATGTAACCTATAGACGTGTCTGCGCTCAATAGAAAATACGGTAACGTTGTTAAAACCTACATGGGGTCATCCGGAGGTGCGCAAAAAATATATATAAGATTCCACGGTTGCAAAATTGCTCCTAATTGGTATATTTCGAACTATTACATCGTGACCTTCTCATTTTTTATATGTTTAAGACGAAGTCGAACGCGTCGTTTGACAAAAAGAGGCTCGGAGTCACCTACGAATACACTTTTTTTTTTTTTTTTTTCTGATGGGGTAAGTATATAGTTTAAAAGAAGTATACAGTAGAAATAACAGATTGTCCATAACCCGTCCCATTAAAGTTTATGGAAAACTCTGAACAAACTGTTTTACAATATTATGAGATTGTATTAATTTGTATATACTTAGATTAGGTGCACATTTATTCCGCGATGATTTATTTCTGCAATGGTGAAAGTATTAAAAATTTTAAACAGTTTCGTTACTAATTGATCTGCTCTATTATCGTTAAAATCTTTACTACTATGATTACAGTCGGAAAGGGTGCGCTCTTAAGAGTATCAGTTTACACGTTACACAGTTGTCGGAGTGTCCAATACTTGTATAAATAATATTTAAATAAACTGCGACCCGTAATAAATTGTGCATTAAAGAAAAAAATTAGGTGTAAATCATGTATTACTGAATATTTTTTCAATGTCTGGGAAAATTGTTTTAGCTGTATATATTCATTCCGCTGTGATTGAAATTTATTTGTATATAATGCTTATTCAAAATATACAAATTGTTTAAACGTTAAAAGTTTTTGTTCGCGAATGAAATAACGTTGTCGATACTTTACATTATCGTAATCTGAATTTATATCATTTTTATGAAAAATATGTTAAGCTCTATATCTACACTGAATGGTTTGATTCCTGCGATGTTAATAAATAGGCTGGTAGTTCTGTAGGATTTAAACAGTTTTATTGCTGCAGAGTTCTTTGAAATATTTTTAATATATATAATATATATGAAACTGCTATAAAGAATTTCGGGTAACAGTACTACACTTTTATATAATGTAATTCCCTTTTTGTAGTTTAAATTGTTATTATACAATTCGTTAAATATAATTAAAAATTTATTTATTCCGCTAGTAATCTATAAGCGGGAATAAAGTTTTAAGATCTATTATTACGCCTACATATTTAATTTGACTAATCGCGGTAATAAAATACACGGGCCGTCAGTTTAGTAGATGACAGTCTTCATCAGATACGCCGATTAAAACGAACCATTTAATTTATCCTTATTTCTACCGGCATTCATTGGGGAAGCGTAGTGTTAACCCCTCTCGCGCTAATTCGTATCAATTGCTAGACGACCTCTGGTTGTTGTTAAAATAAAAAAATAATATTTAAAGCGGAGGATTCTTAATTTACGTTAACACATCTCGAGTACTTTGGCGATAAATTAATTATTAATTCCTCAATCTTTAAAGCAGATTGACGGCGTGTTGTTTTCCTTTTAAAATGCCACGGATAAAATTATTATTTAGTCGGGTCTTTCTCATAATGTTTTACTCGAAACCCAGTGTTTTACGAATTTCGGACTTTTTATTTGAATTGTTTATTTATTTGTCAATTGATCCTTCTATTTGCACTAGATATAATCCATTCTGTTCTTTAATACCGTCTGGTACTTCTTTATCGTTTAATCGTTTAATCTTCTTTGTCCATCGCACCTTCTATCATGTTAAATGCTCTCCGTAGTAAGTTGATTAACCGACCATTTATGCAGTTCATTATGGAGCAGTATATAATCCGTTCGGATAGAATTCTTTCTCTTCGTTTTATTGACTATTCTTTTAATTAGCTCCTTTTCATCTTTAAACGCTGGTATAGCCGTTGAAATTATTATTATTTTTTTAAAATGTTAGTTTTTTATTAACATCTTCCGTTATTACGCTCCCCGAATTTTTTTTTATTTTTCTATCTTATTTTCCTCCGTCTATTTTTTTTTTTGGTATTTCTTTCTTGCGTCTGTTTTTCGCTACGTCCTATCGTCTTTTTGTTTGGATTTATATGCGTTATAATAATAATTCCGCTATGGAAATACGAACTCCTAATAGCTGTAAATATACATTTACGAAAATTAAAAACAAAAATGACACCTTTCGCAACGGAAAGTTAAACTTAGAGATTGGAAAAAAGTTACTGAAATGCTACGTGTGGTCAGTTATGGAAGCCGAGACCTGGACTATATGAGAAAATATGAAAAAGTGGTTTAATGCGATGGTATCGAAGAGAATACCTCGGACTAAAAAAATATTAGAAATGAAGAAGTTCTAAAATTAATGAGAACCGACGGAATCTTCAATAGTGAAAAACCAAACATATGTTTTTTTGGTTACTACAAACGATAGTAATATGATTGAAGAAAAAATGAAACCGAGAAGATATTATATATGTCGTGGTTTGATAACATAAGAAAGATAAAGAAATGGACCGGAATCAATAAGATGGAAGAAATAAGAACCGGCTGCTGCAGCAGATTGTCCATTCGATGCAGCTAGTCGAAGAGTCTTCGGAGTTTTTTTTTCTTCTCATAAATATTTCCTACAAGCTGACTAACAAGATGATTTAGTAATATTTAGGAGAAGGGCAGGATGAGAAGCCATTAGTACATACACCCGGTAACCGCGACTTCACATTAGGTTCGGCGGTTTTCTACGTCTTAAGCGTCTTATATCGTTGGTCATGTCCAACGGTCTTGACTCGACTCCTTTAACGTGCCGTGTACTGCTACGGGGCCGGAAGTTCCGAAGTATTACAGCTGATTGAATATCATGGAATCGTGTCTGTACTTAATGTTTCTGTATTGGTGTTGATATACTTGTCACACTTAATGCTCAACAGTTATCGGCTCACCATTACAACGGCAGCGTGGAGCATTTTTTTCTCTTATAAGATGACCGCGCGTTAGAAGTGTATGTCCGAAACGTAATATCGGCGTAACATGATTTCTTCTTTACGTGTCAGCACGAACGGTGTAGGATGTCGCATCCCTTCTGATTCCGCGTAATTTTTTTTTTATTAATGTCATCTCTGTAGTTTCCATTTAGATATTAAGCACGATTCGATAATCCTGACTTGTGGCAGCTAATTATGGAACTGGAATAATTGTAGAAGCTTACTCGGTCTGCTAGTTCATTACCTTTTATCCCAGAATGGCTCGGTATCCAAGTTAAATTTAAGCTTTAAGTTTTGAGAGGAGTAGCACTGCTGTTTCATGTTTGTGTCACTACTTAAGCACCCTATCGTTGAATACGAGATTATTTCTATCCTTCAGTATGTACTGCACTTTTGTTTGCATACAATTCTGCCGATAGAACCGCAAAGCACGGCGGTAGCGAATAACGAATAAACGGTTCGTCGCCAGATCGCGAATGCTGATGCGAAGGTATTTGGATGATTTTCCAGTCTCATTCCATGGTTCTGTGCATATTGCCTAATGACCTCGCATACATAGAGAATATTTAAATCACGATAGAAAGCTCTAGCATAAGACACAACACCGGATTCGTTAATGATTCTTTAATAGATTAAGTGGACGATGAAGAAGGCCTTGTACGAAATCAATGAAATAATACCATAATAATTTTCTACAGAATTCTAGCGACTTTCTGATACACTTCTTTTGGAAAGTAACTAAGAAAATGAAAACGGCGGCAAAAATTACATAGCTTAATAATACGGTAATCTATATAGATGACGTGTTAAGTGTATGTATGCGTGTATCTAATGTAATCGGACGATTTATAAATGAAAGGATTAAAGTAAATTTTTATATGGCACATAGTTACCGTTCCGTTGACTTAAATAAACTGCACATTATCACAGATAGTAATAAATAGTAAAAAAGTACAACACGTTCAATATGTATTTGTAGCGAGAAGTATGAAGACGGTTATACAGTATCGATGAATGTTCCTTTGAATAAAGTGATTTTATCGGAAATGTTTCGTCTATTTATCTCTTAATCGTTTAAAATTTCAAAACGCACGTTACAATCTTAATTTTTTAGTTTAACAACGAGTTAATTTTAGCAATTTAATTAATGAAATTTAAAGAGATCTATTTATTTTGATAATTTTTTCATTTTCGTTCTTTTTTAACTTTGCGTATTTTCCCGTTTGAATTTTCATTTAAATGTTTCCGATAAATGGAGTATTAATTACGAAATTCAGTTAACTAAAACATTATTTTCTCGAAATTCGCAAAGCTTTTCGGCAATTACGCCATTATCAAGCGATGTTTAAATTTAGATAAAAATAAACGTTTAAAATTTAAAAACACAAAATACAAAATTTAAATATAAGTTCACGAATTTATAAATATAAAATGAAGAATAGATACACTTAAAACAATCTGTCAGTCAACCTAATCGCCAGACGTTTTTTTTTTTTTTTGTATTTAGGCTGAATGAAATTTTTTATTTAGTCGACAAGTGTTACTTAAGTATTTGTAAATATAATACCTCGCTGTAGAAATGTAGAACCTACGGGTAATTTGTGATCCCAAACGGTAAGACTCATTTCAGAGAAAACCAGTAAGAGATCTAAATAATTCTAATTATTACAGACCTATGTAAAAACTCTTACTGTTGTACAATCGAATAGACGACATTATCGACGAGTAAATAGTTTCGTACGTTAAGAAGCTGGTATAGATCAGGTAAATGCGGTTACCTCACACATAATGAACATGATTTTGTATCGATCTCTTCTCTACTTATTTGTATCGTGAATTGACTTATTAATGTCTGAAACCTCCTAGAAACATATACTCGTTACTAAATAACATAATCGGTAATCGATATAAAATAAGGTTGAGCCCTAAGTGGAAGACCAAGTAGAACGGGAATCTTAAAAAATGACAGCACCGTTACTGTGTAATTTTGTATACCTGTCGTGATAACAAGATTATTTTTGACAACAGCGATTAACATTATACAATTAGCGAGATAGTTGTATCGGATTTTAAAAATGAAACTAAACAATGCAATTGACGAGTTCAAGCCAATGCACGAAGAACATCCGAAACACCTGGCTGACTTGTCGCAAATAACTTTTGAGAATACGAACTCGAGCATAATCCAGCAAAAACAACACGATTCGACGCCTATATTACATCAGTTTTTTCGCTGGATTACTCAGCGACTTAATATTCAGCGCCAGTTTGACCGAACAATTACAAGAAAGATCGACATTGAACTGTATAATTTTTGGTGCAGCTAAATCAACCTCGGTAGAATAGTGCCTACGCCGGTTAACATTCGAAGAAAAACTGCTGCTGCTAAAAGATAGATGAAATATTCAAATGATGCAAATCTACCGATACACCAAGATGACACCGGAAAACAGATTGGTTGGATAGATTTTATTGGTTCGACGCAGTTGCAAACTCGGAGGAAGAATGCGACTAAATGAATCCACATCGAAATCGGACACAATTGATACACTAGATTGTAGGCCATTAGGTTTTGACCTAGATCGAAAAAGATCAGTTCCGAACTGGCTACAGACGTAGTATTTATATGCTCGCAAAGTAGAGTTTAAAAAATGGTACATCCCGTGAGTTAGGAGATCAGATAATGAATCACGTCCTTAACCTTATAGGTGGTTAGGAGGGTATTTGTGTAGTGTGGCTATAACTCGCTTATATCTCAGCTACTCGTAGACATACGGCATCAGTAATTATATCCTATTATATATATATATATATAAATATAGGTATACTTAAGTCATATATATTTATATATACTATATATATATATATATATATATATATATATATATATATAGTATATATAATTATTATTATCGGACATAATATTTTGTTATAGGTAGACGACGAAATAAGCAAATATAAATAATTACATTGGCTAATTCGGACATCAATTTGTTAAGTACGCAGATGGAGTTTTTCAGCAAATTCTGGTTTCAACAAGCTTTCTGTTTATTGGTAGTATTACTTTTCGCGCGAGGTAAGTTTCGAGTCGAATATTTATTAACGGATTACTTAACAATTTAAATTCGACTAAAATCCATTAATAGTCTCGTCTAAGGTGGATTATGGGACGTATAATATCGAGAAATTTCACGGTGTATGAAGTGATAAGGCGCAGTTCGTTCGCAATTAACAAACAAGTGAAGAAATATCTATTTAACTCTTTCAGTCACAATTGTACGTTACGTAAATTTTTAATATATATTTTTTGATAATAACAGATATGAATAGTTTCAATTCTAGAAATATTTATATTACACATTGAAAATTGTCTAGTAATTTAAAAAAATAAACAAAATATTAATTTATATTTTCACCCGTTCGTGTCATTTGTTTTATTCCCTAAAATCGAATGTATAATTTTTGTGTAAAAAAAACCCAAACAATTGATAATACGTGACCGAACGCTTTAAAAAAATCTTACGCATACGAATAACACTTTGAGCTCCGTGTCGTCAGTCATATCATATGACGTTGACGGCTAGTCCGTGTGATTTTTTTTTTTGTATAGAAATGCGATAACGCGCTAACTTTTTAATTATATTCCACATCATTAAATATCACTAATCGCTGTGGTTAAGTTAAACTGTTTCTATTTCTTTTAGAAACGGAATAGAACCTCGAAAAAAGTATCGGTCAGTTTATGACCGAGACACATTGTTATTAGACATGTTTATATTTGAAAGTATTTAATCTGAAACTTTCATTATTCGATAATATTAACCATTTCGTGCGCTCGAAATTATTTTACATTAATTAGAAACCCCCCCCCAAAAAAAATTCTTTTATAAAACAGTCATATATGACTAACGATTTGTTTTTTTTTTTTTTTTACATCGCAAATAAACTAGAAAACATCCTCGTAATTAAACAAAAATTCAACTTTTAATTAAACGAGTTACAAAGTTAAAAGTAAGACGCGGTTCACACTGGCGCGATACGATCACGATACGATAAGAAGCGCGACCTTGAATCGACACGGACAACTCGGAGTAGTGCAAATGTTTCGAAAGCAACTAATCCGGTACTGTGATTAGTCCGTGTGGATTCAAGGTCGCGTTTCTTATCGTGTGTCGTTTGTCGTATGATCGTATCGCGTCAGTGTGAACCGCGCCTAAGGGTCATTTATGACTGACATTCAATCTTTCATCGCAATCATATTCGTCAGTCATAATTGATTGACAGGTGTCTGATACCGCGCCAATGTTCAAAATGTGACTCGGGGGGGCACAAAGTGTTAAACGAATACGTGCATACAAATAACGTCTAAAGATTATTTTTACTTATTTTATTCATGTTTAATTCGTTATCGCATCATATCGGTGAGATAGTTCCATTTATTTTTGTTATTTTGTTATTATTTATCGTATCCTTATTTATGGTCTCGTTTATTTGCATGCGTGTGTATATACATCGTTCCTATTTATACTATTATATGTTGTGTATGTTTATTTATATGTATATATATATGTGACGACGTTACCATTTATTATTTATTAATCCGTTGTTTTTATAAGTGTGTGTATATATATTCTTTCCTCTCTGGTATATAGACGCACGTTACTTCTGTCCTTATCATGAGGACAATCGTGCCTGCGTCAATTTATACATCCCAACCGGTCTACACGAATGCACTAACACAGCATATGCCAACACAAATAACTTCATAATATCGGGGCCATCTACTGATGATCACGTTTCTCTGTCGCAACCGGTATTTATTGTATCGCAACAACAATCTGATAGTTTAATGCAGAACAATAATAACGCTAATCGAAAATTATTATCATCGTATGAAAATCCACCATTATATCACGTAAACGATTATTCTACACAATTTCCGCCGTTAAAACAATTTAATTTCTGTGATAACAACCAAGAAATGAATGTAACTGACGGTAATGAGACAGATACTAGCACAACACAAAATGACAATTTGCATGGCTGGCAAACACGAGAAAAATTAACAAACGTCATTCAACAGTTAACAATAATCACAAATTGCCAAAATTAATTCATAATCGTTACGAAGTGCTTTCGTTAGATGATAGTAACGAACAAATAAACTCGCAAACTATTGTTCCAAAGCCGCCACCGATATTTATACACACGGGGTCGAAAATTATCAAAAAATGAGACAAAAAATAGATCAAATAATTCATAATTCTGCTTATCATGTGAAAGCTCTGTCAGATAGAGTCGTTAAAGTGAATGTGCACTCGCCAGAAGAGTATAGAACGTTGACGAAAGTTTTTAGGGAGAAACAGGTGATATTTCACACCACATATCAAATGAAACAGGATCGCACATATAGAGCAGTTATAAGACATCTTTATCATTCAATAGACCCAGCGATAATTGTAGAGGAACTGACACTCAAAGGATTTCACGTCCGAAATGTCCATAATATTCGTCAGCGTCATAACAAATTACCGCTTACTTTGTTCTTCGTTGATTTGGAACAGACAGAAAACTGTGAAGAAATATTTAATCTAAAAGTGCTATCTAACACCCTGATTAAAGTAGAACCACCTAATAAAAAGTCATCGATCCCTCAGTGCCAAAACTGCCAAGCGTGGGGACACACTAAGGCATATTGCACTCGGCCATCGATATGTGTCAAATGCGGAGCAGGACATAAAACTGCGGAGTGTAGAAAAGATCCAAAGCTGCCGGCTAAGTGTGGACTATGCGGAGGAGCCCATCCGGCAAACTATAAGGGTTGCGAAATTTATCAGAAGCTGGTTCAAGTTAAACAGGGGTCTACGAAAGAAAGAAGAGACTTAGCTCAATCTGGTCATCGTCAGTCAGGCCTTAGCTATTGCCATGTTACCAACAGTAATCCGAATTCAAATTCAAAATTACACCAAAATACTTCTAGCATAAAAGTACCTCTTGCGAATTTAAACAAATCAAAAATTATCGCCAATTCTGTGTCAACTAATCTTAATATGCCAGAACGAAGTTCTAACAATGAGGCAGCGGAACTGTCCACAATTTCTGATCAATTTACGAGTCTGTCAGATTTCAAAGTTATGTTCCAGCAACTACTGCAACAAAACAGTACAATTCTGACTAATGACTGTCATTAATAAGTTAGTAAAATGATGGCTGGGTCATTAACAATAGCTACGTGGAATGGCTTAAAAAACCATAAGGCCGAAATTGAGTTATTTTTAAGTTCAAATTTCATAGATGTATGCTTAATTTCCGAAACACACTTTACTGAAAAAGATTACTTCAAAATTCCATCAGGCAGCGCCCGAGGTGGATCAGCTATCTTAATAAAATCAAACATAAAACATCATGAACTTATTCATTATAGAGAGGAGTATCTACAGGGGACCACCATCAGTATAAGTACGGCCGTTGGTGACTTGGTTCTGTCGGCTGTCTATTGTCCTCCGCGCCACAAATTAACAAATTTAGGAGTGTCTATGTACATTCACTCACTAGGTACTAGATTTATAGCAGGTGGGGACTGGAACTCTAAACATACAGAGTGGGGCTCTAGGCTTACTACCCCCAGAGGTCGAGCACTCAAAAATATTTTAGATAATAACAATGTGGGTTATATTTCATCGGGGGAACCAACTTACTGGCCAACTGATCCTTGTAAATTACCCGATCTGCTAGATTTTTACATCGTCAAAGGTATATCACAACAATACAAAGATATCAGCCCTTCTTTCGATCTTTCTTCGGATCACTCGCCAGTTATTTTAACCCTGAGCGACACTGTTATCCGTAAAAATACTCCGGTAAATCTTTATAGCTCTAGAACAGATTGGGAAGCCTATAGAGAATATTTAGAGTCCAACTTAAACTTAAAAATTCCGTTAAAGAGCAACGAGCACATCGACGACGCTGTACGTTACCTTACTCGCGAAATACAGACTGCAGCTACCTTGAATACACCCGGCAATAATCGAAAAAACATAAATAATAGTTATCCTAAATTAGTTAAGGAGCTTGTCTTGGAGAAAAGACGATTACGAAAAAAATGGTTTCAAACTAGATATCCGCAAGATTAAAAAAACGAAACACCTGAAGAGATTACTTTCGGAAATCAAAAACGAAACCTTTAATAATTTCTTATCCGCTTTGTCGCCATTGCCTGTGGATGATCATTCGCTGTGGAAGTGTTGTAAAAATATTAAAAAACCGATTACAAACATGCCGATTAGGACTAACAGTGATGGTTGCTGGGCCAGGAACCCGAATGAAAAAGCTGAAGCATTTGCTACTCATTTAGCGAGTGTCTTTAAACCAATACAAGCGCTCCATCCAAGAAAATCCGCGTTGGATACTGATAACATAAGCTCGTCTATGCAACTTACCTCATCGGTGCAGCTTACCTATACGACTAAGTACGTCACCTCAAGAGGTGAAAAGTACCCCATAAAGTCCTTAAAGCGCAACAAAAGTCCAGGTTTTGACCTGATAACAGCGAAGTTGCTTGAGGAATTGCCTCGAAAAGCTCTAGTGTTGCTTACATATATATACATATGTAATGCCATAATTCGCTTAAATCACTTCCCGATGTATTGGAAGTTTGCTCAAGTCATCATGGTTCCGAAACCCGGGAGGGACCCGCACTGTGTGTCCTCTTATCGGCCTATATCTCTGTTACCCATATTGTCAAAAGTAATGGAAAAATTAATATTAAACAGACTACGCCCCTATTTAGATTTTAATAACGTAATACCGAATCATCAATTTGGTTTTATGAACCAACATTCCACAGTGGATCAATTGCACAGGGTAGTAAATATAATTGAAAACAGTCTAGAAACGAGACAGGTTTGTACGGCGGCGTTTATCGATGTTGCTCAGGCTTTTGACAAGGTGTGGCATGAAGGCCTATTGTTAAAGCTGAAATCATTACTTCCACCGAATTTATATCTTCTGATTACTTCTTATATGCAAGATCGGTACTTCCAGGTACGTTATGAACACGCGCTCTCTGAGATTCATCCTGTTCTAGCAGGTGTACCGCAGGGTTCGGTCCTGGGGCCTACACTGTATTTGCTTTACACCGCCGACTTCCCCGTTACTAGAGATGTACACGCGCGGCTACTTTTGCAGATGACATTGCCTTATTCTCATGTAACACAGATCCGAACATTGCCAGTAATAACCTACAGGAAGCATTAAACAGAGTGGAACAATGGTTTAAAAAATGGAAGATAGGTGTTAATGAGAGCAAATCCGTTAACGTTCAGTTCACAAATAGGAAGGTTATAAATAACCTCACACTGCCTATTCAGCCGAGTGTTAGATATCTAGGTATGCACCTGGACAGTCGATTGACATGGCGGCACCATATAGACAAGAAAAAGAAGGAACTTAACATACGGGTTAGAAAACTGAATTGGCTCTTAGGCAGGAATAGTGTTCTCTCATTGACCAATAAGCGTTTGGTATATACAGCAGTTATAAAGCCAGTCTGGACCTACGGAATAGAGCTATGGGGTTGTGCAAAAAAAAAACAAATATAAAGGTGCTACAAACGTTTCAAAATAAAATATTAAGAACAGACAGGTGCACCCTGGTACATAACCAACACAACTCTACATAGAGACTTGAATATTCCATATGTGTCCGATGTTATAAAGCAGTACGCTCAAAGACATGTACTTAGACTGGAAGGTCATCCTAATACCTTGGCTCAAAGATTGCTGAACACCTCCAGTGACATCAGGAGGTTGAAGCGTAATAAACCACTGGACCTTGTTTAAGGTAGCAGCTGCTGGGTGAGCACCACTGGGTGCTTCTCCGTCACGTTATTACATGGTCAAAAATTTTGCTAAATGACCTAGGGGGTCAGATTGTAAAAAAATAAATAAAAAAAAAAAATGTTTATAAAATTTATTCGTCGTTTTGCGGAATAACATTTTTATTTGTAGATACGCATATTGTAAAATATGTTATTTCCTACCACTGTATAAGTTAACCGTTCTTTTTTATCTCTTTCTTACCCGTCAATAGTGGGTCTATCGCAGTTGTTTCTTTCTAAATTATTATTTTTACTTATTTTATTTACATTTATAAAATTGATTCGCCGTTTTGCAGAATGACATTTTTCTTGGTCGATTCGTATATTGTAAAATGTGTTACTTCCTACCACTGTACAAATAAACGGTTCTTATCTTTTTCTTACCTATCAATAGTGGATCTACTTTTTGCCAAAAAAGGATGGTTTCTGCCATTTATTTTAATTTTTACTATTTGGAGATGTACCGAGAAAAAAAACGAATTCCAGCTGAAAAGTCTGTTACAAATAGCGTCGATTCTAAATGATTCAACTGTGTCCCGTCGTTTTAAAGGGTAACGTGTAATTAACTTTTGGGTGAAGATTAATGTAAGTTCGTAATATCGGGATATTAACCTATAGAACGTCTGCGGTACTGTTTTTACAGAAGAATTAGCATCTTTTACTTTGACGTAAAAAAAAATGTTCTACTTATAAGTGAAGATTGGACAAATAAGATAGACGTCCGAAAATTGTACATTATAAAGTAATTTTATATTCTAAAATAAATTTAAATATAGAATAATGTATATAATGATCATCCGAGGAAAGCAATGAACCTGAGATACAACGAGGCCAGTGGATTAAAGATGTAAGCCTAGAAAATAAACGCGATTGTTCTGCAGAATACGAGTAACAGTTAAAAAAAAATTATTCGAATCCACAGAATCAAATCTATATCGTCCGGGTGGGAGCAGGTACTGGTTTCGGTCGTTCTATAAAATGCGATGGAGCTCGCGGTAGAAGGCAATTTCGGTCCGAATCCAGATTGGTAGTCATGTAAAGTATTATTAGCGTCTGCGCGATTCGTTAATTAATTTCTTCGAAAATTTTGCTCATATTGCATAACAGACTTATCGGAACCACGCGAGGACGGAATAATGTACGAATCCGAGATAAGACGTAACATAGGAAACAAAAGGTCGAACTCGTATGAAAAAAAAGTTCGCAATAATAAATATCGGCTTGGTAAAAGTTTACCTCCACTCATTCATAGTCGTAAAACAAAGTACACGAGATAAGTTTAGTGCAGACGTCTTTAAATCCCTTCTATAAGACTTCCTACCGAATACTATAGTTTAGATTAGAGGTAGATACTAGAGCTTTTTCAATATATATATATATATATATATATCGAAAAGTCTCCCAAATGGCGTTAACAATTCCATTGTCGAGTCAGTATTCGAGAAAGAGTACTTACGAAATTATTTACACCGATGGCTCTATTGAACACATTCTAAAAAGAGATATACAGCAGCTTTTTTTTACCACAGTAGAAACATCTCTAAGTTCTTATACCATATGCAAGCTCATCATTTTTTATGGAAATGTCCTATACGAGAGGCTGTTTCTTTTATTAGATTATATAAGAAAATAAATATCCTAATACCGATTTCACGAGTGTTCTTTTACAACTATCTAGATTCCCGGAATTTTCAACGAGTATATTAGAGCTATCAATACGACAGGCTAATCTCTCATTTTCCTATTTTTAAATTAAAATTTCATTAAAAAATTTTGATCTAGTAGTTTTTGAGTTATTGAAAAAATACCAAAATCGTCCATATTTCCTCGGTTTCCTCTATTTAACCGTTCCTATAAATGTATGAAAATAATTTCACCTGTCGAGTAAACGTTAAAATTTAAGAGAATCGGGAATGAAAATTAAAGTCGAAAGCGGCTGATTTCGAGTACGTAATTTATTTCAACAACGATTATGTAGATTTTTTCTACGAATATACTTGTAAATTAAACGTTCCTTTGATATTGCAAGTGTCTTTCCTTTGATATTGCAAGTGTCTCATAAAATTTTCTATCAAATTACCTGGCGTCCTCCTTTTTAATACGTTTCTGCGCAAAGTAGCTGTTGAAAAATTCTAATAATATATCAGGATACATTTTCAGCCCTGACGTAGTTTTATTTTTTTTTCATATATATATATATATATAAATACAAGTATGGGGTTATATTGCGCAGCGAGTAGAACTCCTTGAATTTTACTAAGTAATACTATTGCTAGACAAGATTAGTTGAATGACAAGTTTTAAGTGATATCGTTTCTGGTATCTAAAATTGACGAGTTTCTGTATCGACACGCTTAAACAATCGTTTTTCATGCGCTGCACCACCAAACAGTCGTATAACATAGTCGACAAATTTCGTATGTAAATCTTTTTATGAATGTCTCTCGTACTCCGCGCTTAATTGGAACACTTTCATCATTACGTCCATCTCCCGTGATATTATTCTGGCGTCCAAGTTCATTCCGAGATATTTAGTCGAATCGTCTCGAGGAACAGGCTGAAACTCGATATTTACCGTCTGCATGCCTTAACGTATAAAGAATGTGGACTGATTTTTATATTATTTAGTTTTATCATTCAGTCTTCATTTTCTAATCAGATTTAAATGCTGTTGAATTTTAATTATTGCAGTGTCGTCTGCGAATGTTGCCGTTGTTACGTTATCAGACGTTGGTAGATCGCGCGGAGATCCAAGAGAGCTCCCCTATGGAAAATTATTCATGCCTGTATTCTGTGAAAATCTGACCTAGCTTCATCGTTGCCACACGAAGCTCTGTCGGCCAAATAATAAGTTTCCAGGCAGTTGTTGGCTTAACTTAGTTACAAGTTCCCCGTGCTATGCCTTGTCGGAAACTTAACTGATTTAGTTAAGGAATTCCGAACGTTTATAACATTGTCTAATATATCGGTCGATTTGATGCGAAAATACGTTTTATATGAATTACATCTCGGAAATACGAACGCTGTTTAAAAATTCATTTGGATGATTCACACAATAACGAGTTTGTAATCGAGCTCGAAATAGAATTATCTGAATTTTCTTCTACTCGATAGTATGGTGGACATAAAATACTTTTTTAAAATTTATTAAACATACTAAGTGTATACACATGCATATATACATGCATACATACATACACGTATTATGTGTGTGTCGGTGTTATTTTTATCTACTTCTTCGTATAGTTTGTGCGAATGAAAATAATGTTTAACTTAATTCGGCCTCATGGACTAGATCGAAGAATCGCGCAGAGTACAAATGACCTTAACGAGTATCGCTCAAGGTGAAAATAAGCAACTCCGCCTTCGAATTTTCTGACGGTTATAAATTGACCAACGAAAATTCAGGACACATCCTTCCTGCCCGCCTTCTTCTAACTGTGCGACGTGGTGGATACGTCGTTCGGTGTGTTATTAGAAATTTCATAGGAAACTTCTTTTACATAGTTCTTTTGTATCCGCGAACAATTAGACGAATTATAAAAGAAAAATGAAAACAAGTTATTTTACTTGCTTCGTCCTTCTAAACATCGATCGAATTGTGCAAAGTCTAAAAAAAAATTTATTTCGGCTATCGTTTTACGTATTATATTCACATATATATATATATTATATATTTATATACGACAAAAAAAAAATTAATAAAAAATGGTTAATATTAGAAAATAGAAAAATGGAAAAGCGATTAATAATATTAGTTACGATAATCGCAGAAACGGACGATCAGAAGCAAATGACGGCGAACGTTATTAACGATGAACGATATGAATGAAAATAAATATTGAGAAAAGTAAAGTAATGAAATTATCAAAGGCAAACGACGTAAAAGTTGGCAATAACGTAATAAGGCAGTTAATCAATCGAGTTCAGATTATAAGTGACGGTCGAAATGGCGTATTGGATTGGCTGAAGAACGTTTTATATAATCGGAAAAAAAATTAAAGGAAGGTGGCTTTGGAGGTTTTTTTTTTCATTTTCATATAAATTGCAAACTGAAAAGCTAATAAGCAATTAAGATATGAGGCATAATAAAACGGACCATACGGCGTGGATCGCCCCTACTGGTGACATTCGGTACTATCATTACCAGTTAACGATTGCAGTCGGCCGATTGATTCGCTTGATTTCGTCACTATTGTCTAGCAAATTAATACACAGCGGATTACAGTGCTCATCTAGCCTTTTTTAGGCACCGAGCGCTGTACGTATTTCATCCTGCACGTCTGATACCTTGAGATCATACTGTGAAGATGATCATTCCGGAAGGATGCGTTAACTTAAGATTGGAATCGTTGAATAATTTCAATTCTTGAACTGCAAGCTGTTACGCGCATAATTGTAGCAATCCGCACCAGTTTAAGCTTGGTTTTATAAAGTACCAACTTGGAACTCAAAGCTGAGGTTTCCTTCCTAAAAGCCAATACACCTTGTTGAACTTAAGTCTTAGTTTCTTACTTTCCTTCAGAATATAATCTTTCCAGGAAATAACCGCAGTCTATGATACTTGACACTTTTGCGTCTTGTGGTAGAGGCCCGTCAATGTAGTAGAGAGGTCCATTAAAGTATACAGAAGGATAGGTATCGCGACTAGTCGTGAAAGTCAGCTGCCTCGATTTAACGGTATTGATCTTAATTCTCTATTTACGGGTCTAGTACTGGAGTGAGTCTAAGCTATACTGCAACTGGTCGAATGCTTCAACTGTGTACAGTCTTAATTGTGTCGTCCGAAAATGCCGGTACCTCAACATATTCCTGAAGTGATATTTGGTGGGCATGTATACGAGGTAAAGAAACGAGCATAATACAGATCCCTGTGACACATCTGTATAAATGGAGTGAACGTTGGATGTTTCTTCGCCATGTTTTATTTGAAAATATTTGTCCGTTAGATGTGACTGGGAGAATAATGTGCGTTTAATTGTAAGCAGTAAACCAGCTTGGCTGATGTCTATAAAGTCGAACAAAACAGTCGATGAAATATTTCTGGACACATCTGTTCTATTGCGGCGTGATTTTAACGGAATCTAAAATAACCGATAATCAGGTATTATGTTGCAGGTTTTCATTATCGGAAGCAGTCTTGACAGTAGTGATCTTTCAAAGATTTAGACAAAACAGATAGTGGCCTAATGGGCCGGTATGACGATGTTTCATTGGATGGTTTATCTGGTTTAGGGATCATTATTACCTGAGCCACCAAAGCGGATGATTGAATTAAATGTAGTAGTTTAGGTCATAGCTGGGCCCTTATCGATGCTTTAACTTCCGATGGTTTGAATGGTTTTATTAGAGGAGATATCTGGGTAAAGGAGCAGTCAATTCACGCTCCACTTCTTCATAGAAAGTGTTTAATTGAGAATGTGGGTTGCGAGGTTTAAATGTTTCCTCGAAGTAGTCGTCGAAGATAAATGTTTTTTCGTTATCACTACGAGACCAAACTTTATTCAAGTTTCTAATAGGAGGAATTGTTATTTGAGGTCTTCTAAAATGTTTAGTTGTCCTCCACAGTGAATAATCGTAGTGTGTACTGGACAGTGTACTAATGAATGATTTAACTGTATCATTCTTGCGGTGTTTCAGAAAGAAATTTAATTTTCTATTACGTCTGTTTAATTCTGCTATGCGAGCGGGTAGTGCAGAGTTTTGCCACTGTTTACGAGCCTGTTTTTCGTGACTATGGCACGCTAACTCGTATTGAGCGGTACTTAATCAAGATGCTTGTTGCAGGGTTAAATTTAGGCATTCTATGGCTTCGTCTCCAATATGAACAGAAATATTGAGTTTAAGGTTATCATCGACCCACATATGATAGCCAATCAGTTTTGTTATTATAAAATTTGAGTTTTTTCTTTTTAGTAATTGGTAATGGGCTAATTTCCAAAAAACACTGCAGAGCGATCTGACGATGAGTCGAACGAGGCTTCTACATTAATATGTGATGAACTTAATCCTTTGCAAATAAAAAAAAAAAAATTGAGTAAGTTGACGACCAGTATGTTGGTTGACCAGTGGAGAAAAAATATTATTGTTTATTACGCAGTCATATAATTGCTTACCTCACAGTGAGATAAGACGCGATCCGAAGAAGGTATGTTTCGTATTATAGTCGCCGTCTAAGGTGAATCTGTTGTCTAATGTGTTAAAGAATTATTTGAAACTACTTAGTCATATTTTTTGTCCTGGAGCACAATATAGTAAATAATAACGGAGTAACGTATTTTAATTGCTGCTCCCTCTTGCCGGTTTATTAGTAGGATTAATAATAATAATAGTAATATGTGTATCAGGTACCGAGATTATGTCCAATATCTGGTGGGTGATTCTAACTCGGATTGTGACGCCTAGCTAATTCGTTGATGTTCTAGGTTGCACTTCGTACAGAAGTCATTTCGAGTTAAGTAACCTTAAAACGAGAGCTGTAATGAAGTCCAGCAACCATTCAATGACGTGACATTCTCCAATCTGCAGAAAGACTGCTGAAGAGCTTTAAGCAAACCAACATTGTCAGCATCAGCGGTTTTGTATGTTTTTTTCTTAACAGTTGGTATAATATGCAGATTACTGTTGATAACGTGTGCACTGAATGATGATCTGATTTCCAGGGATTTCGATTTTAACACTTCTAATCAATAAATATTTTAACATCGAAATGTTCGGATTTACGGAATTTGGTTCTAACTTCACACAAAATAAAGTGGAAGTGTCTTTTTTGTTTTTCGGCCCGTGATACATATCTTACAACGCGCAGTAATCACTTTTTTAACAATTTTGACGTCAACGGGGGGGAAGAATATCTCATAAAGCCACTCGAAATTGTCTTATTTTACCTGATGAGTATGGTATTCTGCTTTATGACTATCCAACATTTTTATTATAGTATGATTGCCCATGTTATCTATTAGGATCCTGGTTGTGGTTTCATTGGTAATTTTAAAGGTGCATTTGTTTGCATCTATTGCCACTATTAAATGTCTTTACTAATCACTGGAGATTATGTATATTATTTACAAAAATTGGCAATTCTTTTGGAGTAACGTAGTCTCGATTAGCATTTTGTTCACGTTCATTCATCAGATCACATTCCCTCTTCCTCCTTATAAATTTAGTGTGTTGGGGTGTGTCTGTTTTTGTCCGACTATTATTAGCGACAGCTTTTGTTTTCTGTATCTGAGTTACTGTTTTTTAATTGTCTCTTTAAATTTCCTGCTTGGATTATAAGAAACCAGTCGTTGGCTACAGATATGTTTGGTTCCTGCAATTTCGTTCCATCAGTATTACGATTAGATAAATCTGACGCGGTGGTTATTTCGAAGTTGTCAATAATGGAAATATTTGTAGGCCACTGTCGGAACACGTGTGGTACAACTAGGACGATATTCGCATTCTAATATAATTAAGAGTACGGCGACTGAAAATAAGCAGATCGGGTAACTAAGAAGAAGAAGAAAGAAAAATGTATTTTATCAAATTACAACGTGTACACACAAATATTTACATAGTAGAGTTCCGGCATGAGCCTAGACCGCAGTATTAAAATTAAAATAACAACACTATAGTTTAAACGTAAGTATGATAAGCGGGGGAAAATTTATAAAACCCGCAAACAAATAAAAAAAAAAAAAATTACATATATATATATATACATAAATATACATACAAATATATACGTACATGCATACACATATACACATATAACTTAAAACGATACAAAGGTAAAAATTGTAACAACACACATAAAAGTTAAAACAAAACAAAAATAAAAAAAATAAATAAATAAATAAAAATTATATATACATATATACACATATATATACAGCGGAGAAAAGAAAAAATACAAAACAAAATGATGTTTGTACCTGGTATACATGAACATAAGCTGCCTGGAATCATAGTTGCCAATAGTCGTTATTAGTTCATTGCTATGTACACTGCAGTTTTGAAAAAATTTGTTCGCTAATTTAAATATATGTTCTTTAATATATGGAATATTTAACATGTGGTGCATATCTGATATTCTCGTATAACGAGATTAAACATTGATTTTGTACAAGTTGCAGTTTCTTAAAATTAGAATTAGATACAGAGCACCAAACCGGACAAGAATAAGTCATTGTTGGACGGATAATAGTTTTATATAAAATTAACTTATTATCAATATTCAGGTGAGATTTACCTTTAAAAAGCGGATAAATTGAACATATAGTTTTATTCGCTTTTGTAATAGCGGCATTAATGTGTTTAGTAAATGTCAATTTTTTATCGAAAATTACGCCTAAGTAACGAACATGATCAGACCACTCGATAAGATCGCCATTAATATTAATTTTTTCGGGTAACAAAGGTCGTCTTCGAGTAAAAAGTATCGATTCTGTTTTTAAAGGATTGATGACAATTTTCCATTTAGTGAAATATTTCAAAACTCGTGAAGATCCTTGTTGTAATCTATTACTAATTGCGCGTGGTATAAAGGAACTACAGAATAAAGCTGTATCATCAGCATAAAGGGCAACTTCGATGTTGTTTAATTTGGGAAAACGATTCTATATGGATAAAGTGACTAGTATGTAAAAATGAATACATGCGTGAACGAGATAGGATTGAACGTGTGTAACGAGGACGATTAATAGCGATAATAAAAGTAATAAAAATTATAAGCGATATCGGCGATCGGACGATCTGAAAGTCGAAGTCTGCATATAACGTACTTAACATTCTTCATTATTCAATTATTCCTGTATTCATGATTTTGTTTATACGTTTTGTAAATGTATATTTCTTTCTTCTTCTATTTCTACTGGACGAGTCCTCTGCATTCTTCCACCAATTATTTCTCGCAGCATCGAATGTTCCTTGCGCATGATATGACCGAAATAAAACGCAACATCCTTAAGGAAATATCACTAAATAGCCTATGCTTAACGTCCAGTTTATTCAAAATGGAGACGTTCGTTCGCTTTGCTGTCCAGGGTATTCGTAGCGTACGTCGCGCCATACCCAGAAGCTATTGATTAGTTGTTTGTCCTTTTCACAGTCCAAGTCTCTGACGCGTATGTAAATACTGGAAAAACCAAAGTACTAACTCCTTGTTTACCGCGTTTGTGACCGATGTGTCGCGCCATATTCTGTTTAATCTGCTCATGGCGTTCCGTGCCAGCTGGTTCCGCCGTTTTATCTCACTTGTTGAAGAACCTCTATCTTGAACAAGCGAACCCAAATATATATATATATATATATATATATATATATCTGTGTACCGTGGTATTAAGTTACTGCGATCTACCATCATTAATTTCGTTTTATTCTTATTTATTACCAGTCCATATTCAATGCTTATTTTATGCAGTCTTTCCAATAATATTTTCATGTCGTCTATAGAGATAGTTATCAGCGTGGTATCATCTGTAAATCGCAAATTATTAATAATGCTGATCATAAAACTACCTATATATAAATTTATATATATATACATATATATATATACATATATACATATATATATATACATATATACATATATATATATATATATATATATATATATATATATATATATATATATATATATATATAAGTTAATAGGATAAAGAAAATTTTCTTTATGTGTATTATACAGAAAAATAAATTTGGACAAAAGATAATGCCAGCTGTACATTGTAATAGCCTGTGTTTCATTATTTTGTGTTTGTAGCGTTTATATTTTAGTTGCAAACACTTGTACGTTTATGATCCTCCGTGTCGTTTATAAATGAATACTGGCAGGCACAAAAACCAATTTTGTTTTTTGTTCGACAACATATATATATATATATATATATATATATATATATATATATATATATATATATATATATATATATATATATATATATATATATATGGTAACTTCGATGACCTGTGAATGTGTTCAATCTTTACATAGACTCGAAAAATTCAGAATTATTCTGCAGCACATATTTCGTAGCCGTTGCAAGTTCGCTAAGTTAGAACGGCTAGTATATGACCACATGAGACAAGCGTAATAATTGTTCTGATTATAGTTTTGTAGATTATTAATTTATTTGACGAGCTGACGTAACAACGTTAATTAAATATCGGATATAGCTTTTTTTTTTTTTTTTTTTTTTTGAAGCGGGAGGGGGAAAATCTTCAAAAGACACTGATATCACATAAATTTTTGTTTTTAATCACGCAGTGCATTATATGCACTGCTGGGAAATCAAAACCAGTGTGTGGGATTTTTACCCACTAAAAACCCCCTCCCTCTATTGAGAAAAAAAAAAATAATAATGAAGGCAATTGCACAAAGCAAAGACCTCCACACTTATAATTAACTTAAAGCGATGAAAAAGGGATGAGAATACATAGTCCCTTCTTCCATCAAATAAAGAATAATGAGTTTGTACAAAAATTAACTTCTACCAGAAAAATAAAATAAATAATAAATTAAAAGTTAAAATAAAATCTTCTAACAGAAAGATTTAAACAAATAAACTTATAATTAAAAAGCTATTATTCATACCTAATAGAAATAACATGAAATACGAGGCAAAAAAGGAAATGAAATGGAATTTAACTTATATCCATAAAAAAAATCTTAAAATAAAAATAAAATAAAAATAAGGACTTAGAGGCACGTAAGTTTTACTGCAGATATATTCAGCATGTCTAGTTAATGTGGGACCCCGATTCCATAGTGTCACATCTCACATTGTACGCGAAGCGTTTCTTCGTCTGTAATAACGAACGACACCATCTAGCGACAGTACGAAAGATACCAATACTAAGCACGATGAATAATAATAACTAGTAGGATATAAGTTGAATCCATCGGGCATTATCTATATGTTATCTATAGGTATAAACGTGACAAATTCCCAGCAGTAAGTGAGATGAGATGTTTTTATTCTGGTACTGACTACTGTACAAGTCTACACATATACACGCAATAGTATTATTATTAAATAATTTTTGTTCTACCGGGAATTTCGTAATTTTTGCAATTATTCATATTGACGATCAACTCTGCTGTATTATACTACGAATAATGTTAACGAGAACATATCGACGTATATACATAAATATATAAATATATATTACGATAAGCCTTTATCTATCCACTCCTGGACGAAGGCTTTCCCCAACGTCTCCCACCCACTTCTGTCCTGCGCTTCCCTCAACCAATTTCTCCCAGCTACCCTTGCTATATACATTGTGCCAACGCGTCATTGGCATTACCTGTTTCCTTTTTCTGTCTATTGGCCATGACTGTAGGAACCGCTTTGACCATCTATTATCTTCTCTTCGAGCTACGTGGCCAGCCCAATTCCATTTTGTTATAGCCATCTGCATCATCCAACAGTGTTTGTTCACGTATCCGCGCATTTTTTTTATGATATGATAATCTTATATCATTATCTTATGTGCCGTCTGAGCTTTTCTTATCCTTTTTAACTTTTTTTTTGTATATGGCCATGTTTCTGAACCATATATAAGAATCGGGAAATATACATTGGTTGTATAGTTTACGTTTCTGATTAATCGGTATTTGTTTATTACGGAATACTATGCGTAATTTTCCAAGCGCAGCCCACGATAGTGATATTCTCTCAGCCATTTCTATTTTCATTATCATGTCTTTATTTGTTGTTCTAGGTGTATATATATATATATATATATATATATATATATATATATATATACACACTTCCTCTATCTGTTCCGATTTTACTACACTTTTTCCTGCGTTCGTCATTATTTTTGTTTCATGTAAATTTATTTTCAGTCTTATTTTGTTCACATTTAATTCTGTTATCATCATCTGTAGTTCTTCTGCACTTCGGCTATAATTGAACTATATCATCGCGAACCGGAAGTGATTCAAATATTCACCGTCTATTCGAATACCGGTTGTAGTCAAATTCAAGTTTTTAAACACGGTGTCCAAAGCACAGATAAATAATGTCGGTGATATATATATATCATCATCATCATAGTCGCAACTCTTGAGACAAGAGATTGCAGCTCATATGATCCGATTTCTGGCATTGGTCACTGTTTCTTGAAAAGTTTTATCCGGTAAATTCGATGTTATTATTTCCAGTCGTCTTCTCCCTCTGCAGCGTTCCCCTTGTATTTTCCCTTGTGCCGATATCTTCCGTTGTTCTTATCTCCATGAACTATGTATTTAATTTTTCTTTTTTGAATGTTGTCAATTATTACTGGTTTCTTTTCATCTACTCGGGTTAGTACATTATTATTGGTGACGAAGTCTGTTCAGGGAATTTTTAACAACCTGCGGTAACACCACATTTCGAATGAGTTTATTCTTTTTTTTCCTTGTCATCTCTCCCATCATCAATGATGAAGCTACCTAAATATCTAACTTCCGTTAATCTTTCTAACTTCACTCCGTCGATGTTAATATGTACATTC
This sequence comes from Coronaproctus castanopsis, assembly GCA_032883995.1. Classification (NCBI taxonomy): domain Eukaryota; kingdom Metazoa; phylum Arthropoda; class Insecta; order Hemiptera; family Monophlebidae; genus Coronaproctus; species Coronaproctus castanopsis. The sequence goes on along the minus strand of CM065053.1, from coordinate 42,931,959 downwards.
TTATTTTTAGCTCTTGTGAATTTAATGATCTTTGTTTTTCTAGCATTCATTTTCATTGTATAGCGTTCTCCAATTCTCACATTTCGATATTTGGCGCTTCCTCTTTCGTTGTTTTAAGATTTTGTTCAGAACGAGTATCATCTGTATACAAATCCTGTATATAATTCGACCATGTTTCTTCTTTTTCTTCATTAGTTATGCAATATTGACCAGATTTGTTCCGTATGCAGTTTATGTTATTTTTCCGATTTTTATGTATTTTCATCATTTTTTTGATCTTTATATGCATCTCTGGCATACTATATTTTGAATCCAATGTTTCAATTTCTTTACATTTATCTTTGTCCCAGTTGCTCTTTGCCTTTATGCATTTTTTCAGAATGTTCTTATTCATTTTTTTATATTCTACGCCTCTTCTATCTTTCAGCTTCCGTCTACTATCTATCTGATTTATGATTTCTTGCGTAATCCACGGTTTGTGTTTCCTTCTTCCTTTTTGTGGTATTGTGTTCCTAACGGCTATTAGCATCTTCCATGTAGTCCACATGTTTTCTGCATTTTTATCCGGATCATATTGAGATGCTGTTTCCTCTCCTAATTTATGTAATTCTGTTTGAAATTTTTCTCGAAATTCACCTATTTTCAGTATATAACAGTTCAACATTTTTTCTTTTACATTTCTTCAGTGTTATTTGACATTTAGCGACTAGTAAACTATGGTCAGTATTGCAATCAGCTCCCGGATAGGTGTGGCAGTTTTTAATTGCGTTCTTGAAGCGATTATCAGTTAAAATATAATCAATTCGGTTTCTTGTCCTTCCGTCAGGACTTATCCATGTATATAGCCTTCTTCTATGTTGCTCGAACCGTGTGTTGCATATGACCATATTATTTTTTTTCGGCAAAGTCTATGAGCATTTCACCTCGTTCGTTTTGCTTCCCTAAAGGGGAATTTACCCACAGTCTGACTTCTATGATCTTCCCCTACTTTCGCATTAAAGTCACCCACGACTAATACGATATCATTGTTTTTGGTTGTCCTTTTTGATTTCTTCGAGTTCCTTATAAAAGTTATTAATCGTTGCTTCATCACTGTCTGTTGTGGGGGAGCATAGACCTATATTAATACCATAGGCTTGGGCTTCACATTTAGTCGTACCAACATAACTGTGTCGGATTTTGGAATAATTTCGCTTATCTTCCCGGCTAGTTGTGTTTTTATTAACATAGCAAGGTCGCTTTCATGTAGATCTTTTCCTGAATATACTATTACATAGTTTTGATCCACTTCACATCTTCCGTTTCCGAGCCATCGTGTTTCACTGATTCCCATTATATCCATGTTTAGTCGTTTAGCTTCTAATGCTACATTAGTTAGTTTCCCTTTTTGATACAGGTGGCAATGTTAAATGCCTTTTTTCGTTGTTTAGTATTGCCAGGTATTATCATGTTTGCAGAGGTCCGTATGCTGTGACGACCTGAGGAGCCTGCTCTATCCTCCTGCCGGGTCTGGTGTATATGAGCTCACCTGAACCAGTAACGTTTGCCATATTACTCATAATCATAGTTGCTCTTGGGAATTTAACACGGTGATTTCCCGTTGCCTTCCGCATGATTTTCTGTTAGGGTTTACTCCCTTAGCCGAAAGGACGCCCGGTTTTAAGGCGCCGGATACTCGCCTACTCGCTCTAGATTGGAGTTCACCACTATGCCACGAGCGAGTGATAGTCTGCAGTTGTTAACGCAGCAAAAAAAGCTTAACGGTATTTACTAGAAGGAACACCTTCGGCAAGTGAACCATCCTCCGTTTTCCTATTAGCGATGTTGTGTGAGTTCCGATTTAGCTTCCCTAATCAGCGCTAAGCCCGCCGAATAATTACCACCGTGCACGGCGTGGACGTACGGAACTCACGTGGTTGTTGTTTTGTTTCTCCGCCGGTGGGACTAGCACCATACGACGGTCGAGTGACTACTTACTAGAGAAGGTGACTCTAATTACAACAAACTGTGTCTCGCAGGGCTATATATATTATATATATATACATATATGTATATTTCCAATTTTATTATTAACTTTTTTTTGATATATTTCAATTTTTTACATTCTGAACGATCTATTTCAAATTTCATCCCTCCACTCTAAGTACCCTATACACTATTTCGCTATATACTATACGTTTCCACGTGTGTCTATCATTCGTTTATCTATCATAAAGAACATTACGTGTAACGTTGCGTTTAACGCCGTGTTCGCCTAATTAATTGAAAAAGCCGATGCTATGGTATTCCCCGGAGGACTATTTTTCGATAAGGTCGTTTATCGTGTGCTTTTATTTCCCCTTTTTTCTTCGTCGTTTCCGCAGTTAATAGCGGCAGACGATGCGACCGCTGAATTCCCCGACATTTAAACGTGATATCAGCCACAGGCACGCGAATTTACGAAGAGAAAAAGAAGAAGACGATTTAGAGGTCGTTGTTTTTCTTATCGGTTAGATGTGCAACTTTTAACTTTCTAACGCTTTCCACATTTCGAAAATCTCGTCTATTTAAAACCAACCCATCTATCTAAAAAAAAAGTAAAAAAAGAAAGGAAAAAACCACATTATACCTGCTCCGATAAATACCGCTAGAGAGTCGTTTGACGTGATTTTTCATCTATCAATTTCCGTTAGCTCATCCATCGACCTAAGTACGGCTATTTCTTCTCTCGAATCATCCTCGCTATTTCCCGAGGTCCATCTGCGAAATAGCTGTTTCAGCACATTATAATAGAGACACCGTCGTTACTGAGTACGCGGTCTTTAATACGCGCCGCTAACTTACTTTATCGAAATTCGTTAAAATATCGTCAATTTTTTTGTTGATCTGTTAAACGAAATAACTCGAACAGTGTGAAATGTAGCGATTTTTAAAAAGTAAACGACGTTTATCGAGAAAAATATCTATACCGCTTGCTCGTATCAGGAATTATGCCGGGGTGCTTATCTACCAGTCTGCTTCGACGAACTTACCGAAAACCACTTATTTTTTTATTTTTATTTTAATACAGCTCCTCAAAAGGATAGCCTTTTTGTTTGTGCAGTGTTAGATCTAAACTAAATAAGCAGTATTTATATAAATAGACTAACACGTGTAGAAGGATAGCCTAATAACTAAACTCCGCTAATTAATTGATGAGGTTTCATACGTTCCTTCTGAAATCCAGATCAGTATACAAAAGTTGCAGCCAGATTTGGTTGGTTAAAAAAAAAAAAAAAAAACGTTTCTGATGCTGTCGAGCATATAATCATTTCATTGACCCATTTGATCGGATGGAGTGCGCCATTTCGTTGAAACCAACGAGTGATCAGCCGAAGAAATTAATTTTGAGTTGTTTGAAGTATCTTTCGATTCGATGCTTACATCTCCATATTTGTATTCCGTAAGTCCGTATTGCACGTATAATAGTTTAATATATTCGGGGAGCTTATTCTATAGCTTCGAGGAAGAATTAATTCCATCAATTTCATCCGTGATTGCAGAGAGTGCAATAAATAAAAAAAACCTACATACAGCAAACAAGTTAAGAATAATAAAACACGTATCTCTCCGATATTTGTTAACAATGTTAGTAAGCAGTTAACAGACATATTTGGAAAGTCATGCAAACGCTAATTGATGATACTATTAAAATTAATTGCAGTAATGAGGAAAACGATAGAAGAATTTATAATTGCAGTACTAAGTACTCGGCGTAATACAGAGCGTTTATTAACACGGGCTGGGGTTTCGTACATACCAGTTGAAATGTCGCAAATTATATATTCCGCTCATTATGGTACGGAAAACAACTAAAAAATTATCAATGAAAAGAGGTGTACGAGAGGTTGAATCATTAAGTGTTTGGTGTATACACAGCAGTTATAAAGCCAGTCTAGACCTATAGACTAGAGCTATGGAGTTGTGCAAAAAAAAACCCCCACAAATATAAAGGTGCTACAGACGTTTCAAAATAAAATATTAAGCGACAGGTGCACCCTGGTACATAACCAACACAACCCTACATAGGGACTTGAACATTCCATATGGATGTTATAAAACAGCACGCTCATTTGACTGGAAGGTCATCCTAATACCTTCAAAGCTTGCTGAACACCTTCAGTGACACTAGGAGGTTGGTAATAAACCTCTGGACCTTCGTTATTACATGGTCAAAAATTTTGCTAAATGACCTAAGGGGTCAGATTGTAAAAAGTAAAAGAATAAAACAAAAACAAAAAAAAATTATCACCGGAACTGTTTATTACGGAATTAAAAACCATCTTCAGGAAATTATACTGGAGCTCGATGGGTATAAGAATTGACGGAGAATATTTGAACTACCTAATAATTTTCAGACGATACTAATGAGTACTAGCACTAAATACCTGTTTTGGAATTTTTTCTTCGCAAAGTTAATCTACGATATGTTTCTTTGTCGCGCTGTGTTACTCTATATAGATAGAAAGAAATACAAATACATATATGTAATCGTTAACCGTGTCGGTGATAGGCGGCTACTTATACGTATTTTGTTGTAGAGTATAAGTAGCGTACATTCATAATATGGCGTTAGCTTAGACACACACACACACTCGGGAGAGAACTGATTGTAATCGCTTTGTTGTCACGAAGGCAATGCGTCTCCGCCTGTTTTTCTAGTGTACTATATTATTATTATTATTATTATTATTAGCGCGCATCGGTGTTGTGCGTGGTGGTTTGCCATTGCTTTCCAGGCGTTAATATTAGAATTATGTATATTTTGATTTTCTGATGATAATTTTTGTGTAGCCGATCGTATGAAGTCCGTACTCTGTCCACTAAGAGATGTATAATACGGGTGGGAAATAAGTCTGACGATACAAATTCGTTATTTTTTATCGTCCAATCCTCGATGTTCGAGCGTTCATATTTATCGAATTTGTTTACAATTTTGCAGGAAATTAATAATAAGGTTAAAATTACTACGCATAAGTGTTAACTGATGTACAATTTGTGTGCGTGTGTATGTGAGGTAATCCTAGGGGTGATAGCATTTTTGAGCATAGTCCTATCACCGACTAAATTGTAAATAAATTACTACGTGCTAGGTGTGAGTTGATGACTGTGATAGAAAACAACGTACTTAGAGCAACAGCGGACTTTATATATATTTATGTCCGAAATTGATAATGTGTGATTTTGAAAGGATTAATTTACCACCGGTGTTATAAGCGATTCTTCCAGCGAACGACTTGGGCGTATTTTTAAGGTTAACCTTACAAAATTATTTATATCTAACTCGATATGCATTTTTGATTCTTACAACGAACTGCCTATATTCTTAAATTGATCGATTGATTTATTAATGTACCACGTACTGCTGCTAGACTGGTGGCACAGAGATGAGAAGAGCTATCATTGCAAAAAGCGAGGAACTTGTAGGTACATGTTGCCATTTGAGTTAGCAGGCCTGTAATTGTTGGTGATAATGCTAGTTGGGAACGTTGAGAGGTGAAAGTGTGCCCACAGGAATAACTGGTTCAAGCCTTAGCAAATGTCCGCGTGTTATGAATGTGTGGCCAAATCGGAGCCGTCTCAAAGTTATTTCAATTAGGATGTGTTTTCCAGCGAAATGTGTTCGATTTGATGCTTCTTGATTTGTTCGAGTTAGGTGTGGACATCTACATAGATTTACATTTGCTTTTTAGTTTAGTGGCGGTGATATTGTATACATCTTTACGAGGGATGTTTAAATTGAGGTAATGGCACATAGAGGATGCCTCTATTGACTGGACGTCAGCTGTACGTAGAGGTCTGACTGTGTCTATTATTATTTTACGAATACACTGACAGATTTTTGAAGAATGTTCATTTATATAATTTCGATTTAAGTTTCTCGTTCGAAATATTCATAATGATTTAATAGTTACCCTCTCGCGTTACGTGGTAAATCTTTCGTTCGAATACCAAATTTTGTAGCCGTGTCGATTAAGTTTATAGTTTGATCCATTTTTTCCGAGTAATTGTAACATTTTAATCTTCACGAGGTAAATATTTTTCGAAAAATATTTCAAAACTGGGTCGATATTTTCAGATTTTAAAAATAAGCGTATTCCTGGCATCGTCACCTTTTTTTTTTTTTTTGTTCAGCTTACTTTAGGTATATTAGCGCCTTGTCTATATTGTGTAGTATTGACGTAAAATGCTCGATAATCTAACGTTAAATATTTTCTACGTTCCATTTATTTTATTACACGTACGAAGGCATCTGCAACTGACGAGTTTATCTCGTTTTCTAGTTTAATAACTTTTTATTTTCTATACTTGGCAGTTATAAGTCCTTTGGTATGTTATAAGTTGATCTCTGGTGTTGTTTTGTTGTCGGGTCAACTATACGTCTGTTCGAACGACATTTAATATCCATTCCAGCATCCGTAATTTTGCGCTTAAATTCTCGACCAATCACACGCGTTCAGACCGGTACACATCCCTGTTTTACATTATACACGTAAATGTAGTAAAGTAGATGTTATATTAGATTAAGATATATTTAATATTGTACTATCGATATGTGTAATTCTGTAACATGGAGACACTCAGGGGCGTATTACCCCCAATGCCAAGAATGCCATGGCATAGGGCGGAAAATTTTGGGAGGGCGGCATGTAGGACCAAAAATAAATTTTGTTAACAAAAAAATTAATTTTTTTAGTTTTAAATCAGATATATTTATCACAAAAAATACAAGTAATTATTTTATAGTACAATTTTTCTTGACTTTCTTAAGGCGAATTCTTCGATCAAATTTTCAAAATTTATTCGTCGATTCAAATCATTTTCGATGCCATGCCCTCTATGCGCATGCCCTCTATGCGCATGCCCTCTATGTAACTCTATGCAACTCTCAGTTGATAAGTCGAAACAAGAAACGCGCGCTTTCAATCAAATTTATAAATACTTTGTAAGTTATTGTAGGTATAGAAACTTTAAAAATATATGACAATAAATTAATTGGACGGACATCATTAACTTTGCTAATAAACATCATGACTTTTTTCTATCAACTATAATTATTGAAACAGTGTAAAGTTTTCAAATGTAAATTATTTATTATACAGTAAATACAAAAATGGATTATTTTTAAAAAGTTTTTATTTTACTCATACCGTAGACTTTAAATTTTTTATTTTTGTGTTTAAGAATAGTAAAACACTTTTCAGAAAATAAAATTTTGTAACCGAACCAACATATTTGAGTAACAAAATTTTGGAAAATCGATGGCCTTACATGGGGCAGCACCACTTGTGTGGCGTAGGGGCGACAAAAGTTGAAATACGCCCCTGGAGACACTGTATCTCGTTGATGGGATCACGGATTTTTATATTTAGATAGTTTTTAAGACATGCACGTGTTTCTTGTTATTTTAGTACTAAGAATTAAAAATACATTTTTATAATATTAATAACGTAACATGGCGCAGTCGATTATTTTAAATTGTAATTTATTAAATTAGTTTAATTTAAAATGGAGATGGGTTTTGCAACGCCAAAAGAACTTGTTGCAGATAAAAATATAAGCCAAAATTGGCTTAAGTTTAAGAATTCAATAAAAAACTATTTAATTGCTACAGAAAAAGCAGAAAAGTCAGATTTAGTGAAAATTGCAATATTATTTTCCTGTATTGGTGATGAAGGTGAAAAGATATATAATTCGTTTCAACTTTCGGAAAAAGAATCTAAAAGTTTTGATACAATAATATCTAAATTTGATGATTACTGTATTCCAAAGAAGAACGTAGTACTGGAAAGATTTAGATTCAACAAATGTGTGCAACAACCAGATCAATCAATAGACGCATTTGTAATGGAGTTAAAGAATTTATCTAAGTATTGTGAATTTAGTGAACTAGAAATGGGCTTAATTCGCCATCGAGTCATTCTTGGTATTAATAATTTGAATATGCAGGAAAAATTATTGATAGAGCCTGATATTACTCTAGAACAAGCCGTTAAACTGATCAGAGCAGTTCGAAAGAACATTTTAAAGAAATATCTGGAGAAGAAAGGTTGCCGGATGAAATCCTTAATATTAAATCAAGATCATCGAAATTTAACGTTAGTCACCAGTTTCGGAATAAAATGCAACCAAATCAATATAATTGTAAAAAGTGTGGTTATAAACATACAGCTATAGTAACTGTCCTGCGTTTGGTAAAATCTGTAACGTGTGTGGAAAAATGGGCCACTTTGCCGTTGGTTGTTTCCAAAATAATAAAACTCAATACAAGAATCGTAATAAAGTCTTATATGTGGAATCGGTTCGTTCAACATCAAGTAATTTATGGTATAGAACTTTATCACTTAATAAAATGGTAAACATTAGATTTAAGTTAGATACAGGAGCAGATATCACAGTAATTAATAAAATGGTTTATAATAAATTAAATAACGTTAAATTATATACAGATAATACTGAAACACCTAATTTTTCTAATATTAAACAAATTCATGGGGCATCGAATATGATAATTTACCTATGAGTGAAAATAAAGTAAAACAATTTCAGGATGCCATTAATAAAGATAATAGTTTGCAAACTATTATTAAATATATTAAAAAGGGCCGGCCTAATAAAAATAAAATTCCAGATAACGTAAAAATTTATTATAAATTAAGAAATGGTATCTATTATCATAATAATTTACTCTTTCTGAACGATAAGATTATAGTTCCTTATGAATTACGTAATTATATATTGAATGTGTTGCATGAACCTCATATAGGTATTGATAAAACTAGGAATCGAGCTCGTGAAGCTGTATATTGGCCGGGTATAAATGAGGACATAGAAGATTATATTAAACACTGTAAAATTTGTGAAAAATATCAAAGGCAGAATACTAGAGAAACATTACTTAATCACGATATTCCATTACGGGCCTTTTCAAAAATAGGTATTGATTTATGCGAAGTTTATAATAAAGTATATTTAATAATAATGGACTATTTTTCAAAATGGATTGAAATAATCCCAATAAAATCTAAAACAATCGAAGAAATAATTGATAACATAAAAATTGTTTTTGCTACTTTTGGCATTCCTAATGAAATTATATCAGATAATGTTCCGTTTAATAGTTATCAATATAAAATATTTGCTAAAGATTATGATTTTAAGTATACTTTCATAAGTCCCAAATATTCTCAGTCAAATGGGATGGTAGAGAAAGGAGTGCAGGCTGCTAAATTATTAATTAAAAAATCGTTTGAGGATAAATCCGATTTAAATCTTAAACTTCTAGAATATCGTAATACTCCTATTCAGAGTTTAAAATTATCACCAGCACAGTTAATGTTTAATCGAAGATTACGTACTAAATTACCTATTCATAATAAATTACTAAATCCTGAGATATTTAAAGTAAAGAATGAAATTGAAGCACATCAGGCTAAGCAGTCGAAATATTATAACAGAAATGCTATAAATTTAAATCCTTTAAAACCTGGAGATAATGTAACGTATTTAAATCATTCCACCAAAAAGTGGCAACCAGGATTAATCGTCAAGTTGGCAGATCAGCCTCGCTCGTATTTTGTTAAAAATGTATTTGGTAATATCATTAAGCGTAATCGTATACATTTAAGGAAATCATTTTTAGATTATAATAAATCAACTATGGGTACGTTTGATATAGAACTTCCTGTCGAAGATGTATCTAGCGGTAATAATACTATTGATGTATTTAATAATAACACAAATATTGTAAATAGTAATAATAGTAAAATCTCTACTAGAAGTGGAAGAATAGTTCGCCGTCCACAATATCTAAACGATTATATTTAAAAGGGGGAGATGTTATATTAGATTAAGATATATTTAATATTTTACTATCGATATGTGTAATTCTGTAACATGGAGACACTGTATCTCGTTGATGGGATCACGGATTTTTATATTTAGGGAGTTTTTAAGACATGCACGTGTTTCTTGTTATTTTAGTACTAAGAATTAAAAATACATTTTTATAATATTAATAACGTAACAGTAGATATTGCAAAAAACTTAAAAACGCTCTTTAGATACACGCGCAACACACAGTCGTTTCATTACCTCTTTTAGATCGTAACATACTTTTCATGAATTGTTATTTTTTGTTCGTTTTTGTTTTTTTTTAAATTTAATTTAATTTAATTTTTTTCTAGATTTTAACAACAGTCTATTTTCACGTCTTATTAACATTAAATTCCGATATTTCGATAGGATGTGTTGAGAAAATTTTTATATCTCTTTCCAAAACTTTTTCTTACATGTAATTAATAAGCGGACGGGGAAGTGTAATACCGCACAAGACGCGGACTGTGATCCATCACTTAATCGCATCATTTCCTTAAGCGTGTTAATATTGTCAACAAAGTTGGAAAGTTAAGTTTAATGCGAGAGAAGTTAAACTAATCCCCCGGACGATAATTTATCTCACTTCTATTATATGTATATAAAACGCACACACGTATATTAACCTTATTCTTGGACACACTATTTTTTAGAGCTCGAGTATTTCGCAAACTGTATGTCCACTGTTCTCGATTGAAAATTATTATTTACTAATATGCCCATTGTGGATATGCAATAATTATCTGCTTACGAATTTAGCTGATTAAAAAAAAAAATCTATAATATTTTAATTAGAGCACTTTCAGTCTACTAGAGCGCCAAAAAAATTAAAATTGTTGTTGGACCCACGTGTAAGCGTGAAAGGGTTAAGTAGTAGACAGTTTTAAAAACAAAACGACGCAATTTCCCAACGGTCCATGATTATATAGGTTTTTACTTAGAAAAATCAACCGTCCCTCCTATAAATGTCGCAGTTGAGAAAGTAACGAAATATAAGTAATATATCAACGTGTGCAAATACAACCACCTTAAATAATTATATAAGTTTGTCTGTACAATTCGATTGAATGAAATTATTTATTAGAATAATTTTAAAATTAAGCGTAAAAATAAATAATCGCGACCGATACCCAACCGCGAGCAAATTTTGCAATCTGCTCGAATTTATTATATTTCATTGTTTAAACAAGTTCATATCGCTTACTATTATATTTAAATTTCTAACGAATAGACGAATTATAAACATCTCTTTGGTTTACCACTAGATGATTATATCTTTAATTAATTAATTAATTTGCTTTTCGGTAGTTTATTTCGCGTGCCGCGGACAAAAAATTAATCTAAAAAAACGTCGTTAGATGCGAATTTTAACTTATTCGTAATGTAAATAACGAGATAATTTTTTTGATTAATATGACGATAAAAATTGAAAATGAATAATAATAAAAAAGAAAAATGTTTATATATGAAAATATCGCAAATCTTTTCGGTTGTTAAGTCATTATCAAGTATAAAAATACATACAATTTATAAAAATATAAAATGAAAAAGCGAATAAAATAAAACCTAATAAAACACTTAATTTAGAGGTACAATATTATAAAAATCATTAAGACGAAAAAACAGTTATGTGTAAAATAATCTGATAGTGAATGAGGTAAACGTGACGCAATCAACGAATCACCCGTATAATATTTATACATAAACAATTGCAATAAATAGCCGGAAAAATAAA